>OY101447.1:147095599-148588688 GCA_956483635.1 Panzeria rudis | reverse complement strand
TCTGGGCAGACTTCTACAGTGACATGCTTACCTCAACTGGTCACATTCCTGATAACAGCTGCGAGTGTGGAGCACATATAGATGATCCTGACTTACCTTCCACTTGTCCAACTGTGGATGAGATTGTAAACTCCATCAACATTCTCAAATCAAATAGGCGTGGACGGAATCACATCGGAATTACGAAAAGCAGACTCCTATACAAGTGCTAACATAATTCATCCAATCATCCATATCTTCTGCGAAAATGAAATCCTAGCCGACGAGGTGACAGAGGGTATAGTAATAAATATACCAAATATGGGAGACCATTCAAATCCCAACAATTAGCGTGGTATTACTTTATTATGCATGGTAAACAAGGTAATTGGCCAAATAATTGCTAAAAGGAATTCAGATAAGGTAACACTAGCACTGAGATCAGATCAAGCTAGATTCAGGTCCAATAAATCCATCATCGATCATATTAATAGTCTCCGTGTAATCGTCGAGCAATCTGTGGAATGGCGGACGCCACTGTATCTCTGCTTCATTGATTTCGAGAAAGCCTTCGACAAGTTAAACAATAGTGTCATTTGGAGTGCACTTAGATGTAAAAATGTTCCACTTAAGATAATATCACTTATTAAGTGCTTAAAATAAATACGGGCAAAACAAAACCCTCCGAGTCAATACGACAAATCAAGATTTATTCAACATTAATAATATTCAGATAGATGATGTCAACCAATTTTGCCACCTTGGAAGCATAATATCTGAAAACGGCGGGTTAAGCGTAGACATTGACAATCGCTTACAAAATGCTCGACAAAATTTCGGCTGATTAAGACCCATTTATTGCTCGTCATCTCTTTTCCATCGCTTGAAATTAAAAATATTTAATGCAAATGTAAAATCCACCCTTCTCTATGGCTGCGAGACGTGGAACGCTGCAGAGACATGTACAAAACCCAAGATTTTATAAATCAATGTCTACGCAGAATTTTAAGAATCTTCTGGCCAAGGGTAATATTGAATAGCTGGCTGTGGGAGTATTACAATCAACAGCCTATAGACATTGAAATAAAAAATCGCAAATGGCGGTGGATTGGCTATACCATTAGAAGGACATATAACGACATCACAAGGAAGGCCATAGCGGACGAAGAGGACGTCCTGCTCACACGTGGAGAAGACAGATTGACGCACAGATAGCCGCCATGAGATAAAACTGGAGTGAAGTGAAATCACTGGCAACGAATTTATTGAGGCCCAATGCTCTTTATAGGATCGATGGGAGTGTATTATTATTATTAAGGCAATAAAGCGCATAATTATACGCTTTAAAATAAGAGCTTAGCCTGGAGCAGTGAACGCGTATGAAAGAAACTATACAAAAAGCTGATTTCTGATTGCTGACACAATGCAGGTTTTTAAGCGAAAAAGTTCCATATATTTTCAGTTTTAGTGCTGAAAATGGTGATGATTTGCTGCGCTTGAAAAAGAGCTTTTGTATCAAAAATATAGTACTCCAAATCGGGAACTCTTCATAAAAAAATCAACAGCGATATCGGCAGGTTTACAAGCGCTAATTTTACTCTATAATAGTAGGAACCTGCTTTTTTACAGCAATTTTTTTACTGGATAACTCAACAGGGAGAATTTTTTTAAAAGAAACAAAATAAGTAAAATGAATGTGCGCCAAAAACGAAATATGACATTTGGCTCGTTCGTCACACAATGATTTTGTAATTGAACCTTGTTTTAAATTTAATTTTTGTGTAAATTATGATTTAACTTTTTTAAAGCTCTGTAAGATATATGTCAATATTGTTTTTGGCTGATTTTGTTATTTCAGAAAGAGTTACCACTTAAAAAGTGGCAACAACGTATGGGAATAAATAAACTATCTTATTATTAAGCAGATAGTTTTTTTTATTACAAATTTTGATAATTTAAAATCTGTTTAAAAACTTTTTACATACTACAAAAACAAAGACACTCCCACAGTGTCCGTTTAATTGCTATTTTAATTTCATAAATTTGTTTATATTTAAGATAATAACTTTTTCTGTAAATTAAGGAAAATATTTTAGAAATAAATAAAAACAAAAAACAATTAGGGAAACAATAACGAACAACATATCAATGAAGAAAGTTTGGTTTTCTTTATCTTGTTGAACTATTTTAATCAACATTAATTTTACTCAGTTCATGTTCGCAGCTAACAGTTAGAATCCGTTAGCAAGACGTATGTATGTACGTCCTGTGGTGTTTTGGTTCGAATGACGTTAACAAAAATTAATTATTCTATTGTTGTAACTAAATAACTAACGATTATGTGTTTAAGGAGGGAGAAAAGAACTCCATGGATGAACTTTTAATTTTATTAAAGAGAAGTGTTGTGTTTAATTGTATTTTCATATATGATATTTTTGTTATTAATTGCTTTAGGTTTTCTGTAGAAATTGTAAGTGAGTGAAAGTTCACAAGAAGATTTTTTCATTTCGTTAGTTCGTGTTTAATGACTACACCCCAAATATAGTGTAGTTAACAAAAAAAAAAAGGTAAGCCAACCTAGTATTTATTTCAGTATTGCAACTAAATATCTAAGAGCATTTCATGGATAAGATTAAAACCAAAACGTATTGACAAATGATTATGATAATCTTACTGGTACGTATCTACTCCTGAAACAACATTTTTCAAACACGGTTTTTTCCACAAGCAAAATTGTAAAACAAATATTTGTTTTTCTTTTGTTATGTTTTTTAAAATTTATTCATTGTTAAGTTGTTTTGACCATAAATTTGTTTTAATTTTTTATGCATTTTAGAACAATACCAAATATAAGTTAACAACATTATATTTGGTATAGCGTAATGCGAGTACATGGATAATAAATAAATGACACAATACAATAAAATATTAAAGCTCTGGTCTAAACTCATAAAAATACTTAAGAAAAATATGTCGAAGAGTATTTATTACCTGGACTTAAAGTATTTATTATATTGGCGAAAAATAGTGATTGTTAGAACAAATACATCACAGTTGTAGTTTTATATATAATGCAGTTAATTTTTCAACAGCAAAACATTTTTAAATTTTCAATTTAGTAGCATTAAAATTTAATATAATTTAAGAAATTTCGGGAATAAAATCATGCGTATTTCAATCAAGCCATAGCGGTGGCAACAGTACGTTCGGTAAGAAAGGCAGGCTTGATTTCAGTCAGTGGTGGGACGAACTCGGGCTAGATGCTTGATGGACATGGATTGATTGCCTTTCTTTTTTGAAGTAAGATTTCTTGGCTTATAATCCATAAAAATCTTCACTTTACACAGAAACATTTCAATGTAAAATCTTCGGAAACCAGGTTAATTTAATATTTTTCAGTAGTGATTATGCTTCATATGTGCTGAATGTTAAATCAACAAGATTTACAATAATCTTGAAGAAATATTTATCGTTTTAAAATAACTATATTTCATGTTGATTTAATATTTCAGTACATTTAAATCAAAATGAAGTTGATAATGATATAATACGAGAAATCATGTTGAATCAAAGTTATTTCGTGTTGAAACAACGTTAGCTTGATATTGGAACAACACGAAGAATCATGTTTAATTAAGGCCATTTCAAGTTGAAACAATGTGAATTTGATATTGAAACAGAACGAAGAATCATGTTGAATTAAAGTTATATCAAACTGAAACAACATGACTTTAATGTAGCTATTTTATTAATTATTTTACTTACGTGATGTATGTTAGAAGACGCACCAGCTACTCCAGCCAATATTTCAACTCGTGCAACATGATAGTCCACGCGCTAACCACTGCAGCCACAACAGCTTAAAAATTTTCTTTACTTATACACTAGATAAATACCATCCGTATGTAAAATGTATTTCATTTTAATTCAACATGATTTAAATGATTATTTAACATAAAACTTATTTGATATTAAAGTTATAGTCGTGTTGATATAAAATGAAATGCAACGTTTATTCTGTTGTACAGTGTAAGTATTTGCAATTTTTGCAAAAATCAGCTAGCATTACTTTATTACGAATAAAATCATTATTTATCAATCGATTTTCGTGCACTATACCATAATTCATTTGAGGTGTACGTTGATTCATGAGCAAGTCATAAAAATTGGATTTTTTGCAGGTATTGATCTTTATGCATATTTAAAAAATAAAAATTTTAATTTACAAAAATTTTATTTTATTTTTATAATTTCGTTCTGAATAACTCCGAAACTTTTAAGTTTACAAAAAATAATTTTAAAATATTTAAAAATAATAAAATCTGTGAAGCAGCCTGTTGAAAACTCAATTTGTTGCAAAAAATAGTTATTTTCACTTTATTGGGAATAAAATCGATTTTCATGAAATAAATATTATTTCATTTGTAATAGTGGCTTTATGATCAGTTAATAAAAATATTAAGTTTTTTCCATTTTATACTTTTTATAAAAAAATCTTTTTCTTCATTTCGCTCTAAATAATTCCGAAAGTGTTGGGTATATAAAAATACTACTCAAATATCTTAAAGGTAATTTTATTTCAAGTTTTTTAGTATTCTTTGTAATAAAATTAGACAACAGCTTCCTAAGTTATAATGAAATTGGTTGAGCAGCCTCTTAAAAATATCAAAAATTTTAGAAACAAATTTAAAAAACTTGCTCTAATAATTTTAAATTTTTACTTTTTTTCCCAAAAATATAGTGGTCATCAAAGGCCATGACAAAAGTTTCATTTTGTTTTTTTTTAATTATGGATATAACCTGTTGAAAAGCAAACAAAGAGCTCCAAAAACAGATCATTAGTCGCATATCCAATGCAAATGTCAACAAAACTGACAATTTCATTTAGCAGCCTGTTAGGTTTCGTCAAGGCAGTTTTATATTGCATTGCTGCATGTTGCAAAAGCTACAAAGCAAATGTGCTTTCTTTTATAAATAGTTCAAACAAAAGTTAACTCACGTTTTTGCAATCATATTCAATCTTAAAGACTAATGTAGTGCCTATCTCCCCAAATAATAACCGCAACTCTCTTCGCTACATATTATTTACAAAATTTTTATTTTCTTTCCCAAAATTTAAGATTTGATCCATTTTAATTTTTTTTTACTCCTACAATCCATAAGTTATTAATTATCACCGTAGGGTACTCCACAACAATGTTGCCAAATACAATTCGAACAGAGCGTATCATATGCAAACAAATAACATTCAAACAATAACATTCATTTAAAGCTTTTTCAAAGAAACTCATAAATAACCATTAAACGAAAAAAAAGTAGCAAAAAAAAATAATAATCATAAATTTTAAGCTTTTTCCTTTAGATTTTACAACAAATAGAAAAATATGCAATAAAATAAATATGTATCAACATAGATGTTAAAGAGTGAGTGCAAAATGGGGAAAAACATTAAAACAAAATACAACAAAGGCCAGCATGTTCATGAATGGCGGCAGTTTGGTATGATTATAATGATGTTGAATGCAACAAATAAATAGAGTTAAACATGCATAAATATGACGCCATTTAGTCTGGTGATGATGTGATGTGACTCGTGTGATAATACCCACTAAGTGTTGGCAAAACATTTTAAAATAGCAATAGATTCATAGATATAAATTGAAATATGTATGTGAGATACATTTTCGTATTACTTCTAGTTTTTTGTGTGCACAAATAGATACTTGTGCAAGATTTTAATTATAAGACAGGCGACTTTATAAATGCATGTTTTATTACTGTGTTTTTCTCAAGGAGAAAATAATTTAGAAATACACTGTTTCTAGTGTGATAAAATAAAAAACAAATCAATCAAGTGCAATTTTGTAAGTGGGTATCATTTGCATATGGCACTTTCACTGCTGCTACATTAATGGCAATATGTAGCCACTTACTTGTTCTTAAACTACGATTGACTATTGATTTACTAAAATATTAGAAAATCGATGATGGTATAAAAATAAAAAAGAGCTCGAAGTCAATTGTATCATTTATCGCTAATATTCTACCAGAAAAGAGAAACCCATTAGATGAGAATAGGTCTAACTCTTAGCAACAATTACACTCTAAAAAAAATCAAAAGGTTCTAACAAGTGACTCTGGTAGAGCGCAAAAAAAGAACAAAGTACACATCTATCGGCGTGTTAAAAGTTTACATCTGGAACTCATTTTAGTGGAACTTAATTTCTTCCTCTTTTGCACATAGTTATAGTGACTTGAAATTTTGAAAACTTCACGTTTAAGGTTGAAGATTTGCTCAGCAGTTTTATGCTGACCATTTAACTCTCCGCTGTATGGGTATTTTTGTCCCTTTCTTAGCCTTTCGTTACTAATATGCTGTCCATAGAACGAGCACTTACTTAAAGCTTTCTGTACGCCGGAGTTGAACTTTTTGAGCTGTTGTATACCTTTCGGTTAATCATCGCTGAATAGATAACTGTAAGCTTGTATTTTATTATTTTTTCAGTGATTGAGGCCAACATATGATTTAATGTTTGATACATTATAACTCCCGAAATGATTGATTGTACAGACAATGCACTATAGAAAAAAAGCGCTGCAAGGTCGCTGTGAAAATTGTGGCAAAAAAAAATCTAAAAACTAAGTATGTATAAGAGTTTTGAGTGCGTCAGATTCCTGCGCTTGGAACATATTGTCCCCGTATGCCAAAATTGTGCATTTCATTTTAACTTGATATTACTAATATAAAACTTAAATACTTTGCTCAACTTTTTAACGAAATTTTGTTTTTTCGTTCTTTTATGTTTATTTTACTATCAAATACAATATAAAGTAATAAAAATTAAATATATAGTCCAAAAATATAAGTGAATTCGTAAATGCAGTAAATTTGTGCAAGCGGTCCGCAAACTATTGGAACACTTATAAAAATGCTGCCGTAGTTGCAGCAATCTGTGCAGCACTGTCAATTGTTTGCTTAAAGAAAATAGTGACGAAGAAAAATACTGCCAAGTGATGGTTGTTTAACGCAGAACTTTGATTATTGCACAATTACTGAATTTGCGAATGTGTCTTATGTCCTTAATGTGACGAAATTAACATTTTCTGTCCTTCGGTCTGAGAGACCGATGTGTTATGAAATTCATGTTACTCTTAATTCACTACTCTTAAGCTGCAATGTAGCGGGCTGAAATATTCTACAAAAATATTCCTCGTGGTGTTTTATACACCATAAGAAGCACATCTTATAAGGCTTACAAGATTTCCTACCCTGGCTACTAATTTTGAAGAAGTACGAAATTAACCCAAAAACACGCATTAGTTTTCAAGGATTTCTGGCCTTCGAATTGAGCCTGGAGGTTCTTGGATGAATTTTGTGGAACATTTTTTTAGCCCGCTATATCGCCTCTAAAGCGGAGTTTTTTTGCCTCTTTTTTAAGAAAGGAACAAAAAGACCAATACAGCGAAGTAGAGGGCTAAATTATTCTACAACATTTTTCGTTGTGGTGTTTTACATAAAAGCTCTGTACACATTTTATACCTAAAGCATATGGATTACAAAATCCAATGCGAGTACGAATTGTGAATAAGTACAAAATTATCCCTTAAGCACACTTTAAATTTTGAATGATTTCTGCCGTTCAAGTTGAGACTAGAGCTTGGGTGTCTTTGAATACTTATAGTAAAACGGTAAATATTTTGAGAAATATTTGAGCCCGCTATTTCACCGCTGAAGAGGAGTTTTTCGCCCCTTTTTTAAGAAAAGGACCAAAACACTTATAGCGAAGCGTCAGATGGTTAAACTATTGCACACAAATTGTTGTCTGGCGGTTGACATAAAATTGCAGAGCCCATCTAAAACCTTAAACAGAAGGCTTACAGGATTTCTTATGCCGGGTCACTAAAGCTATGTGCAAGATATTGTAACTGAAACTCCTTCTAAATTGAATCCCAGATGTGCTATTTTTGTGTACAGTATAATTTGCAGTGTTACCATATAATGGTGCCGCTATGACAATATTTTATTTACGATTAATTTTACAATTTTCGGTAGTGAGTTTGCTTTATACATAATATGTAGTATGTAATATAATTACATAATCGGATATGTTCTGTATTTCATGTGGAACTAAAATGTGTGGAATTATCAAAGCATTGTTGTTATAAATATTAATTTACAACAACAATGCTTTGATAATTCCGCACATTTTAATTCCACATGAAGTACAGAACGACTTAACAATAACCTTCAAACAACATTTTTCCTTTTGAACTAACTATATTTCATGTTGATTTAATATTCCAGTGCAGCTAGAGCAAAATTAATTTGATACGGAAATAATACGAAGAATCATGTCGAATCAAAATTATTTAAGGTTAATGCAACGTGATTTTTATGCTGAAATAAGAAAAAGAATCATGTTGAATTAAAGTTAATTGAAGTTGAAATAACATACATTTAATATGGCAATTTTATTTATTACTTTCGTATGGAGGGTGACATGATGTTTATTAGCAAAAAAATATGTGTTGTAATTGGCTGGCCCTAGCGAAGATTTGGGCTCGGGCTCATACTTTCATCAATTGTTTAGTAATCACTCAGCCACAATAGACTCAAATATATTTTAAATATACTTCAATATAAACACCATCACAAATAGCTGAATTTCATTTTAATGCAACTTATTTAATTGATGATTTAACATAAAATTTATTTGAAATTAAAGTTATAGTCATGTTGATTTAAAATGATATATAACGTAGATTTTTACTAAGATCCAACTTTATTTTATCGCGATAAAAATGGGTTATACTATAATACAGGATTTTATGGATTCAATATTGAACAATGTTGTTTCAACATTAAAAAATATTAAACAAACGAGGTTTATAATGCCAATCAGAACTACTATTTGAAAATATCGGGACTCTAAAATCTAAAAATCATATACCAGGTTACCTATATTTCGAGATCTGAAAATGATATATTAAGTGGTATTAAACAGATTTTGGGACTTTTAATGACAAATTGGCGCTTAGATCGAAATACTGAACCGTAAAGACCCAGATTTGGCATCTTGTTCACACACTCTAAAACAATACTTAAAATTTACGATCATTTATTGTCTAATTTTGTGTTGAAAATTTCTCCTTGTCAAAAATTACATCGATTTTGTAGTTATTTTATTAAAGAAAAAACCTTTCAAATTAAACATATTTAGTCCAAGTGGAAAAAAATGTAATAGAAAGTGTAATACGCAATGGCTGAATGGTAGATACGTCAGAATATCAGTCAAACCTACACGCAGCCAATCGTTTTTTTTTAGTAAAAACAATTTGTTGAAAAATAATGCGTGTGTAATTTTAGGTCGATAATAATCTGTAAAGTGTTGCCGACTATTATCGACCTAATTTTCAACAAAAGTGTTTTAGACTGTAGCTTCAATTGGTGTATAGTACCATATGCTCTTTATAGATGGACGGCAATGTTCTCTTACTAACTTTTTTTTTTAATTTAGCATTTATTGCAACAAATTTTTTGGTTTGTTCACCATAAATCTATTGCTCCATATTTTCTTTATAGAAACAAAAGGAAAGACTGCAAAAACTCACTTACTTTAGAAACTACAAAAATATTAATGAATATGTATCTACATGTAAGTCGACCAAAAATAACAAAACAACAAACAGCAGCAACAACAAGACGAAAAAAATAATAATAATATAAATTGTGTAAAAATATAAAAACCAGTACAAAACATGTGGTACCACCTTTCAGCAATTATAGCTCTATAAAATACATAAATTTGCTTGGAGGTCTTATTTCTGCTCTCCAAAAAAAAAGTCAATACGACTTCCAGCTTGTACAATTTTTCTTAGTAGTCGACTTTATACGTTTTAGTTTCTTCTTTCTTTGTAAGTGTTGCCTGAATTATATTTTTATTTATCATTTGTTATGTGCCAACACCTTTTTTCTAGTTGTTGTTGCATTCAGTTTTAGCTGTTTTCCATTTCAGTAGAAGTGTTAAGAGTGAAATTTGTTTTGTTGCATGCTGCAGCATTCACAGCTTTTGTTTATAAAAAGTCTATTTGTGGTTGTGATTTACGTGAAACATTTGAATTTCTTATTATTTTTGGAAATTCGTAAAAGGATTTTTTGTTTTTGATGATTTCCTTTAAGCGAAATTTTAAAATATATGCTAAATGAGGTAATAAAGTACGCTTTCGTGTTTAAATAGAAATATATTAGCTAGTTTTTTTTTTGATGAGGGAAAATGAAAACAAAATTAATTTATCGCCCGTAAGGTTTTAGCTGTTATTCATTTAAACATTTTGTCTGCAGCATTGTCTTTATTAGCGAAATTTAAGTGTTATTTTTGTGAGTTATAAATAACTAGTGAATTGAAGATAGTTGGGCTCGAGAGAGTAAGAGTTAAAGTCATTAGTTTATTTTAGTCAATTTAGCGTTGAATTTTCTTGCGGCTATTAAGCTAGAAATTAATTTTATTTGGATTTTATATTCTCAATTGATGCATAAACAGCTAAACCAGCAATAAAATGAAAACAAAGTTTGATTGCAGAATTCGGAAGTTTTTGGATATTTAAATATTATAACCGCATACTTATGCGTGATATGGGCGAAATATTATATATTGGCATTTCCACAGGAAATTCCTCTTTTTGTCACGTGCGACACCAAGCGATTATGTTTTTTTTTTCAAAGAAAACGAATTTTTTTTGTTACTTCTTTATATGTTTGTGCTCTACAGGAAGTAAGAGTTTAGGAAAAATCGGACTACATGGTTCGGAAATACAAGCTAAATTGCTTGGTGTCGAAGATGAAAAAGAAGTGGAAATGCTCATATGTATGTGATCATTTGAAATAGTAAATAAAATGGCAACGAAACAGATGTCTCGGATGACATTGAGAAAATGTGTACTATTTTCAAGTGTAATTACTTCAGACAATCTGTATGTATACGCAGTATACATACACAGTATTCATCTGTTTTGTGGGTATTTAATTTACTATTTCAAATCAATTATATAAATGCTATATACATATATCAATGGATAGGTAATTAAATTTTTTCTTATATTTTGTGTGAATTTAGATCTTACTGCAATGTATTGAAAAAATCAAAAAAATTAACAACTCGTATTTTTTTCATATATATTTTTTTGGAATTGAAAATTCACAATAAACTTCTCGTTTAATATATCGCGAATATATTTCAAACTTAAGAAGATTGGCATGTTTTTCTTTAACAAATAGAAAATTCATAAGCATTAAAATATATGGTTTAGTACAAATTTCATAAAGTTAAAAAAAATGCTTCAGAAAATTTGAATACTTTTAGAAAATCTGCTCCCCTGGCCACGCTTGTAAGCGGGTGAGTAACAATTAAAGTTCAGGTCAATTATATTTAATGTATCTAATATAATTTGTAAAGCAATTTTAAAAACTTAATGCGAACCTGTCACAAGACAAGACAGGTGACTAATTCCCAAGGACTAGCAACCGGCTCGTGTTCAAAAACTTTACATGAGAGCGACCTGTCATTTTTACATGGCGTTGTCATTGGAGGGGGTCAATAGAAATAATTAAGATGCTCGGTGATAGTTTCTAGGTTTAAACTTAAGGAACTTGTCCTGTGTTGGTTTCTTTAATACTACACTAAAAGAATTTTGTTCATAAATTCTGTGAATTTCAACATTAATCCAATGAAGAACTTCATTAAAACTCAACCAACGTCACGCTTCGTTGGACAAATGTCAGTGAAATTATATGAAATAATTTCACTGATCCAATGTTATAAATTCGCTAAGCTAATGAATATATTTCATTATTTCGGTGGAATTATTCCATCGTTTTAATGAAATTTTTTCATTATTTTAATGAAATTATTTTATTAATATAATGAAATCATATCATTGTTTTACTAGTATTCTGTCATTATTGTGATGAAATTGTTTCATAATTTTAATGAAATTAATACATTACTTAGTAGCCTTATTAGCTTATCTCTTTTATTGACTATTTTAATTTATTGACAATTCTATGCTACAAATACGTACGCTAGACGCCAAAGCGCAAAAGAAAAATTTGAAATGTTGATGACCACTCACAGTATCGAACTCAGACTCTTGATTCTTATCATTTGCTTTATAGGCAGCGTCTTATCTACTTCAGCTAACAGCACTGTAAAACAATTGCTTAGTTGACAACAATATGTATCGTCTATCTTGTATCAAATACAATTTATGTTTATTTATTTGTGAGTACCTACAGTATATTGTATCGGCTTGCATCTTGTACTGATGGACAAAAGAAGAACATGATGCACACAAATACTCTCTGACAGAGTCTCTCTAAATACAACTTGTTCAAAACATATGAAATAAAAAAAGTTTATAAGTGTATTTAATTTGTATATGAACATTATCAAAAACAAGTTTACACTATTGTATATAACACACTCGCTACAAAGACTCAAGTGCTTTTGTGAATTAAGCAAATGCGTCTATGAGTGTAAAATAATAAAGAAGTGTATAACAAAAATAAACATATAAGTAAAGCTATTTTGAATCCAAATTGAAATTGAAACTATGAAAGCTAATGAAGCAATTCCAATGAATTTCTTTCACAATATTCGTGAAATTTCATTAGAATTGTTAAATATTTTATTAAAATTTTGAAAAAAATTTAACGAAATTGTTTCATTTGCTTTATGAAGCGAAACTCTTTCAGTGTAGTGAAATTACTTAAAAAAAATACTTTTGATTTGGAAAAAATCTGCTTGTATAGTGAGGGTACATTGATATAGTTTTTGTTATACACTCCAAAACATTACTTCAAATTTACGATCATATATTGACTAAATTTGTGTTGAAAATTTCTCCACATCGATTTTGTAGTTATTTTATTAAAGAAAAACCTTTCAAATTAAACATATTTAGTCCAAGTGGAAAAAATGTAACATAAAGTATGAAACTTCAATGGCTGAATGGAAGATACGTCAGGCTATCAGTCAGGAGGTCGCGGCTCAAATCTGCACGTAGCCAATCGGTGTTTTTAGTAAAAACATTTTGTTCAAAAATAATGCGTGTGTAATTTTAGGTCGATAATAATCTGTAAAGTGTTGCCGACTATTATCGACCTAATTTTCAACAAAAGTGTCTTAGAGTGTAGTTAGGTGATTTGTTCCATTTTCACCACTCACGGCTCGGGAACATATAGGACAAGTGCTTTGGAAACAATTGGCACAAAATTTCCCGCAAGTGATATTGTTGTGGAAATTTAAAAAAAAAATGTTTTTTTCACGATTATGTATTAAAAAAATCTGTAGATTGAAAGTATGGAAAAGTTTCGAAAAGTTTCAATCGTTTTCCATTTGTTTTTATTTCATTGAATAATGTGAATCATTTATGACATATCCACCTTTGATTGGTTGTTATTCAAAATACGTCATCTGATTTGAATAAAAGTAAGGATGTTTGCAAAATTTTATATATTTTCCTATTGCGTGGTTAATAAGAAATTTCTTAAGAAACATGTTTACATCATCTGAGAGTTACTTAAAAATTGTCTACTTCAAAAGGAATCTTTTTTATTATTATTTAACGACTAACTTCTAGAGAATCGGGGAAAATGATCAAGCTCATCCATGATTATGCATGATCTGGCAAGGTTTAGGCCAATCACATGAGTGGCTTCAGTTACTTATAAACATTATAGAACATTTTTTTATATCTTTGACTTAAAATAGGCATAAGGTTATACATATTCCTTAATTACATATATTCTAAAAGTAATTGGTAGAATAGAACATCGATTTGCAGATTATTCGGCCTTGTGCAGAGCCCTAAATTGGTTTTAATCCGTTTGTAGGAAATTTATCATCTTGAAAAGCAAACGCTTTGCAAAACAAGGCCACATATTATAAATGTGCCACATCTGATTGAATAAAAGTTTGCCGAAAATACTAATTGCATTTGCATATATTTTCTTAACAAATTTTTCCCAATAGGCATTACATTTTACATATGTACATATGTACATAAAAGCAAATATTTAAAACATTTAACATGCCACTGAAAAATTTCTTTGTTTTTATTTTGTCAGACGTAATATAAATGAATAAATACAATTGTTACGTATGCCAAACAATATTAACCTAAAGAAATATTTTCAGATGCATTAACCCATTTCCCACTTCTTTTGTGCAAATAAGTTAAGCGTTTGTAAATATTTATTTATGCACACACACTGTAATACGTTCATTCAGTAAGCCAGTCAGTAACTCTAGAGTGAGAAATGCATCCCATTTAAACTAACGTTTTCAACACTAGTAGTTATAATGAGTCAAAGTAGTTTCAAACTAAACAACAAATAAATATATATTTAAATAAGAAACAAAAAATATATAACAAATGTATGAAATAATAATTGAGTAGACATAATTGTAAGAGACACACCTTTTTTCTTTAGTAAATAGTGTTGTGGGGTTTCACATTTTGCGGTGCATAATTTTTTTGTCATGAAAAAGAAAAACTAGTAGACGACATGTCAAAAGCATCTTAAATTTTTCAAACAATTATCTATAGCTTAAAATCTTTAATGCTTATAATAAATTTTATTATAACGAGTATTATTTATTTTTTACAAGGTAATTTAACACACATAAGCACGACAATCATACCCGTACTTCTAGTTTACATGCAGCTTGATCATTTCAAATGATTATTTACTAGTGCCAAAAACAAATAATGAAAAAATCTAGTTGCATTTCTGCGTTTTTATTTTCAAGTATTCAATACTTTTTCAATTGATGGAAACTTAAGAATCTCCATGTTTTATAAATCAATTAATTTTCTATCACTTTTTTTATCTTTCGGTTTTGCACTTTTGGTTTGGTGTGCATTTCAAATCTAATAAATAAATGAGAAAAACAAAATCCTACCACAAAGCACATTGAACTCGGTTTAAATCACTTAAATATATTTATCTATATTTGAACGTTTGCACTATGGGGAGAAAAATTGTCACTATCATGTGCGTGAATTTCTTCCGGATACTTAATATGAAACAACATTTAAACATTTTAATATTTGCAGCACACTTTTTGTTTAAGTTAAGTGGCGACTTTATAACTTTCTTAATTATTGCAAAAGTTATATAACATGGGCCTAAACATAAATCTTTAAAAATAGTCATTATAGAACTTTTTTACAATATGAGAGGTATTTCAACTCATTTTGTTTGGTGACCATAAATTGCCACCAATTAAATATCTTATTCATTATATTTATTTCTAATATTTAGTTGTTCTTTTTCCTTTCTTCTCTAGTTCCTGGAATTTGGCATTAAAGAAAAATAAAATTATTTTGCTCTTTTCTACCCTATTGTGCATTAAATGAACATTTTGAGTAATAGTAATCACCATTTATGTATACATGTAAGTACGTGCTCGAGTAGTTTGTACGTGCGTACGTGTAGAGATAAATCAATATGTTAAATTAATTTTTATGAATTTTGACAGCTAATGTAATATTAGATGCAAATATCTACATATATTTTGTCTTACTACTCGTATCACAAGATTTATATGAAATTTTAATATTATTTTGTATGAAAATTCGCCAAATATAAATGCATTTGAAGATATTCGTGTCAATCATTGCTAAAATCAAACATTAAAGTCTTTACTCGTATATAAATTGCAGAAACCAAGTACAGAACACTTGGCCCACGAACTAACTGATCGTCAAACGGAAAGTTCTTAATTTTTTGAAGGAGTGGCTTATGCCACTTTTTAAAATAAACGGCTCAAACAATGTCCCTTCTGACTCTTTGCAACAAATTTGACTCCTTAGAGCTAGGCTCACAGGAATTACCAATCAATTAATCAAATCGAATTAAATTATGTTGATAATATTTGCTATTCGCTGGTAGTATATAGTTTAACCTGAGACCACACGGGCATTTTTAAAACGCGTGTTTCGCCATTTTTGCACTAAATTTATGGTCTTTGCGCATTGCATGCCATTATACCTATCACAAATGGCGTCGTCGACGTTACATCAACACGACCGTAACAAATTATCACTTGTCTGCTTGTCGTCGACAACAAGTGACTACTATTGACAGTCTCTTACTATTGTCTGAGGCTTTTCAAATTATCCCATCATGTTGACATTAGTGAATTGTTGTCCACAAAGAGTAGGCAAGTGACAATTTTTCGCTGCCGTGTTGATGTGACGTCGACGTCGCCATTGATAGTAAGCGGTATTATCTTCAGTTAGTAAAGAATGAGCGAGGTGAATAAAGCTCTCTAAACTAGTTTACAGGGTATGAAAATCGCAAATTTATGTGAAAAAAGCAGAAACGTGCGTGTTAAACACGTCCCTGTAGCCTTGCCTTTAGATTCAAAACAAATTGATATTTTTAGTCTCATCAATTTTTAATAGTATTTTTCCAACAATATTTGCTAAAAACTTCACTATATAACAAGAAAAATGCCAAGGAGTACCACTATGTTTTTTTTAATATGTAATGGTCCCCTAACTACAAAAAAAAATCGAAATTTAAAATTCCATTAATACGTTTTTTAAAATTATTTTCCAAAATATGGTATTTTTGAAAAGGCTGCTCCACTAATTTTATCATAACTTAAAAAGGACTTCTCCAATTTTATTACAAAAATCACTAAAAGTGAACAAAGGACGCTGATGATGACAGTTTAGCGGCTGTCGAACTTAGTAGTACTAATCTGTTCTGCTAGTCTGATTAGATATTCCAATATTCCACTCATAAAAATAATTTGAATTTACATTATTCAATTATTGAACTTAAGCCGAATAATAATAACTTCCGACTGTCACTAAAAAACTTTAAATAAAATTACCTTTAAGGCGGCTTTAACATTATTTTCTTATATCCTAAATGGCTTCGGATTTATTCAAACAGCAAGTATGAAATTGAAAAATGTTTATTTTTTCTAAATTTATAAAAAATCGAAAATGGCAAAATTTTACCGATTTTATTCTTTGATTATAAAGCCACATATACTACAAATAAATTAAGTTTCATTTTATGAAAATGAATGAATCAATATTGATTTTATTTACAATAAAGTGAAATTACCTGGTTTTTGCAAAATATCGGCTTTGAGAGAGCTGCTCCACCGATTTTATCATAGCTTGGAAAATAGTTGTCAAATTTCATTACAAAAATCACTAAAAAGCGTTAATAAACCACCTTTAAACTGCTTGAATATTATTATACTTTTAACTCAATAATTTTGGAATTATTTAAACTGCAATGATAAAAAATATTTTTACGTAATTTTTTATTTTTGAACTGAATTCGTATAAGTCTGAAAATTTTATTATTTCGGCTTTCTAGTTCAATATTTTTGAATTAATGTAAATTCAAATTATTTTTATTAAGAGTGGAGTGTTGGAATATTCAAATCAGATTAGCAGAACGGATCAGTACTACTGATTTCGACAGGACACTACACCGTCTCATCAGCGTTCTTGTTCACTTTTACCACCTATGAAGGTGGATGCTTTTTACAAGCTATTTAACTAATTTATGCCAGCAAATAGAATGCCAGAATTTTATTTAAATCCGGATTAAGTGACTTTATTATGAATAAAATCAATAATTATCTATCGATTTTCATGAAATAAAGTTTATTTTATTTGTAATATCAGGGGCTTTATGATCAGTTAATAAAAATAGTGAGTTATAGTCGTTTTTTATTTTTTATAGATTACACAGCGAAACATTGGTTTTGCTGTTTAAATAAAAATAGCTGATCCTAATATATTTTCATCTTCTGATTACGATGACATCATTAGTTTTCCCTAGAAGCTTTGGTTTTAAAGACATGGTGACTTTTATCATTTGCATAATTTGCACCACTTTATGTATAATTCGTTTAATATTTCACGAATGGTCCTCAAAATTTTAAAGTACTTTCTGGATTATTAATCTACATAAACTTCTCTTCCATTTGGGTAGAGCCACATTGATGAGTATATCAGGATACCTTACTGTTATTACAAGGATATTAAAAATCGTGTATTTTTGGTTTAGTCATTAAAACTTTTTTTAATTTAAATTTTTTGGCATGAGAAAAGAAAAATTTAAAGTATTATTTTTATATAATGCACAATATCTCTGAAACTAGAGGTACTAGAAAAATAACAAAGCTATTTTCGTAATCAGCGGACGAAAATACATAAGGATCAGAGTTGTTTTAATTTCAAAACATAAAAAAAAAGTTTGAAGGAATAAACTAAACAGTAAGATATCCTGATATAGTCATCAATATGACTCTAAGGAAACATCAGCTATTTAACAATATACAATATTTTTTTTCACGTAAATTATTGATTATCTGATTAATAATCCAAAAGCTATATACGTTTACCGCTCGTTTTTGAAATGGTAATGGTTATTCTCGAGCTAGTCATGGTTATTCTCGAGCTAGTCAGCTCCCGCTCGAATCCCACAATATCCATGTATGTACAATAAATGTTTTCTTATTTTAGAATTTCAAACTCGCCTTTAGTGAGAAGCTAGAAAATTACGCTTTAAACGACTCTTGAATTAGAAAAATGTTTGCAATATATCTGATATAACGAATTTTTTATCTAACAAATAGACTTGGTATTATATCACAGTTATTCCTAGTTTTGCGCATACTTATAATAATTTGCACCGTTAAAAGAAAAACCAAATATAAAAAAAAGTTTTACAAAAAGCTTTTTGTCATTTTACTTTTTATTGCAAGATTTATTCATATAGGCTGCTGTTGTTGTCGATGCTGCTGTTGTTGAAAATGCTGCTGGTAAAATCATTAAAAATGACAAATGTTTCGACTTTATTTGTTTATTTACGTCTTTGAGAGTGTGTTTTTTCTAGATCTTTATTTTTGTATGCACGTTCAAGCCATATTTAAATATAATTTTTATTTTTATATATTTTTGAGGAAAAAATGTTTTATGAGTCAAATTTTGTTTTATTTTATTGCCGACCAAATATGGTTTGAATGCCAAAAATCACTAAAAAAAGTAGTTGTGTACATAATAGTGCATGCTGAGTTATTAACTAGTATATTTTTAAATTTTCAATTAATTTAATATGTAATTACAACAAACAAATATGGACTAACTTGGAATCAAGCGTGGATGTAGGGGGAGGATATAAAGGATATATCTAAAACCCCTCAAAACTGTAAAAATATTTACTTTTTTCATTAAGTTGCTTTAATCAAAAATTTCAAGCTACTCTGCGTGCCTGTTGTGGATATTAAAAGTGCAACTTGACAAAGACATTTACCTTGACTTTAGCATGGAACAATTTTTTTCATAAGTACGAACAAATAACTAAAAAGGTAACCAGCATTAGCTTAAACGATTTCAATCTGTAATTGTAAATTGAATTAAAGTTTTGAATTAAAAAACATCTATGAAATTGCAATATTTTTCAATTATCTGAGATTTAAACTGAGTTAATGCTTTTTGATGGTAAATCTAATTTATTTTTTTAATATTATTATTCAAAATAAGAAAATAATCATTATTAAATTAAACGAATATAACCACCAAGGCTAAATTTAGTTAAACCAAATAATTCTCATTGCAAAACAAATCCACATAATTCAGACTTGTTCGACTAAATTCTGTTCAATATCATTCATTCATTCAATCACTCATTCGAATTTGATTAAAAAAAGCACGATCAAGATGCACAACAGCACTGAACCAACAAATTTATGTTTATTTTTTTTTTGTGTTGCAAAAAATAATATTATTATTAACCAACAACTGCATGAAAATTTAAGTTTTAGTTTTTTATGAATTTTTAATATAAAATATTTATTAGTTTTTGAAAGGCAAAAACCAAAAACTATGAAAATATGAAATAAAAAGTGAAGGTATACATAAATTTGCATTTATAAATCAGAAAATTTAAAAAAGAACTGCAACAATTACGTACTTTTCAATGAATGAATCATACTTTGAAGGTAAAATCCAAAATGGTCTTAAATATCTTGTTTGCTAAAGAAATATTAAAACAGTTTTTGGAAATAATTAGCAATATTAATCAGTTCTGCCAAGTACTAACACTATCAAATGGCCAATCTTAATATGTTTGTTCTATTTTTGTGAGGTAATTATATTTAAGTTCATTAACGATTTCATAAAAGAAACTAGAAACTATGTGAGTCTAGTTATAACACTTCAAATAGCGACACAATACATACGATCAAAATGGGCTGTGTTTTAGGGCGTGGCAAACTTTAAGGACATTTTAGAAATATCTAAGGGAATCACAGGCTCAATTGATTTTCGCTCTACCTTAATAGTGAAGTTACTTCGTATCAATAACACTATGCAATAACATTTTATTTTATTTTAGGCTGAGTATTTTTTTTAGCACTTTTCAGCCAGTTATATTGTCGCTGAAGGGCCATATTTTGCCCCTTTTTAACCGAGAAGGAGAAGGTTATCAATTCGTGTGTATGTTCTTTTTTTTACTTTTTTTAATGTTTGTACACTCCTAACTGTGTCATTTGTGAATCGATTTCCAAAATTGTTTTTTTTGTGAAAAGGGTTTGCCTGCAGTTTGGTCCAATAAATTTTTTCGAAAATCAGAGGGGGGAAACTTGCTCACCCCATGCATAACTCTGCCATTTGTGAACCGATTTTCAAAATTCTTGTTTTTTTGAAAGGGTTGGACAAATATTGGTCCCAAAATTTTTTTTGGCGAGAATCGGAGGGGGAAATTTGCTCCCCTCCCATACATAGATCTGTCCTTTGTGAACCGATTTTCAAAATACTTGTTTTGTCTGAAAGGTTTTTCCAAAAGTTGGTTCCATAATTTTTTTTTTGTATTCGAAGGGGGAAACTCACCCCCCCCCCCCTTCAATTCCATAACTCTGTTATTTGTGAACCGATTTTCAAAACTCTTTTTTGTTTGCAAGGGTTTGATAGCAGTTTGGCCCCATAACTCTTTTCGAAAATGGGAGGGGCAAATTTGCTCTTTGTACTGAAGTCGGTTTTTTTTGCCAGAATTATTTAAAAAAGGGACAAACATACATACACAACTAGAGTTAGAGGTTTAAACGTTTTCACCAAAGTGCTTTTCGTGGTGTATTACATAAAACTTTTAAACACATTTTATACATTATACGTATGGCTTACAAGATTTCATATGCCGAGTACTAATTGTATATAAGTATGAAATTAATTCTTAAACACATTTTAAGTTTTAAACGATTTCTGGCTTTTAAGTTGAGTCTGGAGCTTGGGTGGATTTGAAGGCCTATAGTAGAATTGTAAGGGAAATGTTTTTGTACAACATTTAAGCCCATTATATGCCGCTGAAGGGGAGTTTTTCGTAGTTGTTTTAAAAAATTTACACAAAACCTATACAACGTAGAGCTAGAGTGATAAAATGTTCGCAAAAAATATTCCTCGTTGTAATTAACAGAAAAGTGCGGAATACATATTATACCTCAAATTTAAGGCTTAAAAGATTTTCTATGCCGAGTAATAACTGTGAATAAGTACGAAATTAACCCTTAAACATATTTAAAGTTTTGAACGATTCATGACTTTAAAGTTGAGTCTAAAGCTTAAATTTATTGCACGCCTTATAAGCGAAGCGTTGAGGTGGGTACTACTCTCACTTCACGCGAAACTACAAACTTAAAATGGCTCTATTATTATCATATATTGCACTTGTAAAAAATATATACACACACATATTAAGAAAAAATACTATTTTTAACACTCATGACATTTTTAATGTCATTTTTATTATTTAAACTAATTAAAAAACTGTTTAAAAAAATTCTGTCTTGGACGTCCGTTTGTCTGAATGTACGGATCCTGTCTGTGGTCACAATAACGACCGAAAGACTTCACTAATCTATCCCTTTTTCTTTTTTACGCTTCAGTATAATTAGGAATAGAATCCTATTTAATTTCACGGTCTAAATGAGATTATGAGGCGTGCACTTTTTGATTTTCCAAACTATTTTAAGATTTATAGTAAGATTTTATGCCCAATATTATTGTAGAACATATCATTCTGCTTTATTGCCGCTGAAGGGGAGTTTTTTTGCTCCTTTTTTAAGAAACGGACAAAAAAACCCATACAACGAAAATTTAGAGGGTTAAAATCTTCCACAATGTTACACCTTAAACGTAAGGTTTACAAGATTTCCTATGGCGAGTCACTTTAACTATGTGCAACGGAGAGCACTTTAACTCCACCCTCTGCCAGAATCAGCCAGAATCAGTCCTTTTTTTGTACAATAGACTTAACTCTTAAATTTAAGTCAATTCAACTTTTCTGTGTCAATTAAGTTTGCTTTTCATTACGTAAACAGCTGCATTATATGAAATTTTTGGCGATTCAAGAAAAAATTACACAAAAATATTTGCGTCAAGAGAAATCATGAAAAATTTAAGCTAAATTTTTGGTAAAAAAAAAACAATAATAATAATAATAATAATGTCGAGAATATCAGTATGATATCAAGCAAATACAACAACACTCGCATCAATTTTCATTACAAATTGAGTCATTTTATTTATTTATGACCGATGAAAGAACAATTTCCAACTTCAGCTTAGACTTCCGCATTTATAAAGATCAACTTACAAGAATTGACTCCAGAGAATAAAGCCAGCATACACCACCAACTTAGCGGGAAAGCTCAGAACACCTTCTTACTTCAGGCCTTATTAAAGGTTAGCCTAGACATCTTTCGATTCAATTACCATTCTTATTTAACTGCTAAAAAAGGTCACACAGAAGGCCTCGATTCTTCCGCAGAAAAGAAGGGAGAAGAGAAGGAGTATAATTTTTTATTTTTTTTTGCCAAAGTAAAAGAAAATCGTTTTGAGCTTCAAAAATATACTTTAGAAATAACAAATATTATTGTATTATTTTTTCCTAAGTAATTTGTATTCATGTAGAATTCCTTCTTAATAAATATATTCGTAAAAAAAATTACTTTAGATGAAAGGATATAATTCAAAATAAAAAAAATCACAATAATCAAAAGTAAAGAAGTAAATGTACCTCCATTTGCTTCTTGAAAGCCTTTCCTAGAAACCCTTCAAAATGACCTTTTAAAAGGGTCTTTTGCAAGGCCTTCCAGTATTACCAACCGGAAGACCTTCCCAGCAATGACAACGTGTGTAAAAAGATATGAGTAGGGAATGGAGCGAGCAGGCCTTGTATATCACAAAGAAGGAGTAAAGAGGCCTTCTAGAAGGCATCCGTACTCCTTCTATTTCCCGCTGGGAACAGATACAATCCAATACAACAAAAAATAACAGTTACAACTACATACATGCATCCATACTTAAATAAGGCAACATATTTTCAGAAATTATTGCATAAATGTTAAATTGGGTCAACAAATGTGCAGCGACAACATGCACAATAATTTTTGCTCTTTTACAACATCAAGAAAAAAATTACATCTTAAACAAAAACAAAGAATTTTTACTTATAAAAAGATCATAAATTATAGCTATAATTGCTTTTTTTATATTGAAAAAAGAAATTGAACATAAATTATAAAACTTTTTAAGGGAAAATGTAAATTTTTCATCATAAAGGCTGCCTACTAAAAATATTGGAACTGTCTAAATTTTAGTATCTTTTTGGAGACAAAATTTTTTCCAAACATAAATAAAAATTTCAGGGAATAACACTTTCATTAATATTTAACAAAAGTATCAAATCTTAAGGCCCTTTTTTATGCCATGTTAATATTTATTTCTCTTTTCCCCTGTTTATTGCTTGTACAACATGTGTGTCTGTTTTGAAAATAAGTTTTTAAGAAAAAAAAATGCAATTTTATCTTTTGATTAAAATCAATTTCACCAATTAAAGTGTATTGAACGTTTTGTACGCATTCGGTGACAATATAATGGGCATTTTGAAATTTACACACTTTATCCTTTTATTGTGACAAGCACATGCTAATGAGCCTTTGTGTTGCACATTTTTTTTCTTATGGGAGTATTTGCGACAAGTACAGTAAATATGTACTTTAGTTATATATGTACACATGTATTTTAAAATAAGTCAATAGAAGAGTTGAAAAAAGAAAAAGAAAAAAAAATTTATATATTATTGCAATTTAAGTTTTATAACAGGATGTTGAAGAAGTTGCTGAAGATGCATAAATATGCATACTAGTCATATGGACTTAGGAAGACTACTACTGTAGGATCTTATGTGTCTGCATAATTCATTTCCTTAGATACTGGACTATCTCAATAAATCGCCACTGACTGAACTGTAAGAGTTCATGAAAAGTTGTAGTTTGTACACCGAAGGTGGAATTTCCAGAGCTTTATGGATTGTTGATAGTGACGTGGTTATCACAATAATAAGTGTAGGATTGTCAAGTGTTAAATTTTAAATTCCCGCTATGACAAAAAATGCTATGGGTATATCAGCTCCGTATGGTCATACCTTAAGTTGTCTAAAAAGCAATCTGGCAATTAAGTATCTATATAATTTATCCGCAAGACGTTTTTTTGTCATTCATTTCACGCTCAAATTATACAGTAAATTTCGACAAAACTTATAACATCTTAAAAATACTTTTTGACAGAAGTGCACAATCTACACACAAAGAAAATATATGGTTGTGGGTGGCATGGTTGCGTCAACAATGTCATATCTTCCGATATAGCTTATGGTTGTAGCAAATAAGTTATTATTGTTTTAAACAATTGTGAATCTTAATGAGTTTACGACAAAAAACTCATGCTTATATTTAATCATGACATTATTAGCGCTCATAGTAATAGCAACATGGTTGAATTTAACAATATTATTATAAAAAAAAATTCGACCTACAGTCATCGTATATTTAAAATTTCAACAACAGTATGGTTCTATAACAATAAAATATGGTTCTTGTCCATATTATTTAAAAACAGTTTACGTGCAATCAAGCTTTGGTTACAAAAGAGACATGGCTCTCTTCTTCTAAAAAAAATTTGGTTCTATCCCTTGATTGAATGCTTATTTCTGAGTTTGTTGTTTTACTTGAGAGCTGTTAGTTTGTTTTTGTGTGTCGCTTGGTCTGAAAAAATAAAAAAAACTAAATTACGAATAACAAAAAGTGATAAATGCTAGCAATTAATATTCGGCCATGTTGTGAAAACCATTTGAAAATGAAAAACAGTGTTCTTTTAATCGGACAATTTAGTGTATTCGTAGCTTAGTTCGGATACAATATCTCAACCATCTGAAACATAAAAATTAACTGAAAAGCTGTAATACTTCAAAACTAAATAGTTTTCAGAACGTGGCCGATTGTAAATAAAACATATCGTCGTTGTTTTAATTAACTGACCTAACTAGCATTTCACAAATTTTACAGGAGAGCACTTTTAATGTTTTTTGTCCTAAATGTAGTCACTTCCAAGCCAAAATAGTATTAAATTGGTTTTCTGCATTTTTTGATATGTAGTATAGCATCTCTTTTTCAGTCTTAAATAAAGAAAAATATAAAAATTTTTATTTAAAATACTTTGTTGTGACTTTGAAGCAGATACGACATTTAGTGAATTTTTTTAAATTTATTTTTTATAGTATAAAAAAAATTAAATTTATTTTTGACTAATTCTTTGACTTTATTTTAGTGTTGCTTAATAAAAACAAAAAATGAAAATGCTAGTTATAGAATATTTAGAGTAATTACTTTATTAGATAGTGAGTTATAAAAGAATACATGTTCTGAGAGTTTGAGAAATTAATTATCACCAGTGGTTAAGGAAATCCAATCATTATGTTTACTTTAATATATATTTGGAGGGCTGATGTTGATGAGTTTTGAAATATTGGTAATCGGTTTTCACGAAAAATACCGATTTTTAGACGTATACGCATAAAATTAAGCTGGTGAATGTTACGTTGTTAACTACATTCTAGTCAATCAAAAAATTAAATTTGGAAAAAATGTGTTGTTAAGCCCTTTTGCGTTTTATACTTGTTTCTTTTAACTTGGTTATTCCTTTTAATTTCTTCGTTAAACATAATTGCAGTTTTTTTTTGTTTCAAACGTGTGTGTTACTATTAAAAGTTTTTTTTAACTACTGATATATTCTTTCATTGCTTTTATATTATTTTTTTAAAAATTGTTTAATGGAATTAGAAAAAGAATATTGTTAATATATTGTAATATATTTACCGCTTTATCGAAAAAAATATAATACACTAAAAAATCTGAACTGAATATATCAGTATTTGGTGTTATATCCATAAAGCTTTACACTTACGACCCTTCGTGAAAAATTTTTTTTGCATTCTTACAGATACGTCAAAAATATTTTTGCTTTTATAGAGATTACGGTAATAGTTATGTTCATAAAAATTTTACAGAAGGTGCGGTATGACTAATAACGTCAACTTGTGTACTTAACTCATTTTTCAAAAAAATGTCAGTTAGGTCAGTTAGTAAAAACAGCGACGATATGTCAGCAAATATATATATATATATATATATATATATATATATATATATATATATATATATATATATATATATATATATATATATATATATATATATATATATATATATATATATATATATATATATATATATATATATATATATATATATATATATATATATATATATATATATATATATATATATATATATATATCTATGTGAGAATAGATAAAACTTTTTATTTCACATTCCACACACTGACCAGCTAAAAAAATAAAATTTTAACCAAATATATGGTTCTTTTGAACCATTATATGGTTATTTCAAACTATATATTGTAATTCTGAACCATACATATGGTTGTATTGAACCATATATTGTAATTTTGAACCATATATACGCTTGTGTTGAAGAATATAGCTTATTTCAAACAATATATTGTAATTTTGAGCCATATATATGGTTGTCTTGAGCCATATTATGATTATTTCAAACCATACATTGTAATTTTGAACAATATATATACGGTTGTTTTGAACCATATCTATGGCTATTAAAAACCATATATTGTAATTTTGAAACATATACATATATGGTTGTTTATAACATTATATAAGGCTATTTGAAGGTACATATTGTAACTTTGAACCATATATATGGTTGTTTTTTATCATATTATATGTAAAACAGATTTTCTAAAATATATATTCAATCATAGTATGTTGCTCTTCGATTATGGTTGCCTCAACCATGTTTTTTCTTTGCGTGTATATTTTGCTAAAAGCGGTTCAGTATTTTGGAAGCTATAAGCAATTCGATTTCTACTAATACATGCGCATATAATACGCATACATTAGATTCCCAGTGGTAAAATTCAACAGGCCTGCAAAGTTCAGGCCTTCTTGAGCACCTATAAGACTTCCTTTTTTATTACAACTAAAATGTTTTTCCTTCATTTACATTTCTCGTCCGATAGACATGCAAAACTGTCATCTTGTAGAAGGGATGGTGGCAGTAGTATTTTATTTTTTTGTTTTTTCGATACACATTCCAAATTCCCTTCTTCAAACAGGGAGATGGAAGGAGTATTTTGTTTTTAGATTAAAAAATAAAAAAAGTGGTTTGGAAATAACAAACATTCTTATTTTTTTTCGCAAGTAATTTGTATATTAGACTGAAATTTACATTCAAGAGACATCACACATGCTGATATTATATCCGAGTTGATTAACTTATCATTATTCCGAAGGAACTACATCATATCAAATTCATTTGTCAATGGATTGCCTTTTACGATATATAATTGAAGAGTGTAAGTGTTAAACAAAGTTTGTCACAAAACTACAAATAATTAAGATACTTTTTTTTTTAAAAACATGCTTTTCTCAGGTCAATTTGAAAATTTTGAGTTTTCAGCCTTTTTGCGACTTCAAGAATTATAATATTAAAAAACTTTTTTTTTCTTAATTTTACTTAGAATGTGGTTAAGAATCGAATGCTGACTTTTAATTTGAAATTTAACTTAATCCAAAGTGGTTTAAATTTTTAAAATCACAGAAGATTTAAAAAGTTACAATCCTCAGAAGTATTTTTAGTCCCAGGTAGTAGACCTTGGCCCACTGTAACTCTGCTCGTGCTTCAACCAGAAGGGCGCCAAGACAAGCGTTGTAAGACCTGACTACTCCTCTAAAGATGTTTGAAGTTTCAGATAAATCCAATCAGCAGTTTAGAAGTTCCAGATTTATTAACATTTATTTTGTAAAACTCCCCACTGTGCGTTGTTGCGTAAAAAGGTCCAGCCAATATGCTGTGTGAAATAGTGTAAGATTGGCCCTTTTTACGCAACACCGTCGATATGTCTATAGTTTTTGTGCCCTCTGCCAGAGTCAGTGGTTAGAGCCACCTTTAGATTCTTCTAAAAAAAAGATAGATATACATTAGCGACCGTGCAAATGTTCATTGACTTCCGTAGATGTTTACCATAAAATTATTATTATTATTTTTTTAATTTTGCAAAAATAGGAAAACTTGTTTTACATTTTAACATTACAAATTATGAATTTATAGGTCACCTCGAAAATAGGATTTAGGAATCTTTGTATGGAAAATAACACAACTGTTACATTATTTTAATTACTAGTTGTAAATACAAAAATCCATGCATGTCCCAACTTAGGGTATTTAAAATATGTCTTACAAACTCCATAAATCCACTTAGCATTTTCTTTCTATGAAATTGCATTTAAATTATTGCAAGAAAACTGCCACATTTCAATTGATATGCATCTGCTTTGTTTTTGTTCTTAAGTTTATAAAATAAAAAAATAAGAAATGTTTTCCTTTTTTGTAGTTGTTTTGAATTAAAGATAATGAATGGCAAGATTCAACTTTAGACCAACGCACTTTTTGTTTATTTTATTTTAATTTGCAAAAGTTTTACTTTTTATTTTGTTTTTTATTTGTGTGCTGCGCGTTCCTTCTTCTCATGCTTTGGCTAAATTCATAGGCCAGCGCTTTTTTTTTTTCAAAACAAAAAGATGACGATAACGACTCAAATGATGAGGATGAATATGGTTTTCTTATCTTTGATTACGTACATATGTACAATGTACATTGTACATACTCATAGAGTAGTATTTCACTTGTAGTACATTCGTAATGATCTAAATATGAAAAGTTTTCTTTTCATACACTTGTAAGAACAACTGTCTCCCATCTAGCCAGCTAATAACAATAGAGGGACTTCAATTGAAATAATTAAAAACAAAAGAAACTGCAACAAAATGAAATATTTTATTGTGACTGTTAATGGCCCAGCTCGTCTTTGCCACATTTAATGCTGTATGCGTTTACGTAGACAACGTCTGGCTAGTTATACGTATTTGTTTTTTTTTTCAGAGACTTTACTGGACATATACAGACAGGCAGACGGATAGATGGACGGATGGATGGATGGATGGATGTATGTAGGGACAGACATGCGGTCAGTGGCATTTTTAATTAGTTTGTTTTTATAGAGTTTATTATTTTATTATTGTTTTATAGTGCCTTAGTCCGCCTATTTGTCTGTCCTCACATTTTTAGTCTGATGTTAATTTTATGAATAATTGAGGCGGGAATTATAATGTAGCAAACAGAGGTATTTTGAGACACTCTTCATATATGACAGCAACCTAAACAAGCCTTAGTAGCGTGAGTTTTATGAGCTTCTAAAGTTTACTTGTGAAAAGCGTCAGGGCAATAGCCTATTTAGAGTTTAAGCTCAATTACTCTTCATTATATTAAAAATTTTGCGCTTGAAGAAATGTGCTATAATATTTTAGAATAAGTATTAGGGAAACACAACTTAACCAAAAGATATTTAATTATTTCGGCTTAAGTTAAGTTTTAATATAATTTTTCAATTAAAATATATTTTTATTTAGGGAGAAAATTGTGAAGCATGTAGAAAAAAAAAACAGTTTGACTGCACGGAAGGTTGAACTTACATATTTCGAGTTCTTACCAGAATTCCTTACCGCTTAGACCACACTACCAATAACACACTCTAGTATTGGTAATGCCAGCGGTGATATATACTAGAATAGAGAGAAATTTAAAAGCTTAATACAAGCCATAAAGAAAAATGGTGAATATTAATAACCATCAAATGGAATGGGTGAAAACCAACCCTACTTTTGTTTGGACATTTTTGTTGATAATTTTTTCTGTGTAGTGTGATATAAAAATAATTGCTATAGCTAATAATATGCCAATATTCACCCTTAACGCTTAAAAATGGCGAACATTAATTTCAGTCCACTGCAATATTTTTCTTGTTCGTTAAGAAAAAAGGTTCCCACAGAATAGCATGCTCGGCCTTTATTCACGATAAAAATGATTAGAGTATCTTATAGCGGCATCAGAATTCGTTTCATTTAATTATTTTCAGTTCTAGTTTCATATGAATATCAATAAAAATAAAGAAGTCACAAGTCAATAATTTTTTTGCCTTTAATCAGTATGACTTGCATGCGTATCAATTTAGTTTTTGTTTATTTAATGGGTTTTGTGTTTTACTTTGGTATTCGTTTTTTTCCTCTCTTTAATATTCTCAAGTGTTCTTATATATATATATATATTTTTTTGCTGTACATATTTTCAGTTTATGTTTCATCTGGTAGTCAGTCAATTCTGTCTAAAGATTTTTATTATTTTTTCAAAATATTTATTTTCAAAATACTGGTCAATCAAGCACTAGGTTAAATTGATAAGCTTCAATTTAGATGAATATTTTGATATGGAGTAGTAATTGTTATAGATGTAAAAAATGGGCAAAGATTTATAAAAAACAAATAATTTACTACCACACAAAAAACATGGTTCTCACGACTGATTTTGGCAAAAGACAAAAAATTATATAAGTGTATCGGCGTTTTGAAAGTTTACAAATGGAATTTATTTTAAGGTGAGTTAAAGTTCCCCCCACCACTATTGCATATAGCTATAGTAACTCGTCAAAGGAAAATTTGTAATACTTGCGTAAAATCTATACGATGTGCTCAGCACTTTTATGAAAAACACCATTAGAACATGTTTGTAGAATGTTTAGCCCTCCTTGTTTTAAAAAAAGGGAAAAAAACTCCCCTTCAGCGGCGATATAGCGGGCTGAAATGTTCTAGAAATTCTCTTTGTGGTGTTTTGCATAAAACAAATCTTTTACAATACAAGATTTTTTTATGCCAAATACTAATTGTGACAAAGTACGAAATTAACTCTTAAACACATTTTAATATATCTTAAACGTAAGGCTTACAAGATCTTCCATGCCGATTCCCTATATTATAACTATGGACAAAATGTATCCCAGATGTAAGCTCTAAAAACGCCGATCAGTTAAAAGTACTGAAATTAATAGGTGAAATACTATCTCATTTCGAAGCAACCTTTCAGCTTGCCAGTATTTTTATGTGAGAAGTTCAAGAAATAAGCGGCAACATCTTAAATTAAGTTTAAAATTTTCACAGCAATCAATTTATTATTATTCTCCTTACCTGGAGCCAAAAAATATGTAAATATCTAGAAAACAATTATAAGTGAAATTCAAATTTATGTGTACATATTTGAATAAAATTGTAGACCTTTAACCATATTTATTTATTATAGGATATTCACATTGCAGCTGCAATGCAAGTCGGCACAACCCAGCAAAAACTTTGCTTGCTGGTAGGCAAAAAAGTATATGAGGATCTAAGTCGTAACTACTTACAATTTGACTCGATAACTACTTATTTTTGTTTGAGAAGTCCAAAAAGTAAGGGGTACCCCTTACAAATGTGTTTACATTGTCACAACAATTAACTAGTTACTATTTGGCTTACTTGAAGCTAAAAAATAAGCAGTCAAACAAACAAATTCAAATAAAAAAAATTTTTATAGACATACTAATTATATTTGTAATTTTTATTTTTTTTCTTTAACCCAGCTGGGATATGAACCTATGCTTGTTCATATTTGAAGACAAGTACTTTAGCCACTCAGCTATTGTTGACTTATAGGTTTAAGCGACAAAATTAGTTTTCTAATTTGAAGAATAGTAATAAGATAAATAAGAAGCACTCATTACTTTGTAACCCATTGAGAAAGTACCACCGATTACAAAAATAACAAAAGTTTTTGCCGGGAAGGTTGAAATTTTGAAAACAAGATTAATTTAGAATATTTCGGTAGTGATTTTGCTTTCTAGGTATTTGATGTTAATTCGACATAATTTTGACATACATAAATATATTTCATGTACAGTTCGAGTTTAATACTGAAATAATACGAAGAATCATGTGATTTCAAGTTGAATCATGTTGAATCAAAGTTATTTCAGGTTTATTTTATTTTATAAAGAGAAGTAACACAATCAGGCAATTAATGCCTACCAGTTAATTAATCAATGTGTTACCTTCATTGAGAAAGGGATAGTGTAGAGAGAACAGGTGGTGAAGTGGGAGAGAGATAGAAATCTTAATTCATTTACAACCCTGTTATTGTGCGTTTTTTGTAGAGCAGTGTTGCAAGCCCCTCTGGTCGCAAGTAGAAGCGTTCAGTTGTTTAAGCTGTGTAGCCATTTTATTAATTCTTTTACTTCGCCAACGGTTCTACAATACCGACGAAAAAGGGTGCTATGAAGTGCATTAGGATATGTTAGCATTAATCGCTGTCGGTACTGCCAAAGTGATCAGTGCTGTGCCTTCATCACTTTAGCAGTCCAACAACAACCAAAGCAATTACACACCAATGCACATGAGGAAAATGGATGATGTTGTTGGCTTGCCTGAAACTAGTCTTGAACTCAAGATCTCAGGGCTTATATTCAATCGCGCTAACTACTCAGCCAACAGCACACTCTTGAAACAAAGTCAATTTAATGTAGCCCTTTTTTTAATTATTTGACTATGGATTGCGTCAGAAAAATTGCATTGCATCAGAAAAATTGCATTGTAGTTGGCTGGCCCCAATCAAGATGTTAATTTCGCCTCATGCTATCATCACATGCTTGGTTGTCAACGCGATAATCACTCAGTCACAACAGTCTCAAATATACTTTAAATATACTTCAATATAGATACCATTAGAAATAATGTGAATTTCATTTTAATTCAATATGATTTCATTGTTGGTTTAATATAAAATTTATTTGAAATTAAAGTAATAGTCATGTTGATTTAATATCAAATGTACCGTTGATTTTTCACTGATTCACTAAAGTAAATCCAACCTTAATTTAACATGATTAAAATAGATTTAACTATAAAACAGTATTTTATGGATTCAATATTGAACAATGTTGTTTTAAGAGTGAGAAATATTAAATCAAGGTGATTTAGGGTTAAATTAATGATATTTCTATTAAAATTAATTTAAAATACAGATATTAAATATGTAAAGTTTTTACTTTTGCAAAAATTTTATTATGATTTCCAATCATTATTTCGACACGTAGATTTTACATTTCTGTGTGCCACACATTTCTGTGTGCCGTCTGTTTCAGATTTGAAGACAAGCGCTCTACTCACTGAACGATTGCCGACTTAATAGTTAACCGCTTAGACCCACTAAACCTGAGAATCGAAATAAAAGAAAGTTCGCTGAAACGTAGAATTTTCGAAAAAAAATTGTTCGATAAATGCTCGTGAATCTGAAAAAATCGAATGTTTGCTAAAGCGAGCTTTTGTCGATAATGTCGCGATAATAAGCGCAATTGCCAACTTTCATAGAATGTAAATGTTCGCAGCATCGAAATATGTCGCGATAATAAGAGCAATTGCCAAATTTCATAAAATGTTAATGTTCGCAGCATCGAACTATTTTCGATAATTTCTCACATGTCTAATTTACAATCATATGTGCAATAATTGAATAGAAAAAATTTGCCACGATAGCCTAGTGGATGTGTGCTAATCTGTTAGCGTGGAGGTACCGTGTTCGAATTTGATTGAGTGCAGCGTGGGTTAAAATTTAAAATAAATATTTCATTTACATTAAAATAGATAAATTAAAAAATAAAGATAACAATCTTGAAAAATTACTTTTTCCCGCATTTTTGTGGTATCGATATTTCTTCGATATTGGGTCGCTATTGATTTGTCAGCGAAACATCGAAATCGAAAGATATGCTGCCACAACCTGAGCGACGAGTGAGCTCTAACAGCTTTTTCTCTTTCCGACTTCGATAGCCGTTATCGAGTGTTTTGTCCGAGAAATGTGTACGCAACATTCGAATGCGATATTATTTTTGAATGTTTTGGTTTGCTGGGGAGCTAGTTTTTATATACAAACATTAGTTAAATGCAAATGTCTTCGTTTACTTATTTTATTAATACATAACGAGAAAATGGTCAAATAACAACTTTCAGATAATGATTTAAGTATACCTTATACTTATTTTATTCACTGCCAACGAGTAATTTTTTATACCTAACATAATAACGAGATAAATAAGTACCACTCATTACTTTGTAACTCATTAATAAAAAAAACTATTACCCACTTCCAATATTCCTAAAGCTTTTGCTGTGATTATTCACTATGACGCTAATGCCTGATATCTGAAAGTTAGAAATTATATTCGATTATCGTGCAGGTTTGACAATAAAAAGTCATTTAGAAAAATATAAAGAAAACAGAAGGAATTGTGTTGTCTTTGAATTAATCTTTAATTGATTTATGAAGTTTTCATTTAATACAACTCTGATTTAAGTTGCCACAAATCTTTGCCGACTACAAGGTTTGAATAGTTTTAACTAAATCTTTTTACTAAATATCATGCATTTCAAAAACACTTTCATGTAAAAACGCAGTAAATGTCACCATACAATTATTTTGCAGCATTTTTACCTTCATAAAGCAAAAAAATAAAAAAAATATATATATAAAAAATACGTTAGATATTGGCTCATGTTTTTTTTTTTAGAAAATTTCATCATATATTTCCTTTTCAAAAATCTGTGCGCAAACTCACTTTCAATTATTGCCTATACGAGTATGAGAATGACTATTTTCATTTCAACATTTTCACACAAAATGTCGCCTTTCTATTATAAATGACCAAATTGTGTATTATTAAGAAAAATGCAGAAAAATATAAAACTAAGATAAAAACTTGTTAAAATTTTTATGACCAAAAGTTAATAAATGATGAGTTTTTACTTCGCAAAAATCCCTGCTAAATTGCTGAACAAAGGAAAAAAAAAAACAAATGCAAGAAACAAGAAACAAAAAAACAGCAAAACTAATAATAAAAACGAACAGAAATTTCAAATCTCACAAATATCAGTGGACATAACAATAATACTTGAAATGTCATATTCCAATAGCGGCAGCAACAGCAACAGCAAAAACAATTATATGGAGGAAAATAGCATCAACGTGACAACAACACCGGGTAACAATCAACAACAATAAACAGCAACAAGATTGGTAATGGCAGCCAGCTTCAACATGTCACTTTCATTTGAAGATATTTTACAACTTAAAGCAGCAGCAGTAAACACTAACAAATTTTAGAAAATGAAAACTAGAAGTTTAAATGATTTTTTATGGGACTTAATTTAAAAATAACAACTACTACTACATTTGAAAAATTTTAGTGAATATTAAGGAGAAACAAATTTATGTACATATATGCAAAAGGAATATATCGGCCCATATTTGACCATACAGTTCGCTTATATCATCAAAATTACACTAATATTTTAAAATTCTAGGAGGGGAGGAGGCCTAGAGCGATTCTGGGGTGGCTTAGTCCCCATCGAAGGGCCTAGCTATGCCAATGTGTGGATGTTTGTTTGTTTAGTTTTATTTGAACCTGTACATCCTTTTGCTAGGTGCCTTTAGAGTTTAACAGTTAAGTTATAAGTTATAGTCGAACTATATGGGTTTATATCCAAAGAAATTTAATTATTTTGGCTTGAGTTCGCTTTTAATTTCATTTTTCAATTAGATTATATTTTTATTTAGAGATAAATGTGAAGCAATGACGGTAGCTTAACCGATCTGTCACACATTTCCCTATCTAACGCCGACTCTATTCTTGGCAGCTCATCGGGAGTTTCATTTGCCTCAACATTGCAGTGGCCAGGAACCCAACATAGTCCGATACAATATTCGTCCATACGCAAGTTCAGGCCTCTCCTACTGTCACTAACTAGTTTCGATTTGAGACTACGTCCTTTCAAAGCTTTTAGCGGCGCCTAACTGTCGACGTAGAATGTTACCTCCTCGAATTCAGCTACATTTCCCGCCACCAGTTCCGTGGCCCTGAGGATCGCCAGGATCGCTACATCCGTTCGGTAGTCTAAAAGGCCTATGAATGTCTGTCACCAAAATATAAACATTTATGACCCATCTGTAAAGACCGCGCAACTCTCGTAGAACCTATCAGGTGACCCCAAAATTCCCTATCCGGAAATACTGATGAGGGTGTCCTACTAAAATCAATTTCAACGATCTTAGAGTTCGTGAACCCAGGAGTTACGGAGATCCTTCCGCTAAAACGCATCTCATTTAAATTGCTGTGTGACTTGTTAATATTGTCCTTACAAAACCTGCCTCTAATTGTCTAAGGCTGAGGCCATGCGGGCGTTTTTAAAACGCGGCGTTTCTATTTTTTTTGGTAAATTTGAAAGTTCTCAATTCTTACAAACTTCAAATTTAATATAAAAAGCAGAAACGCCGCGTTTCAAAAACGCCCGTGTGGCCTCAGCCTAAGGAGTTCTTTTGCTGCCGTTCTCACCACAAAATCCACTATGGGACGCAGGTGAAGAATGACGTCCAAGGCAGCTTAACGTGTACTCCTGCGGGCATCTGTGATGCGTAGCGAGGCACACCTCTGTACCTTAGCAAGTAATCTTTTAGGCCTCTACTTTCTCAATGCCTCCCACCACACCACCAACCATAGGAAACAACCGGCCTAACAACAGGTGCGTAAATTCAGTTTATCACCTTCGGTTGCAGATCCTAGTTCCTTCCAATAGAGTTCCTGCATGCGTATTAGGCATTAAGCACTTTCTTAAACCATTCCTGCGTGTTTCTTTTCCATGAAAGCTTACTATCTAGGATAACACCCACGTATTTAGCCTCCTCCGATATTCTTAGCTGCACCTCTCCAATCCTAGGCAGTACAAGGCTGTCTATTTTGTATTTCCTGGTAAAGAGGACTAGCTCAGTTTTCTCTGGGTTGATCCCCAGTCTCTTATTGCTGGCCAAGGAGGATAGTTTGCCTAGCGCCGACTGCATGACTTCACTGCTGGTGGGAAGAGACTTTCCCGTTACCAGTAAAATCACGTCGTCCGCATAAGCAACTAATTTCGCATCACTACTGTAAAAATTCCTAAGAATTGCGTTCATCGCCAGCAGTCACAACAGAGGTGATATAACTCCTCCCTGTGGCATGCCGCTAGTCGATATTTTTCTCAGGTTTTCGCCTTCCATACTCGAGTTGATAATTCTGCTGGTAAGCATGAGAATAATCCACTCCAACAGAAAGGCATGAACACTGAGTATCTCCAGCGACTCCCAAATAGCCTCGATGCTAATATTGTTAAAGGCTCCCTCAATGTCTAAGAACGCAGCCAATGTATAATCCTTGTGCTGCAGTCTCTGCTCAATAATACACACCATATTATGAAGCGCTCCTTCAACAGGCATGTTCTTTAGATATGCATTCAGAGCACCACTGATGACGCGCATATTAATCGTGTTTCTAAGATGCAGGTCAATCAGTCGTTCTAGTGTTTTCAGGAGAAAAGACGAAAGACTGATCGGCCCTGAAGTCCTTCGACTTTGAGTGGCTCGCTGTACCCGCCTTAGGCATATATATTACCCTAACCTCTCTCCAGCCTTTCGGTATAAAATCCATATCCTAAAGACATTCTGCAGCATGGCCAAAAAACACCATCCAGACCCGGTGATTTATAAGGCTTAAAGGTATTATTTCCCATGCTGCTTTTTCCAAGATCACTATGTCATCTACTGTCTCTCGTAATTATGGTACCGACAAGAGGCTAAAGTTAACACCCGTCATTACCTCATTTCTTACTTCCCTACAGCCAGGAAAGTGTGTGTCCATAAGCACAGAAATGGTCTCAGAGCGGGATTCCGTCCATGAGCCATCCAATCTTTGAATATGATCTGGGGCCTTCGGTTCCTTGGACAGTATTGGCCGGAATATCAATAGTTCATTGACAGAATCGATCTCCTCACAGTATTTCTACATTTTAAGTAATGAATGATATCTGGCGTTCAAATTAAGTCTGGAGCTTGGGAGTTTTTGAAAACTTATAGTCGAATTTTATGGCAAATATTTTTGTAGAGCATATCACCCTCCCATATTGTCGCTGAAGTGGAGTTTTTTAGCTCCTCCAAAAATTAATTTCAGATAAAAACTTTCAAACCGCCTTTGTAAGCATATATTTTTTGCTGTCCTCTGCCAGAACCAGTCGTTAGAGCTGCGTCATTTTTGTGTTGTACCGTGTTTTAAGTATTATATTTTATTTATTTTATAACATTAAAAAATCACTAATATTTCTTTAATGCCCAAAATCAGATCAGATCGAAGCAACATGGTGCTTTCAAAGGCCGCTGCATTCATGGATCTATGGCTGTGCTATGTATGATATGCTCATTTAATATTATATTAGCTGCTCGTACCCTAAAGACATTTTAAAATTAAAAACGGCATGTGCTAAAAAAGAATAATTCATTTACCTCATTTTGGTGCACCATGTCTTTAAAGCTCCATGTATTTTCTATGTGAGTGTGCATTTTTGTATCATTCATAAAATAAAATGCGGTGATAATTGTTCAAAATGTTGCATGCAGCATGACAATATTTAAAAGAAAATGTCCAGAAAATATTACAAAGGCATTATGAAAAAAGCAGCCAAAAAAAGTGCCGAACTAAAAGAAAACAGTAACTGAAAATTTGCGCTTTTTTTATTTGACTGTCGAAAAAAATCAACGCATTGTCAACTGGGGAATATACGAGTACTTTTAGCTGGAGTTTCTTATGGCTCAGATTTCAGAGGCAAAAAAATTCGATTTCAAAGGCAAAAAGTGACAGTACAATGAGCACAATACAGCGTCAACTAAACCATACAAATGATGACTCTGATGACGCAGACATTCAAGCTGATGAAAAAGAAATTGACTAATACCAAATTAAAAAAAAACCCCAACTACAGCCAACAAACTTTTAAAGCGTTTTCGGAAAACTTTTAGATTTTTTGTTTGTTTTCTTTTTGAAGCAGTGACTGAAAGTGACACCAAAATAAAAATCAAACGTTACAAAATCAACCCGCACACACCAAGCTTGGCTAAAGTTAAGTTTTTGCCAGTGTTTTTGGGCTTAAAAAAGGAGATTCAAACAAAACTTAAAAAAAAACATGAAACATATTAAAATGGATACCATTAACAGTTATGGTATATAATAAATGTTGCAAGCATCAACAACAGAAAAAAGCTTAATTGCAATTATGATCTTGTTTTGCTTAACTTGTTTGCAAAGTCCGTCCCTCCGTTCGTCTGTCCATTTGTCCGTCCACCTCATGTCATAATGTCTCTTTCATTACGAAGTCTGCCTTTTTGTCTGCCAACTCTTCTAATATGGTTTAAAGATAAATTTAATTTAAAATATTTTGCAGTAAATATCTTTAGATTTTCGTTTGCAATTTATATGCACGTAAGTGTAGGAGTTTTGTGTGAAATTAAATTATTTAAACTGCAAGTTTTTACAAAGAAAGTTAGCTCAGCTGTCAAAATAAAAAGTTATAAATAAAATTTAATTAAAACTGATTTGAAAGTGGTCAAAATAAAAAGAAAACAAAATCCATACAAGTGACAAACAAATCAGGCAAATATTTACCAGTTGCAAGCGCGGTTGAAATAACGATTTCCTGAAAACTAGCAACAATATTTCTAAACCATGGAACCTTAAAGAAGATTAAAACACTTTTTGATTTTTTTTGGGAGTTTAAGTATGAAGCCCGGTAGAAACCACATGCCTCAAAAAGGGCCTTTTCTCTAACATTTATTTTCATTCATTCATTATGAAAAACTACTCATATATTCATTTTCTTTAGCACTTTCCTCATGCCTTTTTATTGAATATTTTACCATAAATAACTTATTATATTTGTAAGTTTTTGTTTTCAGTCTGTTAAGCCAGACAACAGCTTAATAATAATTGGGTGAGAAACTCCTTTCATGAGTTCTTTTTTTGCGTGCTGAAGTAACAGTTGATGTTTGAAAGATGGCTGCGTACGAAATGTATGAAATCGAAAACGTTTATGGTTTCGTTTAACTTTCTTTTAGCCATATGCGAAAAAAATATTGTACTTAAACAACATTGTATTTATATTTCATATGATTTTGTTCACAACTTTATCATAAATATTTTGTGGGCGTTGAAAACAAAATGAAAAACCATACAAGTATTGATTCGTTGCACCATTCATCAATAGATTTATGCATATGAGCAGCGGTTGTTTGGGTAAGATTTGTTTATTTAAAAACTCCGTCGAATTGTTATGGTTATTTGATGCACAGTGGTCTGAATTAGAAAGCAGAAAAACAAATTTAGACTAGAATTTAATAAGATGCGATGGTTTTGTCAATTCTTCAGGAGGCATTATTCTGAAGCATCATTTAATTTAAAAATATTAGGTGAGGTCCTTCAAAATTCCTTTTTATTAACTCGGTATTAGTCAATATTTATTTCGTTAAGCTAAAAATGTTACGGTTTTCGTCAGCTCACTACAATAAAGTCATACACTCTAAAACACTTTTGTTGAAAATTAGGTCAATAATAGTCGGCAACACTTTACAGATTATTATCGACCTAAAATTACACACGCATTATTTTTGAACAAAATGTTTTTGCTAAAAAAAAAACGATTGGCTGCGTTCAGGTTTGAACCGCGACCTCCTGACTGATAGTCTGACGTACCTACCATTTAGCCATAGCCGTAATATACTTTATGTTAAATTGTTTCCACTTTGACTAAATATGTTTAATTTGAAGGTTTTTTTCTTTAATAAAATAACTACAAAATCGATGTAATTTTAGACAAGAAGAAATTTTCAACACAAATTTAGACAATATATGATCCTAAATTTGAAGTAATATTTTAGAGTATACACTCTAAAATATTACTTAAAATTTACGATCATATATTGTCTAAATTTGTGTTGAAAATTTCTCCTTCTCTAAAATTACATCGATTTTGTGGTTATTTTATTAAAGAAAAAACCTTTCAAATTAAACATGTTTAGTAGAAGTGGAAAAAATGTAACATAAAGTATAATACGGCTATGGCTGAATGGTAGATACGTCAGACTATCAGTCAGGAGGTCGCTGTTCAAACCTGTACGCAGCCAATCTCATTTTTTTAGTAAACTCATTTTGTTGAAAAATAATGCGTGAGTAATTTTAGGTCGATAATAATCTGTAAAGTGTTGCCGACTATTATCGACCTAATTTTCAACAAAAGTGTTTCAGAGTGTAGGTAATAAAGCAAAATGTCCTTATTTCTCAATTAATTGTGATATAAGGCCGCACTACTTTATTACCAGTGCAGTGCAGAGTAATTACAGACTTATTTCACAATTTTATTGTGGAATAAGGCCATATTGCCATATTAAATATAACTTTATTGCTGTGCGTCGACGAAAATTTGAACATAGCCTACCTCGTAAGTGTGAACCCCGCTTTATAGCATATTTTTAAGTTGTATGGAATTTTAATGTCAGCTTAATGTTTTAATGATAGTGACATTTGTTTTATTGAAATATTATATTTTTACAATGCGGTGCAAGAAAATAGCACAGAGCAACATTAATTTTATTGCACGGGATATATGAGTCAACTCCGATTTATATATTAACTAAGCTCTTAGTTTATAAATTTTTTTTGTATAAATGTTTTTGTTCAATTGACAATGGTTCTTAAGAAAAAAAACATTTTATCAAAAATTAAGATGGCTTCATATAATCATAATATTTATATAAAAATCAATCAGGATTCAACACAGCAAAAATGAAGAAATTGTTGAAACAATTAAAAAAATTTATCAATTTTGAACTTATCGTTAAAATGATAATACCAATTTTCGCACACAGAAAAAAAGATGCACACACAAGAAAAGATTCCAATGAACGGCTCTGCTTAACAATAAAATAAAATAGTTTCTTGCATTTGTACACTCAAAATATTCTCTACGTAAAATTATTTGAAATTGTTGTATAAAATAAAAAAAAAAACGGTCTACTTTAAATGTTAAAAAATTAACAGACTTAAAACAGTAAAAATGAATAGTTCTTTCTTTGTTTGGATCAATTTAAAGGTCACAAGAACTAATTGCAGAAAAGATGTTTCCCTTGCTTGTGCTATTTTTACTGTTAAACAATCAACCCCAGGTTCCGTAAAAATAAATGAATTTTGCTTAATTTTTAAATGTTAAGAATGTTAAAGGTTAATTATTATTTTATTAATTATTAAAATTATTAATTTTATATACTTACACACTGTTTGTTATTTTAATTTCCACTGGGAATCGAAAAAGCTCCTTCAGGTTTGAAATGCAACGCATCAACGACTTTACAAAGCGTAGTATCTAAACCAGCAGCACGAAGTTAACATAAACTTACTCATTTTTAAAATTGAAATTGAACATGTGGCTGCACTACTGATTGGAAATGTGTATTAATTCAGCAAATTTTAATGATGAAACAGAACTAAGTCTGCAACTTCAGGCAAAAACGCTGCCAAATAGACAAAATGCTCTCATATTATTCTTTATTTATTTTTGTTCTTATATTTCGTATGAAAAATTTATGAAATTTTATTAAAACACGGCAATATTGTTGAGATAATGAGGGGCTAAAACTGAGAGCATGAGAAAAAACGTTCTCAAAATAAAATAGATTCTATCCCATGACTGCTTTTTACGGCGTATGATTAATGACAATTTGTATTGAAATACTCGTCTAGCCCCAGTTCTGTTTCATCATTAGTCCTACAGAATATTTTGAGTGTTTGTGTGTGTGTTATTTTTATGCATGTACTCTTTTGGTACTTACATCATAAACAACGGAAAATATCGAACGCAACCGGAAATCAGTATTAATCGTTCTAAAGTTTTTCTATTGACTGTTAGAATCAGTTAAAAATAAGATTGCTTAGAACTTTAAATGTTTATTCATTTAAAAATGACTGCATGGAATACTTATAGAATAAAGTACATTCCGTTACTGTAACAATAAAAAATAGATAACTTTTCAATTATTACAGTTAAATGTTGGAATAACATTTATATATAATATATATTATTCTACACTGATTATGTCTCTATAAGATAGTTCAGTGACAAGTTACAAGGTGCATACAAAGTATAAATTAACAGCATCACAGCCCATCCCCATGTAAAGGTGACTTCTCCGCTTCATATGAAGAACTCGGACGGGTCCCTACCACCTGGGGACCTGTGACGTAACTTGTTTCTTGTTAATTCCATTTATCGCAGGGTAGCTACAATGCACTGTTATGCTCAGTTGTGTGACTTGTTGCTGTTCACTTTGATGTTCGGTTGTACATATGTAAATAGCTGACAAAACTTCGCATTATCAGCGAAAATTTCCTGCTGCTCTTTTAAAATTACCTGTTTCAAATTAATTTTAAACGAAAAATGATTAATATAAATTTAAATCTTTGATTTAATATTTTTCACTGATAAAGTTTCATTCTTAACAATGTTACATTTCATTTTAAATTAGCATGACTATAGCTTTAATTTCAAATAAATTTAATGTCATATCTGAGATAAAGTTTGAAGAATTTGTGACTGCAGTGGTTAGCGCGTTAACTACCACGCAAGTATCACGAGATCAAATCTTGGCTAGGGCACTCAACTGTTGCACATATTTTTCTGATTCCTATGCCAATCACGTAAGTAAAATAATTAATAAATTAGCTGCATTAAATTCATTTGTTTCAAATTAAAATAATTTTACTTCAACCGGATTCTTCGTGTTGTTTCAATATCATTGTTACATTGTTTCAACTTGAAATTACTTTGATTCAATATGATTCTTCGTATGATTTCAATGTCAAATTCACATAATTTCAACTTGAAATAGTCTTAATTCAATATGATTCTTCGTTTTATTTCAGTATCAATTTAGTTTCTATTTAACTCTATTTGAATATTAAATCAGCATAAAATATAGGATTATAATATGCTACAAAAATATGTCCCGTCAGATTTTACATCAGAGTGCTGAGCATAGCTTATATCTTAAATGCAAGATAAGATTTCCTATGCCGAGTACTAATTGTAAACAACCACGAAACTCCCTTTAATTCCCCATAAAATGAATCCCAGATGTAAACTTTCAAAACGCCGATACATGTATATAGCTTTTTGGCGCTATCTGCCGGAATCGGTCGTTATTTTTTTGTGCTGAACAGTGTTATTGTTCTGTTAAATAAATCATGAGATTGATTTTATGCATCTGGATTTATTCAGTTAAATTAAACGAGCAGAAGTCTAACTGTCAATAACTTTTTAGAACTAATCAAATATTTTTGATGACCTTAAATAACTGGCGCATAATAATTAATTTTTAATTAGAAACTTTTATTGTCTGTCAACTGGCGCTTAGTAAAACTGGGCTAGTCAAATCCGAATGCATAAAAAGTAACCGTTAAAACGTTCTTCCCTGTCAAGTGTGTTCGTTGCTTAAGTCTTTCGTTTTAGCAACAACTTATATTAATTCACAATTCGCTTAAACCTTACCTTTTTAAAAGGGAAATAATACACATACATCTTAATTGAAACAATTCTATAAAACGTGAAAGAAAAACTAATTTTTTATTGCAAAAAGGCTGGAAATACTTAATTGTGATTCAATTTAAATAAATAAATTATATGACATACACTATGGAGTATATATTCGTCATCAATTTTGCAATTAGCATACGATTTAACGATCTTTCTTATGTGTAAGTTAGTGCCTCTATCTGTCATTTACTCTCTGTTTGTGTGTCTGTCTGTCTTTCTGCCAGCCTGTTTACCATATATTTATTATTGATTGCGCCCTTTTTGTGTGTGTGTATTTCATAAAGACTTATTTTTAAATGATGGCTGTAACTAAAACGTCAACAAAAAGGAGGTGGAGGTGATGAAGCAACAAAAACAAAGAAACAGCGCATTGAAAAATCGTGGTATTGCAACAGTTTTATGCATTAAAAAGTGGCATCCTACGCAAGAAAATCAACAACGATAAGATTGCCAAATTGCGATAAAAAGAACCAAATCACATTTGGTGGAACGTTACTAAGCATGTACGAGTATTTTTTTTTCGCTCGAACTAAACACCAATTCGAATACAAACTGTGCCATAGTAGTCATGATGGCTGATGAACTTTTTTTCTTATTTATTTTTTGTTTCTTTCGTATTAAGCGGGTTGTGTTTTTGTATGGATTTTTATTTTATTCAAATAAATGTATAAACACATTAAAATAAATTATATATTGTTGAAAAACGCATTAAGTATGATTCAATATACTATAATGTTGACTCAATATATCTACTCTCATGTGAATTTTTCACTTATGTATTTCATTGCCTCTTATTGAACTGGCCACAATCAGCCATTGCATTTTAATTCCCCCCGTCAAATAAATTTTATTCGTTTTTTTTTTCAAGTTGAAATCTGTGAGAATTACTGTAATTATTAAATATTGATTTTGTAGGCTGTTTGTGCCTGCCTGTGGGTTTTACTTTTGTTCGTTCAACTGTACTAGTATGGTTTGATTTGGTAGAAAGAAAAAAAAAAACTAAAATAAAATCTTACCATATTTTTTTGTGCAGTTACATTAGTATTATACGTGAATGTAAGGATCATTCGAATTACAGAAGTCAGCTTGGAGATGAACTGAAATGATACAGTTGTATAGGAGCTAAGGCCACACATGTTTCTTCTTTCTTTTCCTTAATAGTATTCATAAATGTGTTAGTCAAAATGCACTCGTTGTATTTTATTACATTTTCATTTTTAAGCTTTAAGCAGTAACGTAGTTAAATAGAAGGAGCAGCTAGCTATGCAGAATGTTAAATTTTGTAGGAATAAAACTTAGTGATTATATTTAACATAACACAATAGTCCGTATTCTAGACGTAAATAATTTTACTATAATTCATAAAAACTTCATAAAAAATATCTTACAAAAAGAGCCCCACAATATACATATAATGCAAGTATAATTAATTATTGATATATAGTAACTTTCCTATACTGAAACTAAAAACAACGGTAAAATACAAACTCGAAATCCCTTCAAGTGAGCTAACTCAATTCATTGAACTAGCTTTCCCTTTACTCTTATGTGTTTCCTAAAACAACTCCAATTCCAAGAAGAGAAATATTTTATATTTTTATTATCTATGCAAAAGCAAAAGCCAAATCTTCAAACACGTGTATATATGTAAGCGTTGCAATTAATTTCTCTTAAATAAAGAGTCAATATTCAATAAAGTAGTATTCGCTCAAGAGCTCATCATTAGTATACGTTATCTGCACAACTTACTCAAGCACAATGGAAGGAAGCATGAAACGTGTCTTCAGTCAACGAGCACAATCACATAAATAGCGATAGAGTTCCTCGAATTTTTAGTAAAAAAATTCAACCAATTAGAAAATATATGTTGTCCACACTGAAATAATTTTCTTTATGAATTCTCACATTAATTCAATGGAAAAATATTCGCTAAAATTATTATGAAAGAATATTTCAACAAATATAAGTATGTAATAATTTCATTCATCCAATGTGATAATTTTGCTAACTATTACACATATTTAATTATTTTGACAAAATTATTTAATAATTTTAATGAAATTAATATCTTTGGAGAAGTGGAAAAAGATTCGTTAAAATTATTTAGAAAAGTTTTTTAGCAAATATATGTAATAATTTCAGTCATTCAATGTAATAATTTTCCTAAATTAATAAACATCTAAGCCAAAACTTGGTAATGTATTGTCATAGCCAAACATACTTTTACACAACTAACTACATACCGTCTGGATTAGTTTACAGTAGTTGATTCAATTACTTACAAGTAAATTAACAAGGTATATATCATATAAGCAGTTCAAGACCTGGGGAAGCAAAATGGATTTTTTTTTAAATTGTGTTCATGTTTATGAAAACAAAACAGATCTACAGTAGCCTAGTGAGCAAATTACTTTGCATAAAATAGTACAATAACTGAAAACAGCATGAGTTCAGTGATTACTAGAGACATTTGATTTTTATTATGTTTTGAGTATTCGATGCATTCTAAATATTAAGATTTTTAGCTTGCTATTTGTAATTGCATCCAATGACATCGCCATGTTAAAGCATTTTAACTCATTACTTTGACATCAAAAAATTTTTTTTGGGATACTTCATTATTTTGAAGAAACTATTTCATCATTTTAGTTAAATTAATTTAATGGGCCTGATTGTGTAAGGGGGTGGCGTAAATGCCTATATCGTTTTTTGTAATAGATTAAAGCAATACACAACCTGTGTTCTTTAATCTACTACAAAAAACGACTTAGATGTTTACCCCAACGCGTTACACATTCAGGCCTTTTAATAAAATTATTCAAATAAATTTATGCTATCATTTCGATTTATTTATTTCATTGTTTGAATGATATGATTAAATTTTTTTATAAATAAACACAACCCGCGAAGCGATTAGCTTGTCTGAGGAAAACACCCAGGGACTATGGCGGGCATAGAACCCATGAGCTTTGGACTGACAGGTTAGTATCGCTACCAAGGAACAAGAGAAGGAAAGTTTAATGTAAAACTTAAGTGATTTAATTCTCGTATTAAATTTTTACGAAAAATTTGTATATATAAAAATTGAAACCACATTCAACAGAATCACCTGATAAGTGATGATAAGAAAAATACATATGAGCACTGATGATGGAAGTGTAGCGGCTTCCGAAAGTAGCGCTGCTATGTTCTGCTGTGTACGTTGAAAAATTTTAATTTTTCCCTTGTTCCTTGGAATATTGGTCACGCCCGATTCTTCCTGAATAAAACGTTACGATCCTTAGGTTAATAATCAATTTGGATGCACAAAAACATTTCATGTTCAATACGGTAAATGACCAATTGACATTACGAAATTTCTAACATCGACAAGTTTTATTTATTTTTGCCAAAATTAGCCTAGGGTGTCCTCATTATAATCTAAAAGTTTGATAATAGGATCTCCATAAGCTTAAAAGTTATGCAAATTTCTTTGGTCATTGTTATAGATCAGTGGTGGCCAAACATACACTATCTTATTCTTTGCTTGTGTATGTGCTTCGCGGCTAAATAGATAGGCTGTGTGTCTCATAAAAAGCCATACAGTTCGACTAAAATTCATAACTCAATTGTTAAAAATCTAAATGCACTTAGCTCAAACACGAATGTTTACTTTTCCAAAAACTTGGGCAAAATAAACATTCAAAAATCCCAGCATTGAAAATTTCGATGATATTTCACGCTGGTAAGACAAAAATAAAAAAAGCTTAAAATAGTTGAACATGATAAAGAAGAAATAATTAGTGAAGTTCCGAACCTTTACAAATATTCAGTAGTAGGTGCGATTCCTCACGAGATGGGGCGACACATCTGTTAATTGGGTTGACTAAATTAATAAGGTTTTCACTAGGTTGTTTTTGCTGCCTTCGCTGCCAGTGTAGATAAAAGGGCTCTGATGAGAAGACTATGTGGGTCTCGAAACATCTAATGTTAGTTCAACCTTCCGCACAGCCAAATTTTTTTTTGAATTTTCAATATTTACATGCTTTAGAATTTATGTCTTAAATAAAAAATAATAGTATAATCGAAAGATTAACTGCCTGGCTCACGATGTCGACAAGTCGAGTTCGTTCTCATATTCATATTGAGAGCAATAATAAAAAAATTAAATTTGTTTTTGTTTTCAATACAAATATGAGAAACTAATTAAAATAACTTTGGATAAAAAAACCATAATACAGTTCGACTAAAATTCATAACTCAAAATTATAAAACTTAATTTTACAGCAGTAAAATCTGTGCAAAATTTTACCAATTTAGCGAGTAAACAATTATTGAATTAAGTTCGAGCTTTGATTCATGACTTTAAAAAAAATATTTGCAAAAGCAAATAAAAGTCCTAAAGTTACTAGAAATTCAATTATTCGTAACGCCTCAACAAAAATTTCTAGAGTACAAGCCTACAACCTAAATCGTCATCTAGCTCTAGATGAAATTATTAATTTCTAGACTTGACACAATAATAAACCTAATTTTAATTTTATTTCTGCGCCCTTAAATTATCAATTTCGATTTCTCTGCCAATTTATTTCTTAAGTTTTATTTTTGTTGTTTTCATATGCTTAAAATAAATGAAAACAAAATGTTAAGATGTAAAAAAGACTTGTACTGGTATCCTTAACTTATGCTGGTAAATATTTACATTTATTGAATTATCTTAGCGTAACGATCAAAACGATTTAAATCGCTTTTCTTTTGCACTTTTTTTCTGGCCATTCCGCATTTATTGTTTAACATTTTGAGAATGTGTTTAAATGCGTTCCAGTGTATGATTTTTAGCACATTTAACAAGATACAAATCCAAAATGCTGACAAAAAAGGAGCTTCATATGCCACTTCTTTTTTTATTTCCTTTGTTTTCATTTATAAAACGAAACTTTATTATAGCATTTGAAGTTGAGGATGTAAAAGATGATGATGGTGATGGTAATGATGATGTTGATAATGATGTTGTTGATACCTTAACCTTAGCAAGTGCATTGGGTCATTGTGTTATTGGGTGTTTTCTTAACATGTCGCTCATAATTCTTTTTCCTTTAAGGTCTCGTTATGGTTGAAAAGAAAAGTGAAATTCGTTACTTGGTTACTTGGTAATGGAACGGTTTTGTCCATCGTTGTTTATGTGTGGTTGTGTGCGTGTTAGCGCGAATGCACTGGAACATTTGGAACATCTTCAATAGCTGTTGTGCTACATGACTGTGTAGCATCGTTAATTTTAGTCAGAAGAATAAATTATGTCCATTGTTAAAGCAAACGTTAAAGAAGAAGAAGCAGAAGAAGAAAAAACTAAATTGATGTTGCAATAAAAACTAAATTCTTTTTTTTCAACATACTGCAAGTATAGTCACTAACAAGTGGAAAGAAACAGATTTTAATACAAACAATTCTTAAAATCTTAAAACGAGAATATATAAGAAAATTTGAGTGCACAAGAAATTTTATTAAGAAAGTTATTAGCAATTAAAAGTTTTTCAATTAAGAGTAAGCTAAGGTCTCCAAAATATTTAGCACCCACTGTATCGCTAGTACTTGCTTAACATGTGTCATTTTGTTTATGCCATTTTTCACTTCTTTTCTTCTGTGTGTTATTGGTGGGAGATTGAGCGAAAATCCAAATACAAATAAAATTCACTTACAAAAAGACTTAATTTTTTTAATACGATTTTTATGCGATTTTCGATCATAAAATTGTTTTTCTGTGTTAACCAAACTTGACTTTTATTAGCGTCCCAAGTAAAAGTAGTCAATAAATGGCATTTACAGTTAATAAATTTTCTACGGAAAGAAAAATAAAAAAAAGCAAAGAAAAAGAGACGAAATTATTAACATTATTGCAATAAATAAAATTATTATAAAAATTATTGCTCTTGACATTTTCGTTATTAACACGAATTATTGTTAAAATATTTGTCAATATTATTTAGATTATATTCAGTGGAGGATTTTATTTACTGGGTAATGAATGGGTATTGCTAAATTTATACTGATTTACGATTTATTTGTTATTTTTTGTTTTCTTATTTCCTTATATGATGCTTATTTTACATTTTAGTCATATTTGAAGTGATTATATATGATAAGAGACATTAATTTGGTTGATTATCTGGTTATGTATTAGTTTCATAATATGTGATTGAAAGTTATAAGGGATTTGAAACCCCGTAGTCCAAGTATTCGAGGCATATCGATGCATTTTCGAACAAAGTACACAAAAGTCGTGATGGTAACAATGGTAACATGCTCCCAAAGCTGTCGTCAATGAGTCAATGAATAAAATTAATATTTATGCTAGGTACGTCTAGACTACCGAAGGCTGAACCCATACCAACATAATAGACTTGGGTCCAACTAGTTCGAACTCGTTCAGCAGCTCGTTTTAGACACAAACCAATGATCAAACCCATTTAAATTACATAAAAATGATTTTGTCAAATCAAAGAATCACATTTACAGAAAATAAAATTAGGTTTTGTTGTTGCTTTCAAATGTAAAATAAGAACTCAAAATGAAGGATTTATTGAATCGGAAGAACTATCTATCGAATTTAAAAGTTAATTTCAACAAATGCTTGTTTGAAAACAAAATTTGAATATCTTTTTGTGTAAAACCGTATTAGAAACTTTTGTATGACTCAAATAAATTTTTGTTCTCTTTTTTTGCTCATTATGTAAAAATTTTTAATATCAATTGCTTGGAGCAATGAAAATGCAGTTCTTAAAAAATTACTTCCAATTTTTTTTATTGGGATGTTACTGTTAAGACATTTTAATCAGAATGCATGATTATTATGGCCTATTTCTCATGATGCGAAAAAACTCTATACTTCATAAAAAGTTCAGTTTGAAAAAGAAAATGAAACCTCATCTTTCACAAAATACATGATGGTGTAAATTACCTTTGTTGCCTAATTTTTTATATTACACTATGCAACAACAAAAATGCCGGGGAATACCACTATATTTTTGTGTGTGTTTTATATAGTCCCCTAACTACAAAAACAGTCGAAGTTTTAGATTCTATGAATACATTTTTTTTTATTAATTTTTTGTTTTTAAATTTTGGACTTTTGAAGAGGCTGCTTTACTGATTTTATCATAACTTATGAAGGGGTTGTCCAATTTTATTACTCTTCATAAGGAAATTGGCTCTTCGTGATATGGGTATTTTTAGCTCCTAAATAAATAAGGGACAAAAAACTCCCCTTTTGAGACAATATAGCGGGGTAAATTGTTCCTCAAAAATTTTCCACGTGCTGTTTTACATAAAATTGTTGAACCCATCCTACACCTTAAACGTCAGCCGTACAAAATATTCTAGGCCGAGTCAGTATAACTATGTGCAAAATGGGGGAAATTCAACTCCCTATGAAATAAATCCCAGATATAAACTTTCAAAAAGCTGATGCACGTATGTATTTTTTTGGTGACTTCTACCAGAATCAGTTGTACAAAAGCCTTGTTATTTAAAAAAAGATGATTTTGTTGTACAGTCTAAATATTCGCAAATTTAGCAAAAATCAGGTGATTTCACTTTATTGTGGATAAAATCAATATTTATGAATCGATTTTCATGAAATAAAGTTTATTAATGCTAATATATGTGGTTTTATGATTAGTTAATAAGAAATGTAAGTTTTTGCCATGTTCGATTTTTTATAGATTTTTAAATAATAAAAACTTTATAATTTTGCAGAAAAAATACACTTTCTATCATTGTGGTCTTAAGAATTCCGAAACCAGAAACCATTGAGTATCCCAGCAAAAACGTTGTTTACTGGTAGGCAAAAAAGTATATGAGGATTTAAGTTGTAAGTACTTGCAATTTGACTAGATAACTACTTATTTTTGTTTGAGTAGTCCAAAAATCTATTTACATTGTCACATCAATTAACTAGTTATTATTTGGCTTACTTGAAGCTAAAATATAAGTAGTCAAATAAATAAATTAAAATTAAAAAAAAGTATTTATACGCATTATGTTTTATTTATATGTTTTTAATTTTATTTTATTTTGTATTTTTTTGACCCAGCTGGGATACGAATATGTCCTCGTTCAGATATGAAGACAAGAACTTTTGTTGACTTATAAGTTCAAGCGTCAAAAATTAGTTTTTATTAATACATATACACAAATTGTAACTACGTTCAGATAATGATAAAAATACCTACTAATTTTATTAAAAACTAAGTAGTAGTTCTAATTTGAAGCATAGTAGTAAGAAAAATAACTACCACTCATTACTTTGTAACACATTAATAAAGTACTGCCGATTACAAAGATGACAAAAGTTTTTGCTGTGATGTAAAAGAATTATGTTTGAACGGCTTAAAGGTAATTTTAATCCAAGTTTTTAAGGGCTTTTCATAAGGAAATTGGATAGATAACCCCTTTCCTAGTTGTGATGAAGTTGGTGTAGCAGCTTCTTGAAAAATCTTATATATTAGAAAAATTTAAAAAAAAAAACATATCCAAACATATCCACAAAGTTGGACAGTTTTTGTAGTTAGGAGACCATAGCACATCCAAAAAATATAGTGGTAATCAAAGTACATGACAAACGTTTCATTTTGTTGCATAGTGTCATTAAAAAAAATATGTCCGTTGTTTTAACATACTTTTTCTTAACACTGTTCGCCCAATTTGCATTTACGGTAATTGTACTAGTGGACATACAGTTCGTTCTAACAGAATTAGGTTTTCAGTTCAAATTCTTGTTACCAAAATAAAATTCAAAACATAAAGATTTCTTGGTAATCTTGTCCAACAAAATTGACTTGCTAATACATGATTGCTACTTTGTTACCGATTTGCTAAGAAACGAAACTAACAAAATTGTATCTTGTTCAGGAACAAACACACGACGAACTTTCTGCAGCACAACACAATAATATAATAGTTTTTAAGTATACAGAGAAGCAGATTCATATGTATGGTGTTGTTGTTGTCTTTGTATCTGTAAGTGGTATCTGGTGTGCATAATCAATGAATTTTTATGCATAACAAATGTTTTCTTTAAAACAAGGTTTGCCTTTGCTTTTTGTCTATTTTTTTCTCATGAATTTATCATGGTGATTTTAGTTATTGGGCAACAAAACACCTTCCAGAAAATCTAAAAAACGTTTTTAAAAAAATCTTCTTTAACATTTTATATAAACTGGATGCCAGCATATCATATATATGTATGTACCAGTATGTACTATGTATCAAAGCTTAAGATACATTAAGTTGATGTTGCTGTTGTGTTAAGGTGTTTGCTGGTACTCTTTTTAGATATTTTGGTATTGTAACTAACTAACATCCGTTAGAATAACGATTTGTGATATTCACATTATCAAATTTAACAACTTAAAGATTGTTTCGTTCTAATAGCAGTAGCAACGTGTTGATCTAGTGTATTTCAGTTGCATTTCAAATCATCAGGCGAGTGCAAAAAAAGAAAGAAACGTGAGCAATAAAAAATTATCACACTGAAAGCCACAAATAAAAAAATCAGAACACTAAATTGGAAAGCAAATAATTTAAAGGGGGTCTATTATAAAAGATAATGTTTTGGCTGTTATTTAGAGTTGAACATCAGTATTTTATTTCATAGAAAAAATAAAAAATTCCGGTGAAGTAATTGAATTTTATTAACCTATATAAAAGAAAATTAAATATGTTGGTGAAGAGAAGCATTTATAAGTTTTAAAACTTATTTTATTCTTAAGACTGGTTCAAATTTGGGAAAAATATTGAAAATTTTTTACATTAAGACATAATTTTAAATAATTACGATTTCATATAAAAAACTTAAATTAAAAAATTTTAGTACAGAAATATTAAATTATTGTGGCTCAATTAAGTTCGTCCAATTTAATTTTTCCATTAAATTATTTTTATTTAGAAAGAAATTCTAAAGCATGTAACAACTGAAAAGGGAAAGAAAATTTTGCCTGCAAGAAAGGTTGAACCGACACCATGACTTAACGAGGCTAACAACTATTTCATTATCAGAATTCTTGTCCGCTTAAAACAATTACGATATTCAACTACTTGACTGCAGCTGTCGGGATTGGCAGTGAGTTTTAAGCAGACAGGAATTCTTATAATGAGATTGTATTTAGTTTCCAAACATCATGGCGTCAGTTCAAGCTTCGGTACAGCCAAAACTTTCTTTGATTATTCCGTTGTTACATATTTTAGAAATTCTTTCGAAATAAAAGAAATTATTGAAAAATTAAATTGTACGAAATAAACTAAAATAATTAGATATATTTGAATTAAGAACCATACAGTTGGCAAAAAATTCACAACTTAACTGTTGAAATAAATAATAAAAACTGACAAACAAAGATTCACATACTAGAAGTCGTAAGCCAAAGGTTTTCAAACTGAGAATGAAAGCTGAAAAAATTACAAGTACCAAGTGAAGTTCGAAAAATTGCAGCAATTGTTTTGATTAAAGTTAAACGATATTCAAATAATTGATTGCATCTGCCGTGATTGACGTCGGAGAAAAATTCTGATGTTCAGATTTTAGTTAGTCTTGAAACATCATGTTGTCAGTTCAATCTTGTAATCGTGCAGCGAAAATTTTATTTATCGTTTTAATTGTTATATGCCTTAGAAATTCATTATAAATAAAAATAAATTACAAAATGTATTAATATATTCGAGATGTGTATTCTTAAGAATTTATGTGTAAAAAATTGTTATAAGAAAAATAAACAGATTCATATCGAATAAAAATTGTTTCTTGTGTTGTTTGTTTGTATAAGTTTTGTGTTTTTTTTTTAATTATTATGTTTTTGTGTTGTGATTCTTATTTCTTATTTGAAAGTCTGTCTATAAGCATTCGAGTTTTGAATTTTCAAGCATGGTTTCATCAGCTTAGCATCTGAAAGTTCCTCCACTGATGGACAACAGATGTTGGGCTGATTTTGTTTAAAGAGATTTACTGATGAGTTGAAATTAGTACCTAACGAAATGCCGGCATATATATTAGCCAATCATGACAAATAAATTATATTTTTTGCATAAAAATAAATTAATTTAAAATTTTAATTGAACAAACTTAAACCAAACTAATACAATAACTTTGGATTAAAAATCATGTATTTTGATAACAAATTTATAGCTTAATTGTTAAAAAGCACTAAAGGTACATAGCTAATAATGTAAACTGTTAAAATAAATACAAAATGATAAGCAAACATTCACAGACTAGTATTTATAAACCAAGGGTTTTCACACAGGGACTGACACAGAAAAAAATGATTACCAAAAAAATGTCAAACTAAAGTTTGTCTAAAATAAAATTTAATTTTCAGTAAATGTTTTTTACTGAATTAATGAATTTGTTCATTGACTTTTATTTTGGTCGCAAACACCAAAAACAACAACAAAACCCAGTTTCTGTATTGTAAAAAAACAACCCGATGACGACATAACGATAACAACATCAATAACAACATTGATAGGAAAAGGAATGCTATTGTAACAAATATGTTTAGTAACGATTTTTGGTGAATCAATTCGTTAATGTTGTTGCTTTAATTCTCATTCATTTTTTTAGAGTTTGCATATAAACATACAGAGTTACAAATTTAATCAAGTGATATTTCATGAATTAATGGTTATCATATAAAAACTTCAAAATATTAAAAAAGCAGGCAAAAAGTGTGTTTAATATATTACAAAAAAATCCAGTAAATATTTTATTTGATTCAGGAAACTGTTTTTTTAGAACTTGCAAGTAATTTTAAACAAACTATTTTATAAATTCAGACAGAAATATTTTTTGATATATTACAGATAATACAGTAAATATTTTGGTTTGATTCAGTAAATTATTTTGTTTAGAATTTGCAAATTTTGAGATAGTTTTGTCTGTCCTTACTAATTTGCTTGCAGTTCCGTTTTTAGACAAAATATTTACTAATTCATTGAATTTCTTCGCTGAAATTGAAATATAGTTTTTTCTGTGTGAGGCAAATAATAAAAAAGCTCAATTGAACAAGACAAGGGAAAAAGCCAATTCCCAAGTACAAAGTAAATTTTAAAAATTTTCCAGCAATTGTATAAAACGCAGCCAAATTGATTGAAGTTAGAGGATATTTAATTACTTCACTGAAGCTCTGGTGATTGGAAGCAAGGTCTAACCGGACAAAAATTTAGATGATTAAAAATCAGATAGATTAGATGAGATAAAGAAATACGCTTTAAGTTATGGCCTAAATGAGGAAAATTTATAATACTTTTTTCAGTTTTTCTCTAAATCTCTAAACTCCGTTAAAATTCCATATTAAAATTCCAATTTCGATTTCATAATATTAAACATAAAAGTCGACAACAACATGAAACCAATTTTTTTTCCACTCCAAAAAATGTTTTTGATAAAAGCAACTTCGACAACAGCACCAACTACAACAACAATAACAAGAACAACAGCAGCAGCGACAATATTGAAAATTACAACACAAAAAAAATATCTTATTTGGTGCGAATATTCACACATGTATGTTGTAATTAAAACAAATGTAACAATTTGTGTGAGAAAATACGAAAACGAGAAAAAAATCTGGCATGTAGGAAAACTATAACCCAAAATAAGTAACAAAAAATTTTTTCAAAAATATTTGTAATGATTTAGTTAACGGTAATAGAGATAAAATAAAAAATGAAAAAATCAAACAACATGCAATTTTTTTTAATAACACACTAAAAACATATGACATACTAACTGAACAAATAAAAAAATCAAATAATGGAGTTTATAGCTTATTTTTTGCGCAATATGAACAGCTTAAAGCAAAGAAGAAGTAAAGAAAAAATATTTTAGAAAAAAGTGCGTTTTATTTCAAACTGACACTGAGCAAGATGTATTATCGTTAAAGTTAACAGCAACAACAGCAAAAATGCTAAACGATAACTATCGACAATTGAAATGTTGCAATATCAATTGTACTTTCTTTAACTTAAAGTTACAAATAAGAAATAAGAGATAAAAATAAATAAGAAAAACTCTTAAAAGATTTGTTTTGTTCAATTTGTGCGCTTCATTCTTTTTTCACTTTTAATTGGTACCAGAGACAACAATGCAACTGCAAAGATTTTCAAGATGATCATGCAATTGAACAAATATTTAAAGGAATGATTTTAAATTGTGATATTTATTTTAAGTATTTGCGGGAAGTAGTTTTTTTGTTTTGCGGAAAGTACAAGCTAAAAGCTAAAGATTAGCATTTATCAGCTGCATTGTATTTGTTGAATTCAAAGTTATTTAATTAGGCTTTAATTCGTTAATTAGAATTAGAATTTTTTAAACTATTTTATTAGGAAAAGAAAACATGAAAAGACAATTAACACTTTGTTAGGTTGAGAGGGCAGGTACAATATAAAAGGTGATTCACATGGGTACGTCAATTCGTACCCTCTGCAATCGTTACAACTTTTACGAGAGTCATTGTAACTTAGACCGACCATTCTGGTATGGGTCTACACTGGGGTAATGGGTACCCATTTGTGAGATTAACTCACCCAGGCACTCTAATGAACCAATTTGTGGTTTTTTGTATAAAACACTCTACACATTCCAGTAAAAAAATTGAAAGTGATTTTTGGGGGACTACTTTTCTCTACTTCCAACGTATCAATAAGTGTATATTCTTGACTTTTTAGGAAGTGATCATTAACAATATCCAGTAAATTAATTAAAAAGTTATTTCACTTATACAAAATTTAAACTTTCGAAAATACTTTCGATATATCTTGATTTTTTTAAGCAAATGATATAAATGTTAGGAAACTAAAAAGATCATACAAAAAATCAAATTTTCTTAACATCATGAGCATGAATTCAGATCCAATGGAATATGCATCAAAAAAGAGAACTTCTTGCAATGACAAGCCTATGTAAAAATCAGTAGAAATGATCCACATTTGCACTACTACCGGATCACAAGTTCAGGATTTTATTGATCTCTATGGAAGCTCTTTTTTTACTGGGATAATACCATTTTTTTAATTTTCAAGAAAAAAGCCTCTGAAAAGTGTAAATTCTTTGCTTTGGGTGTCTTGAGCTTCCTCCGATAGTCCACTTATTGGCAACACCGTATGTGATACTATTTCCGGATCATGTATAAAAATGTTGTGCGAGGTGGGAGGGATATAATACCCGGAATCCTTTCGATGAAGTGTGCATTTGGTAACTCTGTTAAGCGCTTGCATATTAGAGTTGTCCTTTTCCGCTCTCTTCACCCAGCAAAAATATCCGTCTACCGGAAGCAGGTTTGTAAGGGAGAGATCTCGGTACTCTCCCTTACCAACCTGCTTCGGTATTACATGATTTTTGTACGGGATGTCCCACTTGGTAGGTGTGGGGGTATGAGCTTCTTTCTGCGCATCTTAGATGCATTAACCTCATGTCTTTTTTATATAAATATAACTAAAACAAATTTTTGCTCTTTATATCACAATTTCACCTACACTAAATAAATCTTTTTTTAAAAATAATTTTATGTTTTTTTATATTTATTTATATATTAAGTGGTACAAACACAACTGGAAACTATATTACACTACAATTTACTTTCATTAAATACTTTCTGCTCGCGTATTGGATCAGGAATCGATCCCACTATCTCCGCATGGCAGGCTAGAACACTACCTACTAAGCTACCGAGACACATTTATTTTCATACACAATTCAATCGAAGAATAAAAAAATCAAATTACGAAGTAAAAATAACACTCGCGTCCATATTTGTATCCACGTAAAAAGTTTGATTTGAAAAAAACTTCGGGCTTAAAAAACACGAAAAAACATAAATAGCGTTAAATTTCTTCATTCGCTTACGTTATTGCAACCTCGTAAGGCAGAGGGGATGCACTGTGTGTTTTTTATTCTTGCTGCATCCTTGTACCAAATTTTGTTTTGCTGGGGAGTGAGCGCTCTTTACAGCTCAGCTCACTTTACTGAACTAGGACGCGCTTTTAGTTGAGTTAGTTGAATATTTCAGTTGTTCAGTATTTGTATGTGCACAGGGCAAGAAACATCTATAACAGGTGAAGTTGGCAGCGCACTTGATAACTTTTTTAAAGTTATTATCATATTATCATAGTATATTTCTTTATTAGCTTTGTGTTTTGACATCGTACAATGATTTTACAAAAATAAAGTACTTTTGGTTTTTGTAGATATTGTACTTGTTGTACTAGCGAGTTTACCTGGTACACTCACAGAAAAATGTATCATCGCATTGATGACGCCTTATCATCAGAATTCTTACATCAATGCTATGACAAATGTCATCAGTACAACGAAAACTGACATCAATCTGATGACAAACGTCATTATAGAATTTTGTCATAGTTTAAGTGTCATCAATGCTATGATTGGAATGACATCAATACGATGTCACTTATTATATATTACTAAATTGTAAAATATGTATAAGAGAAATAAGTAAACAATGGTATAATGTTTGTAGTTTGTATTTTAAAACAAATGTTATTGTTTTGTTTTTTATTTTTGTGTTTAAACGCATTTTTAAGAAGTTAAACAACATGACATTGCATTGATGTACACTTACCTTCATTACTATGACAGATAAAATACGCAAGACCTTTTAAAAACTAAGCCAGTACAGCATACATACACAAGAAAAACATTGAAACAAGCGATAGTATAACACCTTTTCATCATATTGATGTCACATAGTTATCACATGTGTCATCAATATCAAATAGAATGAGCGCGAAGAGAGTAAAGTACGGAAAAACAACAGACTCTTGACACAAATGAAATAAAAGAAGTTGTGGCAGAAAACTATTCTGTTTGTTTGTTCTAGATCAGTTGTGTTTTTAAAGTTAATTAAATAGTACCGCGTGGTGTTCTTGTGAGTGAAATTTACAAGTATAAATATATACATACATATTTTTAATAATTTGTTATAAGTTGATTTGATTACACTTTTTTCTTTTTGTTTGTTTTTAAAGTTACTTTGTATTTTTATTTTTGTTGTTATTTGCTTTTGCATTCCTGCTACTTGTGTAGAAAAAGAAGAAAAGTGTAATTAAATCAACTTAATGAATAGCAAAGCAAGAGTGGATAGAAAAAATAATAAGTAATATAATAAAAGTGAAAATTTGTTATAAGAAATATTATATGAATAAAATAAATTTTTATTGAAATAAAAACATAATTATATTGTAGTTTTTTATTTATTTCGCCATAATATCAATTATAGTTTATCAAAGACGATTAATGACAGGTAATGTAAAAGTTGACATCACAATGATGTAAAGTGTCATTGGGTCAAAAATGAAGACATTTGACATAGTATTGATGTCAAATTACATCAGCGTTATGGCGGGGTTTCTATCAGCGACATCATATTGATGAAATTTTGACATAAAATTTATGTCAATTCGTCCTTTCCCTGATGTCGGTGTTTCATTGCATTGATGATAGATTTGTCATCATTGGTATTGATAACCAGCTGATGTAAAGGTTGACATTACCACGATGTTAAGTGTCATGGGGTCAAAAATGAAGACACTTGACATCGCACTGATGTCAGATTACATCAGGGTTATGACGCTTTTTCTTATGGGAGTAGTTCAATTGAACTAGTTCGTTCATGAACTACCTAACTCTATTGCATATAGCATAGCATAGAGTGCGGCGATACATAGTAAATAATACCTGTTTTTATTTTAAAGCCGCAAAATCCGCAACACTTTTTCCAGAATTATTTTATTGCTATCCGCTCTTTACAAATGTAAAAATCTTAGTTTTAAGACCTCGCGAGGGAAAAGGATAAACACATTTACATAAGTATGTGTTAAAAAAATTCATCTATACGTTACTAAATTACCTGAAGTATAAGCTTTCTTCATAAAAAGTACTGGTAGTCCTTACTTACTTAAAATCGGGCTGTCTGCAGACCGATACGCTCTAGATAAGTTATGGACCTACATGCTGAAATGGCGTGATTTATTGTTCCCATATTTCTGGAAGTTACTCCTTTAAAGCTCTGACCTTGAAGTGATCTTTACTGTTAATGAAAAATTGTAACAAAAAAAATTTAAAACGAAAAAAAACAACATTCCAGAAACTTTCTTTATTGCAATCATTGTTAAAGATTACCATCTACGTCAAACAGAACACACACGCAATTTGATTAAACTGCATAAAAATATTGCAAAAAAGAAAAGAAGATGAAAAAGAAGATCATCCAACAATTGCAAAAAAAAGAAGAAAAATTATAAACAGAAATAAAGAGTGAAATTGATTTTTATCAACACTAAAGATACCGAAGAAGTAGAAATTGCGTTTTTCTTACAAAGTTTTATATATTTCATTTATCAGCACCATTGGGGCAACAAGTCTTGAACGGATTTTATTTTATCTGTTTCAGTTGCATTTTATCGTTACATTTCTCTTCTTTCCAGCACTTATTAATAAACAAATTTAAATTAATTAAAATAAGTAAAATGCCATGCAAGACTCAATACCAAAAATCAATGTTAATTGCTTTACAATACAACAGAGAATTGATCGTAAAAATAAATATTATGAAGAAAATCGCATTGAAACCATCATCAGCTTAGTTGGCGGTCTTTTAATGGTCAAATCCGTTCGCAGTATCTGTACTCGAACTTGTATCTAAATACATGTACTATATGTAGCAGATAAAAATAGTTATATTTGCTATTTATTTCTTTCTTTCTTGCATTTCAATCAATTGGAAATCGTTTGCTGCTGTTGCCGCTGCTGCTTGTGTTCAACATCTCAAACATTGATTGTGAAATACAATCTGAATTTCGTATTTTTTCCTCGTATTTTTCATTTTTCGATTCTACAAATGAATTATTGTTTCTAAACATGCAAATGTAAAACAATCAAATAACATTTTAGCTCGAGCTGCAATAATATTTCTGGTCTGTAGTTTTTTCAACGTTTGTCCATGCCATCCATACTGTCGCGTGAATAATGGCAAAATTGTAGTGCTGCAGCAACATTTTTCAATAGTAAAATTGCAGAGTAAAACTTTTTTAGAATAATTCTGGTAAGCAAAACGGTTTTGTTATACTGTGATGATGATGACCAACTATGATTATGATGATGTTCTTGGTGATGCTGATGCAGTTGAGAATTTTTTGCTTTTTTCAATTTTCATAAAGCATAAATTATGTTGCATGCTTATGACATGGTTCTTATTGAAATCTTTGAACACAACAAAATGTAACGAATCTGCTACAAAGTTATGATATATTTATATGACAATGATAGATGCTTATTAGCCGGAAGCTGAACAATGTTGTTTAGTATGAAGAATTATTATTAGATCATTTTCGTTTATATTGTTTTTAACAATGGTTTGCCTTTAAATTAGTTGTCTTTCTACAAGTCAAAGGATCAGCTTGTGGCATTTGTGTACTTTGTTAGAAAACATGTTTAAATCAATGGTATTACTTGTCTTAGTTCTTTTTAAAAATTTCATTAAGTATTTCGTGACAAATATAATGAATTGCCTCAAGAGTATGATTGAATGGTGGAGTAGGAAGTATCTAAAACTATTTCGTGAAAAAATTTTGTTTGCTAAAATCTAACATATCCCTGTTATGTTATCCTTGAACCTAAAAAGAATTTACAGAAAAGTTTATATATATTTTTAAAGTCTTAAAAAAATCTAAAACTAGTTTTATGGGTGATTCTCAATTGAAATGCTTTCTTCGTGTCCGTTAAAATTATAGTAAAATATTTCATAAAATAAACGCATTAACTTGAAAATAAATACAGCTTTAATATGATTTAATATATTATAAATAAATGTACATAAGTTTTTTTTTATTATTTAAGACGGTCCATTATGTGTTAAAAACGAAGTAAGAAGATACTGTTTATACTCTCTTCATACAAAATGACGTGTCCGTAATGCATGGTGTTGATTTTCCATATTAAGAAAGTCCGAATTTTTCCAAAAACTATATTAAATTCATAACGGTCATAGAATATTTTCATTTGCTTCTCTTATTTCACACACTTATTTTTTGTGTATTGAGCGTTAAGCTTTTTTTAGTATGCTTCATTATTAAGTTTAATTATTGAAATTGCATTAACAAAATACAATAAAATAACAGGGTAGGTTCCTACTTCTAAATAATTAAAAGTTTTGTGAACTTTCTCAAATAATATAATATTGCAAAACGTTTCGTCAGTCCAAAAAAATGTATTGAGTGTTATCAATATATTTTTAGCTTAATTAAAATTTTTAGTGTATAATTCAAGAGTTTCTGTTAAAACTCTTCGAAGATTATACGTCTGTCTTAATTCGTCTGTCTTAATACGTCTTAATTCAAAATATAGTGTGTGTGTTTGAGTGTATTGAGCGTTACGTTAGCAAAATTCTTAAATATAATTTATGAATAAATTGTGGGTCGGATAAAAAGGTTACAGCTGTGGAAGGTTAGAAATGAAGGTTAGAGAACATCTATTCTTTAGAAAAAAGTTCGGAATAAATATTCAAGTAACGAATGACAAGCTCTTGAATGAAGCTCATGTTAAAAATTTTCACTAAAAACTTCAATTTCATATATTTTTAATAAGTTTTTTCTGCATTGCAATTATTACTCAAAGAGTTTTAATTTACTTATGCGACCGACCATTTTATTGATTTAACTCATAGTAATATTTAATATAAAAAAGAAAAGTCACGAATGACAAACAAGTTGTGGACAAAAGTTTTATATAAAAATGCCTTCTCTTTTGAAGTTTCTCTATTTTGTAAGAATAAGAAAAAAAAATTGATATGGTTACCTTTATTTGTAGGTATTTATTTTTGTATATGTTTTCGGTTTTTATAAATAATGCAACGCGTAAAACTACATGTTAAAGCGGAGAAAAAAATTTATACAGAATGAGCGTCAGATGTAATTTTGTAGGTAGAAAATACAATATAAAAAACATTGCAAAGAAGGTATTGTTTCTACATTAAAGGGGGGTTTTTTACTAGTTCTTATCTAGAAATTATATTAAAATCTGATGAGACAAAAATATTAATTTGTTTTGAATCTAGCCCACATTCAAAAGAGCCACCTAGTGTGTGGTTATAAGCAAGATAAACCTAAGCACTGATGATGGAAGTGCGGCGGCCTCCGAAAACAGCGTTGTTATGTTCTGCTGTGTACGTTGAAAGCTAATTAATGCTGATTTTCCCTGGTTCCTTGCAATGTTTATCATATCAAATTCTTTCTGAACTTAAAAGTAAATAATTTCGAATTAATCACATCAAATGTACACTAATGATCACCGCACCTATACATAATGATAATAAATGAATTCTTATTTCCTGAATACATGGGTTTGACTGAATGTTAATGTTGACTCTTATTGTTAAGTTTCATAAAATAAAAAAAAATGTTTTAAGAAAAGCGTGTCAGACTAATAACGCAGTATTTGTGTCACGAAAAATGTATCTTAACTGTTAAATTCACTTGCATAATTTCCTGCTACGCATCTACTTATTGTACAGCCCCTTGCTGTCACAGCTTGACATTTATTTGCACACGCTTAAGCTTATACTTTTGCTATTTGTAAATAATAACATGTGAAAATTTTTACAATTTACGAATAGTCATAAATTTTACGTTAAAGATACGTAGTTATAGATAAATAACGGCTCTTCTTAAACTATTTTTTCAGCTCTAATTTCTTATTTAAAATTTGAATATAAAATTTGCGCCCTTTTTCAGTCCACGGTTCATGTTACACATTTCAAAAAATATGTTTAATTAACGGTTACGAAATTTTGTGTAGTTAAATGTTATAAACAAATCACCAAATGCGCTCTCGTTCCCACTCACTCTTTCATTCTCATCGAAAAGTGGACGATCGTGATGATGATGATTACTGATATCAGGTGTGAAATTACTTAACAAATGAAAAAGTAAATAATTGGTAAAAAAGGTGTGAGTTTAATTAGATGCATGACGAGGACAGCACACTTTTTGCTAACAACCATACTTGAAGAGCAAGTTATGAAGCTGATAGGAAAAAAATTCATTTGGCGAATTATGTCTAAATGCTTTCGTGTGTGCGTGTGTGTATTAAAATATTTTAATTTTGTTTTGAACAAATTTCTTTTTTTTCATGATCTGAACTCTTTTTGTCGGTCATGATCTTCCTAATGCTGTTAATCATCTCCATATTCATAATGATCATGACAACAAATTATGCTAAGAAAACCTACGCACGCAATGTTAAGAGACAGTAATTTCAACTTAACAAAAATACCCTATAGAACGTCATTCTTCTGATTTCTTAATTATGTATTGGGTTAAAAAGAGTTCAAACTACGGAAAATCTTCTAAATTGTTTTTGAGAAGTTGAACAAAATATATTGTTAGCTTTTCAGTTAAAGTCCCCACCATGTCCATCTTTAATATGTGAAAATCGGTACATTTATTTAACTCCACCTAAAATAAACCCCAGTTGTCAATTTTCAAAACGCCGATACACGTAATTATTATTTTGGTGACTTCTACAGTGTAAAGATTCTCAATTTAAGCAAAAAATCAGGTAATTTCACTTTGTTATGAATAAAATCAATATTTATTCATCGATTTTCATAAAAATAAGGCTTATTTTATTTGTAATATATGTGGTCTTATGATTAGTTAATAAAATTGGTAAGGTTTTACCCTTTTCGATTTTTATACATTTTTTTAATAATAAAAATTTTTCAATGATTCTAAAATTTTCCAATTTTGCATAAAAAAAATATTTTTTTCATCATTGCAGTCTGAATAATTCCGAAACCAATAGTATGTAAAAAAAAATAGTTTTAGAACAGCTTAAAGGTAATTTTATTCCAAGTTTTTTTGTGTTTTCTGTTTTTTTTTTGTAAGGAAATTGTACAACCCGTTTCGAAGTTATGATGAATTTGGTATAGATAGCAAGCAGCCTCTTGAAAAATCCCAAATCTTAGAAAAAAATACCAAAAAAAAAACGTATCCATAGAATTTTAAATTTCGACTATTTTTGTAGTTAGGGGACCATAACACATCAAAAAAATATAGTGGTGATCAAAGGTCATGACAAAAGTTTCATTTTGTTGCATAGTGTAATTGGTAACAATAAAAATTAATGCATCTCTAGTCAAGGCTTTTTGCAAATTTTTATTGTAGCAGTTTGCTTAAATTTGTATTAGCACATTTTATTTCCCACTCTTGTATGTTCTAACATATTGTAACTTTTTTTATTTTACCGCAGGACGACACACAGCAAGATGACAGAAGAACAAAAAAACATTATTTTTTTTCAATTTGTGTTGCAAACACCCACCAGCCATTTATTAAATATTACAGAAATAGATTTTGCTAGTGCATAAAGTGCATTTTGTATTTCGCATTTTCAATATAAAACACTTGAACTCGTTGCTTGAGTGGAATGATCTAAGAAAACCACCCATGCTTACAGAACTTAAAGAAAAAAAAACTTCAGCTTGTTTTTGTATTCATTTCTTATGGCATTTGAAAATCAGCAAACAGGAAATGAGATCTAAATAACTAACATCTGAATGAGTTTTCCTCATAGAAAGAAATGTTTAAACCTAATGATAATTGAAATAGAAATATGAACGAGTATATAAAAACTGTAGAAGAAATAAAAATAAAGAAAATAGCATGAGCTTAGTGACCTAGATTGGAAAATGGATTTGTGGAATAAAAATTTACATGAGGGTTTCTTTTTCCGACTACAGTTTGGAATGACAGGTTAAATATTGAATATGACGTACATTTTATGTCATTAAGTCAGAATAAATTTATAACCATTTTATGCGTTTTTTCTTGAGAGACCGGTGAGATTAATAATTTTTGTTATTAGTTGTGAAAATATGAATTTAATAGTCTACATAGTTTTTTTTCCTATAATAAGGCTTTGTGGAAATATATACTGAATTTATGAAACAAGAAGGAAAAGGAACTGCATATCATTGGCAAAAAAAGGAAGGCATTTTTTTAAACATTATTTATTTATTACTTGCGCTGTACCAGCTAGCGCATGATGTGTACTTTAATTGTAGTTATGTTAGCGATATCCAGATAATTATTCTATTTCAGAGTCACACCAATATTTTCCGCTGGAAAAATATTAAAATTCAGGAATTAGAAATATTAAACGAAGTCTGTTCCAGAATTGAAAGATAATAAATAATCCATATAGTATCAATTAAAAGCACACACAGAGCAAATTATCACCAAGAAATTTTCAAACAACAATTTGTCTAAAAATAAATTTAATTTTTATTAAATGTTCTTTACTAAATCAATGAATTTTTTGTTTGACTTTTATTTAAAACGCAAACACCAAACACAACAGCAAAGTGCGTTTTCTGTGTCGTGACAAAACAACACCTATGACGACATATACAGAAATAATAACAACAACAATGATAATAAAAGGAATGCGATTGTACCAAGTTTGTTTGTTGAGGATTTTTTAATCAATCCATTCGTTAATGTTGTTGCAATAATTCTCATTCATTTCTTTATAGTCCTTAGATAAACATTCAAACTTGAACACATTTAACAACGTGAAATTTCATAAATGCTTAATAGACGGTGATGAGGATGACTCAGACAAAAATTTTGTTTGATATATTACAAAAAAACCAGTAAATATTTTTGTTTGATTCAGTAAAATATTTTGTTTAGTATTTGTAAGTGTTTTAAGAGAAATTGTTTTATAAATTCAGACAAAAATATAGATTGATATATATAGCAGAAAATCCAGTAAATATTTTTGTTTGATTCAGTAAAATATTTTGTTTAGTATTTGTAAGTGTTTTAAGAGAAATTGTTTTATAAATTCAGACAAAGATATAGATTGATATATAACAGAAAATCCAGTAAATATTTTTCTTTGATTCAGTAAATTATTTTGTAGGAAGTTTGTAAATATTTTTAGATTTGCTGCCTGCCCACAATAACGAAGTCGATTTCGTTCTTATATTTATATTAAAAAAAAGAAAGAAAAATTAGTTATTATTCCTTTAAATATAAATATAAGAAAGAAATCGACTTGTCGTTATTGTGGCACCGGCAGTTATACAATTTGTTTACTGAAAAATATATTTTGTTTTTCTATGAAATTGTTGAGATATTTTTGTCTATATTTTCCGATTTATTTGTAAGTTCATTTTTAGACAAAATATTTACTAATTCATTGAAATTATGTACTGAAAATGAAATGTAGTTTGTTCTGTGCAAAAGTCTTTGTTTAAGCGTTGACATTCCTGATTTAAGGCAGAATTTGAGAAGGCTTTGGATTGGATGCTTCGTAGACGTGTATTGAATGGGTCCCGTCCATGCAGATCCCAATTCAAAGCCATAGCGTTTCAGCCTTAAATCATGCCTACCTAAGTATCTTTGTGAGCTTAAAAAGCGTTCACAATGCATTGAAAATAAAAAACCCTTCGGAAACCGGGACACGATTAATATACTATTTTAATCACTTTTTTAAATTTTACTTAGGTTCACATGGAAAAATTAAGAATTTGTGTCTTTTAAAATAGTTCTTTACAATCGTTTATACATGAACAAAAAGCTATTAACTAGCCAAATGATTTATTTCTATTTTTCCCTGATTAATAAATAGTTCTAACTACTTTCAAATTCTTAGAATTTATTAACATTATTAGATTTATAATAAAATTTATTTAGCATCAATGTCATGTTCCGTTTAAAATAATTACATATAATTGCTTATAATTGTTGTCACTGCACATATGACATTATTCGTTATACATATCGAGCCTTTGCTGTAATACAGTCATAAGTCAAAAAAAATTTGTTTTGCAGAAAACGTATTTAAAGGTTTGAATTTACATACAACTTATTGTTAAAAGAAAATTTTATTTTTCTCTCAAGAGTTGAATATTTGTATAGAATTTTTATATAATATGATGAGCGATATGAATATAAAATCAGCATTGCATTTTTTGAGTTATGACTATATTGCAGTAAAGGATCGGTATGTATACGAAATAATTTTTTAAAACTTTTTCGAAAAAAATTATTGCAGTATAAACTTATTAGTTTTTTTATTATGATTTTATTGTGTGGAATTTTTAGAATTAAATCTTATAAAAGCTACAAACCAAATTTAATTAACGTTTGTGTTAAACATCAAACAGGAAATAGCTTTGCCACAGTTGGCATAAAAGTAGCTAATAGACAAAGAGAAATTAATGGCCTTTGACCATTAAATTAAGTATTATGGAATAAATTTAATGTACTGAAGGAGTTTCATTTTGTCGGTAGACAAACATTAATTACGTTTCGAATTAAAATTTTGAAAATATTTTATTAGATGCAAATTGAAAATTAAATGTACAATAGACGTAACAATTCTATTCATATCCTCCACCTCACTTAATTCAGAATTTAACTCTGTCTGCCTCCTCATTCGTTATATTGCTTTTCAACTCTAAATTTGAAAACAAATGAGATAAATGCTAACACTTTGACTTTTAAGAAAACATTGTTTACGATGTTTATTTATTATCCTCCCATTATTTATTTAAAATAGTTTTATTTATGAAACGGCAATAAAAATCTTATTTTAGTACATTGCCTTCTTTTAAAAGGCATAACGCGCTACAGCGGTGCGTGGGTTAAATAATAATCGTAAAAAATGTTAAGCCATAACCAAGAAACCTTTTTGTTTTCCAAAAAGTAATAATCGGCTTAAAGGTCAACAAAATAATGAAAAATAAAATCAAGAAGTTCAAGGCAAAACGCCCTTAAAGAAATGAATTTGTTTTGTAACTAAACTAGACATAAAAAATATAACACAACGATAAACGGAAGCGGCCTTTTTAAATCATTAAACAAAAGAAAATTTGTCTACGTGTTAAACATAAATAAAGATGTCAACACAAACTGATTTTTTCTACTTTATTTCATTTTTGGTTTATTTATTTATTTTTTTCTTTTGAGAAACAATGATATTTTTCTTAAGAAACATTAAAAAGAAAACAAAAGACTTAAGCTACAAACTTGTTAGTTACAGCAAACAGCATTGAAAAAATTTAATTTTTTTTCCCTAAATTCAATTCAATTTCTTAAATGTTAAATTTAATTGTTACAACAACAAAAAAACCGATCTTATATTTTCTTGTAAAATCGAAATTTCAAATCACGATTTTCTCACAACTACAATGTAAAAAATAAGAAGAAAAATGCTAACGAATTTGTGTTAAAATAAGAAAAATATACTTTTCCTACATCCAACATAATCAAACACTATACCAGAATTCTTGTACTGGTATTTAAATTTAAATTAGTTTTATTTAGAAACGTTTTTGTTTATTTCTATATTGCAAAAAGGTTTCTTACCTTCAAAAGAACAATGTCAATGTTGACAGGGTTGTTAATTAAAATCGTGATCTTTTAAATACATTTTGATTTAGAAGTTTTTGTGAGAATACTTAAAAATTGTTTTTTGGTTAGAAATAAAAACACACAGATTGTGTGTTTAGAATACAATGTAGTTGGGAACATCTACATGTGTCATGATGGAAATTTTTCAAATATTATTTAAGCTAACACAACTTGGTTAAAGGTACTGAAGCTTAAAATTTATTTTGAATTTGTTATATTGATGTGAACGAGTAATTGAGCCAATCAATCATGTGCTTAGTGCTTTTGAAAAAAAAAGAAAAGAAAATGAATGGGACAAAGCACTTAAAATTAATTATTTTATTTGTAATGATACCTAAAGAAATATTAAAAGTAAATTTAACAGTCTGACAATCAACATAATTTGAATTTTGGAATACATAGTTTACGTTGTTAGCCCTCCCAGCAAAAAAAAAAAATCATGTTTCTGGAAGCAGTAAAAAACTTACATGCGATCTTTTGAAGCGTCAGCATTTTACATTTATTCAACATGAACTCCTAAATAAACAAAATCATATTCAGTAGCGTTGTAGCTTTCAACAATATAGGTTCTAAACACTAACACATTGAAAAACTCAAGACCCATTTAAAGTACGCTCTCTTTCTACATTTCCTACCTATTGCATGGAAGAGATAACTTTATAATAAATCACGATTTTTTTGTCTGTAGTTTAACGATGATAAAATTGAATGACTCAATAAGACGAAAAGACATGATTTTACAGCATTTTTGATGCTTCGAAAGAAGCACTGTTTTATATCAAAAACATGAGCTCCAAAGTGGGACATCGCAAACAAAAATCATGCATTTTCGATTAGCTTTTCGAAGCAAAAGAAACAACAAAGCCAGCTACTCTCGCTTATAAATCTGCTTCGGCTGAAGCAGTAGTTTTTGCTGGGCTATGTCTTCACGAGCGATCGACATGAACATGATGTCGGCAAATCAATTGCCAAATATTTGTTCAACTTTTTTGTTGTGCAATATACGGGCCATGCCCATGTTCTGCCTTATTCAATTATTTTGTGGCAGTGCAATAGAGATCCCATATTTATCTATTTTGTGTAGTCTCTCTTCTTTCTATTGAAAATGATTATTGATGATGGGTGAACATTGATGCTCAGCCTCGTGTTCGGGCATTGATTTCAGAGAATGGACGAATCATAGGAATGAGCGGTCTCCATTAGCATGACATGATGCCCATAACAAGTTTATGGCTAGTGGAGACGCCCAGTGAGATAAGGTCAATCGGACGAGAAGTCGAAAGATAGTTGATTGCTTATCCGAATGAAATTGAGCGACTACTTCTCGTTCGATTAACTTTTCTTTTGATATTCTCGGACAGGGTGCTAAGGAATTACTTTTTTATTACTGCCAAACTATCAGTAAATCTATATTTTCGACTTATTGAAAATTTGTATTGACAACATTCAGTTGTTTAAAGTAAAAGCGTAGGTATACATTGTGTTGGCTGGTGTAAAAATTAATACCTATACATGTATATATGTATATATATAAATATTGTAGGTTTCACCAAGCAAAAACATTTTTTTCTGACACTTGATAACCATTCTAATTTTTGATGCGCTATGTTTCCCTAATTACAAAATTTTCAGAAATGTTACGTTCTAAATATGGGTTAGATTCAAAACAAATATATATTTTTTGTGTCACAGGTTTTAATAATATTTCTCCAAGAGTGTTGAATACAAGTTATTAAAACTTTTACTGTGAGCAATGTACTTACTTTGTGAATAAAAACATCAGCTTTTACGAAAGAAAATTTTGTATATTATTTTTCTGCATACAAAATGATATTTCACTCTCACTTCAAATTTGTTTGTCTACGGTTTATGATGCATTATTTAAAAACAGAAAACAAATGCAAAAGTAAATAGCTTGCTCTATTTTGTGTTATTTATTACTATAAAAGTATGTCTACAAGTTGTTTGTCATTCGTGACTTTCCTTTTTAATACTGAATATTATTATCAAATAAATCAATAAAATTGTGAGTAATATAAAACAACTAAAACGCTATGATTAAAAAATTGTAATGCACAAAAAAGTTATTATAAACATGAGAAATTGAAGTGTTTATTAAACCATTTTTAGCTTCAACATTCGTTACTTGAATATTTATTCCAAAAATTCGGGAGATTGTTGAATGAATACAAAAATTTTTTGAAAAGAAAAAAATTGCGTTCTAATCGTAATAAGTGGTAAATAATTTAATTATATTAGACCATTTCCTTAAAGTTTAATTGTAAAGAAAAAGAAATACGTAAAAACATTGTAATTCGTGACTTGGCTATTTTTATGGATTTTGTTGTGACAGTTTCCAATATCTGATTTCGTTGTTTTTGTTATTATTTTGGGTTTTAAAGGAGAAGAAAGCTAAATTAGCTAGAGCAAAGACAAATTATAGGGAAAAAATTAGAGCTAGACGAGAAAGGTGTGCAGAATATAAGCAAAAAGCAGGGAAAAATGTGAAGGGAATTACTCTTAAAATGGTAAAAATGAACAATAAACACTGATGATATAGTGAAGCGACTGTCGATTTGAGTAGTACTGATGCGTTCTGCTAGTCGGCTTAGACATTCTAAATATTCCACTCATAATAATAATTTGAATTTATAGTAATTCAAATAATAAGATTAAGCCGAAAAAAAGACTTTCAATTTACAACTTATTTTTATTTATTAATTCTTTGGCCTTGATTTAAAGAAGTTCTAAAAAATTAAGAGGAGGTGAAATAATATAAATATCATTTCATTATAAAATGAGGTAACGAATGACAAAAATATTATGCGATGATATCGTAAAATAGTCATAAAATAAATTTTTTTAGGACACTGTTGTAATTCCACAATTTTTTTTATCTCATAAAGAACCGACAATGCTTAAAAGTAACGCTTTTTTTTACTACATTATGTTGCCATGGAAAGTGATGTATGAATGATAATTTTGCCTATAACAAAGTAAACTTATCTGATTCTTGGCGAAAAATCCTAGTTTTGAAAAGGCTGCTCAACAGATTTGGTCAGATTATGTACAAAAATATTAATCCACATAAAAACATAAAAAATTATGTTATGATTAAATGTAATCAAAATATATTCATGGATGGCTATTATCTAATGTCCAACGCGTGTGTAAGCTGCAGAGTAGTTTAGCAAGTTCTAGTCTTGTACTGTTATTCAACTTGAAGCAAACATTAATCCCTTGTACCTTATTTGTATATTAATTATTAACTAAATGAGAATTTTAGCAAACATTATTAAGTATAATCTGTGCTAGACATGATTTCATTTAGTGTATACATTTATAATGAATAATTATTTTGTTGGTTTAGCTCTTACTTTCTTGATAGTAAAACATTCATTGTAGCTCCATCATATTGCGATTGTTATACATAGCAATAGCTTAATTACCAAATGTAAGTAAGAGCTTTTTATAGCGACTAAAGCTATATATAAAATAATTAGGAGCAACAGCTCTTTGATTGTCACAACCATAATATAGTTGTTACAACCACGTTTTTTCTCTGACCTTATATACGCCTTAAAATAATTAGTAGCTTATGTTTGTAAAATAGTGCATTTTGCTTCATATGGATTCAATATTAGTTCACTTCGCAAAGCAGAGGAACCAAATTTGTTCGATCATTGGTGCCACAATATTCTCTTATCGAAAATCTCTAATAAAAACGAAATATTATGTAAGACTTATGCAATAAGCTTTTTTCGTAGGGATTAAACTATAGCTTTTGGTCTTTTAAGATAATTTTAATACGTTTTCGGCACAGAATTTCATGAAACCAAGCTTTTCAAATCCCATCACTGACACCTAGCGTAGTATTGTGAGTATGTTAAGCTCGTTAAGCTGTGTTTCGACTATTATACAAGCGTTTTGACTTCTGCACAAAATGCTAACCTGATATAATGTGTTGTTATTGTTTTTTTTAAAACTTTCCATAAACTCATTAGATCAGGGTTGCAATTTCTACAGAAGTCGAACGGCTTGTGAGATAGTGTAAAACAGCTCTTGGAAATTATCTTAATTTGTACTATGTACTTCTATCTCATAAGCTCTGTATTTTATTGGAATTTTAGAAATTGCATTTTTACTCTATTTATAAGCTTACTTAAGATTAATTTAAGTATATGAAGTATACTTTATAAGTTTCACTGGCAGCAAAAGCTTTAGGTCTTAAATTATCTCTGCATTTTTCTTGCCATTAATAATTAAGCATGACTAATTCGAACTTTCGTAACTTGTTTTATTATGTTTATGTTTAAAGGCAAATGATTTCTTTAACGACAACTTAAACACTTTTTGATTGACGAAACAATCTTAAATCGATCTTAATTGAAACTGCACTTTCAGTAAAAACATTAAAACGTCACCTCTTTGGAGAAGGCCAAGTTTGTTGACTTATTTTTAATTACATTTTAATTATGTTTTAAAATACAACAAATGCATACATACGTTTTAAGATTTACAGCACGTTTTATGCCACACAACAACTGGGTTGCCACCATTAATGTTGAAAATATTTTCATAAAATTTTATTTTTCTGTTAATTTTTTTTTTTAGCTAAAATCTTTTTTCTCATTAAATATCCGCCGACATTTACATTTCACTTACAATTTTTTTTTACACAATCATCTAATTGGCCAATTTAATTATCTTGAACAAAAAATCAACTATTTAACTGTCAATGATTGTCTGTAGTTTACGTGATTTTACTTTAAACAGATTAATGTTGCCTCTATATGAGCATTTAGATTTTGTGTAAAAGCAGCAAGAAAAACAAAATACCGAAAGTAAAGTTTAAATGTTTTGAAATATAAGAGACAGGCTGCCAAAGAGATGGATGGATGGCAAGGAAGGATCCAAGTCGACTTTAATTCGATTTATAGTATTGAAATTTATGAATTTTTTCTAAAAAAAACTTGTTGCTAATTAAATTACTTTATGCTCGTATATATAGAAGAGTACTGTTCAAATTGCAACCTATTGTAGGTGTTGTATATCGTATAAATGATGTAAGTAGTTTTCACATAAGCATGTTTCTGAACATGATTCTAAACAAATGTTTAAGTGAAAAGTACCAACAACATGTATACGATCTATAACACCTAAAACAAGTTGTGAATTGGCCACATATATCCTGAATGAACACTTACAACCATACATGGTCGCAATTAACGATATTTTTATCAGTATAATTAACAAAAATATATATTTTTGTTGTTACCGATAAGAGAATAATTATATATTATGGGACCAATGATCGAACAAAATTGGTTTCTCCTGCTCTGCAAAGTAAATCAATGACAAAGTAAAATAATGTTGCGTCTATATTATGCGAACCACACTGTTTTACAAACACTTGCTACTACTTATGTTAAAGCGTATACAGGCGCAGAGGAAATAATATGGCTGTAATGTGGTTGTGACAACTATACTCTGGTTGTGGTAATCAAACAAATGGCAATTAAGTTATTACCTTGTATAACAATTGCACTATGACCACAACCAAAGTTTTACTATCATCAAAGTATGAGTTAAACCAAGCATATAATTATTGAATATAAACGTATACACACAGTCTATTTGATAATGTAGGTGGTAGATCTCTCATTAATTTTATATTTAATATACAAATAAGTACAAGCAATTAATTTTTGCTACAACTTAAGCAATATTACAATAATAGAACTTGCTAAGCTGCAACGCCGTTTATGAAAATGTTGGCCAAGAATTAGATGATATCCGTTGGCGAACATATTTTGATTAGATTTGATCATATGATAATTTTTAATCATATAATGGTTGTTAATAACAATACAATGTTTTTATAACATAACACTATACAACAATTTCGAACTTTTTTCAAAATTATTTACATAGTTTTGGTAGAGGACAGCAAAAACAAAAAAAAACTATTAATAAACGCTTAGGGGGGTTATTGTTTCCCTTTTTTGTTTTGTTCGTACAGCATATCGGTACATGAAACTACAATTTTGTAGAAAATATTACGGCAAATATTTTTGTGGAACATATTAAACCTCTAACTCTTCCACATAAGGGTCAGTTTTGGCTGTTTTCTAACAAATCGTAAAAACCACCCCTAAGCAGGAGGAGTGCGGGGATAAAATGTTCTACAAAAATGTTGGCCATAAAGTTCTACTATGGGTCTTTAAAGACAACTAACCTCCAGCCTCAAGTTGTACTCTAGAAATCATTGAAAACTGAAACTATGTTTAAGGGTTAACTTTACACTTATTCACAATTAGCACTAGGGATAAAAAATCTTGTAAATCTTACGTTTAAGGTATTTTTATGTAAAATACAACAAGAAAAATTTTTCTGGAATATTTGAACCCAGTAAATCTTCGTTTTATGGGCCTTTTTGTACATTTCTTAAAATAAGGGAAAAATACTCCCATTGAGCGGCGATATGGAGGGCTGAAATGTTCTACAAAAATATATGCCATATAGTTCTACTATAGGTCTTTAAATAGACCCGAGCTCCAGACTTAGGTCGGAAGCTAAAAATCATTCAAAACTGAAAATATGTTTTAGGGTTAATGTCGTACTTATGCACAATTCGTACTCGGCATGGAAAATCATATAAGCTTTACGTTTAAGATATAAGATGTGTTCATTTTTATGTACAGGACCACAAGGAACATTTTTGTGAAACCAATTTTCCCGCTGTATCCCCGCTGAAGGGGAGTTTTTTGCCCCTTTCTAAAGAATGTTCAAAAAGATTTATACAATGAAGAGTTGCAGGTTTAAAATGTTCCAGAAAACTGTTTCTGGTGGTGTTTTACATAAAAATGCTACACAAATCTTATACCTATGCCGAGTACTAATTGTAATAAATTAACCCTTAAACAGAGCTTAGGTTTTCAATTATTTCAGGCGTACAAGTTGAGTCTAGAGCTTGGTTGTGTTTAAAGAATAGTAAAACTTTATGGCCAACATTTTATCCCCGCACTCTCAATTTTTAGGGGCGTTTTTTACGATTTGTTAGAAAAGAGGCAAAAATTACTGCTATGTAGGGGAGTTGCAGGGTTAAAATGGTCCACAAAAATATTTGACCTAATATTTTCTACAAACACGAACTGCCCAATATAAAATTCCTATGTTGTGATCTTGCACGTATATATTTTTTTGTTCTCTATCAGAATCGGTTTACAGAACCCCATAATTTCTTTCGTGTTGTACAGTGTTATTATAAAATATTATTATTAATTTGGGCGATAATATAGTCCATAAGACGTTCTTGTTTCAACCATCTACAATGTAGATTCTAAATCACAAAATTTTTTGCAGGGTATGATCACCTCAAACAAGTGTTTTCTCTGCGTACAAGATTTTGAGTACACTAATTACAGAGTAGAAACTGAAGGCAAAAAGCTATGCAACAGTTAACGTTTGTGCGAAAGTGCAGCGTCCTAGTCTTCAACTTTTTTTCTTCAGTTATACTATGATCAACTTCGTTAAAATGCATATGTGCACTACTGCTCAGTTTTTCATTTTAATTGGAACCTTCCCAAAATTTTTGCATATGTCTCAAATCAAATGACAAACTCAACATTCACACATTTTCTTAGTGATACCTATGAATAATCTATGCAGCTAAAAAAACCCCAAACAAAAAAGTTTAACTAATAGGAGATTTCCTTGATTAGTTGATTAAATGGTGAGTGACGTTCGATAGTTTCGATAAAAAGGAAATTTATTTTTTTTCCAGAAAAAAGATACAACACACAAAATAAGAAAGTGCATTACATATTAAATAAACATAAAACTTTAAATACTCACATAACAAAAATGTTGTAACTTGTAAGGAAATTTTGTGGAATTTCATGTAGAAAAAAAATTTAGTTTTTTAAATTCCTGAGAGAAAAAAAACTGTCTCGATAAGCGTAAGTAATTTTGTGTAATACTATATTTTAAAAACCTGTTTTATTTCAAATATTTATGGTATAATTTTGTCAATTTGTCATTTGTTTTATGACAACCTCCTTTTTATGAAGTGTTTTTTTTTATTGCTTTTTGTTTTCGTGTAGGATTACAAATTATTTCGTTTGAACAGGTCATTACACACAATTATTGCCGAAAATTATGTTAAATTTCGTCTTGTATTTAAGTTGGGTTAAATTACGGAGTTTACATGGCAACAGAGGTTTTAAAACTATTCTCGATTTAATAAGTCTTGTGATTATGAGTTGTGACGTTGTTTTTGAGAACATAATGCGTGGTTATGAATTCTGAACAGTAACATTCTTTGATTTATATTTGGCATTTAGTTTTTTCAATAGTCTGCAATAACCGTAATTTGAAAATTTTGAATAAAAGAAAAATGTATTTAATTATAACAAAGAAAAAAAAACTGAAAAAGGCATGGAAAAAAACCATCTTTAACCCTCTGCGACTGACGTGACTTCATTATCACAATTCCACTGACGTAGTACACTAGACACTATTTCGACTACTTATATTTTCCAAGTTCCGTTTGTAAACCCACTGAAACTATTTTTGATTTTAGTTTAATGTAGTAGTTTCTTATTTATTTTAATTTTTTGTTGAAAACAAAATGACAAATCTTATTAAAATCAAAATTATTGGCATGACATAAATTACCCTTAAGAAACTTACATCCATACAAAAACCAAAACGTCATATATTATTTTTTTGGTAAAAACTTTAACATTAATTTTAGCTTATACCTAAGTTAAGCAATCTAGAAAGAAAAGAGATAATATCAATGGTTTAATAAAAAGTTACAACGTATTTTTCAGGTCTACCTCAATACTGACGTGGTAGACTTGCAGACACTTGTGTGCTCACATCAACGCGTGCGCTCGTTTCAATTTGGTTCTTCGCACTAATATACGCATGAGTACGTAATAAGAAGGCACTGAAAATACCAGAAACGACATTTGGAAAGTTATGGCGTAAAACAATGTTTTCTGTTTACTGGTGTCTGCTAGACTACGACGTCAGTCGCAGAGAGTTAACTAACATCAATTTAGTGTTAATCATGTCTAAATTTGGAGTGTTTGTTAATCATGTCTAAATCTTTCTAAATATAATGCTACGAACCTTAGCGTACACTGCAAGAATTTTGATTCATAAACACAATGATATAATTTCATTAGATTTTTTCACAACTCCAATGAAATATTTCACAATATATGTAAAATTTCACGAATTTTGTGAAATAATTTCATTGGAATTGCTTGAGTTGCTTTCATCGTTTCATTAGAAAATTACATTGGATATATGACAGTATTTTGTAATTTGATAGATATATGAAAAGCTTGAAATCTATAATCTTAAAAATTCAAAATAATAAGAAAATTTTTAAATATTGAATGTTATAATTTCAATAAAATGTATTTCATAGTTTTAACAAAAAATTTTATTTCATTTATGAAAGACCGATGAAATAAATCACAATTTATATATGCTTGCATAAAAAACAAAACTGTAGTTATTTCACCAGTTGTCAACCAAAAGCGAACAACAAAAACAGTTTTGTATGATTGTTATTAGTGCAGTCTTTTATCATTATATACTCATACCTAGAGCACTTTGGTTTGGGAGTGCTATCGGCTGAAATTGTTAAGGCGTTGCCTATTTAGCAAATGATTAAAATCAAGAGTCTGAGTTCGATATTTGTATTATTACAAATGTTTTTAATGAGCATTACTGTCTATCGGGCGAATTTACAGTATAGAATGGTTAGTAAATTTAAATAAATAATTAAACAGTTTATTTAATAAGCCTACTTAATAATGAAATATTTTCATTAAAACAATGAAATAGTTTAATTAAAATGATGATATATTTCATTAAAATGATGAAATAATTTCATTTAAATAATGAAAAAATTTCACATAAATAATGAAATAATTTCATTTGAATAATGAAATAATTTTGTGAAAATAATGAAATAATTTCATTTAAATAATTGAATAATTTTGTAAAAATAAAATTTTATTAAAACAATGAAATAATTTATTAAAATAATGAAAAGTTTTGATTAAAATAAGAAAATAGTAATGTTCGAATAATAAAATAAGTTCGTTAAAATAATTAAATAATTGCATTAAAATAATTAAATATTTTCATTAAAAAAATTAAGTATTTTCATTAGTTTAGCGAAATTTTTACATTGAATAAATGAAATTATTTCATATATTTGCTAAACTTTTCATTAAAATACTCTTAGTGAAACTTCTTTCATAAATCGAACGAAGCGTGAAGTTGATTGAGTTTTGATTAAGTTTTTCGTTGGATTAATGTCGAAATTCTTAGAATTGAGAAAGCAAACTCTTTCAGTGTGTATACATACCTTGGCTTTAATAGAAAATAAGTTCGAAATAATCATATATAAAAAAAAAACTGAACAACGTTGTTTTCAAACGCCACCACGCTTCCATCTTCAGTAATAATAACGAGCCTTTACTGCAGCAGTCATAACTCAAAAAACTTGATTTTTGAGTTAATAATTCAGAACTAATCGTCATATCATTCTTCCTATTGTCTAAACATGTCGTACAAATATCTTGTTTACTCAACTCTTGAGAGAAGAATAAAATTTTCTTTTACCTTTAAGTTGTTAATAAATTCAAAACTTTAAACTCGATTTCTGCAAAACAAGTTTTTTTGAGTTATGACAGTATTGCAGCAAAGGCTCGATATGTGATTCTGTTATCACCACGTATGATGTGGATCGGTTGAATGTGATCGCAATTCACATATATAAAATTTTTTTGAGAAATTTTCGTACGTGAATTGAATTATTACTAAATTTATATATATTTTTATATAATAAAAACAAAATTTTTGTTAGTGTTTGAATTCTCGTATGCAAATTTCTCGAAGAGTTTAACATAAGTCATTATCCTTGCATAACATTTTTATACTTACATAACATTTTTATACTTAAATATTTAGCAACATAGTGTCAAATTCATGCTATATATAAAGTTGGCAGAAACAAATTTTATTATGAGTCATTAGATATAACACTTTTTGGTAAATCTCCCACATCGACGAATCTGTGATTATGTCTCCATCAATCTGAGTTATTTTCTTAATGCTGATGTCTATTATTATTGTAGTGTTGCAGTTGTTATTTAAAGTAAACATCAATGTATAACAATCAACAGATAATAAATGTGATGCAATTTCATAATTTTTATCTTTTATTAATTTCGTTAAACTTTTTCTTTTAGTCATTTCAACTGCATCGAAGTGTAAAATTATTACAACATTTGCTGTATATTTTTTTCTATCACATTTTTTTTGTTAACAAACAGCAGCAAGTATAAAACAACACCAAAAACATAATGATAATAAAGTGTAAAAAAAGAATAAAATTTAAAAGTGCATTTTCTACCTCCATTCATTTGACATACAGCAGCAGCAGTAACGAAAGCCCAGTCAGTTAGTTTAGATGGCAGTAGATGCAGATACAGCTTATTTTCAGATTCATTTTCATTTTAGAAAAATAAATACAAAAGCATGTTGATGATGTAGTTGCTTTTGTATTTTAAAGTGTGTCTGTTGCACTGTGTTTTTGATGTTGTAAATTTAAGCTTTTGCTTAGAAATAAAAGCGCTATAAACGGAGGTGTTCATAAGTATGAATTTTTACTGGATACCTTGTTGTAAGATAAATACATATTTGAAAACAATGTAGTCAGTTTTGTTTTTATTTATTTTACACTGCTTATACCCTTCACTATTAGCTTAAGCATGTTATTCAGTTTGTAACATTTTTGAAAATTATTTGAAACATTTTGGAAGTTAATCTAAGGAAATCAGCTCCCGAGGGAGGACAATATATATAATTTTCATTTTTTATTATTTAACTTTTTTCCGAACTATATTGGAAGTTATTAATCAGCATGGCTCGGACATTCATGCAAATGCATGTTTTTTGTGGTGATATATAAAGAGATCTGTCGGTTTCAGTTGCTATTTATTGCCTTTCTGCTGCCAACCATTAATTTTCAGTTGCCGGCTGGCAACGCTACTAAAGTTCTGGTGCATTAAATAATAGACCCAATTATATTTGTTTTATGTTTGTTTTTCTCAAATAATAATAAAAAATTAAAAAAATATTTTTATATTATTTTATTTTTGGTACTTTGTTAATTTTTTGTGCATATTTTTCATTTTTAGGTGTATTTGTTAAGCGCTTAAAATCAATTTTTAGTTGCATGAAAGTCCGAGCCCTGTTAATCAGGCTTGAGCTCGATTGTAGAATTTGTTGACAAGTTGAAATTTTTAATTTATATATAGGAACTACCCAAGAACTACCCAAGAAAAAAATTTTATGGCACAGTAATGAGTTAAAATGCTAATAAAGATACCCTTCACTGCTTCTACTTTGGCATTGTAGGCAAATACTTACCGCATTTGATTACAAACAACAAGCTATAAATTTCAATATTTAGAAGGCACTGAATAAATAAAATACAATAAATTATTAAATGTCTCTGCTGTGTTATTTTATGCCAAGGGTTTTACTAACTAGGCTACAGTACAACTATTTCGTTACGGGCTTAAAACTTGTTTTCACAAAAAAGTCCGTTTTGCTTCCCCAGGGGTTGAACTGCTTATCGTCTGTATGATAAGCAGATAGACTACTACTCTGCCAATAAGAGAATAAATGACTTGTTTAATTACTAATAAGTAATTGTTCAACTACTGTAAAGTAATTCAGACGGTATGTAGTTTGTGGTTGAAAAGTATATTGTTCGGTAATGACAACTCATTACCAAGCTTTTGCTGGGTAGATTTAAAATGTATTTGAAAACAAAATTTGTATGCAACTTAATTTCTGTGAATACGATAGAGAAACTTTAAATTTTTTATGTATATTTATTTTATAATTTCGTATAGTTTATATAGAATTCGGTATAGCCGATAGTACTGCTCTCACTGGACGACTTTCTTGTTATTGTAATTCCAACTATTTAGCTTCGTGTTCATATTTTTAAATTGATAAAATCACGCAAATGATTCGCGTGAGTCAATATTATAACAATCGATAAAAATCAACAATGCAAAACTTATAACATTCGGTGGTTGTATATTGGTTATAATAAATAAAGCTGCCACTATATAGTTGGGTAAGAGAAAGGGTTAATTCCTACCAAAATACCTATTAATTACAAAGTGGCGTTATTCCTGCAGCTGATAAGCTGTTATGTTTTTTATTTTAGTGCAAGATAGGAAATCTTCTGATCCTAACATTTTACACATAAAGTGTGTTTTATAGTTTTATATAAAACAGTACGAAGAACATTTTTGTGAAATATTTTATTCCTCTAGCTTTTTGCGGTATGACCATTGTCGCCGTCTTCTTAGTGAAAAAGGGGCAAAATAGGAGCGTCCAGGGGCCCGTTTCTCAAAACTACAAGTTAAAAATCTACAAGTAAAATACACACAAAACAACAACACTTTTACAAATTTAATTGTTGTTTTGTGTGTATTTTACTTGTAGATTTGTAACTTGTACTACAGGTTATAAATCTACAAATAAAATACAACAAAAACAACAATAAAAGTTTTAAAAGTGTTGTGGTTTTGTGTGTATTTTACTTGCAGATTTGTAACTTGTACTTTTTGAGAAACGGGCCCCAGGTCTATAAAAAATTTATCATTGCGGTATTATTATTTATTTCAGAGAAAAAACAGTAAATGCAAAAATTCCGAAATTCCCATGTATTTTTATATGGAAAATGATACATTACTGGGCACGGTTTAGTTTGAAAATTTTGACTTTTTTATATTGGTTATTTATTTTTAGAGCAAAAAATAAAAATGTAGGGGCGCCATCAAAGAAAAAACCAAGTTGAGGAATAACCGACTCCCTAATGATCAGTGAGATAATAGTTTGGCGACTTCTGTGAACAATGTTCCCTGTAAAAAAGTTGCTTCCAATAAAGCAGGTTTCTACTATTATGGAATAAAAGTAGCGCTGACAAAACTGCTAATATCGCTGCTGATTTTTGTATGGCGAGTTCCCGGATTGGAGTACTACATTTTTGCTCACAAAAGTGCTTTTAATGCGCTGAAAATCATCAACATTTTCAGCACTAGAGCTGAAAATATATGAAAAAATGGTTCGATGTAAATTGGCGTCGTTGACGCCATTTTGAATTTTTCTTATTTCGTTTCTGTACTTTTTTTATTAATTTCATATTTTTACTCAATGTTTATTATTTTAACTTCAACTACTATCGAACTAAGAACCTTCAGGTTTGAAGTCAAACGTACCAATCACTCTACCAAAAACACTGTTGAAAAGCGGCACCAAGAAGCTCAAATAAACTTATTCTTCATTCTCGCTTAAAAACCTGCTTTGGATCAGCACTATAAAATCCGATTTTTTGTATAGCTTGTGTACGAAGCTTTTGTATAAGTAAAAATCAAATATTTTTCTCGCTTCAACACCTGCATTGTTGTGACGCTATGAAATCAGCTTCTGAACAAGCTCATATTTTAAAGCGAATTATGAAGCTCTTTATTTCTGTAGTGCTTCAAGAAACATGAAAATTGTTTGCTGGGTTGTTCTTTTCTCTTATGTGGGTTGAAAATCAAATAGATATTAATTTTCCCTTGATCCTTTTAATATTTATCATGTCGTCTTTCGTTCCGAATGTAACGTGAATAGCCTTAGCCTGCACTATCATTTTACTTTGACTTACTTAATTTTTGTTACTACAACATTTTATATTAAAGTGACAATAGGTAGATAATACAGAAAAAAATAAAGCAAACTACACGCTAATAATAACGAAAAACTTTTTCCTTACACAAATATATTTACAGACCGCCAACTTGTTTTGAAAACACTAGTAGGCCAATATAAATTCATCAGTTTGGAATAGCGATTGATTTCATTGATGATTTTGTTAACAAATACAAATATACACTCTTAACAAATAGAAATTAAATAACAATTTAAAAATTTTAATATTTAATTGCAAAATTTATCTTTCATTCGATCATAGAGAAACATGATTCATATTGAATTATTGCCAACAGAATTTAAATCTAAAATGATCTTTACTAAAAATTGTGTTCTGATATTTTTCAAAAAGATAGACAAAATAAAATCATTGACATAAAACTTAATAAAAACATATGGTGCCAAAAGCGAACAGAACAATAAGAAAGAAATAAATGCAGCCAAAAACTTTTAGTTATAATATGATTCATTATTTCTGCAATAGGATTAAAATTTATAATATTTGTTTTTCTATCTAAACAATAAATACAAATGATTCACTTTGTTATAAATTTTCTTATAAAAATTAATTTTTATTTTTTATTTTTGCAGTCAATAACCTCTTTAGTTTTGAACAAAAGCGAAATAAAGCAGCTTTTTACACGTATTAAACAATAAAATCGTGTAATAAAGATCATCTTTTAGATCTCTTTGTACGAGTAATACCGTGATGTTGTAATTTTTATTTTTTGCATTAATCTTTTTGCTTGCAAATGAAATGCTTTTATTTTTCAAATACTAGTCACTCATAATTTTTGACAGTCGCTTGTCAGATAAAAATCATAAATGCCAGTATATTGTACTTCCTTCGATTTATACGTACTCATGTGAGCATAAAGAAAAAGTGTATTTGTAATGAAAAGAAATTCAATCATATGTGTGTAAAAAGTAAAAATTGCAGGTGCTGTTTATTACAGGTACATTTTGTTTATAATAACAAACAAATAGATTTTTCCTAAAATGGAAAAATGGGTGTCGCTGAGCACCCAGTAATGGAGCATATAGTACAGCAATTTATATCTTACATTTTATAGCAAATATGAGAATTTTTTATTACGTTTTCTGAAACTTAATAGAAAATTAATTACACCTTTGGATGCTAACTTATTACAATTATATTTCTGCCATTTTATAACAAAATATGATATAAAAAATAAAATATTTTTCCTATTCTTTTCATCCTGTAACTAAGAGACATGCCTTCTTTAATGTTTCCAACAAAAAAGTGAACACTTTATATATTACTTTATTAAAAATTCAACACGATTCAAGTGTTAAATTTCAAGTGTAACTTTTGATCAAAGCAGCACCCATTCATTGTTTTTTCAGCTTGAAATCGTCAAAAGTAAACAAAAGCTAAAGAACAATAAAAACAGCAGAAAGGAGTTGATACATATTGAAAAAATAAAGAAACAAAACAGAAAATGGTCTGATAACAAAAGCTTTAAACATATAATTTAAATATTCGTGAAAAAAAAGTTCATTGAACTCAAATATCTCCTTTTTATCAGCTGTTTTAATTTATTAATACAATTTCACTATGTAAATAGTTATGTCCTAAAAATTAGCTTTCCGTGTGTTTAATTTTTTATCACAAATTTATCTTTTCAAATAACTAGTTAATTTGGACTTTAAACAAGGAAAATATAGTTTTGATTTGTAATCTAAAGTAATTTTTTTTAGAAAAGCCTACACACAGAAAAAGAGAAATGTAAAATCAACATGACGCAATTGTGATTTGAAATCATATTAAATTTACAAGAAATAATTTGTCCTTTAAGTGTGTTAGTGTTTCTTTGCTTTGTTCATTCTACAGTTCACTGTTGTGCATAGTTGTGTGACTTGGTGTTGTTTATTCTTATTACATGTGTTGGCTATTTAGACGACAAAAATCTAATTGCCAGCGAAAATTTACTGCTGCTGGCTTAAAATTACCATTGTTTCATATTAATTATAAATGAAAAATTATTAATCCAACCTTAAATCTATTTGATTTAAAATTGTTCACTATTGAAACAACTTTGTTATATATGTTATACTTCATTTTAAATCAACTTTACTATAACTTTAATTTAAAATAATTTTACTCTAACTATAACTCTAATTTCAAATAAGTTAAGTAGTCATTTAAGTCATGTTGAATTAACATTAAATTCATTTTACATACCATGGGTATTTATTTAGAGTATAGCTAAAGTTAAGTTTGAAGCTGTTGTGACTGCAGTGGTTAGCACGTAAACTATCATGCAAGTGGCACGAGTTCAAATCTAGGCTGAGGCAGCCAACTACAACACAAAGTTTTCTGATGCCTATGCTAATAACCATCACGTAAGTAAAATAATTAATAAAATAGCTACATTAAAATCATGTTGTTTCAGCTTTTGATATAACTATAATTCAACATGATACTTAGTGCTGTTTCAATATCAAATTCACGTTGTTTCAACTTTGAAATAAATTTGATTCAGCATGATTCTTCGTGTTGTTCCAATATCAAATTCACGTTGTTTCAACTCGAAATAACTTTGATTCAACATGATTTTTCGTATTATTTCAGTATCAGCTTCATTTTGTTTTAACTGTACTGCAATATTAATTCAACATGAAACACATATGATGCAAAATCACTACCAAAAAAACTTTAAATTAAGCTGGTTTTCGACGATTTTACATTGAAATTTTTCTGTTTGTAAGTTTCGTAATATTATACTCGGAAAGAATTGGACATAATCAATATTTCCAAGAAACAAGGGAAACATCAACAACAGTTTAGCTTTTAACGTACACAGCAGAACATAAAAACGATGTCTTCGGAAGCCGCTACACTTTTGTCATCAGTACGCATGTACGTAAAAGTGGGCCGCACATTTGACCAGACCTACCTATATATGTATTTTGGCGCGCTGAATCCGAATATGATGTGCGTTATGTATGGACACCCTCGCAATTTCGAATAATATGGAAAAATATTAAATTTTCGCAAATTTTTGCAATTTACTGGAAACTTTGCGGGGGCACGCACCAAACGGTTTATAGCATCAAAATGCATCTAGATGGGAGGATGTGGTGAAAAGTGCAGCCCACTTTTTTATCGCCAGTCTTATTAATATATACACTCAAAATATTCTGTAAGTAAAATTAACTGAAATAAAAGAAAATTCAATAAAAAACCGGTCGACTTAGTTTTCATATAAATTTAACAAAAAGTATATATAATTTTAAATGTTAAAAAATATAAAATGTTGAGATAGTAACCTTTGATGCTATACCCATAAATTGTAAATAATTTCATATCTAACTAATTCTACTATTAAGCTTGTGGGTTTTACTAAAAACTAATTCTCTCTTCGGTCAATAAATCTCAATAAAGCGAAGATTTTCTACTGACTTTACGTTTGTTGCAACAAATACTTTCCTGAATTGTATTAAAATTTTTGCCACCACTTTCACGATCATAAATTCATCAATATACCACATCCTTTATTAATGTATGTATGATTTAAACTTAAAAGTAAAATAATGGCAAGCAAAGTAAGTGTATTCGAGCAAAGAAAGCATAATTCACAGACTATGGTTTTATGTTGAAGCTTCTTTAGGGTCATAACTTGCATGAAAATCATAAACTAAATTTCATGAGGGACGTGGTGGCAAAATTGTTAACTATTCCCTCATGTTACATACGAATAAGAAACGCTGGAAAAAAGCATTAGTATTTTATGACCAAGATTTGACAAAGGGAAAAAAGTAAGACATTTTGTGCAAGTCTAGTTGTTCGACACCAAAAGAAATAAAAGTTAATGCCAATTCTCACGCTCTTTTTCAAAATATTCAATTGTTTTGTGGTTACGAAAACAAATTAACCTTTAAGAGGGAGTGTAAAATAATGAATGTTCTATTAGAATAGGAAAATTATTTAATAAAAAAAAAACAAGAAACATATTTTTATATTTCTAGTCCTAAGAAACTGCAATGTTTGTCACAGGTTTGGATCGAACAATAAATATTTCTTATTTAGAGCCCGATAGCTGGTGTTCGGCATAAGTTATTGAAAAAAAAGCATTTTCATCAAACAGTTCGTAAAAATTACATTATGCTAATGAAATAAACGCATGAATTGTTCCTTACTGGAGAGTCATTATCATGACCATAAGCGATTTGCAAAATAGACAAACAAACAATGGTTTTATTCTTATGCAAAAAAAATTAAATTGATTTTTTGTGGTTAGATAATCTATATGCCGGAATTTCGTTGACTCTAATGCCAACTCATCAGTAGATCTTTAAACAAAAATCGGTTCTACATTTTTTGTCCTCCAATGGTGGAACAGTCAAATGCTAAGCCAATGAACCACATTTGAAAAGTCTTCAAAACTCTTATGCTTATAGTTAGACTTTCAAACTATGAATGAGAATCACAATACACAAGCATTATAAAGGGTCCGCCAGATAACTTTTTTTTTGAAAATGCTATAAAAAAAACTACTGAATATTTTCTCAAATTTCTTTTTTTATTTGAAAGTACAATCCTTCCGGTTAATAATGAAAAATAATTTCATTCAAATGGCTGCCTCGGCTGGCCATGCAGTAGCCTACACGCTCGGTCCAATTTTTAAGCACATTTTCGATTGTGTGCAGCTGTATTTCACCAATGGCTTCACGAATATTGTCCTTTAAAGCGTCAATTGTCTATGGCTTGTCGCAGCTCCGAGGTGGCCAAACGACATCAGCTCTGCGGCTGATAATGCGAGTGTAGCTTCGGCTGTGTGGCACGTAGCACCGTCTTGTTGAAACCAAATGTTGCCAATATCCTCCTCTTCAATTTTTGTGAACAAAAATTCGTTCAACATGGCCCGATAACGATCGCCATTGACTGTAACGGCCACTCCTTGCTCATTTTCGAAGAAAAATGGCCCAATTATGCCTCTGGACCAAAATCCGCACCAAACAGTGCCTCGTTTTGGGTGCGTCGGCTTTTCAATGTATGCGTGCGGGTTTTCTGTGCACCAAATGCGACAATTTTGCTTGTTTACATACCCGCCAAGATCAAAATGAGCTTCATCTGAAAAGATGATTTTTTTTTGGCAAAATCGGCATCTTCTCTAAGTCGATCGCAGGCCCACTTAGCGAAGCTATGTTCAAGCGTATACACAACCATATTCGTTCAGCGGAAGGATAAAACTAATTATCTGTCAAATCAGACATGAGCTAAGTGTTACCATTCACGAAATAAGCACTAGTTGAAAAAAAAACGTTATATGGCGGACCCTTTAGTTTTATTGAAAAATACAAAACCTTTACAAATGAACAACACAACAAACAATTTTTACTCGATACGAATCTTTTTAATAATTTTTCCCCGCTATTGGGTTAAAATTAAATTTTATTTTTCGTTTCTTCACTAAGGATTTATTTCATTATATTTCTAACGTTAATGCAGCCTTTTCTCATTGGCAAAATTGTAATTTATTTCATTTCTTTTGGTGGATTTATTAGCATTTGTTTTGTTTCTTGCTTTATAAGAACATGTACCCAGGGCTTCGTTTGCATACGAATGAATGAATGATTTTTCAAGTTTTTGATTCTTTTTCAAAACAAAATGCAAATTGTTTTCTGTGGAGGTGAAAGAATTTTCCGAAAAACATTGAGCTTTTTACAATTTTCCAAGCGATAATTTATGTTGAAGTTTGTATATTTTGTTAAAAGATTCATGCATTACATTAAAGAATTATTTCTTATTTTGCAAGGCAAAAAAAAAAACAAAATAATAAAAGCAGGTCTCTTCTTAAAAATAAGTGTTAGCTCAAGAATGCAGGTATGAGTTCTGTTGCAGGTTGGCTACATTTTATTAACAAAAAAAAATAAATAAATAAAAAAACTAAAATAAACCTAATGTAAACTTTAGGGCAATAAAGAAATTGTTCGACAAGATTTATGATTTCACATTGTTTTTTTTTTCAAAATATTTTTGTCTTAAAAATTTAAATGCTTTCCAGATGCGCTGTGTTGAAGCACATTCGAGGATGCACAAAAAGAAGGTAAAGATCTCACAATTTATTTTTAAGCACAAAATAATTTAATCTCACTTATTACATGGCTGTAATACAGGCAATTATAATTGTTTGTGGTTTAACGAAAAAAAAAAACAACGAAGTTTAACAATGATACAATTGGATGACACAATAAGGCAAAGAGACATGATGTTTTAATGCTTTAAAAAACAGGACAGTTTTTTTCACAAAAGGAAGCTATCTATTAAAGCATTTCAATCCATTTTAAAGCGCGCTTCGGAGAAATAGTCACACAAGCAACTAACAAGTCCCACGTATAAATCTGATTCACGCTAAGTAGTAGTTTTGGCCGTGTTATTATCATAGCCAGAGAAACCGGAAATATACCCTAAAACTTTTTTGTGCGCATTAAATTTCCACCAAAAACTTAAAAACAATGCTTCCAAAATTTAAAAAGTATGCTCTTAAAGGAATATAAAAACTTTATTATTTCGTTTATAATTTTTATAATATTAATTTTTAGACAGGTAAAACATATCAGCGAATAATATTTTTATTTATATGATTATTTCGAACGTATTTGTGTGTGAATCCAAATTGATTATTAGGCTAAGGCTCGTAACGTTTAATTCAGCAAGAATTTGGCATGATTAATATTTCAAAAAAAAAAAAAAAAAAAACAAGGGAAAAATTAACATCAACTTTAGAGGAGATTCCGGATAACTAAATCGAGTTGAAATAAAATGAATGCTAGAATTTACATGAAAAGTCTTGTATTCTATTTCGTGATAAAAATTTGTTAAATAGCTGATGTTTCCTTGCAAAAAGCGTCCACCTTTACAAGTGGTAAAAGTGAACAAGAACGTTGATGAGACGATGTAGCGCCCTGTCGAGATCAGTAGTACTGATCCCTTCTGCTAATCTGATTTGAATATTCGAACACTCCACTCTAAATATATAATTTGAATTTACATTAATTCAAATATTGAACTAAAAGCCAAATAATAAATTTCTGACCTTAACTACTACTTTTAAAATGGATATGCGTGTCCGTTGAAAATGTAATTGAAATGAACTAAATGCAATGAAAAAACATATCCGACCAAAAATATTGCTGCTAACGAAGCAGCTTTGTAAACAACAGTTATTGGTTGTTGTTGCTCCTGCTCCAACTGATGCTTCCAAAAAGCTCTTTTTTGTAGGCATGTTAGATCTCTATTTTGTTTAAGTTCATTCATTTATTATAGATTACGAGTGCAACGCATCGTCAGCTTATTATTGGTTCGGTACATATGCCACAAACGCGGAAGGGAGAAAAACTACAAAGAAGCTTTACATAACGGTTTCAGAAAATATACACGATCGTTTTTTTTTTGTTGTAATTTTTGCCATTTAAGCCGACAATCTTTTGAGCAAACATGTACATTTTTATTAACTTTCATAAATATAGTTAAAAGTTAATAAGATTTTATTGAAAATGAAAAAACTTATTTTGTGCTTCATATCAAGTTTTCTTAAAATTTTGTCTCTTTTGCTGCATATCCATAAAAACAGATGTGAATTGTTAAGGAAACATATTTAGAATACAAAAACTCTTAAATATTAAAGAAAGCAATATCATGGCGTATGCCTTATGCATAAAAATGCCGTTTCCTCAGAAACTTATCAATATAACAGTGCTTTTGTATGTATGCAATTTTATAGAGCTCCTTTCAAGCTTTCATTTGATATATATTTTAATGGCCTTGCTGTTGCAATACGTACACACTAGGGACGGGCAAAAATATCGATATATCGATATTTTTAATTTCGCCATATCGATATATCGATATTGTTTCCAAATATATCGACAATATCAAATTCGATATTTTGTTAGCTTTGGTTTTGTTTTTCCTGCAAGTTTTAAAAACATTTCGGCACAGTCTTCATCAAATAGAATATTACTAACATAATCTTTTGTTTTATTTATAATAATATTTTGTCTATTCGAAAAATTATAATATTTTTGATGTAATTTTGTTGATGTATGTTCCATGAAATATTGGTGGAACAGTAACGATGTTGGAAATTAGCTCTTTCCAGCTTAATTATTTATAAGAAAGTTACTTTTTTTATTTAAAAAAAATTTGGAGACTACATATGAATTATCATTCTTGAAAAAATATCGATATTTTGATATATCGATATTTTTTATTCGATATATATCGATGCCGATCGATATTTAAAAAGATATCTATATCGATATATATCGATATATTGTTTTCACTTGCCCATCCATCCCTAGTACACAAAGAAAAATTTCAATGTAAAATCGCCGAAAGGCCGGGTAGCTTAATGTTTTTCGGTAGTGATTTTGCTTCATAGGTGTTTCATGTTAATTCAACCTGATTTACAATAATCTTTAAGGAATATTTATTCTTTTCAATTAACTATATTTCAAGTTTATTTAATATTCTAGTACAGCTAAATCAAAATGAAGTTGATACTGAAATAATACGAAAAATCATGTTGAATCAAAATTATTTCGAGTTAAAACAACGTGAATTTAATATTGGAACAACACGAACAATCATGTAGAATCAAAGTTATTTTAAGTTGAAACAACGTGAATTTGTTATCGAAACAACACGATGAATCATGTTGCCTTAAAGTTATATCAAGCTGAAACAACATGACTTTAGTGAAGCAATTTTATTAATTCTTTTACTTACGTGATGTATATTAGCATCGACATCAGAAAATTTTGTGTTGTAGTTGGCTACCTCAGCCAAGATTTGAACTTGTGCCACTTGCATGATAGTCCACGCGCTAACCACTTCAGCCACAATAGCTTCAAATTTACTTTAGCTATACACTTAATAATTACCATAGTGCGTTAAATTAATTTTATTTTAATTCAACATGATTTAAATTATTATTTAACATAAAACTTATTTGAAATTAAAATTATAGTAACGTTGAAAACAAAGTTTTTTCTAACAGTGAACAATTTTAAATGAAAGAGATGTATGGTTAAATTAATAATTTTTTATTTTAAATCAATATGAAACAATGGTAATTTAAAGCCAGCAGCAGTGAATTTTCGCAGTTAATTCGTTTTTTGTCGTCTACATAGCCGACACATGTAAGAATAAACAACAACAAGTCACACAACTAAGCAGAACAGTGAATTGTTGCAATGAACGATGCAAATAAACACTAACGCACTTAAACGACAAATTATTTCTTGCAAATTTAATATGATTTCAAATCACAATTGCGTCATCTTGATTTTACATTCCATTTTTTTCTGTGTGTACTCCATTGTCTTACCGCCGCAGTCGAATTTTTATCATTACTTGGTTCTCTGCTTGCGCAAAATACGCAGCAGTGAAGCATATTTTTTAAAAATTTGTAAAAAAAATATTTCTGCTTCTAAGGCAAAAGAAGACTCATTGTTGTGTATATGAAACAAGCCGATGGTTCATATCTCAGAAACCATTAACAAGTTCGTAAAACGGGGCTCTGAGTTGGATTGAGGGCATCCAAAATATATATAATGCACTCCTATCTCATTTTGTTTCAAAAATGGTCGGTGGGCCAAACCAATGATAAGGTGAAAACATGTCACATGCTTTTAAAAATGTGTGTTTCGCTCATATCACAAAAATTATAGAGAATATACCATTTAGATTGTCATTTACCTTTGCTTTAATTTTATGAACCTTATTAAATGTAATAATAAAAAAACAGTAAATAAAGTTAAAAAAAATAGGTCAAAACTAATCAGGCATATCACAAATGTCAGCAACACTATCATGAAAATTATCTAATACACTCTGCAACCGAATATTGCGACAAGATTTAGTTACGCTTGACTAAGTGTTGGCAACATATTCATATAACTTTGTAATTTTTGTCAATGAGTCAAATAAAATCAAATGTTGAGGATGCGTGATTGTTTATTTTCTTATAGAATTAAAAAAAAAAAACGTTGGATACAGTTGATTAGTAAAATTTAAGTAAATTTGATTGTCAACTTCAGTTTATTCTCACTCACCTTCCTTGTGGCGTTTATCTATAGACCATTTAATAAGTGAAGCCCATTTTATTGTCTACAGTGTAATTGGTTAACGCTTTTCCTCTTCATTAAAAGTTAAATAGTTTTTTTTCTTTACGTGTTGAAACGATACACAAGACCTCTGAAAATACACTTTGGAACTTTCAAAATGTTTTACAAGTTTTTTATTTCTCATACTCGTATTTATTTCAGTTTTAGTCGCAGAGGCACAATTACTTGAATGTGAATATCTTCCATATTTGGCTGAAATCGTTTAAATTCTGTTCAAGTATTTTTGTAATAATTTTATTTTTATAATTCCAATAAATGTGCGTTTTTGTGTGCGTGTGGTATTTTTGGGTTACAAAAAAAAAATGTGTTGCAATTTAATATCAATATTAGTTTTATTATTTAAAAATGTCATTTGATATTTATTGACGAGTAGACAGATAAAATTAATTTAATTTAAAATTTTATTGTAAGATTAATAGAGTTTTGTGACAGCACCTTGATATATGACAACAAAATTTTCTATGTGTGGCAAATAATAACTAGATTTTAAGTTTAGAGAATTGTAACTTTTTAATGCCAAAATAAGGTTATATGTATCATCTGTACATGCATGAAATTGTTAATCAAAAACTTTCTCAACCATTTGCATTGTTTTATTCTTATAGTATTTATTTACTATTAAAAATATTTTAAAACATTTATAGTTTATAATTTTTTCTTTATTTGCCTTTTTATTTCCAGGTAAGAAACTAAAATCTATTTCACTTGGGTTCATGATAAAGGTAAAATTTATTTTATTAAATTTTCGATTATGAAAGTTTTGTAACACAAAATTTTTATAGAAATTTGTTTTATGATCTTTTTATTAAACCAAAATTTTTTATGAATACCCCACTAAAAATTTATAATATTTTTTTTTAATATTAGTTGATATTCATGTCGATAAAAAAAAGCTATTTTAAAGTTCAAACATGTAAAAATAGATTTAAAAAATATTTAAAGTTAGTTTTTTGTGTTAAGGACTTGATACGTAAAACTGTAATTTTACTTAAACTTATTTCAAAATATGGTCAGAATAAGTAAAGATGTAAAGAAAGAATGCGTTAGCACCAGTGCTGCCACGACAAAAAAATTTTTGGAACCAAAATTTAAGAACAAAGTAACTAATGAAAAAAAATAACCAACATTTTTATGCTAAAAATCACAGAATGTAGTCTAACAGTGAACGGTTACAAATAAACTATTTTGATAGTTAATGGGGTCTAGTTTTGACGTATGGACTATCCAAAGCAAAGGGTGGTATCATAACCTCAAAAATTTTTATGCTTTCTTCATTCAGAAATTCATACTTACCCTGCATTATTCCTGACGGTGCATTTAAGTGTGTTCCACTTGTGTATTTAAATACCTCTCCAGATTTTATCACAGGTTGTTCTCCGATAACACCAACTCTGGCAAATTCATTTATTTTTCCCTTATAATCTATTATTTGCCAATGACGACTTAATAATTGAATAGTTGATTGGCTTTTGTTTTTTATCTTAACGCTATACATCCATATATAGCAATTTTCATAAGGAATGGACCCTTTGCATAAATTATTATTATAAATTTTTTTTTTTAATTAAAACATATTTTTGGCAGACCAAACCCACGATTCTAATTAAGTTTGATATGACCAAAGATATGTTTTAATCATAGAAAAGATAGAAGCCTGACTACTGACAAGGTAGTTGCCTGAAACCTAAGTCTTTTGTCAAAAGAAACCTAATTCTAACAATGTGTTAGTAGACCCATTTTGCACTAGTATTGGCTAGATAAAAATTTCCCCAAATCAGCAAAACCGCACAATAATGTAGTACTTCTTTGACTAATCTTCTGCCATACATTTTTCTGCTGCCATGGTAGTTCATTAGAAAATATTTAGCCATATTTTATAAGTTTAAGAACTCAAATATTTATGCATGAGCTGTAAAGAGATAAATGTGAACTGTTACGAAAACTAAAATCAGACATAGATCAGAAAATTTGCAGACTATAGACGATGCTTAGATATCAGCAAATAAACTTCATTTAATAATTTTTCGTTAAGAATTAATATGAAATTTTAAATCAGCAGCAGGAAATTTTCGCTGGTTAATCGAAGTTTGTCGGCTATTTACATTTACATAGCACAAAGATTAAATTAAAGAACAACAAAACAACAACAAGTTACATAACTAAGCACAAAAGTGCATTGTAGCAATGAACAAAGCAAATAAATACCAACACACCTAAATAACAAATTATTTCTCATTAATTTATTATGATTTCCAAGCAAAATTGTGACATGCTGATTTCACATTGTTTTTGTTTTTCTGTGTATACAGGATTTCCTATGTCGAGCCACTATAATTGCACAGAAAACTCTAAGTTTCATTTTCATTCTGAAATAGTAAATATTTTGTCGAGGAACGGACCTACAAACAAATTTGTAAATATATACAAAGATATCTCAATAATTTTATTGAAAAAAAAACTGTTTTTTCAGTGAACAAATTGTTTAAATCTATAAAACAATTTGTCTAAAAATATTTACAAATGGTAAACAAAACAATTTACGAAATCAATTAAAAAGATTTACTGGATTTTCTAAAAAATATCAAACAATATTTTTGTCTGAATTTATAAAACAATTAGTCTAAATACACTAACAAATATTAAACAAAATAGTTCACTTAATCAAACAAAAATATTTACTGTATTTTTTGTAATATATCAAACAAAATTTTGTCTGGTCATCATCATCATCATCATCATCATCCATTAAGCATATACGAAATTTCACTTTGTTAAATGTGTTCAAGTCTGAATGTTTATCTAAAGACTCTAAAAGAATGAATGAGAATTAACAAAATGATATTAACGAATTAAAGAAGCTTGGTACAATCGCATTCCTTTTGCTATCATTGCTGTTGTTGTCATTTGTGTGTATGTTGGTATCGGGGTTGTTTTTTACGACAAAACTTATTTTGTTGTTTTTGGTGTTTGCGTCCTAAATAAAAGTCAAAGAAACAATTCATTGATTATGTAAAGAACATTTACTGAAAATGAAATTTATTTTTAGACAAACTTTTGTTTGAGAATTTTTTGGTGATAATTTTTTCTGTTTGTGTTTAAAAGAGTGAACATTAACTCCGCCTTAATATGAATCCGATACACGTATATACTTTTCTGCTGCCCTCTGCCAGAAGCAGTCATTAATAATATGTTAGATTTTTGTGTTTTACAGTGTTATGTTATGTTTTTAAAAATATACTTTAGTTAAAAAATTAAATCGAACGAAGTAACTGAACGTCTTTCAATTAAAAAAACTTGTATAGAATTTAAAATTTCGATGCTTTTGTAGTGAAAGCACTATAACTCATATAAAAAATATTGTGTTTACCCTGCGGGAAATTTTGTGCCAATTGTTTTCAACGTACTTGTCCTATGACTGGTGACTGGTGAGTAGTAAAATATGTTCCATAGCCGTGAGCGATTATAAGAGAAGCACATCATTTAACTAGAATAAAAATGATAACGAAATACCCAGAGTTTTCCTAATCAAACTAATTGTTTAAAATACAATAATTTGTTTGTTATTAAAGAAACCACCACAGGACAACTACCTTAAGTTTGGGTCTAGAGCCATTCACCGAGTGTCTTGATTATGTCAGTTGACCCCTCCAATGAGAAAGCTATGTAAAAGTGACAGTTTCATGTAAAGTTTCGGAATTCGAACCAGTTGCTAGTCCTGGGGAACCAGTCACCTGAGATTTCTTGGGACGGGTAATAACCATTATATGGTGAGCTCAGTTGTTTATTTTTATATTGAGTTATCAGTGAACTTGAAACAAACAGATGTTTTTAGAGAAATAATAAGTTTTGTTTTTTTTATCATAAAATATTCAGTTAAATATATAGTTGATATTCTTAAAAATTTCTAGATATGGGTATTTCCACTGGAAAGTCTACTTTCCGTCACGTTCGACCCCAAGCAATTATGTTGATTTTTTCAAAGCAACGTAAGTTTTTTTATACTTCTTCGCACGTTTGTGTAGTCCATAAGTAGCTCTACAGTTAGTAAAATTGAACCACATGGTTCTGAAAAACAAGCCTACTTTCTTGGTGTCGAACGTGACAGAAAGTGGAATTTCCTGTGGAAATGTCCATATGATAAAAGTGGAATAAAGTGGAATTAATTATATGTTCTTGTATTGCTTTTTCAATAAAAATAATTTGAGTAAACGAAGCTATTTAAAACTTTGAATTACATGTAAATAAAAACATCTTTAGATTATTGTACAAAGCCACATATATTTGTAGTATACATTTTTTATTAGGAATCTAGACAACTTTATCGGCGTCAAAAATTATTCCATACATATATTGAGCTTTAATATGTAGAAAACTCCAGAAACTTTTGTTAACCAATTATGTTTGTTATTTTCAATTTCTTTGTACGTTTGTCTCAAAGTATTTTTTTTCTTTCTTTTTGATTGATGTTTCTTTTCAAAACAGTTTAATTGTTTTTGTCTTGTACAAACCATTTTCATTCAATCCTACATATGTACATTAGGGGCGCACGCATATATGTGAAGAAAGTAAAAACAAACCTACATATTCAAATCCTTATCCTCATTACCCAGATATGTATATAAGTATATGCAATTAACCTAAAAACAACTATACAAGAATTCATAAGTTCATTGGAAAAAATTAAGAAATGGCTTAAGCTGGTTTTTCAAGAGCCAACTTAATTTACATACATCTCTACGTATGTATGTACATGTGTGTATGTATTGTTACATGTCCAATAGTACTTCGATCTTTATTTTTATTGTTATTCAATTTAATTTTGAATCCATTACAAATAATTTTCTTTATATTTAATATCAGTCACCATAGCGTAGATTTAAAATCTATGTTAAAATAATAAAATCTCAATTGCTGACACAGATCATTTACTTTGCCACAAATTGTTATCCATTAAGGGCAATATTTATAAAAATAAGAAAAGAAAAACAAAAAACATGACATACATACTTTCGAATATCGAAAATACGATGTATAAACAAAACAACAACGAACATTTTAAGGCAGACATATGCTTGAAATTTCCATAATTATTTTTTTTTGTGAGTTTATTTTCAAATGTCATAAATGTCAGAATTTATAAAAATTAGAATAAAGTGGTGAAAATAAAAGCAACAAAATCAAACAAATAAGATTTTGTATGTAATTATAAAAATTAAATGAAGCATTTCAAATAAAATCTTATAAGTCAACAAGTAAAAATATTTTAGTTGGTCATGCCGAATATTTTATACCCACAAGTGATAGAAGACTAAACAAAGTTTTTACTAGAGATCATATACTAGAGATCACCTACAGATTGTACTATGACATTTTTTAATATTACTCGTATTCGTTAGATCATTCAATATAATTTTACAATTAAATTATTTTTATTGAGAAAGGCTTTTAAGGCTTTTTCAAAGGATGTAATAATTGAAAAAGGCAAAGACAAATTCTTGACTTTTTATAAGGGTCGAATTTAATTAACACCATGATATTTTTGGGATCAACCACGACCCCATCATCATAGTTCTTCTTGAACTCGAAAGGCTTTCACCCAGAGTATAGGACTTAAAAATTAAAATTTTCATGCTTAGGAGCTTTTTCAAAATGGAAAAATTAGTCATATAATTGTTTTCTTAGAAATTTGCAGTCGAATTATATATTCTCGATCATAGCAAATTTTTATAAAAAATTACGGCTTTTTCCACTATATGGGTCATAACGTTCTAATTTTTCGTCGGATCTTAACAAATTTATGCTTCAGAGCATAAATTTGTTACCAACACGCACAAAAAATTCATAGAATTAAAATTTTTTTTCTATTTTAATTGAGGTTAAGGTCTCTTTTTTTTTGTAAAAACAACAAGAACAATTTTATTTAATAGTTATAATAATATTTGCGCAGTAATATTATTCCTTCCAGGAAGTTCAGTCTGAGCTCCATCTATTACCGCCGGACAATAACAGAAGATGTGTTCCGCCGTTTCTTCCTGTGTTTTGCAGAGTCTACACACTTCAGTCTCAGAGTTGACAATGATAATTGGTGTTGTCTGAGACCGTAGTGTCTAGTAAACCATCCTTTATTAATCTAAGGTAATTTTTGTTCTTTAGGAGTAGCTTTTGAGATTTTTAACGAACCATTTTGCTTGGGGCTTCCGAATGGCGAGAAAATTCCATCTGAGCCCAGGGACTCGCCCGATCTTGACATGTGTCCAAGAAAGATTCCAAAGATTGGTTTCGGTCCTATAAACCTACGCTGGATTCCTCTGTTGGCTAGAGAGTCAGCACGTTTGTTACCAGCAGGCGCGGATACAAAGGGGTGGAAAGGGGATATCTCCCCCCTCCCCCCAAAACGAGTAAATTTCTATAGAGTTTCGAAAAGAAGGTTGGAAAAATAGTATATTTTACTTACAAGTTCCCCCTCCAAAAGCCCAAGCTGTATCCGCGCCTGGTTACCAGGATGGTTTTCATGGCCAGGCAGGTAGCAAAACATCAGTTTGTTTTGACCGCCAAGTTCATTTAGAGATGTAAAATCCATGAAAATCCATGAGCGCTGCCTGGCTATCTGACCTCAAGCAGATACCCAGTAAAAAATGTTCATGTTTTTTGAAGCACTAAAGAAATAAAGCGCATCATAATTCGCCTTAAAATATGAGCTTGTTTAGAAACTGATTTCATAGCATCACAACGATGCAAGTTTTGAAGCGAAAAAAGTATTTGATTTTTACTTATACAAAAGCTTCGTACACAAGCTATACCAAAAAGCTGATTTTATAGTGCTGATCCAAAGCAGGTTTCTAAGGGAGAATGAAGAGTAAGTTTATTTGAGTTTCTTGGTGCCGTTTTGCAACTTTGTTTTTGGTCGAGTGATTGGTACGTTGGACTTCAAACCCGAAGGCTCTTAGTTCGATACTAGTTTAAGTTAAAATAACAAACATTGAGTAAAAATATGAAATTAATAAAAATAAATAAAGTAACGAAATAAGAAAAATTCAATTTTTTCATATATTTTTAGTTCTAGTGTTGAAAATGTTGATGATTTTCAGCGTTTCAAAAGCGCTTTTGTGAGCAAAAATGTAGTACTCCAATCCGGAAACTCGCCAGACAAAAATCAGCAGCGATATCAGTAGGTTTGTTAGCGCTACTTTTATTCCATAATAGCAGAAACATGCTTTATTGGAAGCAAGTTTTGTACTGGGCACCGATATACCGATATTTTTCTCAAAATATATCGATAGCTTTAGCTTTAGTTTTGTTGTTCGTGTTTCGCCCATCCCTAATTCACAGCTGGACATTCCCTATCCATATACAATTTCCCAGAATACAATCGGAATGACAAACTAATATATACCCTATTCGCTTGTGGTGAAGGGTACAAAGAAAAAGAGAGAACATCAAAAACTCTGGAAGTTGAACAACAAACACAATTACTTCAGTTTCATAGTCTGACTGCAATATGCGTAAGACACACATAGTCAGTCTGTTTAGTCATCTAGTCACAATATTCTAAATGTTGTGCTGCTTTTATGCTTATTTTTAGTTTTTTGTTACTTTTGAGGTCATATAATAATTTGTGTCATTAAACAAATGCTTTGTAAATGAATTAAAAAAAAAAAGAAAAAAAAATCGAAAAAACACATGTTGAATTATAACTCACATATGTTGTTTATTTGTTAAAACTACCACACATAGACATTAATATTGCTACTGCGAACATTTTCACATATATTCTAAAATATTCGTTCAAACAAATGACATTCATTCCTACTGAATAAAGATACAAAGATAGACATTTAGATACGAGCAGACATTCATTTCCATACTTAGCTACATATATCATTTTGTAAAGAACTATTTTTTATTATTTATGTATATATGAAATTATGCAAAACATATTTTTTTTTCTGTAAAAACAAAAATTATATATATTTTTGTATTTGGAAACAAACGAGAATAATAAGTTAGTTACCAACGTTCTGGGGGAAAAAGTTACCCAGTGGCTGGCTTCCCGTTCATTCTTAAGCAAATAAATACGTTTCATTGCTATTTTTTGTACAATTTAATTGCTTGTCGTCTGTCATAAAAATTATATTTATTTCACCAAGACATTCATCATCGTTTGGTTTCATTAAAATAAAGTTGTTTTCTGCTTTTATATTATTTCTTTTTCTTTTTTCCTTTTCAGAGAAAATAGTATTTCTTTGGTTGTGGAATAAAGAAAACACATGTTTGGTATTTTTTAGCTTTTTTAAATACGATTCATAAAAGTACACACCCTGTTTTCAAGATACAATGTAAGCAGCATATCATCGTATATGGTAAAAAAAATTAGCTTCTTTAGTGAGAAGCAGCACCAACCTAAAACACGATTGTATCACGGATAGTATTTCAATAAATTTAATATCTGATTTATAGATTTTTGATGTCTTTCTATATCCTTTACTACAGCTATAAGGATATTGAATATTGTATATTGTATTTATATTTAGATGTCTTAAAACGTAATATCCACCTCCGGTTATTGGAGCGTCTGGCTATGGAAATGCATTTTGTATAGAACAACTTATGAAAAGCTTTGGTAGCCTAAATTTTTTGCCTACACTGTACAACAAAATAATATTGTCTTCAAACTTGTGAGGTTGCAACGACTAATTTTAATAGAGGGGATAAAAAATATATTGACGCTTTGAAAGTTTACATCTGGGATTTCGTCCCCTTTTGTACATAGCTATAGGGATTATGTATAAGAAAAAAGTCTTATGTTTAAGGCATATTTTCATGTCAAAAACCATTAGGAAACATCAACTTAATTTTTCAACGTACACACCAGAACATAGCAGCGGTACTTTCGGAAGCCGCTACACTTCCATCACCACTGCGCATGTGTATTTTACTTATCACCACTTGTTTAAGTTTTAAGTTTTAAATAATAACATCATCATCCATTAAGCATTTATGAAATTTCATTTTGTGAAATGTGTTCAACTCTGTATGTTTATCTAAATCTTCTAAAAAATTATGAGAATTAACGAATTCCGACATCGTACTACTTATACTATCATTGCTGTTGTTGTTATTTATGTATACGTCGTCATACGGATTGATTTTTGACGATAAAGAAAATTGGTTTTTAAAGCTATTTTTTGTGTTTGCGTCCTAAATAAAAGTCAAACGAAAAATTCACTGATTCAGTAAAGAACATTTACTGAAAATTTAATTTTATTTTGTACAAACTTTGTCAGAAAATTTTTTGGTGATAACTTTTTCTGTGCATAGTATAATTTAATACAAATATTTTTGTGGAATATTTCAGCCGCCTATGTCACCGCTGAAGATGATTTTTTTGCCGCTTTTTAAGAGCGGAACAAAAAAAAACAATATTTCTCGTGCTGTTTCTCAAAACGAGCTCAACTCATCTTATACCTTAAGTGTGAAGCTTATAAGATGTGCTATCCCGAGTATTAATTGTAAAAGAAGTACGAAATTAGCGCTTAAACACAGTTTACATTTTTAATGAGTTCTGGCGTTCAAGTTAAGACTGATGCTTGGTTGTCTTTAGAAGCCCATAGTATAATTTTATGGAAATTTTTTTATCATATTTCCACCCGCTATATTGCCACTGAAGGAGAGTTTTCGCCCCTCTTTTAAAAAAGGGACAAAAAGACCCTCACAGAAAAGAGTTAGAGTGCTAAAATATTCCACAAAAGTGTTTCTTATGGGGAGTCAGTATAACTATGTGCAAAAGGGCGGAGGGGCTGGACGGATTTTAACTCCCAAGAAAATGAGTCCCAGATGAAAACTTTCAGAACGCAGACAAAGTTTTTTGCGCGATACAGTTTTATGAGAGCTTGGCGCTTAGTTGAGCTTTAATATGATTTCATTACAAGATATAATTATCTCTCTAACTGGGGGTCTACACTAGCCATGAAGTTGGTATGAATATCATGTCGAACATCGCATATGGCTAATGTAGACCGCTCATGTCCACGCACATATGTCTGAGCATCAATGTTTGCCATGAGATTTGCCCTCAACAACCATTTTCAATAGAAAGAAAAGAGACTGAACAAATTAGTAAATATTCCATCACTATTATACTACCAAAAAACACATTGATAAGGCAGAACATGGACATCGTACGTATTCACTACAACAAAGAAGTTGATGAATTTTTTACAGTTGATCTGCCGGCGTCATGTTCATGTCATGTTCAAGTCTATGGCTCGTGAAGACGTAGGGTTAGATTATGGTCACTTCAACCATGTTTTTTCTTTACGTGGAGTATTTAGGTTATCCGGAAGAGCTATACGATATATAATTTTAATTGGCTTTTACATAGAACTCCGAAATAGTTCGAATAAGTTGGTTCCATTACTGTAAAATATGTCTTGTTCTAGAATAATAGAGTTTTGTTAATAGAAATAAATAAGTGCAAAATGTTGTTTGTAATGAAAATAATTTGCTTTTCTTTACTTCAGCACTCCATACGAATTTATACTGTTTTTTTCCTATTCCTCTTAATATGTATTTCGATTAGAAAAATAAATTTCAAACCTGTTGTGTTATAATTTATCTGACTACTTTGTTATATTCGTATCAAATTTTTCTTTTATTCACTTTTTGCTATTTTAACTGATTCACAAAAGAAAATATTTTTCCAAGTGTCTTGTGTCTTTTTCCATTTTCCACCAGTAGAGAAAAATAAACGCAAAAAATATCTAGTGGTTGACGGGGTGAGAGCAAATATGTTTCACACTTTTTGCAACACAAACAAAAAAGCAACAACAACGGAAAATAGTTTAAAAACACAAAAAATATTGTTACAATTTTTTTTCCTAAATCACAACAATTAGACGAATTAGGCCACACGCTGTTTATTTATGGCAACATGAATTATTTTTTATTCGAATTTGACTCGGGTATTTTTCCATTATTTTTCTATATTTCGATCAATATTGGTAAAAAGGAATTTCAATAAATGCCTGAATGTAAATTGAATTGTGGCCGACTGTTTTGCCAGGCTAATTTCAACACTCTACAAAGAAAAAAATGTTTTCTTTAAATTGCTTTTGTGCTGTTTTATGATTATGATGGAGTAATAAAATTTTAATATGAATATAAAAATGCTAATATTAGGAAGCTATAAACTTTTCACAAAACATTATGAATAATCACAATCATAAATATTAATAATGAAAAATGAAAGCAAATTATTACAAACTTAAATATGTAAAATCAAAAATAGTAAGGCAAAAGATAGTCAGACAGACGAACAGATGGACAAAAAAAGCAAATCAAAGTTAATCAAAATGTGCAATTTATCTAATGGTACAATTTTCTAGTAATTGTGTTACAAAAAATGAGCATAAAGTAGATGTAATTTTTCTACTTTGATTGGGAGAAAATTTGCTTTTTATGTAAAAAAGATAGATTCTTAGAAAGTTGAATATAATGGAAATATTTAAACTTTCGATATATCCAGATTTTTACGCAGAGTAATTTAATACGAAAAATGTGATTTCAATAAATAATTTTAATAACTTTCTTTCTGTAACCATTGAAGCAATTCTGGTGTCACAACCCTTAATCGCCTAAGTCGAGTTAGGGCAAAATTTAATTTTTGGTGTGATGGACTCCATTCGTGTCCAAATCAAATCGCTACCAATTGTTTAAGTATGTAACTTTTTTTAAGACGACAATTATCTATAAGTAAGTTAAAGAAAGCAAAGTGATAACTCTTAGTAATAAATAAATAAAGTTCCGCTGAAATTAAGCTACTCATAATTTCACCAAATATATGAAAAAGTTTCACTGATCCAATGTAATTATTTCACTCAACTAATGAGAACATTTCTTCATATTAACGAAATTATTTAATCATTTTAATGAAATTATTTAATTATTTGAATGAGTTTATTTCACTGTTTTAATGAAATGATTTCATTACTGAGTAGGCTCATTAAATCGAACTGTGTGATTGACTATTTTAACTTACTGACAATTTAATGATACAACTAAGGCTGCTAAATAATTTTGATACGAAATCTGCACTTTTTGTGGAAAAAATCAGCATTTTCGGCACTTCAGTTCATAGTTCAGTTTCATAGTTATTATTAATAAGAGAACAAAAATAGGAATCACTAGTAATTTCATGTGGTTCATAAACTTAAATGGATAACATATAAATGATTTTACAAGAATATAAATACTTTACAGAATGAATACATTTCCGAACTTATCACTTATTCTAAATCGCTTTTAATATGAGTGTAAAAACATTTTGGTTTTATGAGTTTCAAATAATCTTTAGAATAAAAAATTCCTTGTAAAGTTTAATTTTCGAAGGAACATCGAAATATAGTTTAGTTACCACCGTAGATTAATAAAGAGTGTCCTAGAATATTAGCCGAGAGGACGCAGGATCGACTCCTGCCAATACTCTGGGTGTTTCTGCAGAAAATATCAACAAAGGCTTAATCAGTATGTGTGATTGTTAAATTGACGGCACTAAATATTTATCCGGCAGACGAATGGGTCAGAACCATAATTTCTTTCACAAATTCTGCTAAAACTGGATAAGCCTTTGTGAAACCGCCTCGCTTTGTTTCAAAAATTGTTTGCCAAAAGTTATATAAATTAATTTCAGTCTTTTTGAATTTTTGTTCAAATGCAAGAAATTCCAATCTATAAAATTCTTAAATTCCTAAGAATATCAAAAATAGTGCGTTTGTTTTTCTTCATTAAGATATTTGGTTCTTAAACTTAGTGATTTAAAGTTACCTTAAAAATCAAAGAGTTTTCGTATGACGGTGAGCATTTCTATATAAAAATTTACACAATTATTAAATATATTGTGAATTTCAGACTTGATTAATTTAGATTTTAATATCATAGGCTAAAATAACTTTTTGCCTCTGATATTTATTAAATGAATTTCACTATTATTTAAATATATCTTTTCTTTTATGAAATTATAAAATACTCCGCCATGTTGTGAAAACCATTTCGCTTTGAAATCGCAAAATTTCAAAAGGAAAAGCAGTGTTGTTTTAGTCGCACAATTTAGTACATTCCAAGTTAAGTTCGGATAAAATATCTCAAACATCTAAAGCATAAAAACTAATTAAAAGATGCAATATGTGAGCTTTTTTAGCTGAACCTTTTCCTGAAATTTGGTGATCTCAAAACGAAATGGGTTTTTTTTTTTAAATCGGAATTAAAAATAGGCATTTTTTCACCTAAAATCGGCAAATCGTCATTTGTTAATTTTTTGTTGGAAAAATCGGCAAAATGCCGAAAAAGCGGCACTTTTGGCAGCCCTGCCTACAACTGCGGATGATAAACAGTATAGAACATCTGAAAAATCGGTAATATTGATGACAGCTCGCAGTATCGAGCTTAGACTCAACATTTTCGTTATTTGCTTTCTAAACAATACCCAAGGCAAATTGATACAAGTTAATCTCACTAATAAAACAAGTACAACGTGTAACAAAAACCACAAGCATTTTGTTTTTGTAAAATAATTGTTCGTACTCAAACTCACAAAGCAAATAGTGTATTTTAACATCCGACCATGAAGAAAATGCTAAACAAAAAGTTTACATCTGCGTTTACAACCCTACGGTAAATGGAACTGGCACAAAACAAATCACGTGACCGGTCCTCAGGTGGCAGGGACCAGTCCGAGTTCTAACACTTCCTATGAAGCGGACCAGCCACTTTTACATGGGGATGGCCTAGGATGGGGTTTATTGATACTTTGTATGCACCTTGTAACTTGTCTCTAAACTATCTTATGGAGTCCTAATCGGTGTGGAATAATATAGATTTTATATAAATATTATTCCAAAAATTCAGCTATAATTATCGATTAATCTATTTTTTTATTGTTACAAATCCAAGTAGAAATTGTATTTTATTTTTAAGCGGTGTCTCTGATAGGATTCGAGCCGACAACCTCCGGCATGACAGGCTAGTACACTACCCACTCGACCACAAGGGAACTTATATTTCAATGTTATAAATACCAGTTAAGCTCTCATTGAAGGGAGACAATTAATATTATATAGATACTATGTGATAGGCCTTAGACCCAGGTGCATCGAATTTGGTTAGTGCCGTTTACTCCAATACTAGCCAGAGTACCAACTAAATTGACTGAAAATGGTTAATATGTGACCATTTACACAATATGTCTTTTCTCACCATTCACTACTCCTTATTTTTGGTACCAGTGTCATTTTCTCAAGTCATATGACGAGTACTTTTCGATCATTTGTCACCAAATTTTCCGCAGGGAAGTTCATCTGTAGTGAATTCGCCTTGACAATACCTTAATTACTTCAACCAACAGTAATCTCAAATCAATATGCTCTATGAGTGTATAATAACACTATGCAATAAGAATATTGTCTAGGACTTGTTTCCTAAGTACAAAAACAGTAAAAATTGTATATTCTATGTATAATTTTTTTATATTTTTTTCTAAGATTTGAGATTTTTGAAGAGGCTGCTTCACCTATTTTATCATAAGTTGGGAAAGGGTAGTCCAATTTTATTACAAAAACAAGTAAAAAAAATTTAACAAAATTACCTTTTAGCCATTTAATACTATTTTTTCGGGTAGTAAACCCGATTTCGGAATTATTTGGACAAAAAATTATAAACAATTTTAGTTTTTAAAAAATTTTCAAGAAATCGAAAATTGCAAGACTTTGCTATTTTGGTAATTTTTTTAGCTGATAATAAGGCCACATGTACTTCAAATAAAATAAGCCTTATTTTAAGAAAATCGTTCCATAAATATCAATGTTATTCAAAATAAAGTCAAATGATCCGCTTTTTGTAAAAAAAACGAATTTTGCTGAGGCTGCGGCGCTACGGATTTGATCATAAATTGAAAAGTTGTTGTCTAATTTTATTACAAAAAACCACAAAAAAATTTAGGACCCTATTATGATTCGCAACTAAATTGATAGTTGAGTGATAGTTGTTAAATTCTTATTATGGATTACAACTTTCATCAAAGTGAGACAATTGTTTTTTATCAGTTGTGATTTGGATTTTCTCTTGGCTATTGTGCTACTTTTGCTTACTTTTAAAATGGTGATTTTTTAGGCGCCAATCTATCTCATTTGTCAACCAATATTGTTGCCATATCCATAAAATATAAAATCTCAAGAAAAAATAGTAAGGCCAAAACTAAAAATATTTAGAATATTTTGTGATGGCTACAATGGTTTCAAAAAAGTAGATAGTATATATAAGAACCTTTCTTTCGAACATTTTTTCGAAGACAACTAAAATTAGTTGTGAATTATAATACAAAAAAAATGATTGAGTTGGGTCGTAGCATTGACAACTCAACCTAGCTGAGTTGTGAATCACAATATGGGTCTTAAATTTCTTTTAAGCCGTTTAAATATTGTTATTTTTATATACTCAATAGTTTCGGGATTATTCAGGCCGCAAAGATGAAAAAATATATTTTTTTGTGTAAATTTGGGATATAATGTTTTTAATTTATCAAAAATTTAAAATGGCAAAAACTTACACTTTTTATTAACCGATCATAAATCTACATATACCCCAAATAAAATAAGCTTTGTCTCATAAAAATCAATAGCAAAAGATTCATAATAAAGTGAAGTCACCTAATGTTTGCAAAAAGTGCGAATAGTTACACTGTACAACAAAATCTATTTTCTTATGTATCAAGGTTTTAATTACTGATTCTGGTAAAGGTAATTAAAAAATTATATTCGTGTGTCGGTGTTGTTAAAATTTACTGCTCGGACTCATTTTATGGAGAGGGAACATTAGCCTAATAAAAATCCTGTGGATTTAAACTTTTTATTATTCATTTCTTCTGATTTTAATTTTTGTTTAAAACAAATTTTTCTTTAATAAAAAAATAAAAATTTGGCAAAATTTTGGTCGCTAAATATATTTAATTTAGAAAAGTAATTTTTCTCGGAATTTTTTGGGAATGTAATTTTATAATTTCTGTTTCCCAGCTCTGACTAGCTGCGCAGACGTTTAGTATATATAATGTATTATATTAGAATTAAGTTGTGAATTTTGTCGACAACAATTGACTAATATTGATAGTCTCGCCTAATTTAATAAGCCTCAGAAATTTGTTAGGGGCTGTCAGTAGTCAATTGTTGTCAACAACGAGTAGGCAAGTGCAAATTTGTCGTTGTCGTGTTGATGTGACGTCGACGACGCCATTCACAAAAGGGGTGAATGAAAACTCAAAATCTGATTTTGCTCTTCATTATAACAATTAATACGTTTATGGCTCAAAGTGAAAGAAAAAATAATAATTTTAAGATATTTACTGTTCATTGTGAATTCTTGTAACATAAGTTTTGAAACTTGACTATTAAAAAGTTGTCTTCAGATTGGTTCAAACTTAAAGCTATTTACTACATTGCAAATATTTCATAAGAGTTTTATTTATTTCAAAATTTGCATATTTCAAAAACTTAAACCTTTATTTTGCTGTAGAAAGTTGTAACATGAGTTAAAAACATAGTTTGATTTTTTTGTCAAACTACAACCAAATTGGCATTAAGCTATTTGAACTTGGAATATATTTACAAAACAAATGCTGTTTACAATGGCAAAAATATAGCAATTATTGCTTTAAATATGAATTTCAAATTCAAGAAACTAAAAACATATCAATGTGAGTTTCGATTGCCTTGTTAAAGAAAAATAAAAAAATACATTGAAAGTGCCAAAAAGTGAAGTGAAGTGCAACATTTATGTATAGCTTATGAATAACAAAAAAACAAAGAAAATATTGAAACCTACAATACATCTCAGCTCTTTTTTGTTAAATTTTTACAAGCAACATCAGCAGTAAAAAAACACACACAACATTTCCTTAACATGTTAAATCAACAACTGTGACTGACTTACAACTGTCACTTTTTAGTTGTAGAAGTTGCTATTTGTGATGGTTGTCGTTGTTGTGGGCAATATTCGAAAAATTGCCAACAAATAAAACGAATCGAAATCAACAAACAACATTTAGTCAGAGTTTAACATAAATATTGCATATTGTAAATGTTTGTTTCTGTAGATGAATATATGTTTCTGTGGCTTGACAGCGATTTGTGTGTATGTGAGTTTTTTTGTACTACAACAATAACAACATTTATAACAAACATCAACATTGAATAATAAACAACAATATTAGGGATCAACTTTTTTTCTTTAATCTGTTACTTCTTTGTTTGGCATGGTAAATTGCTTAAAAACACTCGAAAAAATTATGAAAAATTATATGAAAGCTGGAACTTGGGTGTCTGAAGAATCATAATAGGATTTTATGGCAAATAGTTTTGTAGAACATTTCATTCCGTTATATCGGCACTGAAGGGGAGTTTTTTCATTCGTTTTTAAAAAAGACTAAAAAGACCCAGAGGGTTAAAGAGAATTAAAATGAACTGTTCCTCGCGGTGTTTTACATAAAAGTTTTGCGCAGATCTTATACCTTAAACGTAAGACTTAAACGATTTCCTATACCTTTTTGTTGATAAATCGAAATTAGCCCTTAAAGTTTTAAATGATTTCTGGCGTTCAAGTTGAGTCTGGAGCTTGAGTGTCTATAAAGACCTATAATAATATTTTATGGCAAAATATTTTTCCTTTTTAAAGAAGTAAACAACAAGATCCACACAACGCAGAGTAATCCCTTTAACATATTTTAAGTTTTGAATGATTTCTGACGTTCAAGTTGTGTCAGAAGCTTGAATGTTCTTAATAATAAATATTATTGTAGAACATTTTAGCCCACTATTCCGCCGCTAAAGAGGAGTGTTTGCCTATTTTTTAAGAAAGGAACAAAAAGACCCATACATCGTACAGTTAGAGGGTTAAAATTTTCCACAAAAAAGATTTTGGTGGGGTTTTACTTAAAGTGCTAAGCACATCTTACACCTTAAACGTAAGACTTACATGATATCCTATGTCTATTTTCAATAAACACAAAATTAACCCTTAACGCATTTTAAGCTTTGAATGATTTCTGTCGTTTAAGTTGAGTCTGAAGCTTGGGTGAATTTTGTGACAAATATATTTGTAGAATATTTCAACTCTCTATACCGCTGCTGAAGAGGAGTTTTATGCCCCTATTTTAAGAAAAACCCCATATAGCGCAGATATGGAGGGTTCAAGTATTGCCGAAAAATGATTTTCGTGGTGTATTACGGGTGAGTTCCAAAACATTAAAATAGATTGTAGTGATGCAACTTTACTTTATTTAGAAAATAAAACAGGTAAGACTTTGCATCACTAGAATGTATTTTGATCTTTTGAAACTCAAAATACCTAACAATTCTAAACACTCCATACATCTTAATCGTAAGGCTTACAAGATTTCTTATGTAAAGTGTTTTCAACTTCTTGGAATATTTTTTGCTCTTTTATCTCTCTTTTGTCTTCACTCTTCGGCTGAGAATGATTATCTGCAATATACGTTTCTTTTTGTCATTTCTTGAAGTGCATACACAGAAAATATTACCATCAAAAAATTTTCAAACAAAAGTTTGTCTAAAAATAAATTTCATTTTCAGTAAATGTTCTTTACATAATCAATGAATTGTTTGCTTGATTCTTTGAGGACGCAAACAACAAAGACAACAAGAAAAACTTTTTCGTAAAAAAATAACCCCAATGACGACATCCACACAAATAACAACAACAACATTGATAGCAAAAGTAAACTATTGTACCAAGTATGTTTACAGAAGAGTTTTGAGTGAATCAATTCGTTAATGTCGCTGCGTTAATTCTCATTCATTTTTTAGAGTCTTTAGATAAACATTCAGATTTGAACACGTTTAACAAAGTGACATTTCATAAATGCTTAATGGATGATGATGATAATAAATGACCGAGACAAAAATTTTGTTTGGTATATTACAAAAAATTCAGTAAATATTTTTGTTCAATTAAGTAAACTATTTTGTTTAATATTTGTTACTATTTTTAGAATAATTGTTTTATAAATTCAGAAAAAAATATTGTTTGATATTTTTCAGAAAATCCAATAAATCTTTTTGTTTGATTTAGTGAATTGTGTTGTTTACAATTTGTAAATATTTTTAGCCAAACTATTTTATATATTTAAACAATTTGTTCACTGTAAAAAACGAGTATTTTTAATGAAATTGTTGAGATGTTTTTGTCTATATTCACAAATTTGTTTGTAGGTCCGTTCCTAGACAAAATATTTACTATTTCATTGAATTCCTTTACAGAAAATAAAATTTAGTTTTTTCTGTGTACTGTCGATATTAGCCTTATATTTTATAAATTTTTTTTATTTAATTTTAATTTTTCTCTAAAATTTAACTAACATTTTTCCATGGGTCTTGTCTTAAGGTCGTTTTTCGTTTTCTATGTTGAAAATGTTGTTTGCTGTCAGTTATTTCTTTGTTGTCTGTCTTTTTTCTTCTCGTTTTGATACAAACATTTAGATGTTGCAGTTGTTGCTTACTGCTATTTTTTGAAGAAAACTTTTCGTTACAGCAATTGCTACCCATTTTCCATTTGACAATGCAATAGTTTGGCTTAGTAGCTACTACATCTACTCTATACAGGCATTCGTTCCTCATGATATTTGTTTCATGTAGTTGTTACAATTAAGTTGAAATATTTCATTTCTCCTAGACACATTTAATGGTAGGTGACAATTTTCCTTTTAACTACAAGACAATTTACACTTTCAAACCAAAAATGCTGATGTCTTAAATTTTCATTTGTTAAGGAAAAGAAATGAAAATTTGCTTCGGCCAAAAACATAAATTACATTTTTTCAATTAATTAAGACATGTTGGCAGGAGCAGACTGACTTGAAAAGACAAAAACTTAAATGAAGCAATACATAAAAAACATGAATGCAAAATAAATCCACTGAACATGAAAATGCTGTCGGAGTCTACAATGAGAGGAGAAGGTAAAAAATTGGAAAATTTTCAATTTTGTATACGAATAGAAGAAAGATGTGTTTTTTTAGTATTAGCAATTGCTAAAATATTCAATGATAATTTCGTAAGACCCTGACCTTTGAATTGATTTAATAACAAGATTTATCCTTACTTAAGTTGTTTTTAAATAATTTTTTTCTTTACATTATCAGTGACCTTCACTTGCACGTACGTTTTGGCAACCAGTTTTGCTTAGTTTCTTTAATCACACTTTTTTTAAATTCCAAAAACGTGTCACGTTACTGTTTATTTTATTTAATGTGTGCTTTTGATGTACTTTTATGTTGCGTTTTCAGGTTTAGAAAAAAATAAACATAAATTTGTATATGTATGTATTACAAGAGTTACACATAAAGTTGTACATGTGAAGGTGTTAATTGCCATATTTATGCATATTAATTAGCTTCAAGGTTCAATGAACCAAAGGCAAGCTTAAAATACTCTACATCTTGTTTTAATCTGTCAGCAAAAAGAAGCAATAAAGAATTTAGAATTTCAGCTATGAATTTGAAATGAGGAGTCTTCTAGGAATCTCTGCTATAAGGAAGCCCTCCATACTTAAAAAAAATTTTTTGTACAAATAACATTTGTATAAATTCATAATAATATCTTTTCAAGAAATTTATTTAAAAAAGTTCCTTTACAATAGCGAGTTAGAAGACTTAATATTTATTGGTGGGCTTGAAATAAATTATCTGAGATTTCATAACATTAGAAAAATAACTGTGGAGTTTTCACGAAATCACTTAAGTTGAAGAAAACTTTTCAGATTTATTATCATTAAATACAGGGTTTTAATGCGCATGTTTGGTGTAAGCAATATATTCATATTATGATTAGTGACAGAAATATCAATGTATTGAACATTTTGCTTTTGTTTTTTAGCTTGAAACATTTTTATATTATACTTAAGTTATTTTATTAAAACGTGTGCTTCAAAAAATAGCTACAACGAATAAAACGATTATTATAAGACATCACTATACACATACGAGTATCTGTTTAACCTTCATCAAGCAACCCCGCCGAGAACTGCAGGCTTGTGCCAACAACTATAAAATCAATGGATTTAAAATAGCATTAATTTAAATTGAAACAAAAAGCCATAATAAATATAAATTGATTAGCTCTTATTTTGTAATAAAAAACAAAAGAGCTAAGAAATGAACCTGTTTAAACTAAATTAACATATTATTTTTTTGCACAAAAGCAGTTATTCATGCAAATTTTGAAAATATTTAGACTCTTAGATATTTATAACTCTACATTGGTTTTATCATGACGCCAGAACATTTCAATTGTCTGTTAAAAATAGATAAGAAATAAATAAACTTTCATGCAGATAATATTCTGCAAAAGTACACTAGCTAGCAAATTTTTTGTTCAGCTTTTTGTAATTACCTGAAAAAGTATGTGTTTTGTAAAGTAATTTGTGGTGGCTGAACACGAATATGGCATTCCTTTATTTTTCTTGGGAATCAATTCCGAAATATTCGACCAAAATTGTTTTCTTCTATTTTTTTTAGCTATTTTCAAAAATCTTAAGAAATATTCTTCTGAATTATATAAGTTTTGCACTGTTGCATAGATATGTGTTTCCTCTTTCAGACAATATATACACAGTCGCCTTAAGATAGGAAAAATGTTTATTATTTCTTTATCATTTGAAGTGGTCGATTAAGCAACAATAAATTTAAAAAATGTTTTTTGATCCACGTCTTAAGCGTATTATTCACGGTCAACATGCATGACACAAGCAGGGTGTACGGCACGGCGTACGTGCGAATGAAGCTACAGGGTGTTTTTTTAGAGGTATAGAACTTCGAATTGAAATAAAACACAAGAAAATCGTTTTAATGTCCATCAATTTGGCTTTATTGGAAGGATAATTTTATGCCATTAATGTTTAAATATGATTTCGGGCATGTGGCCGCCGCGGCTGGCTCGAATAAAGCCAATTCTACAGGTCCAATTTTCAACCACTTTTTCGAGCATATGGGGCCGTATGTTGGCAATAACGCCACGAATGTTGGCTTCCAAGTCCCCTAACGTTTCTGGTTTGTTGGCGTAGACGAGCGACTTCACATATCCCCAAAGAAAATAATCCAATGGTGTCAAATCACACGATCTTGGTGGCCAATTGACAGGTCCATTCCGCGAAATTATGCGCTCATCGAATATTTCCTTCAATAAATCGATTGTGACGTGCGCTGTGTGGCATGTAGCGCCGTCTTGTTGGAACCACAACTCATCCACAGTCATGCCATCCAATTCGGGAACAAAATAGTCGGTTAACATGGCTCTATACCGGCTCCAATTGCTGTGCACGGTGGCGAATCGATTCATTCGGGTCCTCTTCAACACTTTGCTCTACAGCGGCAATTGTTTCTTCGGTGCGCACTGTTCGACGTCTCTGCGGATGCGTATTATCACATAGAGTAAACGTAGTGCGAAAACGATCCATGGTTAACCGAATTAATTGCTCTGATGGACGATTATGTCGACCATAAAATGGACGGAGCTTGCGGTAAACTTCGCGAACTAAACCATTATTTTCGAAATAAATTTGCACGATTTGCAAGCGTTGTTCTTTTGTCAACCTGTTCATGATGAAATGGCAAACCAAACTAAATATTAATCACTTGACAGCTGACAAAATGGCCGCCAGTTAAAAAAGTGATGCCAACTTAAAGTTCTATACCTCAATAAAAAACACCCAATATTAACATACACGTACAAGTATAGCACTAGGTATGGACTTTTTAATAAGATAAACTCAAATAATCTTTTAATCAACCAAATGTCAAACTACATCTAACAATCATTTTATGTACAGAGTTTGAACATTAAAAACTTTTATGCAAGTGAAAAAATATCGATTTTGCTTCGATCATCGTCGCTGTGACGCATACAGAAAAATTTCACTAATACTACTATAATGCAGGTCATATATTTTGACAGTAAATACTGCGCTTTAAGGAAAATTATTAAGGCGAGGGTATTACGTATGCGTAATATGATGGTATTATAATATTACTCATACCTAATACATTGACGGTACTATCATATTACTCATACCAGGGATGGCAAATGAGATTTTAAAATTGTAGCAATTGTTCTCTAAAATTGTACTTTTTGGGCATAGTTGTACCAAAACAGATTTTCGAAACCAGAAAAAAGTTTTAAGCACAGAAAATACATCACTTTTCTGTACATATACCTGTGGCAAAAGGGAAACTATGCTTAAGTCGGACTTAGCTATAGCAATTTCTAATCCAAAATAGCTCACAAACTAGCTATTGGAAGGTAGAACGACATACATAGTTTTAATAAAGTTCCGAAAAATTTACCTTTACTCTATGCAAATAAGTTTACAAAATTTTGTTTTTTCCATATTAATATGTATCATGGTCAGTAAGAGCTTTTAATTATAGAGACGCTTTATGAGCTAATCTTATTTGACCACTTTTAAGCCAAACTTTGTTTTCAATTCTTCGCAAGATTTAAATTTAATTCAGATAAAAGTTGCATATATACGAGCGGACGAAAAGAATAAAATATTTTAGCACAATAAAAGAACTACAGCAAGTAAGTTTTCTAAAAAAAATATAAAAAATTATTAATTGTGCTAAATAAGTCATTGGTGTACCATTGTACTTTAAAATCCTAATTGTATCAAAAATGGTACTATTGTACCAACTTTGCCATCGCTGACTCATACGTAATACCTTTTCGCCCTAAACATACTGGATATTCGCATTTTCTTCCCATATTTTTTTAAATTAAAAATTCATAAAAAATTCTCGTTAAATATATCGTTAACATTTTTTAAACATAAGTGGATTGCTATGTCTTTTAATAAATAGTAAAGAAATAAAAATTAAGAAAAAAATAAGTTTAGTACAGTTTGGATGCTGGTAAAGGAAATGCTTCAGAAAACTTGACTATTTTTTTTAAATTCTGCTTTTCTACACATATTTTAGAGAGAGCGGGTAACAATATAATTCTTGCTAGAAAATCTACTACAAAATAGGCATGGCACCGCCCCCACATTTAATCATCATGTTTTTTTACGAGAACTAATTGTGTATGCAAAGTTTTATAAGAATCGGATAAGTACAAGTAGTTAAAATTCTAATTTAATTTTCATGGGCGTGGCACTGCACACTGTTTTAAACATAATGTTGCATTATGACGATATCTAAAGCTGTATGCGAAGTTTCATAACAATCGGCTTAGTGGAAGTTGTTGAAAAAGAATATTTACTTTGCATGGGCATGTCACAGCCCAATTTTTCGATCCTAATGTAGTAGTTAATCAGAAGCTTAATGTGTGTGTAAACTTTCATAAGAATTGGTTGAGTAGAAGTAGTTGAAAATGAATGTATTTACTTTGTATTTGTACTTTGTACTTTGAATAGAGAAAAAAATCCGAAATTGCTTAATGCATAAATGGCGGAGTTTTGAGGCAACATACATAAAAAAATGCATGACGGATTAATAACCTTTTTCCTTTTTTTTGAAGTCGTTTAAAGAGCCAGATAGCTACATTAAATAATACATTAAATAATAAATAATTACTTTAAATATATCTATAATTTGTAGAGCAATTTGAAAATTGAATGACCGTTTTTTTTCTTAACCCATAAATTTAGAATTTCGTAGACAAACTCGCAATATTTGAACATTGCTGGATGTAACGTGCAGGCTTTTAATCGATTTAAAATTTCACCCGCAGTCAGTTTGGAAGCCTCTTTTTTAGAATTTAATATAAACAAAATTTTCGTGTTGAAATTTTTTTGAAAAATAATGCCGAACACTAAATTAAGCACTATTTTTTTCAAAATTTGCCAATTTTTCACTCTCATTTCAAAGTCTTGACTTTGACTCCTTTTAACGACTACATGAATTGAGATAATTTATCAAGGATCGTGTTACAAATTATAAAATATTTTTTGGAAATTTTTGGCTATGCTATTTATTACCGGAGATATTTGCGAAATAGAGAACAAAGTCGAGGCCAAAAATTTATTTTAAGATTCAAAGCCATATATCTTTGAAAATATTAAATATCTTACAAATCGTATTTTATTTATCTAATTTTAAACTTTATACCATGTGTAAATTTATAAATTCGAATGATATTTGTAAAAGTTATGAGGCCGACAAAGTTTTTCATGCCCAAGGTAGTTAACTTTGACACCCTGTAGCACAACATTTATTTCAACAGGGTGATTAAAATCAAAATCCAAATCAACATTCTTAAAGCTTAGGCTCTCCTCTATGATTTTTGCATACGTCGTTTTGTAGTCGGATCGTTTTCAAAGATAAAGATTTATTACTTTTTTTCCAATTGAAACCACTGTGGGTCTTCAGCCTGCTACTTACGGCGTTATGCCATCGGGCAGCCACTTTCGGTCGTATGCCATTGGAAGGCCACCTTTTGGTTGAAAACTTTCGCCCGAAAACCTTTGGCCGCCCATGCTCGGTCGCTATGTCAGACGCCCGCTCGACACACTCCATTTAGTTATCGGACTCAGCGCACACTGGGGTAATTAGTACCCATGTGCGAAATTAATTCATTCATGCACTCAAATGAACAAATTTCTGTTTTTTTCTATATGGCGCTCTTCATGTCTCACATAATGCTATTTTTTCATTTGCTCGAAAAATGCCTTAAGTTCTTTGTTTCGGGTCTTTTGAATTTTCTCGTATAGTCGTCCTATTGGCAACAACACTTGTCATATTATTTCTGGATAATGTATACAAATGTTGGGCCAGGTGGGAGGGATATAATAATAATAAGCACTTGCACATAGCATAGTACACAGGGCGGGCATTCATATATAAAACATATTTTCTCAAAAAGCCGCAACATTTTTTTCCGGAACTATTTCATTGCTATTCGCTCTTCACAGATGTGGAAACATATTCATTTCAGCAAAAATGCGAGCATTTTAGGTAAAACTCAAATTCAGTGACCCGTACCAACTCACCACTACAAGTTACACTATCGTCGACATATTCATTTTTGTAGCACATTATTTTACGTGTATTTTGTATGGAAAATCTTTGTACGCTTTGGGAAAGTACTTAAATTTAAGATTGAGGGCTGTAACTTTCATGGTTCTTTTAAAATACTTCCAATAGAATTTCAAGTAGGGACTAGCAAAAAAATACTTGCATAAAAAATAATCATCCTAATGCTGCTTATCAAACTGTATTGTGAAGTCAATGGATTTTCAAAGTTTTAGAGAAAGTCCTTAAAAGTATTTTAACAATAATATATATTTTAAATAGGCATGGCACAGCCCAATTTTCTCATTATGTAGAACTTTCACGAGAACTTGATATGTATAAAACTTTCATAAGAATTCGGTATAGTAGAATTAGAAGAAGAAGCTGAGAGGCTATTCAAAGCGCATTATTAAGAACTCTGAAAATAACTGTACGTAATGTCCCAGTAAAAAATTTTCATGTTTTTTGAAGCACTAAAGAAATAAGTCATATCATAATTCGCTTGAAAATATGAGCTTGTTCAGAAGCTGATTTCATAGCGCCACAAGAATGCAGGTTTTAAAGCGAGAAACTTACCAAATGTATACACAAATATTTGCATTTTACTTATATAAAAGCTTTGTACACAAGCTATACAAAAAGCTGATTTTATAGATCTGATCCAATGCAGATTTTTAAGCGAGAAAGAAGAGCAAGTTTATTTGAAGTTCTTGATGGCGTTCTGAAACAGTGATTTTGGCCGAGGGTTTGGTACGTTGAACTTCAAACCTGAAGGATCTTACTTAAATAAGTCAAAATAACAAACAGTGAGTAAAAATATAAAATTAATAAAAATAAAGTTACGAAATAATAAAAATTCGAAATGGCGTTAACGCCGCCAATCCACATCAAACCATTTTTTCATATATTTTCAGTTTTAGTGCTGAAAATGCTGATGATTTTCAGCGCTTCAAAAGCGCTTTTGTCAGAAAAAATGTAGTACTCCAAACCGGAAACTTGTCATACAAAAATTAGCGGCGATATCAGCACGTTTGTCAGCGCTACCTTTAACCCATAATAGTAGAAACCTGCTTATTTAGAAGCAATATTTTTAATGCGGTGTATGTAGGCTTGCCAGACGCGCTTGAATGAGCTTGATTGTCAAGATATTTTAGTTGTTGTCAAGCTACAAGCTCGAATATGATTTGTCAAGCTGAAATGATATATTGGATTTAACAAAAAAATATCTCTGTGTATAACTATCAAAACAATTTACAACTTAAATCTCTTGTTTTTCACAACTATTTGGAGTCTCTCTGGAATAGATGCGACTAATTTTTGATAGAAACCATCTAGTATTTTTGCCCGTTCTTCTAATATGACCTTTTTTTGCTCAGATTTTCTGGAAGCCAAGTACTCCTGGTCTTTTTTTATTGAGATAATTCCATATATTGTTCATAGTTTTTCCATGACATGAGGAAGATTATGTAGCAGCCATGATCTTACATTGTGGGCCATATGTTTAGGATCATTGCTCGTTATTCAGAGAAACCTTATACGAACTTTTCGGCAAGTTTTCTATTAAAATGTTTGAATAAACATTTTGGTCTGTAATTGTGTCAATAAAATGCAAATAGCGTGGTCCTGCTGCAGAAAATGAGCCCCAGATCATCACTGAACTACCTCCATGGTTTGCTGTCGATTTCAAGTTATTCGAATGCAGTTCCTAATTTTATCTCCTCCATACTATGGGCTTACCATTCGACCCAAATACGTTAAATATGCTTTCACCGGTGAACAAAACGTTTCTCCAGCAAGAAAAGTCCTTATTTTCGTATTTCTTTTGCAAATTTTAGTCGTATGGTTTAATTACGCTTACTAATAAGCAAGGTTTGTGTGGTTTATTTAAAATTTAAACGAACTCTGGGAAGTACGTTTCATATTGTTGATGATCTTTCTTTCTTACTAATGCCGCTTTTAGCCAGATAAGCAAGCTTTGGAGCACTTAAGAAAGAGCTAGCTTTTATTTTTCTTATAAGAAAACGATCTTCTGCCTCAGAAAATTTTTTTTGTTGGCCTGTTTGGTTTGTTTTACGCATTTTAGTCTGTCAAGATCTCTTTTGAAAATCAAGCTGATTTTTCATCAAATATCAAGCTAGTGTACTATTTGAATCTGGCAACCCTAGGTGTATGTGAATAGCACCTGTCGCAAAACACAAACAAACATGAAGCTCTTAAAATTAAAAAAAAAAACTATTTGTTTGTTTCTCCTTGAAATAAAAAAAAATTCATATGAAATTAAAAATTAAAACTACGCATTTTTAAATATTTTTTAGTTGATCGAAAAAAATGATACTTTTAACAGCCTCGGCATTAGCTGAGTAAAAATTTTGTAACTATTAATACTAAAATAAATCAAGTATTACTTAACATAAATAAAAACCAGAATTTGTAAATTTAAACGAAATCTTTACACAATTTGACTTGGGAAAACCCTTACGCTCCATCTTAAAAAATTACTTTTAGCTGTTAAAATTAAATTTCACATTTTTATGCTGCTATTAGACAAATTGTAAGTAAGTCATTTTTCTTTCCTATAGAAAAAAAGTTTCAATTTTGTTACATGAAGTGTTAGGCAGATAGACTGGCACTACACATGAAAAAGTTGGCACTAAAAAAGAAAAAGCTGCACCAAAAACTTAAAATAAATGCTGTAAAAATATCTTGTAAACTAATTTAAGCTGAATGTTAAATTACTGTAGCTAATGTTACAAGAAAAAAAAGCAGCAATACTAATGCAATTACTCGCATGTATCAGCAAGATACAAGTTTGAGTAGCAGCAAAGTACACTCATTTAAATTAGATACTTAAAATGATTTGGACCACAGTCTTTTTTTTGCTGTAAATTTTAAAAATAAATTAATAAATGACTGACCTTGTAAATTAAAATGAAAAATTGCTGAAAATGATTAGTTCAGACAAATAACAAATGATGTGTTATTAGTTTTAATTAAAAACAATATTATTTATTTATTTATTTTTAATTTTTCAAAACTTAAATTTACATAAATAATTGTCTGTGTTTGTGAACAGCATCTATCACTTGAAGAGCCCCACATACTTGTCTCACGTGTAAAAGTGTCTCGTCTGCTGTTGTTGCTCCCATTGCTGTTTGTTATTATTACAAGTGTGTGTTTTAGTTAAACAAACATACTAATTAAATAAATTTTATATAGAGCTGTAGAAATGGTGTCTGCTATTACACACTTGTAATTATCCAAAAAAGAGATCATGAGAAAGGCTATAAAAAAAACTAAAAAAATACATAATGTTCACTTCCAAATTGATTTGCAACTCTATGTGGTAATTTTAAGCATTGGAAAGTTGTTAAACTAAAAATTAACAAAAAAAACGTTGACATATTTGTAGTGTCATGTTTTTTTCGGTTTTTTCAGTATGTGGTATTTAAAGCAAACTATTCATTTATATGAATAAAAAAACCATTAATTGTAGTCGGTTTTATTGCACTACATAAGAGATTTTTATATCGTTTTTAAAGGCGCAAATATTTGCATGGATTTATCGCCACTGTTAAAGATAAAGATTTGTGATCAGCAATGACTATTATTTGATGATACAAAAACTAAAGCTATCACTAGCTACATCTCAATTTCCTTAGACATAATTGTAGGTTACTTAATAACAAGTATCTTTAATATATATTTATTTTAGTTTAATCATTTATATTTTCAACTTTCTAAAAAAGAGCCGATCGATTTCCTACAGCAAGGAATTGTCTTTTAATGCTGCATTAAGTATAATATCCTTGAAGCTTGTTGATCCTTAAATTTAACTCAATTTGGTGATGCTTTTGAGCGAAGAAAAGAATACTGCTGATAAAGTTTAAAGATATAATATATGTGAAGTTAGGGTATTTGACAACACTGCGACTTCCATAAAACAGGAACACACACACACACAAACACATAAATTTAAATATTTTGCAGTAAGTTCGGGTAATGTGGAATACATATTTTTTATTCTTAGAAATTTTTTCGCTTATAATAGATCTCAGCTAATATTCTGCTATAATTCTTGGGTTTACTTTGGTCAGATGAAAAGAATACAGGATAAAAGTCAGGTTGAAACCATATTAAATTTTTTTACAAGATAGTACGCAGAAACCGTATTTTGAATTAGTTGATGAGAAACTTTCAATATGCGCTTGTGATGGTGACAGATAGCTAAAAAATTATTAATGATTTAAAAAAACGACATTGCCAGTCAAATATTGGTAAAATCTTTTAAAACTGTAAAAATATCAGTCTCAAATATGTCCAGCGGGCTGCACGCCAGGATCGAGGAGGAACTCAGCACCTCAAAAAAATTCAACATTCTCCATAAACAGTTAGAAGATGTCACCAAATTTCACTACGTGGGCTGTATATGAACTTCAACTGGCAGAATTTAGAATGATTTTCTGTCATCTCACTTCAACATTTATTTGGCGGCTCTAATGAAAATTTCACGATCGCTTCAACTATAGTAAGTGCTCATTCGGCCTCTTAAATTCCATTTAGCGTTCTCTTGACTTATCAAAAAGAACGAAGATGAACATCTTCAAGTCTTGCATTAAAGTCGTACTTCTGTATAGAATGTCACTGCTTGAGGTATAAACTCGCTATAAAGCGATTTTTTCCGAATAATCCCAAAAATATTCTGGCCTCAAACCATAGAAAATAAAAGACAAACAGATTTTCAAAAGAAACTAGCGTTCTATTGGTCATGCCTTGCGCATTCCAATAATTTTGAATCACAAGTGCTATATAATGGAGTGCCCAATGTACCGGAACAAAAGGTAGACCGTAACTCATATGGCGAAGCCAAATTGAGAGAGAAATTGCCAATGACAACAAAAGTTGGAGTCAAATTAAAGCCTCAGCATTGGACAGATTTGAATGGAAGAGAATACTATTCTCTTTCATAAAATTTTATGTAGAATCCAACTATGCTAATTGATTTGAACGAAATAAAATTTACCTGCCTTAATATGCACTAAAGTTTATATTTTTGGCTAAAATTTAAAAATTTGATATTTGGGAGAATTGCTGAATTTAATGAGAAAATATTTTAGTGCTTAACATTTTTTATTCTTATTATTCGGTAAGTTTTCTGGCAAATTTGGTGAAGCTATAAAAGTTCTTTAATAAAAAGTAATAAATATAGTTACATATTTTATCATGAATTGATAACACTTTCCAAATTTTGTAAGATAATATCCTACTCAACTATTTTTTCTCAACTCCTAGACCAACTACTAATTAGTTTGCATATAATATTCGTTGTCACTTTTTTAACGTCGCTATAGTTTATTTTATGTGAATATATTTTTTCAATTTCGTTTATATGCTGTTGATATTGAAATACAATTAACCTGATTAGTTGTTAAAAAGCGGAAAATCTCTTCAAAATAATAAGTGCATAAAATTGTTCGAAAGCGACAGACCGACAGACAGAAATGATTAAAAACTAAACAACGACACGAAAACATAAAATTGTGATGATCTGACAATGACGGTGTTTAGTAATGGTGAGTTATATCTGGGTAGAGTCATGCGTATCAACATCACTCATATAACACTTTTTCCTTCATCAAAGTATTCAGCTGATGTTTTATTTTATAAATTTTATGAAAATAGTTTTAATAACATGACGCATGCTAACACTATTGACAGACCGACATACAATTTACTACTATTATTTAGATTTTATTTTAATATTTTTTTCTATCTTTTTTTTGTGATATGCTGTAGTAGTTGCTGCTAAGAGTTTGTCTTTTCTGTCTTGGAAGTCTGTCACGTTATAACAACAAGTGCGTGTTTTGCTACAGTTTTCATTTTAATTTAATTTTTTTTGTAAATGAAAACATGTTGTTTTATTTCGTGCTCTCTGTCCCACAAAATTTTTCTTTCTGTAACATGTAACCAAGCAATAGGCAGCATACAGTTTTTATATAAAAAATTTTATTATAGAAAATTTTATTAAGTTTAATTGACAAATATACGAGGAGAAATTTTCCCACAAAAATTATTATATCAAATTGACTGTAAACTTAAAAATCAAGTTTGTGTATTAAGTCTTTTGTTTTTATAATTGAAATTGCCTTGGTCTAAATAAAGGTGAAGGAATTATATATTTTATGTATTTTATAATTATGTAAGCAAAAACTATATTATATAAAGCAAGTGTACTGCTAATTTATCGGCGTTGTACATCCTAAGCATCATTGGATATAATCCAATTTAAAAATGGTAACAAAATTTCCTTCAGATGACTTTCCAAGTCATAATGAAAGAGGAGAATTCTAATGTCTCATACACTGCAACTTTCTGTGCTTGAACTTAAAAAATAAATTTGTGAATAATTATAGGGACAGCTTGAATATATTTTAAGCAATAGTTGGCTAATATTAGTGTCATGGTATGCTATTCTGCAAAGTTTACAATACAAGCGATGACACTATGTGACAAATGAAGACTTTTGGAAAAACAGGCGGACTGGACAGTACTGGGTAGTAAACCCTATACTCAGTTTGACGAATTTGGTGGAAAAATATTTGTATGAACCTCCAAAAATTTCTGGAAATCAGTAAATAGATCTTCAAAAAAGGTGTCATCAGTGTTTGGCCAACAGCTAATTCAAACGTCATGCTACCGCTTAACTATATATGGCAATAATGTAGCTCAGAGTCCCTTAAATAGATTTTATTAATATTTTGTATCAAAAATAATTCTTTGTTTCATATTAATTGTTTCATATTAATTTTTAACGAAAAATTATTAATCTAACCTCGAATTCTCTTTGATTTAATATTTTTCATTGTTAAAATAACATTGTTATCAATAATACATTTCATTATAAATCAATATGACTATAAGCTTAATTTCAAATAAATTTCATGTTAAATAATCAATTTAATCATGTTAAATTAAAATGAAATTCATTTAACATACGATAGTATTTATTAAGTGTGTATCTAAACAAAGTTTGAAGCTGTTGTGGCTGCAGTGGTTAACTCGTTGACCATCGAACAAATTGGCACCAGTTCAAATCTTGCCAGGGGCAGCCAATTACAGCACAAATTTTTGTGATGCCTATGCTCATACACATCACATAAGCAAAATTACTAATAAAGTAGCTACTTTAAATTCATGCTCTTTTAACTTGATATAACTTATATTCAACATGATTCTTCGGGTTATTTCAAAATCAAATTCACGTTGTTTCAACTTGAAATAACTTTGATTTAATAAGATTCTTCCTGTTATTTCTTTATCAAATTCATTTTGATTTAAGTGTACTGGAATATTAAATCAGCTGTACTGGAATATGGTGAAATCATATTAAATTAACATTAAATACCTATGAAGCAAAACCACTATCGAAAAATTTTAAATTAATGGCGATTTTAATATGAAAATTTTTTGTTGGAAACTGCTTACACATTTATACAGGCTCTCATTAAATGTTTTAAGTCCCGGCATACATATTTTCAATAACTCACATTTCTGTTCGTTACTGCAAAAGCATTTATATTTACATTTCCTTTCTCATGATTTATTAAATTTAATTAATTTTCTTTAATTAACTTGCACATGTAGCTGCCCCCCACGCTAAAATTCATAATCATTTAACATAAAATGTTTCTTTACTTTCTTCCGAACATTATCTTTGTATGTAAGTTTTTAAGTGTTTGTTTTGTTATTACTGTTGTTGCATTGAAACCCCAAAATCTTATCAGCGACAGCATCATGATTATTTAATGAACAAATCAACAACATTTAATAATTTAAGATTTTGGTGTTTTTTCATCATCTTCAACATAGTAAAATTGTGCATTGTGTCTGAGCCTTCCTTAATCTTTTAAGTAACACCTACACATGAGATTTTAAATAAAAGACGGTAAGATGTACTTACCGGCCGACAACATTCAAGTGTAGTTTTTGTAAAAGAGATTCAAACAATACATTAACAAAAGGAAAAACATTTAACAAAGTTTGTGAAAATAAAGGAAGAAACCGAAAAAGTATTGTTGACAAGCAGACAGAGTTTTGTTTGCCAAATGATTTCAACAAGAGCTGGCACAATGTTGGTGGTATTTTAGATTTCGTTTCAAACATTATTTAAATATGACAGAAGAATATAATATTATTTTATACTAGGCTTCACACCCTAGTAAATCAATTAATTTCTATGTCATATTTGTAGTTTTCTATAAGTTCGGCAGAGACGACAATTGTCTGAGAATTATATAATTTATTTTTTAGATTATCTTTTTGTTTAACCGCTATTGGTCCAGTGATGAACCAAATTCTTCCAAGTATTGGCTTTATCTCTCAAGTTCAGCCATCAAATTATTGCACAGAAGAAATTATTCCTAAAAATTTTCAATTAACACACGTATTAAAAATTAGAAATAGTTTCAATTAAATCGTAATTGAATCAATTACTCATGTGATAAAAAACAAAATTTTTTAATATTCAAAGTGTAGTAATATCAATTAAAATAAACATTGAATTATTTAATATAGTAATCAAAAATTGTCAATTTGGAGAAGTAGAAAAATAATTTTTTCTTTTTATTATCACGTTGGTACGAGTTTCAAAGATCTGCGATATAGAATTGGAATAGGCGTGAAGCACGTCTATTATATGACCGTAAGCAAGTACATCATACAATATTCTTTTTTTTGGTAATATCGAAACTACAAATATATTATTTCCTGCTTTGTCGCTTGCATTTTATAGGCATTAAAAATTATGTAATAAAACGCATTTTACTTGCAATTCATTTTTGGGAGGTAATGGTTTGATAGTTTTTTTTTTAATTTTTTTTTTTTATTTTTTATACCATTATTTGATACTTTAAAGGCAAATCAACCGAGAAAATCAAAATCCTTTAACAAAAAATACAAAAACAAAATTAGGTCACCCACCACAGTTAAAATTTTTTTAGGTTTTAAGTGTGTGCTAAAATGAAGCACTTATGTATGTCAATTTTATGTTATTATGTTGCCTTTATTGTTTGTTGTTTAAAACATTAAACAGAAAGAAACAAATGGGGGAAGACATGCACATATGTTAAATGTATTTTTCCTATATTTATAAGGCCTTCATTTTTTAGACCTTAAGATCTAATTTAGCCCAACTCTAATTTATTTATAGTAAGGCCCTACTTAATACTATTATGAAGCAAGATCGCCTCCTCGCGAAATGATCAACTTTGTGGAGGGCATAACTTACAACTAGAAATTTCACTATGAAGTCTTAAGGCGTCTGCGCCACATTAACTTTCTGTCCAAACATCTTGGTCATAATATATGTTACTAATGTCTGTTTCCGGAACGGATTACACTATACCTAATTCGAAGCGAAAGAAAATGTTTATAAATTGAAATGTAAAAAACGTATGAATTGCAGCATTTGTACTTTAAAATCAAATCATACATAGATTAATACATCTGAACAATAATTGTCACTTTACGAAAATTGTTTCGACACTTTAGATGGATGGGTCAAAGTATATAAGTCGATTTAACTGAAAACTAGTTCGAGATCGGTTAATGAAAATTGTTTCAAGTATAGAGTAAGTTCGGGTAATGTGGTATAGGCGGGTAATTTGGTATAGGTTCTTTTCCTTGAAGCTAAGAACAAAAGAATAAATGTACCAATCTTAATGGTTTAATGCTCTCAGAGTGCGTTAGTGTATTAAATTTATGCATGTCATAAAAATAGTCAATCGTAAAAATATGCGTAGTAGTGTGGTTCACTTTTTTGTGCTCTGTTAATTTTTTTTAATAAAGTAAAAATTCATTATTCAAATTTTAAAGTCAGTGAACGAGTCAGTGAAGAGCACATGCAATAATATTGCATATTTAGTGTACATTTTTAATTCAATAATTATTTGAATAAACCGCGTGATCTGCTAATGTGGTATAGCTTAAGGTGGTTAAAGTGGTATACTGTATCACACTACTTTCTCAAGAAAATAAGCTTGTCAGGACCATAGTATACCACATTGCCCGGCAATTTTTTAAATGACTTGCTTATGAGTTTTTACTTTTTCTTCAATTTCTCTAAAACTTGGGCTTCAAGGACTTTTTTACTTTACTGATTGTAAACCTATGACTTGTGGTAGAACATCAATAAAGCAATATCTTGCATTGACATCCTGCATAGAAATACATAAACACAACAATCTGTTAAATAAGGCCTTCCTAAGGGCGTATTTGCTACATCATTTTATTGGTGGATATAATCGAGTTTGACTTTATATGTATGTAAGTACCCAATGAACATTTTTTGTCAGAAAAAAGCTGAAATCTAGCAGATCATTAACTGAGGCTTCTAAAATTCCCTTCGACATTTAGGTGCATAGTCGGTAAATTTCTGATGACTTCTGATTGATATCAGACTAGTTTTCTTGGTAAAATATTGCCGGAAGGAAGGCAATTTAATTTTCTTTAAGACATATATCAGAATAGCCTGCCCATTTTCTGGCCTACGACTTTCGACTTTTATCAGTCACTTCTGCTGACTATCTAATACTGATTTTCGTAATAATTCTCATTGATATGAAAACTTAATACGTCATTTCTGATATATTTCTAATTTTATGTCAGTATGGGTTATGTGGTATAGGCGGTTAATGTGTTAGAGCTGCCTCTCTCTAAAATTAAGATTAAAAAAAACTGTCTTAAACTTTATTATTATAAAATATTTACAAATTGTTAACAAAACAATTTACTAAATCAAACAAAAAGATTTACTGGATTTTCTGAAAAATATGAAACAACGTTTTTATATGAATTTATAAAACAGTTTGTCTAAAAATACTAACAAATGTTAAGCAATACTTAATAAAAAAATATTTACTGGATTTTTTGTAATATATCAAACAAAGTTTTTGTCTCGGTCATCATCATCCATTAAGCATTTATGAAATTTCACTTTGTTAAATGTATTCAAATGTGAATGTTTATCTAATGACTCTAAAAGAATTAATGAGAATTAATGCAATGACATTAACAAATTGATTCACACAAAAATGTTCAGTAAACACACTTGGTACAATCCCATTCTTTTTGCTATCATGCTTGTTATTGTTATTTGTGTGTATGTTGTCATGGCGGTTGTTTTTTATGACAGAGTTTTTCCTGTTGTTTTTTGGTGTTTGCGTCCTAAATAAGAGTCAAACACACAATTCATTGATTATGTAAAGAATATTTACTGAAAATAAAATTTATTTTTAGAAGAAATTTTGTTTGAAAATTTTTTTGGTGATAATTTTTTCTGTGAAGGTATGGTATGCTACATTATCAGAACATAATAGGTATACCACATTACCCTCTAATTTTTTAAATTTGTTGTTTACGGGTTTTTACTTTTTATCCAATTTCTCTGAGATTTGGTCTTCAAAGACTTTTTTACTTTCCGTAATGTAAACCTAAGACTTGCAGTAGAACACCAGCTGAAATCTGTTCCAATTCAATCAAGTTCCTAAAAATGTTAACTAAATAAAAAATAGATGTACCACATTACCCGAAGTTACTCAACCAGAAAAAAAAAGAAGTTGTGTGATGTGTTGTCAGTCATTTTTCCGACATTATTCAGACATGTCAAAAGATCCATTGGAATTTCCCCAGAAAATTCCTTCAACATTCGTATAGAAATCTCTTCGATATATCAAGAAAGTTTTTAAACTTTTCTCAGAAAAAGATTTCAGTTTTTTTGTCAATCCCTCATATGATTTTCAATACGTTTTCTGATCAACTTCAGATACGAATTCGACAACATGTGCAGTCTTTCAGACGGAATTCGGCAAAAATGTTCGCTGGGCATATATATATTTATGTGAGTACTAAGCTGAATGTATTAGTTCATGTTTCGTTGAGTACAACTACACTTCAATGCTTCATTTTTTATAGTTAAAAAGAGCATGAGCAATTTAGTATTTAGTATTATATGTGCAACATTTTGCTATGCGTTTTAAAGCACCGACACTAAATGCAGAGACGTCTTTTTCAAATCCTCAAATATGCCCAAAAATTTTAAGTTTCACTTGTCCCCTTGATATCCTTCTCATACAGGGAAAAGTAATAATGTATAATTGAAACACAGCATGTAGGACCCACAAGTAATCATTAACTGTTCTGTGACAACAATGAAAAGTTAGTTACACAAGATCGACAGTAAAATACTCTACAACAAGAGAATTATTGCAATAATGTTTTTTATTCGTGGAACCTAAACTTACAAAAACTTAAAAATTTGTGGTTGCGAGTTGCACTCCCAACAAAGAATCTAAAGAATAGTAAAGATATGCTCCGATATTCGCTTAACACATACATACATATACTACCATTTACTTTTTAAAATATATTTGATTCAAAAATCTGAATTTTTAGTTTTAAATACCGAATTCGGTTTGAGAAGTGCTTAACTCGAATAATAAGGCTGAGGCCACAACGACGTTTTTAAAACGTGGCGTTTCTGCTTTTTATATTAAATTTGAAAGTTCTCAATTATTTAAAACTTCAAGTTTAATATAAATAGCAGAAACGTCGCGTTTTGAAAATGGCCATGTGGCCTCTGCCTAAAATACTCAATTTGATTTGGAAAATTTTTAGTTTGTTTCTTAACCACCTGCATTTGATTTTGAAACGGCCTAATTTGTAGTTAAAAACATATATCGAAAATAAGGGAAGTTCACATATTGCGTAAGTCTATAACTCTTATTTCCACTGTTTTTAGACCCCCTTCCCCTTCTAAACGTTAATAACTTTTTCAATCCGCAGAACAGTTGCGATCCCCTTTCCCCTAAGATCGATGCGTAACATGTGAGTAGCCCCTAAGTTGAGTTGAAAAATTTAATTAAATCTATTCAAAATTTAAAAAGTTTATTTTTGTTTTAATTTTTTTTCTAAATTGTGGAAAGGTTAAATATAATACGCGGAACTTCAAGAGACAATCACACCTTTCAACTTCTTTACATTGATTAAGTCTATTAACTTTTTTGGATATACCAAAAATCAACGCAAAACTCATTCATAATAAAAACCTCCCTGAATTTCCAAATTGTGCATTGTTGCCAAATAAGACACACATGAAAATTGCGTGTGGGTTGCAATATGACACATACTGTCATTATAAGCAATAACAACAGCAACAGTAACAACATTAAGAAGATAAAGAAAAAAATAAAATAAATAATATAATAAATATTAAAAACGAAACATCGCACATGCTCGTACAGAAAAAAACCAGGAAAAAACAACGAAATAAAAACAGCTACAAAATCTTAAAAGGTATAATCAACGTATTAAACGTTGCAAAGAGGTGGCTCACTTTTCCCCGTTGTCAGATCCAAAGCATTTGTATATGAGTTTCTGCTGTATTTTGTTAACAATTTACTTGGACAATTTATGACAATATTTTAGCCAACTTATTGCAGGAAATTTAGCAAAAAAAAAAACTAATAAACTTCATCAACACATACACATAAAAATATATTACATTAGAGTGGTCGTAAGAAAATTAAAATTTGCATTTCTTCAAGTCTCATACCCCATATCGATGAGTATTTATAAAAAATAAACTAAAATAATTTCAGGTCAATCAGTTAAAATTAAGGCGTGCCCACCCACACTATAGTTCTGAGATAAACAAAATTGAAGGCACTTGCATGATATATTAGCATAATTTGAGAATGATTCGCCCAAAATCTCAGCTGATTGACCTGAAATTTTTTAGGATAGGATTTTTGTAAATATCCATCGATTTGGGGTATGAAACTTGAAGAAATCGAAATTAAAATTTTTTACGACCACTCTAATACTACATACGCAAGTATGTATATTGTAAAGGCGTATTAAGAAGTTATTTATGACTATTTCAACTTCAATCATACCACCAGCTAACCATCAACTTATTCGTACTACCAGCATTATATTTCCACTGCCACCGCCACAACTCAATGCCATCAAATCATGTAATTTTCAATCAGTTTTACCTACAACAACCAAAAATAAATGTAAAGAAAAACGAAAATGAATAATCATAAAGTTTATGTTTTTAACCATGATAGGAAGTAATTAAGTAGAAACAAGTAAGAATTACTACATACAACTGATAGCGAATATGTGAAATGGAGTGAAAAATGAAGGTCGAAAGAGTTATTTCTTATGATGATTATATCCTGAGCTAATGCGAAAGAATGGCAATAACTGAATAAAAATTTATACGAGAATTATTTATTAAGAATTCGAATTAAGCCTACACAGAAAACAAACGTTTGTCTAAAAATAAATTTAATTTTCAGTAAATGTTCTTTACATAATCAAAGAATTGTTTGTTTGACTCTTATTTAGGACGCAAACACCAAAAAAACAACAAGAAAAACGGTGTAGTAAAAAAACAACCCCGATGACGACATACACATAAATAACAACAACAATGAAAGCAAAATGAGTGCGATTGTACCAAGTTTGTTTAAGGCCCTGATTCACTATCCTACACGATCGCACGTTGATTCAGATGAAAATTTTACAGAAGTCTGACAGACTTTAAAAAATCGCTTCAAAATGGCGTTGTAGGTGCCACACCATTATACAAAAATGATGCAAAAACATCTGTTTGCTTTGAATATGCACATGATCGCATGGAAACTATCATTTTATAAAAGTTTTCATAAATTTTTCCAAATCGCACGACTTGCCAAAAAAATCTGTCACACAGTTGCATTTTTAGTCCACACTACCATACTTGTTTAGCACACATGTCATTTTTGGCGGATCGCGCGATTGTGTAGGATAGTGAATCATGGCCTTTACTGAAGATCTTTGAGTGAATGAATTCGTTAATGTCGTTGCGTTAATACTCATTCATTTTTTAGAGCAGGGGTGCCCAAAAGTTTCTTATGGAAGAGCAAACATCAATGAATTTAAAGAAAAAAGAATCTTTTTTATTCAACATTTTTTGTTGTAAAAAGCAATACATACAAAGAAAAAAATATTTCATATATATTTATTCGTTGTTGCTTTGCACTTACGTGTATACAGTAAAGAACGACAAAAAAAAACAATAAGACAAATTGGTTTGGCATTTCGTATTGCTAGTGCTGAGTGCTGTGTGTGTATTAAAACGCACAGGCTATAGCTAAGTGCTTTTACAAAAACAAATGAGCACCAAGCGCATAGGACTTGGGCAACGCTGTTTTAGTGTCTTTAGACAAAAATTCAGACTTGAACACTTTTAACAAAGTGAAGTTTCTTAAATGCTTAATGGATGATGATGACCCAGACAAAAATTTTGTTTGATATACATATTACAAAAAATCTAGTAAATATTTTTGTTTGATTAAGTTAACTATTTTGTTTAATATTTGTTAGTATTATTAGAAAAATTGTTTTATAAATTCAGAGAAAAATATTGTTTGATATTTTTCAGAAAGTCCAGTTAATCTGTTTGTTTGATTTAGTAAATTGTTTTGTTTACAATTTGTAGATATTTTTAGACAAATTGTTTTATTGATTTAAACAATTATACAAATAGATCTGAACATCTGAGAAAGTTATAGTTATAGACAGGGAAAAACTAAACCAGTGTATCCAACATCAGACATCTCCTTGATGTCTGAGAGCCAGGCAGCACTAAAGGCCTTAATCTCTTATGATATAAGGTCGGGTGTTGTCATTTAAATTTCTCTAAAATAGTGTTAACCTTCAAAACGCTGATACACGTATATACTTTTGTGCTGCATTCTACCAGAATCAGTAGTTTAAACCTTGTAATTTTACAAAATTCGATTTTGTTGTATAGTGTAATTTTAGTGAATTTGACAAACTATTTATAGGATTTTAATAAATATTTGTACTTAAAAGTAAATAAATATTTGGAATTAATGTTCTTCTTTTGGGAATATTGACAATTCATTCATTTCTTCTTGTAAATTTTAATTCAAGAAATATATAGTTTTAAATATAAAAATTTAAATTTTTATAGCAGCACCTTGTTTGGAGTTTGACGATGACTAAAAACAAGCGAATAAAAATAAAGAATTAATAAACAAAAATTAATGTAAACAAAATATATATTTTGCTGATGGTTTTTTTAATTAAAAATTATTAACAATTTTTTCTTTAAAAAAGAAATCAATTTTTTAATTGAAAAAATAAAATAGAAAATAAATTGTAACTCCTACAAAACAACTTTCATTTGTTTAGTTTCGGTTGTCGTCTATTTCTGCTGAGCAGCCAATTTATTTATAACTTTTCTGTTTATTTTTGTTTTTCTTTTTTCTTGTCTGATTTAATGTGGTGGTATGGTGAATTTGTTGTTAATTTTTTATCTTGTCTTAAAAAAAGGTAATTACAAATGTTTAAATTAAATTGTTCAAAATAGAAAATAAAAATAATAAAAAAGAAAAACAATGAACTTGCAGGCCCAAAAACTTAGATGGTTTATTTAACGTGTTGTTTGTTTAACGAAATCCGTATAAATTGCAATTAACATAAAGTTGACAATATTTTCATTACAACGTTTTCTAGGTATTTGCAATTCATTAAATGTAATTGCTTGTTTTGCTTTAATTGCAACTACATAAAAAAAACCCAGTTGCTGCCACAAAGTACAGCTATATATTGCAGCCTGGACCGATGTCGTTTATTTCTCATTTTCTTTTTCATACAAACTACGCAACATTACTGGCTCATTGAACTCGTATTCATTTAGTTTTTGTTTATAATTTTTCTTCAGTAATTTTTCTTCTATTTTTTTCATTTTTCAATTTAAGTGACAAATTTTATCTTTTACGGGTCTAATTATTAGTTTATTTTCTGCAATGCACAGTGGAATCGACAGCGAAATATGTACTTAGAACTATAAGCTGCTGGCTACAGTTTTTAAAACTTAGAACACCACAGTAAGAGGAAAAGGCCATTTGAAATATCGTGGCCAAAGATATAAATAAAAGTAAGCAGCGAAAGGTCAACACCTTTGGTGGAACTTTGCGATATACTCGACCTACATATCTATCAGTCAATTAAAAATAACATCTTCAGCACACTCAACACAACCATTTTGAAGACTTTTATTTATTTTCTATTATTAATCCCTAAAATAATTTAAGCCAACTACTAACCTTCTTCGCTATTGAGACTTAAAACAGTAGGTTGTGTGTCATATATTTAATACCTTTTATTTTGTGATCTGCTCCACAGTGCAAACTTAGTTCGCCTACTTTCTTTTGCTTGCTTTTAGTTTTCTTCAATTTTTCACTACGAAAAGGTGTACAATTTTTGCAATGACAATTAAAATGTCATTGATATCTAATGGGAATTTATTTCTTTTTTTATATTTTCAATCCAAGGAAAGTTGTGTTTTAGTGTGCATTAAATTTGACATTTTTTGGAAAACCTTTCACATTTTTTTAAACTTTCGAAGATGTAATAAAGGTTGTTTTATGTAAGATATTAGTAGAAATAGAAAAGAGATTCATGGTGGCAACCGAATTTATTGTCAATTGTTGAGTAGCGGTTGCAACTTGCAAGAACTAGCATATAATTAAGTTAAAAGCTGTAAGTTTATACATATTAAATACCTTCACAGATACACTCAAGGCAAATTAATACAACCTTGCAGATAACGCGACTAGTCCATACACGCAATTAAAGTATACTGCATAGAGGGCCTGGACTAGCCCAAACATAACCGAAATGGTTGGAGAAGACATTGTCGATTCAACATTAAGATGTCCTAGGACTGGACCATATAACCCAGCCTTGCATTATATCGCAGTAGTCTCAAAACTACTCTATAAAGCTACTTGATGGAGTACTTGAGCGTTCGTATTTTAACGATTGCAATCGTTGCAACGCGAACACTTGTCGCTTGACTACTAACTCTTGTTTGCAAATGACATGGTCCATACCTGCATTTAACAATTGCAGTCTTGTTTGCAAACGCCATGGTCCATGCTGTAACTACTCTATTTCGGCTAAAATGGAACGTGATCCATTTTATCTGAAATAATATCTACAGGTAGATTTAAAAAAATCGTCGTTCACGATAATCCAAGTGACAAATTTTTGGATGTTATCTATTAAACATTTTTGATGACAATATGAACGACAGTATCTTGCGTTTTGTCTTCATTAAAATTGTGTAGGACAAAGTGTGCGACAATCTCTTACATGTTTTTCTAAATCCAACTCTGTTGAGGACAATATGGATGACAGTGTCTTACGTTTTGTCTTCAGTAAAGTTTTTGGAGACAACATAAGCGACAGTCTCTTACATTATGTCCCTAATTCAATTTTGTTGATGAAAATATGGTCACGTTTTGTCTACAATAAAATTGTTGAGGACAAAATGAGCGTCAATGTCTTAAAGTTTGTGCCCAATTCAACTTTGTTCAGGACAATACGAACGACATTGTCTTGCGTTTTATTTTCAGTTAAATTGTTGTGGACAATATGAGCGACAGTTTCTTACATTTTGTCTGCAATCCAACTTTGTTGACGACAATTTTGGCAACAGCTTCTTACATTTTGTCATCAGTTAAATTGTCGAGGACAATATGAGAGACAATGTCTTACATTTTGTACTGAATCCAGCTTTGTTGAGAACAATATGCGCGACAGTGTCTTACGCTTTTTCTTTCGTTCAATTGGTGGGCACAAAATGAGCGACACTGTCTTACAATTTACTCTCAATCCAATTTTATTGATAATTAAAAAGTTAAGTTTTAGTATTAAATATATGATTAAACAGGCCACATTGCCCTTATGTAATCGTTGACGACAAATTATATTACATTGTTGCTTATGTAATCGTTGACGACAAAATAAACGATATTGACGCCTATTTAATCATTGACAATACAAAAAGCGACATTGTCGCCTATTTAATCATTGACGAAAAGACACGCGACATTGTCGCTAATATAATCATGGATGACAAAAGATGCAAAAATGTCTCCAACGTATTGACACTAGTGTTATGAGAACAACAAGCTGAGAGACATCGACTCTCATTGAGTCGTGCACAATTCGAAAATGTCCTTGACGACTTGTTCGAAATGTTCCTCACGCACAGCGTGACCGTTTTGCGACTAAAGTGGCAATTTGCCACTTTTTCAACTGCCTTGCCACTTTTAGTGCCCCTTTTTTAAAATTACCTAAATCTGCCACCTTTTATAACATTATGCCCCTTTTTATGAAGTGATACTTTTTGTTCTAATATGAGTTTTTTTACGGTACGAAAGTGTTTTTATAAAAAAGTCTTAAGACAAAAATATGTTTTTGAGTCCATTATTTACTTATAAAGTCATGAAAAAAAACTATTTTGAAAAAGTTTGAGTTGAGATCTATAAATATTCATTATTGCACTAAAATTATTAGAAACTAATACTCTGATTCACTTACACGAACAAGAACTAGCAGCACGTTCTTGTATAAAAAGCATGCAGTTTTAAATATTTTTAAAGTGATTTTCATGCAAATTTTTGAGTGAACGTTAGATTTATTTTTACTAAATCAACCCCAAAGATAAAAGTAATAATAACGTTTTGAAATTGTACGCCATTCGAAAAATTCGATTGACGAATTTTTATAATGAAACTAATAAGCCGTTTCCCCATATATCTTTGGTTTTCGCAAATAATCATGCATGTTACAAAATACGTTCTTTGTAGGATAGCCAAGAACGATGTTATTTAAAACCATAGTTATTTTTATATTCACACGAATATTAGCGCTAAAACTTAAAAAAACACTAAAAAGTGTGAGACAGAGCATCATTTCTTATATGTACATAAAAGCAACAATAATTTTTGACCGATACCAACAAACGGAGAATATGAACTATGAATTTGTTTATATTTTTTATGTATGCTCCCTCAGAACTCCGCCATATATAGACCGTTTTGATCCACTATTTAACATTTTTATATTGAACTTGTTATCTGGCTGCCTTTCTCTTTGCTTTACAGTCAGGTATAACTACGTATGTATGCATGTGTTGTTTAAATAATTCGTTAGAAAGCGACGTACTTCGTTAGCGCTGAAAACTATTTCCTTTTAGATAGAAAAAACATCAAAATTTATTCATTTCATTTCAAAAGCATTATATGTCCTAGAAATTCATTAAATACTAGAATTTGGTTAAATTATTCCCTTTTTAAAAAAGTTGCCCCTTTTTTTTCGAAGAATCCCCTTTTAGGTGCCACTTTTTTCCTCAAAATCCCCCTTTTGTGCCACTTTTTAAAAATTTTCAACGGTCACCCTGCTCACGCATCGTCGGGGACTTAACATTGTCGTGCGTTCGTCATTGACGATGTCTTAAAGACGTAGCCAACTGTAGTATGACGAATTGTGTTGTTGATCAGTACATAATTTATGACAACTCACATGAACATTTGACAAGTTAGATGAGAAAAATTCTTGCTATTCCTACAATGTTTTTTTTTTATTCTAATGCAGTTGTATTAAGATGCCCCGGATACACTGAAACACCTCCTCATATCATTTGTTTCCTTTTTAAATACTTCGATTATTACAGTAAAATTAGTAGAAAGTCGCTCGGCAGCTAGATCAGTAGCAGTGCTTCACAAGCATGATGTTTGTTCGAAACAAAAAAATTATAGATATCAATAATTCTTCTCATTGAAAAAATAATTAAATAAATATGCTGTATAATTTCATATTAAAGGAACTTAAACAAAATCTACTAAATGAAATAAAATTTCAATTTAGTTTAAAAAATAAAGTTACGAAACTGTTGGAAGAAAATTTCGAAAACATTTATACCAAGGCAATAATTTCAAATCTCACCTTATGAATGTATATTACTCTGATGTTTCTTATGTAAAGCGTGTTGTACACAGAAAAAACTAAATTTCATTTTCTGTAAAGCAATGCAATGAAATAGTAAATATTTTGTCAATGAACGGACCTACAAAGAATTTTGTACATATAGACAAAAACATCTCAACAGTTTCATTGAAAAAAACGCGTTTTTTTTTCAGGGAACAAATTGTTTAAATCTATAAAACAATTTGTCTAAAAATATTTACAAATTGTAAGCAAAACAATTTACTAAATCAAACAAAAATATTTACTGGATTTTCTGACAATATTTTTGTCTGAGTTTATAAAACAATTATTCTAAAAATACTAATCAAACGAAAATATTTATGGGATTTTTGTAATATATTAAACAAAATTTCTGTCTGGGTCATCATCATTATCTAATAAGGATTTATGAAATTTCACTTTGTTAAATGTGTTCAAGTCTGAATGTTTTTCTAAAGGCTCTAAAAGAATGAATGAGAATTAACGCAACGATATAAACGAATTGCTTCGCTCAAAAATCTTCAGTAAACAAGCTTGGTACAATCGCATTAATTTTGGTATCATTGTTGTTGTTGTTATTTGTGTGTATGTCGTCATCGGGATTATTTTTTTACAACAGAGCTTTTCTTGTTATTTTTGGTGTTTGCGTTCTAAATAAGAGTCAAACAAACAATTCATTGATTATGTACAGAACATTTACTGAAAATTAAATATATTTTTAGACAAACTTTTGTTTGAAAGTTTTTTGATCAGCATTTTGATGTTAACTTTTTTTACTTTTATTTATTTATTTCAGTCTATGGTTAAAAAATCCTTACAGACTAAGATAACAAAACTACCTATAGTTATATTGTATAAATATTTAATTTAACAATGAAGTATCTGTAAAACGTAAATATATACAAAATTATCTTTACAGATTATAAATCACAGCTATTTTACATGCAAATGAACTACATAAGGATAGTAACTTTTGTTGAGTACTGCTTCTTCAGTCGTGCTGAAAATAGATTATTTTTAAATTAAACTTATTATATCTTAGAAGCGCTTAACAACAAAATCAATCCTCTAACAAATAACGTAAAGGCTGACATCTAATAAAAAAAGATACATGCACGGCGATATTTTTAGTTCGTTGATTAAACATAATTTCCTAATCCTGCATCTCAATTCATCAACACATGTCATGTTCATACGTCACAATGATTATTTTGGTGAAACCTTAAAAAATAAATTCCTCTAGCTATTAAATCCAAACACAATAAAAAGATAGAAATTCTAATAATAAAAAAAACACAATCGCACAGATCCTAAAGAACATATTTAACAAATATTTGTGTCTGCACACTTATGAAGGTCGATTCGTTCTTTTTCAAAAACTAAAAAAAAATCAATATTCTTAGGCAACCCAAGGCATCTCCTTTTGATGTTCATATTATTTTGTTTTCGGGAAGCAAAAAAAAAGTAAATGATCGTTTCCCACACACACGTACATCGATCATCTTATATATTTTGTCATTATGATGGTATTTATAGGAGTTTGTTTATTTTATATTTTATTCTATTCTCTTCTTTTGTTTCATTGATACTTCAAACAACATTGTGTTCAATTTTTATCTCCTGCGTCATATACTCTTTCATTCTTTTCATAATTTTTTTTTCATATTTTTCTGAAACCTTTTTTTTTGGTTCTTGCATTTATAACACCATGGTCGACATACGCTCATATCGATTTCAAAGCAAGAATGTGCGCTATTTGAGTGAAGTATGGGGCATATTGTGATCGAAAATCTCGATAATGTGGCAAAGGCGCACACACGTACACACATTGAAAGTAGAGGCTTGCCATAGTTCTCGGTTATATTCCATTACGAAAATTATGATTTGAATGGTTGAACGAACATGAATGAGCGGCTACAGTTTTAAACTTAAAGGGATTTTTAATTGTTTGTGTACTAATTCTTCATATGACGTTGGTTCGCCAGCAACTTCTATCGCTGGCGAACCCACGTCATATGTTGTCACACTGGCATTTCCATATTTGTGGTTGAGAGTAATGAACTATATATTGACCGACATCTCCTTTTCATCTTTTGAGCCTTGGAACAATAAGAGCCTGTGAACAATATATAGTCAACTTCTGTTAAAACCATATTAGCAAATGCCGTTTTTAAACTGCTAAATAAGAATTATATTTTACTAAGTATTATATTTTACTAAGTATTTGCAGAAATAATGCATTCGAACTAAAAAATAATATTGGTTATTTCGCTACGAACAGGTTGAAAACAACGTCGATCTATTCTGACGTGTAGGTTGAACATTATATTAGATGTTCGTTTTCATGAATAATTCTTTCTGAATATCCAAAGATCACCTAATGTAATCACTTTGGATTTAAATTTGTTAATCAATAACATACATTATTAACAAATAACAAAAAAGAAAACAATAAAATTTTCCTCTAGCAAATAGCAAATTTTTATTTGATTGAGCAATTTTTTAAATATAAAAGTACCATTTTATTTAATTTTTTTGTTCTATTTTAATTTCCCTCAAAAGTTATCTCTTAACATACTTATAATTCCCTAATATAAATAGCAGCTTGAAATGATATGTTAAAGAACGCTACGTTTTCTTAACAATCTATAAAATTTTACTATTTTAACAGATGACCTTAATGGAGGGCACGTATTATATTTCACATATTATCACTATTCTGTTATTTTAATTACTAACTTTGGAAAACATAAAAAGGCTGTCGATATTGAAACTTTATACTATTAAAACAAACCCACTTCACTACAATAAAATCCTTTGTAATCTCCTTTAAAAACTCTAAATGATAAAATCCCTCAAATATTTCTAATCTATTTTAGATTTTTTTTGTATTTTAAGTTTTAGTGTATTTAGTTCATTCTTTTATCTCCTTTTAATAAGAATAGAAAAACATATGCAACTTGGAATTTTTTTATAACAGCCCTTGAATATAAATATTTAATTTTCGTTTAATGTTTGCATATTTTTATAATCTACTTTGGGAGTTTTCTGTTAAATATTCAGACAAACTGTGTCAATACTGCGTTTAGAAACTTTTTGGTATGTTTTTTTATTATTTACTTTAGTACAATTTCTGTATATTTGTACTTTGGAAAAAAAGACAAAAGAGACCATTGAGTTGCATGTTTGACTGTTGTTTTAAGCATTATTTATTTAAGTTCCCGAAGTATATTTTAAGGGAAGGTCAGCCTTTTGATTATGAAATGATCTCCTTGCAAGTTAAAAAAATAGTAAAATAAATAAGGAAATATTTTACTTCATTAAGTTTTATTTTGTTTTTTTTTAAAGAGAAGTAACACAATAAGTCAATTAATGCCTACCAGATAATTAATTAATGTGTTACCTTCTTTGGGAAAGGGATAGTGTAGAGAGAACAGGTGGTGAAGTGAGAGAGAGAGAGAGAGAGAACGAGAGATAGAAAGCTTAATTCATTAACAACCCTGCTATTGCGCGTTTTTTGTAGATCAGTGTTGCAAGCCCCTCTGGCGTCAAGTAGAGGTATTGAGTTGTTTTTAAGCTGAATAGCCATTTTATTAGTTATTTTACTTTGCCGATGGTTCTGCAATACCGACGAAGGAGGGTGCATGAAGTGCATTAGGATATGTTACCATTAATCGCTGCCGGTACTGCCAAAGTGATCAGTGCTATGCCTTCATCACTTTAACAGTCCAACAATAATCAACACAATAACACACCAATACAGATGAGAAAAATGCATGATGTTGTTGGCTTGCCTGGAACTAGTCTTGAACTCAAGACCTCAGGATTTGTAGTCAAACGCGCTAATTAATTTGATTACTAACATAGAGATATCATTGAAGAATTATCTATTTGATAGTCCGCAAAATCCAGACCAGTAGAAATACGTATTACCATGCTTAACTGCAGCACCTAACCAACTAACAAAAGTTGAAACGTTTGAATAATGATGGTTTTATCGCTTGCTATCAAACCTTATAATCTGCTCTTTTTTCTTGGTATTTTTTTCAAATTGGTATTTATTTGAGATTAAATGTTCGATGAACGACACTTTCTAAATATTATATTAGGTGCTATTCTCAAAATAGTAGGGATGGGCAAAAAATATCGATATATCGATATTTTCTTAAAAATATATCGGTTATATTGTCGATATTTTTAATTTCGATATATCGATGTATCGATATTTTTTTCGACAGTATCAAATTCGATATTTTTTTTTTGCTTTGGTCTGTTTTTCGTGCAATTTTTAAAAACAGTTCGGCGCAGTCTTCATCAAATAGAATATTACTAACAAAATCTTTTGTTTAATTTATAATATTTTGGCTTTTCGCAAAATTATCATTCATTGAATGTAAATTTGTTGATGTATGTTCCACGAAATATTGGTGGAACAGTAGGGATCTTGAAAATTAACTCTTTCCAGCTTAATTATTTATAATAAGGTAGGTACTTTTTTGTTTTATTTTTAAAAAAATTTAGGGACTACGTATGAATTATCATTGTTGAAATATATCGATATTTCGATATTTCGATATATTGATATTTATTATTTGATATATATCGATGTCGATCGATATATCGAATCACTTGTCCATCCCTACAAAGCAGCATCAAACTCTACAGCAGTACTAATATCATCTAAAATATTTGAGAATTCAAATAATTTCAAATTATAGTCAAACCATTTTAAAACGTTGATCCATCCGTTGGAGATAGAGTTTGATAAAAATCATTGGAAATTTGATATTCATTGTGTTTTTGCTGGATAGTTGCAAAATTTATCCATTAGGAAAGCCCACCCAAACAAACCAGCCCGCAACATTCTGAATTATAGCGTCCATACTCGTCTGACAAGAAGGTACAGCCTTAAAGGCAGATTTAGCCGACCGTAACGTTGATGTAGTTGCATGTGCTGATCGTTTCTGTCTCATAGCTTTTCAATGTGACGGGAAGTTTAACTCCCCGTAAAATAAATCCCAGATGTAAATTTTCAAAACGACGATACACGTATATATTTTTTTGATGGCCTCTACCAGAATCAGTAAGTAGTTCGAGCCTTGTTGTTAAGAAAAAAATCTTTTTGTGGTATAGAGTATATATTCGCAACTTTTGCAAAAATTAAGTGACTTCAATTTATTATAGATAAAATCAATATTTTTCCTCCATTTTTCACGAAATAAAGTTTATTTTATTTGCAGTATATGTTGCTTTATTATCAGTAAATAAAAATGGTAACTTTTTGCCATTTCCAATTTTTTTATAAATAATTAAAACATATAATCTTGCATAAAAATAATATATGTTTTATTACTACGGTCTAAATAATTCCAAAACCATTGAGTATTTAAAAAAAATAATGCTAAACGTAATTTTATTCCAAGCTTTCTAGTGTTCCTTGTAATTATATTGGACTAACCCTTCCCAAGTTATGATAAAGTCGGTGTAGCAGTCTCTAGGAAAATGCTAATTTTCAGAATATTTAAAAGAAAACGTATCCATAGAATTCTAAATTTCGACTGTTTTTGTAGTAAGGGGACCATAACATATCAAAAAATATAGTGGGAATGACAGGTCACGACAAAGGTTTCATTTTGTTGCATAGTGTAATTAACTATTTTAAAGTTAAGGAAATAATACTTATTTTTAAATAAATTCATATTGAAGTTATAGTATTTTTTTATGAAATGTTAAAAAAAATAAAAACAATCTATTAAGAAAACTGCCGCTTAGGATACTTTCTTTTTAGTCTTAATAGTTTCATGTCAACTGCATACCTCATTGTTAAGATAATGTTTAATTTAAATTTTATTCTATTTTATCTTTACTTTTCTTTTTTACATAGTGGTATTAAATTCTTACGCCTTTTATCTATTTTCTGTTTGTTAGAAGATGTTTAGACGTTTTTGTTTTCTAACACTTCAATCTTCTTCCTGTGCTACAGTATTTATTTAGTTTAAAATATTTAATTTCTTTTATTTACAACTTTTTTTAGTTTTTTTATTGTTAACTAATAGCCTGCTTAGTTTAGTTGTTGTAGAATGAGCACAGGTGAAAAATGAGATTTACATATTAGAGTTCTTAGAATTTCTCTATGGACTTGATAAATTTTTAAAATCATTTAAATCACAACAATGATGTTGTTTGTTTTCGTTTAATGGTTGTTTAAATTAAAAGAATAAATTTACGATGCTAAAGATTTTATTTTTAATTTTTAATTGTTATTTTAATGAGTGTTTGACTAATATAAAAAAGTAAAATAAATATGTCACAATTTTGTTACATTTACTTTTTATTTGATTTCTTAGATAAGAACTATTTCTTAAGATGCATCTAAGAGCCAAAAAAATGTGCTATTTCTTGGAAGAAAAGTAGTTTAATTTGTTCGTAAATAAGAACTTAAAAAATGCATAATACATTAAATAGTTTAACGAAAAACTATTAAAATAATTTCAAGGCGACGAAGCAATACCTCTGCTTAGGGGGTATTCACGTATTACGTAACGCCATTTTTGGAGTTTTATACCCACACCCCCCCCCCCCCCTCGACGCGTTTCGTAACGCTTTTTACAAAATTTTCAATATAAATAATCTAATCCGTAACAAATCTTTCACGCCTCCCCCCTCCCCTCGAGCGTTACGTATTATATGAATAGCCCCTTATTTTTAACTTCCCGCTATCAAAACCGCTATCACACTAATATTCGAAAATCCAGTTGTCATTAGATCTCGACGCTTTGATGTCATGGGAATCTATTCTGACTACTACTGTTGAAATTAAAAAAAAGAATGCACGGTATCGTGGGAACGAAGTTCCTTACGTTTTATTTACCAAAAAAATAATAAAAACCATTTGTTATGCCATTCTCACACAACAGGACCTGACATGACAAAACATGGCGGGATATCACATGACATAAAGACAGCAAAACAAACGATAGAGGCTGTAATCAAACTTGCTGGTGGACTGCTGGTCTTCAAGCTTCCTCTTTAACGCTCGTTCTTAGCTATACTCTGAAACATTATTTAAAATTTACGATCATATATTGTCTAAATTTGTGTTGAAAATTTCTCCTTGTCTAAAATTGCATCGATTTTGTAGTTATTTTATTAAAGAAAAAACCTTTCAAATTAAACATATTTAGTCGAAGTGGAAAAAATGTAACATAATACGGCAATGGCTGAATGGTAGATACGTCAGACTATTAGTCAAGAGGTCGCGGTTCAAACCTGCACGCAGCCAATCGCTTTTTTTAGTAAAAACATTTTGTTCAAAAATAATGCGTGTGTAATTTTTGGTCGATAATGATCTGTAAAGTGTTGCCGACTATTATCGACGTAATTTTCAACAAAAGTGTTTTAGAGTGTATGAGCTTCATCAAGAGAACCTCATACTCCACCAGAATAGTAGTCACCGTACCAGCTAAGTGTCTATCAGTAACCCAGATGCAAAATTTTTCTTATTATGTAAGCTATGTTTTGATGTAATTACTTTTATGACATATGCTTATTAGTTCTGCTAATCTAAAGCTACGGTCACACTTTGCAAATATATGACGAAATAACCGTAACCACTACTTTTGCACAGGCCTAGTGCGATTGAACTTGGTTTTTATATTACCAAATAAAATTAATTATGCTACAAATTATGCTAATTTTATATAACTTTTAATAAATGCGAACCAATATTTGAAAAATATTGGAATTAAAGAAAATAAAATTTTATTTTTTCTGCTGGTCACGTTTTTTTCGTCAAATATTTGCCAAGTGTGAATGTAGCTTAAGCTTTTATATTATTAAAAAAATGATCTATCAAATTTTCAAAAATTACCAAAATATAAAAGCTACAATCGCGGCATTAACAAAATAAAACAAATTACAAAAACAGCAACGGCAATTTGATAAAAAATTTCTTTAAAATTTCGATAAAAATTAAAGAAGGCACAAATAATTTTAAAATTCTGAGATTAATTAGAGTAGAATTATTTAAAACTGAGGTCGTTCGCTCACAAAATTTTGGGATGACGAGCTATGTAATATTACATGTGTTTGAGTTTTTAATTACGAATGGGAGACCGAGTTACGAATAATGCCATTGTGGAAACATGCTATAAGACGATATTGCAAATAGGTAGCAGATACACTTTTAGCTAGCACGACAACGAACCACTTAGTCAAGCCACAAACCACTTAGCAATCACTCAAAGCAGGTTAGAGAATCCAAAAAACAGTGCAAAAGGGTCCTCAAAAACCCAGGAGTTTCCGGCTCTTGTCCGAATAGCTATGGCAGCACTGACAAAACCGTAAAATCCACAGTGAGTACATTGGTCACGAGTCGAAATTAAACTTTCTTACCGAAGTTTCACTTTCAGTTTAAAACACCTTGCCAGCGGAGTCTCAACACCAAACCATACACACACATTTCGTTTTGTGTTTTCGTTAGCAGTATTCGTTAAATACATTTGGCTCATATTCTTTACACGTATGTATTTGTTTCATAAAAAAGGGGCTGGGTAGGTAGTTCGGTTCATACTTTCGCTTTCGATCCGAACCGGAAATTGTGTGGTTTATACTCCCGGTACCACTCTGGAGCGGAAGTTGGCTCAGTAGTGCCATTCAAAAAACCCTTTAAGCCCATTTCATTAAAAAATTTATAAAAAATTTACATTTTCTTTGGGAGCCCCTTATACCCACTATAGGTGTGTTTAAAAAAAATTTAAAATGTAAAACAAAGTGGAGTCGGTCAAATATGTTTGAGAAAATGTTAAAGACAAAGAAGTAATGAAAGTTGTTCATACGTTTTACCCCGCCACAGGGACTCCAAGGCTGTTATATGACTTTCTTCCATATATTTCTAGCCTTGTATTGTATTGTAAGTTTTGTATGGGAGCCCCCTTAAGGAATAGGAATAGGATGTAGGTATGTATTTTTAAAAGAAAAGTTGGGACTGAGAAATTAATGGGAGTCGGTCATATATTTGATGCGTCTATGTTTAACAGTTTTATAAATGTTAAGCTTTGTATGGGCGTTCCCTTAAGTAAAGGAGATAGTGGGTAGGAATATTACAAAAAATTGTAGGGAAGATAAATTAAGGGGACAATCCATATAATAGTTACTCTGTGGTAGTAATGGAGTTTTTTTTTTGTAAATTTTTTCATTTTTGTCCCCACCTTGAACTCGATGGGCGCCGACTTCCCTCATCCTGTCGCGCACATTATATGGCTATGTATTATATTTTTTTCTGAGCCTCAAAAAATTAGGGGTTCTAGCGTTTCGAAATCGAAAAGTCGTGCACTATCCCATACCTAATGTGTATGCTTGTTATATCTTTTACTAGATACGAAATATTTATAATGACAAAATTATTTTGATTATGTACTAATTTTCAGGAGTACATGTATTAATTTCCTATGCTCGTAAGTATACGACGTTTTTTTCACCATCAAGCACATGCACAAACAAAGAATAAGATAGTGTACGTTTGGCCACCACTGCTTTAAATATAAATTTAGTGTTTACATATGTATGTGTGTATCAAATAACTGTATGGGTACGCCTTCCCTCAAAGAAATTCATTCATAATTATTTATCATACGCTTAGTATGCCATTCAACTACTACAACCAAATTCACATGCACATGTACTTAACATACACACACACCTTGTTCTAAAAAAATGTTTATAAACCAAAGAAAACAAATGTAAAGTAATAAAAACATAAAAGGCAATAACAACAAAAATGCTATAAGGCTAAAAATAAAAAAAAACATATACATGCTTTTACTAAAAAGTTATCAACGATTTTGTTTTGATTACAATATTCGCAAACAAAACATGGTCAAAAGCAAAAGCCTAAAAGAATTAACAATAATTAAGCTGTTGCAACATGTTTGAATATAAAGAAATGCTCGAACTTGGCCTGATCAAACAGTTGCAAGAAATTGTTTTGAGTGATTTTCGCTGAATTGTTTCTGGAAAAACAGATGTTCGAAACAAATGATCATTTAGTCGGCAAACGTATGCCAATGAGTAAACTTCTTAACGACGGGTAAACGAGGACGTATTTAATGCGCGCGCGTTCGTAATTAAAACAAAAACAATAATTAATGAATAATAAAAACAAATACAATAAAAAAAGTGTACATGTGTGTTTTTTCATTATTTATATACATTTTTTTCGGTTCTTAAATGACTTTTAATTTTTGAAACAACAACAAAATTATTTTTAATGAAAAAGAAAGAGAAAAATATGTACAAACAAAAGTAAAAAAATAAATACAAACGAAATAACGAGCGACTTCTAAAATTAAATAATAATTAAACAACCAGCTACAAAATAAATTGTAAATAAAATATGAAAATGTGTTAAGTTATTGTTGCTATTGTTCCAACAAATTTTATGAAATAAAAAATTATTTAAAAAAACGTGTGGTTTAAATAAAAGTGTTTTTGTTTTTTGAAAGAAAAACAATAAAACGAAATCTTGATTTTTAAGTGTTTCGAAGAGAATGAAAGAATTGGAAAAATAGTGCGTAGCTAATTAATTACAAAAATAAAATCGAAAAGCCTCATAATAACAAACAAAAAGCAAAAACTTTGATATCACTTTTATGCCTGTAGTTCTCAAATCGTTTTCGAAACTAGACCGTGTCTCGAATTTTTATTTAGGATTAAAGTTTAAGGTGATTTTAATATTCCACATATCGAATTTCAGTGAATTTCTTATTTGTTCTACATATGAGATTAAAGTTTTTCGATCAGATCAAATATGTAAATACATTTCTAAAGAAAATGATAAAAAGAAACAAAATTTTGTCAAAAAATTAAATAAATAACAAACTCAACATAACGTCAAATCAAACCCGGGTGTTTGCTGGGACATTTAATAAGTTTTTGAAAGTGTGTTTTTTTATAAATTATACAAGCGAAATTGTTGAAAGACTTATTTAACATGATCAAACTTAAAGAAAATTATTTAAAATTATTAAAATTTAATAAAATAAAAACAAAATTTATTATATTCATTAAAAGCAAAATATATAAAAATACATATTATTCAAACTTTTTATAATACCAAACTTTTAAAATAAATCTTGAAGAAATATGAATTAAAAGAGAAATAGGTATGCAAATAAAATTCAAACACAAAGTACATAATTCTAATACTTATAAATTTTATTTGTAACGAAAGTAAGGAGTTTTTTCTAAAATACTATTGAAAACTTAAAGCCCTAGTAAAAAAGTGTTTGAAAAAATTAAAAAAAAACAAGTGAAAGAACTATAAAAAATTACTCGAAGAAAGTACTTAATCAATTCTTAAACGAAATAAAATTTTTTTGTTGTTAAAAAGAGCACGTTGTTACATTTTCATTCATTCATTCTTGTGCGTGGTTTGTGATTATAATAAAAGAAATGTTATAATTTTTTTTATTGTTATAAAACATAAAAAAGCGGTGAGTTTATTTTGTTTTTGAGTTTCTTATTTTTCTTCTGTCATCCATGAGATTTTTGATTTTGTCTGTATTTTTTGTTTGTTTAAAAAGTTTGTAAATAATGAATACAAATTAATACATAAATTTTTTTAGGTCATTCCGGTTCAATAGCTTAATTTTTTTTCTATGAATATTAAATTTTTTGGAATAAATTACGGCTTTTCATTATCATTTCATAATTAAACGTTTTATTATCTTTTTGAAAGTTGAATAATTTATTAAAAACTGTTTTGATTGTGTGACCAGCAATTTAATAGTCCAGTTATCTCTTACGGCTCACAGAGGTTTTTTGGTGGCAAAAAAATCAATTTTTCGACAATTACTTTTCACAAATCTAATGTTGCCCAAAGAAAAATCCAAAAATTTTTTTTCGTAAGAAGCTATACCTTTTTAGTCTTGGAAAAAATCTAGTTACTCAAACATTGTGCATGCAATTTATTTTCTTTGCTAAGATTTTAGTAGTTTTTATTGAAGTACAGATTTTTTTTAATAGAACCAAAAATTATTTGAATTACATATCATCATAAGTATAAAAGTTAAAACCATGTAACTACAATTTTTAAATTTTGCAGGAGAAGGAGACAGTTCAAAATATTAGTACAAGTTATAGTGGCTACTTTGTGTTCTTTTTGATTATAACGTCGCCCAGCATGACAGTAAAAGCTTAAAAATTTTTTGGGATATACCTACATAATATATAATAATTATTTAAAACCACTATTTTGGAATTTTTGTCACTTACATGGTTCTATGTTTCATATGTGGCTTCATAGATATGAGTTACCTCAGTCTAACCAAATGGCGATTTAGAGTCTATTCTTTCGATTTATCTAAACAAATCTATCAACTTTTACCAGTCGATATAAAAATTAAAAATAGATAAAAAAAAATTTTTATAAAAATTTTTGTTAAAAAAAGAAAAACAACAAAAGTTCCAATATTTTTCTATAAGCATATAGGTAAGTATGTTCCAAACAAAAAGAGCCATATTCGATTAAAATCGATGCACAACCATTAATTTTATTCAAAATTAAGTAAGGGAACTCAATCGATAAAAATCACAATTTTCATACACAGAAAAAATTAACTTCATTATGATGAATTAGGTCCTATAAAAAAATTTATAAATTCAGACAAAACATTTGCTAAATTTTCATTGAAAAAAAATTTTAATTTTTGTTGTATTCCTAATAAAAAAACCAAATCAAAAAAAAAAATCATTTTCTGAATCAGATAATACAATTGCTTAGAAATATATTTTCACAATTAATTGCATTATGTAGTAATTATAGTAATGGAATGATGTAGAAAAATTTATCTAAAAGGAAAAAAGCTCCGGAAATTTTAATATCATGGCTATTAGCATATCAAAACTGTACTCACGCCATAATTTTTCACTGTATGTAGCAGCAATTGTTTTACGCAATTACTAAAAAAACTAATATAAAAATAGTTAAATATATACAGGGTGTCCCATAAATCAACGTCCAGCCGAAAACGGGTAATAGGGCAAATAGTTAGTGCTCCGAAAAAAATTTAGAAAAAAATCTGTCACTTATTTTAAAAAGTTTTGCCATTTAAAATAAAAATCACCCTGTGAGGATCTTTCTAATGCTGTGACTACAAATCTTCACTTTTCTCTCGTTTTTCTCCTATATTATTGTGAGATATCCTTCTGTAAATTACAGTTGAAAATTCATACTGCAGTGGCCTGATACTGGTACTTAAAATTATTACCTACTCCCAACTTTAACCGGCCGTGTTGAAAAAAATGTACTACACTCTAAAACATTACTTCAAATTTACGATCATATATTATCTAAATTTGTGTTGAAATTTTCTCCTTGTCTAAAATTACATCGATTTTGTAGTTATTTTATTAAAGAAAACCCCTTTCAAATTAAACATATTTATAATACGGCTATGGCTGAATGGTAGATACGTCAGACTATCAGCCAGAGGTTGCGGTTCAAACCTGCATGCATCCAATCGTTTTTTTTTTAGTAAAAACATTTTGTTCAAAAATAGTGCGTGTGTAACTTTAGATCGATAATACTCTTTAAAGTGTTGCCGACTATTATCGACCTAATTTTCAACAAAAGTGTTTAAGAGTGTAGGTACTTTGGGCAAGTGACATCAAAAGTTGGCGTATTTAGCCCGGATTCCAAAATGGTATAATAATTGGCCAATTTGTTTTTCAAACTGCGAAAAAGAAATTTATAATAAATCGTATTTATTATTTTTTAAGTAATTTTGAATATTCCAACACTCACTCTACTCTTAATAAAATAATTTGATTTTACATTAATTCAAATATTGAACTAAAAAGCCGAAATAATAAAATTTCAGACTTATACCTAATCAGTTCAAACTAAAAATTAAGTAAAGACAATATTTTGTTGTGTTGGCAAAGTGCTCTTGTCACTTAGTACATCTACTAGCTTGCAAATCAATTCCAACTTATTTAGAAAATTCATTGAGCAATCTTGGATATTACTTTAATTGTAACTGTTTACGACAATGTAGGCTCCAAGAGTTTGAAAAATATTTTCAGTTCATTAAATTTTATCAGCTGCCATAACTAGATGGTTATCATTAAAGCGTTGCATTGAACGTGTTATCGAACAACTTGAACGTTTGAACAACAAAAGCTACATATTGTTCACGCAAACAACTTTTTGAACCTGCCTTAATACTACTATCACAGATCAAACGTGGTAAAAGTGAACAAAGAACGCTGATGATGACAGTGTAGCGGCTGTCAAAATTAGTAGTACTAACATGTTCTGCTATATCTGATTAGATATTCTAATATTCCACTCTTAAAAATAATCTGAATTTACATTAATTCAAATAATGAACTTAGCCGAAATAATAACTTCCGACTTAGTTATACTAATATACATTTAAAATGATGATGGAAGTTGTTAGCTAGTTCCTTTTGTCGAAATATTTATTGTAGTATTTCATTTGGTTTTGTACTATTTTTGCTTTCTGTACTGTTTTAAGTTTCTTTGGTGGCAACAGTGTTGAAGTATGTACCTTCTTATTTAATAACAATTAACATGCTTACGTATTTTGACTTATTAAATAATGAAGAAGACATCGAGTTTTCAATAAAAAATATTTAGAATTTAAAATTTTTTTTGGGAACTATTATATTACAATAATTTTAATTTTGTATCGTGCTTTTTACCAAATTAATATTTTACTTTTAACCTATAAAAAATGTATTATTGTCATAATTTTATGGCATACAAATTATTTGCTGGATTTTGTATAAGTTTCTAAGCCTATTACGCTTATTTTACATTTATTGTGATTTTCAAAAATATTATAATTTGTAAATTCTCAAATGGTTTTTGAAAGTCTTTGCATAAGATAAGAGGTTTGTTACTATTCGAAGTTGTGATTGAAGTCTACTGACGATATGGTAAAGCACCAATGAAATGCATATAGACAATGCTTATCCATCATCAAATAAACTTCGTATTACTTTTTAAGTAAAATATTAAAGTTTTATTAAAATGCATTGAAATTGGTTATGGAGGGGTATTAGCTAGTTCCTATGCGCATTTCACTGGGGCTAATGCAAATCGTCAGGCAGCCTTTATCCAAAAATCTTATAGAAAAACTAAATATATTATGTTAAACTTCTAATCGCGAATAAGCATTAAAATTAGCTTTTTTTTAAGATTTTACTTCTGTGCGATTTAGCCTTTCTAGCCGTTTAAGGAGGCCGATCTAGCTTATTTTTTTCGCCCCCTCCTGGTAGCACTCGTTTTCATATGTTCAATGTATATAAAAACGTACATACCCAAATACAATATATCAAAATTAACTTTACCGTTGAAAATTTTTAAAATCAGGAACTCAAAGTAGATTTTGCAATAAAAAGGGGTGAGAAAAACGCTATTTTAAAGAAGAAAAATAGGGCCAAGTCTACTAAAAACCAAAATTTTAAAGAGATTTCTTAAAATTTTAGTATAGAAAAATAAAGATTACTAAATATTTTTATGAATTAGGGTATATATATTTTTGATGCGTTATAACTCTCTCAGCTGAAATTAAAAACTCTATGGATATGTCAAATTTCTACTTTAGTATCACAATGGTAACGCTGATCACAATCGTATCAGAAAAACAAATAAACAACACTTTAGTAGTATTTATATATGTATGTATATACATACTCGTAGCATACTAAAACGGTGCATAGTATTTATTTTATTTTATGTGTACTAAATAATGATGAACTAAACTTAAACAAAATATAAAACGCACAGAAACATGAATGCTTGTACAAGTTTATTCTGTTTTTTTTTATAATTTAATCATTTCTCTCTGTTGTATTGTTTCTTTAGTTCATGGAACGCCAAACTTTTTTATTTAGAACTGCATTTATATAAGTCGTTGGCAAAAAATATGATATAAGAACTAAAAACAAGATAAATAAATATTGGATACACAGATAGAAAAACTCCAATATAATGTTACGTTAATACTAGTACTGGAAAAGTATTAAGTAGTGGGTACCGGGTATTGAGTATGATACTCAATACTAAAAGTCTTAAGGCTCATTTAAGGCTCAGTTAGCCGACCGTAACGTTGATGTAGTTGGATGTTCTGATCGTTTCTGTCACATTGAAAACTTATGAGAGAGAAACGATCAGCACGTGCAACTACATCAACGTTACGGTCGGCTAACTGAGCCTTTAAGGCTAAGGTTACGGTCGGCTAACTGAGCCTTTAGTCGACCGTAACGTTGATGTAGTTGCATGTGCTGATCGTTTCTGTCTCATAGCTTTTCATTGTGACAGAAACGATCAGCACATGCAACTACATCAACGTTACGGTCGGCTAAATGAGCCTTTAGTCAAATATCAATGCTATGCTGGAAAAGCATTGAATAGTGGGAGCCGGGTATCGAGTACTGTGTACAAAATACAACTCCGTTTAAAAGTATAACTCTTTGTGAAGGTGAGTTCACACATTTTGTCCTGACTAATGCAAGATGAGTTGTCCGAACAAAATCATTTCTCTCTCGCAAGAAGAGAAATGGCAAACTACATACAAAAAATGTTATCTAGACAAAAATTTTGTCTGGAATACGTGGGTGGGTGACTTGCCTTTGAGTTTTAAAAGTATCGAGTAACCAAATGAAAAGTATTGAGTAGTACTGTATAATTTAAAATAGCTGAAATTACTACCAATCATCAATACTTTCTCTACTGTGTTCGCGTTTGACCCCATGACGATTGTCCTCATTACTATGCCAATATTTACAGCTTCAATTGAAGCTGTAAATTGTGGTAAATTTCTATGATGACCTTTGTGATCATCAGATTGATGTCAGTTTCTTGATCACAGAGTGTCATCCACCCGCAGTTTAATTTTACTATATGTGTGCTATCAAATGAAATTAATTACTTATTAATACCCATGATTCTTTCGGAGGTATTCGCTTGTGAATCCAAATTGCTAAGGCTAAGGTTTGTAACGTTTAGTTAAGAAATAATTGGATATGATTAATAAATATTTCCTTGCTCCTGGGAATTGAAATTAATTACACTGGTCGAAAATTTTGCATAAATTTTTGGGGTCAATTTTAATACATGTGATAATGAAGGTCGTAGGCCTTTATTTTTATTTTTAATTGACTGGCAAATATTAAGCAAATATTAAGAAGCAAATATTAAGAAGGTAGCACTGGCGCTGGACTGACATATATACGGACATACTTACAGACGTGCATACATACATACATGCATGTATTGAATACTTTGACGACCACTGCCTTAGGTATTCATGTTGTGATTGCTATTATTGTCACCACAAATATGTGTTTGTTGTCGCTTCTTTTTTTCTATTTTTTTTTATATATTTTATTTTGAAACTGATAACCCGCGATAACCTATTTCAAACCTTTTTCTTTGGAGAAGAGTACAACAAATGGTACAACAAAATGTAATAAAATATGTAATAAATGAAAGAGAAAATAATGTAAATGTAAGTACTCTAAATTTTATCAGTGCTGCCACTGAAAAGATTTTTATCATAAATAAATTCTTTAAATAGAAATAGTGGAACTCGTATATTTACAGCAGCAACGATTAATGTAGAAAATCTTCCTAAGTCCTATTTGTCTGAAGATGTCATTTTACATATTACAAATTTTTAGATAATATAAATCTCCATGATCGTCTCTTTTTGGCTAATAATGTACATATATATCTGTTAGTGAAAGGTTAACTACACCAAGTAACATTTTGAAAAATTTATAGAAGATCACAAAAATACATCGAACATCACAAATGATTCTATCTCTCTAGTATTAACTCTAATATAATTTTTTTATATCGAAGATATTCTTAATAATATTACGTCACATATCGTCATACATATGTATACCGTTACTTATTAAAAGGGACTTGAGTTCTTTACCTCGGAGATGGTTTTGAGCAGTACTATGTCTCTTGAAAAATAATGGAATTTATCCATCGATAGCCCAAAAATGCTAATTCCAAGAGCATAAAAAACTTATTTCGAAAAAATGTAACTTGGTATAGTTTACCTCCCACCTACAGATATAAACTTTAAGGTTTATAAATTGCTTCGCGTGCTTAAAGTTCACTTTATGGCTATGAGGTTTCAGAAGAATATAGTACCTAATATAAAGTTATTTACATATTGCTTAAAATTCCCTTTATATAAATAAACAGTGCTACCAACGTTAAAAAACAAACACATCTTTCAAGTTTCCAGCAACATTTATATTAGTAAAATAGCGTATTTTAGCTTTTTTCTATTTTAACTTCGAAACGAGATAGTTTATCGCGGTAAATAGTATCCTTAATTTGCTTAAGTCGGATTTTGCTATTGCAATTTCTAATCTAAAAGAGCTCACAAACTAGCTATTGTAAGGTAGAACGACATACATAGTTTATTAAAGTTCCGAAAAATTTAGCTTTACTCAATGCAAATAAGTTCAAAAAATTTTATGTTTTCATGATCAGTAAGAGCTTGAAATTACAGAGACGTTTTATGAGCTAACCTTATTTGACCACTTTTAAGCCAAACTTTGTTTTTAATACTTCACAAAATTTAAATTTAACTTTGCCATCCCTTGTGTAGCAGTCTATAGTGCTTATAAGCATATTCCCTCGTAGATCCTCTCGCCGAAGGCTATTAAAGTGCATACAAGCTCCATTCTAGCGATAGCTAACCAATTCAAAATGGCGGCCATGGGACAGGGACCAAAAATTAAAAGTAATGACAGAAAAAACTAATTTTCATTTTCTGTAAAAGAATTCAATGAAATAGTAAATATTTTGTCTAGGAACGGACCTACAAATAAATTTGTAAATTTAGACAAAAATATTTCAACAATTTTATTGAAAAAAAAATAAATGTTTTTTTTAGTGAACAAATTGTTTAACTCTAAAAATATTTACAAATTGTAAACAAATCAATTTACTAAATCAAACAAAAAGATTTACTGGAATTTCTGAAAAATATCAAACCATATTTTTGTCTCAATTTATAAAATAATTATTCTAAAAATACTAACAAATATTAAACAAAATAGTTTACTTAATTAAACAAAAATATTTACTGGATTTTTTGTAATATATCAAACAAAATTTTGTCTGGTCATTATCATCATCATCCTTTAGGCACTAATGAAATTTCACTTTGTTAAATGTGTTCAAGTCTGAATGTTTATATAAAGACTTAAAAAAAATTAATGAGAATTAATGCAATGACATTATCTAATTGATTCACTCAAAAATATTCAGTAAACAATAGCATTCCTTTTCCTATCATCGGGGTTTTTTTACGACAGAGTTTTTCTTGTTAGTTGTGGTGTTCATGTGCTAAATAAGAGTCAAACAAACAATTCATTGATTATGTAAAGAACATTTACTGAAAATTAAATTTATTTTTAGACAAACCTTTGTTTGCAAATTTTTTTATGATAATTTTTTTTGTGTTATCATAACGGGTGTCATATTAAAGACTTGTAAATATTATTCTAACGATTTTAAGTTTTTTATCTTTTAAATTCTTATTCCAGGAGAGGGAAAAAAGAATATTTCCCCCTTGAATAAAATATGTATACATTATTTCTATTGAGTTTCTAAACGAAATTTTGAAAAATGGCATATTTAATTTAAAAGTTTCCCTCCCAACACTTAAGATGGATATTCAGTCACATGTTTTATTCTATCATAATATTGCTTTACCCTGGTTATAAAAATCACACAATGGCAACGCGGAATTGATGTTATCTTTTGTTATCAATTGTTTTACTAATTTTTATCTTTTTAGTCTTTCTCATCTTTCTCATTCAATTAGAGTTGGATTATTTTTGGAGAGTAATTTTTTGTATAATTCAATTACTAATTAAATGATTTGCATGTGCTTTTTTGGTCTTTGTTACGCTTTATGGTTCTGATTGATTACAATTATGTATATGTAAGGTATATATACGATTTCTATTATTTTTTATTTTATTTAAATAATCTTGATTTCTTATTTTTTTTGAGAAGAAAGGGATCGTATGGTTTCAATCATATTGTTATTTAATGCTTCTGGTTTTATATTAATTATTATATGTATTTGTTGGAACTTCTGATTCATACTGTAAATCATTTTCTTCTTTTGTTTAGTTGGCATTTTTGTGCAAAATATTCTGTAATAAAAAATTGTATTTTTGTTTATTGATATTTTGTTTGCTTTTATGGTTGCCGTTTTGCTGTTACTCATATTGCATTTGTTGCTGTTTGTTTTTTTTTATCGATTTATCATTTTTCATATTTATTGTACTTCTTGGAAAAATTTTTGGTGTTAAAGCGAAATACAGTGTTTTTACAAAAATAAATAAAAATACATAAATCAGGCGCGGGAAACGGGCAAACGGGCAAACCCTCCCCCCCCCCAAAAACGAGTAAAATATACGAAATTTCTATCGAGTTTCTAAAAGAAGTTTGGCGAAATAGTATGTTTCAGTTAGAAGACCCCCGCCCCGCACTTTCTAAGTTCAAGCTTGATCTACGCCTGCATAAATGCATGCATATGTAAGAATATAAATAGGAATATACATATTATTAGGCTGATAATGAAAAAAAAACTATGCGGCTTATTGCGGTAACACTTACGTGGTGAAGTCTGTTGCGAAATCGAATAATTCTCAGGCGTGTTCCATTGAGGTAAAATTTACCAAAATTAAACTCAATTTAAAGGTCAATGTTCAAATATTCTGAAACTTACAAAAAAGAAGCTTAATCGACCATTTTTATAAATTTCACAAACTTTGAACTTTGATCTAAATGTGACACGCCTTAGAGTTATCGGATTTGGCTAAAATTTTCACCACGTGATTTGTAGACCAAATAGCACAATGCTCCGTACGGGTATAGAGAGTAATACTAATGTATCAAAGAAGTTTTAAGTTATTTTATACCGAAAAACATATTTGTCAAATCTACAAGCTATTTGAGGAGATGTAGTATATAGTTTGTATAAATGTTGATTTTAATATCTATATAAACATTGGCTCAGCTACATGTTTATGTGGAAATAACCGTCAACAGTTATACAACCTAAGACCAGCGATGCCAACTTAGTGCTTTTAGCACTATTTTTAGTGCTTTTTGATGTTTTAAGACTCCACATTTTTAGTGTTTTTTAATGTTTTAGTTCTTTTTTAAGCTGCTTTTACATGGAAATTGTACTATTTAGTGCCTTTTTTAAATTTTATTGTGCTTTTTCCACCAAAAAAAGTTGGCATCGGTGCCTAAAAATTCTAAAATAGGCTGAGACTTGAACAATTCATTCCGTTTGTAATTATATTTTAGTTTATTTCAGTGGATGCGTTAAATTTTTTTATTTGTATGTACTATACAACAATTTTATTTTTAAATAAGCTTCTGTAAATTTCTAATTTTTCTATATATATTTTATCTTTATTAACACACAAAAAATAACCATACTACTACGACTTTAATAACAAATTATGAATAAATTTTCTAATGAACTTTGTTCAGTTGTTTGTTGCTTAATTAGTTTTTTTTTTGTGATAAAAAAATAGTTTTTCTACACACACTTCGAAAGCAAACTTTAGATAATTTAATATTGAAAAAAAGATACAAATGAGCGGAATAAAAGGAGGTTAAGTAGCAAATATTAACACTTATTGAACTCTGATCTCTATTTATACCAAAGCACGCAAAACATTACATCATAAAAAGATACACAAAAAAGTAAAACTAAAACTATTAAATCGAAATTAGAAAAGTATGTACCTATGTACTTGAAAATCAATAAAATCAAATTTTAACTCGCACACATTTACACAGAAAAAAAATATTTAAACATCATGTCTTTCGAAAATAGAAATTAAATTGAATTAGCATTATATTGATTGAAATAGTTTGATTGTCAAATGTGTAACTTTTTAGGATCTCAAGAGCTCGCTTCCAATTAGGCGTTCATTTATTTATTAACAGCCGTCTTAAGAAAGTTACAAATAAGAAAAATTTATAGCTTACGACGCCTCACAAGCTCAACTTTGTCCTAACTCCGTTATGAGTTATTAAAAGAGATATGTATAGCGAACAGTATACAAAAATCGTCATCACAGAAAAAAAAATTTAAATATTTTTTGCTGTGTACTGAAAGCACTACCAGAAAACATAGATGCGTATTTTGTGAAATATACACAGTTTGCCAAGAAATTCCTTGCAAAATAAAATAAGTTTATAATACTTTACTTTTAATAAATCTGTGGCTACAATCGATAACCGCTTAGGTCGATTTAAGATATAATTGAGCTATACTCTAATAACAAAGTTTCATATTTATATGAAATTCCTATTTCTTTAGCGATGTTGTTACAAAAGATATTGATAAAACATATTGTTTAATTCACAAAAATTTGTATCTGGTATCAGATACACATTCTGTTGGTTTGTGAACAGCTAGTGTATATTGTAACGGCTTGTATCCTTTATTGATGGACAAAAGATGAACAAGATACACACATACAAATATTCTCTGATAGAGTCTCTCTAAATACGACTTTTTCAAAACATTTGAAATAAGAGTGTATAAGTGTATTTAATTCTTTATATGAAATGTACAAACAAGAAGTTTTCTATTTAACCCTTGTCGAACTGAAGCATTTTACAACGTTAAAGGACGGTGTAGATACAATTATACCTTCATACATTTATTACTAAATATAAAATATTTTCTTACCAAAAATTATTAAATTACGTCATAATTACATCTTTATAAATAAAATACATGATAAACTTAAAGCAAAAAGTATGGTTTATCTTAAATTTTAAAACTTTAAAAATTTACGCAAAATTTAAAAGTCAAGTTATAGAGAATAGACGGTGCTATTGCCTGCGTGAACACCCAAAGTAAATTAATACCGCTTTCGCACTAGCAAAGTGTGTGTTTTTTTTTAACTTTTTCTTCATACTTAGCCAGTGAAGGTACAATTGTACCTATACTGTCTCTAAAGGGTGTCAAATAGTTGAGGCCCTATTTCATGTGGAAGTTGTTGAGTTTTCGTTTTGAAATAAAAAAAATATTGTTGTAATTAAAAATGAAATGATATCAAAAAATTTCAGTTCTATGTTGTATACGAGAAAAAAAAATTATTGCAATTTAAAAATGAAAAAAGTACAATTGTACCTTATCAGTTCGACAAGGGTTAATATAGTAACACACTCGGTACAAAGATACAAGAGATTTTGTGAATTATACAATTGACTTAAATCGTAATGAAATCACATAACATTTGCAATAAGCGCCAAAATGTACTTGAGAATATATTCCACAACATTTTGTTTTATCATATAATGACTTGGGTGTTCATTTTTGTCACAATTATTTATCAGAAAATAAATTTGTCTTAAGAGCCAAAGTAAGCATGTATAACACCGGCACATAGGAATTGAATTTGTTGACCAAAATATACATTTTTTGTTGTCATAGATTTTCAAAATTCGAATTAAGGAAGTAAAAAATTTAGGTTAAAATATTTGTAATTATGGGCGCAGCATGCTGCTAAACACAAATATAATATATAATTTGAGAAAAAAGGTGATTTATTTATAATTGATCAGAAATCGCAAACTATCATCGATAATGGGATAAGGTATATTAATATGATTATTTCGAACATATTTGCTTGTGAATCCAAATTGATTATTAGACTAAGGTTCGTAACGTTTAATTCAAAAAGAATTGGGCATGAGTAATATTCCAAGGAACAAGGGAAAATTATTCTTTAATAAATGGTATGAGTGGCCACTGTATTGTTTATATTCAAAGTGCTATAAAATGTTTTTTAAACTATGTACTATATTTTTGGCAAATTTAAATTTTAGAAGAATGGAACTTTTGAAGATCAAAAGAGACCAAGAAAAATATATCACCAGATAAAGGTGAAAGTGTAAGTCAAAACTGAAGGGATAGGTGCGAGGGATGGGGTACTCCCCATACAAAAGTAATCACTAATTACCTGCCAACTCCAAAGATATAACAGTAAGAGTCTTCAAATTAGTATAAACTAATTTTAATACAATATTCGAAGTTGGGTAAAAAACTGATGGAGCACGTGCAGGGAAGGGTTATTCAACACACCTTATATCTTTGCAATTAATTGATCTATTGTACTACAGTTTTTAGAAATTACCTATCCAAACTTGATCAAAAACTTATAGGTATTATTGAAATGGTTTGTTTATACCACATGACCTTTTCTCAATAAAAATAAATAAAAGGTTCAAAAATAAAATACCCTATTTTTATGTAAAATTATAAAATCAAATTGAAAACGAACTTCAGCCAAACTAATTAAATAACTCTGGATAAAAACCATACAGTTCGGCTAAAAATTCATAACTCAATTATTAATGTTAAAAAATTTAACTTTGTGGCTTGAATTTCTAAACAACTGCTGACCGATTTTAACAAAATTAAAAACCACATAAAGTTCAAGGAGTTAGCTGTCCAATAAAAAACATTAAAATAATTCAATTGGTCAAAAAGTTACAGATTCTGAGCCACTGTGCGGGTACACAAACAAAATTAAAAGTGGTCTGTATATTTTACCAGACTCGCCTATTTACATGTATTTTGATGCACTGAATCCGAATCTGAGGTCCGATTGGCTTTTTCACCCTCATGTTCCGAATAAATGACGTAGAACTGCAGTTTTTTTAATATCCCCTTTTTCCTTCTTTGTATCAGTGCCTGATTGTATATAGTACTACACTCTAAAATATTACTCAAAATTTACGATCATATATTGTCTAAATTTGTGTTGAAAATTTCTCCTTGTCTAAAATTACATCGATTTTGTAGTTATTTTATTAAATAAAAAACCTTTCAAATTAAAAATATTTAGTCCAAGTGGAAAAATGTAACATAAAAGTACAATACGGTTATGGCTGAATGGTAGATACATCAGACTATAAGTCAGGAGGTCGCGGTTAAAACCTCTACGCAGCCAATCGCTTTTTTTAGTAAAAACATTTTGTTCAAAAATAATTCGTGTGTAATTTTAGCTCGATAATAATCTGTAAAGTGTTGCCGACCTAATTTTCAACAAAAGTGTTTTAGAGTGTAGATGTGACTACCGGCTTCGCGCGCTTAAAGTGCGTGTCTGTAAAATATAAAGTTTATTACATATTGCTTAAAGTTACCGTTTTACAAAATAAACAGTGCTACCAACTTAAAAAAAAGAAAAACATCTTTCTAATTTCCAGCAACATTTATATTAGTAAAATTAGATAGATTTTCGCTTTTATCTATTTTAGTTTAGAAATGAGAAATTTATCGCGGTAAAAGGTACCCTAAATAACCAGGACCCTAAAGTACCTCCGTACCAAATTTCATGAAAATCCGTTTAGTGGCTTTTGCGTGATGCGTGTTCGGACAGACAGACAAACGTTCCAAACCCCCACCATAAAAATTTTCAACAAATATTTCATGTTCAGTCACGCCCCTTGTACAGTTTTATTATATGTATAGATAATGTAATGTAATATGATAAAATGTAATATTAGTTCACATATAAAATGCATACTTTCTTATTATTTTTTTTCACATAATTTAAATTATTTTATTGATTTTTGTCGACTGGCACGAGACATTTTCGAACTGAGGAATTTTATTTGATTGTTAAAGCGTTCACCACCTCAGCCATATCACATTCTAAAAACGTAATGGCACTAAGTTAACGTATACATAAAAAAACTCTGATAGGAGCTAAGAGGTAAATGTTTTTCGAAGAGGAGTTTGCAAAAGTAGAACCACATTTTTATATATTATATAAATCTTGTTAATACTTCCTGAGAAGTTTGCCTTCAATACAAAAGTAGTTTCTTAAAAATAACTTCAAGTATTTTTCACTAGGATATTTAACTTTGGTATTATTAATTATCTTCTAAAGAAATGTAACTTTCATAACCATTATTTAATTTTAGCTTATTGCATATAACAATATGTACTTGAATTTGCACTATATTTGTCTTCTTATGCACCTTTATATTTTTTTCAAAAACGGTTTTGCACACAAAGTAATTTTTCTCGAAACCATAGGTTTTCGCCTTTTACATTATTATTTGTGACAACAGAAATAATAACAACTACACACAAACAATTTCTTTGCTGAACATTGGTTAATTATTGAAATAAGTTAATCTTTTGAATAACTTTTACTTTTCTTATTTTGTACAGACTTTCTTGACAAGCTGTAGATAAAATTTTGTATGTACATACCTACATACATGTTATCAAGTATCTTTATATCTATGTACGCGTATATGTATACGTACGCGTAGTATGTTAATAAAATTCTTTCCTATAGAAGTGGACCTCCTAGTTCTAATCATATTGCTGTTGTAGAATACAAAACCAACAAACATTTAAAGCAATAATAAAACTACTGCAACAACCGGATTTTTGTAAAATGCACAAAATAAAAAGAAAAAATACAACATTTTTATGTGTCAAGAAATTACAAAAGAATTAACAATGAAAAAAGATTAGAAGAATAAAAAACAACTACTACGAGCTGCATAATTGTAAAGATAGAGAGCATTATCTGGAAAACATATGTACATACATTTATACCCTGAAGGAAGCTAGGGGCCAAGTGTCCCTAAATCACCACTTTTGTCGACAAGTTTGGTGACTTTTTGTGGATATTGTCAACGAATCGTGTACACTTCTTATTTTTTCTTTAATGGGAAGAAAAGTTTTTAACACCTTCAAAACGATTTTTTATTATTGTCTTATTGTGTTGTGTTGAAAATGCATGCGGCTGCATGCAAAAATAAAAATTTTCGTAAAAAATCTAATTTAATTGCCTTATCTATCTAATAAAAAGCTTCATATGTGTTGACTACAATCATTGAAATGCACTAGTGATTCTCTAGTGCCAGTGTCTCAATGTATATATCGATATCGATATATATCGATATATATAGAAATCGATATATTTTTAAATATTGATCGGCATCGATATATATCGAATAAAAAATATCGATATATCGAAATATCGATATATTTTCAACAATGATAATTCATACGCAGTCCCCAAAATTTTTTTAGAAATAAAAAAAAGTACCTTTCTTATAAATAATTAAGCTGGAAAGAGTTAATTTCCAAGATCCTTACTATTCCACCAATATTTCATGGAGCATACATCGACAAAATTACACTCAAAGAATGATAACTTTTCGAATAGACAAAATATAAATAAAACAAAAGATTTTGTTAGTAATATTCTATTTGATGAACACTGTGCCGAAATGTTTTTAAAAAATGCACGAAAAACGAAACCAAAGGTAAAAATATTGAATTTGTTACTGTCGATATATTTGGAAAAAAATATCGATATATCGATATATCGAAATTAAAAATATCGACGATATATATTGATATATTTTTAAGAAAATATCGATATATCGATATATTTTGCCCATCCCTAATTCGGAGGTTACTAGTGGAATCTCAATGACAAGCACATGCTAAATGTCTATAATACAGAACATTCCTGGGGTATAATTAGTCAGTTGTACTGGTGACAAAGTCAATAGTGAATCAGTACAGTTTTACTATCGACATTTCCTTGAGGGTATATACAACGTGCATAGTTCACACAAAAAATAAGAGAAAAATACATAAGTGCCAATACAAAATACATACATATCGCCCCTTTTAATGCAACATAGCAATATGTAAAAAAAATTATGTTACTTAACAAAAAGTGTTCCTTAATACATGTAATATATGTTACCAAATACAATAAAGTTTTTTGTTATATCAATTATTATTATTTTTGTTATATCAATTAAATAATCAATTGATTTCGAACCTACAACGACTTTTGTGAATACAATTTCGAAATTGTAATTTAAAAAGGAAATCAGAAAATTTGTTTTAACAATTTTTTTTTGTAGACTTCAAAATTATTCCAATTAAGATTATTGTTTTATCAACAATGTAAATTGTTAATTTTCCGAACCAATTTTAATTGTCATTATTGTTTTATTAACAATATTTTTTTATACACAATCACAACCCTCGACTTTTTGCTTGTCTGTGAAAAACACTATCCCCGCTATTTATTAAATTTAAAATGAGTTTGAAATGTACTTTATTTCAAATTTTTCATAAAAAATTTTCTTAAAATATATTTCAATTTCATTTTATTCGGCCATGTTCTGTACTTCATGTGGAATTAAAATGTGTGGAATTATCAAAGCATTGTTGTTATAAATATTAATTTACAACAACAATGCTTTGATAATTCCGCACATTTTAATTCCACATGCAATACAGAACATAGCCGATTGTTTCATGAATATTGGGGTAAATGTCTTTGGGCGAAATCGAACCGGCGACCCCCTGGACTAATAGACTAACGTTCTTACTTCTCAGCTGCAGACCAATTCGTTATTACATACAAAACTTGATTTGCTTTGTTTCATTTACGAGTGTGCATTCATTTGTTGTATCAACAATGATGATTGTTAATTTGTTTTCACAACTTTACAAAAAAACTAGAGCTAAACAACTTTTGTGAACATATCAATACCATCTGAACGTTTCTAGGCCCCTAAATAGCTCAAAATAAATAATTTTTACCTTAAAAATTTTATCTTTATTTTACCAGTTAAGCTAAATTTGTATTTAATTTTTATACTTTCTTTGTTATTCTTCCACTTCTTATGTTGCTGATTTTGGTATTTACTATTTTTTATTGTTTGTTGTTCTTTTTCCAAATATCGGTAGTGAAAAATTTGGAGTCCCCGTAAGTTATGCTGAAAAAAGTGAATGAAATAATTGTTTTCTATATTAAAAAAAAGAGCAGGAAAAGATTATTTTTCTTGGCACAAAATGTTAACGAAACACAACACAACACAACAGAGAAGTATGTACTAGAATATACTATTTTCAAAAAAATAAATATTTTTTTAGCATAAAAAATAGGGAAAAACTTACAATTTTTAAAGTAAGAAGTGGTCTATATGAGCCTTTAGGGTGCCTAGACACGTTCAGATTGTATTGGTATGTTCACAAAAGTTTTTCAGCTCTATCGTAACTATAAGTTTGTCAAATATTGTTAGTAAGCAATTACGAGTCCTTGTAAGTTATTCTGAAAAATGTGAAAAAATTTTTTTTCTTAAATTTTGCAACAAAAAGTTCACGAAAAATTTTTTTTGGCATAAAATGTTAAAAGTAATCGGTTAAGCGGGCTCTTAGCTACATTATTGCCATATATAGTTGAGCAATATCTTTAAGTTTGAATTAGCTGTTTGCCAAATACTGATAACACCGTTCTTAAGGCACCAGAGATTTTCAGAAACTTTGGAGGTCCATAAAAAAAAATTGGTCAACAATTTCGGCAAACTGAGTATAGGGTCTTAACTACCCCGTGGTAGTACAATCGAACCTGTACTGTCCAGTCCTTGTGTTTTTCCAAAAGTCTTCATTTGTCGCATAGTGTAATTAAACTTTTAAAAACCAAAGATCTTTATTTTATTCACTCCACGTAAAAATAAAGAAAAAAATCTTTCATATACTATTCTACAAAATGACAAATGAAAAGTTATTCCATAGAAACTATAATAACTGAATAAAAAATATTAGAACAGAGTGATTGGATGTTTTATAATTACAACAAACAATTGCCAACAGAAAAAATTAAAATAAAACCAGAAGTGCTTTCGAACATAAATCTTTTTTTTCTTATACATACATTTTTATATCAAAATCTTTGTTAGTGCTGTAAAAAAATTTTTACAAATGATTACACAGATTGTTTGCAATTCTATTTTATTTAGTGGGATATCAAATCATCATTCTTCATTCATGCACAACCCAACAATATTGCATAGAACACGAACAACAACATCATCATCATCTGATACGTATACTAGATGCCACTGGTTATGTTATAATAACTACAGCATCTTAGAATTCTTTTTTGCTTTATAACTCACCATTTCTAATTCTCTTTAACATGATATTGCTTACTACTATAACTACTTTAATAGTTTACCTTGTCCAAGTTCATTCATAAAAAATCACACAAATATCTTAAGAAAAATTTCTTTAAAAAAATCTCTTAGAAATGCAGACAGAAGTGTTGTAAAACATGACGAAGAAAATATGCAGAGAAACGTCTAATAAGAAAACAGGCAACGGTAATAATACAAAATAAAAATTGTAGGAAAAATAAAATGGAAACTGATATATACTGGTATGTGATGGAAATCGTTCGATTTAAATCGGCGCCGAGTAGTGCTGTTGGCTGAATATTAGCGAGTTTGACTACAAACGCTGAGGTCTTGAGTTCAAGACTAGTTTCAGGTAAGACAACAACATCATGAATTTTTCTCATGTGGAATGTTGTGTTATTGTGTTGTTTGCTGTTGCACTGTTAAAGTGATGAAGGCATGGCACTGATCACTGTGGCAGTACCGGCAGCGATTAATACACTTTACAGCACCATTTACAGAACCGTCGGCAAAGTAAAAGAACTAATAAAATGGCTACACACCTTACACAACTCAATGCCTCTACTTGACACCAGAGGGGCTTGCAACACTGCTCTACAAAAACGCGCAATAGCAGTGTTGTAAATGAATTAAGCTTTCCATCTCTCTCCCACTTCACCACCTGTTCCCACTACCTCTATCCGTTTCTCAAAGAAGGTAACACATTAACTAATTAACTGGTAGGCATTAATTGCCTGATTGTGTTAGCTCTCTTTATAAAAAAATAAATTATACTTTATATATTATTTAGCCCTTTCATTGTTTTCAGGGGTGACAATATATTATCCGAATATTTTTTTTTTATACAAAACAATAAAAGCATAAATAAATCACTTTTCAGTAGAATTTGATTCTGAAATCGGCGCCAATTTAAATCGACCGATTTCCATCACATACTAGATATTTTTGTAACTTTATACGTATATATTTTCTCCACTCTCTCAGTTTTCAATAAGTACTAAAATACCAATATCAAACGAAGTTTTTTAGCTTGTATGCAAAAAAAGATACTGATCTTTGACAGGAACCGAACCTGAATTTCCCAAGCCATTCCCATTTATATTTTAAGTATCAGCTATCTAAATTGATCACGAGCGAAGCTATGAAGTCTCAAAGTTGAACACTTCGGCCATGTAAATTTTTTACTGCTTGCCATTTTTTGTTTCTCGTCTGACAACAAAACTTTCTTGCTATATTATGCCCTTGATAAGATCTAAACAACACATATTTGATTTCACGCTTATCTCTTATAGTTAGTGAGCCATACTCATTTGAAAATTGATATTTCTCAATTTTAAAAAAATTTGGTCCACTATTTTCCAGATATCTGATCCAAATATCATACAATTTTTAAAATTTTTTCTTCGTTAGTTCAAAAATGTTATGAAAGTCCGCTATCTGAGTTGAAAATTGTTGAGTTTTTAAATGGAAATTTGAAAATATTTGGAATTTTAGAAAACTTTTGCAAAAAACGCACTATCACTCTTTTATAACACTCAAAATATTCTGTACGTAAAATTAACTGAAATTGTAATATAAAGTAAATTAAAATTCAATTAAAATCCGGTCTTCTTATTTTTCATTTAAATTTAACAAAATGTTTATTACATTTTAAAAGAGAAAAAATTAACAGACTTAAAACTAGGGATGTAACGATACGCCGTTTTGCCGATCCGATACCGATTCCGATACTTAAAAATAAATATCGCCGATACCGATTCCGATACCGATACGAATATTGAAATTGAGTTCAAGTTTAGATTAACAAATCTCAAGAAGAGCAATTTTTTTATTATGCAACATTACAGTGTAAGAGATTATTAATATTTAAAATAGATATTAATACAGTATATAAAATTGGAAGTAATTTTTAAGGAACTACATTTTCATTGCTTTCAAAGAATCTATATTAAAAATATGCAGATAATTAGTAGAAAAGCCAGTACAAATTTGTAATTACTTTATAATTTTAAAAAATACTCGCCATGCTTTTTAAAAAATCGATTTTTTAAAGGACATTTATCAACTAATATTCTTCTAAATAACTTATTAGCTTAATTATTAAAAGTCTGCTAAAAGTTTATATTTATTCACTTAAATTTACATGAAAACACAGTTTTGTGTTTAAATTCGCATAAAAAGAAACAAGTTCTGAAAATGGGTAATTTTTCATCCTTTTTTAACCGACTTCCAAAAAGAAGAAGGTTATCAATTCGTGTGTGTTTTTTTTTTACTTTTTTATGTTTGTACACGCATAACTCTGTCATTTGTGAAGGGATTTTAAAAATTATTTTTTTGCTGGAAAGGGTTTGCCTGCAGTTTGGTCCCATAATTTTTTTTTGAAAATCGGAGGGGGAAATTGGCTTTCCCCAATGCTGTCATTTCTGAACCGATTTTCAAAATTCTTGTTTTGTTTGAAAGGGTTTGACAAAAACTGGTCCCAATTTTTTTTGTCGAAAATCGGAGAAGCAAGTTTGCTCCCCCTCCCCACCAATCCATAACTGTGTAATTTGTGAACAGCTTTTCAAAATTCTTGTGTTGTTTGCAAGGGTTCGCTAGTAGTTTGGCCCCATAATTCTTTTCGAAAATGGGAGGGGGAACCATGTATAACTTTGTCATTGGGAACCGATTATCAAAATTGTTTTTTTATTTGAAAGGGTTTGACTACAGTTTTTTTTTCGAAAATCAGTTGTGAAATTTGCTGCAAACCCCCCTTCAGGTTGGTACCATAATTGTTCTCCAAAATCTGTGCGGGATTTCCCCTTTTCCCAGAAATATTGATTATCGCATAGCTCCTCCATTTATGGGCCGAATTCCAAAATTTATTTTTTGTTTGGAATGGTTTGCCTAGAGTTTAGTCGCATAATTTTTCTACGAAAATCTGTGGGGCAAGTCTTCCACGCCTCCACCCAAAATATTTATTAGATCACAATTCCTCCATTGGCTTACCGATTTTCAAAATTGTTTATATGGAAGGCCATCAAGTATATACTCTTTATACTGAAGTCGGCTTTTTTTCCAGAATTATTTGAGGAATCATTATAGAACACCGAAAAAGAAATTTGTCCTAACATCACTTCAAATTCGGTGATTGGTAATAGAAAAAGAGAACTTCTTGCAATGACAAGCAAATGTGCAACTAATTAGAAATTATCCAAATTCGCAATATTTCCGTATCGCGACTGCTACATTTTCATGATTTCTTTATAATGTCTTTTTTTCTGGGAATAAGATTTAAAAAACAACGAATTGAATTTGAGTTCATGGTAAAATTAACAATAAATAAATTATTGTTTTTGCAAAATAACAGCGTAAAATATTATTAATTTTTAAAGTTGATATTAATAAGATTTAAAAAGTAACAAATTGCATTTAGTTCTTGGTAAAATTAACAAAAAATAAATAATTTGTTTAAAAAAAACTGAAAATTTTTTTTAAAGTATCGTCGTATCGACAGTAAAATATCGCCGATACCGATGTATCGGAAAATCTGAAGTATCGCCGATATATCGGTATCGGTATCGGTATTCGTTACATCCCTACTTAAAACCGTAAAAATTAATGGTTCTTTCATTTTTGAATAAATTTACCTGCCACAAGAAGTAATCCCAACTTCCGTGAAAATAAAAGATGTTAACCTTGTTTCTACTATTTTTGCAGTTAAAAAATTAACTCCAAGTTCTATAAAAATAAATGATTTTTTCCTTATTATTAAATGTTAAAGGCTTATTATTTCGTATCTTTAGTTATTATTTTATATTTTTACTTACTGTTTATTTTAATTTGCACTGGGAATTGAACAAAGCTCCTTCAGGTTTGAAATCCAACGCACCAACCACTCGCCTAAAGCATAATATGTAAGCCAGCATTTTTATGCATTTAACATTAAAAATTAAAAAAAGTATAGTATTAGCTGAAATTGAACATGTGACCTCCGGGTTAATAGTCTAGTACTACACTACTACTTCTTCAATACAGTACATTCCACTACTGTAATAATGTTGTGAGTGTATATAAAAAAAATTCTTCTGAAACATATAGCAAATGTATACTTATCTCAAAGGTATCTGCCCAGACGTGAATCAACAAAAAAAAAATAATAATTAAATTTTCTTTTTTAGTTGGACCTGGGAACAACTATTTTAAATAAAAATTTAGACTTTAGTTCACATGTTCTAAAATGCTGGGATTAAAAAAAAATTGCATTTGTTAAAACCCTTATGTGTTCATATATATTTGCCAAAGTGTTAAATTGTCAAATTGACATTACTTTTAAGATTTTCGGTCGATTTTATTCAAATATGTTTTATTTGAAAGATTAATTAGTGTGCTCTTTAAATTATTTTATAAGATACGAAATTTTGAGTTTTCAATTGGAAAGCAGATCAATATAGAAAAATAGTCATAACCCAGTAAAAACTTTTTTTACTGGTAGGCAAAAATGTATATAAAGATTTAAGTCGTAACTACTTACAATTTGCGTCGATAACTACTTATTTTTGTTTGAGAAGTCCAAAAAATAAGGGGTACCCCATACATATGTATTTACATTATCACACCAATTAACTAGTTATTATTTGGCTTACTTGAAGCTAAAAAATAAGTATTTAAATAAACAAACTAAAGTTAAAAAAATTTATACACATTACATTTTATTTATATTGTTTAAAAATTGTTTAAGTTTTTTATTTTTTTGATCCATCTGGGATACGAACCTGTACTCGTTTAGATTTGAAGACAGGTACTTTACCCACTCAGCTATTTTGACTTATAAGCTTAAGCGACAAAAATTAGTTTTCATATACAAACACATGTTGACTTAAAAACTGGTTGTCTACTTCCCAGCAAACACAGAAATACACTACATGTATTGCCTGGATGAAAAATATTATTGCGGCAATAATCGATTTCGTATTGCGGAAGATATTTAAACTAGCAATATCGCCAGATAACCACTTATAAGAAAATAGGAAGATATCGCTAAAATATTATTAGAAAGATAAAAGGAAGTTTTTGCATTTTAAAAAAATATTGATTGATAAACACCGATTTTTTTGGATTACATCTTTCTTCCTTTTCTGTAAAAATTGGATACATACATTTTGCAGCTAAAATTTGTTTGTCGTGGAGATTACGCCCATTTTTTGTATATTTTTTAAAAATAAAATTAATTAATATAAAATTTTTCTTTATAGCTATTTCGTAATTGTGCCAAAAACTTTACAATGAAGAAAATAAAAATATTACTTCGATTATAATCTTCTAGATGACAATTTGGGGATATTGCTAAACTATTGGCTAAGCGGATATCTTCCAATTGTTTACAGGGTTATTTTTATTAATACAAAACAACAAAGTATAAGTATTTTCAGATAATGAGAAAAAAACTATTTTTATTAAAAACTAAGTACAAGTTCTAATGTGAAGCATAGTAATGTGATAAATAAGTACCACTCATTACTTTGTAAACCATTAAAAGTTTTTGCTGGGAACTCTAAATTTCCTTCTACGATAATTTTTCTTATTTTAGATAATATATACAAACCCTATACTCAATTTTGCTGGAGCATTTTTTTCGTAAAATTCAATCCCGACTACCTTTGAAAAACTTGAAAAATTCATTATATGTATTGTTGTATTCATTAATTTGCAAAATATTTCCGATGTTTCATAACAAGTTATTTCATTAACAGCTCCGTTTAAGACATAACAAAATAATGCTCACTTAACATATATTTTTTTGTACATATTTAAAAAGCCGGCTTTTAAAGTTTGTATCTATCTTTCTTAATGTATGTATCTTCATAAATAATGCTAAAAATGTATTTAGTAAAGTGTATCTACCATTTAAAATGATTAGCTATCTATTAACTTTAATTATCACTTCACATATTTTAAAGCTTTTCATGTTTTTTTTTCGTAACCGTTTTCTTTGCTTTAAATGAAAAAAAAAAATAGTTAATATGCTTTTAAAAACCCTTCCCACGTTGTTAATGTGACACTTTTTTTGTATTTTTATAAGAAAAAAATTTCTGTGAACCACCGGTATTTCTTTTTTTTTAACAAAGAGTAAGAAATTCCTATAGATACCAAATAAATTAGGGGATAAATTTATTTATAAACATGTATTTAAAATAAATATGCACACATGCGCACCTAAATTCTAACTCACATACCCACTTATATACATACATATATTATTTGTTAATCACATAAAAATCAATAAAGGTTCTAAGCTTCATTGATTATCTGGCTTATGAAAATGTATTCGAAAACACATACGAGTATAAAATAAATTTATTTAGAAAAAATAATGTTGTTGCCCCTTTAGCTGACATTAAAGATAAATTCATTAAAAATGCAAATTATGTCTAATAAAAAAGTAGAAAAAATACAAATTAAATACGGAAGTATATAGTCCGTATATGTGTTAAAAAGCTTTCGTAAAACATATGAGTTCTCATAAGTGAACTTTTTACAGAATATAATAGCCGAAGCTTGGGACTTAAGCCAAACAATAGAGATTTTTAAAAATTAAAAACAAATTAATTATGGCTTAGAAGTCATTAGTATTAATCATGAGCTAATAGTTGGAAATATCACCCTATTAAACTTAAAATTTGTTAACCTAAAACTTTTTTAAAAAACAAATTAAAATACGACTGAGAGCTTTAAAATTTCTCATTATAAAAAATGTAATTGGCATTAAGACTCTAAAGAAATAAAAACTCACCCAGAACTTGAACGATTCTCTAGCGATAGCGATCGATTTGCATTTCAACACCTTACATGATTCTAGTCGTTATCATTCATGTAAGGTTAGAATTCCATTGTCATAGGAGGAAGAAATTGATACCATCTAAACACTATATATCAAATATTTTATAATATATTTTGATTGAAAACTGAATTAAGAGTGTATTTCTTAACAATCTTCAGTCGTCATCGCATTTTGAAAGTACTGATTTTTTAGGTTTTTGGTATACCTCCACGTATCATTTAAAAATATCACGTCCTGTTTATGACAAAAATATGCTTAAAGTTTTATAAAGAAATGTGACTCATGAACTTATCATTGGACAAATGCTCTAGTGAGTCATATATGACTCATTGGACAGGGAAGTTGTTAAATATAAATGGAAAATTCTAAAGTGATTGTTGATTTGCCTTTCCAGGTTGCTTTAATGAAGGACTCTCATTTATTCGGATGAAAGCTTAGTAAAACATCTCTGGTTTGTCCAATAATGTTTGGGCAAAGGAACTAGGTTAAACCTTTAAATAAAACTGTATAAAAAAAACTTCATGGTTTTAGCGACTGATTCTGACAGAGGGCACCAAAATATATAGTATGATTCATTTTAGGGGGCGAATATCTTATACGTTGAACGCAAGGATTACAAATTTTCGTATGCCGAGTTAGTACAACTGTGCGCAAAATGGGAGAAATTTTATATCCCCCTAAAACTAATCGCAGATGTAAACTTTCAACCGCCGATACACGTATATATTTTTTTGTAACCTCTACCACAATCAGCCGTTGGCACATTGTGCTTTTATAACAATTGTCTTCAACATACTTGTCCTATGAAAATGGTAGTGGTGAAATATTTTCCGGAGTCGTGAGCGGTGAAAAGATATCGCATCACTTATCTAGCAATGAATGAATTGCAAATAGTTGAAATTCATTCTTGACAGCCTCCAAACTCCATATGATTAAAATAATAGGTTTTTAAAACAACAAAACAACAACGATTAGATCAGGGAGTCATCCACGAACACCCCACCCCCTTTAGCCTCCATTGATCTTCGCTTGGAGCACGAGCTTCTTAAGTTTGGATGTAGAACCTATCACTGAATATATCAATTATGTCAAATGACTCTCTCCAATGACAATGCCATGTAAAGGTGACATGGAAGAAAACCTGGCACAAGACAAATCACTTGACCCAGTAAAAAACTTGCTTCCAATAAAGAAGGTTTCTACTATTATGGAATAAAAGTAGCGCTGACAAACCTGCTGATATCGCTGCTGATTTTTGTATGGCGAGTTCCCGGATTTGCGTACTATATTTTTGCTCACAAAAGCGCTTTTGAAGCGCTGAAAATTATCAACATTTTCAGCACTAGAACTAATAATATCTGAAAAAAATGGTTCGATGTGGATTGGCGTCGTTAACGCTATTTTGAATTTTTCTTATTTCGTTAGTTTATCTATTTTTATTAATTTCATATTTTTACTCAATGTTTTTTATTTTAACTTCAACTAGTATCGCACTAAGAACCTTTAGGTTTGAAGACCAACGTACCAATCACTCGACCAAAAACACTGTTGCAAAACGGCACCAAGAAACTCAAATAAACTTACTCTTCATTCTCGCTTTTGTATAAGTAAAAAGCAAATACTTTTCTCGCTTCAAAAGTTGCATTCTTGTGACGCTATGCAATCAGCTTCTGAGCAAGCTCAAATTTTAAAGCGAATTATGAAGCGTTTTATTTCTTTAGTGCTTCAAAAAACATGAACATTTTTTACTGGGGAATGACTCCGAAGGAGTAGCAACAGGTTTGAATTCTAAAACTTTGTACGAAGGGAGCAGTCACTTTAACGCGGCATCGTCATTGGATGGGATCAATTGACATAATTAAGATACTCAGTGATAGGTTCTAGATGCAAATTAAGGTAATTGTCCTCTGTACTTTAAACAAATTTTTTCGAGTAATGTGTTCTCCTTTTACCACTCACGACTCGGGAACATATTGTGCACACTAACAACAATTGGTACAACATTTCGGCCAGGCAAGTTCCAAAGCTCGAACCAGTTGCGTGTTCTTGGGAAGCAGTAACGCGACTTGTAGTGCGATAAGTTATCTTTACTCTAGACCTTTGACATTACGTACATACGTGTTTTGTGTGTCTATTTTTTATAGAAATTTTTATAATATTGAATATTATTTATATGGAGAAGACGGACGAATGCTTCTGCTTTGGGATATTCTAGTGATTACTTTGACAGTAGTGGACAGCCAAACCAAGATCAGAGCGTTAAGCGTTGTGTCAACAACAGGGCACTTATTCAGTGCATTCAAATAAGTTTTTTTGTCATAGAATATACTCTAAGAATATAATCTGTAAAGTGAACAGGTGGTGAAGTAGGAGAGGGATAGAGCGCTTAATTCATTTGCTAGTCTGCTATTACGCAATTTTTTTTAATTTTGTAGATCAGTGTTGCAGCCCCTCTATTGTCAAGTAGAGGCATTAATTTCTTTAAGCTGTTATTAGTTGTTTTACATCGCCAACGATTCTGGTTCAATGCCGATGAAGGAGGGTGCTGTGATATGCATTAGAATATGTCAGTATTTAGCGCTGTCGGTACTACTAAAGTGTCCAGCAACAATCAATATAGTGACACACCAATGCACATCAGAAAAATGTATGATGTTGTTGGCTTGCCTGAAACTAGTATTGAACGCAACACCTCAGGGTTTTGCAGTCAACGCGCTAACCATCTCAGCCAACAGCACACATGTTCATTAATTGTGTCATGTTGCTAATGTAACCGTTAAGGAAGCGAGAACTATGCGCACGTTAATACTAAATAAGTCAAATAAAATACAATACGAGTGTCTAATTAAAAATTATAAATTTTGGAACATAAATAAATATTGTGTATTGTTGGCTTCAAATCATGATGTCGAATGTTTGATTTTTCGAACTCATATGAACGCATCATCATCAGTGAAAAGCTAGCTACTCACCATTCCATCTCTAAAATATTGTAATACGCATATTAAATTGATTTGATATTTATGTTTTACAAAATTTTTTTTTTATAATTTGCTTGTTTATATAAAACGTGTGAATAAATTTAATTAATTTTATTTTTTCTCTTCTTTTTTTTCTTTACAGATTTTTTGTGCCTTAATTTGAATAACATTTGATTAAGAAAACCTGTTAAAGTTTTAATTTGAATAGAAGTCAAAATTCTCTTAATAATAAAGAAATTAAATTTTGTAATAAAAGTTTTTGTGTCTGTGCTTAACATTCCGACCGGGCAGTATATTGGATTACTATTTATTGAAGACTTTTCCAAAGGGTTTTAGAATACCGTTGTATACGATAAAATTAAGGTGAGTTGTTGTATTTAAGAAATTTTCATTAAAAATAATTTTAATTGCTTAGTGTTAAAATTAAAGTGTAAATGTTTCCAAATGAAATTAATGCTTGAAGACAATGTTGATTATTTTAGTAATTTAATTATTATAATGAAATATTAAACAGTTTTTTAAGCAGAAAAACTAAACTTTTATGTATTTACTTATACTATTAATAATAAAAGTAATTAGTAGTTATATCAATCTTTCAGGTACACTTATTGTATCTATTACCTGTAACTCATTATTTTACATAATAAAATATTGAGGCAAATATGTGCTCTTTATTAGTTTGTTACTCATTTAAAGACTACTCACAACAGTTCTCTAAACTTTTGTTTCAAGTAAACAATTTTTGTACACTTAAAAAATTAAAGCTTATTTCTTGCCTTTTATAATTAAAATTTAAACAATAATAAATCATTTATTTAAAAAACTTGATAACATTTAAAGCAACAAAATTTTAAAAAGCCAAACCCATTTTACGTTGCAAAATAACGTCAATTGTTAATGAGTATTTCTCCGAAACTCAAATGTATTGACATTTTTTGGCAAAATTCAACTTAAGTACAAAATTATTCTAATCTAATCTTACAAGGTCAATAAAAATTATTTTCAGACACTTTATCTGTAGGAATTATAAAAAAAAATAAGAATAAATTTACAAATTCATATGACAAAAAGAAACTCGTATTATAAATACATATTTTCAAAAGACTTTCCAATATTTCGTTAATTTTTGTTTAAATTTTTGCTTAAGGCTAAACAATACTTTTGTATGATAAACAACAAGACGTAAAAATTATATTTGAATATTTAAAAACTGAAAATAAATCATCAGTAAAATTAATGCATTCATTAACTCATGCTGTCAACTATTCTCGGCCTTTTAAACAATTAGTTGACAAAAGCATAAATTACACAGTACGACAAGATTTAAAAAGAAAAAAAATCGTTACTCCATAAACCGATGGTATACGTTTTAAATTATTAACCAAATGGACTAGTTCTACTCTAGAGGTAAGATGATGTGTCACAACACAAGTAACGTGAATAGCTTCCAAGGACTAGAAATTAGTTTGAGTTCTGGTATTTTATATGAGAGGGGTCGGTCACTTTTACATGGCGTTATCATTGGAGAGGGTCAATTGGAATAATTAAGATTGTATTTAGTATAATTAAGGTTGTATTTTTGGTATTTTGGTAACATTTATGTTCTACACCCTAAAACTATACTTCAAATTTAAGATCCTATATTAACTAAATTTATGTTGAAAATATCTCCTTGTCTAAAATTACATCGATTTTGTAGTTATTTTATTAAAGAAAAACCCTTTCAAATTAAACATATTTAGTCCAAGTAGAAAAAATGTAACATAAAGTATAATACGGCTATGGCTCAATGGTAGATACGTCAGACTATCAGTCAGGAGGTCGCTGTTCAAACCTGCATTCAGAAAATTGCTTTTTTTAGTAAAAACCTTTTGTTCAAAAATAATGCGTGTGTAATTTTAGGTCGATAATAATCTGTAAAGAGTTGCCGACTATTATTAACCTAATTTTCAACAAAAGTGTTTTAGTGCAACATATTGTCGCACTCCCATTTTTACTAATCTTACGACAAGTACGTTGAAGACAATTGGTGCAAAATTTCACGCACAGTGTGTTCATATTTATTTTCTTCCGTTTTCGTTGCCTTTGTAAAGAACTTAAAAAAACGATAAGAAAATTTGTTTGTTGCTAACCTTTTTCGGGTCTATTATGATATATGTAAGATTTACTTTATTCAAGTGAACTAGGGTGACAAAACCGATTGATTAAAAATTTAAAATATCAAAAACCTGTTGGGTTTCTGCATTCATAACACTGAATATGTTAGAAATAAAACAAGCAATATTTCATTAAAATCGATGTACAAATATTGATTTTAATCACAATTATGTGGCTGTACTTCATTGACAAAAATTTGCTATATATGGCCGTTAATTTTTATAGTGGAAATATTTTAAAATTTTTGTGTTTAAAAATTCATTTTTTTTTTGTCCGGTATCATATAGCTTAATATATTCCAAAGAATATGAGTAATTTTTAGCTGAAATTAGTGCACAACTTTTTATTTTGTTCACAATTTAGTGAGACTACTTTTAAAATTTTTTATGAACGTTTTAATTTTTTGGTGGGCATTTTTTCAATACCTACAATCAAAGCTGTTTGTGTGTCAGCTTCTTATGCATGCTAAACTGCTTGAGTTATTTTGTCTGTATTTTTAGTTCCAGATTGTCAACCGAGGAGTGAGTTTGCATACAATTATTTTGCGCGGGCGGTCGCATTAATAATTACTTTTACGTAATTTTTTATTTTGAACTGAATAGGTATAAGTCTGAAAATTTTTATTATTTCGGCTTTTTAGTTCAATATTTTTGAATTAATGTAAATTCAGAGCGAGACAACAAATAACAAGTTTGTGAGTGTTGGATTATTAATCAGATAGTGAAATTTCGGCAAAACTAAGTTGAGTCTCAATAAAAATGCAGGGCAAGAATTTAAACGAAGTCTTGTATTCTATTTGCTGACAAAAAAGAGTTAAATAGCTGATGTTTCCTTGTAAAAAGCATCCACCTTCATAAGTGGTAAAAGTGAACAGGAATGCTGATGAGACGGTGTAGCGGCCTGTGGAAATCAGTAGTACTGATCCGTTCTGCTAATCTAATTTGAATATTTCAACACTCCACTCTTAACAAAAATAATTTGAATTTACATTAATTCAAAAATATTGAACTAGAAAGCCGAAATAATAAAAAATTTCAGTTCCAAATAAAAAATTACGTAAAAATAATTATAATATTTACGGCTGGTCAGTGTTATAAATGGAAATTATTTTCTAATTTCGTAACAATTAGTGAATGTAAAATTTACATAACTACACACACACACACACAAGCCAATTCAAACAAATTCAATTCTTTTCAAACGGTTTGAAAAAATTTGTCTTGCGAACAGTATAAAGGGAAAGAAATCAATATTTGTCTGCCATTGATTAAATGATGTTTACATAATTTTAACACATTTCTAAATAAATATTGAAATAAACAAATAAACAATGAAATGAAACTACAATAGAATTATATCGAAAATGTCTTAAAACAAAAGCTTAAAAAACACAGGATGAAAGCGAAGAAGAGCTGATCGTTGAGGCCTGAAAAAACAAATAATGATTGTAAAAATAAATTTACATACTCTAGTATTGAAAAGCAGCAAAAAGCATTTTGAAGAAAAGACTGCACACATTGTTTTAGGGCATTTTGTAAATAAAGAATTGTTTAACTTAGGAAAGTAAATAAAAGTAAAAGTTTCGACGAATCTTTGATCATCTACATTAAAACGAATTTTCTAATTTTATGTTTTAAGCTTTAAGGTTATTTGAATAGAGTAAGATAACAATAACTGGACAGAAATGTCACTACAATCGGTGTAGCTAATTCTGCTGGCAATTCTTGAATTATTTAAGAAAATTAAATTTAAATAAAAGCTTGTATTTAAAGCAATTACAAAATTTATAATATAAAATAAATCTTATATCAATCAATGGACACAAATTAAATTCAAAACTTTTGGAACAGTTCTTAGAACAAGAGTCTGAGTTATTTAAGCCCAAACACAAAAAACAGATTTTTGGTTTAAGAACTCTAAGCTTGATGTAAGCACGACCTCGTAACTGATGGGAGCCTAGAATGCAGTTCATTTAAGAGATTGAATAATCCCCTAATTCTCCTCTGCAAAGTATTCGGAACAATGAGTTATCAGTTTATATCTAGCCCAATGTTCATAAGAAATTAGTGTTATATAAATAACAATCATAATGATACACTATCACAGTAGGGTACTATTGATTTTTTTCTGCCATGATGAAACCGAAAGTTAAGTGTTTTAATTTTCTTGTAATTTTTTATTTTCTGAATGAGCTTGTATTGATTGTATTGGACTTTCTTTTTCGTCGGCTATCCCATTAATCGGCCTCGGCCAAAAATTTGTAATTAAATAACACGGTACAACAAAAAAAAAAATTAAAATACATGGTTCTAATGACTAATTCTGCCAGAGGGCACTTAAAAAATATATCGGCGTTTTGAAAATTTACATCTAGCACTTATTTTACGGGCATTAAACTGTTCCTCCCCTGCCCTTGCACATATTTATAGTGACTCTTGTCGGCCTTACGTTGAAGGTACAATATGTGTTCAGCACTTTTATGCAACACAACACTGGAAATACTTTTGTAGGAGAGTTTATCCCTCTAACTATCCGCTGTATGGGTCTTTTTCCCTTTCAAAAATATACTACAAAAATATTTGCCATAAAATTCTACTATAGGTTTGCTTTGGGCACAACCAGCGGGATAACTGCAGGGGCACCACTGTAGCAGCATTTTTCACCCTAAAGACAGCGACATTAGCCGCAGCTATAAGTTTCTTCAAGAGAGCCTCATACTCAACCAAAATAGTAGTCATCTAACAATCCAGCACTCTATCTACTTTATCAGCTGGCAACACATCGCTCAGTGACTCTTTTCAACTCTATCATGGATTGACCACAATCATTAACTCCAGCGACACAAGTGGCCAAGTTTTTCTGCTACCAATAATTCCCCCTTTCAGAAGCCACAGCACTGTGATGAGCATCAGTGTCATTGAACACTTCCTAAGCCATGCCATTATCACCCGTACACTGATAGAAAAAGCGTCATAACCCTGATGTAATCTGACATCAATGCTATGTCAAGTGTCTTCATTTTTGACCCCATGACACTTAACATCATGGTGATGTCAACCTTTACATCAGCTGGTCATCAGTACCAATGATGACAAATCTATCATCAATGCAATGACACACCGACATCAGAGAAAGGGCGAATTGACGTCAATTTTATGTCAAAATGCCATTAATATGATGTCGCTGATAGAAACCTCGTCATAACGCTGATGTAATTTGACATCAATACTATGTCAAGTGTCTTCATTTTTGACCCAATGACACTTTACATCATTGTGATGTCAACTTTTACATCACCTGTCATTAATCTTCTTTGGTAAACTATAATTGATATTATGGCGAAATAAATAAAAACTACAATATAATTATGTTTTTATTACAATAAAAATGGATTTTATTCATATAATAATTCTTATAACAAATTTTCACTTTTATTATATTACTTATTATTTTTTCTATCCATATTGCTTTGCTATTTATTAAGTTGATATAATTACCCTTTTTTCTTTTTCTCCACAAGTAGTAGGAAGGCAAAAGCAAAGAACAACAAAAATACAAAGTAACTTTAAAGACAAACAAAAAGAAAAAAAGTGTAATCAAATCAACTTATAAAAAATAATTAAAAATATGTATGTATATATTTATACTTATAAATTTCACTCACAAAAACACACGCGGTACTATTTAATTAACTTTAAAAACACAACTGATCTAGAACAAACAAACAGAATATTTTCTGCCAAAACTTCTTTTATTTCATTTGTGTCAAGAGTATGTTTTCCTTCTTTTTCCGCACTTTACTCTCTTTGCGCTCATTCTATTTGATATTGATGACACATGTGATGACTATGTGACATCAATATGATGAAAAGGTGTCATACTATCGCTTGTTTCAACGTTTTTCTTGTGTATGTATACTGTACTGGCTTAGTTTTTAAAAGGTCTTTTGTATTTTATCTGTCATAGTAATGAAGATAAGTGTGCATCAATGCAATGTCATGTTTTTTAACTTTTTAAAAATGCGTTAAATACAAAAATAAAAAATAAAACAATAACATTTGTTTTAAAATACATACTACAAACATTAATGCATTGTTTACTTATTTCTCTTATACATATTTTACAATTTAATAATATATAATAAGTGACATCGTATTGATGTCATTCCCATCATAGCATTGATGACACTTAAGCTATGACAAAATTCTATAATGACGTTTGCCATCAGATTGATGTCAGTTTCGTTGTATATTTGTTGTACATTTGTCATAGCATTGATGTCAGAATTCTGATGATAGGGCGTCATCAATGCGATTATACATTTTTCTATGAGTAAACATACATTAGGCGATGCACAGGCAGCACTAAACAACCAATCAGGCGCACCAACAGGACCAGAAACAGCAATAAAAGTTGAAGTAGCAGTACCTTCAATAGTACCAGCACCAAAATTTGCACCAACAGTATGGTTGACAGCAACTGCAGATGGCCCTAGACGCCAATGCCTTATTAATAAAATAAATCATTAGAAAGATAATAATTTGAACTTCCAGATGATAAAAGGAAGATAATTTCATAAGGTCTCAGCACCCAAAAAATAAATATCAGTTGAAAGAAACGATATTTATTACCAATAGTTAGCAGAAACACCTTCAGCTACCACTGCCACAAACCTCTTAGCTAATTTACAACCCATTTAGTAAACACACAAGCCATATTGCAGATTCCAAAAAACTAGTTCGAAATCAGGAGCTCCCCACCACTTCCTCGGAAGAGTACAGCAACACTGAAAATCTAAAAAATCCGCAGCCGCAACACCAGTATGTTATGTTGTGTCAAGTAAAAAATTTCATGTCATTTACAAAAATTGATATAATTAACAGAGACATCTTCAGCTAGCAACGCCACGAACCACTTAGGTAAGCTGCAAACCATTTAGGAAAGACACAAACCATATTGGAGTTTCCAGAAACTGGGCCAAAAATCCCAAAAATCCCATGAGTTTCCCGGTGCTTCCCCGAAGAATTACGGCAACACTGAAAGTCCAACAAATCCGCAGCTGCAACTCCATTATGCTATGTATTTGTGACCAGTATTTGTGACCATTATTCGCGGCCAGTATTTTTTAATTTTCATAAATTTTTGTTTTACCTCCCAAGCATTGATTTTTGTTATTCGAAGCATTGATGTGCGTACCATAAGGAACTTGCGTTCAAAAAACGTTTGCCATATAATTCTTCTATCAGGGACTGACTCTTTACAAACACCCAAGCTGCAAAATTGACGGAAATACCAGAAATCATTCAAAACTTAAAATGTGTACAAGGGTTAATTTTGTACTTATAATCACAATTAGTACTTGTCATAAAAATCTTGTAAGCCTTACGCTTAAAATGAAAGATGTTTTCATCACTTTTATAAAAAAACACAATGAGGAATATATTTGGCAGCCAGCTATGCAGCCGCGTAAGGGGAGTTTTTCCCCTTTTTTACGAAAGGGATAAAAGGGCCCACAAAACGAAGAGTGACAGTGTTGAAATCTTCCACAAAAATATTCCTCGTGGTGTTTTACATAAAAATGCCATACATGTATTATACTTTAAACGTAATGCTTACAAGGATTCATATGCGGGGTCACTATAACCAATTGCAAAAGGGAAGAAAACTTAACTCCTATTAAAAATAATCTCAATATAAACTTTCAAAACCCCGATACACGTGTGTAGTTTTTAGTGTCGTCTGCCGGAATGAGTCGTTACATTATGTAACTTTTTGTGCTGCACATTCTAATCAATGCGCTTAGAATTTCTTCAAAATTCTTATACTCCAACTATATATCTTTAAATATTATCGCGAATTTTGTTCTACTTAATAAAATGGTTAACCAATTAATAATCATTTAAATTTAATATTTATTTTTGGGAGTGTAAACAAATGTGTCAACTGACTTGCGGGTTGTATATAAATGCAGCTGAAAGTACAATTAATAAACTTACAGTGAAACGGAATCTGAGATTTATGATTAGCCAGTTGTAAAATACAAAATTGAATGCATTCCATAATTATTATACAAATACACTTGTATAACGCTGGATTTTGACAAAACTGTTATAAAGCAATATATTTGACATTTTGATAAATTATAATAGGATCATATACCCGAGCAAAAAGGCACCTCCACACACAAAAAATGTATGATAAAATCGTTCAAAGCAAAGTTAATTTTATATTTTTAGTTAGCGATTTTGCTTTATAGGTATTTGATGTTAACTCAACATGATTTTAAATAACCTTCAAACATAATGTTTCATTTTGAAATAACTATATTTCAAGTTGATTTAATATTCCAGAACAGTTAGAGCAAAATCAATTTGATACTGAAATAATACGACGATTAATGCTGAATCACAATTATTTCAAGTTGAAACAACGTGAGCTTGATACTGAAATAACGCAAAGAATCATGTTCAATCAAAGTTATTTCAAGTTGAAACTACAAGAATTTTATGTAGCCATTTTATTAATTATTTTACTAAGCAGGGTGTCATGATGTGTATTAGCATAGGCATCAGAAAAATTTGTGTGTGCAGTTGGCTGGCCCCAGCCAAGATTTGAACTCGGGCTCACAACAGCCTCAAATATATTTTATTTCAATATAAATAGCATTTCATTTTAATATAATATGCTTCAAAGCATGATTTAACGTAGCATTTATTTGGAATTACAGTAACAGTCATGTTGATTTAAAATGAAATGTAGCGTTGATTTGTTATTGATTTCCTTAAAAAGATCCAACTTTAATTTAACGTGGTGCAAATTTATTTAACTATAAATCAGGATTCTATGGGTTCAATATTTAAAAATGTTATTTTAACAGTGAAAACTATTTAAATATTTAAAAATGTTATTTTAACAGTGAAAATTATTAAATCAACGAGATTTAAAGTTATATTAATATATTTTGTTTAAAACTAATATAAACCACCGCTAATTTTAAATAAAGTCTGTACTTTTGCAGAAATTTAATATGATTTCCAATCAACTTTGCGACATGTTGATATTACATTGGTATATTTTTGATGTCTGTATTATGTAAAAAAAATTCTACAATATCAAAAACACTCGAAACTATTTCTTTCAAACCAAATTTTATGACTTATGACTGTCTTGCTGCAATTGTGCTATGTTTTACATATTTTTTTCTTTCCTTAAATATATATTACATTATACAAACATATTTTGTATTTTTTTTATTGACCCAAAATACTTGTATATTTTGCACACATTCTCGAAATTTTTAGGTTTTTTTGTGCCAAAAAAAAATCATGCACAACCAAGCCCTCTTTAAATGACAATACAGTGTATGAAGAAAACATAAAAAGTAATGCAATAATGAATTATAAAAATTTATCAGTTTTATTGGCTTTTCTGTGTAATAAAAAAATTCATAAAAATGTCTCATTTAATTGAAAAACTGCTTAATAAAATTTTGAATAGTTCCCATTTTGACACAATATTTGTTTATTATATTATTCGTTTTATTTTTTATTAAATGTTTAATTAATAGTGTAGACATTTCGAAAATAACATGAGTGACAAATTTAATAAATTCATATAAATCGATTAATTAGTTGATATTTCCAAAAACTGATAGCCTGTAAAAAGTTTATTAAAATCACGTGAACGCTAACAATAAGATGTAGCGGCCTCTAAAAACAGTATGTTTTTCATCCTGTTTTTCTTTTAACATGATGAATTTGCTTTCCCTGTATTCATTTATTAATAAAAATTTAAATTAACTACTTTAATTAACGAACTCAAAGCTTGATTTAATAACAATTAATTTTTTTTTCTTATTTTTCTCATCTGCTTTTTATTTGCCTAAATTGTTAATGTATTTTTAATGTTAAACCACTTTTATAGTTATTTTTGTTTAGAATTAAATTTATTTTTAATTCATATTTATTCCATTTCATTTGAAATAATTGCTGTCATTATAAATGTTGTTTCAAATTATGTCATTTTACACTGTAGATTCAGTCATATGATTTTATGTTGTATTGTGCGAAAATTTTACTATTTCTATAGCATATAATTATAAATACACATTCATTTCAGTTGGTTTTGTATAAATGAATCCCACATAAATGAAATGAAAATATTCAAGTTAACGTTTCGCCTTCAAGTCATACATACTAAATTATTATCTTTGTTTTTTATCTCAATTTAAATTGTTTTTGCAAAAATGTTGCTATTATTCGCTATTTGCTTTTTTGAATCAACCAACAAACAAACAAAAAGTATCTGCAATTAAATGAGTTACAGGAAATGAAAAATTATTGTGGCTTAGCTATTTTTTACATTTTTATATTTAATTACACATTTTTAAAAGTATTACAAACGTAAAGCTTAGATATTTATTTATATATATTTTAAATTGTATACACAACCAATTTGCTGTAAAACAATTATTAAAATATAATACAGCTGTAGGTATAAATTTGTTTACATATTGGGAAAAATATTTATTGCAACAGACATTTTGGCAGCAGAAAATTAATGGATTTAAAACAAAAATGCAACGAAAACTTGTTACAAAAAGCTTTATTAATCGGAAAAGCTTTTTAGAAGTAACACTAGATATGTAAAATAAATTGAAAAATATATACTCATAGTAATACTTACACAGCACAAAATTAAGACAAGATTCAATTACAATGCAAAAACCTTTGATTTTATTAAAACCGTTCTTAGATATTAGTCTACACAGGAAAAAACTAAAATACGATTTCAATTAATAAAACTGCATAATTGTATTGTTAAGGTTCGACCTACAACGAAAATTGTATATTCAATTACAAAAGATCTAATTTTCATATATTCAAATTTTGTAAAGATGTTAGAAATTTTTGTTTTTGATCATATCAGTAGTTGATGCAATTTCGGAATTAATCGGAAGTAATTTTAATTTTGGTCATGATTCACGACGTGTGTCGGCTATTTATAGGTTCTTTACATTTACACAACACGAACAATCAAAACAAACAACAACAACAAGAGCACAAAAGTGCGTTGTACCTATCAACAAAGTAAACAGCAACACACTTTTACACCCTGCTTTAAGGCCTTAGCAGACGCTTTTGCAATTCTCTTCCCGCACAAAGCAATTAATAATTATTACAAAGCAATTAATAATCAGAAGTGGACTCCGACAGCCTACAGGTGCTCTTAACACTAACAGATTAGATAATCTGACACTTGAGCAATGTATTCGTGCATGCTCTAGTGCAGTGCTAGCCATCGAGAGAAATGAGTTTTTAACTTAGTATTAGTGCTTATGAGTGTGTGTTAGTATTATACCACTGTGTGCCTATTATAAAGAAAAACAGCAAGTTAAAAAAAACCAAAATCTTTCATACAACAGAATGAAGTTGTTGTTTATTTTTTACTCCTTAGTGAGTACATTGGTTTTCATTCGGCTGTATACATATACGAGCCGAATAATGTTCGGAACTCTAGTGCCAGTATGAGCGACTATGCTCTAGTGCATTCATGTACACAAATTCCCAGTTATGTGCAAATTGGTATTCAGGGGCAAAGTTGTACGAATCGTATGGCCAAATATTTTGATAACATCTTAAATGACGGAACAGGGATTTCCACAAATGTACTTAAGCATTTATTTATCGTCTTATTTAAATTCAAACATCACACTCTTAATAAATTAACAAAAAATCGATTGTCTATTACTTTTAAAACGAACATGCAAATTGATTTTGTAAAATTCAATACAAGTAGGAAAAGAAATATGTACAAATTGAAACATTATTTGAAAAAAGCAACAAAAACCTTTAAAACCAAACCTAAACCACAAAAGTGCATTAAACTCATTTCACCTTTTTTTCTTTCTTCTCTCACTCTCTAATAAACAACAGAGACGGCACTAAAATACAACTTCATATAAAACAAATCAATGAAGAAATAATGTACTTTTATTTACAACAATACATATATTAGGTATATGGGTGATTCTCATTCCAAAGTATAGTCCAATATATCATACAATAAACGCATACATTTTAAAATGAAAACTGCTTTAGCATAATACAATATATTACAAATAAATGCACATAAGTTTTTTTTTTGTGTAAGACTTTTCCATTATGTGTTAAAAACGAAGAACGAAAATACTGTTTAGTCTCTTCATACAAAATGGCGTGTCCGTAATGCATGCTGTTGATTTTCCACATTAAGAAACTGTGAATTTTCCCACTAACGAGAATAAGTTTATAACGGTCTTAGAATATTTGCTTCTGCTTCTATTATTCCTCACATACATTTTTTTTTAAATAATAGACATTTTAATGTTTTTTTTTTAATTGTTGTTATCTGCAGTCTTTTGTACTGAGCGTTACGCTTTTTTAGTACGCTTCATTACTCAGTTTAATTATTAAAAGTGCGTTAATAGCAGGTTTGTATATCTAATTTTTTAAAAGTTTTGTGAACTTTGTTAAATAGTGTTAAGTATATTGCAAAACTTTTCATCTGTCAAAAAAATGTATTGACTGTTATCTCCATATAGTTTTAATTTAATTTAAAAGTTTTAGCTAATAACTAAGGGATTGATATTAAAATAAATCGAAGATTTGATTACGAAGAAATTTTTCGTTTTTGTTTAAACCACTTTCGATCGGAATGGTATTTTGTGATATGGCTGATAGTGTGTTTTCTGCAAAAAATATTGAATTCGTATAAAAATTTATTGAGCGTTACGCTAAAACTATTTCTAAATAGAATTTATTTATAAATTATATAATTGAAATTGCTTATTTGCCTTGAAAAAATGTTGCTTCTACGGCACTGTGGGTTGTTATATATTGGAAGAATGTATTAGGTAGGTCGTATTTATCTATGAATAATTATTGAAATAAATTTTAACGTTGTTAATAGACTTTTTTAAATTTAGTTTTATTTGAAGCTTCCTTCAGTATAAATGTTTGTAAGTAATTATTTTAAAAGATAAAAATTTTTTCCCCAAATTAATTTCGTCCTGTGATTATCATAATGTTTTGTTTTTAGAGTAGATCTATAGTGCTTTCAAACGCTATCTAATTTTTTTTCGCAAAAATCATTCCCAGAACAACCGCGAAAGCAAATGTAACGCTTAATATACAGAAATGCTAAAAATTTAATGAGGTGAAAACTATAATATGAATCCCATGTTCTCATATTTCTATTAGTTGTGTTGGTAAACAAGCAAACAAAAAAAAAACCCCAAATGTACGTTTAGAATGAGAATCACTCATATATTGATGTGTAAGTTAGTGTATGCAAATATTTGTTACCTTAAAATAAGAAACATGTTTCAAAGGGCCTTTTGGTTAGAATAAAATGGCTTTTGATTCAATCTGATTTTTATATATTTGTTTATTTTTTTTATTGCGAGATTGATTTGAAAATCATTGGACCTGAGAAAGACTAGCAACTCCTTTCACCGAGTCTTCAGCATTAACGTTTTGAAATTTGCCATAAACTGTGTATTATAAAAGACTTCAAAATTCTTACTATTAAAAAGTATTAAAACTATTTAATATCGCTTTGGAAAAAAAGGCACTTTTTCCACAAAATTCTTTGTATTTTTATTGCCTGATTCATCCTTTGAATTTGATGCTAAATTGATTTCTCTCTTTAGCAGGCCCGTTTTTCCAAAAACGTTCCTATCGAATCCTTCCCCTTTTGGTGTATTTTATTTAAAAAATATATTTAGGGCCTGGCCTGACTAAACATGTCTTGCATATAAATTTACTATTTATTTGAACTCTACTCATTCATGCACACCTATTACCATGGTCTAAGATTATAGCTATTACAATCTATAATAGCGTTTTTCGAAAAAAAAACTTTAAAGAAAAAGAAAAAATATGTGGTAGAAAAACGAAAAAAGCGACCATATTTTAAGACCTTGTACGTGAGCTGCCTGCCTACACATATCGTCGTAATATGTTAAGGTTTGTTTAGATTTTTTGTTGCTTAAACTTGAGTTGAATTTTAAATAATTAATATTTAAAATAATTATTCAATAAAAATGAATGGATATAAAATAAATTTAAATACTAGAAAGAACTTTTCAAATAAAGAGTAGATTAATAAACGGAAGTTTATATAAAGTTATTATGGTAATAAGAAAGAAATGCTATAACGTCGAAGTAATTAAGGAACTGAAAGAAATTCAATCTGTATTTTGGCATACTGGCACTTTATGCCATACTGCTTTAAGATAGTCACAGAGGAAATGGTGCCAAAAGTGTCCTTGTGTTTTTATAATTGGAAGTAACAAAGAACTCTGAAGGTAGAAAAGAACTGCTAGAAAATTCAATCTCTATTTGCAATATGGAAAGGATTTTCCGACAGAAAACAATTTTATTTATTTCTTCATATTTCATTGCCATTTTTGCCTTTGGCGTCTCATAGCAGAAATATAATAATAATAATTACACGATAATAATAAGGGAACGATTATGAATGAGTGGTGGTACAAGATCTACATCTAGAACAGCTATTTGCCTTTTAAAATTTCAATTTAATTTTGTTTATTTTCTCTAATTGAGTCAAAAACATGTGTGTAGACATAATAATAAAACTTAAATATATATATCTAGCGACCTTGATATTTACCTTACTTTTCAACAATTCCGTTTTTTCTCATTAATTAAATAGAATCTATTAATATCACATAAAATACTACTGAATGCTATACATACGTTTTAAATACCAGTATGTAGTATATATTTTTGGTAGATTAAAAATAAATTTTAATTTTTAAGTGACACATTTCATTCTAAAAATTTTGTAAAATAAAAAAAACATTAAGGGCCTAGTATTCTAAGACACTAAACCACAAAGAGAATTTATAGGAAACTAATTTTTTCTTTATTTTAATATTCTGTTTTAGTTTTTCATTCATTCATTAAAATCAAAGAAAAGTCAAAATTTTTATGCATTTGTTTGACGATTGAGCTTGCCCAGCAAAAACTTTTGTCATTTTTGTAATCGGTAGTACTTTATTAATGGGTTACAAAGTAATGAGTGGTACTTATTTATTTTATTATTATGCTTCAAATTATAACTGCTACTTAGTTTTTAATAAAATTAGTACGTATTTTTCTCATTATCTGAAAGTAGTTACAATTTGTTGATATGTATTAATAAAATAAGTAGACAACCGCTTTTTAAGTCAACATGTGTTTGTATATGAAAACTAATTTTTGACGCTTAAATTTATATAAGTCAATAATAGCTGAGTCGGTAAAGTTCTTGTCTTCATATCTGAACGAGCACATGTTCGTATACCAGCTGGGCAAAAAAAAATAAATAAATAAATAAATAAATAAATAAATAAAAAAACTAAAATAAAATTGAAAAAAGATAAATAAAACATAATGTGTATAATTTTTATTTTAATTTGTTTATTTGACTACTTATTTTTTAGCTTCAAGTTAGCTAAATAATAACTAGTTAATTGCTGTGACAATGTAAAAACATTTGTAAGGGATACCCCTTATTTTTTGGACTTCTCAAACAAAAATAAGTAGTTATCGAGTCAAATTGTAAGTAATTACGACTTACATCCTCATATACTTTTTTGCCTACCAGCAGGCACAGTTTTTGCTGGGTTGTATGAAGAATAAAAATAAATGTTTTAAGTTTTCAAACATTTTTATTGTTTCTCATATAAATTCTCACCTTGTGCTATGGTTTAGAAAATATACATTGTAGATATTGGAAGATTTAATATATTTTGGTTATAACAAAAAATATTAAGTGAATGTGTGAATAATTATAAATTACGTTAAGAGTTTATGTGTAAACAAATGCTATTTAAAATTAGAAAATAAAAACAATTATGTAAAAGGTATTAAAAAATGTTTTTAGGAAAAGCTTTTAATTTTTTTTCTGCGTGGACGTGGCACTGTCCACTTTTTTTTTAATAATATTGTATTATCATGGAAACACAATGAGTTTTAAAATTTTAATTAGAACACATAGAAAAAATAACGATCTAAAATCAACATATCGCAATGTTGATTGGAAATCGTGTTCAATTTCTGCAAAAGTGCAGACTTTATTGAGCATTTCCATTTTTTCATATTAATTGTAAACGAAAAATTATTAACATGACCTTAAATCTTGTTGATTTAATATTTTTCATTGCTAAAGCAACACTGTTCAATAATACAATACAACAATTTTAAACGTTTTCTAAAATTAAGATGTTTTGACAATGGATTCTGGTGGGAAAGACAAAAACAAATTATATATATATATATATATATATATATATATATATATATATATATATATATATATATATATATATATATATATATATATATATATATATATATATATATATATATATATATATATATATATATATATTTATTTTGAAATAATTTTGTTATCAATATAGGGGAATTCTTTATATATATATATATATATATATATATATATATATATATATATATATAGACGTGTGTCGGCGTTTTAAAGGTCACAACGGGGTTAAAGTTTCTTCCCCTTGGCCACTTTGTGCAGCATATCGGTATATGACACAATGTGCTCGTAAGAAACACCCCTAACAAGGGGGAAAGCAGGGATGAAATATTCTACAAAAATGCTTCCCATAATATTTTATTACAGGTCTTTAAAGACAACCAATCGCCAGAAATCATTAAAAGCGTAAACCATGTTGAAGGGTTAATTTTATTCTTTAATACTCGGCATTGGAAATATTGTAAGTCTTACGTTTAAGGTATAAAATATGTTCAGCACTTTTATATGAAACACCACGAGAATTTTTTTTTTTACATTTTAACTTTTTAACTCTTCGCTGTAAGGGTCTTTTTGTACATTTCTTAATATAGAGGAAAAAATATCCCCTTCAAAGTTAATATAGTGGCCTAAAATGTTGTAAAAAATTATTCGCCATAAAATGGGTCTTAAAAGAAATCCACACAGAAAAAAATAGACAAGAATTATATTCAATAAAACCATGTTATTAAAAAAAATATGAATTTCAATAACATTTATCTTTAACATAATAAAATATATCGTTGTAAGTATTTCTTTTCCATGCCGGTTATTTCTTTTCTTTTTATACATAAGTACTTAAAACAAGTTGTATCCCATAAAAAAATAAATGGGATATGGCTCAGCTATAGAGAGTATGCTTTACGTCCGGAAAGCCCGGGTTCGTATTCCAGCCATGTCAACATCTTTTTAATTTATATATATATATATATATATATATATATATATATATATATATATATATATATATATATATATATATATATATATATATATATATATTTATTTTGAAATAATTTTGTTATCAATATAGGGGAATTCTTTATATATATATATATATATATATATATATATATATATATATATATATATATATATATATATATATATATATATATATATATATATATATATATATATATATATATATATATATATATATATATATATATATATATATATATATATATATATATATATATATATATATATATATATATATATATATATATATATATATATATATATATATATATATATATATTTATTTATTTTGAAATAATTTTGTTATCAATATAGGGGAATTCTTTATCACAGGAAATTTGAAAAAAAAATTATTGAATACCGGGATTTTTGTTATCAAAAACGAAACTTATTTTTTTCTGTGCAGGTACTTAACTTCATTCACTGGGACGCTAAACTATGTTTAAGTGTTAATTTCGTACTTATTCAAAATTCGTACTCGGCTTAGAAAATCTTGTAAGCCTTACGTTTAAGGTATTAGACGTTTTGACCACTTTTATGTACAAGACTACGAGGAACATTTTTGTAAAAGATTTTTGCCTGGCTTATCGCTGCAAAAGGGAGAGTTTTTTTGCCTCTTTTTTAAGAAATGTACAAAAAGACCCATACAAAGAAGAGTTAGAGGGTTAAAATGTTTTAGAAAAATGTTTCTCGTTGTGTTCTACATAAAAGTACTGAGCATATTTTATATCTTAAACGTAATACTTACAAGATTTCTTATGCCGAGGAGGAATTATGAATAGTAATGAATCTAACTTTTAAAAATAGTTTTAGTTTTCAAGTACAAGTTGAGACTGGAGATTGGTTGTCGTTGAAGATCCAGAGTAAAGTTTAATGGCCAATATTTTTATAAAATATTTCATACCCGTCCTACTCCTTTTTATGGGTGCTTTTTATTATTCATCAGAGTACAGCCAAACATTACCGTTATGTCGGAGAGTTAGATGGTTAATATGTTTAACAGAAATATTTGCGTTAATATTTTCTACAAATTTGCTGAACATAACCTACACCTCAGATGTAAAGAACACATAGTTTTATATGCCGGTATCTATACGTACAGGCTGAAGGGGGGACATTTTAACTAAATAAAATTCCGATGTGATTCTTTTAAAAATTCTACACACGTGTACTTTATTTTGGTCTCCTCTACCAGAATCTATAGTCAGAACTCAGTATTTTTTCGAATTGTATAGTGTAGTCTATATATGTATATAAAAATGAACCTGTGCTTGTATGTTTGTGTGTATGTTCTATATAGGACGCCAAACGGTGCTACCGATCGTTGTGAAATTTCGGAACTATCTTATTGATGACAGGGAAATAGAAATAAGCTATCGGAGGTGGGGAGGGGGAAAATGGGTAACCTCCATATTCACTTTCTTATAGCTGTGCAACTACAAGACTGAGTCTCTCTAATTTTGATATATGTTATTAATAGAATAACATACACTTTCCCGCAAAATATTTGTGGTATAAGAGGGTGAAACGGGTACCACCCATACAAAGTATTTACTAATATTCTTATATCAGCACAACTACAATAGTGAAGATCTCAAAATTTGATTTATGTTACTCTTAGAACGAATTGCAATTTCTCGCAAAATCTTAAGGATATCAGTGGGGGAGATGGGTAACCCCCATAAAAGGTAATTATTCATTTTCCTATATTACTCACTAAATTTTATGTGTGTTAATCTTAGAACCGCTTGTGCAATTTTCAGCAAAATGCTGTTAATATAGGAGCGGGGAAACAGCTACCCCCTTGCAAAATAATTATTAATATTTCTATATTAGCACTAATACAATAGTGAAGCGCTCAAAATTTGACGTTGGTTAGTTTTAGAATAAAGAGCAATTTCCAGCAAAATCTTAAGGGTGTCATAGGGGAGGGCTGGCTACCCCCCATACAAGGTAATTATTAATTTTCCTATATCTGCACAGCAATGCGGTAGCGAAGCACACCGGGTAGAGCTATTATTTTATAAAGTAGTTGTTATATATGAAACTATTAAAACATATTAACTCTAACAAGTTCGCCTACAGTTGTTGTTTTTATGATTTTAACATAGAAATAAAATCTCGTCATATAAGTGTCATATTAATTAAGTTAAGTTGGAAGTAAGTTTCAAGTGTGTGAGCAGACTGTTAAACAAACTATTAGGAAGTTGGATTCGACACAGATAAAAAAAGGTTAAAGTTTTAATGAAAACTAAGAAAAAACATCATAAAAAACTAGATCGCTTAGCTGAAACTCGTAACAAATTTTTCTTAGCTTTGTGTACAAATATTAACAAACAACATTTCGATATTTGGTTTTGATTAATATTTCAAAATTAAGAAAACTAATATCTAACATCTTTTAGCTTAAATTTCCGTTAAAGAAACCAACACAATTTTTTGGTGAGTGTGTAAAAAAACACGAAAATAGTGTAATTATTTATTTTTTAAATCTTAAAGTCAACTCTCTATTATAATCGTATACTACCACTGATCTACTGCATTGGCTTTGTTTTTAAAAATACTTGTAGATTTTATTATTAGCTCTGTCATAGTAATGATGGTGAGTGTACATCAATGCAGCGTCATGTTTTTTAACTTTTCAAAAGTGCGTTTAAATTTAAAAATAAAAATAAAACAAAAAAAACTTTATTAAAATACAAACTGCGAACATTATAACATTGTTTGCTTTTGTCTTTTATACATATTTTATAAGTAGCATCGTATTGATGTCATTCCAGTCATACCATTGATGACGCTTGAACTATGACAAAATTCTACGATGGCTTTTGTTATCAGATTGATCTCAGTTTTCGTAGTATTGACGACGTTTGTCATAGCATTGATGTCAGAACTCTGATGATGCGGCGTCATCAATGCGATGATACATTTTTCTATGAGTGTATCACTGGTAGTATTAGTATAGGTTTTTGCCATATAAGATGAAGATTTTATCTAGGTTTTATCTCGGTTATATCTATGTTATGTATAAGTTATATCCAGGTTATATCTAGGCCACTCTCGCAGCTTAGTTTTAGAGCTATACTCTCAAAGATTTTCTAGCTTTTAAAATTTTAAAGTTATGCAAGTATTTCTTTTTTACAATATATTAATAAAGAATATAAATAATTGAATTTTAATGTAAGGGATGCCTTACAAGAAAATTTTAATTCGTTATCAGCAATTGTTATTTCTCATATCATCCAACCATAATTAAAATATTTTGTTTACAACATTTTGTTATAAATACATTTCGTATGTAAATTGCAAAAAAAAAAACAATCATTTCCGTTCTATTTTTTTCTTTTCATTATCGTTGCCGTTGTCGTCATTATAATATCCAATTATGCAGTTTGCAAATATGTCAAACGTATATTCGTAGTTTTGAAGTCATACGAGTATAAAGAAGGAAACAATAATAATTTACACTAAATTTATTTAGAAGAACCTTATAAAACTGACATTTAATATTGTTATATTATTTTCAATTAAATATTGTATTATTTAAGAATACTTTGAGCTCAAATATAGTAAATAATTATTTCAGAATAAAGATAAGACTCCTAGCGAAGTTAATCAATGCAAATTAATATTTTCTTATAAAATAAAAATAGTACAAACATTCTTGTAAGTAAAAAAAGTTTTTAATTTTTATACAAAAAAGAAGGCTGACGCCCGTTTTATTTCTTTAAATATAAAAACTACAGAACTCTTTGCTTCTTTTCCTTATTTTAAACTTTAAATATAAGAACAAAGAATTTTTTAGAATAAAATTTAATAATGAAACAGTGAGAAAAATGTTTTGTTATTATTGAAAATTATATAAAAAATAGATTAAAAAATAGACTTAAAAAATTAAATAAATATTCTGTTGCTCACCCGTATAAGAAATATACCTATATATATTACACGAGCCCTACCCGGTGTGCTTCGATACCCCATTGTTGTGCAGATATAGGAAAATTAATAATTAGCTTGTAATGGGGGGGGGGGGCGATAACCCTCCCTCCCCGCAGATACCCTTAAGATTTTACTGGAAATCGCACTTTATTCTAAAATTGAACCAGGTCAAATTTTGAGAGCTTCACTATTGTATTAGTGCTGATTTAGAAATATCAATAATTACTTCGTATGAAGAGTCCAGTCCCAGTGTTCCCCTCTGCTTTTTTTTAGAAACTGTCATTTTTTGTAAGAGTAACCCACACCAAATTTTGAGAGCTTCATTATTATTGATGTGCTGATATAGGAATTTTAATAATTACTTTGTATGAGGGTACCCGTTTGCCCCTCCTATAACCCCAAGATTTCGCTGGGAAATTCATTTTATTCTGAGTACCCCACATCAAATTTAGAGAGCTTTGCAGATACAGTAAAATTAATAATTACCTTGAATGAGGGTATCACAGAAAAAATAGCGATATAAAATCAAAATGTCACAACGTTGATTAGAGATCATATTAAATTTCTACCAAAGCTTAGACTTCATTGCAAATTACCATTGTTTCATTTTAGTTTTAAGTGAAACATTATTAATCTAACTTTATATGTTGTTGATTTAATATTTTTCGCAGTTAAAACAACATTATTCAATAATGAATTCGTAAAAGCCTGTTTAGTAGTAAAATCAATTTTTATCACTTTAATTTAAAGTTGAATCAATGAAATTACTTTAATGAATCAATGAAAGATCAACATTACATTTAATTTTAAATTAACATGACTACAACTTTCATTTAAAATATTGAATTTAAATAAAATATATTTTGGTACTTGTATTTTTATTAAAGCAGATACATATACTTTTGCGACTGCAGTGGTTAGCGCGTTGACTATCATCACATGCTTAGTAGTCAACGTGATAACCACTGAGCCCGAGTTCAATTCTTGGCTGCGGCTACCCAACTACAAAACATATATATCTGACGCCCGCACATCCTTGTTGTTTCAACTTGAAATGACTTTGATTCAAAATGATTCTTCGTGGTATTTCTGTATAAACTTCATTTTGCTCTAACTGTCTGTACTGGAATGTTAAAACAGCATGAAATATGATTATTTCAAAAAGAAACATTTTCTTTAAAGCTTATTGTAAAAACATGTTTTATTAACATCAAACCCTATAAAGCAAAATTTTAAATTAACCTTGTTTTCAACTATTTTATCATGAAATTTTTTTTGTGTGCTGAAAAAAGAAAAGTTATTTCTTCTGACAAGACAAACAGAAAAAAATAAACATCAGCTATTTAACGGAGCTGCTAATAGTCGCAACATTACTGTATACTCTCATGATCATAATAGTACCCAGCAAAAATTATTGCTTGCTGGAAGCATTTTTGTAAGGGAGCCTACAAAACGGAATCACTTGCAATTACGCTTTCATAATGCATGATTTTTGTTCGCGATGAGCCGCTTAGAAGCAATAGTTTCTGTATTCACAAAATGCTTATATTAGTGCTGAAAATCATCAAAATTTTCTGCACTAAAACTGAAAATATATGGAAAAAATGGTTCGATATAGATTGACGAGGATGATAGGTGGGGTGGACGTGTTCATAAATGAGCTAACGTCATGTTGAGGGATTAATATTTCTTACCTTTAATTATTAATTTTGTATTTTTACTCACTGTTTGTTATTTTAACTTCAACTAGTATCGAACTAAACACCTTCTGATTTGAAATCCAACGCACCAACCACGCAACCAAAAACACTGTTGCAAACCGGCAGCACGAAGTTAACACAAGCTTACTCTTACAAATAATTTTTTAATTATTTTAATTTTAAATTTAAAATTATTTACTTTACATTATTTTTAAAATGTACTGTTCGTGCATACTTTATGTGTGTGTACTGTTCGTGCATAGAATCGTAAAACATATTTTAAGGTTTTCGCTTACGTTAGTGCTTCCAAGAAGCACTATCGTCAGTGAGAGATGTTAGATCTTAAATACATATGTGCTTTGCCTGTATTTTTTGAATTTTAAAATTATCGTCAAAAGCTAAGAAATGTTCGTGCCAGTTCGCTCGTGCTCTTATGCAAACTTTAGTGCATTTGTAGTAGCATTTTTGGAAGCATTTGTTCTTAAATATGCAATGCATTGCTTCTAATAGCTTTTAGTGCTTCTGAATGTCGAATATTTTTTTCTGGGTACTTTAAAGGGAAACCTATGGCTTAAACATGTGTTTAAAAATGTTTGTTCAGGGGTGTATAGTTCCTAATTCTTTCAAACTCTGCAATTTTGTTGATAGTAATCAATATGAACAATTAAGAAGTTTCGTATTCCTTTTTCTTAACTATTACATTATCTGTTATTTGTTGTTTGAAATGAAACACCATTTGCTATAAAATTAGTTAAAACTATATGTTATTTGTTTAAGTGTATGTATTGCATTGCACAGTGGGGCTGATTGTAAAATATATGGTAAACCGCCAGGGTCAGATTTAATTTAAATTTGAATTGAAAATAGAGGAACTGTTTTATAATTATTTCTGCCAAGATTGCAGCTTAGGCACAAACTGTGTAGCGTCACAGTGGGCCAAAACCTTAAAGATTTTCGTTAATAATTGAAGTTGTGTGTATTTTCGTTAATTTTAAGATTCGTAGCTTATAACCTATAGCTTAGAAATTATTTAGCGACCAGTTCCACTGTGCAGCGTTGCGTTTGAATGATATTTAATACTATTTTTATACATTTTTTTTTAGAGTACCCAGTTGATTACAACGTATATTTTATATGAGAGTTCATTGTTGGTGATTTTTAACAAAGTTTCTTGCAATTTGAAATCATATTTTATACGTAAGATTTTTTTATTTTTCATAAAAACCATTTTCCAACGGATACGCTCTGTTTGTAATAAACAATGAAAGCAAATGTTGTTTTTTGTTTTCTATTTTTTTTTTCAGTTTAGTGCTGATGGAAATTTTTTTGCCTCTGCTTCTGTTGCTTCTTTTATGTACTTTTCGGAATTTTATTATAGATTTCAATTTGTTTTCTTCATTATTGTTAATGTTCTTCTCTATTTTTTGCGTTTTTTGCAAAACAAAATGGTTTGATCTTATGTTGCGTTTAATGTAGTGACCATTACTAAGCGCTAAAGGACTGTGTTCAGAAATTTACACACACTCTAACTTTGTTGATTGCATTACAGCACATTAGTTGGTTGCAACAACAGCAACTAGCAACCAATTGATAGTAAAGTGGACAACATCACTTTTAGTTGTATGACTTTTTTCAATCTGCCCATTTTACAGTAAATAATGTGGACAAAAAAATTATATATATAAAACGTTTGATATTTTAAAATGCATTTGGCTTTTAAGTTTAGAAGCAGGAACGTAAGAAAAATTATTTGGAAACAAATTGGGAAAGAATCATTCTCTAGAAATTATTGAAGACTTCTCAAATCTTCAAGTCAAGTACCCACAAATCAACAATAAATTTTGTATATTTATAACTTTGAGGTGCTGTTGGCTGAAGTGGCTAGCGCGTTGACTACAAACCTTGAAGTCTTTGGTTCGAGACTAATTTCAGGCAAGCCGTCAACATCATGAATTTTTCTGATGTGCATTGGTGTATCATTATGTATATTGTTGTTGGACTGTTAAGCGGTGAAGGCCTAACAGTACCGGTATCCATCTTAAATGAAACCCAGATATAAACTTTCAAAACGGCGATATAAAAATCAGTCGTTAGATTTTGTAATTAAAACAAATTGATTTTGTTGTAAAGTGTTATTTATTACGTTAGTTAAAAAAATGTCATGTCTAATAGAACCTTGAACCTGGCAAAACTCTTTCTAGAATTATATTCATGTTGTAGCCTAATACGCACATATTTACCTAAAATTTTGCATGCAGTCCATATATATGCATATAATGCATGTTTTTGCATAAAACGCAATTATTTCCATTAAATGCATACTTTTGATAATCATGAGGAGTTTGTAGAATTATGCTGAGCTTATAGTCAACTAACATGTTGTCATCCTTATTACATGAACGTTTTCTACCACCCTGATTTTCCGAATAGCTTTTCAGCAACATTTGTCGGCTTTTTAGATTGAGTTTAAAGCTAAAAAATAAGTATTGTGATGGTGTCGCTGTTGATTATTCTTACAAAACTTGCTAATGGCTACTGATAGTCTTCGTCTTTGTCTACGTCGCCATTGCCATCATCATTTTGAGCGTTCACATCCTCGTCGCTTTGGTCATCATCGTCATCACATGATCATCAATGGGAGAGTGAATGTTTTACTTATTTACGATCAAATACTTTAATTTGTCTCTAGTTTTTTTTTGTTTTCGTTTTTGTTTTCATTAAACAATTTCCAACACAAACCCCAAACGCTGCAGCTGTTTTCTGTTGTGTTAATGATCAAACGTGAACAACATTAAAAAGAAAAAAAGCTTTCCAACCATCAACACATCAAACATACTAAAGCAAAGTAGTTCCAGAAAGAAAAAGGTTCTTGCAGGCTGCTTCTAATCTTTCACTTTGAAAGTAAACTTTTCTCTGCCATTGTATTTGTTTGTCTGCCTTTCCTCCTTTTGCTAATATTGGCCAGCCAGCCAGCCATGTAGCCTGTGGTTTAAGCCGCCTTAACATATGTTGGGTGTTATTATCTTTTCTATTAAGGAAATATATATAAAAAAACGAACAACTAAATATTTGCAGCAAGTATTTATACCAAAGCAAAAAAAAAAAAGGAATGTGAAAATATTAAGATTAGAATTTTAATAGAAATTATAAAAAATCTCTGATAGTCTAAAACAGCAACCACTCTACATATTTGCCATCTTTAAAAGAAAAATAAAGTCGTAGAAAAAAATTTAGAAAAATGTAACTAAATGCCTGTTTTAAAATTTAAGCCCGGATGAATGAGCCATAATGTAATAAAATAGACTTTAATTAAAAAATGAACATTTTAAACTAATTTTTATTATTTGATATGTAAACAGTAATTAACATCAAAGACAGTTATGTATACATATTAAATTCTTTATACGATCTTTACTTATAAGTTTGTTTGTCTCTTTATTATCAACATTCGCTTAGAAATTTTACTTACTTGTGCACGTTCTTCATAAATTACATCACATTCCATTACTCCTTTGTTATGTTAGAAAAAAGCTCATTTATGTTTGAAAAAAAAATTACAAACAAAAATAGTTTTTTATCTTCTAGTTTCAAATGGCAGCACATGTTCGTTAGAAAAGTTGACTTAAAAAACTTAAGCCCCTACAACTTTTTTATTCGCTCTCGTTACAAATGCTTTGTACGGTTTTATTTCAATTACTTAAAATAGTTGTATGGGCACATGTTGCACTCGCCTTTGTATTTTAACTATACATAATACTTGTACTTGTTCCATAAACACTTGTCTATGGCTGACGTTTTGAATGATTGTCTTGCTTTTTCGCAAGTATTTACACTCAGAGCAATTATATATTGGAGCTTTATTACAAATTTATTTCAGCTTGCAAAAAAAGATATGTGTTTGATTTTTATTTTCTGTGTACCAATATTGATATTTTTCTTACTTTTACCAATTTTAAGAAAATTATACATTCGAGAAAGTAAAATGACTTTTCAGAAAAATGGCATGAAGAAAAATTCCGAAAATAGCGGTACGTAATATGTGAATAGCTCCTTAGTTGTATTATTTCTCAGTTGAAAATATTCCTAAAAAACATTTTTATAAGAAAGTGATATACTACTTCTACTTTGACATTATAATGAACTACTTTAACATGGCGATGTCATGGTAAGCAAGTACTTCATTAGCCCTTTAGCTTACAAACAACTACTTAAAATTTTAAATATTTCGCAGTCATGAACACACAAAACGTAATAAAAATTTAATTTCTCTGCTGAGTATTGAACTCTTACCATATAAGTTTATTTTTGTATTTTTGTCAAGTGTTTTACTCGCTGGTCTGTTGCACAGCTATTTTATTAAGGACTTAAAACTTGGTTTTGCGAACAGGCACACAAATAAATAAAAATGCACTTAGCTTTGCCAGCATTGAACTGCTTGCTGATCATCTGTATGGTGCACTAAATGCACTAAAATCATGTATTGTTAAAATACAAACAAATCAAATCGGGTCTTATTAAAACCCCCTTATTATAAACGATTGTTAAAGTTAATGTATGCCTTAAGCCCGGGTTTATCATACAAAATTCATACATTAGACTAACATTAACTATAATAATCGTTTATGAATATGGACGATATAAGCATGAATAAGCATGATTTAAATGTGTTAGTTTTTATTAGAAACAATGCGATAATTTTTTAGAACCAACTTTGTTAAAAGCTATAATGCTATTGAATATTTTTTTTAAGATCGTGTTGAATAAATGTAAAAGCCGACTAACTTCGAATTTTAGACAATATGAACACTGAGAGATATCTGCCTTGTTTGAGCATCCTCGAAAGCTTTTCAAAACATCGCATGTGAAAGGCATGGAATTTGTGTACTGCTTCTAATTAAAAATTTTTTTTTAAGAAACCGATCGAATCAAAATTGCAATCAGCTCTTAAACTCATAAAAAACTTCTAATTCCGTATTTTTCGAAAAAAAAAGGTTTTTTTGTAGCAACTCCAAAAGTTTTTGTAATTTTTTTAAGCCGATGACGCTATTGAGGTGATCGATCATCCAGAGTTAAATTACGATAAAAGATAAAATTTTTTGTGTGTTCTTCGTTTTCGTTTTATTTTTCAGATATATATGAGCATTAGGGTGGATAAAATTCTACGCAGTGTTCTAAGCAACTTTGGCCTAGAAACAATGGGTCTAAAATGGATTTTAAGCTTGCGAAAATACCAAAATATGTTTTATGGCGCCTCTATTATAGCAATGGCGTATACTTAATATTTTATAAATATATTAAATAATGATACACATACGCCTGACCGTACTTTTTGTCTTTTTTGCTATATTATAATGGTGGCAAATTGGGATTCACTGGCGATAGTCCTCTAATTTGTTGGTCAAATGTTAGGTGTACAAGATTGAACTGCCGTACCAATTCTTATTCTATTTGGAGGGTGTCTGGTCCAATCACTATTTGATTTTATACAAACTTACAACATAGTTTGGAATTTCCGAAAGCTTGAAATCCATTTGTTTTAGACCCATGTTTTCTAGACCAAAAATGCTTAGAATCTTTTCCTCCCCTAAGATTCTTCATTTTTTGCATCCATGCGAATCGAACAACCGTAATGAGCATCCATAGAAATACGTCACTTCTTTTTAATATTCTGCATTTATATAAAGTGACATAAGAGTTTAATGAAAAAAAACCTTGGTTTGTTATTTCTGTTTCTTGTTTGTTGAATTTTCCTACATCGCATCTGATTTTCCGCTGGCTTAAATCATATAAGAATTTTGTTAAAGCAACGTTCAATACCCTTTTTTATTACATTCGTATACATATTTTCATTACTTCACTGCAAATTGAATTAAACACAATTGGGAAGATCTTTAAAAAAATTCCTTCATAATATACAAATAATTTTCAATTTAAATAAAAGATTATCGGTAACATTCTATACAATTTTTGTATACAAACCATCATCAACGATTAATGAAAGATATTCCAGTATAACTTCACTAAACTTTTAAATATTTATGGCCAACCCGACTAGAAGAAATTTTCATGCAAACCCATTTTGGATTCCAATTTGGATGTAATGCATAAACGTATTTGCGACCCGATTGGCTTCCTTTTGGGGAAATATCGAAAACTCGCAAAACCTTGCTGAAATCGAAAAAGACCAAAGTCCAATATTTGTTAAAAATTACTTAAACTGTCCAAGGGATTAAAGTAAGCAACGATCACTTCAATGGAAAACGAGCAAAAAAATACGATTAAAAATCTGTGTTAGATTTTTCCAAAAAGTTCCAAATAGTTTCCCATTTATGAAGAGCTTAGGTCAAATCACTAATTCGAAGATGGGCTTTCCGAACCAGTGCCCTGTCGGATCCCGAATGGGATAAGCGTATTATGTTTGCTACCTGCGTTGCCAAGGGACCTCCAATACATGTACTGGGACAATTTCTATTTGGAAAGTTCACAGTCTTTAGTTAGCTAATGAACATATTTTAATCAAAACCAAAGTCATTAGTTAACCAAAAACTTTGAATTTGGTCATTAGAATCATAATAATACATTTTACTTTATATTTTAAATGCATTTTCATAAATTAAAACTGAAAAATAAAGAATATTAACAAAGAGTGACGTTCAGTACACCAAACAACGGACAACAATAAGTGATTTAAAAATATAATAATAATTTTAGCGTAGGGCAATTACCCTTCGACCTTTACTTATTTTATTTAACTTCTAATTGTACATATCTTTTTTATTTGATATTTATTTTTTGTTTAGTTGTTAAGGTTTCCTGTGTCAGCTGTTAAGTAACTCTCTTATGACTATTTATGCGAGACAAGTGTTTGTCTATGTCTAAATACGTTGTGTTTTTTTCTCGCTTTTGTTATTGCTGGCTGTTATTTAAGTGTTCTTTTTATTTATTGTATCTTTTTATTTCGCTTTTCGGCTAAAATAAAAAAAATCTACTTATTCTACACATAACTTTCATAAAAACGAGCGCAAAAAAATCCACTTGAAGCTAAAATTAACATACAAGTTGTAGAACAAGTTTATTTTTAATTTTTGTTTTTTGTAAAAATGTATTTTTTGTTGCTTTTTCCATTACGGTTTTTGGTTTCTAATGAATTTATTTAAATTAACACAAATATTTATTGCACAATATACACGTACGCCACCAAAAAAGAAAAAGTTAGTAAAAAAATAACAAAAATCTCCTTTAAAAAATGTGTGTTGTTCAGTCAGAGATTAAAATATAAAATGCAAAAAATATCTGTTTGAAAAAAAAAACATTTTTTTCAAAACAAGTCTTAATTACCTTGTTTTATTATGACTTTACATTCTTACTTGAGATTTTTTACGATTTATTTATCTTTTTGTTTTATTTTATTTTTGTTTCACTATTAATGAGCATGACGTATGTGAGTAGAAAAATAAAAACATACTTCGTTTCATAGCTGCAGTTCAGGTGATTGGTGTGTGCCACGTGTGATCACTCCTGATCGCGAGTACATATTTAGTTTGTTCTCTATATGGATACACACAGAAAAATCTCAATGAAAAACGTCGAAAACCAGGTTAATTTAACATTTCTCGGTAATGATTTTGCTTCATAGGCGTTTCATGTTGATTCAACATGATTTATAATAATCTTGAAGGAACATATATCCTTTTGAATTAACTGTATTTCATGTTGATTTAATATCGCAGTACAGTTAAATCAAAATGAAGTTAATACTGAAATAATACGAAAAATCATGTTGAATCAAAGTTATTTCGAGTTGAAACAATGTGAATTTGATATCGGAAAAACACGAAGAATCATGTTCAATCAAAGTTATTTCAAGTTGGAACAACGTAAATTTGACACTGAAACAGCACTAAAAATCATGTTGAATTATAGTTATGTCAAGCACTTGCACTTGCGTGATGGATATTAGCATAGGCATCAGAAAATTTTGAGTTGTAGTGGGCTGCCCCAGCCAATATTTGAGCTCGTGCCACTTGCATGATAGTTCACGCGCTAACCACTGCAGCTACAACAGCTTCAAGCTTTACTATAGCTATACATAAAATAAATACCCATCGTATGTAAAATGAATGTCATTCTAATTCAACATGATTTAAATGATTATTTAACATAAAACTTATTTGAAATTAAAGTAATAGTAATGTTGATTTAAATTGAAATGTAGCGTTTATAACAAAGCTGTCTTAACAGTGAAAAATTTAAAATCAAAGAGATTTATGATTAGATTAATAATTCTTCATTTAACATTAATATGAAACAATGGTAATTTTAAACCAGCACCAGTAAATTTTCCATGGTAATTCGTTTTTTTTTCGTCTACAGAGCCGACACATGTAAAAATAAACAACAACAAGTCACACAACTGATCACAACAGTGAACTGTAGCAATGAAAAAAGCAACTATATACTAACACACTTAAACGACAAATAATTTCTTGTTAATTTAATATGACTTTAAATTACAATTGCGTCATGTTGATTTTACATTCCTTTTTCTTTTTTGTGTATGGAGATGGAAGCAGAATGCAAAAAATGCGCAAAATTTGTGTGCAGCGGGAAGTTTAAGACATATTGTCAACAGTCTAATGTCAATATATAAAACTTTCATCTCAGCATAAGAATAAAATGTTAATTTCTGAAGTTAGTTATTTTTGTGTAATTAGATATTAATTCATTTTGTTTCCTGATATACAATATTTTAAACAGACAACATGAAAAATAAAAAAAAGTTTATGCACTATATGTTAAAAACAACAAGAATAATCTCAGGTCACCGGAGACCCCATTGCGATTATTGCCATTAATTAAGGGTTAATAAATCCCAAAGTTAAGTGAAATCAGAAAGAAAAAAATTATTAATTAATTTTTGCCGCACCTTTTACTATCATGCGTAGTGTACTTAAAAAAACTAGATATAGAAACGGCAAATAAAAATAAATAATACCTAAACATTAAGTTTCTCAAAAAATTATATATATTTTGAAAAACAAAAAACATTTTGTTATTTATGTAAAAAATTTTGCAACAGTGCGTATAATATATGTAATTTGAAAATAAAATGTAGAAGGAAGGGAAAGAGGTGTAGCAGATGTGGGATAGCAATTAAGAATAATTTTTTCATATATATATGGTATTTAATTAAATGGCTGTGCTACGGCCATATTGATTAAATGTTTTTCTTTAACAACTACTTAGAAGACGCTGACAATGCACACTGACAATACATACTTGTGTTTGTAAAAGTGGGCAGTACTTCGCCCACACAAAAAGTAATATTTTCAGTTATATACTTCTATAAAAATAATCTGATTAAATTTTTCAAATACGACGAGTTCTTCTGTCAATACAAAATAACAATTTGAAAAGTGGGCAATGGCACGCCCATACAATATACATACACTAATTTTCAACTACATGTGCTTCATAAATTCTTATAAAATTTTGCACACATATTGAGCTCTCCTGAATATACAATTCAGCGATTGAGAGAGTAGGCAGTGCCACCCCATACATAGTAAATATATGACTTTCTACTTAAATAATGCTCATGAAACTTTTTGCATAAACGTTTAGGTTTCGCTGATAAGAGATACATATTATTTTTTTTAATATCTTGAAAATTTGGTTTTCATTATGGAAAATCCTAATTCAAACAAAATAATTTACTGTATCAGATAAAATAATTGCCTAAAAATGTTTTTTCATAATCGCAAAAAAATATAGATTCAGAAAATTTTTTTGCTGAAATAGGACTTATAAATAGCAGTTAAAGGCTTATGTTTCCTTATAAAAAGCATCCACCTTCATAAGTGGTAAAAGTGAACAAGAACGGTGATGAGACAGTGTAGCGGCCTGTCGAAATCAGTAGTACTGATCCCTTTTGCTAATCTGTTTTGAATATTCGAACACTACACTCTTAATAAATAATTTGAATTTACATTAATTGAAATATTGAACTAAAAACGAAATAATAAATTTCAGACTTATGATTTTTTCTAAAAATCAAATACCTTATTTTCTGAAAATGAAACTGGATTTTCCTGTTGGTTTTTATTGTACATAAGATCACAAAATGAAACATTTACTGAATCAGATAAACTGTGTATTGAATCTAGTAAATTTCAAACAAATGCTTATCTGAAAAGAAAATAAAAAAATTATTTTTGTGTTTATTTTTTAAATTATGTATATATAATACATGCTTCAGTGATTTACTGCAGTTGAAATTACACTAAATTTAAATTTTAGTTTAGTTTAACTAAAGTAGCTTTTAAATGTTCAGTGATTTATTAGCCCTAAGGCGGTTCATGTTAAGTTATGCTTAAGTGTTCATAACTAAATAACTTTTTCTCTATTCCTTCTAAACTTCGCGCTATTAAAAATAGGAAAATACTAATTTCATCCCAATTTTCGAAAATCGAGATCTTATTAGATCTCGACGTTTTAAGTTCATAGATTCCCATTCTGACTACTTTTACGATGATGTCCGTATGGATGTACGTGTGTGCGACTATGTGTGTGTATGTATGCTTGTAAACCTCTCATAACTTAAGGGGGGCTTTACCGATCGGAACCAGACTTATGGTGTTCTAAGGACAATGGCCTTGGTTACATGTCGTGATATAATGAATTGATTCGGTTCGGTAAATTTTGAGAATATTAAAAAAATATATATATTTTTTCAAATATATTTTAAACTACGGAACCGATCAAATCCAAATTGCAATCAGCGGAAATTTTTCGAAAAAAGCACTTTATTGTAACAACTCCAAATGTTTTTGTATATTTTTTCAAGGATATGGCGCTATTAAGATGTTCTATAATCCGGAGTTAAATTACGATAAAAAATAATATGTTTTGTGTGCTTTTCGTTTTCGTTAATAGCGCGGAATAAAGCTCTACGAAGTGTAACTTTGGCCTAGAAACCATGGGTCTAAAAGTAACTTTGAGCTTGGGGAAATTCGCCAATTTGTTTTATGGAGCCTTTATTATAGCAAAATTTGCAACAAGCGCTTGAAGCAGTTTTGGAGTATATTCAACATTTTATCTATACATCATATAATGATAGTTTAAGAACCACTGGCGATAGTCCTCTGATTTGTTGGTCATAAGACTGAACTGCCATATACATTCTTATTCCATTTGGAGGGGTCTGGTCCAATCTCTGGTTGGTCTAATACTAACTTATAATATATTGAAATACACCCACTCCATTCGGTTTTAATTTTTTTCAACCATACAAATCGAACTACTATATGAGAGTCCATAGAGGCAGCGATGCTATTTTTAGCTCTTTTTTACGATACGACAAAAAACGATATAACATACTGTGTTTTCATATCGTAAGTTTTTTACGATATGACAACACTGTGATATGACAACAACCTGTATTAGTGTTTTTATATCGTAAAAAACTTACGATATGACAACACAGTATGTCATATCGTAAAAAAGAGCTAAAAATGCCATCGCTGCATAGAGGTACTTAATTTTTTTGTAATCTTTATTTTAACAACTCCGTAGTATCCCATATTTTTTTATAAAAAATTATAACTTGAATTAACGAGCTCCAACTCGAATTAGTAAATTTTAATTGTAGTTCGAAAACTTACCTAAAATAGTATATTATATATTATTATACATATTGATTACATACTTCGTTTAATATCTTATTAATAAAACATATACATTTTTTTCTTTCCTTTTCAGGTGAGTTTCAATGAAATACAAAATTTTAAGCTTGTGGTGAGTTGAAAGCTTTGTGTATGATCAGTTCGAATGTTATTAATAACTGAAGGTAAATCAATCAATCAATCAATTGTTGGTTTTAATTTGGATATCATAAACGAGGGTTACTGTTTATATTGTGAGAGTTATAGTGAAAAGATAATAATTTATTATTAACAATAATTTTATATAAAAATTTTGTTTATGATACACACAGAAAAAAGGAATGTAAAATCCACATGCCGCAATTTTGATTGGAAATCATATTAAATTTACAAGAAATAATTTTTCATTTGAGTGTGTTAGTGATTATTTGCTTTGTTCATTGCTACAGTTCACTATTCTGCTTAGTTGTGTGACTTGTTGGTGTTTATTCTTACATGTGTCGGATATGTAGACGACAAAAAACGAATTTACGAATTTAAAATTACCATTCTTTCATATTAATTTTAAACGGAAAATTATTAATCTAACCTTAAATCACCGTTAAAACAAGTTTGTTATAAACGTTACATTTCATTTTCAATCAACATGACTATAACTTTAATTTCAAATAAGTTTTATGCTAAATAAACATTTAAATCATGTTGAATTAAAATTAAATGCATTTTACATACGATGGTATTTATTTAGTGTATAAGTAAAGAAAAGTTTGAAGCTGTTGTGGCCGCGTGGACTATCATGCAGGTGGCACGAGTTCAAATCTTGGCTGGGGCAGCCAGCTACAACGCAAACTTTTCTGATGACTATCACGTGAGTAAAATAATTAATAAAATAGCTACATTAAAGGCATGTTGTTTCAGCTTGATATAAATTTAATTCAACATGATTCTTCATGTTGTTTCAATATCAAATTCACGTTGTTTCAACTTGAAATAACTTTGAGTCAACATGATTCTTCGCGTTGTTCCAATATCAAACTCACATTTATTCAACTCGAAATTACTTTGATTCAATATGATTTTTCGTATTATTTCAGTATAAACTTCATTTTGATTTAACTGTACCAACATGAAATATATTTAATTCAAAAGGAAAAATTTTCTTTCAAGATTATTGTAAATCATGTTGATTTAACATGAAACATCTATGAAGCAAAATCAGTACCGAAAAATGTTAAATTAATCTGGTTTTCGACGATTTTACATGGAAATTTTTCTGTGTGTATATACACTTTTTTAACGATCGAGGCGTTTGCCATAGTATCCCTAAAGGGAGGAGAACTTTTACAAGAGAATTCACGTAATTGGTTTCTAAGGCTCTAATCATGGAACTTTATATGAGGGACCGTCAATTTTTACACGGCGTTGTCATTGGAAGTGAATTGACATAATTAATATACTTAGTGATAGGTTCTAGACCAAGACTTAATGTACTTGTCTTGTGATGCGTTCTTGAATACTATTTCTGATTTGGAAAGAAATCTGCTGGTATAGTAAGAGAAATCGATTGAGAGAGAAATCAATCGCAGGGTTTAAACTTTTGAAAGGACCATAACTTAATTTCAATAAAAAATTTTTTTTAAAATTTCTACATAACCTATGATTTGTGCAATCCTCGTAGCAAAAGATTTTCAACTAACAATATGCGTGGTGGTAACATGAATTTCAAATACATATTTGTTAGCCTCATGAGAATTACTGAAATCTAAACCTTGGACTTTTATAAACCTTCAAGGTTTTTAAAAATAACACTTTTTTTCAGACAAATAATTTGGAAAAAATTCATAGTGGATTATTTTAATGAAAAAAAAAAATAAAAGTACAACCTTTTTATGGATGACTAATTATTTTACATGACCTAAACACAACTAAAGTAATCAGCAGATAATTTTAACAAAATATATTTTTTTGTTGCTGTTCTATAGATCATTTGTATTTATATTTTAATAAAGGCGCCATTGTAATGACTTTTTACTGATTATTATATTGCTTTTTTACGCCAAGCAAGCGTCTTTATTAATTGTTAAACTTTATTCTATGTTTGAATAGCACGTTTAATATATTTTTGTTTTTCGTTTACAATTTTTATTAAATTTTGCTGATTTTTTTATTCAATTTATAACCATAAAATTTAATTATTATTGTTCAATTTTATTAATTGTGCTGTTTTGCTGTACATATTTTATTTTTCCATCTCCCAATATAATTTATTATCTCTGTAAAAAAACTGGCTGGTTTGTTTGTTTTTTTCTTAATAATTATAATTGTTTAATTTTTTTCAATATTTACTTTGCAGTGTGTAATAAAAGGTATTAATTAAAAAATTTTGTTTGCATTAAAATACAACATTTAGAATATAAAAACTTGGGCTTGGTTTCATTAGTACGAGACTAATTCCCTGCTACGCCTACATGCCAATAATTCAGTGTTTGTAATTTTGTTATTTTTGTCAACAGTTTATTAGTGTTTTAATAAAAGGTATTTTTTAAAATTAAAGCACGTAAATTAATTTTCAAATTGACAACGGCAATTATTAAAAATCAGGGGTGGCAATGCTCCAGTGCTTAGAATAACATAGTACAATTGAATTTAAGATTTATTTGAGCTTGCATGCTTTTTATAAAAACAGACTACCGATCAGATAAGCCACGCAAAAAAAGAACAATAATGTTTAGTTTATAAAATATCCCTACTCCAGAGAAGTTCAACTTCACGTGTACTTTAATTAAATAATTTCGAAATTGCTTACTGAAATCCTATTATACTGAAAACATGAACACACAGAAAAATTGCATAATACAATTGTCGAGAACAAGGTTAGTTTAAAAATTTTCGTTAGCTACTTAGCTTCATGGGTGTCTCATGTTAATGCAACATGATTTTACAATAACCTTCACAGAACATTTTTCCTTTTGAAATAACTATATTTCATGTCGATTTAATATTCCAGTACAGTTAAATCAAAATGAAATTTATTCTGAAGTAATTCGAACAGTCATGTTTAGTCAAAGTTGTTTCAAGATGAAACAATGTTAATTTTATGCTGACATAACACGAAGAATCATTTTGAATTATATTTATTTCAAGTTGAGACAACGTGAATTTCATATTGAAACAACACATGTTGAATCAAAATTATTTCAAGTTGACACCACAAGAATTTAATGTAGCCATTTTATAAATTACTTTACTTACATGATGTGTACATATCAGCATAGGCATCAGACAAATTGGTGTTGTAGGTGGCTTCGCCAGCCAAGATTTGAAAACGGGCCACTTGATTGTTTGTAGCCACTACAGCCTCAAGTATACTACAGACATACTCGTATGTACACTAATATAAATACCACCATAAGTAACATCAATTTCATTTTATTTCAACATAATTTCATTTATGATTTAATATAAAATTTATTTGAAATTAAAATTAAATTCATGTTTATTCAAAATGTAATGTAACGCTGGAAACAGTGTTGTTTTAACAATGAAAAGTATTAAATCAGAGAGATTTAATGTTAGGTTGATATATTTTTTTGATTATAATGGATCTAAAACAATGGTAATTCTAATCAGCAGCAGTAAATTTTCACGGTAATGCGATGTTTATCGGCTATTAGTCGCCTATTTCCATATACACAATACGAACATTAAAATGAACAACAACAAAACAACAACAATTCAAACAACTGAGCACAAAAGTTCATTGTAGCTATAAACAACACATTTAAACAACAAATTATTTCTCATAAATTTAATATCGAGCCATAACCGTCAAAAAAGCTTAAGCGACAAGCTTTTTAAAAATTATTTTTGTGATATTTACGGTAATTCGGACTATCTGTCGAAGTTTGAAAGTCATGTCAAATATCGTTACGGATATACAGCAAACGAAATTTTAGCTTACGTGCATTTTTCGTTTAAATTTTTAATTTCTTTAAATTTTTTAGTGAAAGAGCAGCTTAATAAGGATAATAATTACTAGTTTTAAAATAATTTGATTAAATTAACTGATTTTTCAAGTCTTCAAGAATATCTCAAAATATCTTAACTGCCACAAATATGAGTTGTCTTATAAGAAATTTATTAAGACTATTTATTAACATTACACACAACAATCCACTACATTTCTGTATATCCAATATTAATGCTATACTTCGATTTAAAACAAGGATAATTAAAAAATACTCCTATAAAACTTACTTTTTGGCGGTTATGGCACAATATGATTTCCAATCAACATTGTGACATGTTGATTTTATATTGCTATCTTTTGTGTGTAATAATCCAGTATCGTATGTATGCCTTAAAAGTTTCTTCCGAATTTATCGCTTTCTAGTTTAGAATAGTTCAGCTTAAACACTTCGTTATAGAGCACAAATTAAATTTAATGTATTTACAAAGTATAAACAGAATGAGTAATAGCGGTTTGCATCTTTTTTCTATGGAATACTCATAATTGCAACCTATTTTTATTAATCGAATAACCAGGGAAACCGCAAATATGCAATTGCATGTTTTTTCCTGTGCGATGTATTTAGTTACAAATAAGATATTTGTACGTTTAAGAACTTTTAAAGAATTTTGGCACTAATTTGTTAGCGCATATTTTTGCATATCTTACCCTTTACATCATGCTTTTGCACATTTCAGACTTGGGCGATATTTAGGGAATTTTTCTGCTTTTTTTTGCATATAGAGTTTCCTAATTCCCGACATTTCTTGATTCCCGGGAATCGGGAAAAATTTTGCAGAGTTCCCGGGAACCCGGGAATTCCCGACATACATATATTAAAAAGTCCTTTTTTTTAAATTATATTATATTTTTTTATTGAAACAAAGTAAAAGAAATTTAGTATCAGTAAAGCAATATTGATTGAACAGCATAAATAACTACGCAGCGGGAAATAAGTGACTTGCCTTGGGACAGGATGTCTTCCTGGTAGGGTTGTTATATAATTCAGAAACATAAATTTAAAAGGAAGAACTTAAAAAAATTTTTGAAAACGTTATTTGAGAGTAAAATAGCTGAAAAGTGTGTTCTGTAGAAAATGGTCACATATTCCAGTACATTTTACTTCCCAGGATTCGGGACGAAAATTCCCGGGAATGGGGAAGTGAAAAATTGCTCTATTTGCCGGGAATTTTGTCCCGGCGCTACCCGGGAACGAAACCTTAATACTAACAGATGAAAACATAGGCTAGCATTGTTAAATCGACTTCCATGTCCATAACCGAATAGAATGCTAGAAATTAATATTATAAAAATTATAAACGAAATTATAACGTTTGTATACCCTTTTAAGAGCATATTTTTCAAGTTTTTAGAGCATATTTTTATGTTTTTGGTGCATATTTAAGGCGCATAAACACATTTTTTGTAGGGCATATTTCCGGTTTCCCTGCTAATGAAAATTACATGGAGTAACCCGTTAAATTTTTTTCTTTATAATTTATTGAACTAAATGAATTCTTTGTAAATATAATTTACCAAATGCAAAACATATAGGCCACCTGTTAAAAATCATCCAACAATTTCATATAAACTTGTCCTAAAGCTTTTTGCCTTAAAATGTTTTTTACGACTAATTTCATTAAAAAAAATTAATTTCATATGAAATACCCCTTAAATACCGTGTGGATTCAACTGAAAAGATAAAATTATAAATTATTAAAACCCACTTTACCTTATACGAGTATGAATGCAATTTGATTCATTCATACATTTATTCGTTCATGCCTTTTACATTAACTTATCTTACATTCTAACAGCAACCATATTTTTTCTCAGATCTCATCTGCATATTACTTTGACAGCAAATAATTTGTTTTTAAACAAATTCAGATTTTATTAATAAATAATATGAAAAGCTGTCATGTCTGGTAAATATTTACGTTGAAAAATGTAAATAATTAGATTTGCGATGTGAACAAAATAGTAATAAAACAAAATTAGTCATCATTAATAAAACGAAAAAATCAATATCCGGTGTAGAATTAAAATTAAAAATTAAACAATAAAAACTTTTTTAAAATTATAAAAAATTTTAAATTAATAATAAAACAAAGAACTTTACATTGCATGCCGATGTAAATATTAATTCTTTACCGGTGTAAATGAATTTCATTATGTATGGCTTATTTTGCTCGCAATACACCTATCTTTAAGAACAATAGTTAAAAAGTAATGTTTTTGCAGTTTAAGCTTTCTTATTAACTTTTGGAAAGATAGATTTTTAAATATTCCATAAAAACCACACACTTTCAATACTAATTTGTGAATAACTAAGAAACCGTTTATAAAATAAAAAAATTAAACAAATTAAGACAATATGAAGGTAATTTTGTCGTGCATCGTTTAGTGTTTTGTTGGGCGAAATCGGACATACTTTTCTTGAATTAGGGCGAAATATACTGCGGCTCTTAGTGGAAATAAAAAAATTTCTTTGTTGAGACATTTTTGTCTGTGTTTACAAATTTGTTTGTTTGGCTTATCTTAAGGTTTTAGTACCACTGCATTAAAAATAAAGTAATTAAATTTGCGAAAACTGATTAAGGATAAACCAAATTCATAAAATCCTTTTGTTTACACATGCAAACAATTTAATTATTTTATTTAATGGTGTAAAGATCAGGAAGTATAACACTTTAAATGAATAAAGCGTATTAGCAATATTAATTCATTTACGATTTTCAGACTCCTGAAACTTATTCGAACTGAGACATAAACGTAATTCTTTATTCATGTAAACAATTCAGGAATATTTCAAAAAGGTTTTTAATAACTAAGCTATTTATTATCATGCCTGCAAGTTACAACATTCATGCATTTAAAAGGTTTTTAATAATACTTTTAGAGATTGACAAGTAATTTTATTTTATTCTTTATTTATAAAAAACTAACCAATTGACCTGGAAAGATAATCAAATACAAGTAATGACTAAATTATAAATTAACAAATATCATACAAATTAATTTAATGATTAAATTAAAGCCAATAATTGCAAGCTATCCCCCTAAAGTCGTCAGTTAGATGCAGCGAGAAAGCAAAATTTAATTTTCATAAAATAAATTCAATGAATTAGTAATTACTTTGTCTAGAAACGGGCCCACAAGGAAATTTATACATACAAACAAAAATGTCTTAAAGAGTAAATTGAAAAAATATGTATATTTTTAAGTTAAAATTAATTTAAAACCAAGAAAAACTTTCCATCAAATTATTTAGCTAAAACAAATAAAGGGCTTATATATATTTTTTGCAGTTAATTAAACAAACTTTTTGTCTTAATCTGTAAAACAATTTGAAAGAACACTTAAAAAATTGAATTGGACTTACTGCAACAACATGAAAGATCTACTGATGTTATTAGTGTGAAACATTTTTGTTCCCTCAGAAATCTTTAATGGACCAACTTGTTACAATTTTCATTTCATGGATTCGGATATCTCACACTTATCTCGTCATTGTTCTAGTTATTTATATGAGCATGTTTGCTATAAAATATAATTTGAGTTCAACGCTTTTAAATCGTACTCACACAGAAAGGGTGTCGTATTTGGTTAGGAACTCCCTTTATATGTCAATTTTTTGTTTAAAGTATTTGTTCTTGTAGTTGGTATAATAATACACTAGAGGGCTGCATCAAGTAAGTTTTTTATGAATGAAAATTTCTTTCTTTTTTTAAAATAATCCCTCTCTCAGAGCACAAGCAGTGATGAGAATTGACTGAATTTTTGTCAAATACCGAAATGACCAAACAAAAATTAATAAATATTAAAATATTTACACATTCATATGTATTAATATACACTTTTACACGTACAAGATAAAACTGAAAATAGTACAGTGAAGCTGATGATGACATATAAATAAATATGTATGAATGTCTTTATGTATATTAATTTTATTATTATATTAAGACGCAAATAATTAAACAAAACCACATCTATATACATACATACATACTAAAGACGTGCACCACTATACCACAAAGTATTGCTAAAACAGATATAACAGATGCATACCTGTTACTATAAGTATAAATGATGGAATAAGTGTAACTGATATTGCATGATTTTATTCCACGCACACATTCTACGCGTACTAAACAATAAGAGTAACACAGTATTTTGCAATGGATAAGAAATTTACATGATTTTTCTTTTAAAATATCTGTTGTACTACAGATATTTTAAAATAATTGTTAGTACAACAGATTATGTGTGTGCGTATGTTTCGTACATATAAAACACAATCACATACACTTCAAATGTGCAAATTCATTGCTAGCTTACAATAAGAGTTAATGCTGCTTGTTGATAGGCACAGCACAGTGATGTGCTTTGTTATTGCTGTTTTTGTTATCTATTTTGATGTTCGAACAAACTTCGTTTTGCATGGCAAATTTCCCTGTTTGTACAATAAGTACTTATTGTACGACATCAGTATCTGTTAATATCTGTATGGGCGAAACATAGGAAAACAAATGTGTTTCTCTCAGTCTCTCTGTATCCACTCATATCTACTATACTTCAGCCAATAACAATACCACCTAATAACAGAAACACTACATTACTTATAAATATGCACTCACAAGAATTAACACAATGAAACTGATATAAATAGATGCATCTCTGCACGTGACTAATACATAACAAACATAGCTTCCCAGCAAACATTTTTTGTCCATTTTCGTCCGAAGTCGGTCAGAAAATCTACACAAGATACCGAATTCGTGGCCGAAGTCAGTCACAAAACGTACCGAAAATCATAAGAGTGGTTGACAGGAAACCGGTCCTCTATGCCTGAGGAAGTTCTAAAAACTATCACGAAATGTCTAAGATAATTCCTAAGAATTTTCTAGGGAAATTCTAAAGGAATTTTCGCCATATCTGAACAATATCGGAAGAATGTTTGAAGAAACACTAGACAATTTCCAATTCATCTGATACTTTTTACATCCTATCATATTAATGTCGGAGAAAAGTCGGAGCGAAAATTAAATTCTACATTCATTGTTCTGTTTCTTATGGTAGCTCATCAGAAAACATATACCAATATTTTATAAGTTTGAAAACTAAAATCTTTGTGCACATACTCTCAAAAGATAGATGAGAATTATTGCGAAAACTAAAATCAGACAATATGCTGCAGTGACTGCTAAAAGTTGTAAGACGTAGATCAGAAAATATGCAGACTAATATCTGTGCAGACTAGTCTACGCAACTGTGCAGAAACGTAGTACCAGAAAACTGCCGACTATGCGAAATGTCTAATTTCAGACAGTTTGGTTGATTATCTGGTAAAGTCCCAGGTTTTTTCTGACGTTCGACATGTCGGCAAAAATGGTTCCTGTGTTGAAACATATTTGAGCACAAACACAGACGACATACGTGCACAAATGAACACAGGGGAGTATACTGACGGCATGCGGTTTATTCATAACACGATAGTTCATGGTACGTACAAACCAATAAATAATATGTGCATAAAAGAAGCAAACAAAGGGGATAATCAGAAGGAGTTTTATTCGACAACTTTGCTATTCTCAACAACGTGTACTTTTTTTGTCGTGATACTTCGAATAAGTGTTCATGCTCTGTCACTTCATGTGTACTTCACGTATACGAAAATATTTGTGCTGACATCTATAATACACTAGCTGTTAAAATGTCAAGACACCTAATACTGATTAAGCGCTTTGCTACATAGAAAATACGTGTTCCATTCTGCTGGTTCAGCAGAGGGTTGCACAAGACGTCTTGAAGGTGTGTTTAAGACATTTGTTTTGTTTCACACACTTTCACAACAATGATGTTGTGACAAGCATGTTTTGCAAAGGACCTTTTAAAACACATTTTTAATGAACTTGTAGGGTGCGAAGATGGTTTCCACACATTGTACAAGTTTAAAAATACTTTCCAATTGCGCTTTCCAGTACATGTTGTTCGCAACATTATTGTTGCGAAAGTGTTTGAACCTAACCAAAGTTCTTAAACAAACCTTCAAGACATCTTGTCCAACCCTCTATTTTGTACCGCCAAACAGAGACAACAATTACAAACACTAATTGCAACTTGTTTAAAATTAGTTCTGCTGTTAAAGTTGAACCTACGATAATTACTAAAATTCTAATTTTCAATAGCATAAAAAAATAATACAAAATTCAACTTTTAGCCAAAATATTATTTTTTCCACTTGTAGACCATGTGCTAATATATCTTAAAAAAAAGAACCGCGTTTGCTAGTGTAAGCCATGACATTATTTTTGCATAATTATAAAATAAATTAAGTATTAAAAAAATACTCATTAAAATTATCTGCTGTTAATTACAAAAATTGTAAAAAATGATTGATTTATGTGCAAATATGTCAAAATATAATCAAATAAAAATTTATAAATATTTTTTGAAAACAAATTCTTATCAAAAACGAAAAGTCAATATTTAAATGACAGCTTTCGAAAAAATAGGAAAAAAAATAAAAAAAATCAGCACTCCTGCAGAAAAGAATCACAAATGACAGCAATTACGATATTTTATATTGTTTTTGTTGTTATTGTTGCTATTGTTGTCATTTAATCATACGTCAACTATATGACTAATGATAAGAAAATTGGTAGTATAACCACCGAATGCTACAAATATCATTACAGTGATTTACTACAATTTGTCATATTTCTGCGTACACTCCAGCACCTTAAAGCCATTTCAGCCAACTGTTAAAGATTAATTTGAATATTTTTGTTTTAGCTTTGGTATATGTATAGTATTTCGGTTTTTAGGTGAGGTAAAGAAAAAGAGAAGTAATAATAATAATAATAATAATAATAATAATAATAATAATAATAATAAGAAAAACAAACCTCAAAGTAAAATGACGCATTTTTGTTAAAGTTAATAAATGCGTTGCGTTTAATCTGCAAGCAAAAAAAACAAAAACCGCTGAGTTATTTGTTCAACCTTCAATTTGTGTTTCTTTTTAAGAGGTAAATATTCACGTATAAAAGAAGAGTTCAAACAAGTTCATTCATTTCATTCATTTAACACTTCCCCTGCATTTCTTTTCTTGGGCAGGTAAATTTGTTCAACGGAATGATGCTGTTGATGACATTTTACATTTTTAATTCACATAATTTGCATGAGGCCAACAACAGTAAAAAAAAGATGTGTAAATGCTTAAGAAGCTGTCGAACCAGGAATTATTGAAGAAACAATAACACAAGTTCAATATTATTTGAGTAAAAACACGCTAGTTTGTATAATTCAAAAATGAGTCAACACTTTTAATTAAAAACCATCTGAACAAGAGCTGAAATAAATTTGTTATCGCAACAAAGTCATTGAATGCATCTTCAAAAATTTCTTTTACCAAAGAAATTTTAATATACAAATTTTACAAAAAAATATTTTTTGTTAGACCATAAAAGAATGAAATGAATTAAATGCATTTTTCTCCATTAGAAAAAAACTTGCGTCAGCATTCTTTATGTCATATTACGACGTCATGAGAATGAGTGTTTAAAAAAATTTGGAAGAAAATTTTTTTTAGATTGATTTTTCTCACCGGAATGTCCCAGCAAAAACTTTTAGCATTTTTGTAATCGGTAGTACTTTTTTAATGGGTTGCAAAGTAATGAGTGGAACTTATTTATCTCCATAATATGCTTCAAATTGAAATAAGTATGTATCTATCTCATTATCTGAAAACAATTATAATTTGTACACGGTTTATTCTGAAATAAAGTACAGAACGATTGATTTAGTCAGAATATTCAAATGCAAAATACTTAATTATAGCCTGATTAGCCTTTATTCATGTAAAAAATTCTTATTTTAAGTACGAATATGTTTATAAGCTTTATACATAGTCGTACTCGTAATGTGTTGATTTTTCTTTGCTTGATGGTAGCCACAAATCACTGTTGTGCTCTTGTTGTTGTTTGTTTTCATTGCTCGGGCATAGCCGACAAGTAGCTGACAAACGTCGTATGACATGTAGATCCAAGCCGGCTGTATACTTGAATCAATTCGCCGCGTACTTGACAATCCTGACCGCGTACTTTATAATTAATCCCGCCCTGTACTTGAATCAAGCCCGAATCAAGTTTACATTTATTTATTTAATCCTGGAACAGAAGAGACTTGAGAATTTATATTTTTACTACTTGGATACCAAATCCAAAAGAAATTTGTTCTCTAAGACAATATCTTTTGAACTTGTTACTTGGTCAAACGTATTTTTACCTCTTTCGACCAGCAACTTTAAAAAAATCAAGCTAAAAACTCTTCGTCTAAATCCCGGTATTATTTGTGTTTTAATTTAAACTTTATTTTTGATCATTCCAAAGTATTGAACTTAGCTCATCATGTTTGTAAGCCAGCGCCTTAGACTACTCAGCTAACTCAGTATAGAAAGAACGACAGCTAAAATCCAGTATACAGCAGCTAAAAAAGCCTGTTATCATGTGTTATGCAGTTTTACATGCCAAATGTTCTTACTAAGATAAAATGAAAGAGATAGTCAAATTAGAAACCACATTAGAAAATAAGATTTGCTTTCTCTTTCATACAATCTTCGTAATGTTGTTGTAAAGTGGCGGGTCTAGTTAGTAGGCTATGCTATTAGTCGGCACTGAACGAACAAACAGAATAACCAACAACAAGACAACAACATAAACACAAAATGCGACTGAAGCTATCAACAAGCAAACAAATACCAGCACACTACGACTGTTTAAAAAATTTATATTAATAGTAGTACATAAAATAAGAATTTTTGTACACAAATTAATAATACTCGAATTAAGTAGAAATTAATTGAATTTGGTACGGCGTTTTTCTTTCTGTGTAGACAAGCAATTTTTAGTTAATATGTGTTTGTATATGAAAACAAACCTTTGCCGCTTAATCTTATGAGTCAACAATAACAAAGTGAGTAGAGCGCTTGTCTTCATATTTGAAAGAGCATCGGTACGTATCGTAACTGTGTCAAATACTAAAAATAGCTGGGGAAAAATATAAATTAATTAGTGTCTATAATTTTTTTTTATTTAATTTTGTTTATTTGACAACTTATTTGTTAACATCAAGCAAGTCAAATAATAAGTGGTTAATTTCTGTGGCAGTGTAAGTACATTTGTAAGGGGTACCACTTATATTTTGAGCTTCTCAAACAAAAATAAGTAGTCATCGAGTCAAATTGTAAGTAGTAACGTCTTAAATCCTAGTATACTTTTTTCTTATACTTTTAGCTCGTTGAATGCAGTATTCATTGATATTTTAATTTTATTTTTAAACATAAAAAATATTTCGCAAGATGATCTTCCCATTTAATTTGATAATTTTTTTTTTAATTTGGGAACAGAAATAGAAAGCTGAGAACTATGTCTGTTAATTAAAGTGAATGTGGTAAAAATTCGAAGCTCAACTCGTATGCACTAACAGCATTTTGATATGCCTATACTATATGAGTAGCTGCTATCTCACAGACTTATAGTCATAGATGATTTTAAAGCATCTGTGGACTTTCTTTAACATTTCTGTCCTATACCACACACAAACTTGTGCGAGCAAAGCAAGGGAGAACTTAAACAGCTCTTATTACAGCGATGTTGCTTGTGCTCTAAAATTTTGAGGGCTTAATATCAGGTATCTATTTCGTTGTTACCTCAGATCACCCTCGTTAAATTCTTTAATAAATTTGAGTTTAAAATTTTAGTTTTTCATTTTGAAACAACGGACTTTATTCTACGAGTACAACACAAATTATGCATACTCGTAAATAAACATAGAACGAAAAATGTACATGTTTATAGTCAGCCAACCGTTCATTCATCCACTTGAAACTACAGCAGAAATAATACAAAATTCCTTTATTGGCATTAAGTAAAAGAATGAAGACAGACAAGAACAAAAAAATATTGGCGGCGGTGGCGGTAGTGATGGTAACGGCGACAGTCACAGTTGTTGTACACAATGAATGTGACGACCATCCTACATAAACATTCATATAAACATTACGTACACGTACTTGTAACAATAACAACAACTACGACAGCTAAGAAACATTCATACTCGTATGAAAAACACTCCTAATAATATATTTTATTGAACCATGTACACCAGCTTGCTGTACACAAATACAATAGCAACACTAAAACAGCAAACACATCTGAGTTTATTTTTCTTTTAAATAGTTGCAAATGGTCGGAAGCGTGAAAGAGTTAATTCTCTTTTTACGAGTTAATAAGTTCTCCGGATAACGTCCGTAGAGGGAAAAACCTGTCACAAGACAAGGTTACTAACAAGGTTACCAAGGACAAGCAACAGGTTCGATTTCCGGAAGTTTATATAAAAGGGATCGGTAACTTTTAATGGCGTTGTCATAGGAGGAGATTAATTGACATAATTAAGATACTCAGTGATAGGATCTAGACGCAAACTTAAGATACTTGTCCAGTGATGGTTTCTTTAGTATTAGTTTTGACTTGGAAAATAAAATCTGCTAGTACACTGAGGGTAGTTTGCTAAAATTTTTTTTCTAGTTTTGGGTTATATTCTCTTTTCATAGGTCACTACTCAAGAACATTTTGTACCATTTCCATTTTCATCAGTCATAAGACAAGTACGATTAAGAGTATTGGTAAAAATATCCCGACGAGTCATTGTTGTATGCTCCGGACCTGTAGCCGACAAGCGATTCGGTATAGTATGGTCTGAGACGTTATCTAAGATGGCATATCTTTCCTATCGAGAGCACGTGCTTGAGATCTATACAACAGGTCCCAAATTGGTCTACAGTATTGGAGAATGCTTCTTTATTCATCGTTATAAGCAGTCGCTAATGCTCAAACTATTCAATCAGTCTATTATAAGTTAGGCAGAAATATTGGTCATAAAAATACGGTCGGAAGGAAGAATGCAAAGCTGTGATAAGTTGCTTATCGTGTGTCTATGCGACATACCATTTGGCTTATGTATGCCATCGAGACACTCCAACGCGCATCTACTGCATGTGTCGTGGATCGGAAATATGTCACAAAGTACGATTCCTGATGAACTATTCAAATCGAAAGCTTGCATTCAGCTAAAGTGAGTTAAGGGCGCGCAGATCAGATGGACAACCGATGACACCTGCCCAACATCATAGCAATTGGGACCCATATACAACTCACAAAATCAACTACTCTGGTTGGGACCAATCCATTGCAAAGGTTGGAATTATCTAAAAATTTTATATCGCTGTCCGTTTCCGAAGATTTAATTTTCCGTATGGGAATTGCTGTATTGAGGTGGAGTAGGAAGCATTAAAAAGTATTATCTATGATAATGATAATCTCCTGGAGAATAGAGATGTTTTTTAGACATAGTGTTACTGCAAAATTTTTTGCTGAGTTTGTCTTTTGTACTGAACAGACGAAAGGAGTGCAATATACCCAAAACTCCTAACACATCACTTTTCTGTATCACAAAAGGATATAAAACGACTTATGTGAGTCTGACAAGCAGCTATTAAGTATTTCCACAACGACTGAGGACACCAACTATATACAATTGTCGAGGTAATAGATTAGAACACAGAGCAAATAAAATGAAATATGAGCTTGTTGGCTGTCACCATTTAGGTTTCACCTCATTTGAAAGACGTCGCCAGCTTTAGAATGCAGCTGTAAAGATAAGAAAGAGCAAAAGAACACAAATATGTTGTTATTTTTTGGACAAGCACTTAGAATATAACACCTTCTCATGTATGTATTGTGTTAGAATAAAAAAAAAGTTGTAATGGGAAGACGGATACGGGGATTAGTGTTTACTGAAATTTCTACAGCATTGAAAGAGACAAGAAGGGCATTTATAGGCACTTAAATCACACAAAAACGAACTTTCTCTGTAACTAATAGTGCGTTTCCTTGTACATAATACCGATCACAAAAAAGTATGCTCTTTGCTAAAAATAGCGGCTTTCGGGAACGAGTTCCCTAATCTCATTAGATCACATTGAATTATAGTGATACCGTGAAACACGCCCTATATCGCGTCGATGATCCAGTTCGTCAATAGAGCTGGCTACTGTAACCGATGAGATTCTTCGCTCTCTCTTGTACGCGGCCAAGTAATTTCATAGTATGCTTTCAAGCACTTTCCACAACATGATAGGCCAATTCCATTTTCGCTTAGATATAGGTGGTATAAATAATATGAAGACCAGAGGGAGCATAGTACATCTTCTTTTTTGGAGACTTGAAAATCATGTGTTTATGAAACCAATGAAAATTAAAGAAGTAGGTCTGAAGCAAGCAGGATATGGTAATGATACGTAATACAAGTGTAATAGTTCACTTAGCATGAAAACATCTCTTTCTTTTCTCTCTACTTTTATCTCTGCTACTCTTTTATATCTTGTATCTGTCCAGCTGTCATCTCTCTATAGCCAACACCACTCTTTAACTCCTACATCTCTCGTATTCTTCCATATCTCTCACTATCATCTACTTAAACTTTCTATCCCACCAAAGGAACTACCAGATAGCTAGAAGGATACCACAATGTCAGACAATATCTGTACCGGCCTATCCCGGCATTCCGACAACCCAATAATACTGATGAAGCTTCTGTTACATTAGCAACAGCACAAAGAGGTGCAGCCAGGGTCTTCCATTTATCTAAAATTCTCTTCCTGCGATTTATGTTTCAACCGTAAAGGAGACGTCAATAGTAGCCGACTTAGTGCCAAGCATAATCACTTAAACGACCTTTGTGAAGACAAGTCTTCCGTAGAGATACCAATTCACGTGGTACTAGTGTAACAGGTAACTGGTTAGGTTCCGAAAAAATTCCCTGAATTGCTGTCCTTCTATCAGCATTAAGGCAGGACGAAGCCGTAAGTGCTTCTACATCTATATCAACACTACCGTAGGCAAATCTACTTCAGATATTTATATATCTGCCTGTTGAGCTGTTATTTCAAAGATTGGGTAGTAACATTTAATTTTTTAAGAGGAATCGACAAAAGGTCAAGGTCTGGGAAATCCGAATTCTCCTTGTTCAGAGAAAGCATAGAAGCAATGTGTGACAATTCACCAACATATAGAACCATGGCCCCAGAAGTTGTGTCTAATTATACCAGGCACTACACTTCTGTCGATAATGAATATGATCTGACAGTAGTTTAGTTTTAATTTGTTATTCTTAATTTTAGTGTGGTTTGTTGACAGCGGTTGTAGCTTTAATTACGCACTTAAGCAACATTTTCTAGTTTACTCTAATTCCAGAAACTCTGACGCTTCTATAATATCTATTAGTTCTTTTACATTTCTGTTTAATTCCTAAATAGCTGGAAATAATACATTATAAAATAACCACACCATACATATTTTTAGCGTTATTGCAGTTTTATTTCTGCGAAAAAAACAAGGGAAATTGTAAACATTTCATTTCTACACAGAATAAGAAAATTTATAATACTTTTTGTAGATTTACGAACATTGTCGATGTACTCTACACTGTGTGTGAGTGGATAGCGATCTTGATAATAGCAAAAACTCTTTATGAAATAAATGAGAATTATCTGATATTATGTAAATAGAACATAAAAGCTGGGTTGTAAAAAATATTCAAACTCTTGCTGCCAAACGATCTAAGTCAGGTAGAATATATTTTTAAAAAGTTCGCATTCCATCCCAATTTAGGAGTTAATATTAGAATACATATTTTCAGTTTAAGTTATGTTGCAGATCAGATAAGTTAAAAATGAGAACAAAGTATCGCATTCCATCCTAAGTCACTCGTTCACACGATTCTAAATTATTGAGACCGCACTCCCTTGATAAGATCAAACACAATTGCTCTCTCAGCTGTAGAAAATTCTTCTTTTTCAGTCACCAAAATCTTACGGAATATGTATCTTTACTTGAGTGAGAATAATAATTACGTAGAGCAATATTATAGTTGCTTATAAAAGCTAATCATGAGTCCTCCACTTCCCTGCGCTTCTATAGCCGTAATTTCAATTATGAGAACATGGCTGCTTGTATCACAAGCTTAAAGTTTGATTAGGATTTGGCCGCCATTTGGGACGACTGCCTCTTGGATGCTTCTTTTGGTTTGCAACAGCACTTAGAGAGCATGGCTGTTTTCCTAAACGCATGTTGCTTTGTAGTAATACATTGAAACTTGTTCCTAAATATGACACTTAAAACTATGACAATGTGGTCTGTTCCTAAACCTATCATTTCTGTTGTCGATATGCATAGAAGAGCAAACTGTGTACTCATAAAAATTTTAGATGCAAAACAAGACACAAACTAACTTTACAATGAATCAATGTGTTATTTATACTGCATTGACACATTGTAAGCATACGTCTAGGAAAACAGCCCATATTTACCCTCCAGCGATTATGGTTGAATTTCCAGTACATGGGACACTCCCTACAATGGCCTCAACCGAAGTACATCTAGGATTCTGATGCACTCTTACCGTCCAATTGGGAACACGTCAAAGTGTATAGTACCGAAAAAGGATATGGATAGAGCTGGGATGATACTATCTCAAATATCTCAAGGGTTGACTACAAACCATGCAGTATGTTTAATATTGGATTTGCCTCTTAGCCATTAGAAAAAAATCTTATTTGTAGTGTTACCACATCTTCACAAATGTTGTACGGAGGTGTACATTAGATCTCAGTGAACATCACAGAAACGTTGCTATTTGACAGAGGTTCCCGGTTGGCCATGCCTTTCAGACATCTTGCAAGACCGACAGTTCAAACAGATCAGTGAGAACATTTTCGAACAAATGGCCGCAACGAGAGCGACACTGTCACCTATCTTTTCATTAATGACCATGTAAATGACAACATCCTCAGAAATGTCCCCAATACATTTTTTCGTTTGTTTTTTTACACGTGTTCTACAATAACAATTTGTGGAATTTGGCGCTCAGAGAGTATTTAATACAGGAAGTTTTAATAGATATTGTAACAGAACATTGCATCAGCTCAATTTCGGTCAATTTTAGCAAGCAGGAATGTATCAAAATGATTCAAATTGGCGACAGACTGTGCGACAATGTCCACAAGAAGTTCATTTGTCTAGTTGGCATGACCAGTTTAGTAGTTTTTCTTTTATTCATTCTTTGAGTACGGTTTCCGTTAGATTGTCTTAAAAGAAACTTTAATGGACAAATATCGTGAATGACAAATGTCGAAATTTCCTTAAGTAGTCGTGGATGAAAATGACCTCTATGACGAGTTGGGCAACCATGTTATTTCCTAGTTTTGGTGCACCGTTCTTTTCTTTATAAAGTAGCTCAGGCCGATAAATAAAGTAGCTCAGGCCAAAAAATATAAATATATCTTAAATTCATAACAATTGTATAATTTACAAATCATTTGCCCACAGTGCAAATGCTCCCTAATAACAGCACATCTGAATTAGTCGATCACTCATTTGAAGACTCAAGTAAGGGAGTTAAATAGTGTAAGATGAGAAAACTGGTGCATATACTCGTACTTATATAACTTCCTTCTGCACCCCGCCCGTTTATGCTTTCCACCAACTGTTTGCCTGTGAATATGTTAAGAGCGTTTTATATTAGTTCAACATCTGCTTCCTGGTTTGAAAGCAATATAAGAAATAATGTTCTAAAGTTTCTTTTCAATTTTTTCCACCATTCCTCTATGGATTTAACAAATGCCTAAGTATATTTATTAAACATGTATAAAATATGTATGTTGAAATCTACTAACACAACTACTTAAAAAACAAAAACTGACTGAAGAAAAAAAACAAGAACTAAATAAATGATCACTTTTAAATGGATGTGTTTAAAGTCAGGAACATAGAATAGATGGATGGGATGGATGATATGTAATGGTTTATTTTGGCATGTGCTCGCAATGCCAAAACAACTACACCATCAACCAGCCGTACCAGCAACCAAAAACAACCAACAAAGAAATACGATGGCAATGATCATGGGCCACATGCTCCTTACACAATTATTTATTTGAAATGGTTATAGAACTAAAAACAAATAAAATGAATAAAAGTTGATGGAATCTCATGCTGTTAATTGCCTGGATAGTATTACTACTAAAACAGATAGACAGACCGATAGATAAATAAACAGATTTCATTATCAAAATAAGATTTGAATGTATTTTGTACAAAACAAATACGAAAAATCAATTAAGGGAAACAGGGAAAAAACTCTTTATGATCAGCATCTAGAGAAAATAAATTAATAAAAAAAACCACACACACACACAACAAGTTGAAATGAGAAACATTTAGAAAATTGTAGTCATGATGCAAATAATAAAATGCCAAAAATTATCAAGCCACTCTATGGGAAGTCCTGTCATCTCTTAGAATTCATAAAAGAAATATGCCAAAAATCTTAACATTTTTATAAACATTGATGTAGGTAAAGTTCTTTAAATTTCTACAAGAGCTCAGAAGAACCAACTAATTTTTTATTCCCATAGAAAATGGGAGTGGTCTTATGGCATTAATGTATATTTATTTAGGATTTGTGGAATTTTCAAAACAAAAAAAATCAAATAAACACATCACTGTTTTAACAATTTCAAGGGTATGAGAAAATTATGTTATATAAAAAATTTCAATATTGAAGCTAGGGAACATTAGCAAAACTCTTTAAAGGGTTCGATTTAAATAAAATAAATTGTGGGAAAGGGGAACATTTGTTTGTACAGTATGAGGCCAATTTATTTGGGACAATGTTTATATAATTTTTATAGCTTTTTTTAGATGGAGAAATCTTTCACTAAAGGAGCCGACTGAATTATTGATTTCTCTGCGGATTTTAAATATTTTTGGGTAATTGTTGATAACTTAACCACTTGGAATCAATGTTTCTTACAATGTTAATACTTTTTGCTTGTCATCGGATTTTTGGCGAGAGGTGGGGATGTAAACCATGATTTGCCTATTGGTTTCTAAACCATAAAAAATATTGAATTATAGTGGCCTACATGACCATCGCTTAACATGTCCTACATGCATTCTGCTTCATATTATGCTACCTGTAGAAATGCATTTCCCTTGAAATTTAAATTTCCTTGCGCCATGAAAACGAAAAACCTGGTGCGTGCCGCCGTAGTTGAATGGTGGTGATGATAGCATTTTAGATTGACCTACATGTATTATCTAAATCCTCAAGCAGAGCGGCAAGGTTAGCTTCATGTGGGAAGCGAATATCAAAGACTTATGGCCATTCCAGAATTTTTGATAAATTACTACCGATTGCTTAGCACCATCAAGTCCATTTCATCTGGACTTTGATAGGGCTTTAAAAGTCCTAATTCCATTCAGACGGTAATGGAAGGGAGGTAAGATAGAAAGGGACTACAAGTTCAGAGTGTACACTAATGGATCAATAATGATCTGCAGTGTTGGCTGTAGAGTCTTCTCGAATGGCATTTGGTTAAGACTCTCCTTCCAACTTTCTGATGAAACCAGCCTATTTCAGGCTGAAATATTGGCTATAAAGGAGGCGGACAGGCTGTTAATTGACAGGATTGTTCAAGTATATTTGTCGACAAGCAGGCGGCACTTCTGTCTTTAAGACACTGGCCATCACAAAGAGCAACACTTAAAATGCGAATGTATTAGTATTCTTGCAAGTTTCATAAAACAAAGAGACGTGAAACTACTCTGTTGAGATATATTTTTTTCTTTTGAATCTCAACTATGTGTTTTTTTAGTTTTATCATAACAAAAGCGACAACGACCTGCATACAACTGAATGAAATTATAGTTTATTATACTCTTTGTAGTGAGTTGAGTTAACAGTCATGTTGCGTATGTAAAAATGGCGAAAAATATTTGCCCCGGGGCATAGCGGGATGGTTATTGCTCTAAAGTCACACACCACTTCTTCTACTTTAGTAAGTCAGTACGAGGATGTGCTGTCCAGGATAGACTGACGCTACACTCTTCTGTGTTCCCTCACATACCAACTTCCTTGGTATCGAACTGGCGGATGAGCTGGCCAGGCTGGTTCTGCTATGGATGCCTTTACGGCATTAGAGAATTGCGTTAGAGAATTGCTTGTTAATCGACCTTTCAATTGGCCAATGCACAACCTGTTGTACATGATGTAGAAAGTAAAAATATTGTAGGTAATTTCAAAATAAACATTTGTATAGAAACATGTTTATGTGAGAATTATCAACAACATTTGTACGATTTACAATACTTACAACAGGTTGCGAATTAAGCAAATGTATTGCTTTATGCTAAGGTTATATTTGTTGTAGACGTACGAGTACTACTTTATGTTGTATAAAATATAACAATCCTCTACTCCCAGAACACATTCGCTTTTCTTCTGGCCACAATCAATAAAATCTTCCTTAGGATCGTCCTATTGACTGAGTTTGCATCCAGAGACTTTATTAGTTAAATATTTCTGTGCATTATTGGCAAAAAAAAAGTATTTTTTTTAACAAGAGAGCACTATCGATAATATCACGTCTCTAGTAGCAATGCCGTTTGGCACTAATAGAAACAGTATCGTCAAAATGTTATAGGTAGATGGCGCAAGCTGGGCACGTGTAAGGTAGCTAGGAAGATATGACCTTATTACAACGCTAAACGCACAACACAACTAACAAACCAAAACCGTAAGGAAGAAACAGTTTTCTACGCTTTGTGCGAGTGACCGGCCTTGCATCTCTCGAGACACAAATTCTTGGAAAATAATATACTAGAAGACCTATTAGAGCTACCAGAAATTTGTCTAGATGACCAGATCAGATAAATCAAAGCGAATTGATGGACTTAGTACCTACTTCCGGATCCGAGACATACATATGACGACACTGGCGAGGTGGAGTGGTTTTGTCAAAACGGAATCTTCTTGATTCTACTTGAATACTTGCGCATAGCAGGCCGACTCCTATCAAATAGCCTAGGTGTTTCCGCACACAAGCCAAAGCGCTCTGCACGATTTCGCATGTTAAACAAATATATGAAAATATTAGGACAACTGGCGAACGAGTCAAGCGTTAAAGTAACAAATCAAATATGAAATACTGTGGAGTTGGACAGATTTTTCTATGTACTAATTTCTGAAATGGCTACGGATTAGATTCGAAAAGATATTGGCACATTATTATTATGTAAGGGCCATAAGCATCGCGACCCTAAGGATCTTTTGTTCAGCCTAAATACTCACTGATGCAGATTAAGGCTCCGGCGTCTCTTCTTGAGTTTCGAAAAGTCTATGTACATAATTTTATCTCCCAGTTACCAAAGATAAATTATTGTCGCCTGAGACCGCAGTGTCCGTTAAATAGCTTCGTTAGTAATCTAAGGTCAATTTTGTCCATTAGCAGTAATTTTTAAGATTTGTTTTAGGACAACGTAATAACCCGTTATCATGTTGTTTTGGGCATCAACTTCATTTAGACATTTAGCACAATTCCAGACAACACCCGACCTTATCTCATAAGAAATAAACGACTTGAGCGCTGCCTGACTATCTGACATCAAGTTGATACGAATACCCTTACATTTTGTCCTCAAGAATCTGAGGGTGCTGTTGGCTGAGTAGTTAGCGCGTTTGACTACAAACCCTGAAGTCTTGAGTTCAATACTAGGTTCAGGCAAGCCAACAACATCATGCATTTTTCTCATATGCATTGGTGTGTTATAGTGTTGGTTGTTGTTGGACTGTTGAAGTGATGGAGGCATAGCACTGATCACTTTGACAGTACCGCCAGCGATTAATATTATCATATTCTAATGCACTTCACAGCACCCCCTTCATCGTTATTGTAGGAGAACCGTCGGCGAAGTAAAAGAACTAATAAAATGGCTACACAGCTTAAACAACTCAGTGGCTCTACTTGCCACCAGAGGGGCTTGCAACACTTCACTACAAAAAAACAACGCGAAATAGCAAGGTTGTTAATGAATTAAGCTTTCTATCTCTCTCCCACTTCACCACCTGTTCTCTCTACACTATCTCTTTCCCAAAGAAGGTAATACATTAATTAGTTAGCTGGTAGGCATTAATTGCCTGATTGTTTTATTTTTCTTTATATAAAAAAAGATTCTCTAGCAGAAATAAGGATGGCATTGGCTTCCGCCTGGAAAACCGGGGGGCCATATATCGTAGTCTTCGTGTATCCACTTTTATGTTTGGAGCCGTCAGTGAACCAGATCTTGTCAGCATCTTCGATCCATCGAGTTTGTAGTATTCTCGTATGTCTTACCAGATCTCTAGTTTTTATAGTGGGGTGATGTCTGGCCCTCCTCCTTCACTATAATGTGGAAAGAGGGAATGCGCAGAATGGCATCCAGGGCATATATAGAACAGGTTTTCATTGCCCAACTGATCGATATATATACTAGGCGGTATAACTTGTCGAGCAGTGCTTTAGAACATATTATTTGCAACTCTCCGGATCTAATATCTTGTAAAATCAAGTTTCTTGGGGGGGTTTGATGACTACGGCAACACCTATTTATCATGTATAAAAAGGTTCTGTTTTAACCCTAATTGGTTTATAGTTGTTTATGTATTAGACTTAAAGTTCATAAATGCTCGCAAACCACCAAAACGTCAATAAAAAATTACAGTTATTTTGATACTTTAACAAAATTCAACTACATAGAATTTACAGTAATTGTGGAAGACTGTATTGATTATAACTTTATCTGTGTATGAAATGTTGTTGTATTAGTTTTTGATGATGACTCTAGAATCTGGAGTCTAGAATGGTATAAAATGTGTCTAAAAAGTCGTTAACCTTATTTTGTTGTTGTAAGTAATACATCATCAGTAATAATAACAACAATAACAAAGAAAAAAAAGAAAAAATAAATGACAAACAAACTGACTGACTGACATATACACACACTTGTACAATAAATAAACTGAAATTTACTAAAGTCAAGTTGTGACGAGACGAAAAGTGTCCTCGATCGTGGCGTGTTGGGCTGAATCGCATTGTGCTAAGAAGTTAACTTGACTCTATCTAGAATTATTATCAAACATTTTCATGCACATACTGCAACGTCATTATCTTTAATGCCATGTGGTAAAATAATAAAATTGAAAAATGTAAAATAAACTAAATACAAAAATTTTTTTTTGTTCTATAGTCGTTTTTAAGGCAGTATTTTGTTTTTTTATAAAAGCGTAATTGAAGCGACAAAGTGAAAAAGTAAAAGATAATATGAATTTATAGTTATAGTGGTGATTCTGTTTGTAACACCATAAAGCAGAGAATTTAAAAAAAAATATTCATATGTGTTGAAAAATATGGTGGGATATAGCGTCTGCCGTTAACCGAAAAAGGTTAGTACAGCTGCTGACCCTCATGCAGAATGTACGCTAGTCTAATAAGATTTTTTCTTAATTAATACATTTGGAGAACGTATATTTTACCGATCAAAAATATTTGATAATAAGAAATTTAATAGCCCAAACGCTTTGTCGTCTAAATTGTGAGTCATCCATCTTACAACAAATAGTTTCTTAATTCTACGTAATCGCTCATAATATTCAATATATGCCACAACAATAACTAAACTACCAAATAGATCTTAAAGATAGTTTAAACAAACTATGAGATCATGCTGCAGTTAATATTTTTAGCTGTTACATTGAAAATTGTTTGATTAAAAAGAGGAAATTGTAGATGCAGATGTTGTTTTACAGCAACCATCCACCAACGCATCTTCTATGGAAAATAAAATTAATTTTTTTTTATATTTTTCTTGAAATAAAATCTTAAACATGAGTCAACAATGTTCGTTTATTGTTTTACAATGAAATTAAATGAAAAAAATTAAATAAAAAATTGATTGAATTTGAAACTTATAGAGGGAGGATCAATTCAGGCCAAACAAAAACTGAAACCAATTATTTATTGAGAAATATATTTTGAAAAAAAAAATTTAATTAAAAAATATCAAGTTAAGCGGTGTTATAATAATAAAATCTAGTAATGATGCAAATAATGTACTAAACGCTAAAAATTATTAGGTAGTACCAGGTACCAGTCACCACATTACTCTCCTCACCAATAAAGGGCATTGATCAGACTAGAAGAAAATCGTTGGGCGTTACTACAGAAAACAGTAATTCGGCGCGCCCCACGATTTTATTTAAGGCTGATCAATGCTCTTTATTGGTGAGGAGAGTGGTGTGTGGTAACTGGTACCTGGTACTCCGAATATAACGAATAAAAATGGACTGCCCTGAAGAGCTCGTTCTAACTTAACTCCACTGTATATCAAATTGGTCAATCATAGTAGTTGTCTGTTTTCATAAATAATTCATTTAAAATTGTACATACATTTGAGTTTCCCTTTTAATCCTGTTCCCTTACTAAGAATAATAAATTTTTTCTTTTCAATATTTTTAATCAATTTAAATAATTGACAGATAATCATTTGTAACTCTTAATGTCATGAGAATTAAACATCAAAACCTTTCTTCTAATCTTTTTTTTAAAATCCACCAAAAACCGTATACAAACTATAAGTCATATTAAAACGAAATTTCAAGGCTCGTTAGTCCCAACTCAATCTATCGAATACACATCCGTTCTATTGTTGAAGTGATTTTTTTTTTATATCCAACGATTTCTTTGTAGAAATGTCTGTAACTTGTTTTTATATGAGTATTGTTATATAAATACTTTTAATAAAAAAAGTAAAATCAAAAGTTACATCAGATTTTATTTAGCAGATAATGGTTAGGAAATATACATACATACCTATGTATATACTAGAACATAAGTATGTATGTACATATATAAAAAATCGAAAAAAATTCTAGAAATATAACTATTTATGCAGACCTTGTCTGAGTGATTTTTTTTTATTTCTCTACCATAGGCGACATCAATGTTGCAACGTTTTTTTTTCAATTTGTTGCCAGAATATTCTATTGTTTGGCAGTAGAGAAAAAATTGTTTAGATACAAATACAACAACACCCGCGTCAAGCCATTATCGTATCAAACAATTGGTAGAATGTTGAAAATACCACGGAATTTACAGGAAGATTGTGAAGACAAAAAAAAAAGAACGTGTTAACTAATCTGTTGTTGTATTAAAAAAACGAAAGCAAAATTATTCCTATTAAAGATTTTACTTGTAGTCAGACGTTTTTTTTTTTATTCTTAAGAAAAACAATTGTAAGTTTATGTGATTTTTCTGTTTCGTTTCTTGTTATTTTGTCTAGATTCTATTGTTTGAATTATATCCTCGTCTCAGGGTTAAATCTTGTTTGCCAGTTTTTTCTCTGCTCATTTTCACAGAATTTAAAAACGTTTCAAAATCTGTGAAGGAACGGGGAAAAATTATCACAAGCGTGACTTTAAAGGTTTTTTTTTCGACGATAGTTGTACTTTGAATATAAAATATTTGTTGTTTATGTTTTTATTTTAATACAAAAGAAGTATTCCTTTGTTGTTGGGAAAAAAAATAAACATTATAAGTGATTTAAGCATATATATATTTTTTTTAGTTTTCCTTAGGGTGTGAAAGGACTTACACCATTTCCTTTAAGTGTTAAATTTTTTTTTCGAAATTGCTTTTTCAACGGCTGCACGAATAACACTGTACAACCGAAAAATAAATAACAAGGTTCTAACGACTGATAGAGTTAAATTGCCCGCTTTTGCACACACTTATAGTGAATCGGCGTAGGAAATCTTGTAAGGAATAAAATGTGCTCAGCACTCTTATGTAAAACACTACGATCAACACTTGTGTGAAACTTTTTAGCCAGCAAACTATCCCAATAAAAAAAATTGCTTCAAAAAAGCAGGTTTTTACTATGAGAGAATAAAAGTATTGCTTACAAACCGGCCGATATCGCTGCTGATTTTTGTATGGCAATTTCCTGGTTTGGAGTACTACATTTTTGATAGAAAATGCGCTTTTTGAAGCACTGAAAATCATCACCATTTTCTGAACTAAAATAATAGAGCTTTCTCGCTTAAAACCCTGCATTTTGTCAGCAATGAAAAAAATCAGTTTTTTTTTTGTATAGTTTCTTTCATATACGTTCACTGCTCTGAAATAAGGTCTTATTTTAAAGCATATTATTTGTGTGCTTTATTGCCTCGTTGTGTGGTTGTTTTTTCCCTTTCTTAAAAAATGGACAAAAAATTCCCTTTCAGCGGCGATATAGCGGCTGAAATAGACTACAAAAAAATATTTGCCACAAAGTTTTGTACTATATCTCCAAAGACACCTAAGCTCTACTCTTTACTTGAACGCCAGAAATAATTTAAAACTTAAAATGTGTTCAAGGTTAAATTTCGTACTTATTCACAATTCGTACTCAGCATAGGAAATCTTAAGTTATAAAATATGTTCATCACTTTTATGTAAAATACTACGAGAAACATTTTTGTGAAATATTTTAACCCCTTAAAAAAGGGGCAAACAACTCCCTTTCAGCGGCGCTCAGTGGCTCATAATCGTTTTTCATTAGCTAGAATTTTTTTAACTTTTTAACTAGTTTAGATATTAAACCTTTATGAAATTTATTTGACATACGAGTATTGTCATAATTTCATTTTAAATGAAATTTATTTCCTGGTGTTTAAGCATTGTCTATATGCAGCATTTCATTGGTGCTTTACCAAATCGTCAGTAGACTTTAAAGATAATTTTGAACAGTTAAAAACCCTTTATCTTCACAAATATGTTAATGATTTTCAAAAATAAGCAAAGTAGGCTTTGAAAATTATACAAAACCCAGCAAATAATTTTTTATTCGATGTGAATTTTTTTTATTTTTCTACACAGCAAAAATATAGTAGTTTAAAAAATATTTTATATAACCTTTAATACAAAAAATATGACTTCTTAAAGACTACAATCCTACCAACTTCGCCAAAAAAGCTGCATCATACTATCGATTATAGTTTGCGAGAAATTATAATTTCTTTGTGATCAAATACAAATAAATCACCTTTTTTCTAAAATTACAAGAAATATGTATGTTTCACAGCATGCCACGCCCACAATTACAAATATAGATATGTTGACTAATAAATGACGGTAAAATTTTAAAATCCTTGACGACAAAAATTTTTGCTTTTGGGAATTAAGTTTCTGAACCACCGACCGGCGATATAGCGGGCTGAAATGCTCTACAAAAATATTTGCCACAAAATTCTACAATTGGCCTTTAAAGACACGCAAGCAGCACACTCAACGTGAACGCTAACAATCATTCAAAACATAAAATCTCTTTAAGGGTTAAGGCAACAAAGAGATGGAGGGCTAAAATATCCCACAGAATGGTTTTCCATGGCGTTTTACATAAAAATGCTGAACATATTTTATAGCTTAAGCGTAGCATTTACAAGATTTGCAAAGCCGAGTCACTATAGTTATGTGCAAAAGGGGAAAACTTTACGTATTTCTAAAATAAATCCCAGATGTAAACTTTCAAAACCCTGATACATGTATATATATTTTTTTTGGTGCCCTCTGTCAGAATCAATTGTTTGAACCTTATTATTATGAATATTGAATTGTAGGAAAAAACTCGTTAAGGCCCAGTTAAATTTCATCACTTATGCTTACTTCATGTCAAATGTGCATTATGCAAACGGCTGCAAAAATTTATTTATTTATGTAAATGCAACATTGCTTTATAACTAATTACAAAGTTTTATTTTGCATATTTATAAAAAAAACACCTCATTTATGTCTTTTTATTGAGATTCCCATATTTTAAGCGATTTGGCAATAGCAACAACCACAAAAGTAACAATGATTACTTAAACATAAATTACAATGTTGTCCATTGAATATTGAGTTCCAATAAATATTGAAATTTAAATTAAATACAGGCCACATAAGAAACCCAATAATCTATTTTTAAGACAAAAAAAAAACACAAAAACTAAAAACGACACAATTTCAAACAGCATAAAACCATTAGCAGTAACAAAAAAAAAAGTCCTCTATGAGCTAAAGAAAAAAACTATAGACCGCCAATAACAGCAAACTCAACACGCTTGTTGTCACATAAAAATGTTAAGTTTATGAGACTATTTTAACGATTAAAATATGCATTAATGTTAATGTTATTATTGTAAATATGTATTCGAAATCCTAAATACCGGCCAACGACCGATATTCAAACCCAAAACCCCACCACCTTCATTATCAACACCACCGTCACCACCTTCACCACAAAAAAAAAATAATTATTAAATAAAAAATTCAAAACCAGTGTGTTAACAAACATTAAAAACTATTTTTTTTATTCAATCCCATGCAAATGAACAGGAAAAAAGATCATTAACTATTTTTTTTTTGTAAATTAATAGTTTATTTTACCGTTTTGTTAGATAAAAAAGACGAAAAATATTAAGAAATTTTCAAATTTATTTAAATCAGCTAAACAGATGCAACTGCAGCGGCCAAATAAATATTCAACTAAATGACAGTTAAATTAAAAGCATTTTAAAGATGACAACAAACAAAGAGAAAAAAGCGAAAATCTATATAAATTAATTTTATTATTTAAATAAATAATCGAACAATAATCACAAACGAACACTCTTACACTTGTAAATAATAAATTGAAATTTAAATTTTATTTTCGATACTCCCAGTGAAAGTGTTTGTGATTTAAATTCATTTATTTAATAATATTTTCAATTATTTTTAATGCGAAGAGGGCGCGTGAAATGGTTTTGGTTGGCTTTTGATTAACAATTAATATAAATTATTACTAAGATCATAACTTAGATTTATAAACAAAATATATACCCACCACAATCTTAAAGAGATGGCCAGAAATTAAACCAAAATTGATGCATATTAATTTTAGAGCTGATGGTAAAATAATGGAAACTAATTTAAAAACTAACTTTTCATGTGCGTTTAGGTTTCAACTAGGGTATTCATTTAATCAGGCTTTCGCTTTAATTAGTTAATCGCTCGATTAATTAACCGATGCTTTGGCTTAATCGGTTAATTTCGGTATTAATCGGTTAACCGATTAATAAAGTTTTACATAAATCAAGTAATTTCAACAAACAAAAATTCATAAACTATTTATTATTTTGTGTTTATTAATAAAAAAAAAACCAGAACATAAAAAACAACAATTCGTGAACTAAATCAAGCAAAAAAAAAAAAGAAATCATAAATATCCCTGCGGAAAATTTGGTGACAAATGATCCAAAAGTACTTGTCCTATGTCATGAAAAAATGAGAGTGGTACCAAAAGTAAGGAGTAGTGAATGGTAAAAAAGACATATCGTGTAAATGGTAAGTTATTAACCATTTTAAGTCAATTTAGTTGGCACTCGGGCATGTATTGTATGTAGTAAACAGCACTGAACAAATTCTATGCAGCTGGATCTAAGACCTATTTCATATTATCTAAATAATGTTAATTGTCTCTCTTCAATAAAACCGCCATGTCACTCAGGAACCAGTCCCGTGTCTATATATGAATACAATCTTTAGCTCAACTGGTATTTATAATTTTGAAATATAAGTTCCCCTGTGGTCGAGTGGGTAGTGTGCTAGCCTGTCATGTCAGAGGCTATCGGTTCGAGTCTCATCAAAACCTCCGCTTGAAAATAAAATACAATTTACGTAAAAAAAACCCAATGTGCATGAAGACTCTAAATGTTGTAGATACATTTCATATGTTTTTCACAAAATAAACAGAGAGAGTACACTTCTGCAAAAATTTTTCGTGAGCAATTCGTGTAAATTTTTTTTATATGGACTTTTGACAGCAGTTCGCACGAAATGATGAGCAGAGTACCATGCTTGAATGTGCAAAATCAACAGCATGCATTACCGACACGCAATTTTGTATGAAGAGAGTAAAAACAATATTTTCGTTCTTCGTTTTGAAGATCTAATGGATAGTCTTATTGCGTAAGAAAACTTATGTATATTTATTTATAATCTATTAAATCATGCTAAAGCAGTTTTAATTTTAAAATTTATATGTCTATTTTATGAAATATTTCACTATACTTTCAACGGACACGAAGAAATCTTTTGAAATGAGAATCACTAATTTAAGTTTGAAAACATGTGGCACCTCTGTTAAAACTAACTGAAAAGCACATAGAGGAATATCGAAAACCAAATGAATTTGTGCTTGGCAAATACAAATTCATGACTTTTTTTTAAATTTTGAGAAATAAAAGTTTCCAGTGAAAAATATTAGAAGTCTTTTTAGGGAACCATTTTTAGCTGCTTCCAAAGTATCAATAAGTATCAATAAGTCTTCGACATCTCAGGAAGTAATTAGTGACAACATCCAGATAATTATTTAAAATGGTAGTCCACTACCGCAATTCTCTCTTCCATATACATTTCTTCTCAAATTTACTTTATGTATATGTTGGCTTTGTGCTGTTCCTTTTATAGATGCGGTGGCAAAACATGATGGCTATTAAGCAATTCGTAAAATAAACCCAGCGGCAAACTTTTGAAGGCCTTTATTTTTATGACTTTCTACAAGATCTTCCTAGACCTTTTTTTAGATCCAGTACTGATGCTCGCTTGCCTTCTCAGGAATGCCTTATTGAAGGCCTACCAACTCACATATACATAGGTCGTTTTTTATTATCTGTATAAATACATACATACATTTTGTGTAGCTTCTACTTGGCCTATTGAAGAAGGGAACGCAGAAGACCTTGGCTGGCTGGGACATCATGTGTAAAAATTTATTAGTATAGAATAGGGTAATAAGGCGTTGTGTCTGACAAATAAGGGCTTCCAGAAGGCCTGCATACTACTTCTTTTCACCGCTGGGAAGTTCTTCGTTCAAGATGAACTCCTGCCAGTCGTCAAAATATCAATAAAATTAAATAAATTAACTGGAAAAATTAAATATATTAAGTACGATTTTCACATACTACATTCATAGAAAAATGTATCATCGCATTGACGGCGCCTTATCATCAGAACTCTCACATAAATGCTATGACAAATGTCATCAATAAAACGAAAACAGATATCATTCTGATGACAAATGCCATCAATGAATTTTGTCATAGTTTAAGTGTCATCAATGCTATGACTGGAATGACATCAATACGATGTCATTTTTTATATTACTGGCTTCATAAAACCAGTAAAACACTTTCATTATATTTTTTATTAATCCAATGACATATTCACAAATCCAACGAAAATTTCATTAATATTTTTAAAGAATTTCATTGGTTGAATGACAATTTCATAAATCCACAAAAGTTGCATTAATATTGTGAAAGAATGAGTGAAACTTTTCATTGGATTTATGAAATTGTCATTCAACCAATAAAATTCTTTCACAATATTAATGAAATTTTCATTGGATTTGTGAAATTGTTATTGGATTAATGAAAAAAAATCGAATGAAATTTGTTTCCATAAACCATTAGAAGATGCGGAATAAAATTATCTTAGGTGATCTGTATATTTTTTTATATTACTGATTCGGAATTATTCAGAATCTAGCGGTGAAAAATAATGTTTTTTTTGTTTTAAAAAATTCATAAAAAAAATTAAACCACAAAAAATTTACATTTTTACCATTAATCTGAGATCTATGTGTACCAGGAATATATTAAGCGATAAAGCATGAAAATCGATGGACAAATTTTTGATTTTCATTACAATTAAGTGAAGGATCTTCAAAAATAATAAATTTAATACAAAATTAAAAAAAATTATCTCTAGAATTTTAAATATCGACTGGTTTTGTAGTTAGTGGACCATAAGACATAAAAAAATATTGCAGTTATCTCTGTTATTTTTCTTGTTTCATGGTGTAATTAATCACCCTCTATAAATTTCAATACTACTGCGCATATTGTCAACCGCACTAAAGAAACTTAAAATTAAAAATATTATTTTTAACATTTTATGACTTTAAAAATTTTTAAAAACGTACCGTTTTTGTGTAGCAGCTTGATTGATTGATTGATTTATTACCGAAAATTCTTAAAACTTAAATTTTAATTGAAAAACAAAAGAGCCGTATTGTTGTTTTGTAATAAAATGTAATGTATTTTTATGTTATAAAAAAATTTAATTTCTTTGTTATGATCTTTAAGTAGATAATATATTTTTTCATATTGTCAATTTAATAGTTGCTATAAAAAAATAGGGGTTACTTTAACATTATTTTTTAATGGATTTTAACCCCATATTTAATGGAGCAATTAATTAAGTAAAATAATAAATGAACAAACTACCAGCAAACAAAGTGCCCTGCGGCAACATTTATATAAAAATTGTTGTAAATTTCTTGTGACATGACTTGTGAAACAGTAACGAACTAGGAAAAAGCCTATTTTTATTTTGTTATGCTGCCATTCCTTTCCAACTCTGCCATCTTTACGCCATGTTTAAGAACATTTGTACACTACTTACTTACATTATCACCACTAAATTGACAAACTAATAAACAAATTTCCTTTAGTTTATATGCTCAAAAACAAGCGTATTAAACTTGTACAGCACAGTAGATAGTTGGAAAGAAGCAAACAAAAAAATTCAATTGAAAAACGGAAAAGAAACGTTTAGTCTTCATGTTCTAAATGTCGCTTTAAGACTTTAAAATGTGAATTTATTGACCAGCTGCTAATGTTTTAGATAAAAACTTAACAAACTAACTACACAATCTAAAGTCTAAAGCTGGGATTACTATTAGTACGGGTATTAGTTTAGTATGTTTGTTTTATTAGTTTCTAGTTTTGTTTTTGGGTTTGTTTTTTACATTTTTATTTGTGCAATTTCAACAACTAAATTGAGCTGCTAACCTCATTGCCAAAGACGAAGTCATTTGTTAAAGTTTTACAAAGCTTTACATAAGCAAAAAAGAATAAATATTTAGATAAAAACAATTATCTGAAAAGAGTTTTTAGTGTGTCGTTGTTTTAATGTAATAATACAGTGGAGCCAAATACATTAAAGTTAATACTTATTAAGTTTGTTTTAATTAAGTCGTTATATTTTGAAATGTTATTGTTAATAAAAGATTAGTCAAGGTGTTACAAAGTGCTACAACTTTTACTAATGACACCAACTGTGTTTTTTGCTTTGATATAAAATTTCTTGAAAATTATTTCAATTAATTTTTTAATTTAATTCCTTAAAATGTTTCAATAAATTTCAAATTAATTTTTATTATTCAGGCTTTTTAATTTGTTAATCAAATTTTTTTGTGGAACTATTTTGTTTAGAATGCATGCAATAATTGAAAAGACAAAGATAATTTATGACTAAACAAGGGTCGAACTTAACACCATGATGTTTTCGAAATCAATCACAATTTGGTTTCTAAGCTTTCCACCGTTGCACCGTAATGACGTCAAGTAGCTAAGCTCTCTTTTTATGCTTAAGATTTGTATGTTTCCATAGTTTGTCCATAGTTGTATTTACATCTGTACATTGAAAAATTCTGGCTACGGACCCTTCGCTTATTTTTTAACTTTCAATATCAAAGTAATTTTTATTATTCAGGCTAAAAAGATTAAAAACAAAAGAACCGTGATGACGAGAATGTGGCTGATCTCGAAAACATCGTGTTGTTAAGTTCTATCATTGTTTCTTCAAAAATTTTCTTCGTCTTTTCAATGATTCCATGCTTTAATAAGAACTTAAATTAACGAACTAAAAGTCCTAAATAGTAAAAATTACTTTGAAATATTTCAACTAATATTTTAAATGAGTTCAATTAAATAATTTTTATTTATAAAGAAATTGTAAAGCATGTAGCTTGTCAAAAGACAAAGAAAGTTTTGCCTGCACGGAATGTTGAACTGATACCACGATGTTTTGGGAGCAGCCACGATCTCATCATCAGAATTCTTGTCCGAGCTATGTGGTTCCGAAAATACTTATACAGTTCGACTTAAAGTTCATAACTTAATGGTTGAAAACTCTAAAGGCATATATATGTACAGCGTTGAAATAAATAAAAAGGGACAAACAAACATCCAAACCTAGTATTCGTAAACCAAAGGTTTTCAAACTATGAATGAGGTACTAAAAAGTTTAGTTTAACAAGACAAGGAAAATTGTGAATTTCCAAACCATCCAATTAGAGCTGAAAACACTTTTAAGTGACCCAGCTGAATTGGTTAAGTGTAAATAAAGGGTATCTAAGTACTTGAGTACTTGAGAGGTCTAAACGGATAAAAATTTTGATGATGAGGTCGTGCTTGCTGTCGAAACATCATGTTATCAGTTCAACCTTCGGTGCAGCCGAAAATTTATTTGTCTTTTCAATTTTAACACGCTTTAAAATTTCTTTCTGAATAAAAATAATTTAATTCAAAAATTTTATTGAACGAACTTAAACAAAATAATTAAATATCTTTGGATTAAAATCACACAGCTCAATTAAAACTTTATAAATTAATTATTTAAGAAATTTTTTTATTCAATCTTTAGAAATTCTTCAATTAATCTTTTAATTGAATCTTTAAACATATTTCAAGTAATGTTTTTATTGATTCTATACAAATGTTTCAATTAAGCAATTTTGCTGAATTAAAATTTTTTTAGCTCGAAAGATGTTCAGTGACATTACTTACAGCATTGCAGTTAATAATATTTTTTTTTCTGCGGAGGGTAAATTCTGTACTCAACTGAATATTTTTCTTCTCCAATGGATCCGTCATTGCAATACAAGTTGTATACTTTATTAAGATTTCACAAGGCATACTCTTGTGTTTGCTAATTTCATCGGTTGATTTCATAAAAACCAATATTTGATTGCCACTGTAACTTGTTTTGCATAATGTTTGCATATTGCTTAAACATGGGACACAAGTGTAATTTACTTGTTACCAAGACGCTGTTGTAAAATTGTATATTGCTTTTTTGGGATTTTCTAACATTTTGTATTTTAATACTCTTTATAATAAGTAAGGGTCGAAACTTGGCTTGACTGAAATATTGCTGGATTATATGAAAATTGCTTAACCTTATTAAATACCCTAGTAGTACCTTAAACTGAAGCCCAGATCCCACTATCGGCGCAATGGACCGATTTGCGTCGGCTCACTGCAATAGAGCCATAGATAATAAAGCCAAATAGCTTTATTTCTTAACTACTTAAGATACAATGGCGTAAGTGCACTACACTGCAGTGATAATAAATTCATACGACCTTATTTCGCAATTATGAGGTCATTTTGCCTTATTACCTATGGCTTCATTGCAGTGAGCCGAAGAAAACTGGTCCATTGCGATGATAGTGGGATCTTAGCTTGAGTTACAGTTTGCATCAGATGCGGCACAGTTGAATAAGTACCCATTTTGACAATTACATATTAAACTTAATCAGACTTTAGTAAAATGTGTAACAATTATCCCTCTTAAAGAGCAGGGCATTTGAAATTCGTTTTCACCATCTAATGCAAATATTACATGATATTTTCTTGTCTTAAGTAAGTAAAATATGTAAGTAGTTGCTTGTATTACTTGTACTCGTATATTCCAAACACAATTTTTTCTTTTTTTTTCAAATAATATTTTATTTGTTCACTATAATATTTTTTCCTCATGTATGCAATTGACATCGTGTTGACATTTACAAATTGATGTTTTTTAATATTTTTTTTTAAATTTAATTTAAGAAATGTATATTTCGTTGTAAGTGCTTCGCATGTATACTGAAAATAATTTACAGGTTAAGTTTATTTCGCAAATGCAACTCAAAATACTTTTAGATTAAACAAATAAATAAATATTTGCGTTTTTTGTTAAGATTTTGTATCAATATTAGCAAAATCTTAAAAAATAGTTACAAATTTCAAATAATTTTTATAGATTAAAAAAACAAGAAAATTTTAATCGAAACTAGCGTATCAAGCAATCTGTATGATGGCAATTTTAGTTCATGTGACAACACGTAGTACAACCAAAATAGAAAAAACTGGTTATCGGAGTAAAACTTAACAAATGGTTAACATTTTTGTACGCAAAAACTACAAAGACTGCTAAAATTAAAGCAAAGCTTTTACTATCAAATGCTTGAGATTAAAAAAATATCGCACAGTGTCATAGGATACTGGGTAGGAATGAAGATCCCGTCGCCTTCGGCTTACCGCCTATCGGTTTGGTCCAGCTATTTTCGGTCTTATGCCATCGGCCTGCCACTTTCGGCCTTATGCCATCGACAGGCCACCTTCGGTCAGAAACCTCTCACCATTATCGCCCTTCAGCACACAACGACTAGTCACCAGACCCGGGGCCATCAAAAATAAAAATTATAATTTAAAATAAAAATTCATCTACCTTGGTAATACCAAGTACATGAAGATACTAATTTTAACCTATAGAAAAAAAAATAATACAATTCGTCAACAAAAAAACCCCTATCGCCTGGAAGATTCTTAGGCGATTCTTCTCAAGAATTTAGCCGAGACACCTGTAGCTTGGCCGAGGCACCTTCATTTAGTACGGACACCAACCCTTCGCCAAGACAAACCCCTACTTCATGGATTCCCAAAAACTGGTATAAAAATCTCCCCAAAATCTTAAAAAATTCCCGGAAACCAGCGACAACACTGAAAACGCGAAAATACCAAAGCTGCAACACTGAGTTTTTATGAAATTTAACCCTCGTGCCGGCCAGTTTCCTTCTTTTTGATTTGTTGTTACCAATATTCATTACACGTATTTCTTACCAGTATTCGTTACACGTATTTGTTACAAGTATTCGTTACACGTATTTGTTACACGTATTTTTTCAATAAAAATTTTTTTAACCCTTAGCATAGGAAACATTTGTATATATAATATTCACAACGTCCCATTGGGAAGTTTGTTCCAAAAATCTGGAAGATACATACGGAGTTTACGCGAAGACTTCTTTGTTTGACTTTATAGAGTTTATGGACGAACGGTGTAGAAAATCTTTCAACGGGATAGCAATTCCAAAACAGTTTTCCTGTAAATCCCGTCTTATTATGTTTATTTAATTTATTAAGTAATGTAAATATAAGAAAAAGTATATTGTACGAGTAACTTTATATAACGACCAGTATTAAAAGTGCTAGTGCAGCAGGCCAGAGTTATTTTGCGAAACGAACCCATTACTAGCAGACTGATAGACTAGTATACCTAACCACCTAAGTCTCATATGTACAAAAGTACAGTCGCTTACGTAAAACCTGCACACTTTTGGCAAAACACCTTAATTTGAGATATGAGTATTTGTAGTTTTATTTTTAAGCTTTTCTTTTGTCTAATTTTTTTTTGTAATCAAACCTTTTGATATCTTTTTCTATTACTTTTACTATAAGGATTCTTAAGACATCTTGCATACGCATTCAGTTTCCGTCGCAATACAACATTATGATGGGAAACGTTGGCACTGAAGAGCTAGTTCGGGTAATGTGGTAGAGCTAATTTTCTCAAAAACTAAGACCATAGGAATAACTGTACCCATCTTAATAGTTTGATACTCTCTAAAAGTTAAGGGTGTGTTAGTGTATTCGATTTTTGCATGTTATGAAAATGGCCAATCGTAAAAAATTTTTTAATATTTTTTACAATAAAAACCAATGTTTTTAAACTTCCTTATATTAATTAGTGACGAAGTTCACATGCATTAATATTGCATATATAAAGTATATTTTTAATTCAATAATTATTTGATTAAACCGCGTGGTCCGCTAATGTGGTATTGGTAAAGGAGGCTAAAGTGGTAAACTGTATTACATTATCCTTTCAAGAAAACAAGCATGTCAAAAAGAGATGACGTATAGAAATGGTACATTACATTATCAAAACATAGTAATTCACATTACCCGCCAATTTATTTAAATGGCTTGCTTATGGTTTTTTTTTTTAATTTTTTTCTAATTTCTCTGAATCTTGGCCTTCAAAAACTTTTTACTTTCCTGAAAACATCATACTTGTAGTAGAACACGAGCTGATTTCTGCTCTAATCGAATCAAATTTCTAAAAATTATAACTAACTGAAAAATAGGTATACCACATTACCCGAACTTATCCTATTTTTTCCACAACTTCTTTCGGAACTTTGCACACACATTAGCTTCTTGTCACAATACAAATATTCGCTTTCAACTATTGCTACTTAACCAATTCTTATGACATATTGAGTTGCTTATACAATACAATTTATTGATTACAAAAGCTTTTACTATGTATAACGTCAAGCTAGTTCTAGAAATATGGTTAGGGCGACGCACATAAAAAAGAAATATGAAACAAATTTTCTTCTAATTCTACTTAACTAAGTGCCTGATTAAAAAAAAAAAAAAAAAGAAATACAACTTTTTCACCTACATTTTTATGAAAAATACTTTAAAAAAATCAATGTTTTCCATATAAATTTTCATAAAGAAGTTTATGTTCGTGTTTGTGAATCAGGGGCTGATTCTTACGAAACTTTGGACACATATACACAGATTTCCGATTATAATACTTTATTATTAGAAAACGTGACAGTACCACGCCTATACAAACAGAAGATAGGAAATTGCACATGAGGCCTAACATATGCGGTGCAATGGGCTATTTTAACGCTATTTTAGTGATGGTAAATCTGAGTTTGTAGATCATAGTGCAAATGATCTAAGAATAATAAATAATTCACGTATGCTTTTTCCAGCAAAAATAACTTTGCCACCAGCAAATACAAAAGTGCATCCTCCCATACGTACGAGGATGGAATTACAATCACACAAACATTAAAGTAACACTGTATAACATAAATAAGTTTACAAGGTTCTAACGAATGATTTTGGTAGAGAGCATAAAAAAATATCGGCGTGCATCGGTGTTTTGCACCGCTTGGGCATATCGTTATAGTGAATCGTCATAGAAAAATTTTTAATCCTTGCTTTTAAGTTATAAGATATGCTCATCTTTTTATGTAAAACACCACGAGACACTTTTTTGCGAAACATTTTTACCCTCTAATTCTTCGTTGTACGGGTCTATTTGGCTCTTTTGTAAATAATGGCCAAAAACTCCCCTTCAACTGCGATACAGCAGGCGAAAATATTTTACAAAAATATCTGCCACAAAATTCTATTATAAATCTTTAAAGACACAAAAGCTCTCAACTGAACTTGAACGTCAGAAAACAATCAAAATTTAAAATCTGTTTAGGAGTTAGTGTCGGTCTTATTCACAATTGGTCCTAAAATGTCACATAGAATCAGGTTTTTATGAGGTTACCTTGTATTGAAATTATGTCTTAAATAAAATTTCACTATAAGTTACCATACAAAAGAAAGCTGCAGATGTAATATATGTTTATAAAAAATTAGAACAAATTTAGTAAAGTCAGCACTTTGAGTGTAAGTAGCATTGTTTGTAAAAATAAATGTCGAATGTACGGTATTTTTTATCGTTATAAAATTTCAAACTACAATTGAATTATAGTTAAAAATTTACATGTAGATTTTAGGCCATTAAAAAATACTGTATGAGTCCGATGTTTTGTATAGATCAGCCCGGAAAGTTCTAGGACAGCCCTCGTGTGAAAAGTACTTACTAAAATTTAACGTTTAGTAGCGCTTAAGTTTACAAAAACCTTAAAATTTCTATCTATGGCTCGATTATGATGGCAACCGAACTTCAGTTGGGTTGCCAGTTGCTAGAAATCAAATTAATGACGGCAACTGGCAACAGAGGGCTGTCAATTTCAGTTGCTTTTTAGTGCTTTTGTGTCAATCACAAATTTTCAGTTGGCGGCTGGCAACGCAGCTGAAGTTCGGTTGCCATCCATAATCGACCCACTATTTTCAATAAAGAACGATTGCAAATAAATCATCAATTCCAAACAAATAAAATCGCATTATTACATTTCAATCAAGGGAATATTTCTAAAAATAAAGCTCCAGCGGTGGTAAAAACAACAGCCGCTTTTGTTTACACTTCGTTAGGTTTTTTTCTGTTTCTTACAAAAACATTATTCAAATCGATGTAAATATTTCGCAACACATCATCAGAATCTAAAATCAATACATATTGATTATGTTTACTATTTTGCAATTTCGTAACAACTATAAAATAAATGTTTTACAAACACGCATTTGGGCAAAAAAGTATAGAAAAAAAATTTAATTTGTCTAAATGTTATTTAGTACTTACGGCCATTCTTGTGTTTTAAACAAATTTGTTTAGATTTTGTTATAAACAAAAAACACTGGGGTGTGCCACTTAATAAACCAAAAATAGAAGTATGTTTTTTACATATATTTTTACTTATTGTACAATGTATAGTGTATAAATTTACGATAAATTATAACAATCCAATACATGTTTTTGGTCATTAGTTGCTAAATTTAAGGCTAAAAGTTACAAGCTTGAACATTTATACGATCTAGTGGTAATATTTGTTTAGACAAGTTATTTGAAACTTTATGGAAAATATATAGAGAATGAAATACGATTAAAATTTTATATTCCCAAAGTTGTTTAACTAGTTTGGCTTAAGTTCGTTTTCAAGTCAATGTTACAATTATATAATTTTATTTTTAGAAGTAAATTCTAAAGTATATAATACGAGTAATTGAAGAGATAAAGAAAAATTTGGTTGAACGGACTAACTGTTTGTAGCTGCCGTGACGGTTGTGGCTGCCGTGGCCGCGAGATCACGAAGATCGGGTGGTCTCGAAACATAGAAGTTCTACCTTCCGTTTAGCCAAATTTTTCTTTATCTCTTCAATTATTACATGCTTTAGAGTTCCGTTTTAAAAAATAATTTAATTGAAATTTTAAATTGAAAACGAACTTAAGCCAAACTAATTAAATAACTTTGGATAACATCCTACAGTTCGACTAAGTTTATAACCTAATTTAATTTTTTGTAATCAAGGCTTTAAGTTACAACTAAGTAATAATAATACAAAAATTATGCGAATCAAATTATAACTAAAAATTAGAAGTAATAAGCTACTGATAATATTTTATTGTATTTAATAACACTGTACAGCAAAATCATTTTTTTAATTAAATCATAATTGGTAACGTTCGACGTTCGACCTATTTGTTCTGACCGCTACGGAAGGTTTTTATTACAGGTGGCGCTGAATGGTTTTGACAAATATTGATTGCGATTTTTATAAATTTGGCGACTGATTGTGATAGAGGGCACCAAAAAAATATATACGTTTATCAGCGTTTTGAAAGTTTACATCTGGGGCTAAACTTCACGTTCTACAGAAATATTTAGTGAGGGGTTTTACATAAAAGTTCTGAACACATTTTATACTTTAAATGGAAGGCAAATAGGATTTCCTATGCCAAGTCACTATAACTACACTAAGAGAAAAATCAGTCATTCAGCTAATGAAGCGGCTTCATTGATATTTCTTCATCATATGAATGAAATGTGGAATTAATAGAATGATATTTTTCATTCGCTGAATGAAATTGCTCGCTTTCAACATTTTCTTAGCTTTCGTTGCATTTATGATAATGTTGTCGTTGATATTATGAAGTAAAATTTGTTCCAATTTTAGCAAGACTAAAAGTTTATCCCATTAGATTTAAGTATTTATTGCAAAAACACCCCACAATACACGAAATTAAATAAATTTTGATACAAAAAATACCCTTTCATCTATTTTTTTCAAATTCCCTAAAAGTTTATTTAATTGTTTCATACATACAATAAAAATGTTTCTTAAATACAATGAAACAGTTTTCATAGTAAATATTTGTTGTGGAAATAATGTTAAAAGCGTTAAGTGCACACTGTTTTTAATGTGCTGTTGGCTGAACTAGTTACGGCGTTTTCTATAAATCTGATGAGGAAAATGAGCGGTTGTCAACGTGGTAGAATTGGAGGTAAAATAAATAATAAATTATTAATAAAATAAAATCTTGTATACAGCTTCAGTTAGTGTGCTCACTTAACAACAATTACAAAACTTAATTTCATATGTATAATGGAATTATCCTGCATGTTCTGTAAATCGAATCGATATAAAAACGCTCGATTTGGACAAATTAAATCCACTAATAGCTAAAATTTTTTGAACTTTTTTGAAGTTTTCTATTCTTTAGAGCTTAAAATATCATATCTGAAACTAATTTACTATATTTTATTTAAAATAAACAAGTTTGGGCATTATTTGTTTTTGAAAAACGAGAAATTTACTCGGATTCGGTTCACAGAACATGGCCGTATTTCATTTATTGAATGAAAGAGTTTCACGACATTCTTCATTAATGCAATGAAATATTACGTTAGCTCGTTATTAACGACAAAATTCATTGATCCAATGAAGAAATTCATAGCTGGCACGAAGATTATCCTCTCCGAGGTTCTCCCTAAAGTGACCCCCAAATGTAAACTTTAAAAATGCACATATATATATATTTATATATGTTTGTTTTTTGTGCCATCTGCCAAAATCAGTCGTTAGAACCATATCAAGTTTTTTGTGTTGTATAGTGTAAATCATATAATATTCATAAAACTTTCGGCCATGTTCTAAAAACCATTTCTTTTTGAAATCGCAAAATTTCAAAAACGAAAACAGTGTTCTTTTAGTCAGACAATTTAGTGCATTCGTAGTTTAGTTCGGATAAAATATCTGAAACATAAAAATTAACTGAAAAGCTGCCATAAGTGAGCTTTTTAGTTGCAGTCTTTCCTGAAAGTTGCCGATTTCAAAACAAAATGGTTTTCAGAACTTGCCAGTTTGTGTTTTTATTCATATAGATATCATGTAAAAACAACTTTTTTAATGTGTATGGGCTTACATACTTTAAGTGGTTTTCGTTTCGGCTCTATCGTTTATGTTACGTATTTTTTGGGAACAATTATTTTGTTAGCATATTTTCTTCGTGTTGTGAACATGGAAAAGTATTTAAAAAAATCCAATTACCATATAATGTAGATAAAGACAAATACAATTTTTAATGGTTTCATAAGTAACCAAGATTGGGCAATAAAAATAAAAGTTTTAAGCTTAACAACTCCCTATTAAACATGTAAATTAAGGCTTAGAGTTCAGAGTTCACAACAACATGAAACATTAACAAATCATAAAAAATTAACTACTTTAAAAATAAAATAGTATAATAAAAGGAATTGTATTTCTTTTTAACATATTTTTTATTTATTTTTTCTTTGCAGGGTAAGTAAATTCTTAAATTCCTTGAACAACGAATGCCACAAACTTTTCACAAAACTCGAAAGTATGTATATATTACATTGAATTATGTAAGTACAAAAAATTTTTTTAAATAAACCGTTTCTGTGAATTTAACCCCCAACTAAAGAAGCAAACAAGAAAATAAAGGTGTGTATTAAATTAAACTAAATAAAAATGTTTACTTGTATGTAATCGTAGGCTAAATGAAAAAGAAATAGAACGATGCACAGTGCTGTCGATGGAAAAAATAGTTGATAATAAATTCATTACTTCTAAACTACCGATCAGATTTCCATACCACATTAATAAGGTTTTCCTATTATAGTCTTCGATATACAGTTTAACCACAAACGACTACAGCGCCATAAAACATTTTTTGCACCATTGTTGTTTAGGTAATGGTAGGATTCTCAGGCGAAACATATTTTTGATGGAATGACTTTGTTAATAAGCAGAATTGCTGTTATTAGTACAAGGACAACTTAGAAGTGTTACATGAAGATCCGTTGTAGTCCGAAAAACTCACTGTCTGACATTAGAGCCCACTGTTGACATTATAGCAGTATCTTATTCCAAACATAAGTAGATTGCCTAAGCGTCAAAAGAAGGAAATAATTAAGTTGATATGTCAAACTGTTGTTATTTTATTCAAAACTGAAATACTATCATTCTTAATGAAAAACCATTTACAAAAATATATGGCATAAATTCTATTATAGGCCTTTAAAGACAACCATGCTTCAGACTCAAACGTAACATGTGTTTAAGAATTAATTTTGTACTTATTCATAGTTAGTCCTCGGCATAGAAAATCATGTAAGGCTTTCCTTTAAGGTATAAGATCTGTTCAGCCCTTTTATGTAAAACGAAACGAGGAATACACGTACATATTTGTTTGCTGCCCTGTACAGAAATCAGTCGTTAGAACCTTGTAATTTTGAAAACTTTGATTTTATTGTATAGTGCACACAGGGAAAAAAAAGGAATGTAAGTTCAATATGACGCTATTTTGATTGGATATCATATTAAATTTACAAGAAATAATTTAGTGTTTAAGTGTGGTATTTATTTTCTTTCCCAGTTGGCCTGAATGCCATGCACTACATTAGCATCTACGATTCTTGCACGAATTGTCCTCTGTGGATTAGGTTTCCTAATCGATAATTTAAATGAATCGTCGTTTACGACAATCTGAGCGCCAAATTTTTGCATGTTGTCTTCTATTAAACACTTTTGACGACGGTATGAGCGACAATGTCTTTCGTTTTGTACTCAATCCAACTATGTTAAGGATAATATGAGTGCAAATGTATTACATTTTGTCTTCAGTAACATTGTGGAGGACGAGATGAGCGACAATGTCTTAATTGTTGTCCTCAATCCAACTTTGTTGAGGACAATATGAGCGACAATGTCTTACATTTTGTCTTCAATTTACGAATTCATGGTACGATTTTCCGTCATCCGACGTCAAATTCGGTTTATAAACAGAGCGGTTTCGGCTATGTACCATCTTCAGTGTTCCATTGAATACTATTCAATAGAACACTGAATATGAATATAGTTTTTTTTTAAGGAAAAATGTCCTTTCAAGATTATTGCAAATCAAGCTGAATTGACATAAAACACCTATGAAGCATTTCGGCCATTTTACTTTGAAAGTTTTCTATATGAAAAATTTGTCTGTATGTGTAATAAAGATCAACACTTCCATTTTCTGTTTGTATTTTTTTATTAAAATTTTGCATATAATTATTGGCTTTGATCTTTAGTTTTATGTATATGCTTTTTTTTAGCACAACCCAATGTCCATCGATCTGTACGCAAAATATATTTTCTGTAGATTTCTATGTCACAAAGTTACTATAAATATTGTATTTACAGCAACGTGTTTTATGACCGTGACAACTTCTGCCAGTTGATTCGTAACCTTAAAATACGATTTCTACCATAAGGCTACTATAGCGCCATCTGTGCCTAAACTATTCATCATAGCATACTTAAAGCCTAACACCTTCCTTATTGGTGTTGCAAGTCTCAAATAATAGCTTAAAAGTTATTAGTTTATTTATTATCATTTAATTTTCGATCTACATCACTGTACAATGCCACAAAATGGTATTTAATACCCACATGACAAACTGACTGTTTGCTTGTTTAGTTGGTTGGTTTGGCTGAAATGCTAAACAATAAAACCCCAGATACAATTACAGCAAACAAAAAAAAAAAACAAAAAACAAAACCGAAGAAAAGCCTGCAAATGAATTAAATAAAAACGATGTCTAATGTTTATCGGATGTAATTCAAAACCATTGTTACATTAACAGAAAAAAAGTATAACAATACGAAAAAAAATTAAACAAAGAAAGATAAACAACTAGTAAGTAAATTAAATTTATGAATAATAAACCTTGACTTAATTATTGCAAAAGAAACTAAACAAATAGTCTAAATAAATTTTAATTACATTGACAAGACAGTTTAACCTAAAAAAGCTGAAAAAATTATGAAATTTTTTCCCTTAAAAAATTTATTTTCAAATAGTAATTTTCATATTGAACCTGGTTTCGTTTTTCATAAAAAAAATTAAACTTTTTATAGTTAAGCTAAAATTCTTTGCAGAAATGAAATGAACACAAAAACTTTTTCCCGTTGCTTTTAACTTTTAGTATATTTTAACAGAGTGTTATCTATGGTACAGCGTAACATTTTTAATTAGCAACAGTCAGTTTGATTGCAGTTAAAAGAAAAATTAATTGGAAATAGGCAAGTAAGACAACAATTTTTTAATACCATAATTTACTGATGATACTAAAATATATTTGAAAAGGAAAAACTGAGAATATGGCGTTACGTAACATTTGAACCGCCCCCTTATTCGGATGTTCTTCCAAAAAAGCCAAAAATATGTAGCAATTATCACAATACAGAAAAATAGACAAGAATTATGTATTTTGTATATTTTGAAATGAGCTAATAAGGCCTAAAGATTCATAATGCAAATAAAACAAATTATTTTATTTCATTTTTCCCGACGTTTCGTCAATTATTTGTTGACTTTATCAAGGGATGGGAAATCTATTTATTTGTTAAAAACATTTTATTAATATTCTTATCATTGCACGTTTTTTCAATATAAAACTTACAATATTATTTTAATTTTCATTAATTATTATTAAAACCCCAATTTAGGTGGATTTTGTTCAATAAATTTTTTTAAACTAAACATTTTTTTACAAAAAAGTAAATAAACAAAGAACACAACTTAAAAAAACTATATCACAGGTTTACTTTATTGCCACTTTGTAACTTGTGCTGATGTTGTCCGTATCTTCTTTTAAATTATTATGTTCATTCAATAGGAATTATGTTCATTCAATAGGACTTTGTTATTCAAATTGATATGAATTTCAATAACATTTGACATTAATTTAATACCATATTTCGTTGTATGTATTTCTTTCCCATTCCGGTTATTTCTTTTCTTTTCATACATAAGTACATACACTGAAAAAAAAGTAATTCATTCAGGCAATGAAACGATTTCTTTAAATGATCTTCATTGTATTTATGAAACTTTTCATTAACACAATGGGAAATTACATTGCATACATGAAATTCTTCAATCTCTACTCTTCATAAGTTGTTCATAGTTCATTGTATTAATGAAAATCGTTACAGTGTTTAAATGATTTTTTTTTAGCGAATTAATGAAAAATATAATTAAGTCATACAATTGTATGCAACTTAATGTACACTATTTTTCAAACATAGTAAATCAACTTTTATTTAGTACAAAGAGGCTACCTATTCTTCATTATAAAAAACACCTTATTTATGTATTTAAATAATAAGAAACAAGAGGGGCTGAAGTTGGCTGAAGCGCGTTGATCACAAATCCTGAGGTGTTGAGTTCGAGACTAGTTTCAGCCAAGCAATCAAAAAATTTTTTTTAACTAATGAAATAGTTTCATTCCATTTATGAAATGGCTGGCCATGTGAAGTTCATAAATTCAATGAAACATTCTTCATTAATCCAATGAATTAGCTGACTTTCAATGACAAATTTCATTAAAACATTGAAGAAATTCATTATCTGAATGAAGGGTTTCCTCTCAGTGTAAAACAAGTTTTATCTCATAAAAAATAACTGGGAGATTGCTCGGCTTTACGTACGGGAAACCCGGGTTCGTATCCCAGGCATGTCAAAATTTTTTTAATTTATATATTTTTTTTCTTTTGAAATAATTTTGTTATCAATATAGCGGAATTCTTTATCACAGGAAATTTGATTTAAAAAATATTGAATACCGGGATTTTTGTTATCAAAAATGAAACTTATTTTTTTTCTGTGAATGGAAATAATGAGAAAGACGTTCCTTAAAACTGACTTCCACTTTTTTCAACTAAGTCCTGTTGCCCTCAAAAAAAAATTGCAACTTGCGTATACAATCTCTTTAAATTGGGCGAATTAATTTTCTTAAAAAATTTCTAAACGATCATTTTGATTGAATGTATATAAAAATTTGCACTCAATACTTCAAATAAATCCATATCACACAACCTTGTGCCATAAATAACTTTTGTTTTATTTATTTGTAATTTTAAACGATGAGCACTTACAGTGTACAAAATATTAAATAATGTCATACGCTAAATAAACATGCGCCACTATAAAAATAATTATTATCTCTAAACCTTTAAGAAAGCTTTTATTTCAATGCAAATGTCGATAACAAAGAACTACTATATGTACATCGATAACTTAGCGCCAAATAATCCTAAGCGGCAAAATAGAAATTTTTCATGAGAAAATTTTCGTTGTTGTTTTTCTGGAAAATATATTAGAATTTAAAATATTTTTATTGCATTTTTGGTTAAAATTTTATTTACTAAAATAATAAATTTGTCAGAAACGAATCCAATTTATGGTCGATGCTTTCAAATCATTGACTTTGCTTGTTTATGATAAAATTGTATAGCATTAAAGTGTCAGCATGACGGTGAATATGCTCTTACACAAAGAAAAACTCATGATAAAGTCTTCGAAAACAAGGCTAATTCTACATTTTTCGGTAATGATTTTGCTTTATAGGTATATGGTGTTTATGCATCATGATTTGCAATAACCTCCAAACAACATTTTTCCTTTTGAAATAACTATATTTCATGTTGATTTATTAGTCCAATATATTTAGAGCGAAATGAATTTGATACTAAAAAACGAAAAATCATGTTGAATCAATTGCTATTTCAAGTTGAAACAACGTCAATTTGATACCGAAATAAAATGAAGAATCATGTTGAATTGAAGATGCTGCAAGATGAAACAACATGAGTTTTCTGTTGTAGTTGGCCGGCCCCAGCCAAGATTTGAACTCGGTCTCATACTATGATCATATGATTGGTAGTCAACGCGCTAACCACTCATCCAAAACAGCCTCAAATATCCTTTAAATGTACTGTAATATAAATAACATGCATTTCGTTTTAATTCAATATGATTTAATTTATAAGTTAACATAAAATTTTTTGATGTTAAAGTCTGCGGAAATTAAAATGCGCGAAATTACCAAATCAATAATAATTTGCAACAGCAATGCTTTGCTAGTTCCGCATATTTTAATTCCCCATGGAATACAGAACACACCCGATAGTCATGTTGACTTAAAATAAAATGTAACGTTCATTCTTCATTGATTCACTAACAGATCTAACTTTAATTTACGGCCCTTTTCAAAATGTGTGACTAAAAGCTAACGAGGATTTTAACGGCAAGTTCGACATACAAAACTTGCCGTTAAAGTCCATGTTAACTCTTAATCGTACATTGTGAAAAGGGCCGTTAAAGTGATAAAAATTTATTTTACAATAACACAGGATTTTATTTGTTTAATTGTAAAGAATGTTGTTTTAACAGTGCAAAATATTAAATTAAGGTTAGATTAATAATTTTTCGTTTAAAATTAATATGAAACAATGGCAATTTTTTCTGTATTTTTCTGTATTTTTTCCGAAATTAAATATAATTTTCAATCAAGATTGCGGCATTTTGATTTTACATTGGTATTTTTCTATAAATTATATTGAATCAGACAAGTGTACGGTGCAGGCGCGGATTCAACTTATGCTTTTGGGAGGGCATGAAATGAAGTATACCGTTTTGAAAAATTTATTCTACAAATTCAAAGGAAATGAAATTTATTTTAATCGTTTTAGGAGAGGAAATATCCCATTTTTCCCTCCCCTGAAACCGTCCCTGGCACGATGGGAATTGAACCTAGGAATTCCAGATAGATAGACTAGCATTCCATTAACTAGACAGAGAAAGCATAAGAAGGCCTAATAGCTCTAAATATATTATATTGAGAAGTTCACACTTATATCTCAATAGTGAAAATGGAAGAAAACAAAAGTCGCATGCGATAATTTCGCTCTTAAAAGTCAATGTTTATAAATAAATGTTCGAATAAAAAAAAAAACTTTTGCAATTCAAAGCAGTGTCATATCAGTCCTATATTTCATATTTCGTATTTCATATTATTTTATGCATACATAAAATTTTATTTAAAATTAAAAACAAATCGTAAAAGTTTACACATGAATTTAATGTGTTTTAAAATAATTGTACATATTTTATATTCTATAATTTTCTTGCAAAACTTGATGTTTAAAATAAAATAAAATAAAATAAAATGTATAAAATAAATAAACAAACGTTTTGTGAAAAATAAAAGTGTAAAAGATGTCACAGTTTAATACATTCCGATTTTCAAAAGACCTTTTCGGGAAAAATTAAGAAACTATAACCGTTCTGAGACACAAGCTGTTGAAAGTATCAAGTCCTATTTAAATACAAAATACGGGATAGAACAACTTTCAAGCTTGCTTTGAATTGCCCAACTATTCATTGCTTGTTTGAGGAGTACTGATTTGCAATATGAATATTGTAAAAATTCAAGTGTATTCTACTTAAAAAATATATATAAAGTGCAAAAAGCCTAAAAGCGTTTCTGCTACAGTTTCTCTATAACAATATTTGTTGTCAATTCATATCTAATCTAAGAACATACAAAAACTTGCAGTATATGGTGGTGACTCATTTAAAGAGGAATATTGTCTTCTATAGGAACCCGGATAAAAAAAATTAAATAAACTTCTTTATTTTTAATACAAATATAGCTTCCGTACAACATCTATACTTCCTTAATAAAATGCAACCCGCAAGTGTTTTTAAGTGTTTTGCTTGCATTGCGATTTGTTAATTCTATTGAAAGGCGTGAACTTATCAGACACTTTACAAAAATTTCATACTTGTTTTCTAAAGCTATAATTTTGTTTTATAGTCCATTATCAATATTCACTTCATCACATCATTATGACATGAAATTGTAAATGCCAACTCTGATTAAGGAATTGAGTATGAAATTACACCGCAATAGAAATATTTTGTTTGGGAGAAGGATATACTTTTTCTCTTCTCCTGACTCCACCCACGCCTGCTTATGCTTCTAAAATTATAGAACAAATTCAAAAAAATTCAGCATCAATATTGGGAATTTTTTTGGCAAGCAATTTGCATTTATACAGCAGATAATCATTTTAATGAAAGAAATTTGCTCTGTAAATTCAAAGCAACGATATCACGATATAAATGAAATTTCATAAATATAAAGAAAGAAGTTCATTGAAATTGCTTAATTGGATAGATTTGCTAGACATTTTTATTGCGCTTGTGACAACAACATTAAAGCAACAACACTAAGGGAAAAACTTTTAAATTTTAACAAAATTTTTTAAGAAATATGTACTCTTAAAATTTTAAATGTATATGAAAAACCCAATAAGAGTTTTAGAACTTCATAGCTTTAATGAAATGTAATACATTAGATCAATGAAACAACTTTCCACGATTTATAGTTACATGTTTCAATTCAAAAAAACATTTTATATTTGTTATTTTAATGAATATCAACAGCGTTGGGTCGTATTTGTAGCATCGAATCCATCAGCCAGGGTTCCCAGATTTCTTTCGAATCGCACTCCCAATTTTCTTCCCCAAGAATCTATTTTATCATCCCCAAAAATCCCCACTAAAAATAATACTACTTCAATTTCAATTCATTTAAGTATTAATTTATGAATACATACTTTATTTGTACATATCGATCGTTATGCGTTGACAACTCGTAACTGATTTTTCATTATTTTTCACAAAACGCTGGCAATAAATTGTTAAAAACTTTCCTATCTTCGAAATAAAAAACCGAAATTATGTAGAGAGTATTTACTAAATAATTTTCAGTTATTTTATTTACTTTCTAGCCTATTTATTCGCTATCAGTCTATTTACAATAGAGATTCTTCAACTAAAAAATTGTAAAAATCAGTTACGTGTTGTCAACATATGACCATATGGTGTATATATAAGTGCATATCGTTACTTTAATTTATAAAAGGCGTATCTAGAATATAAAAAATTTTTATGTTTGAAACAAAAAACTTAATAAAAAAATATAAAAAAGCAAATGTATAGTTTTAGAACTATAATAAATGTAGGAAAGGATCCAGACTGCATATTTCACAGTTCTTACAATATATATATAATAGTGTTTTGTAGTTCTTTTACTAAGTTTTATGTTTCAATCTAAAAATATTTATATGTTAGATACGCCCTTTGTAAATTAAAGTAACGATATATATTTGTGTGCATTACTAACATATTATTTGAGCTGATTAATAAAATCAAAATTTCGGTATCCAAATCTGCTTTAAAGTTAAACAATTGGCCCATTACTGGAGGCGGATCAAAAGTGTCACAACAAATTCTATTATTTTTAAAATGTATTAAATAGGCTGATTTTGTAAACAATTTCGTTTCTAAACGTTTTAAGTTTGTATGAATAATTATTAAAATGCGTTTCAAAACAAAATGTCTCCATAGAAAACAAAAAAAAAACTTTCGTATTTACAAAATCTGGCCTCAACAGAGAATCGAGCAATTCGTACTCAAGCGGAATGTATTGAAATTAAAATAATCAAAGGAATAAATAAAAACATATAACATATAAAGCAAAATAAAAATCCCCTAAAAATCTTATAAAATCCCCAAAGCATAAAAAAGATCCCCAATGAACTCCCCAAATCAAATTTGTTTTGAAAAGAAACTCCCTGATTTTGGGATAAATCCCCTAATCTGACAACACTGCCATCAGCTATGTAAAGTAGTTAATAAATATGGCTATAACAGTTTAAGTTAATATGTCTACTTACCACTAAAGGCGCTGCAACGCTATTAGAAAAATTTACGAAGCTTGCAAATTAACAAAGCGCGATTTTATGTCATTAATATAATAAATAATTTCATTGGTCTTATGAAATAATTTGATTAAAACAACCAAATATTTGTATTACTTTAGTGAGCTTATTTCACTGAATCAATAAAACTGTTTCATGCATTTGATGAAATTTTCATTAGAATAATTTTACTGAAATTTGTTTAATTAATCCAACGAAGCTTGACGTTAGTACAGTTTTAAAGAAATTTTTCATTGAACCAATTTCTAAATTCGCGGAATCTATGAAGAAGCTTCCGGTTATAACGATATTTTGTTTTTTTTTGTTTTTGTTTCTAAAACACTCACTTATGATTTAACAAATGTTTTCTATATATGCTTAAATACTCAAACTTCTTATTTCTATTTTTATTATTCATATTCGTTCTGGAAAACGTAAAAACGTGCATTCATAAAAATCCTGTTATTTTAGCCATAAAATTATTTTTTCAACTTATTTGTTTACTTTTCAAACGATTTTTCTTTTAATTTTTTTTTGGATTTCCTCAAAAAGAAAAAGAGCAAGTGTTGTAAATATTTTAAAGAAAAAAAAAACTCTATATAAAATTAATGTTTGATTATCATGCAATCGGTACATTAACATCTAGTATATTTTTAATTTCACTGCAGTTGGTTGCATTTTGCTTAATAATCCTCATATTAATAAACTTTTGTTTATAAGTCTATTTTGAAAACGAAATGTGTTTTCAACTGTAATATTTCATTAAAAAAATAATAATGAAAAAAATGGACATAAACAAAAAAGTGCATGTTTTTACAGGTGCTGTGGAAATCGCTGAAAGAAAAGATACCTCATAAAAGAGGAGGCGGGCTCATTAGTAATTAAGTTTCTTTTAAACCGTTTTATTTAGTGATTAATTATTTTTTAAAATGTTGATCTTTTTACAACTTTTTAAGTCGTTATCCAGTTGTCAAACTTCTTAATTTGCTGTAAAGTCTTTCGCGAGTTGATTTCTAAAATTAGTACTGATTTTTCAGTAGTTTCAAGGCGAATTTAGCAACATATTAGGGCCGGTTCAAGTGCACCGAATGGTACATTCTTTATTTCCAGAACTGTCCCAATAGAGTCCCGTACAGATATGCTTAAACACTAGTCTAAAATGTTGGCTTTCTTCTAAAATTATTTCGTTGTAGTAACGTTGCCACGTACATGTGATGGCAAATACTGTCGATTAAACATATTTACATGTAGAACTTGTTGGGCGTAAATAACACTGATTCACAAAATTTCAACTTTTTTCGATCACCTCAAAAATAAAATGTTTTCTAAGGTAAACTGAACACGAATATGGCATTCATTTACTTTTCTTAAGAACCGTTTTCGAGATATTCGTGAAAAACGTGTTTTTTACAGTTTATAAGGCTATCTGGAGTACTGTTTACTTGAATTAAGCAAATTTGGCATTGTTGCATAGATATGTTTTTCCTCTTTCAGCCCATATTCAAAATGTCTTGATCGGATCAAAATTCAATGAATTACAGGTCCTTAGACTTGAAAAAAACTTTATTTTTTCCACGTTTTTTTTAAATTTACTATTTTAAGTCGCTGCAGTAAGGCAAAATAAATTTTTTAAATTCATTTTAGACCCACATCGTAAAGAAAATTTTGTTCCAAATATAGCAAACGTAAAATTAGTTAGATCGGACCAAATATGAGAAAGTTACAACACTTTTAGTGAACACATCAAAATTTTAATTTTCATTCGTTGGTTCTTAGGTCAGTATGAGTTTTTGCTTCCATTCCATTACTTTTACTCGTTTGAAAAAGAAAGGTCGACATATCGCATATCAAAGTTACCAAAATTATAGGTAGTTTTCAACACTGTATTCAGATTTTTATAATTAAAATTTTTATGAAAGACTTACGCAAAACAAGTGGAAAAATGGTGCTATGTGGTGTTTTGTGCATATCAAATTTTTTCTTAATGCTATAAAATCGTTCATTATTGATATTCTCCAATGAAATTTTGCAGTTATATAGGTAGGAATTTATGTGAAAACTAGGATTTGTGTTTGACAATCATTAGAATTCCGAAGAAAGTTCCAATAAATCTATAAAATAAGTCGATTTCAAATGGGTGCATGCCCACCAAAAATTGTAAATTCGGTTAAGTTGTTTTTCTGAAATCATGTCTCTGAATCATGTCTTGAGAAAAAAATTTTATAGAGAAAACAATTATGGTGGTTTTTTTGGGCAAAAACTGTCATAAATTCAAAATTTTTCAATTTTCAAATTAAAGATTGTATATTTTCCCACTCTGAAAGAATACTTCCATCAACTATTTTTTTAACTATTCGAAATTTGGTCATGTAAAGAAATAATTGTGACAATCGGTAGTTATTTGGATCCGATATCTTAAAAATACTGGACCAAGGATTTGAAAAATTGAGAAATTTTAAAATTAAAATGAGTATACCTCACTAACTATACAAGATATTTGTTTAACCAAAGACTTTTTTAGAACTTTACAAAGTGTATAAAGACACAAAAAATTTTTGGAATCGAGTGAGAAACAGAAAAATGACAAGCGTTGAAAAATTTTACATGACCGAAGTGTACTACTTTGCACTTCATACCTCTGAACCTGAGAAATATGGGAAGCTCATCTTCCTAAATTAAATAAGAACACTTCTCTCATATCTTCATGTAAAATTTTATACTGATCGGACTGAAGAGTTGGAAATGGTTGATATATTTCCAAAATATTTAATTCTGCCCGACTGGCATTTTTCTTATACTCATACTCCATACAAAAATTTTTTTTTATTAAAATTCAAATTCGGATGTTTTCATTAAATCTATTGTAACTTTCTAAATTTTTGCCCGATGTTAACAATTTTACTTTTTGCGCGTTGAGAACAAAATTTGATTTAATATATTGGTAAAAAAAAGTTAAAATTTTTTTTTTGCTTTAATGGAGCATTTCAAAATGATGAATTTTGACAAAACGCAAAAAAAATAAATTTTTTTTTCAAATATAAAAGCTTGTAATTCAGTGAATTTTTATCTGATCATCACAGTATAACTATGAACTGAAAGAGGAAAAACATATCTATCCAACAATCCCAAATTTCAATTCAAGTAAACAGTACTCAAGATTTTTGGAAATATCTTTACAAACTGCAAGAAACTAGTTTTTCGCGAATATCTCGAAAACGGTTCTGAAGAAAAATAAACTAATGCCATATTCGTGTTCAGCAGCCCCAATTTAGCTTAAAAAACATCTAATTTTTGAGGTGCATTTTTTTTGTGAACTAGTGTAATGTTTCTAGACATTCTATAAGCCAAAAAAATATTTCTCAATTGTAATCTCGCTTAAGACACATAGTGCAGATCTCTAATGTTTACCGTTTAAATGTTGCTGGCAATATGCTGATAACATCAATAACTATGGAATGGAAATCCAGAAAATAGTCGCATTTTCCCAAGATTTTTTTTACTTTAACCCGCTCTTCCTATTAAATGTATGCTGCGACTGAAAGTTCATCTAATATTTTAAACTGTATCAAATTAGTTTTCTTCTATTTAACATGCAAACCTTTTTTTCTTCTTTATTTTAAAAATACATTTCTATTTATGTCAATATGCATGTTCTTGTAGTTAACAAAAAAACCCATTGGAGAAGAGAACAAAAAAACTCTACTTGTTTAACATTTTCAACTACCATCATTGCAAAGTGGCAATAAATTTCAGGACAAAAACAGCAGTTATCGTTAACATTTTTTTGTTTTTTAAATTTCGTCTACTTTTAACAAATTTTTTGTGTAGCAATTACGTTTTATTTTATTATTAGTCTTTTATTCCAGTATTTTTTTCCGTTGAAGTTGTCATTCTGCAATTATTCGCTTAGAGAGATGCAAGAGGCAACGAATTGTCTGTTAAACTTCTATAAAAATGTGTTCTCAACTAATATTACTCGTATCACCAAAACTACTTCAATTAGTTCTTTTACTACCAAAACCACTACCAGAACAATTACCAAATGAAAAGTATACTATGGAGCGATGCGGTGTGCACGAAATTAAAATTATATTTGTTTAGTTTAGAGGGAGGTGTGAAAAGTTTTATTTTATATTTTGGTTGCTGAAAAAGTAAGAAATACACAACATATTCCAATATATGTACCACTTTTTTCACTGCATAGCACAACAGAAAATAGCATGGTTCTAGTGACTGATTCTGGCAGAAGGCAAAAAAAAAAATATATAGTTGATTCTTGTACTAAACGTACGTTTTGTGTTTTTTTGTTGTTGTTTACTAATGTAACTAATTAGTTACATTGGTAAACAAAAATAAAATATGAGAAGGTAGGATTCATATTATAGAGTCCGCCTCGCCTCATTCAATGAATCCTGAAATAAAATTATATTTTGCGATTTTTTAACATTTTTGCTTTCGCGGTTGTTCTGGAAATGTCTTTTGCGAAAAACTACACCACAAAAAAAGTACAGGGCTTAAAAGCACTAGCCATCTACTCTCTAAAAACAAAAAAATATAATAATCGCAGCACAAAATTAAGAGTTCTGACCACTTTTTCAATTTTGACTTGGGTTCACATGGAAAAATAAAAAAATTTTATCTGTTAAAAAAAAATCTTTACAAACATATACATAAATAGTAGGCTGACTGCTCTTTCAAATAAGTTTAATTTTAATAAAATCGATTAACAATGTTATAAGTTATGTTAAATTCAAATAATTATTCGTAGCATCATACGACCTACCTAATACACTCTTCAAAAATATAACAACCCAACTTTTTTCAAAGAAAATTAGAAATTTGTTAACAGATAATGTCCTTTTTACCGTTTCCACCCTTCAGCTGTTGTAAACTTTTTTTTAACGTCCTAAAATTTATAGATAAATTATATAAAACATTTTTTTAAGTAACACTCAATACATTTTTATACGAATTCAATATTTTTTTATAACGCACACTATATTCTGAATTTAAAACAATTCAGATGTATAATATTCGATGCATTTTAACATAAACTGCTTAAGCTAGAAGGCCATAACACGCGTTTTCGCGTCAACGCATTCACACCTTCTACGCATTTCACGCTTTTCCGCATTTCAAGTTACATGCGACGCTTTTTACGAAGAAATTGTTTTTGTTATTTTATCACAAATATTTTTAAACTTTATTGCAAAAGCAAAATAGTACACGATACAAACTAGAGATGTAACGATACGCGTTTTTGCCTATACAAACCGATACTCCAAAAGAAATATAGGTGGTACCGATTCCGATACCGATACACATATTGAAATTGAGTTCAAGTTTAAATTAATAAAACTCAAGTAGGGTAATTTTTTATTATACAAAATTACAGCGTAAGAGATTATTAATATTTAAAATTGATTTTAACCCAGTATTAAAAATTGGAAGTAATTTTTAAGGAGCTACATTTTCATTGCTTCCAAAGAATCTATGTTAAAAATATGTGGATAATTAATAGAACAGCAATTAAAATTTTATTTAAGTCATACAAAAATTTGTAATGCCTTCGATTTTTAAAAGGGCATTTATCAACTAATATTCTTCTAAATAACTTAATAGCTTAATTGTTAAAATTCTTCTAAGAGTTTAAACATTTATTCACTTAAATTTACATGAAAACATAGTTTTGTGTTTAAATTCGAATAAAAAGAAACAAGTTGCGAAAATGGTTAATTGTTCATCCTTTTTCCTTGAGGAAAAATCATTATAGAACGCCGAAAAAGAAAATTTTCTTAACATCTCTTCCAATTCGGTGATTAGGTTGAACTGGCTGCCGGTTTCGAAAAACCGGCCGGCCTACTTGGGTCCTTTGGTCCCTTTGTGATTTGTAATAGAAAAAGAGAACTTTTGCGATGACAAGCATATGTAAAACTAATTAAAAATTATCCAAATTTGCACTACTTTCGGATCGCAAACTCTACATTTTCATGACTTCTTTGGAGTGTTTTTTTTTGCTGGGAATAGGATTTAAAACACAACGAATTGAATTTGAATTCGTGGAAACATTAACAAAAAATAAATTATAACAGCGTAAAATATTATTAATAGTTAAAATTTTTATTAATAAGATTTAAAAAACAACGAATTGAATTTATTTCATGTTAAATCAACAAAAAATTAATTATTTAAAAAAAAACTGTGAGAAAAATTTAAAAAGTATCGTCGTATCGACAGTAAAATATCACCGATACCGATGTATCGGAAAATCTGAAGTATTGCCGATATATCGGTATCGGGATCGATTACATCCCTAACACAAACATAATAATTGATAGCATTGAAAATAAAACATCAATGGCTATCAAAAACTGCTGACCTGTTAGCATGCCGCTGATGACGCTTACAAAAGTAGAAAGTAGACCTAGTTTTTGTATTCGACGGCGTCAAGGCGTCCTGCTCTGTAACTTGATATGTGCAACTAAATTCATTCAACTTTTTTGACAGCGGCATATGATGCAAAAAAGCGTGTAACGTGTGGTATGGACTTTCAGCTTTAGTTATTCACTAATAACATTCAATACATTTTTTGGATTGATGAAACGTTTTGTAATAAATATAATACTATTCAACAAAGTTCACAAAACTTTTTAATATTTAAAAGTACATACAAACTTACGCTGTTATATTAGTGTATGTTGTTACTGCAATTTTAATAATTAAACTGAATAATGAAGTGCACTAAAAATGCGTAACGCTCAATATTCAAGACTGCGGACAGCAACAATTTAAATAAAAGTTATAATTTCTAACATTTTTCAAAATTTTATGTGTGTAATAAGAGAAGCAAATGCAAATATTTCAAAACCGAAATTTTCATACTTTCTTAATGTGGAAAATCAACAGCATGCATTATGGACACGCCATTTTGTATAAAGAGAGTATAAACAGTATTTTGGTTCTTAATTTTTAACACCTAATGGACAGTTCTATAAAAAAAAACATGCACATTTATTAAATCATGCTAAAGCAGTTTTCATTTTAAAATTTGTGCGTTTATTTTATGAAATATTTTACTACACTTTCAACGGTCACGAAAAAAGCATTTGAAATGAGAATCACCCATATACGTGTTTTGGCGTCTTGAAAGTTTACATCAGGGATGTATTTTAGAATGATTTAAAATTCCCCTCCTCCTTTTGCGCATAGTTTTGGTGACTCGGTACAGGAAATCTTGTAAGTCTTACATTTAGGGCAAGGAGAAAAATTTTTGTAAAACAATTCAACCCTGTAACTCTTCATTGTATGGGCCTTTTCGTTCCTTGCTTAAAAAAGGAGAAAAAAGCCTGCCTGCGATAGCAGGCTGAAATATTATACAAAAACATTTCCCATTAAATTCTTCTATAAGTCTTCAAAAACACCTAAGCTCCAGACTTAACTTGAACGGCACAAATCATTCAAAACTTAAAATGTTTTTCGAGTACTTATTTAAAATTAGTACTTGCATAGGAAGTCTTGTAAGCCTTAAGTTTACGGTATAAGATGTGTTCAGCACTTTTATGCAAATCACCATGAGCCACATTTTTGTGGAACATTTACAGCCTCTAGCTCTTCGTTGTGTGGGTCTTTTGTCCCTTTCTTAAAAAAGGTGCACAAAACTCCTCTTAATCGGTGATATCGCGGGCTGAAGTGTTCTACAAAAATACTTGCCATCAAATTATAGTATAGGTTTGTAAAGAAACCCAGGTTCCAGATTTAACTCAAGTTCCAGAGTTAACGCCAGATATCATTCAAGACCCAATGTGTTTCAGTTTTAATTTCGTACTTATTTACAATTAGTAACCGGCATAGGAAATCTTGTAAAACTTACGTTTAAGGTAATATATGTATTCAACACTTTTATGTAAAACGCCACGAGAACAATTTTTGTAAAACATTTTTGCGTATATTCCCGCTGAAAGGTAATTTTTCGCTCCTTTTTTTAATAAAAGAACAGAAACATACATGCAACAACGAGTTAAGGGTTAAAATATTGCACCTAAATTTGTATCGTGCTATTTTGCATAAAAGTCCATACGTCTTATTCTTACACCTTAAACAGAAGGCTTTTAAGATTTTCTATGCCGATTCACTATAATTATGTGCATGTATATATTTCTTTGGTGCCCTCTACCAGAGTCAGTTGATAAAACATTATTTTGAAAAAAAAATTGATTTTGTTGGACAGTGTTTTTGGAGTCGTATCTTGTATAGATGTGCAAGATAATTTCTTCACAAACATGTTTCTAAACAAATTTATATATTTGAAAAATTACAAAATAATTCCTCTTAGATTCTCGTAGTGCCATATAAATAATTTTTCTCCCTACCTTCCTAACAATTATTTAATGCGACAACTTCAGCGTAACCAACTTGGCTGAATGAAAAAACAACAAAAAATATTGTTGCAAACATGCAACAAGTTGATGTTGCCGTACTGGCTGTCAAGTTAAAAGCACATAAAAAGAAAGAATCTTAAAAAACTGGTTCGTTCGGCTTAATTTGTTTGATATGTTATTATAATTAATGAGAAAGAAACCAAAAAAAAAAACGTATAATTTTGATACATATTTTACTTAATACGTTTTAGTTTGATTCAATCAAATTTTATTTTGGAAATCAAATACTTAAAAAGATGAAAAAATGTTGACAATCATCGATATGTGTTTAAGTGTCAAAATTTAGTGTGTCAAATGGTCTTAAGGGGATTGAAAGGAAAACAAAACACGTTGGTATTTGATAACAAAAATGTATTAAATGTTATAAATTTAAAGCAATTTTTATTTAATGTGACGTTTGGTAGATATTTATTCTTAATAAATTTATTTTATGTCATTTGCCACATGGCATTAAGCACTTTGTTTTGGTTTTAAGATTATAAAGTTTATTTACTTTTAAACCTGCTTTTTTAAAAAAATTTCAAAACTCACATATGCATATTACTTTAATGTTAGTCTACCAATTTTTTTCTGAAATGCTGGCGACCTTGTAAATAAAAATAACCGATATGACATACACGCAGAAAAATGTCATTGTAAAATCGCCGAAAACCAGGTTAATTTAACATTTTTCGGTAGTGATTTTATTTCCTAGGTATTTCATGTTAATTCATTATAATTTACAATAATCTTGAAAGAACATTTTTTCTTATGAAATAATGTCGATTTAATATTTATGCTTAGATTAGTAGCACAAATCTAAATTGTAGCAATGAACAAAGCAAATAAACACCAACATACTTAAATGACAAATAATTTCTTGTAAATTTAATATGATTTCCGATCAAAATTGCGTCATGTTGATTTTACATTCCTTTTTTTTCTCTGTGTATTATATGTATGTATGAATATGTATGTTAAATTTTATATTTTCAATCTGAATAAAAACTTTAACTTAACAAGTGAGCTTAGCCAATTAGTTTTTTTTAAGGCGCTGAATTTGACCCAATATTTAAACGAACGCAACAGGTTTTTTAAACTCATTACCCATAATTTTTAAGGTTTAAGTTTATAACATTTCATTTAAGTGTTCTTATTAATAGAATTAATGATTTGTTTAAATAAAAGAATTTAGCGGCATCCGCTTTAAGTTGTGATATTTCCTTTTATAGAATTTAGCATTATAAAAATTGTGACCAGTTTTGAAGTGACACAAGCAAGCTAGATATTTAGTAGATTCACTGAATATAATTATAATTAAAGAAATTTGTTTTTTGTGTGTGTTTTTTTTTAGATTTTCTTTTTAAATTTTAGGAGTTTTCTTACCGGGTTAGTAAATATTTTAAGTAGATTGAAAGTATCGATGTAGTTTTTCAGTATACTTTGAATAAAGAACAATCCAAAAGGTATTTTGAATCGAGGGACTATTGCATATATTATCCACCTAAGAAACGAATTAGTTCGAACTTTGCTAATAACTTCCTGATGTAAAGAATTTAAATAAAGAAGTTACTCTGAAGCCAATAGCTTCAACTAAAACATTACGTTACTGAATACGCTCCCAATTATTTTTTTAGTTATTGAACTGTTGTTTTAATTGAACAGAATATTTTCTATTTTTATGTCTTTTGAAAATTTACTATTTCGGCTTAAAGTTCATTACTTGAATTAATGCTAATTTAAACTATTATTAAGAGTTGAATATTGGAATATATATTCAGACTAGCAGAACAGAACAGTACTACTGATTTCGACAGCCACTACAAGATCTCATCAGCATTCATTGTTCACTTTTACCACTTTTGATGGTGGATACATGTATCAAGGAACATCAACTATTTAATCAGTTTGTTTAACGAAATATAATATGGCCGGTTGAGAAAGGTAAAATAAGAAATAGTAAATATTTTGCCTAGAAACGGACCTACAAACAAACTTGTAAATAAAGATAAAAATATCTCAACAATTCCATTATAAAAAAAGTGTTTTTTTCAGTGAACAAATTTTTTAAATCTATAAAACAATTTGTCTAAAAATATTTACATGTTGCAAACGAAACAATTTACTAAATCAAACAAAAAGATTTACTAGATTTCTGAAAAATACCAAACAATATTTTTGTCTGAATTTGTAAGACAATTAGTCTTAAAATACTAACAAATATTAAAGAAAATAGTTTACTTAATCAAACAAAAATACTTACTGAATTTCTTGTATCGAGTATCGAAGAAAACTTTTGTATGCATTTAATTTAAGCATTTATAAAATTTCACTTTTTTAAATATGTTCAAGTCTGAATGTTTATCTAAACACTCTAAAAAAACGTATGAGAGTAAAAGCAACGACATTAACGAACTGATTCACCAAAAATCTTCTGTAAACAAACTTGCTACAATCGCATTACTTTTGCTATCATTGTTGTTGTTGTTAACTGTGCGTTTTCACAGTTTTTCTTGTTGTTTTTGGTATTTGCGTTCTAGATAAAAGCCAAACCAAAAATTCATTGATTCACTAAAGAACATTTACTGAAAACGAAATATATTTGTAGACAAACTTTTGTTTGAAAATTTTTTTGAGATTATATTTTCTGTGTACTTATACGTTCTGATAGCCTGATTAGATAATCTAATATCCCACTCTTAATGATAATTTGAATTTACATTAATTCAAGTAATGAACTTAAACGAAAACAGTAATAACTTTAATCCAATGATATTTTCAATTTAATTTTTCAATAAAGTTGTCTTACTTTGAGAAAGGAGTTTTCAAAACAAGTCATAATGAAAAACAAAAACAAAATTAGATTTCTGTTTTGAATAAGGGACGAACATAACACCATGTAATTTTCGAGATCAACCACGATCACATCATCAGGGTTTGTCGATTGTCTACTTAACTTGCAAGCCGTAATTGCTGAAAGGTATAAAAAGAATGCTGATAGTGAGATCGTGGTTGGCCTCGTAAATATCATGGTATTAAGTTCGAGCATAAGTCAAGAGCATAACTTTGCCTATACAATTATGACGTCGCAGAAAAACTTGGTAATGTGTCTGCATAACTTTACAGTAGTAAAATTAATTACTTACTAGTAAATAAAAAAACCATTTATTATATTATTGGCACAATAGTAGTGCATCAGCAGTTCAACACCTGACGAAGAGTATTGTTTTTTGTTTTTTGTTTTTTTATTGTGCGCATGTTCGTAAAAACGAGTTTTAAGTCCGTAACAAAAATAGTTGTGCAGTAGAACTCTTGACATAAATACAACAATAACTTAAAATGGCACGAGTTCGATGCCCAGAAGAGACATTTATTACTTATTATATTTTGTGGATTCAATTATTTCTAAATATTGAAATTTTCAAGTTGTTAGTTGTAAGCCAAGATGGTAAGTGCTTGCCTCCTATAACACCGCCATGTTAAAGTAATTTGCTAAAATGCCAAAGGAAAAGTAGTGAAGGTTACGTCTATTACCATTTTAAATCATTACTTTGCCATCAACATTTTTACTGGGATGCTTTGAAAATCCCTTTCGCAAATAATAATAATTTAATGGAAAAATTTAATAACGAACTTAAGCCTGAATAATTGAAATGTCTTTAAATTAGGTGAGCAACTTTAATAATACGTTGAAATTTGTTTAAATCAACGGATTTTGTAACTCAATCTTGTTTTTAGTTGCGAAAGTATTAAAAAAAAGCAAACGCGTCATCTTACGCTGAGCTCTATTATTTACCTAAGAAAAATTCAGTTAGATCAAAAATATTATTATTTTTTTGTTAACATTTTCAATTTAAAACCGAAACAGGTTTCGCAACCACAGTAAAAAACAATTGCATGTCTCTGACAACTCCCGTTGAACTAGTTCCATGATTAATGAACTATGTTCAAAATTGCATTCAATATGTTTTATCTTCTTTTTCTCAAATTTAACCTTTAAGATAATGCTGTTTGCTTTGAATACTAAACTAATCAAAAACCCATTTATCTTAAAATGCAAACTTTTTACACAAAAGTGTCAAATTTATTTTAGTTTTGAGCAAAAAAAAAACTTTGATGATCATGATGACTTTGAACACGCCAGTCTTTAAAGCAAACTAGTTTCACCTGTGCAAAAATTTTAAACATTTTTTAAAGACGCCAACACTAGAAAAGAGTGTGACCACATGATGTTTTAAAACCTTTAAATAAAAGCCCAACATCTAACGCTAAATGTTGTAACTAAAAGCAACTAATGTTGGAGCAAAAAAATAAAAAGCCAAAAAGTAAAATAAAAATTTAAGGAAACTTCAGCTCCACTGAGTTGGAAAACAAATCATCACACTCTTTGTAAATATTTCTTTAAAAATAATGTTAAATATTTTTTTAAATGTGTATGTATATTACGGTTGTTACAAGAAATCACTTTTTGGATTTTCCATCGGCGGTGGTGCGCGGATAGGATAGCTAGTAAATGTGATTGGCAAAGCTTCGGCCCAATCTGAAGATGTTAAACTATAAAATTTAGTTTTCTTACCTCATAAGTTAAAAAATATTAATTTCACAAAAAATTTTTTAGGTAAGAAATGTTGCTTGTGAAGTTTATAACATTTGCTATCTTAAGTTGTTTTCTTTAAATCTCATAGTAAGCAAAATACATATAAATTTTACAAACATGAGTTGTTTATTTTAATGCTCTTTTGTCCTCCCAGTTCATGACAACTGAAAACACAAGTTTTCAAGGGACTGGACTGGATTAACTGAAAAAAGTTTCTTATGTTAATTTGGGTGCTGAATCCGAATCTGGAGTGGGTTTAATTTCTTAGCTCCAGTTTTCGAGATAAATGTACATACATTCATTTTGAAAATGCAGTAGTTACACAACGTATGTTAACATTACTGGAGAACGGTTTGTCCCATTCAGTTAAATCAGAAAACCAAATTCGATTTTAATAATATATTTAAGCCGTACAAACACTATTTTTTATCGGTTAAATAGTTTGAGAGATATCGTATAACTTACACCAAAAAAAATTTTTTTTTTTGTAAAAATGTTTTTTTGTTTTTTAACCTTATTGCACTGATGGAAAATCCAAAGTGATTTAATTTAACCACCCTAATCTATATATTTATTTATTGTTTGACCATAAAAAAATCTCGTCTTAATTCATTTAGTAATCAATAGTGGTTCTGTTACTTTTTCTTTCTTTTATTGGCGTGTTTCTTTTATTTTTAAGCTGTCAGTTTCTATTATTTTGGTCGCTTTTTTTCTAAACATTTGATTTTTTGCCTTAATATTATTTATTAACCGCAACAGTCCTTGACCTTAACGGTTTTTATTATTTAACCATCATCGTCATCATCATCAGCCACCATTAAGATAATGTGCGCATATGTTCATTTAAACACAGACACACACAAACACATTAGTATACCTACCCTACACAGTACACATTTTTTGCCGATTTCGGTGCGATGTCGGTCAGAGAGTCTGCACAAGATGCCGAATTCGTATCCGAGGTCGGGCAGGAAACGTACCGAAAATAGTATGAGTGATTGGCAAGGAAGTGGACCTCTTTGTCTGAGAAAGTTCCGGAAAAATTTCCGAAATATCTGAATTATTTTTCTGGTTATATTCCAAACAAATTTTTGACGTGTCTAAAAAATGTCGGTAAGTTTTCTGACAAAACATCATAAATATTGTCGATTTTTCTGAATCGACAATATTTTTCCGAATTAATTCGACATATCGAATTAAAATCGGAAAAAATCGCGGTTAAAACTAGAAACTTATCAGAAATGACTTATAAAACTCGGACATAGAATCAACAAATTGTAACAAGCAACTTACTTTGCGTCTTTTCTGCTTGCCTTTAAAGGCAGTCTTATTTAGTTTCTTGATGAGATGTATTGATAAGTTAACGGGGTAAGAAGAAAGACTGGAATTGAGATTTGACGGGTCTTTTGATATTTCTCTTTGCTATTTTCGCTCTCTCAGCATTAAGCATCAATCTTGCGTATAACCCTTTCAGACCTGAAGCTGAACTACCGGAAATACTTTCATAACTTTTAGAATATATGTATCTATATCGTATGAAAATATAATCACTGTTTAGGTTTTACCATTTTTATATCCTTCAGAGATTTTAGCACATGAACAATTCATGCATTTCGTTATAATTTCATTTTGAAATAACCAAAGCCCCATATCCGTTTCAGACGTGAGGCTAAACTACAGAGAATTTTTTCATAATTTTTGGAATATATCGTCCCTATGTCGTATGGGAAGGCAATCAGTGCTTAGATTTTATCATTTTTATATCCTCCAAGGATTTTCAGGACTCGCACAATTGATGCATCTCGGTCTAGTTTCATTTTCAATCAAAGCCCCATTGATATCCTTTCTTCAAATTTTGTCTTTAATTTGAATAATGTGAATAATGTGAGAAACAAACATAAAGAACAATCAACGCAATCGTTGCATGCCGGTTTGTTTGACATTGGCCAAATAGAAGCGAAAATATTGAGCCCTAAATCCACCCGCACAATTGATGCATCACGGTCTGAAAGAAAGAGTCATAATACTCAGGGTTTGTAGACTTTACGTAGAGATTTTAAAAGAAAATTGTCAAAAAAGTCAGGCTAAAAAGGCATAGTGTGAAAAGGTACTAAGACTTTTTGTGACTCTGCTTGTTCCATGCATTTTTCTTTTTAATTTAAAACTTGTACGTTCATGCCCAAACTCTCAAGAAACAAATGAAAACGAAAATTAAAACCAGACAATGTGCAGAAGTGATTGCTAAAAGTCCAAAATCATAACTCGGTAGATTTTCTGGTAAACTTCCAGATTTCAGATGCCAGACATGTTGGCAAAAACTGTTCACTGGGTACATACATACACAAAAATATAAATATAAAGATACAAGTACACACTCGTTACTTTTTGTGAGTTTGAATGCTTTTGTACTCGTTCATGCCTTAATTTTAGTGAAGCCAAAAGTAAAAAATTCAACTAAAAATGTCTTAAGCAAATGCATACTAATGGTAAATGACGATGTCGTTTTTGGTTAAAATATTAGAAAAAAAAGTATGTATGTAATTGTTAGGAATTTAATTTTTGATCTGTTTTTAGGTTGGTTTCTTTAGCAAGTGATTTATGACTGTTCCTTTTTTAAATATTTATGCTTAAATTCTTCAAAAATGTAATACAGTTTAACATTGAAGCGGCACTCTAGTACATTTCGTTACCTTAACATAGAAAGGCTCTAACGCATTTTTTTAACGCAGTTTTTTGCATATTTCAATAGATGAACTTTTAATCTACCGAAATATGCAAAAAACTCGATGTAAAAATATGAGTAAGGCCCTTTCTGTATTACGGTAGCGATATGTGCATATGTATGTATGTACAAATATAGGGTGTACTTAAGCCAGATAAACCCATCAGGGCAGCTGTTAATTTATCTTGTCAATGAAGTTTCCTCACCTAATTGTGAATAAAATTAACATTTGTCCATCGATTTCATACAGTTTTAATTTAAAAAACAAATGCGCCGAAAATTTCTGAATAACTCCTAAACAGTTGGAAATATGGATGCATAAAATACATTTTTTTTTGCATTTTTTTGGTAGTTTATTTCTTAAAATTGAACAAACCCTTCTCAAGATAGGGTGAAATATACACACAGAAAAAATACCAATATAAAATCAACATGCCACAATGTTAATTGGAAATCATATCAAATATATGAGAAATATTTATTTTAAATAAAATAAAGAGAAGTAACACAATAAGGCAATTAATGCCTACCAGTGTCAAGTAGAAGCATTAATTTGTTTAAGCAGTGTAGCCATTTTATTAGTTCTTTTACTTCGCCGACGGTCCTGCTACAATACCGACGAGGGAGGGTGCTGTAAAGTGCATTAGGATATGCTAGTATTAATCGCTGCCGGTACTGCCAAAGTGATTAGTGCTATACCTTCATTACTTTAGCAGAACAACAACAACCAACACAGTAATACACCAATGCACATCGGAAAAATGTATGATGTTGTTGGCTTGCCTGAAACTGGTCTTGAACTGAGACCTCAAGGTTTGTAGTCAAACGCGCTACCTATTCAGCCAACAGGAGCCTAATTTGCTATTTAAGTGTGTTGGTGTTTATCATAGCTATAATACACGGTTGTGGTAAATTGTGTGACTTATTGTTGTTTATTTTGATATTCGTGTTGTGTAGACGTAAATAGCCGACAAACTTCGCATTACCAGTGAAAACTTCATGCTGCTGATATAAAATTACCATTGTTTCATATTAATTTTTCTTTGAAGGTTATTGTAAAATCATGCTGAATTAACATGAGCCACCTATGAAGCAATATCGCTACCGAAAAGTGTTAGATTAACCTTGCTTTCGACGATTTTAATATGAAATTTTTCTGTGTGTACTGATTAACCTAGTGAAATTATTAGCCATGCCCACGGATTTGAGTTTAGCGCATTAAACTTTCTACATTTCACATATTTTTATTTAAATAAGTTTTTTCAGGACAGTGAAACCTTATATATACTATTATATATCGTATACGTTTCAGAATTTGTTGAGAATATTTGAACTTCTTTCAGCATAACTTGGTTTTTATAGTTTTAATATGCATATCTACAGAAAACTATATTTGTTTTGTGAATCAAAATTGATTATTAAGCTAAGATTCGTAACGTTATTTTCAGATTTTTGAGAAATCGCTTTTTGGCTTTATAGCAAAAGTATTGAAAGGAAGTATGATATAGTACATAGTTATGCGCCAGACATTATGGCCTTAAGCTCTTGAGTCTGCGTCCCGGGAAGCAACTTTTCAAATTCAAAGACATACTATTGAAGATGGTATCACAGATTGAAACCATGGAAAGATATCCCAAACTTTTCCAATTTTCTTTTAATTTTTAGAAGCATATTCTTAAGATTTTATTGCATTTTTGAAAATTTTTAGTTTCCCCACCAAAAACTTTTGGGATTTTTGTAATCGGTAGTACTCTTTTAATGGGGTACAAAGTAATGAGTTGTACTTATTTATCTTATTATTATACTTCAAATTAGAAATACTACTTACGGCCCTTTACGCAATGTACGATTAAAAGTTAACATAGATTTTAACGGCTAGTTCGTCGTACAAAACTTGCCGTTAAAGTCCACGTTAACCACTAATCAATCAGACATTGTGAAAAAGGCCGTTAGTAATTAATACAATTAACACGTATTTATCTCACTACCTCAAAGCAGTTATAATTAGTTGCTATGTTTTAATAAAATAGGTAGATAAACACTTTCTAGGTTAACATGTATTTGAGTCAACAATAGCTGAGTGAGTAAAAAAAACGAAAACTACAAAAAAAAACCAAATTGTGAAAAAATATAAATATAAATAGTGGTTATAAAATTTTTTTTTTTAAATTTAATTTTTTTTATTTGACTACTTATTTTTTAGCTTCAAGTAAGTCAAATAGTAACCAGCTAATTGTTGTGACTATATAAGTACATTTGTATGGGACACCCCTAATTTTTTGAACTTTAAAAAAAACAATAATATCGAGTCAAATTAAAAGTAGTTACGAAGTAAATCCTCATATACTTTTTTGCCTACCAGTAAGCACAGTTTTTGCTGGATCCCTATTAATTTTGGTTAATGAGAAGGCTAAAAAAAGATATTAGAATCTAAAACCGACCTCCTTAATCAAACATATTTGATTTTTATTTTCTTGTCTTATTAACTATATCGAAGCCTACTTTTAAGCAATTTCGCTGTCAGTTTAACTACCAATTTAACATCATATCCATTTTCCATTATTTGTCAAACAAATTTGCAATAATTTGCCGATTTTTTTTTCTTTTTATATATTTTTTAATGGAAAATTGGTTTTTAATATATTTCTAACACGCCATATGCAAATTACAAGCAAACAACTTGAATAGTATAGAACAAAATTTACAACATTATACTGACATTTTATGACGCAGTAACGTAGCATTTAAAAACATATTTGTCATTTTAAGTTTCTTCACATCCGTCGAAATTTGCTACAAACTAATCATTTTTTAATATATTATGAATTATCTCATCGTGTCTTTTTGCTTGTTTTTAGTCTAAATAATGATCTCATCGGAAATTGCTAAATCTCTGTTGTATTTTTATTGATTGTTTTTTATTATTCTATTCTTTAGTTAAGGCTATTGGATAAAAGTATAATATCATTAAATCAAATCTAATGCTGTAGAATTAAAAATCTTTATATAATTAAATTTTTCAATCATTTATTCTGACTGAAAACAAAAAACCAACTGGAGACAAAAGACAACACTCGTGTTGGGATTGACATTTTACAGACAATTTAATTAAATATATATAATCTAATTCACAAATATCAACATATTTTAATGCAAAAAGAAAGAACCTCATTAAAATTTCAAACAATTTGTGATCAAAATAAAATATATTGGACTTTAAATAGTTGTTTAGAAATTTAAATTTGCTGTTTTTTAGTTGGCGTTAAGATATTTTAAATAATTTAAAATATCAGTATTATCTTGGAATAATAATTCTAAAAGTATCCAAACAAAATACAAATGAGAAATATCCGAATAGCAGAGAGAAATAACGACAAAACCATACATAATAATTAAAATTACATGTATTAAATAACTATAGTTTTTTTCTATCTTTGTACTATGAGTAGATGATGCATCATTATAAAGAATTGCTGTAGAAAAAATAATATGAACTTCTAACTACAAGTATGAAAGCTGCTCTTTGTTACTGCTCAAAATTTAGTTCTGGAAATAAATGAACGCATGTTGTTCTTCTGCTTCTATGCGCACACTCTCGTACATGCAACATTTTGATGAATGTAGAAACGTTTTTAAAATGTCTATGACAGATCAACTTAGCAATTGTAAATATGTCGAGATAAAAAATAAAATAAATGCTGTTGTACTGTTTATACAACTGATGCATTTTTAATGAAATCAATCGATCAAACGGTAGTTTTATTTATGAACAAAACAGACAGATACTCAATACACAAACTTGCATTCACACATACATACATAAGTACTAAGTTGATCCCAGCGCTAAAATGCAGGAGTAAAGATGCGTTCTATAAGGCCTTTTTTGCAGACATAAGGCCTTCCCGTCCGCATTCCATACTCATTTCGTTTTCACCCATGCCATCATTACGGCTCAGGCCTTCCACTGTCACTTCCTAATATAGGGATTCTTACAGGCCTCATCTGGCATGCCATTTTGAAGACTATCTAAGGAAGGTCTGTTAAAAAGCAAATGTAAGTAAATTTATTTGCTATTTCCGTATTTTTAAGGCGCCTTCTTTATATTTGGTTAATGTGATTTTTTATTTCGAACTATTTCTTTTCATCCAAATTAATTTTTATACATTGAATTGAAAATGACGAAGTTCCAGCGGAATAATGATAAGTTAATCAGCTCCGATATAATAGCAGCGTGTGTGATGTCTGTTGTATGTAAATTTCAGTCTTTTATACAAATTGCGTGTGGAAAAAGAATACGAGAATATTTGTTATATCCAAATCACTTTTTTTTAACTATGTACTCTAAAAATACAATACTCCTTCTATCTTCGCTGCTTAAAGAAGGGAATGTAGAATGTGCATCGAACGGAAAATAAAAAAAATACTACTTTCACCTTCCCTTCTACAAGAAGGTAGTTTTCATGTCTATCGGACGAAAAATGTAGAAGAAGGAAAAAACTTTTAGCTGTTCTAAAAAAGGTCTTGCAAGCCTTTACGAAGGCCTGAAGTTTGCAGGCCTGCTTAGTTGTACGACTGCGATGTTACCATATCTATGTGCAGATGCATTTGTATGGGTGTATATTTGTTCAAATATTTTCGTTGAAGCTTTTGTCTCTGTCAGATAAAAGAACGCATACACATCCAAAATACAAAGTTTATTTTGTCTTAATAGTAAAAAATGTAGTGAAAAAAGCCACCAAACGATATAATTGAAAAAAAAACTTTAGGCCCACAGATACTCCAAACATGATAATATAATGAATGCAGTCATTACCCAGAAAACATTTCGGTTAGAAAAAAATTTGTTTTTGAGACAATTGTACGAACATTTTTATTTTCAAATGTTTTCTTTTTTCGAAAATATTCTGCCAATTACTTTTTTCTAACAACAAGATTTTCTAATAGCATTTTGTGCGAAAAAGCCGACTACAATTTTTCGTATAAAATAAAATCATAAAAACAAACGAATTGATAGCTAGTTTTTTTTTTGAAAGTAGGTAGGCTAGGTTTGGTTAAGTTGCAAGGGCAGTAACGATTGAAAAAGTTACTCACTTGGGTCCGTTAATTCGGTTCCTTTGTGATATCCTAGAGCAGACAGGGCGTAATTAATCGTTAAATGAACTAAGTACGAGGAAAGGCTGACTAGCCCTACATTTCCCAGACTGTCTGGGAGTATGTTAGCGCCAAAAGCTCTTTTCCTCAAAGTGGCTAGAGCCGGACATTGGCATATAAGATGAAGAAACGTTTCCTCCTCTTCCTCATGATGAGGACAACTTTGTTGTGATTTAGATCCATCGCTCTGGCATGGGTCCCAATATTCCAGCGGCCTGTGCGCACTGTAACTTGTAGTTTCGTTCGTCCTTTCACGAGCCTGAGCAGATCACGCGCTCTGCGGAGGTCGTAGGGGGCCACTTGGACATGGCCACGCGACAGGTGCCTTCGCGTTCCCACCTGTTTTCGGCCAGCCTGTATGATTCAAGCTGTATCAGTAGATAATAGTGTGATAGAGGGATCCCAATGAAGTACCTGAGCCATCTTGCCGCCCTACTGATAGAGGAGATTTCTGATTGCAAGACGCTGCAGCCATCTTGAAGCCTAAATGGAAATCTTACATTAAAGTTTTCCACATAGAAACCTCCGCCCGTTTTATTACCCATTTTGGAGCAATCCATGAAAACTACCCTGCAAAATTATTGGGCCACGTGGTCCATTTTAGTTGAAATGTAGTAGTTACAACATTGTCCTATGTAATGCAGTCAGGGACCATGTCATTTGCAAACAAGAGTTTGCAGTTAAGCGATAAGTGTTCGCGTTTTAGCGATTGCAAATAACATAACCAATCGTTAAAACACGAACACTTTAGTGCTCCATCAAGTAGTGACATGGACTAGTTTCAAAACTAGCCTCATGTAGGTGCTCCATGGAGTAGTTACATAGGGGTAGTTTTTGGGGTAGCCCGATGTTATACAAAGCTGGACTACATAGTCCAGTCCTAGGACATCGCAATGTTAAATGGACCATGTTTGTTACATGCATTAGGACCATTGTAACAACTCCTGGTCCCTTGTCGAGTACTCTATACATGCGTGCATGGAGTAGTCTCGTTTTTTGCTCCATCAATACTATTCCCTGCAGGGAACTAGTAAGAGAAAAAGCCCATCAAAGTGTGGTTTCGGTGTACAATAAACAATATTGCTGTGGATTCCTTGATGATGCCGCAGAATCCTGAACTGCCCATAATCACTTCGTGACCATGGGCATGTAGCGTTCAATCTGATCGCCGAGAATAAAGCTAGCTGTTTGGCCAGAATCTCCACGCGAGGCCAGTTCATCATTGTGAAGAGTGCTTTAGTTGGAGTCGACCTGAGCGCACATGTTATCAGGATCGCCACCAGCCGAAATATTTTATTGAGTATTTTGCGATGAGAGTCTTTCTCTAACGCATCCCAGCAGACCAATACACCATAGAATACCATGGTCTTAACTATCGCTTCAAAGATCCAGTTGATTCCTCTGGCCTCAATGAGCCAGCTGCCACCAATGGGGTTTTTACACGTGCAGATAGCCACGAGGGCCTAATCCGCTATAAACTAGGTATTTAATTTTCAAGATAGCTTGCTATCTAGGACTATACCCATGTATTTGGCGTTATCCGAGACCGTTAATGTGGTCCCGTTGAGTGTAGGAGGCACAAGGCTTTCGACTTTTTACTTTCTAGTGAGAAGCACTAATTCAGTTTTAGCTGGATTGACGCCAAGCTCACAATTGACACTCCATTCACTAACGATTGCCAGTGCGGACTCCATATACTGAGATTGTGCTCAAGTGCTTGCCAGAGATGGGTACTGCTACGTCATCAGCGTATGCGATAGTATCAACCATCTTACGCTCCAGGCTTTCCAGCAGATAGTTAATACTCAGATTCCACAGGATGTGTGATAGAACACCACCCCACCCCCCCTGCGGAGAAGCTTAAAAAAACTTTTCCATCGATTTCCAGCTGTTTTTATGAAAAAATTTTAAGATTATTTCAAACAGTGTTAATAAAAAATGTTTAAAGTATTCCATTAAAAAGGCTTAAACAATTTCCAGGACTTTTCTTTAGAAACAATTTTGAACATATTTGAAAAGTTTTATATAGAAAAATATTCGACCAATTTTTAAAAAATTTCGAGCAGTCGAACAACTTTCGAGAGAAAACTTTTGGAATTATTTCTGCTGACAAGTCTACTAGAAAAGTGAAATTTTCAGTTTTCAGTAAAAAAACAAAGGTTACGGTTGACCTTGCAGGATATCGCAGGAACTTTCTGATAGTTTTAAGCTCAAAGCGACAGAAAATCTGTTGAAAAAAAAACAACGATATCTCTCAAAGAAGATTAACATCAAATTTGCAGCTATCGACATAAAAAGAGACAAAAGATCGATTTGCAATTAATTTTGGATTAATTAATTAAATTCTCAACAATCGATGTAATCGATTTTAAGGTAAACAGCTGATTAGATTTTGGATTCGATCGGAATAATGGATTAAATTTTCATTTGGAAAAACATACATATTTTAGAAAATTTTTGAAATCTATCAAGTTGAATCGCCTTATATTCACACGATGCCTAAGTTTTGCCAAAAATTATAAGAATGGCTAAAATTTTGTTATGGTCAGTGAACATCGTCGTAAAAATACTCAGAATATTCATTGTTAGGACCTCAAAACGTCGAGTTCTGATGAAAACTCGATTTTCAAAAATTGGGGTGAAATCAGTAACTTTCCAACTTTTGATTGCGGGAGGTTAAAAATTATCGAAATTGTTATTTCTGTTTCCTAAAATATTTATTTAAAAAGTTTAGATCTGTTTTATTTAGAAAATTTTTTTGGTTCGTTTGTTTTTTAGAAAATGCTTTTTAGTCTTTTACTGCCGACAACATCTTGAACAACTCCGAACTCTTATATGTAAGAAACTTTTCCAGTGGTTCCTACTTCAAAAATAATGGTAATAAAACTGTATTTTTAAAACTTGCGATCCGATTAAAAAACAAGATCTAAGCTTTAAGAAAATTTAACTCTTAACAACGCTGTTAAAACACACGGTGGGCTACAGCTGTTGCATATTTCTAAACATATTACTTAACATATTTATTACATACTCCAAACTTTACATAACTTTTCGAATAGTTTTGACTTTTCATAAAAAATATAAACATTTTGTACACATACTTGCCTTAAGTTTTTTTCAAATCGATCAATTTTGTTCACTGGGCTTACCTCAGCTTTATCTTTATATCTCGTTACAAATGCAAACATTTATCAAATCTAATTGGCTACAACAAACATATGGTGGGTATCAGTTAATATTTAATTGTAGTCTATTTGTTAATACCCGTCTTTGAAAATTTTATTTAATAAATTTAGCTTTTGTTGATAATATAATTTGTTTATAAGTTAAACAGACACAAAAGCAACTGAGTAAATAAAAGTTGAAATGTACTTAATTAAAATAAATTTTTATTTATTTTTTATACGTTTCCTGTTTTTTTTTTTGTCAAAACCTTTTCATGTAACGGAAGTCTGGCAAATATACAAAACAAACCCTTAATGTAAAGTTTTAATTAGAAGATCTTAAATTTTTGATTTGAAGTTCTTTAACCTTTTGTATTTTTGAGTAAGTACACTTTAGGTATCTGTCGCTGGATAAATTTAGTAAACAATTTGTTAATATTTTAAGCGGCTTGGCTTCTTATTCTTCTTTCAAGTTAATTTTTAGCTTTAAATTAGATTTTTTGGAAAAAACAAATTATAGATATTTATTTAATCTTCTTAAAAATATTATGGAATATTTTCTTTATTAAAAACAGTTGGAAAGCTTGAAATATTTAAGCAAATAAAAAACAAAGCCTGATGTTTGGCACCGCTTTTTGAGGTTCGTGTTGAATGTCAATCAAATTAACACTTATTGATTTTTTTACTGACTAATTTTACTGTCTATTTAAATTTTTTGTATTGTTTTAAAAAAGAGGTTCGTTCGTATTTAAATATCTTGGCGAAGTATTTGACAGTGTTGCCTACATACGTCTGTCTAGCAGCTGTCACGTTTAGTTGACAAAATAAATTATATGCATATATACATTTTATTTAAACAAGGTTCATATGTTATTATGTGCACTCAAAATAAAATACTGGTAAGTCTAACCAATTTCATAGGTTAGAATTGCGCCAACCTATAAAATACAGTAAAAATCAGCCAATGGAACTGTAATTTAGTTGATAGTGCGTAAGACTATTAACCGGAAGGTCGCAGGTTCGATGCCTGCCAAGGCTTCAGCTTGCTAAAAAAAAATTAAAATATTTTTACGTTATTTTTTTTTTAACTGAATAGGTATCAGCCCGAAATTTATTATATCGGCTTTTTAGTTCATTATTTAAATTAATGTAAACTCAAATTATTATTAAGAGTGGAGTATTCGAATATTCAATCAGATTAGCAGAACGGATCAGTAGTGCTGATTTTGACACGCCGCTACACCGTCTTGTTCACTTTTACCACTTATGATGGTGGATGCTTTTTATAAGGAAAAATCAGCTATTATCCAATTTTTTTCACGAAATAGAATACAAGACTTTTCATTTAATTCTTACATTCATTTTATTTCAACTTAATTTAGTTAGCCGAAGTCCCCTCTATCTAATTTAATCCAACACTCACAAAAGCTCTTATTACTTTATGTTTTCAAATCTCACAATATTTTTTTTTGTTTGTAATTTTTTGGTCTTGAACTTAGGTACGTTCTCATAAGTTTACTCATTAACTCATATTTATAAACCGGACGCCTTAACCATCTCAGCTAAGTAGGGTTGCCAGATTCAAATAGTGCACTAGCTTGACATTTGATGAAAATCAGCTTGATTTTCAAAAGAGAACTTGACAGACTAAAATGCGTAAAACAAACCAAACAACAAAATATTTTCTGAGGGAGAAGAGCCTTTTCTTATAAGAAAAATAAAAGCTAACTCCTTCTCAAGTGCTTCAAAGCTTGCTTCTCTGTCTAAAAGCGGCTTTAGTAAGAAAGCAAGATCATCAACAATATGAAACGTACTTCACAGGGTTCCTTTAAATTATAAATAAACCAAACAAACCCCGCTTATTAGTAAGCGTAATTAAACCATACGATTAAAAATTGCAAAAGAATACGAAAATAAGAACTTTTCTTGTTGGAGAAACGTATTTGGGTCGAATGGTAAGCTGATAGTTTGGAGCAGATAAAACTAGGAACTGCATTCGAATAACTTGAAATCGACAGCAAACCATAGAGGTGGTTTAGTGATTATCTTGGGCTAATTTTTTGCAGCAGGACCACGGTATTTGCATTTTATTGACACAATTATAGATCAAAATTCAGAAATTTTAAAAGAAAACGTGCCTTAGAGTTCGTATAAGGGTGCTCTGAATAACGGGTAATGATCCTAAACACATGGCCCACAATGTAAGATCATGGCTGCTACATAATATTCCTTATGTCATGGAAAGACTATGAACAATATATGGAATTATCTTAATAAAAAAAAGACCAGGAGCAATGGCTTAAATCTGAGCAAAAAAGGTCATATTAGAAGAATGGGCAAAAATACTAGATGGCTTCTATCAAAAATTAGTCGCATCTATTCCAGATAGATACAAAATAGTTGTGAAAAACAAGAGATTTAAGTTTTAAACTGTTTTGATAGTTGTACACTGATATATATTTTGTTAAATCCAATATATCATTTCAGCTTGACAAATCATATTTGAGCTTGTAGCTTGATAACACCTAAAATATCTTGACAATTAAGCTCATTCAAGCCCGTCTGTCAAGCCTACAGCTAAGTTATCTAGATAAATAGCGATAGCACAAAGTATACCTAGACATGTAGTGACTTAAATATAGTAATTTTTGTAAAATAACTATTTTTATTGTAATTATTTACAATTGGTAATTTTAATCATAAAAATTGATAGTTTTCACCATAAAAATTGGTAGTTTTAACCACAAAAATTTAAAAAAATAAAATTAGTAATTTTAACCATCAAAAATAGTTTTAATTTTCAAACGTCGTTTTTCCCAAATTTATATTTTACAGTTCAGTAAAATGTAATATTTCGGTCTTGAACTTAGGTTCTCCTGTGTATGAACCGGGCTCCTTTACCATCTCAGCTAAGTGATCTTGTTAACTAACGATAGCACAAAGCAATGATAGACATGAAATAACTTACAACTTTTAAAAATTTATTTTAACCAATGAAAATTGTTATTTCATAAAAATTGCAACAATAATTTACATTATCAGTAGGTTAACTACTTAAATTGGCTAGATTTAATAAATACTAAAATGTATATGTAAATATAAAATCAGCTTTAAAAGACCTTACGAACAGCAATTGCTTTATGCATTTTAGTCGAAGTGTATGGTTATTATCCAAAAGTTTTTAATTAGTTTGGCTTAAGTTTGTTTTCAATTTAATCTTTCGTTTAAACTATTTTCATTTTAGAAATAAGTTCTCAAGCATGTAAGTATTGAACATTCAAAGAAAAATTTGGCTGTACGGAAGGTTGAATTGATATCGGATGTTTCGAGATCACCACGTCTTCTTGCCAGAGTGTCGTCTGCCATCGAAGCCAGCAACAACCACCAGCGAAAATCCTATTACTTTGTACAATTAATAGAAAATATCTTCGGAAACAAAGGTTCGGAGCACTAAGCTTTTTCTTATCATTTCCAACCTTTTTAAGCTTTTGATTTCTGTCGTTTAAAATATCATTGATATTTAAAACAAACTTAAACCAAACTAATTAAATAACTTTGGATAGTTTTGGCAAAAGTATGCTTTTGGCAAAAGTATGCTTTGAAAAAAATACCCTTTTAAAAGACGTACGTACCTCTTGTACGTCTCACATATTTACCTTAAGCACAGACTGCGCTACCATTTTCCTGACTTGTCGTATGAAAAAATAAATTTTTGGAAACTTGAAATTATCCCGTTTTTTCAGAAACATTATTTTCCTACAACTCTATATGACAAGCAGAATACTCTAAATTCAATAACGCACTGTTAAGCATTATTTAAATTTTTACAACCGAATAGCTTTTTAGTTATTATACAAACTATTGAAAAAATATATCTATTTTTCGTGCCCACTTGATTCTATTTACTACTCAAAAGTTGCATCTTTAAAAATAGAAATCAAAACTAATAAATTATTTGAAACTTTTTAAGATGATTATTTTTGTTTTGTTGAAAAATGTTCTACAGTTTAAAGTTGTAATCCATTGCAAATGTCTAGATCTTAAATATTTTTAGCCTACATTGATTCATTCATTCATTCATTCATTCCATTTATGTTGTTCATAGCTAAGTTATTTTGTGGCTAGAAGTGTTCAAAATCAACGACTGGGTGAAAAATATGTTGTAATCAAAAAAGTGTACTTGTACAACTTGTCCGCCTAAAGATTTTTGTTTTTTTTCACATCCAGCAAATGAATTGCATTGATATTGACAAATAAACAGCAAATATAAAAATATTTTATGTTAAGAAAAAACGAAAAAAAGGCCATTCAACTTCTGCTACAACTTTATGCAAAAACAAAAGGTACGAATAGACTAGAGTCTAAACTTGGCCATATTTAAAAGTTGATTAAAAACCCACATTAAAATTAAAATCAAATGCGAAATTCATTATTAAGCGAAAACAATATCTAAGACACATAAATGAATTATGACATAGAATGAGAGACAAGATTTATAGGATTCTATTGAGTGAAAAAAAACTGAAAACGAGGGCTGTTAAGATAAGTTTAGAAGAATGACATCTTTTAACATTGTTAACTCCATTAGCAGAGAGTACAGTTCTGTACATTTAAGTTTAACTGACAGTTAAACATTTTCCAGGATTAGCTAAATATATTTGGAAAATGTGTAAATCTTTATGATATTTATAAATAACTTATTGATACAAACGCATCAGAGCAAGACGTCTGCATAAAGAAGTTATACATTCCGCCGAAAAAGTTTGAGTCAGTAAATCTTGTTGATATATTGATAAATTGTAATAATTTGTACAAACTGTACAGTGAACACGAAAAAATGACATGGTACTAATAACTGATGCTGGCAGGGGCCAGCAAATAAATGTATACATATATCGGTATTTCGAAAGTTTACATCTGGGTTTTATTTGTTGTATTGTTCTTTTGTATCTTCCTTAAAAGAGAGAAAAGCACTCCCCTTCAGCGGCGATTTAGCCGGCTGAAATGTTCCACAAAAATATTCGGTATAAAATTCTACTATAACAGTTTTGTTGATAAAAACTTAAAACAGAGGTTAATTGTAAGCACAATTTCATAAAGTTGTATTCAAAAACGTTTTTATACGAAAATGTTACTGTGAACATGTTGTTGTTTTTACCTATTATAAACCTACAATAATTTAATTTGTAGAAATGTCATTGAAAATTTGCCTCATAGGACTACATGGTAACTTTAAACTCAAAGTCTAGGCTATAAGCGCCGAATTATGGTTTTTGGAACGAGGTTCCTTATGACACGTTGTGCATATGATATGTAGCATATAAATATTTTCGACGCTGTGGGTTAAAAAAATTTTTTAAATGAAAAAATGCGTGTTGCAAATGCATGTAACGAGTATTGTAGTGCGATTCTCCAATAAATTTTAGCAATAGTTGTCATTGTTAAAAAATTTAACAAGCAAATAGCCGATCTTGCTACTCTGTAACATCTTTAACAATATTTGCTGTCGGTTAACTAGCGGCAATAATTTTCTCTTGTAAATGAATAGACAACGAGTCATCTGTTTAGCCGTAGCACGTTTTTTATACCAACAATTAAAGTTATTGCTCCACAACAACCCCATGTAAAAGTGGCTGGTCCGCTTCATAGGAAGTGTTAGAACTCGGACTGGTCCCTATCACCTGGGAACCGGTCACGTGACTTGTTTTGTGTCAGTTCAATTTACCGTAGGGTTATAACTTTTATAACCGAGCGTGGCACCCGAAGGCTGTCGGCCGAAGGTTGCCTACTAATGGCATAAGGCCGAAAGTGACCAACCGAAAGCATAACGCCGAAAGTAGCAGGCCGAGGACGCTCAGTGGTCCCAATTGGGAAAATGGCTTTCAAAATTGCGATCCGATTATAAACCGATGTATGAAGAACTCATAGACAAGGACCTACGTATTAAGAATTTATTTGAACCATCCTGTTGAAACACCCGTTGAGCTACAGCGTGTCAAAGTTGACTAGTAATATTACGAATAAAAACCATTTATATTCAATAGTTATTGTTTTTGTTAATATTGTTATTAAGTATAATTATCGATAATTACCTATCGTTTGTTGTATTGTTGTACTACCTCAGGCTCATAATATTATATAAACATTTTCAATCAAGAAAAAGGTCGAAAAATTAGCAAATATGCATTTATAGAAACTACAGTTGAACCTCGATTGTCCGGGTCGCGCGGGACCGGGCTTAGAACGTATAATCGAAAAACACGGTTAATAGATGTTATATAAAAACACAAAAAGTACATATTAATTTGATTAAAACATAAAATGTAATTACGGGTTACATATTTGTATATAATACAAAAATTCTTACAAACTTATATCAAGTGTTACAAGATCGGATCTTATTTTTAATGGCAATTACCGAATTTTAATGTTTGTAAATCATCATCTGAGAAGGAAAGAAACTTGTTTCTGTAGCACGGTGTATAGAGGTAAAGCACGGTTAATATGGGTATAAAAACAAAGAACGCATAATAGAGGCTATAAAACAACACGAGCAACTCCCAGTTAATACATGTAGCCGGTTAATAGAGGCCCGCATAATCGATGTTCAACTGTACGGGCAAAAGAAGCGGAAATTTAACTTCCGTTAAAATTAGTCCCAAAAGTAAACTTAAAAAAAAACGCCGATACACGTATGTATATATTTTTTTGTGCCCTCTACCAGAATTAATTGTTACAACCTTGTAACTAAAAAAAATTTTTCAAATTTTCACGAAAAAGTTGTATATATAAGAATTAAAATCACATTCAACAGAGCTACCTCACAAGTGGTGATAAGCAAATACACGTGAGCACTGACGATGGAAGTGTAGCGGCTTTCGAAAGTGGCGCTACTCTGTTCTGCTGTGTACGTTGAAAAAATTAAGTTGATGTTAATTTTTCCCTTGTTCCTTGGAATATTAATAATGCCCAATTCTTTCTGAACATAACGTTACGACCTTAGCCTAATAAGCAATTTGGATTCACAAAGAAAATACGTTCGAAATAATCATATTAATAAAAAAAAATTTTTTTGTTGTACAGTGTTGATACTGAATTTTACTGGATTGCTCTCGTTTACTTTTAAATACAAACGACTTTTTACTATTTTTCTAAAAGTTTATAATTAACACAGAACTACAAACTTTAACTTTTTTCCTTTTTAAACAAAACTAAAACTTTTCTAATCAGTTTGATGCTGTAATCTTTGTTATACATTTTAAGTTTCTGTGCTTATTCAACTTAATTGCTAATAACATCAAACTTTTTTCATAAATTTTCATGATATGTGGCTTATTTTGTTCGTAAAACAGCTGTCCTTAAGAACAATAGTTAAAATTTCAAGTTTTTACAGCTCTAAATTTTTTATGAGTTTTTAGAATATAAAAAATTTTTATTTTTAATGAAAATGCAATTTAATTTGGGAATAACTCCGAAAGCGTTGATCAAATCACAAAGTTCTAAGGCAACTTTTTTATCCACATTTTGGTATATTGCTGATCCAAGTCGCACTAACCATTCCCGAGTTATGATAGCGTGACTGCCCTATTTCGGGAGTCATGTTAGTCACGTCCATTAAAAAACTGTAAGTGAAAGAAAAAAACTGAAAACAGATTTTAGTTTATCACATTAGACAATTTATATTCCACATATTTTTTGTAAAGGATCGAAATTTTTTCAGGCTAAGAAGAGGGATTTGGCATTTGGGTTAAAAACTGAGAAAATGGCGTTAAAATATTTTTTATACATACTTTCAGCGGGCTTGAGAAAAGCATAAATCAATCACCCATATATATTTCAAAAATCACAAAATATGTATTTATATTTTAATGTCAATGAGTTCTTTCCATCAAGAACTTAAAAATCTAAAAAATTTTAGCTAAATTTTACTGCAATTTATTAGATATGAATGAAGAATACCTTCTTTCTGTTGATGAATTTTTACTTGCCAAAAAATACAAATTTTGAGTTTAGTGCTAACATTATTTATACTCTCGTACTATTTTCGTATAAGTAAAATCTAAAATGTAGAAAGCAGTAGAAAATGAAATGCAATAAATTTGTCATTTTATTGAACCGCATAAAAACTAACAATGCTTTTTATTTCCATTACCAACCAACATTCGAATCAATTCCATATAACTTACTCCAGTTAATTAATTTAATTTTTACTATTTGCTGTCTAATCGTTAACAATTTGACTATTAACACTGGAAAACAAATGAAAACACATAAAAACACAAATTGCTTAACAATTTAAATAGAAAATTTGCTTAAACTCAGAAAACAAACGATTATGGTTGAACAATTAAAGTGTTTAACAACCGGCGATCCAGTCAGCCAATACAGTCAATATTCAGCTAAATATTGTACAAAACACACCATCAGGAACAAACAATGCGTTTGTTTTTCTACTAGTCTTTTGTTGTGCTGGTTGGAATTGCTGCCAACAAGCAACACTTTCGCTTTGCAATAATGTATCCAAACAATGATCTTTAAACCATTTCTGCGGAATTAACTGCATGCGAAAGATTAAGGAAAAAAAAAGAGAAAAATGAAAAACAAAAGAATTCATTGAGAAACTATGGTGTCAACTGAAATTTGTGTATAATTTTGTTGTTGCTGTTGCCATTGCAGTTGTTGCCCATAACAACAATAGTATTTAACTTTAAAAAAACATTGACTTGAAATTGTGCCATAACGATTTGCAAAAATGGCCATTTGAACATGGCCATTATTGGTCAATTGCATTGAAATTTTGCTTCTTTTGTTTTGTCTACAATAACATTCAAAATCAATTTTAAATAAAAGCAAAAGTTTTTTGTTTTTCATATAAAGTTATTTGAGGTCTAATGCAAAAAGCATAAAAAACGCACAGACAATGGGACAAATAGACGCATGTTCAATGTTAGTTTGGTATTGTTGTATTGTCATGTTTTAACCCTTCAAAATCAGTTTGGCCTTTCAAGGCTTTTATTGCCAATATTGAATTTCAAGCATTGAAAAGATATTGATGTGGCATTGTCAAGAGAACTATAGACTTATATTATAGGGGTGTTCGATGTTTTGCTGCGTTTGATATTCCAACTAGGATCCCTTATATTATATTTGTATGACTCTCTTCCTAAACGTACATTTTGTGTGTACTTTTGTTTGCTTACCAATGTCACTAATAGAAATATGCAAAAGTACAATTCATGTTGTAGTTTTCGCCTCATTCAATGTATCTTAAAATAAAATTACATATTTGGACTTTTTAACATAATTGTGTATTGAGTGTTACATTTGCTTTCGCTGTTATTTCCAGAGCAAAATGGCGAACAAATACGGCACAAAAAATGAGTATAGGGTTTTGACAGCACTATACATCTACGCTTTCAAAACGAAATTAAATTTTATGACCACTTTTTTAATTTTGATTTGGGTCCAGATGGAGAAATAAAAAATTAGTATTTTCAAATAGGTATTTTCTATAATGTACACATAAGGGAAAAGTAGTTTAACTCTTCTTTCAACTGAGACTAATTTTAATAATGTTAAAAGTTATGTCAATTTCAAATAATTATTTGTAGCAAAATATGACCTACCTAATACATTCTTCGAAAATATAACAACCCCCAGTGTGGTGGTTGAAGCAATATTTTTTCAAAGCAAGTTTATCGTTTCTACTGTTAACTTTTTTATCGTCCTAAAATGTATAGATAAATTATATTTAAGAATACATAATGTTAACGTAACGCTCAATACATTTTTATACGAATTCAATATTTTTCTCAGAACACACATTATATTTTGATTTCAAAACAATTCAGATGTTAAATCTTTGATGTGTCGTAACATAAACTCCTCAGTTATTCACTAAAAGATTTCAATTAAATTAAAAAAATATGGATAACATTCAATACATTTTTTTAATACAAACCATGATAGATTGATGAAACGTTTTGCAATATAATACTATTTACAAAGCTAAAAAAAAATTTTAATATTTAGAAGTACAAACCTTCGCTGTTAATTTAGGCCCCTATTATGATTCACAACTCAACTTGGTTGAGTTATCAATGTTACGACCCAACTAAACCATTTTTTTATTGTGATTCATAACTAATTTTAGTTGTCTTCGAAATAAATTTCGAAAAAATGTTCTTATCTATACTATCTATTTTTTGAAACCATAGTAGCTATCAGAAAATATTTTAAATATTTTTAGTTTAGGCCTTACAATTTTTTCTTGAGATTTTATGTTTTATGGATATGGCAACAATATTGGTTTACAAATGGGATAGATTGACGCCTAAAATCACCATTTTAAAAGTAATCAAAAGTAACACATTGATATAAAAACCAAAAAACAACTGACAAAAAACAGTTGTCTCACTTTTAAGAAAGTTGTAATCCATAATAAGAATTTGACAACTACGACTCAACTATCAATTTAGTTGTGAATCATAATAGGGGCCTTAGTCTATGTTGTTAATGCAATTTTAATAACTAAACTAAATAATGAAGTGTACAAAAAGAGGGTAACGCTCAATACACAAGACTGCAGACAACAAACAATTAAAAAAAACTATAATTTGTAATATTTTTTGAAAACTTTGATGTGTGAAATAAGAGAATCAAATGGAAATACTCCAAAATCTTTATAAATTGTATCCCTTTTTTGAAAAAATTCATACTTTCTTAATGTGGAAAATCAACATCTTGCATTACGGACACGCCATTTCGTATGAAGAGAGTATAAACAGTATTTTCGCTCTACACATAATGTAGACAGTCTTACGCGAAAAAATTACGTACATTTATTTATAGTCTATTGAATCATGCAAAAACAGTTTTCATTTTACAGTTTATACGTTTAATTTATGAAATATACTACTATACTTTCAACCGACACGAAAAAGGCATTCGAAATGAGAATCTCCCATTTACATATGCAATTCTTTGGTTTACTTCAAAACAAGGCCTACTCTATCAGAATTTCGGCATTTATATTTCGATTTAAATAAATTTTTTTTTATAAAATGGTATAATGTTAAATTGGATATGCTGCTTAAATTATTGTCTGTCCGTCTGCTTATGTGTTTGGAAGTCAATTTTTTCGCAGCATTTATTGCCCCTATTACGATTTACAACTAAATTGATAGTGGAGTCGTAGTTGTCAAATTCTTATTACGGCTTACAACTTTCATCAAAGTGAGACAACTGCGTTTATATCAGTTGTGTTTTGGTTTTTATTTCGACTATTGTGTTACTTTTGCTTACTTTTAAAATGGTGATTTTAGGCACCAATCTATCCGATTTGTCAACCAATATTGTTACCATATCCATAAAACATAAAATCTCAGGAAAAAATAGTACGGCCAAAACTAAAAATATTTAAAATTATTTGTGATGGCTACTATGGTTTAAAAAAACAGATTATAGATAAGAACCTTTTTTTCGATCATTATTTCGAACACAACTAAAATTAGTTCTGAATCATAATACAAAAAAAAAAAATGGTTGAGTTGGGTCGTAACATTGACAACTCAACTTATTTGAGCGGTGAATCATAATATCGGCCTAAATTTCAAATATTTATTTGCAATATGTACAAAGAATATCCTCATGGGTGTTGCAAGTGCAAATTGGATCATTCTGTTGCTATGATATTTTGCACTTGTACTTATGAAAGACCACTTCCACCAAATTCCTAAATTCCGCTATTGTTGTTGCAAAAAAAACTTAGAAGTGGCTATGGCACAAAAACCGGTACTAGGATAATAATTGCTCAGGACTTACCAGTAAGATTAGTAATGTCCTGGAAAATAGTTAGTCAAAAAGTACAGAAACGCAGTGCCAAAACAAGTATTCCATCGATTCAATATCATCTCTATATAATCTGCGCTCTTTGTTTTTCAGATTTTTATACCAGGTAATTCCATATTTTGTTTGCAATATTATAAGTACATATATAAAAAATAACAAACCATACGCAGAAAAAATACTAATGCAAAATCAGCATATCGCAATGTTGACTGGAAATCATATTAAATTTCTGCAAAAGTACCGAATTTTTTTAAATTAATATTCTTTTATAGTAATTTTAATTGAAATCTAACCTTAAATCTCGTTGATGTAATATTTTCACTGTTAATACAACATTCCTCAATATTGAATCCATAAAATTCATCTACTTTAGAGAGCTAATGAAAAGTCGACGTTATATTTCATTTTAAATCAACATGACTATAACTTTGATTTAAAATAAATTTTATGTTAAATTATCAATTAAATCATACTGAATTAAAATGAAATTCATGTTAATTCTGATGGTATTTATATTGAATTAAACTATATATGAGGCTTTTGTGGCTAAGTGGTTAAGTGATAGCATGAGCCCGAGTTCAAATCTTGGCTGGGGCCAGCAAACTACAATACAAATTTTAGTAATATAATTAATGAAATGGCTACATAAAATTCACGTTGTTTCATCTTGAAATAACTCTGATTCAACATGATTCTTCGTGTTATTTCAGTATCAAATTCACGTTGTTTCAACATGAAATAATTTTGATTCAACATGGCTCACCATATTATTTTAGTATCAAATTCATTTTCCTCTAACTGTAATGGAATGTTAAAGAAGAAATACAGTTATTTCAAAGGGAGAAATGTTGTTTGAAGGTTATATATATGTAATTCTCATTTCATCTTTGAGAGTTTTTATATAAGTATATATGAGGTTGAAAACTGTTCGAAAATTACGGTTGAATAAACATTAACAAAATGCTTTGGCTTAAGCCAAAATAAATATATGTCAAAAATGTTGAAAATTTTTAAAAAAAAATTTAGGGCCTAGTTTTCTAAAACACATCACGAAAGTGATGCTTATATAGCAAACAAAAACAAAATTACTAAAATTTTATAAATATGTTTTGGGTTTTCATACAAATTTTAAAAATTATGAAAGACAAAGCAAATTTGGAAAATTCTTGCCGATTTTAGAAAAAAAGTCAGTCCGATTTTCTATTTTTGTTGTTGATTTTCGCCAAAGTTACCCAGTGAAAAAAATTTTGAAGTAATTTTTCCGGAAGTACTATTTTTCGGCTTCCAAAGTATGAATAAGTGATTATTAACAACATCCAGATAATTAATTCAAAAGTTACTTCAGTTATACAAAATAGAGGCTTACTTACTTACGATATTTATTGAAACTGTTAAAAGGAAGTACCAATTCGTAGCCCAATTCATAGAGTTTTGCCATTGAGATTGCACACGATTTACGTTTACGTCTATGGTCAATTGAGAGCAAACGCGGCACCCATCTTGCAAACAACTTTCTTAAACCCAGCTGATCACTTAAAATCGAAACCATACAGCCATATGAAATGCTTATGGCATCAACCATCTCACGCACTTTTACTCTTCGATCGGCCAACACCATATCGTGAATTTTGTCGATATTTTCGGGTCTACTGACCTCAATTGGCCGTCCAGAACGTTCAGCGTCATTTGTACTTGTGCGACCACAACGAAAGGCAGTAAACCACTTTTTTACCATTGAAATCGATGGTGCAGAGTCCCTATAGTATTTATCGAGCTTTTCTTGGTTTGATTGACGGTTTTTTTCTTTCGCAAAAAATAATGTTTAATGAGCACTCGAAATTCACTTTTTCCATTTTTAGAAAAATACACGAGGTTGTATGTTTTGAAAAGCTGTTAAACGCAAAGTAAATGACGACACTTGCTCAAAATTTGACAGTAGTCTATTTACAGGTGGTACTTGATGGGAACAGTGTTGCATTTCATATAACTACGAGGGAAGCTCGAAAAGTCACGGACTTATTGATCCACCCTCATACTTTGTACAGTCATGTGGTCTCCTTTTTCTGACTTTCTAGTTGTAGAGCTGTCATGCAGATGGGAGCTCAATGAACGCAATTTTTCGCTGAATTGGAAGACAGGCCTTGGAGTCCAGCCAACTGTCTACCACCAGGAGACATTTGTAGAAACCTGTAAATGTGCCTATTCTTTGGATACAAATATGTTTTGCTTATGGGTTTTTTATGGTTAAGTTTTACATATCGCCGATAACTTTTTACCTTCAGCAGCAGCCAAAATGTTTTTAAATGACTTACTTCTCTGTTCCTTTTCTAAGCGTATTTGAATCGGCTTAAAGCTTTGTTTGAATTGCTATTTCCTGCATGAACAAATTTGCTGTGATCTGTGAATCTAAATTGATTATTAGGCTAAGGTTCGTAACGTTATATTCAGAAAGAATTGGGTATGATTAATATTCCAAGGAACAAGGGAAAAATTAACATCAACTTAATTTTTCAACGTACGCAGCAGAACAGAGTAGCGCCATTTTCGGAAGCCGCTACACTTCCATCGTCAGTGCTCACGTGTATTTGCTATCACCACTTGTCAGGTGGCTCTGTTGAATGTGATTTTAATTCTTATATATACAATTTTTTCGTGAAAATTGAATACGAGAATTAAATCACTCTCAAGCTGATATTAAAGTGCACTTTTCCAGCGTTGCCATCGGTTTATTTTTCTTCATTCCTATTTTTCTGATTTTTGTTCTACTCAAGACAAACTTTTTTGGTTTGATTTTATACTTAAGTATATATGAACATGTAAACATGTGAAAAGCTCAAGCCAGTAGCTAATTGTTTATTAATATGATTATTTCGAACGTATTTGCTTTGTGAATCTAAATTGATTATTAGGCTAAGGTTCGTAACTTTATATTCAGAAAGAATTGGGTATAATTAATATTCCAAGGAACAAAAGAAAAATTAACATCAACTTAATTTTTCAACGTGATCTGATTTTTATGAAATATTAATGTTTACTTCAAACTATAACTTAGGTGCAGTAGACCTTTCATAGAAGCCAATAAGATCCTCAAGCTGTTATCCGGAAGTTGTTCCAATCCGAATCATTTCTAATGAATTTTACGTGACACTAAGTTTGTAATAAAAATATTCTTCGACACAGATCAAGTATTAATGCGTAGATTTCTTAAAAAAAAGTAAAAATATAAAAACCAACTTCTTTTAGGGTTAAAATTCCATTACACATTTCCTAACCTTTTTATTTCGATAGTACCAAAACAATTGTTATGAAGTTACGAAAAGGAAGTAAATATTTTTCAATAAATTTTTTTTATATATATTTTTTTGTATGCAAATTGTTATTTTCCTTTAATGTCTTTTTCCTCATAAGTATTGTGACCAGAAGAAAATTTGTAAGGAAGTACAAATTTTTATTTTCACTGAAATAAAAATGTTCAGTTTTTAAGAAAATGTTTCCTTTTTACAATTATTTGTTGACTGTTTGTTTCACCATAATAAAAGTGTCACTTTAAGTGTTCAAGGAAGACGGCAAAGAAAATGAAACTTAAAAATTTTAATATTTTCTTTATTTTTATTTCTTTATTTCATCTTAAGTTCGCCAAACAGAAAGTTTATCGTTTTTAGTGATGTTGATGTTAGTGCGTTTTTATTATGGTCATATTAAAAAAAATATTATATAATTTGTTTACTAGGAAAAAAAGGTAATAATAAATGTATGTAATTGTATTTCCTGCTTACGAAAAGGAAAGGAACTTTTACGGATTATTGAGGCACTATTTAATACGAAAAACGAAAAGAAATTTGTATTCCAATGAATCCTCACATTTTGTGCGCTATACTTTTTTACTGCGGATATTTTAGATATAAGCTTGGGGTGTCACCACTTGATTCTTATTTCTTGCAGCTTAACTCTTTTTATTATAAATATCAAGTGAGATCAATTGAAAATCGCTAGAAACATGTGTTGGAGACCATGTGAAAACAATTATTTTGTTGGCGTTTTTCTGTCTGGGTTGCTTAAAATTCTTGCTGTATAAAAGCAGAAGCTGTTGCATTTTGTCTCCTTCAAGCCCTAGCAACTGTATCTTAACCTAAAACATTTTATATACATTTTTATACCTTTCTAAAACTTATTAACATATTTTACTATTAAATTTTCTTACATAATCTTTTAAATTTAATTTTCTTTACTATGGATCTATAAATTAAAATTTAAATATTTATCAAATTAAGGTTTCATTCATAATAAACAAAATTTTATACATCAATGATCATTTCCTTAATAAATTTTCACACAAAATTTATTTAATAGACCTTTAATTTTCCATTATTAACAAGGCTGTAAATTTAATTGCTTTTCTTTGTCACAATATCTTTTAGTTAAAAGTCGATTAGATTATAATTATAACAAATGTTGTAATAAAATTTTATTGTTTTTCTTTTTTTCTATCTTTACAGTTTTCGACAAAACAGCAAAAGCCGTTTTATGTGGTAAGTTTCTATGATTTCATTTTATTATAATTTTTTTCCTTATTGCTTTTAACCATAAATAGCTATATAATTTAGCAGTTTTACTATAATTTGAAAGCAAATTATATTACCAATAAACTATGATTTTGTCAACATTTAGCATTAAAATGGTGCTACCTTTTAATTTGCATTAAAAGAAGTATAATTATAAAAGACCAAAAGCAAAAAGGCAATAAATAAATCAAGTTTAGTTAAAAATTTAAATCGCATGCTGTGCTGACACGGGGCTAACTTGTTGAATACACACGAGTACAACCAAGCTATAACACTCTTAGTACATACATCTTTGATTATTATTATTATTAGATTAGTAGCACTGTGCAACAAAATAAAATTTAAAAATTTTACATATGGGATTCATTTTAGTGGAAGCTAAATTTTGTGCCTTTTGAACTCGGCATAAGATATATAATAATCATTTCCTTGAATGTATACCATGTGTTTATCATATATATTTAAAACATAACCAGGAACATTTCTGTAGAATATTTTAGCCCCTTCTCGCTTTCCTTTCTTAAAAAAGGACTTAAGGGGCTAAAATGTTCTAGAAAAATGTTCCTTGTGCTGTTTTACATAAAAGTGCTGGACTCATCTTATACCTTAAGCGTACGGCTTACAAGATTTTCTATGCCGACTACTAATTGTGACTGAGAACTAAATTAACCCGTAAACATATTTTAAGTTTTGAATGATTACTGGCGTTCAAGTCGAGTCTGGAGCTTGGGTGCCTTTGACGGCTTATAGCAAATTTTATAGCATATATTTTTGTATAATATTTGAGCTCGCTATATTGCCGTTTAATAGGCTTTTGTTGTTCCATTTTTAAGAAAGTGGGAAAAAAACGGATACAACGCAAACATGTTTCTGGTGGTGTTTTTGCGTAAAAGAGCTGAACACGTCTTATGCCTTAAACGTAAGGCCTACAAGTTTACCTCTGCTGAGTACTCTTTGGCTGATTGGTAGCGATGCTAGCCTGTCAGTCCAGAGGTCGTGAGTTCGATTCCCACCATAGACCCTGGGTGTTTTTCGCCGACAAGCTTAATCGCTTCGCGGGCTATGTTTGTGTGTGTTGTAAAAAAAATTGCAACTAAGTACGAAATTAACCCTAAAAAAATTTTAGCTTTGATTTATTTCTGGCGTCCACATTTAGTGAGTATCTTTGAAGATCTATAGTAGAATTATATGACAAAAATTTTCCTAGGATATTTCAGTCTGATATATCGCCGCTGAGTGGGAGTTTTTTTTGTCCCTTTTTAAGAGGGGCACAAAAAGACCCATACAAGGAATAGTTAGAGGTAGGGTATTCATTTAATGCGGCTTCTGATTTAATCGGTTATTCGTTCGATTAATTAATCTAGGGTTTGGTTTAATCGGTCAATAATGGGTTAACCGATTAATAAAGGTTTTTCATAAATTAAGTAAATTCAATAAATAAAAAGACATAAATTATTAATTATTTAGAGTAGAAGTAAAAAAACAAAATAACATAACAATTCTTGAACGAAATCAAGCATAAAAAAATCGAATTCATAACTATGTAGTAATTAAAATATAACCAAGTTTGTGAGATCAGTTTATTTATTTAGCACTTAGGCGATTCATTTGTTTAGTTTTGATAAAACTTGCCTTGGAGAAAATCCTTTCACTTCACATAATATAGAATATCTAATTTCTCAGTCCTTTTCCTGGATTTCTCTAAGAATATACGGCCATGTTCTGAAAACCATTTTTTTTTAAATCACAAAATTTCAAAAACGAAAAACAGTGTTCTTTTAATCAGACAATTTACTGGTTCGGATAAAATATTTGAAACATCTGAAACATAAAAATTAACTAAAAAGCTGCAATAAGTGAGTGAGCTTTTTAGTTGAATTCTTTCCTGAAAGTTGGTGATGTCAAAACGAAATGGTTTTTAGAGCATGCCCGATAAAATCCCCCATTACGCCATTAGATATTTTTTTCAAATCCTTAACACTTTTAATTGTTTTGGTTAATTCTGCTAAGAGATTGCTTGTATTACTAGCGATAGTTTCTTCTGACTCATTGTTTTTTCCGAATTCCTTAGTTTCAGTTTTTGTACTGTATTTTAAAACACTGTTGCTAGGATCAAATATTTCTTAGTGGAGGTTTATTTAAAACTTGACTTCGTCTCTCATTATATCTAATCCTTATGTAAGACATACACCTTGCGACAGTTGGTACAACTCAGCTAGTAATTAAGTTGTATGTTTGTCACAAAACGATACAATTTAGTGTGTGATCTAATGCACCATTTCACTTTGCAACCAAGTTGTGACGAAGTAAAGCAAGATAGTCACAACAATAATAAATACGTATAGTACATAAAATAGTCACTCAAGCGTTGCGACAGTGTTGTACAACATGGCAAAAATTCAAAACTTTTTTTATCATTTGTACAACCAAGACGAAAAATGCTGCAATTTCGTGTATAACCTACTCAAGTTATACCAACGGTCATAACGCGTATGGCTTGCTTTGGACCAATGACCAATATATCATTTTTGGTTTGATTCCCTACGTTTTGCCAAATTTGTAGCCTTTAGCATGCATAAGATGCCCTGATAGGAAAGATGTAGACTCCAAGCGAGTCTCTTGTCGCGAATGACCCAAAGACAATTAATTTCGATGGAGAATCTGATAATCTAACAACTTAAGGTAGGTTCTATGATTTTAGGTTGAACACGCTGCTGGTTTCCAAAAACCGGCCCACTTGGGTCCTTTGGGTACAATGAATGTTGTTTTCGCATTAATAAACTATGAAGCTATTTGCTTAACTTCGCGAACAGCTAAAACACCTTTTCAGCAACATTGCTTTCAACGAATGTAAAAAACGAAATAGTAAAAAACGATGCACATGAGTCGACCAACAAAAAATGTAAAATGTGAAAGGTGTCTTGGGATTACCGGGTTTAAGAAAATTTATTTCGCTATATATAATTCTTGTACTAAATAAAAATGAATTACATAATTAAAATTAAGAACGGCCGTAGTTCGAGGCCTGCATTAAATTGTATTGTAGTGGACGTGCTGTCTGCTTGTGTGTTTTATTATCAACCAAATTTAAATACAATTAAAGCTAAATTTATAACTTTGAACTTGACGGGCCATTGCGACTTTTATAGAGATTTCATAGACGGGCTTAAAGCATAATGCATTGATTACTGTTAACTACACATTTTTTTGTCTCTTATCAAACCAACATTAAGAATTTTTATATAAATAAAATTTTCTGAAAAAATTCATATTTTATTATTAATTTTGTTCAGATTTTATGATAGTTTTTGTGTTAAGCCTTTCATTGCATACAGCAGCAATTAAGAGTTTACATTATGCATTCATGACAGCCTTTACAAGTTAACCCAAATATGTTTGTACAATAAAAATTAATTTATTTCTCTTGGAAATTATTACAAAACTATTAATAAAGCCTTCATAAATTTAATTATTTGCTTGGTAATCTATATGTATTTTAGCTTTGCATGTAATCGGCTCTTTATTTTACTACTTGTTAACATTTCTTTTATATAATAATTTTAATTATTTTATAAACGTGGCCGTTTCGAAATTTTGACAAGAAAGAAAGTAACGAGTGTTTGTTTTTTATAATGCCGAAAAAATAAAATAAGCTAAACTCATGGGAGCCGCCAAAAAGTATTTTATGTAAATTTTCTTGAACAGTGAAAAAAAATTAAATGCCTATTGACAAACCTACTTTCGAAAGTCGTAGTTTTTTTTTAACTTTTTTTAAGAATTAGTGAAACATTCAAACATTTTCCAAGAAAATAATTCCAAAGATAATATTAAATATTATTAATTTGAATAAAAGAAAATGTAGGCTTATGGGCCTTTTCTATGTTTCACTCGAAAAGAAAATATGTAGTGTGATGTACTATAAGATTATTGTTATAAATATTTTTCTAATAACAACAAAGACATGAAAATTGTAACGCTTTTTACAAAATATGTATGTAACAAATCGTTAAATTTTAATTAGGGAGTGCGAATATGTGTTGTGTGAAAATCTCTATTTCGAATAGGGCCGTAAATCGATATGGTCCTGATAATTGTGACCTTATCAAAAATAAATTTCGAACATCATTTTAGCTTTTAGCGAACGAATCACTAACGAAGGGATATTTTCTATACCTTCTTATACATACTTCTCTATAGCATCTTTTTTTTTTTTTTTTAAACATGCACCCTTTTAAGTTTTATTTAAGCGCTATCTTTTAACACAGTATTTTTTTTAATTGCATAAACATCATAAATTGTGTTAAACCTCTATTCAACTAATGACCTTTTTGGCACCATAATTTCCACAATTTTCTTCCAAATATTTCAAATGTGTTGCAAAAATCTTTTGTTGTAGGCTCTCTTTTTGCATGGCTGCTCGGTCGTTTATTTTGGTCTATGTTTAAGTTATTATGTCTTTAATGGCTTTAACTTAATTTGAACTATATACATACATAAATTTCTTTATGTCTTAAGTGTTTCATTAATTTTTATTGATCACGTTTTGACCCATCTCTCATGGATTACATGAAGCAAAAAAGAAAGACCTAAATAATTTGCAAAAATAGTGTGAATAATGCTTTCATAGACTCTGAGCAGGCAGTAAAGAAAATGTTAAGGAACGAAAATTTTTATCATTATGTTTGCTTTTAGTTACAACGAATCTTTTTCTTTGCTGTTAGAAAAATATTAAATTACTTCGATAAAGCTACCAACCAAAATGATATTTTGTCATTAAATTTTTAATTTATGGTATAAAAGTTTCAACGCTTTTTAATTTGGCCTTTATATTTTTGATTACATGTTACTTTTGTTTCTAACATTAGTTACAAAAAAAAAATTGCCTCAGTTTTAAAATTAGATTTTTTTATGGTATTTTGTGTTTATTTAACAATTTTGCTGTTACCCTTTGTCGTAAAAATATCTTTGGTGTCTTATTTTTTAGCACTCATTTTCAATCATACTCTAATGACGCTTAATAATACTTAACTACCGATAATTAATGGAAAATGTTACAACATAAAATCAATTGCAATTACACTGTTTCCGAAAGAAGTAAAAAAGTTGTCTTGTTGTAATAAATAAATTGACTTTGAATTTTTTCACAACTTCATGAATTGAAATAATTCGAAAATGCTTTTTGAATATTATCATGGATTATATTACAAACCATAAAATATATTTTTTTTGAGAATAATCGCAATGCTATTATCGGAGATATTTATGAAATATAAAAAAAAGTCGAGGTCAAAACTAGAAATTTAAATTCAGAGCCAAATATCTTTGAAATGATCAAATATGTATTAATCAATTAAACTGATTTTTTTTCATCTACTTAGCTACTTTTCAAAAAAAAAAAATACAAATTCATTAAAATCGGATGTTTGTATAGTTATGAGTCTAGAAAAAAGTTTTTTGTGCCCGAGGTAGTGAACTTTGACACCCTATAGCCCACCATGTCTTTCAACAGCAGGGTAAAATTTTTAGTTTTCTTTCTATAATTTGTATATACGGCGTTTTGTTTTCGGCTCTCAAGCTTCAACGATTTTTCAGCAATATGAACCACTGTGCATTGATTTATTTTTCTTTAACATTTTTACCGATAATAGCCGTCTTTAAAATGTAATAAACCAAAGAAATTGATAGCAAGCAAATTTATACACTGATAAACACGATCGCTCAACAAATTCAACTTTGTCCTAACTCGACTTAAGCGGTTAAGGCTTGTGGCCACAGTTGCTAGAGCTCCGAATCAAAGAAGTTTGTAGAGCAGTTGAGCTAAATTTTTGTTGACTTAAAAAACCTAAAAAAGAGATGTTCTCATCTTTCTAAAAAAGCGTTTTCGAGATATTCGGTGAAAATGTGGTTTTGTTTATTTATTTTTAGCAGGTCCTGAAACCGAACCCGAACCTGAACCCAAACGGGTTCAGGTACGCTGTTTATGAAGACTTTGAACCCGAACCCGTTGAACCCAAAATATCAGCAAGGTTCGGGTTGAAAAATAAAAAAAATATTTAATAGAAGAATAATAAAAAACATTAGATTTCTTGCATGCAAAAAAAATTAAAAACCAAATCAAAATAAAATAACGACAAAAGCAAATTCATACCAGGTGGCAGCACCCCGAAAGTTGACTATTTTTTGCAATTTTTAAAAGTGCCGAATGGCTGCCAAAATTTTTTGCTTTTTCTTGTTCTGGGTATTTCTAATAATTTCTTATTTGAAGTATATATTGTTATGTCAATGCGGTACATACGCTACAAAGTTGAAAAAAGTTTTTTTGAAAGCTAAATAAGTTAAATTTAATTAAATTAAAAAAAGAACATACTGCCCTGTTCAGTAAACCGAATCCGAGTAAATTTCTCGGTTTCCAAAAGTAAATTAATTTCAGATATGATATTTTAAGTTCTCAAAAAATATGAATTTGCTGAAAAGTATGAAAAAAGCTTGCTATTAGTGGATTTAATTTTTCTAAATCGAGCGTTTTTAAAACGACTCGATTTACAGAACAGGCAGGAAGGAGAGTGTTTAAACGTATAAACGTGAATGTAAAATTGATTTATGTATTTTATTATTAAGCAAAATAATTGCGCGCGTTTAAATTTTGGTCTTAAGCCCGAACCCGAACCGAACCCTGAACCGAACACGAACCTGAACTTTTTATTTTGATTAGCCCGAACCCGAACCTGAACCCATTTCTTCACAGTTTCATCCCTGATTTTTAGTTACCGCCTACAATTTCCAGAACACTTCAGCTGAATAATATAAGTTGTAGATCTGCATTTACCCTCAAGAACTATCTAATACCTCTATATAATCAATATCAACAAACAGAATAATTTGATATTAAAATGATTTTGCTTCATAGGTGTTTCATGTTAATTCAACATGATTTTGCAATAACCTTTAAATAACATTTTTGCTTTTGAAATAACTATATTTCATATTGATTTAATATTTCAGTACAGCTAAATCAAAATGAAGATGATACTGAAATAATACGAAGCATCATGTTGAATCAAAGTTATTTCAAGTTGAAGCAATGTGAATTTGATATTGGAACAACTCGTAGCATCATGTTGAATCAAAGTTACTTCAAGTTTAAACAACGTGAATTTGATGTTGAAACAACACGACGAATCATGTTGAATAAAACTTATATCAAATTGAAACAACATGACTTTAATGTAGCTATTTTATTAGATATTTTACTTGCGCGATTTATAACGAGTGATTTTTTTGCTATTATCTTTTTGGCAACACTAGTTTTGACAGCTCACGCACGTTTTGTATCTTGTGTCACTGTCAAACATCTTCAGTTTGGTCTATAATTTAATCATGAATCGTCTTACAAACGAACAACGCTTGCAAATTATTGAATTTTATTACCAAAATGCGTGCTCTGTTAAGTTAGATGAAGATCCACTTTTTTATCGAAGAATTGTGTTCAGCGACGAGGCTCATTTCTGGTTGAATGGATACGTGAACAAGCAAAACTGCCGTATTTGGAGTGAAGAGCAGCCAGAAGCATTGCAAGAGCTACCAATGCATCCACTAAAAACAACCGTTTGGTGCGGATTATGGGCTGGCGGCATCATTGGGCCGTATTTCTTCAAAGATGATGCGAATCACAACGTTACTGTGAATGGTGAGCGCTACCGTGCGATGATAACAAACTTTTTTCTGCCCAAAATGGAAGAGCTTGACTTGCATGACATGTGGTTTCAACAAGACGGTGCCACATGCCACACAGCACGCGAAACAATGGACCAATTGAGAGGCGAGTTCGGTGAACAGTTTATTTCACGCTTGGGACCAGTCAATTGGCCGCCCAGATCGTGCGATTTAACGCCTCTAGACTATTTTTTGTGGGGCTATGTTAAGGCTAATGTCTATAGCGACAAGCCCGCTTCGATTGACGCACTGGAAGCCAACATTGCCAACATTATTCGTGAGATACCGGCCGAAATGTTGGAAAGAGTATGCCAAAATTGGACTAAGCGTATGGACCATTTGAGGCGCAGCCGCGGCCAACATTTGCATGAAATAATCTTCAAACATTAAATTATATCGACCCAACTATCGATCCAAATAAATATTTCATGCATTTTTCTGAATTTTATGTGTTTTTTTCTTTTTTACTTTCCGATAGTTCTTATAAAATCACCCATTATTAGCATTGGTTGGTAATAAACGCGTTAACCACTGCAGCCACAATAGCTTTAAACTTTTCTTTATATACATACACAGTAAAAATTACCATCGAATGTAACATGAAGTTCTTTTTAATTCAACATGAATTAATTGATTATTTAACATAAAATTTATGATTTAAAATGAAATTTAACGTTTATAACAAAGTTGTTTTAACAGTGAAAAATATTTAATCAAAGACATTTAAGGTTAGAATAATAATTTTGCGATGTTCGTCGGCTATATAAAAATGAACAACACCAAAGCAACAACAAGGCGCACAACAGAGCAGCATAGTGAATTGCTGCAATGAGCAAAGCATATAAACAACAGACTTAAACAACAACTTATTTCTCGTAAATTTAAAATGATTTCCAATCAAAATTGCGATATGTTGATTTTGCATTCCATTTTTTTCTGTGTGAATGTGTTTTTAGTAAAACTATTCATATTTTTTTAAATATGTAAAATATTAATTTTGGAAAAAAGTGCGATTATAAATTTAAAAACTCAATTTTTGCAATTCCCCACAAAATCATTATAGTAAATTTTTATTGGTTTTTTACAATTCTTCACTTCAAGCTGCTCCATTGAAATTGAAACAATTACGTTGTTCATAACCTAACAAGATGAAAGGTAATATTGTGCTAAGAAAATGAAGCTTAAAATTATTTAGATCCGATAAAAAGTAAAAAGTTGTAAGCTCTTAAGAGAAAATTACGATCTTTGTTCCGTACAAAATTGCTTTAATTTATTGTAGTCAAAAAATATTTTCGATGAAAAGATAGTTTAATAGTCTATATAGTTTTATATTCTATTAAAAAAATAATATAAAGATTTTGGAAAAAATGTTTTATGCAGATCCTGGTATTCTAATTTATTTTTTTCAATATTTTGGAAATGGTGTACCGTTGCAACATCCCTGCCTGCTAAACAATGGCAAACAGTTGTTAAAATTTTCAATGCCCTCTAACTCTTTAAGAAACTTCGGCATTCTTTTGTAAATAATTTTTATTGGAAAAAATTGTTATTTCTTCTCGAATCATGAATTTAAAATTACACACACACACACACACACACACACACACACACACAAAAGAAATGTTGTTAATTTGTGATTATTAAACACAAACTACATATGAAATCTAAACAAAAAAATGCAATATAAAAAAAAACGTTTTTATTCAATTGTATTTCAAGCCCATTACAAAAGCACTGACAACAGTAAATATGGTGGCTTTCCTGCCCTCCCGCCCGTCATCTATCTCTTATGAGGGTAATAAAAATTTTCTTTTTTTTATGATTTTCTGCAGTTAATTTTTATTATAAGACAATTGCTTTTTTCAACTTCTTTTTTTACGTAGAAAATTACAATTACATGCTGGTTGTTTTATTTCAATTTCTTTATTTCTGACTTTATTACAGAATTTTCGATAATCGTTCAGTTATTTTTATAGGCGTAATTAAAAAATACAGTTTTCTTAATATGAGTTCCTGTTTTTTATTACAACAAAAAAAAAGTAAAATTAAATTTTCAGTTCTTTTTTTTTTTTTGATCGTAAAATAAATACAAACACACAGTGGAAGTTAAAAAGCACAAAATCGATGACAGCTATAAATTTAATTTAATTAAAGTTAAAAGTTTTGTACACACAAAAAAGAAAATAGTTCCATTTAATTTTTTTCTTTTTATCTTTAATTCCCACTTTAAGAAGTGAAAATGAAAGCTGGAGTTGTGTTTATAAAGCAAAAAGCGTAATGAGCACAAAAACTAATCCAATTATATGTTTAGAGTTTAAGATGAAATTATTATTAGATATCTTTGAAAGCGGTCCCTTAAAGCTGACAAATTGTTAATCCCCGCTATAGAAATTAAGGTGAAACATAAGAATAATGTGACAAAAAAAATTTACTTTTGAGAAGCTCTAATTCTCGGTTTGTAGTGATTTAGAAAGGTCACTTTGGTTGTTTTTAATAATATTTTAAGGTTTCGTTATGGCTTACATGTCAAAAGTTTTTTGATTGGAAATGGATATTTGTTTTCTTTTAATGCTTTGAACAAATCTGAAAGACAGCTTTAGGAGGATTTTAGATATTTATAAAATTTAATGCAGTTATAAAAATATTTAAAAATTTTAAGTTGAACATTTCTTATGAAATTGAAAAGTAATTTTATTTAAATTTTATTATTATTTTCGAAAGCTTTAAGCTAAGGTGGGTTCAATGTGATTTTTGTAACCCTTGTCTGTGAAAAGTAAGTAATCTCAAAAGCTTATAGCAATAAGGATCTTTTAAAACTTTAAGCTATAGTTTAATAATAAGTATAATGCATTACCCTCAGGCGCAAATCCAGCTTAAGCTTTTTGGAAAGGGAACTTTTAAATGAAACATACCATTATGTAAAATTTCTTTTCGGAACTCCATAGAAAAGAGGTATATTTTATTCGTTTTTGAGGGGGAAATATCCGTTTTCCTCTCCGCTGGGTCCGAGCCTGATTACCCTTAAGTTTCTTAAATAGCATAAAAAGTTTTAGCTAAAGGTTTCAAAAGCCAAAATAGCTTTGAATTTTTACTTTTCCGCTTTCATTAAATTTTATCGGTTTTAAAACACATATTGTAAAAGCTAAAAACCTTAATTTCAAAAACACATACAATTAGTCAAAACTGAAACTTCTGAGAGAACTATTTTTGATAGCTTACAATTTTTTGTAGAAAGTTTAAATAACTAAACTTTCTATATGAAAACAATCTGCTTCGATGTTTAAATATTTTTACAAATTAAAAACTATAATTTCCAAAACACCTGGATTTTAAGAGCTTTAAAGCTCTTCTAAAGTCAAAGAGATTAAAATCAAAACAACTGAAACTGTTGAAATTTTTATACATACATAAAAACGACGTGAATGCACGTAGTGTTGGCAAAGTACGGAGTAGTTGGTACCGAGTAACTCAATACTTGCAGTATTGTATACTCACAATAAGTAGTTACTCGATACTTTCAGAATTGTATTTTTATTACTGAAATGAGTAGAAACTTCTACAGTAAAAATAACATTTTGTCTAAAAATACAGTTGTGCTTGAGCGTACATCACTAATGAAGTAAAAGTATTGATAACCCCAAAGAAAAGTAGTTAGTAGTATTGAGTACTTGAATGTAGAACAATTTGCTAGGACTAAGTGAAAGACTAAATAACTTACTTAAGATTAAAGCGACTTTCAATAACTTTTACCAGTTTTCTGAGATTTTGTTTACAGTTTTACTTAGATATCTTAAATTGATCGTTAAGTTTTTACTTCCCGCTCTAAAAAAATTAGGAGTTAGTCATTTTACCACGATTTAACGAAATAAAGTTTTCATCACATCTCGACGTTTTGAAGTCGCTGGATGCTATCCTACTTGGCTAGATTGCCTTGTGCAATTTTGGGTTTTCTAAACGACAATTTAAAGGAAATCGTCGTTCACGACAAACATATTGACGACATGCTGAGCGACAATGTCTTACGTTTTGTCTTTAGTAACATTGTGGAGAATAATAAGAGCGACAATCTTCTACATTTTGTCCTCAATCCAACTTTGTTGCAGACAATATGAGCGACAATGTCTTACATTTTGTCCTCAATCCAACTTTGTTGAGTACAACATGAGTGACAATCTATTACGTTTTATCTTTAGTAACATTGTGGGGGATAAGATGAACGACAACGTCATATATTTTGTCCTCAATTCAACTTCGTCCTTATCTTCAGTAACATTGTGGAGAACAATATGAGCGGCAATGTCTTACATTTTGTCCACAATCCAACTTTGTTGAAGACAATAAGGGCAACAATGTCTTACGCTTCCTCTTCAGTAACATTTTGAAGGATAATATGAGCGGTAATGTATAACTTTTGTCCTCAGTCCAACCTTGTTGAGAACAATATGAGCGACAGTTTCCTACGTTTTGTCTTCACTGACATTGTGGAGGATAAGATTAGCGACAATGTCTTATATTTTTTCCTCAATCCAGGTTTAATCTTCAATCAAACAAATGATTATGTTGGCAAGGTGGTAAGCGGAAATACTTATAAACATGCAGCCTCAGTTCGAATGCCAGCTAAGTTGGTCAATAATTTAAATGAAACGGAAACAAACGGTTAAGCAAAAAGTTAAATTTTTGTGTTAATGCTTGAATAATTTAGTTATGATAGCAACAACAGAAACTTTTTTATGGTCCCTCGATCCGGCTTGTAGTTGGCGTCTAGCACGACCACAACTACACCTTCAATGATGTCAGCCCAGCTCAAGTCGTCGTACTCAAAATGAATCAATGCAAGGATACTGTTTCAATCTATTAAAAAACATTTAGTGCAGGTTGCAAGTTGTTTATAGTCCTTCGAACCAATTTTTAGGCGTCATGTGTGGCGTTTAGGTAGACCCACACTTGACTGCAAAAAGTATTCTGACGAAGTGTGTAGCGCTGCAGGATACACGTTCCATTCTGTTGATTGCCTACTTACTATTCACAATATTGGGATCACATTCACAGCGCCTCAATTTACTATCACATCAATATTTTCTTAACCCTGACATTAAACTTAAATCTTTTAAAGTAAAACTTAATGCAGCTGGAATTCCAAACTATTGTTTGAAAGTTTTATTTCTAACAGCATCGAAATTGTATGTGTACAAAAACACCCTTTTAAAAGTCCCCTTAAGCCTGATGTTGTTGTATAAACAATTTAGGTCAAATCATACTTTAGCAAATTATTGACAAGCAAATTACAAATTTACCCAAAGAGAAACACTTTATAACTATAATTTTTATTTAAAAATAAGAAATAACCTGCTTTATAAAAATAATAATTCTCAAATTAACATTTACGTATCGCAGGCAACACAGGTGCCTTTAAGACCTTTTTTTCAACCAACCAAGTAACCAACCGACAACCCACTACCATTGTCTTTGTTAGCAAACAAACAACAAGGCAGGCAGGCGGATTAGTAAAATGATGAAAATTAAATAAAAAAAAAAACAAACACAACAGCAAAGCAATTGTTTATTGAAATGTTTGATTACTTGACTTTTTTAACTTGTTGCTTTGGCAATTGTTGCAATGAAATAAAAAAAATTTCCCCCCGAAAATAAAATTACAAAAGGACGGGTTATTGGGACAGACTGAACTGAAGGAAAAAAAATAAATAAATAAATAAAATAAAAATTATTTGAATGAATCTATAAAAATGAATTGGTTTGTTCAGCTTTGACTGGCAAAGGCTGTTGTGGTAGTTGCAGTTATTGCTGCTTGTTGCATGGGTGAAGCAAATTTTGGTAAAAGGTGTGTCAGTAGTTAATGCAACTGACTTAAAAAGTAAACAACACTGACTTACAATAACAAAATTTTCAAAAAATATGAAGAAACCATAGAGTAAAACCAACAAAAACTATAGCTGGTGGCAATATTGTTGCTCCTTAGTGTCTAATATTGTTTCAATTTTTTTGTTTTTTTCTTCTTCAACTTAGCATTGCTGTTGCTGCTACTTATGTTGCAGTAGTAAGTAGTGTTGCCATCAAGTCTCTGTATTGTCATTGTTTTGCATGCGTTCACCTTTTCAACAAAATTTTTAGATTGTTGGCTAAAACCTAAGCAAGTAAAAATAGTTTGCTATGAATTTCTACAGTGGCGGCATCACGTGGCGCGATCAATAATCCATGAGCACGCAAACACTATAAAAAAAAGAATATTGAAAAAAATAAAGAAAAAAGTTTGACAAAACAAAAGTGGGAAGTGGGTTAATGCAAGTAATTGCTGGTGCTGCCAAGAGTAAGTCCACATGAAAAGTGATTGCATGGTGTTGCTATTTTTGTAAAGTTTCATATTAATTTTAATTTTCCTTTTTTTACAGCAAAAATAACGGCTCCCTCATTTTAGTGTCTCTTCGCTGTTGTTGTTTTGGTTTTTTTGAAAGCTTTTGTGGTGTGAATTGTAAAAATAATAATAAAATGTACAAAAGTAAGAAATGTAATTATTTGTTTTCCAATTCAATTTCACACCCAATTTGTTTATTTATTTGACTTTAAGTTAAGCCCCATTTATTTAAAGAAATCAGTAGTTAAAATTCAAATCTATATACAATTGTCCAACTCACAGCCTATTGTAGGTGTTGTATGTTGTTAATAATATATTTATAAACATTTTCATAGAAACATGTTTATGTGGAAATTACCAACAACATTCGTACAATTCTATAATAAGTTGTGAATTGCACACTTGATTTTTATTAAAACCTTACACTTTGTAAACACATAAATAGAATAGCGGTTTTTAATAAGGAATGTTTTTTTTTTGTTATAAGCTCCTTCGGCGAAAGCAAAAGTCGAATTTTTTTCTCTATAGCGCTTTTTTAAATAAAGCGCTAAATTGACGCTTTTTTGTCAATAATTTTTGCACATTTATTTTTTAAAACAGTTTTATTTTGGCTTTGAAAAAAAATTAGTTAAGTATTTCTATCCTAAAACCTATTGCTAGCGGTATTTTGGTTCAAAATCTACCAATTTTCACGAAAATATTTGGGTATAATTATGCGTATCAGGATATTACACTTGTATACCTGGAATACTGAATGCTTTTTAGCAAATTTTTTTTACTATCAACTTTGTATTGAATTCCCAATGCTTATTTGACATAAATCTTTTTTCATAAGCTCTATTTTATACGGCTATTATTTTCGAATATAATTTTACTTTAAGTATTGTCTATAACAAGATCAGAGATGTGACATGGAATGAAGTAAGCAAACTGTGTCAACAATCAATTTTTAGCTTTTGGTCGATTCTTATGTAGAAAACTATGATTTATGTGGTTCCCTACACCGTTATTTTAAAATTTAGCTCAATAATAACTTGAAATATTGCAAACATGTAGTGCGAAGTTTCTAACATGCATTTTCTGTCTTGCAAACGATATATGTATATAAATATTTATGTTTTTTAAAGTTATTTTTTTCATTTAAATTTAATCTAGCGCTTTTTAGCGCTTCTTAAGGAGGTGAACAGAGCTATTTGGTTATGAAAAGCTCACAACACTGTTTGTAAGAGCACTTCATACTCTTTTGGTTGTCTAAATAACTAAAACTCTTTTAAAAATTTGTTACCCTCCTGATATTCGTGATAATTAAGCTTTAAAATATGTTTACTAGAGTGGTCGTAAAAACTAAAATTTGGATTTCTTCAAGTCTCATATCCCAAGTCGATGAATATTTATTAAAAAATATCCTAAAAAAATTTCAGGATAATCACTTAAGATTACCGAAGTTTGAGATAATGATCCTTTTCTAACTTTTATGTCTCATAACTTTAAAAAAAAGTTATTGTCTTATCGACGTTTATCTAAATCGCATATTTAATAATATAAACAGCAATATCGAAAAAGCTCATAACAACTTCAATTTCAAAATGATTACACTAATTTATAAATTTCGGTAAACTCATTCCTAAAGCTGAAAGCTGTTTCTTCAATTATTTCTTTAATTATTAAAGGAACTTGCACGTAATTAAATTTAATTAGAGAGAGGCATTCCACAATGAAGATCGGAAAAAATTGCAACACAATCGTTTTGTGGCCGGAAATAATATAACAAGAATCTACCTTTTAGTTGAAATCCTAGATGTTTCATAAAATGAAACAGAGACTCCCTGATGAGAAATGGTTATTCTATGACTTCAATTATTACCATGGAGTATAACATCATTAAAGAATTCACGAGATCATGAAAAGTCATTGTATATCTTGGTGATTAATACAAATCGGCACTCCTCAAGTAGGTATATGGAATAATTGGTATCTTTTAGCCATGAATTGCAAGAAAAACAAGAAATAAGAGCAAAGTCATGTAATACTTTTGTATGATAAAGCTCGGCCTCACTTCGTAAAAATTTTAAAAAATTATTCTGAAACACACAATTGAGATATTTGGCCGCAGCAGCTACATATTCTTTCAAGAGGGTGCTGTTGGCTGAGTAGTTAGCGCGTTTGACTACAAACCCTAAGGTATTTAGTTCAAGACTACTTTCAGGCAAGCCAACAACATCATGCATTTTTCTCATGTGCATTGGTGTGTTAAGCAAAAAATTATAGCTCTATTTTAATTATATACAGTGAACAGGTGATCCAAAATGGACTTTCTCAGTATTTGGCTAATATTAAAAAGTTCTTCGTGAACTTAAATTTTTAAATTAATAACTTTTGTTGTTTTAAGAGATGTTAAAGCGAAATAAATTTTGAATAATTATGTAACTTATAAGCTATTAGTGATAGAAAAATGAAGTCTTTGTGTCTCTTGAAAATTTTAAACTATAAAATTTTTTAAAAAAAGGTCCAAATAGCTCCTTCCCGTCAGAACACGTCAAAAAATCTTGCAGTCCGAACTCCTACATTCGCTTAACGCATTGTATATCCAGAACAATTTTTCTGATCCAAGGTCAGATATTTTGTGCAAAATTTATGAATGTACATTAATGACTCAGCAATTTTATGGGACATTTCCACTATAGCTGGAGAGCTGAAATTTGGTAGACAGGTAGGTGAGAAAATAATCTGAAAACCCTGAAAACTGCCACTTTTTATCTGAAAGCGACTATGGTGCCCCTTATTTGTGCGGGGCAACTCCACTATAACTATAAAGCTGAAATTTGATAGCGGGAAAGTAATAAAAATCTGAAAATGGGAATCTTTTGTCTAGGGGGACTAGAGATCGCCTTACTTGTATGGGCGCTTTTACTATAGCTGGAGAAATGAAATTTAGTACTAACGTGTAGTGATTTTAGGATTTTGATTGCAAACCCTCCTGGAAATGTTCTTGCTATTAAAAAAGTTAATTGTGCCAAATAATAGGTTGATCACGTAACGGGAATTAGGGAACGGGTAATTATGAAACTATGGGAAATTATAGTGATAAGAATTGTGCTAAACAACAACGTAGAAAAGTCCGATCCATGTTATTATTAAAAAATTTCGGGCGTTGAAAGTACTGTGATCAAAATCAGGACCAAGTTCTTGAAAGGTACAATACCAATTTATTATAGGCCTAGAATTGAGATGGTATTATACCTATCAGGAACTTGGTCCTCATTTTGATCTCAATACTTCTAACGCCCGAAATTTTAATTTATTTATTTATGTTTATGTGTGAATAGTGGCTTTTCAGTACAGTAAAGTTGTACTCGTTTTTATATAGATAACATTTTGTTCTGATTTAAAAATATATGTTAATTTATCAATATTTATTTTATAAATTTACAATAAAAATTGATGTAGAAATATTAAAAAAAAATAATAAAAAAAATTTTAACTAAAATAGAAACAAAAGACTTTTTCATCTAAACTTCACTATCTTAGCTAAATTTGCAACAATATCACATAACTTTTACGTTTGCTACTTAGTAAACTATGTTTTTTCTCGAGCTTTTTCAAAAAAGCCAATCTTTGGCACTTATGAATATTAAGACTAAAAAATTTACGGAAGCCAAAGTTTGGCATTTTCTGACCACACTTAAGTTAGAAAATTAATAATAAGAATTAATTATAAAAGTTGCTAAAAAAATAAGACAAAAAACATTTTTTAACATGTTTTAACGCTTTATTTTCATACTAAAGTTCAACTGAAAATTAAAATATATTTTAAAACCTCCATAACTTGTTCTTCTTATAATCTGATTTTTACGTTCTATAGCAAAAGTTAAGGGCGTATCAAAATTCAAATCTAATCAAAAGTTATGGATTTTTGACCGCCTTCTCGTGAAATGGTCCACTCTGCAACGCTTGAGGTACAAAAGCTCGCAAAATTATTTTTCAATTTATATAAACTAAATTTATTTATCAAAAGCTCTTTATTTTTAATTTTAAGAACCCCTGAAATTTGTGATTGAGGCATCAGATTTTCTGGAGCTTCGATTTAAATAACTGACGATAAAATTAAACTTCAAGGAAAAATGAATGAAAAACAAATCAAAATGTCTGTAGTCTCATCAAGTTTTCAGAGTTTTCATTAATAAATGCATTGCTAACAAAAAATAAAAAATAAAAAATAAACAAAAAACTATGAAAAATCTATTATACACTAAGAAAAACTCCTAAGAAAATAGATTTGTTTAAAGATAATAACTAAAAGCTTTCATTAAATGTTTAATCATATTTTATGTCTTGGAAAATAGATTTACAGAAAATTCAAATTATTTATTATCCTTTAAACAATAAAATTCTGCTTAATTTACTTACTTCTTTTACTTCTTCTTAAATCTTCACTATCAAAACCCTTAAAAACTAAAAACCTACGAAACAATGAGCTTCATTTAAATGCTACAGATAAAAATCTTAAAGCTTTTTCCATCATCATCACCGCTATCGTCATCATCTTATAAGCTTGTTCTGCAATTATTGAAATTCCCATAAAATGTATTTTTAAAAGCAGAACAATAATTGTTTTGATTTTTATCAACGCACATACATATGTTTAATTTAAAAGAAATAGTTTAACCTCTTGTTCCAATTTTGTATTTAAAAAAAAACTACTATCATTATCATGTTCTTAACAAGACGCAAACCAGTTAAACTCCCTCAACATGAAAAGAATTCTTACAAATAGGCATCTTAAGCACTAAAACACATATAGACAGATACACACGTTGATCTTACGATCTTAATAGAATTGCGGAGATGGAAAAATGTATGCATAAACAAAACAACTTAAACTTAACTAGTATTCAAGTATCATCAGCATACCACAATGTTAATAATGATGTTGCAGCAGCTGATCATCATTATTATCTTTTTCATGATCATGATTGGCAAACCTAAGAACAAGCAGCTGATATTATTCCACTCATACCCTCCATCCACTTCATTCAATATTAACATTTGAAGTAGAAAATGAATAAGAAAAAAATGTATAAGAAAATACTTGAAAACATCTTTACAATCAAAGATATAAATCTTATGAATTAACCAGATGAACGACAACATTCAGCAATAACTGCAACACACACAACAAACAACAACGAATACGACGACAATATTACAACTGCAAACAGCAACAACAACAACAACAACAACAACAAGAGCTACATCAATATTAATAATATAAGAGTCGAATTGTGAAAGAATGGGCATGAGGCGCGCGAGTTAACAATTCTTAAATTTCTATAGGCATCATATTAACAAGTTAATATTTGTGCTAACAAGATTTTGTTATTATTGTTGTTGTCTAGTTTTCTAGCTCTTTTTTTTTTTTTTTTTTTTGTTAGATGAAACTTAGGAACAAAGCTTTTGTTGTAACAAACTAACAATTTTACAATTTGAAATAAAAACGTTTTTTTTATCGTCTATAAAAGACTTTTTTCCTGTTTGCTTATTCATTTCCTATGCTCTTAGCAAAAAGAAAAACATTAGCAACAAGTACAGTAACAAAATAGCAGCAATCAAATACTACAAGCAAACATAAACAGCTTTAAGTAGCAACATCTTATTGCACCAATAGCAACAATAACAATAGATGCCCTTTGTTAAATGAATTCAATCTTTGGTAGAAAAAAAAACCAGCTAAATGAATGCAATTTTTTCTTTATCAGTTGCCGCAAAAAGTCAAGATTTATACATATAAATATCAATTTAGTAGTGATTTAATTCTCGTATACAAATTTTGCAAAAAGTTTTTGTGAGAATTACGATTACATTCAACCGAGCACTGATGATGAAAGCGTGCCGGCTTTCAAAAACAACGTTGTTCTATTCTGCTGTGTACGTTGAAAACTAAATTTATGTTGATGTTTCCGTTGTCCCTTGGAATATTGATCATATCTAATTGTTTCTTAGTATAACGTTGCGAACCTTAGCCTATATAACCACTTTGAATTATATATTATTTTTTTGATATATTAAAAATATTTCAATTATTTTTTTAATTGAATCTTAGAAAGTGCTTTAATTAGTTTTTTCATTGAATCTTATTTTTTTTAGTTCTTAAAGAGTTATTAATCAGTAGTATCATTTTCAGCAACTGGCAATCCAACAGAAACTCGGTTGCCATCCGTAATCGGTCTATTAACATTTTTTTTGCATTAAAAAATGTTTTATAACTCCAAAAATATGCATTTATTGCTAAAATATGCACTTACAACAAAAATATGCAAAAATATGCAGCCACAAATCGATGCCAAACAACTTAAAATTTGAAGATTCGTATAGATAATTAGCCAATACCTCTTTATCTATCACCACAAAAAACATGGGTTTGCATGAAAGTCCGAGCCCTGATAATTACATATAAAACATGTAGATTTTGGGTCTATATATTGCAAATATAAACTTCGTTGAAAAGTACCACGCCATATTTACTAAGTAACGGTTCATTTGTATATTTCGATGTATACTTCTTTTTCAAGCGCCATGCAGAGTCAAAGGCAAGTTCGATATTAGTAAGTGATAACTTGTTTGAAAGGCTACTGAATTACGCGTCGAATGGTGGCTAGTAGGCTTTAATGATATAAAAAATGGCTGAGTTATAGTGGATAGAACTTAAGATCTTATGAAATTTTTAACGTTTTTCGCCAATTGCTGTACATTCGGAAGCAATTTTGTACCACAAATACATAATAAAAAAATCCTAAGATTTAAAATTTTATTGAAGAGTTCATGCGATTACGAAAATTTTAGGACTGAAATCGCATGAATACTAAAAATACTATAATCAAAAAACGAAAACACTAGCTTTTAAATTTTTACCTAATTCCTTCTTCAGTCTATATATAAGCTGTAATGATCGTATCAAAATTGAGTGCAGGCCTTTTAAAAGGCATATTAAGTCATTTTCAAAATTTGCCATTTTAAAGCAAAAACTATTTTTTTTAACATTTTTTTTAACCCACATCTTAAAAAATTTGGTTTTAAACGTAGTAAGCGGAAAATTGTTATCATCGGGCAAAAGTTAAGAAAGTTACAATATATTTCTTCTGTCATTAAAATTTTCATTTGTTTACTTAAAAGTTAATAAAAAGTGTGATATAAACCAATAAATGAAAATATAAATATTTTACTATAAACTCTGAAAATTTTTATGATCGGAAACAAATTAAGAAAGTTAAATCATAGTTATTAAAACTTCGATTTGTTTACTTAAAAGCTAATAAAAAAGTGTGATAAATTATTTTTAAATTTTTTTTATGAAATTATAAATATTTTACTATAAACTCTGAAAATTTCGCTAAGTTATCTTCAACAGTTCTTTTACAATTGATATTTTGATCAAAAGCACCAAAAGTGTTAATTATAAAAAAAATGACGTGAAATTCAAAATTTTCCAACAATTTTTAATGTTTTCCCCTTAAGCCGGATTATGCCAAACCGAAATATCTTTACGAAATAATGATTTTGCTTAAAAATTGCATCGATTTGTTAATGCATATTTTTGCATATTTTGATGAAAATTCATTTTTTTACATATTTTTGTTATAAATACATATATTTGTGTCATATTTTGTGAAAAATTAAAATTCCAACAAAACTATTGTTCGCCAAATTTTTTTTTACCTAAATCAAAATCGAAGGGAGGTAGACCATTTAAGTTTAAAGAAAAGTACTCTAATCTAAATCTAAAAAGCTTCGTAAAACCAGGGGGCCGTTTTTCAAAACTACAAGTTTCAAATCTACAAGTAAAATACACACAAAAACAACGACACTTTTGCAAATTTTATTGTTGTTTTTTTGTGTGTATTTTACTTGTAGATTTGTAACTTGTACTTTTTGAAGCCAATTTTACGTTTTTTTACATGGAAAAATATAAGAATATTTTTTACGTATTTATATTTCCCTATTTATATTTCCTTACAAGACCAAATTAAAGTGTTATGCTTTTGTTTGAATTGTAATTTAAAAAGTGCATATTTTATTGTTTTTAGTGCATACTTCGCGTTTTTTATGTCATATGTCATAGATACCTAAACACATTTTTGAGTGCATGAAGTCCTTGTCTCTCATTATTAGTGATTACTATATTCCAGGGACTGAAACCGAACCTGAAGCCAAACGGGCTCAGGTTCGGGTTCAAAAATATTAAAAATTGCGAAATATTTAATAGAAGAATAATAAAAAACATTACATTTCTTGCATGCAAAAAAATTAAAAACAAAATCAAAATAAAATAACGACCAAAGCAAATTCATACCAGGTGGCAGCACCCCGACAGCTGACTATTTTTCCAATTTTGAAGTGCCGAATAGTTGCCAAAATTTTTGCTTTTTCTTGTTCTGTGCCCATGTTCTATAACCTGTGAGAAGTTCTCGCATCGAGAAAAATTTAACAATTATAATAGTCCTCCCGTTCTTAGCAGTGTGATCTATAAAACAATTAGACTAAATATATTAAAGTAAACAAAGAAAATGTAAGTTTTTTGTTAATCTTCCTGTGTTCCACTGGATGATAACTATTTACTCGCATTGAAAAGTTCTCACATTAGTTACAGAACATGGGTGCTGGGTATTTCTAATAATTTCTAATTTGAAGTATATATTCTTATGTTAATGCGGTACTTACGTTACAAAGTTGAGAAAAGTTTTGTTTTTGAAATTTAATTAAAGTAAAAAAAGAATATATTCTGGTATGTGATGGAAATCGATCGATTTCAAATCGAGTCGACTTCGAAAAAGAAAATCTCCTGAAAGATAGCTTGTTGATGTTTTTATTATTTTCGAGGCTTATAATATTTTATTTGATCCTAAATTCGAGTTCACTGTGTCGTGGGATTTACTTAAGAGATATTTGGCTATTATTAGTTTTATGAAATCGAGTGATTTGAAATCGATCGATTTCCATCACATACCAGATTGTGTAAACGTATAAAAGTGAATGTAAAATTGATTTACATATATATTTTATTATTAAACAAAATAATTGTGCGTGTTTAAATTTTTGGTTTTAAGCCCGAACCCTGAACTGAACCCGAACCTGAACTTTTTATTTTGATTAACCCGAAACCGAACCTGAACCAATTTTTTTCATGGTTTCAGTCCCTGCTATTTTCGATTAATATATTTTTGCAAGTATTCCATGATCAAGTGGAAAATAAGGGGACCAGTTGACGTGTTTTTACCCATTTCTATAGTCTTTTCCATAATATATTTTCCTAACTCCAGCACTTTTCAGTGCATGACTATATTGCATCACCTGAATTATACCTGAACTGTGCTCAACTTATACTCGTTATAAGATGATTTGTTCTATTTTTTATAGACTTATTAATGGGGAATACACAAACAACTAATTTAGTGCTTATAATATAACTGAATTCATTCCTTTATAATTCTGCTATTTTATAATGCAGTTTGTTTCTTTAATAATATTGCTTAAGCATTTTTTGCTGTAGCAGATATTGCAAACATTAGCATTTAAAATCAACAACACATTTTCGAAGACTTCATGTTGTTGCTGCTTATAACAGATCAAATACTAGTAGAAAATGTTGGCAAAAAAAGCTCTAGAAAGCCATATGCCGAGAAGTTTAAACAGACCACTCTACCTAGGAAACAAAACTTTTTTTTATAACTTCTGCTTTTGCCGTCTTCCTTCTTAATTCAAAAGACATGAGTAGACAAGGAAAATGCTTGTTAAAGCGCAAAACCATGTAGATTTCATTAGAGATACAACTTAAGTTTATGGTCTAAAGTATCATGGTTTTGCATACAGAGACAGACAAATAAACAAACGTATAAACATGCTAAGTTTTGTCTGATTATGCTCTAGTCCTTGAAGGTTTTTCTTTTTCGATTTGTTTTTCCTTTTTTATTTTTTGTTTTTTTTTTTTCGTAAATGCTCAGTAAGAATTTAAAGAGGTTTGTGTTACTGACATTAAGGGTTATGCTGTCTTTTTGCTGTTATTTTTTCATAATCTCTCTATAATATCATTGATTTTTATGACACCTTTTGCTGCAAGAATAGAAAATCGTAGACATACAAAGCTTTCGTTTGTATGATTGTAAAATGGTAGGCTTATTGCTATTGTAGGCTTCTTTTGAAAATTTATTATGGTTTCTCTTTGGCCATAATAAAGTAATTTATGAAAATTATTTTTCCTACCTTTTAAAAGTATATTTTATATACAGACACGTAAACGAAAGTGTCTATAAAAATTGGTGTCTTTTCCCGTTGCTGTTAAAATTTTGCGTGTGGTTTTTTCGTAATTATAAAAATAATTTTTAGTGAATATTTATTATATGAAAAAAAAAAATGTTTTAATGCTGTTATAAAACCCTTTCTTGTAGTTTTATATCGTTTTTATACAAAATTTATATTGCTGTGCTAATGATTTAACACTTGTTTTCTTGCTGTTTTGTGCTGTTGTTTTTATATCTGTGACCATACTGCGTTGTTTTTCTTATTGTTGCTGTTTTCTGCTGCATTCTGTTGTCTCCCTTTGTGCGCTTATAAAGTGCATTATGTCTTGTCTTGATATTCTAGCCATAATTTTCATGGCTCATACTGGTAACACGAACATAAAGTATTTTATATGTTTGTAATGATAAACATCTATAATTTAAGGCCATTCAATTTCATCCAATTGGTGGACAAGTGTATAAGATCAAGTGTTTGCCGGCTTTAAATTATTCATTGATATTGGTCTGGCTAAGAAATATGTACGCAAGTTAGTTTTATCGTTGGTATTTCGTTATGTACAAGGAAATACATTTTGAGATGATTGTAGAAAAATACAATCAGCTTAAATTTGGATCTAGGATTCGTTATATGAAATTGGAATTTGGTTGCACCTGCAAAATAATGACAACCATGTAATCTAGATTTCAGAATAGACCTGGAATAAAAAATTTATAGAATTTGTTTATGTTGTTGGATACATATTTATGGAGAGTTGACTCGAGACTGTACAATTTCAATAACATGTACATATTTATTTTTATAGAAAGAACAATTTTTGCACTTGAGAACGTACTAAAATTTATTTTTTTTTGCACATACAAACACTATTACGAAAAAATGAAAAAAATGTCATGTTTCTTCTTTTTGTAATTTTAAAATATTTATTTAATTTTGTTGACATTTGCATGTTGAAATTTACCGATGTTTTGAACCATTTTTTCATTCAGCAGAATTGCATTTTTATACTATATGGGATAATTTTTTTTAGTACAAAATAGAATAATTTCAAAAAAAGTGTTTAGAAAATGTATCAAATGTATTAAAAATTATTTTAAATCATATTTTTATTAATTAATGCAAATTTAATTTTTAAGCGCAAATATTTTTGTAGAACAAGTTAGCCCGCTTCATTGCCGCCGAAGAAAATTTGTTTGCCTCTTCTTAAGGAAGGGACAAAAAGACCCATACAACTAAGAATTAGAAGGTTAAAATATTTCACAAAAATGTTTCTCGTGCCCTTTTACATGAAAGTGCTAAACGCATCTTATGTCCTATTCGTAAGGCTTGCAAGATTTCTTATACAGTCATTAATACTATGGGCAAAGGGGGGTAGGGAATATTTAACTCCCCCTAAAATCAATCCCAGATGAAAGTTTTAAAAACGCCTATACAGGCATATTTATATTTTGGGTGCTTACTGCCAAAATCATTCACTAGAACCATATATTTTTTCCGTTGTACAGTGCTATACTATATAAAATTAAAATGCTGTGCTTATTTACAGATATGTGAAAAGGTTAGAAATGGGCAAAGGGAAAAATATATCGATATCAATATATTTTTATAAATAGATCGGCGTCGATATATTTTTATAAATAGATCGGCGTCGATATATATCGAACAAAAACATCGATATTTCGATATATGTATATCGAAATTTTTTCAAGCATGATTATTCATACATAATACCAAAATTTCTTAAAAATAAAACACAAAAAGTATTTTTTTATAAACAATTAATCTGAAACGAAGTAGTTTCCAACTTCCTTACTGCTTCACCAACATTTCATGGAACGTACATAAAAAAATATACTAAAAAAAGATAATTTTCATCTACACAAAATATTATAAATAAAACAAAAAACTTTGTTGGTAATATTATACTTGAAGAAGATTGTTGCGAACTATTTTTTAAAAACTGCACAAAAAACAAAACTAAAGCTAAAAAAGAACGCACGGTGTCACGGGACACCACGTTAAAACGAAGTTCCTGTCCCCTTAGGCCTACCCCTTATCGGCTTGGGCCTGCCGTCTTCGGCTTACTACTTTCCTTATGCCATCTTTCGGCTACCTTCGGTCGGCGCCTTTCGGTCACTATGACTGACACCCCTCATTTCTATCGCCCTTGGAAAATACTTAGGTGATATTTCTACAGACTTGGTGTTTAACCGATACACCTTCACTTAGCAAGGAAACAAACCACTAGCCGAGACACAAACCTGATCCAAGAATTCCCAGAAACTGAAACAAAAATCTCCCAAAAATCGTGGAAGTTCCCGGATTGCCAAAAACTAAGACAAAAATCTCATCAAAACCCAGAAGTTCGTCGGACTCCCACAAACTTGGACAAAAATATACAAAAGATGCCAGACCTTTCCCGGAAAACAACATCAACACCGAAAACCGAAAAAATACCAACGCAGCAAACGGAGTTTTTAAGGAATTAGCCGTTTCCACCGCAACAGGCAACAGTAGCGGGATTCTGTAACTTTTAATGATCCGACAATCGTAACAGTTGTCAACATATTTAGTCGCTTGCAGTAACGATAGTGAGATTTTGTAATTTTATTCGATATCATGTAACATCTCTGTAAAAAAACGAAAAGCGCAAAGCGGGATAGGAAAAAGAGCAAATAAATTTGTCCATGCCAAACAGTGTACAGAAATTTTTTTCGTTATTTTTCTTTTAATATTGAAAAATATATGTTAAAATAAATGTTTAAAAAATAGAAATATTGTTATTTCTACATAAAATTGTTTATATGATTCTATGTTGTTGTAGAACAATAACTTTAGTTGCTGACATAAAGTACGTGCCACAGCTGCACAGCTGACTCTTGTCTATTCATTCAAAACAGAAAACTTATTGTTGTTAGTTAACCGACAGCAAATATCGTTATAAATGTTACTAAATAGTAAATTCGATAAATTTTCGCTATATTTATTTTAACGATACGATTATCGTAATAAAAGAATCGCGTTACAGGTCATCGTTTTGAATTGTCGTTACCAGTATTTGTTACAAATATTTGTTACCAGTATTCGTTACACGTATTGTTACCAGTATTCGCTAAACTAATTTTTTCAGTTACAATTTTTTTTTACACGCCAGATAGAAATCATTTACATACATATATGCTGTATATCACATGCATAACGTGCCATAGGGAACTTCGTCCCAAAAATATTGAATTTGATACTGTCGATATTTAAAAAAAAAATATCGATATATCGATACATTTCAATTGAAAAGATTGACTATATATACCTATTGATATAATTTTAAAAATATCGATATATCGATATTTTTGCCCATCTCTAGTGTGGATACTAATATTTGAAGGTGCACGAAGAGCACTTGAGAAAGAAAAGTAACGCTCAATACACAAACTAGTATTCTTTTTGTTTAAGTGTTAAGATATCGAAAATTTCACGATCCATTGAATGTTCCGAAATCTACAATATATACATCAGCCATGTCACAGAGTTCAATTCCGCTCGAAAACGGAATTCGATCCAACCCAAGACAGCGAGCCCTACCCGGTGCATACGCCAGCATGCCAGCGCCACCAGCACAGTTGAAACATTTGCATATTTTCGTTTTTTTTTTCAGACGCCAGCTGCTAAAAATATGGAGTGGATTGAGTTCCGTTTTCGAACAGAATTGAACTCTGTAACATGGACGATATCTTCCTCTTTGATATATAAGTGCTTTTTGTTTAATTTTTAATTTATTTTTTGCTGGGCATACTCATTTCATGACTTACATTAATGGAAATTGATGACAATTTTACCAAAAACTCATTATGCATCGATAAAGGTTTGGTTTTTTAAAGTGTTAAATTTTATTTGGAATCTTCGATATTTAATTAAAAAAAAGAAAACAAGTAATATTATTTTTAATTTGAATTCTTAAGTGCTCTAAACAAAAAATAAATGTATAATGAAATATTTACTTAAAAAAAAGTTTAAATGAGTCATACTAAAGACTGAGACAATTCAAAGCTATACAGCAGAAAAAAAATAAAAAGTGAACAAATGTTAAAGATATATGAACATATAAAAAACACACATAAATATTAAAAAATATTAAACACTTCACAAGAAAATGTACGAACACGACAGACAAGGATGAAACAAAAGCTTCGAAATAAAAAAACAAAAATAAATTTGCAAATAAGTATCTGGTTAAATATGCAAATTTCAATTCAATATGGGCTCTGGTTTCATTGTATTCTTTATGTCCTTTACTGTAATTATCCTATAGAACTTTTAAGTCTTTTATGGAACACATAACAACACAAAGTGTCTCATATTTGTTTACATCCTGTTGTTTGTGGTTAACTATTTTCCCTAGTTCTTTAATTTTAGTTTAAATTTTTATTTATTTTTTGTTCCATCATAAAATTTATTTTTATTATTACGATCATCATCATTATAGAGTTGCACTTTGGTCTTTTTTCTTCTCTTCCAAAGAAAACAAAAATTACCCACTTTACTGTTGTAGGAAAAAGAATATATTTACTATATTTCTTTATTCGTGTTAAACATGCATTTTTTTAATTCTTTTTTTTCTACTCTATTCATTAAAAACGCAGCAGGAACTTAATGGACTTGACGCATTGATCACAAAGTTTATAGTCTACCAAGAAAAATGGTAAAACAGTTCGTTGGAGAGCAGAGAAATTAAAAAAAAACAGAATGAATTAACTCAACAATAAAGCCCTACCAGGAGGTAAATGGCCACTGGAATAACAGAAATATAATAAAAACGATGGCGCTCTTATTTGGGTTTCGAAAATAATGACTAATTTTATGGTTAATAATTCAAATTAAATATAAAACATAAATTTCGAGCCTTTATTGAAATTCGAAAATGTTTGTTAAATACGAGGGTTACTGTTTAAGTTTTTAGACTATAAATTGTCTCTAATTGTCTTTGTCTTTTGCGAATTATTGTTTATAAGGAAGTGTTATTTGTGTGTCAATGAAATTTGCTCTATAATTTATATCCGATGTAGATTATCACGACAAGAGTGCATAAACTAATCAACTCCTTATTGCCGAAAGTAGCTTTTAAGTGTGTGAGTGTTTTCACTTCATTGCTAATAAAAACAACATTTATACATCGATTTTTCATGATATCTGCCTAAGTTTGTTCGTAAGATAGCTGACCTTAGCACAGAAAAAAAATACAAAATGATTTCAATTAAAAAATTTGTTGTGTCAGTTAAAAAATTAGTTAATATTGCACCAGTAAACGAATTGCTAATATCAATTAAATTTTTAATATTAAATTTAATTAAATAATTTTTTATTAAATATTTAGTACTAACAATTAAAAGTTTAATTAAAATATTTAACTACAAATTTTTAAAAATGTGCGGTGTATATTTCTTCTTGCTTTAATGGTTCTTGGCATCATATGTTGATACTAATAATTAAATATTGAATTATATCACTTAAGTTATTAATTGACAGCCTGATTTGTTGCAATTAATGCTTTAATTAAAAAAACTTGTAATATATTTTTCTGTGTTAGGTAAATAGTTAAAAGATAAAGCTTTGCAATTTCAAAATTTTTATGAGTTTATAGACAGAAAAGTTTTTTTTTTATTTTACATGAAAAGCACTTTTTGCGATACTAAGTTGTAGATAACAACGGAAGCGTTAATCAAATAAGAAAAAACTATATAAGAAGATTTCAAGGTACTATTTTTTATATTTTTCCGTTTTATATATTTTTCCGTTTTGTTGATCGAAATCTGGCACAACATTCTTGAGTTAGGATAAAATATACTGATGTACCTAGTGGAAATATCAAATCGTTCCCACTGAAAACCGAATTTAATTAAGCGAATTAAACTCTTTATATTCCACAAAATTTCAATTAAAAGAAGTTTGGTGCTGAAAAATGTCTCTTGGCATCACTTTTTTGGGCAAACATTATCTTTATGCAAACAGTTGACAGTGCTGCTCCACATTTCAGCAAATGCAGCAACATTTTATTTACTGTTTCAACAGTTTAAAGACAGGTTGCACAAACTTACTGCATTTAGGAACGTATATTATATAACTATTATGCTGACAATATAAATAGTGACCCTCGCATGATTAGTGACTTTTATGGCGGTATTGGAAGACTATTTTGTGCACATAACGCGATGGGGTTTTAGTGTTCATATTTATTCTTATACATATTTTAATCTAGAAATAAATATAAAATAAACCGCTTAATTCATTATACATTTCTTTAGTGTCTGGAAAGGCCCCTGCTTGTTTGAAGTTCATATAAATCGTAATAATCTTATTTAATAGTTCTAAACTTCAGTTTTTATTTTAATAGATTTTTTTTCAAATAAGTATATTGTTTACTTGACTATTAAACGTTTAATTTATTAATATATATAAGTTTGGTCCGAATGTTTTTCGCTTGAAGACTTGTATTACGATTTCCTTTCACGCCAAGATCATACTACTGGGGTTATGTCACTCCAAGAAGCGTCATAACGTCCATGAACACTATGACACTTTCAGAAGTATCGTCATGTCTACGAGTGCAGAATCGTAAGGTCAATGCAAATTATGACTCTTTTTAGAATGTAAAGATTTTTGCACGGGACATTATGTCACTGGACATTATGACATACCACCGTTTTTATATATTAGCAAACAAATTATATTTTTGCATTTTTGCAATCTTTCTTCTGAATCCCAGATATTAACTTTCACACAGAAAAAAATGAATGTACAATCAATATGACGCAATTGTGATTTGAAGTCATATTAAATTTACAAGAAATAATTTATCGTTTTAGTGGTTAGTGTTTATTTGCTTTGTTCATTGCTACAGTTCACTGTTGTGCTTAGTTGTCTGGCTTGTTGTTTTTTATTCTTTTATGTGTCGGCTATGTAGACGACAAAAAACGAATTACCAGCGAAAATTTGCTGCTGCTGGCTTAAAATTATCATTGTTTCATATTGATTTTATATGAAAATTATTATTATAACCATAAATCTCTTTGATTTTAAATTGTTTACTATTAAATCAACTTTGTTATAAACGTTACATTTCATTTTAAGCCAGCATGACTATAACTTTAATTTCAAATAATTTTTATGTTAAATAATCATTTAAAACATGTTGAATTAAAATGAAATTCATTTTATATACGATGGGTATTTATTTAGTGTATAGCTAAAGTAAAGTTTGAAGCTGTTGTGGCTGCAGTAGTTAGCGCGCGGACTGTAGCACGAGTTCAAATCTTGGCTGAGGCAGCCAAGTACAATGCAAAGTTTTCTGAAGCCTATGCTAATAACCGTCACATAAGTAAAATAATTAATAAAATAGATACATTAAAGTCATGTTGTTTCAGCTTGATATAACTATAATTGAACATGATTGCTAGTGTGGTTTTAATATCAAATTAACGTTGTTTCAACTTCAAATAACTTTGATTCAACATGATTCTTCGTGCTGTTTCAATATCAAATTCACGTTGTTTTAACTCGAAATAACTTTGATTCAACATTATTTTTCGTATTATTTCAGTATCAACTTCAAATACAACAACTACAGTTAAATACTAAATCGTAATGAAATATAATTAATTCAAAAGGATAAATGTTCCTTCAAGATTATTGTAAATGAATTGACATGAAACGTCTATGAAGCAAAATTACTACCGAAAAATGCTAAATTAACCTGGTTTTCGACGATTTTATATTGAAAAATTTCTGTGTGTTCAAAACGATGAAACACATATATATTTGTTGTGCTATCTGCTAGAATCAAGCATTAGAACTAAGTTATTTTTTTGTGCTGACCAGTGTAGATAAACAAATTAAGAATATGTTCAAATACTGCAAAAATATGTAAAATTTTGTTTGATCAGTTAATCGAACGAAATTAACCGGTTTAATAGTTAATCAAAAATAGTAAATTTTTAATTAATCGAACAGTTAATCGGATAGAAATTAATCGGTAAAACGATTATCGGTTAACCGTTTGGATACCTTAATATAAAGCTTTTAATCGACATACAAAGCTGAAAAGAGTTCAGCTGAACTGCATGGCACTTTCTTAACTCTCCCCCAGGTGATAATTTAAATCTTGTACTGCTGTACAGTTTTACTCGATGTCACAGTTGTTTGACCTCCCCAGATGTAAAATTGTTTTATCGAAAAACTATTAAGCATTCTTTCCTCAAGGAATGAAAAATATTTCCAAAATAAATTAAATAGTTAAAAAATAAATAAATATAAAAAAAGATATTTCGAACTCCTTATGTACCGGTATCGCATGATAGAAATCACAAAATTATAAAATATGCCATGTTTTTGGATAATATTAAAAAAAACTACACTGCTTCAACAATGTCAAGAGTGGTGTTACAAAAAATCCTACAAAAACAGAAAAAATGTTATTGTAATTGTATCGCACAGTGGGATCAATAGAAAAAATAAATAGTAACAAATATACAACCTCAAAGTCTCTAAGCAAATTTACTTAATCTTTGGATCATCCCCACAGTGCACTGCTTCGACAATGTCAATAGCGATGTTACAAAGAAAAACTCCAACAGAAACAATAAAAAATTGTATTATTGTTATTGCATTGTTTTACAAAAAGCTATTAAAACCATCATCATACACAACTAAGTAGATAAAGGCGATCGAATATGCGCGAGTTTGGAAGCCACAAGCTGTGAAGGCACATTAACATAAATTGCTTATTTTACATGTTAAGAGCAGAGTAGTCAAACAGACGGACAGACGACGACACCAGATTTAAATTTAAGCCTGTTTTATTTTTATTACTAAATTTTGCGGCTGTTGTTCTGCTTTATAAACACCATTCAGACGTTTGACAATGAGATACAAAATACAAATCAATGTTTTGTTTTGTATTTTAAATATTTCTATGAAAGAAAAAAGATTATATAGAAACATAAAATATTTCAATTTGCTTAAAAAATGAAAATGAACAAACTTAGTTTCTCTCAAGTGCTAACTAACAACATAAGCGTTGTTATATTATTTTTAAGACTTTGCACGATTTGTAGCTTTTATTTTTAATATATTTTTTTTTATTTGTATAGTTTTAAAACTAGAATGAATGAATGCCGTTTTGTTTTTATAAAATTTATTTTTTATAACTGAAGTTGAGTTTTTTATAACTTTTTTACTTTGTTTTCATTCGCTATTTTATATGCAAATATTTTAGCTGTATTGATTGGTCAAATATTTGTTTTCGAGTTTTTAATGAATTCTTAATGAGTTTAAAAAAATAAATTTATTATTTTGTGATTTTAGAGAAATTTATTTTCAAATAAATTCGAGAAATAAAATCATATGAAACAATATCATCATCACTAAAAGAAACGAATAGATGATCTCATGTTAAAGAGAAAAAAACCCAAAATTATCGATTGATCATAGATTTTGAGGGCGTAACAAGTTTTTTTTAAATACATTATAGCAACTGATTTGTAATATTAAATTGCTGATGGCAAAATATTTATATTTAATTTCTCTGCGTGTGACATAGAGAAATTACTTTTAGAAGCTTGGCAAATCAATTTATTATGCTAAAGCTTATTTTTGCAAAAGTTGCTTTTGATTTATTTGACAATTTAAATTGAACAAAATAGTAATAAAGCATAAAAAAACTTAGCCCCAAAAAGGCTTCAGCATTACGTGATTTTAAGTACCACATACAAGCAGCTTGTTAGCATAGAGTTTATATAAAAACTGTTTTTATACGTCAGCACGACTGCCTAAAGGGACTTACTACAGAAACAGACCTACAAGAGGTGTTAAGGCTTATAAAAGGATCATGTGAAAATAAACAGTATATCTTGGTCGTCTTCTTAGATATAACAAGAGCCTTTAATAATGTATCAGTGGCAGCCACCCACCATGCCCTAGATAATAGCGAATAACTTACGCTCAGAGCATTAAGCAAAGCATACATCACTCCAGTATACCGGCACAAACAAGTGATGTTGAATAGTGCTCGAAACACATACCATACGACCATACTGGTGTAATATTCATTTCTTTAACAATTCTGTACGGAGGAGTTGTTGTACCTATTGTGCACCGCATTTATTTTAATATTATTTTGAAAATAAAAATTAAGAAAAACGAGTGGTTTTTTTATTAAAAAGTTACACTGTAGAACAATTTTCAAAAAATTAAAAGTCCTGTAGGGTTCAATGGCGATATTTTATGTCTTCGAGATCGCTGAATCCGAATCTGAAGTTAGTTTTTTTCGGGTCACGTCAGATTTTTGTTCTACAAAGGGGGCAAGTCCTAAGCCACCACTGTCGGAGAGGGTTAATATACATGACCAACTTCCATTATTTTTTCGAGAGGAACACTTCTTCCTTTAGAATCTATACCCCGGACCCTCCTAAACGCAAATTTTATGATTTTTGTGTAACTTTATAAAAAAAAATTGGTTTAGTTAAATAGAATACTTTCTATATTTCTATTATATTTTTATTTAGAAAACTTACACAAAAATCATAAATTTTGTATGGGAGCACCCCTAAGGAGGGTCTGAGGGATAGATCCCAAAGAAAAACATTTTCCTCTTGAATAAGTAATGGGGTTGGTCATTTATATTAACCCTATCCGACAGTGGTGCGTTAGCACTTGCCCCGTCTGTAGCAAAAAAACCTAACGTGACCCGAAAAAAATAACTTCAGATTCGGATTTAGCGACCTCGAAAACATAAAAAAACGTCATGAAATCCCACGGGATTTTCGGACTGTAGTACACGAATGATTTTCATTCGATTCCTAGGCCAAAAGTTATATAAGATCAAATATCAGAACCTTTGCCCGAAACAAAGTTCGAAATCCGAACACAGTGTTTTTGTATATTATATCAAAGCCCATGTCCCCAAAAATTTTTAGGCTTCTACTCCCATGCTGGGCGACGTTACCCAGCAAAAATATTCGTATACCGGAAACAGATTTGTAAGGGAGAAATTTCGGTACTCCCCCTTGCCAATCTGCTTTGGGATTATATGATTTTTACATGGAATGTCCCACTTGGTAGGTCTCGAGGTATGAGCTTCTTTCTGCGCATCCTAGATGCAACTAACCTTATGTCAATTTTATATGTATATAATCAAGAAAAGTTTGCTATTTATGTCACAATTTTACTTACAATTCATTAATTTCTTATTTGCCATTATTTTATTTTATTTATGTATTCTATTTATTTATTAGTATTTATTTAGTTTATGTATTAAATGGTACAAATACAATTGGAAACTATATTACACTACAGTTTACTTGTATTAAATACTTTTTGTTCACGTATTGAACCAGGAATCGATCTCCGCATGGTAGGCTATAACACTAACCACAAAGCTACCGAGGCATATTTATTTTCATACTCTATTCAATGGAAGGATACAAAAATCAAATTAAGAAGTAAAAATAGCACTCGCATCCATATTTTTATCGACGTAAGCGAGAGAGGACGCACTATAAAAAAGTTTGAGCTGAATAAGAAACTTCGTGTTTAAAAAACATGAAAAAAATAAATAGCCGACCAAATTTGTCGTGTGTGCGGTAAACTTCTTCACTTGCTTACGTTATTGCATCCTCGTAAGGCAGAGGGAATGCACTGTGTGCTTTTGCGCATCTATTAAGCCCTTCTTGTTAATCGTACTGCTTCCTTGTACCAAATTTATTTTTGCTGGGTATTATTAAAAATAAAACAACGTAGCCACTATAAATTGCACTATTTCACAAACAGTTCCCCTCTCCTATAAAATTAAAAAAAATTGTAGTTACATGGTTTTACGTTTTATATGACTATATGTGATGATCCTGATGAAAAGGGACCTTATCTTACGGAGACCGAAATTGAGTGAGCTAAATTTCCCAAAACTAGATACAATTTTAAAAAGAATGTCGTTATTAAATTTTTTACGAATAGTAAAACATAACATTTTGTGTATAAAAATAGCATTTCGGAAAAGAGATCCTAACTTCTCCAAAGCATCTCCTATGAGAGAAGTTAAGGTTCCTTTCTCTCTAAATGTAGAGGTTGGCAAAAATCTCTTTTTAACCCTGCTGTTAGATTATAAAAAATATACAAATCCTACATTAGAAGACCATTTGGTCTATACTACATGTTTTATGAAAAGTACAAATTTTAACCAATATTTTGTATGTAATTGGATTGATTGCCTCATTAACACAATTTATAAATATTATTATGGATCGTCCAATATGGAATTTTTTAACCCATATCGTAAACACAATACAAGTTATACCAAGTCAAATTATTTTTACAAGGTGATGTTGATTCTACACTGGTTTTTGTATTGTTGTAATTGTTGTCGCCACGTTGGTGTATTTTGACCGATATTGACAAAGGGAATTGGATTAGCTGGGCCTTGTGGGAGGGTTTGGGGCTAAACCAGCCAGTATCGCTCAAGTCCCTAGAGAAAATTTTTTAGTTACGCCAATGACGAAGGCACATTACCACCATATATTATTCTAATTACTCTGGCAAGGGTGTATCTGTATGTAAGATAAAGGCGTTCATGGATTACTTGATCTTTTAATTTTTTGGTCTTTTCATCGGTTTATGTCACCAAAACTTGTAAAATATGGCTTGACATTTATTTTATCGGTATATTCAAAGAATATAGAACCATTTCTAGGAAAAGGTGAAAATACAAAGCCTGAACCATACCTAAGACAACGCGTTGTACTAGTCTGGGAAGTCTTGCAAGGGCAACATATGACTGACGAAAACTTCTTTTCCACTTTTGATTTGGTAAGAAAATTACATGAAAGGGAACTTATAAGTATGTAAGAACGGGGGCCTATTTCTTAAAACTACAAGTTACAAACCTACAAGTAAATTACATATAAAACAGCAACACTTTTACAAAATTTATTGTTGTCTTTTGGGTATTTTATATGTTATTTGTAACTATTGATTTTGAGAAATGGGCCCCAGAACGTAAAAATAAAACATTTATTCCTCCGAAATTACTGACTATAAAAAAACTCCCATCGTATAAGTTCTACATTTGCTTTCTATGACATTGCGACATTGGTATCATACATCCGCCCCAAAAACAAAGCAGCAATATTGATGAGTATATTGCATAGAGCAGCTGAACTTGATGGGAGTGAGTCGAAGGAAATACCAGTGGTTCATTCTACTTACAATTCGACAAGAAGTAAATATATCGACAAAAATTATACATTGTTGTTTTTCTATATCTTCTTATATTTCTGTTATCATAGCAGCCGTAGACACTGCTCACCAAATGATTGGCTCCTACGCCACAAAACATAAAACAAATCGATGGTAAATATGCTAGCCACATCCGCTTGGAATGCATATATACTTTTTTCTGAGATCAGAATACCATCAGATTATTTCAGCATGTAATGAAAACAACTATCAATAAATTAAAAATTTTTAGGAAGTACAAAAAACCTTAGTATTTTGATTTCATTCAAATAAAAATTTACACTGGACCAAATGGTCCCTAATCCAAGATACGTAAATTCTTATTTTTCTAAGTCCGGCTTTGTGACAGACATTTGAAACTATGGATATAATGTTTTTAATATAATAAATCACGTGAGCCGAAATCTCAAAGCAATATGTGACACCGTTTAAAAGTTATGAGGATAACGAGGAAAATATTGGACCAAATAGGCTTAATCTAACAGCAGGGTTAAGTCATTTCGGCGGTCAATTTAGGAACAATTCCACTTGTAAAAACATTTCAAAAATTTTAAATGTAAAGATTCGTTTTTCTCGCTTGATACGAAATCTAGATGAGTTTTCTCTTTTTCTGATAAATAAGCACTGAGTTTTGAAAAAATTTGGTTTCTTTGTAGATCCGTTTCTTTTCTAAAAATTTAAATTTTTTTCTGTTTAGGCAAACTGTTATTTAAATTAATTTTTTGTATGGGTTTTTTTATAATTTATAGAAAGTTAGTGTGCTATCTAGAAAAAACAATTGCAATACATTTTCAAAATCATTAGTTTGCCAGCAGTTAACTGAGCTGTGGGGTATCTAGTATAGAACATGAAAGTGCGCATTGCAACAACCTCCGTTTTGATATCTTCACTACTGAGTATCATAAAATTCCCATAAATTCCTTAACATGCCAATATTTTAAGAACGTGTTCAAAAATTTTAATCAGTTTTATGTACAAAAAGTTAATATATTTCTTTTTTCTTGCTGAACACAATATTGATTTAACAATGAAGCCTTCATGTTTTTTTTTGTTTTTGTTTATTATTATTTACACATTTTCCTCGAAGCCCATACAAAGCATTTGTAAAATATTGTCAAATCACGTTTATTTCATTTCTTTTATTTAAAAGGTAAAATGAAATAAATAATAAGTGTTGAAACATAAAACTCTCGTACATTTTAATTGTAATTGCATATCACGCACTCTGTTTAAGTGTGATCATCATCAGTTGTACGTGTTTTATGTTGAAAGAAAAGTGTCTTTATTTGTTTACAGCTAGTGACCCATTCATATTGCCTTTATATTTCTTTTATAACTCTTCTTATTCGATTTTCAAGCATGAAACCCAAAGTTCAATGGTTCTACGTTCTAACTGATCATTTGTTTATGGCTCGTACTCGTCAAGCTAAAGTTCATAACCAGCATAAAAAGTTTCAAGTGTTGATTGTTTCCTATTTGTATGACAGTTCGAGCACTTGTATCATTAGTGATGCCAACTTTAAATATTTTCTATTAAATATTTTCCGCTACTAATACAATTTTACATGTAAAGGTAAATAAAAAGTAAAATAAAAATAGTTTAATTGAAAAATTAAATTTAAGACCAAACTCAAGCCGAAATAATTAAATTTCTTTGGATTAAACCCATAAAGTTCGACTAAAATGCATAACTTAATTATTATGAACCCTAAAGCCATATAGCTAAGAATGCACACTGATCAAATAAATAAATCGACAAAACAAACATTCACGCTATAGTTTTCAGTATACAAAAGAAGAACAAAAAGCTTAACACAAAACAAACAAAAAATAGAGAATATCAAAAACGATCAAATGAAAAGCTGAAAAAACAATGCTAAAAGTGGCTCAGCATTAATTGATACAAAGTAAATGATATTCAACTACCTGAGTGCAAAAAACGCTATTTGTTATGTGGTCTAAGCGGTAAGGAACTCTGATGAGTAGGTTCAACACTCCTAGCAGTAAATTTTTTCTTTATCTACATGCTTCACAATTTTCTCTAGAGAAAAATATAATTTAATTGAAAATTAAATTAATAATAATTTTTGCAAAAAAAAGCAACTACAAAATAGGTAGCACTGTCTACATTTTTTATCATAATGATATACTTTCACGAGAACTAATTTTGTGTGGGAAGTTTCATAAGAATCGATTAAGTAGAAGTAGGTAAAATAACAGAAACTATAACTGAAAGTGTGTGAAGTTTCATAAGAATAGGTTTAGTAGAAGTTGTTGAAAAAAAATTGCTTTGCATGGGCGTGGCACTGTCCATTCTTTTAATAATGATGTTGTATTGAAACGGAAGCTTAATGTGTGGACAAAGCTTCATAAAAATCTTTTGATTTTGATTTGATTTTGAATGTTAATTTATTTTGCATGGCTGTAACCCTGCCCATTTTTCAATCTGGAAGTACGTATTTTCAAGTGAAGGAAAAATTTGAAATCGGTTTATAAATGGCGAAGTTTTGAGAGAACACAATAACAAAAAACAAAAAACACATGACGAATTGATAATCTTTGTCCCTTTTTTAAGTCGGTTAAAATCCGAGCTCTAGCAGAAATAATTGAATTTTTTAGGGGTAAAGGAAACATTGTTAAAAAAAAGTCACTAAAACAATGTTAAATGCACTAAATTGGCATCACTAGGTATGAGTACTTTCTAATATGTTGCATACGTTTCTTTTAACATCTATTACGTGCTGCTGCATGCAATATGCTTAAGGAAAATTATTTAAAATTCTTTTAAATAGATTTATACAATACAAATATTTTCTTCTTATTAAAATACATATGGATAATAGTTATTTTACAATTAGTTGAACCTATAAACGCTCTTCCAGCCTCGAGTATAGCTTAAGCAAGAACTCGACCACCTTAGATGCCATAGTTGTAAAGGGTGTTTTTTTTCGAAGCGGTAACTTCAAAAATTCTTGAAATTGACTTTATTTAAAAGATAATTTTATGGTATTATGATTTCAATAAGATTTTAAACAGCAGCCGTTTTATTTCGGCAAAACTTATTGAATGCTGGTTTCCAAAAATTCAATGGTTTCTAAATTATTGACATGCACATGTGAACGAAAGAAATTACTAGTCTCTATTTTCAGACTTTAGAAAATGTCTTTCCAAATTTTTCTCAAAACACATTTAAAATCCATATTTTTTTTAAATAAGGCAGTTAGTTTATAAATAAATTTTTAAAACAATTTAAATATGAAAAAATTCCCTTAAACATCTGTTATAATATATATTATATTTAAAAGCCTATAAATTTTTCAATAAATTATTGTCACCAGCTCATTCTAATAAATTCTTCGTTTGACTTACTTTAATCAAATGGCTAAGTTGGTCCCCAAAAATTACAATAAAAAATATAAATAAATAGAAAAATCTGCAACAAATTTATTTCCAGCAAAATAATCAAGACTTCAACTATTAATCATTAAACAGTTCGCTTATGAAAAACTTGATACCCAAGAAATGAAAACCCATGAAAAGTTAAAAATTTCAAGTAATTTTTTCTTTTTAAATAAGAAAATAAAAATGTATTGCGTGCTTGTTTTGGCCAAGTGTTAAATGACATGAATCAGTAATAGATGCTGAAAGGTCTATTAATTATAAAAACGTTGCAGCAACAAATGTGCATCACATACAAAGTATGTATATATTCAACTATTTCCCCCAACGTAATTTTATACATTTATAAAACACAAAATGATCTTAAAATAAATGTGTTACAAAAAATGATTTACTTAAGCATTAACTGCAGTCAGTCATTTTTCTTAAATCTGAAAATGTTGACCAAAAATATTTGTATACTTGCATATACATATTTATAATCGTTTAGAATGACACTTTTTTAGGAGAAATTTGTTATGAATAATCACCTACTCTTAACTTGTCTTCTTTTTTATAAATTAATGGAATTGTTCTTGAGGGGAAAAAAGAATTATAGAAATGATAAATAGTATGTAGGTAGATAGATATAGAATCAAAGTTTTAAAATCCTTCATGACCGCAAATAGAGGACAAGTTTGAGCTTTTGATGAATGGTATGAAAAGGAAAAGATACACATTTTGGGGAAAAAATCGTTATTGGAGCCTCTAGATTGAACTGTCTCTTTTTGGTGTATAAACTTCTTACAGAAAATATAAATATGGATTTTTTTTTACTAATACAGAACTCTCTTTAATTCCTGTTAACAAATGTTAATATCGCTTTTTCATGGGCTAGACTCAAAACAAATTAATATTTTTTATCTGATCGGTTTTAATACTAATTTTCTAGCAGTCGTTGTCGCTGTATACCGCCCGCCTTTATACTGGGCATACGCTATGTTCAAGTTGTCTCCATCTCGCTATCCTTCTGGCAATGTTCTTCAGTTCGTTTATGTTGTTGTAATGGCTTCTGTGTTGCTTTCCCAATTGATTAATGTCTGCCAGAACTGATCGTCTCCAAATCGTCTTCTTTTCTGCTTCCTTAAAAGTTGTATTATGATAAGGCCCGGAGGCGAATTTCTGGCACTTATTTTTGGAGAGTGGTTCCTATCCAACCATATTTTCATATTCGGATTATGATCTGCTAATAGTCCGGGATCCAGTGACAGATTTACTTGACCAAGTCCCTTCCGAACGATAATTAGTGCGACGCATCAGGCATTAGTATCATAAACCCTCGTGGAAGTCAGCTGCGGTTCCGTTGGGAGGTTGAGCGGTAGCCGCAAACAAAACACGTAAAAAAAATTTGTTTCAGTCATTTACTCCTAACTAAAAATTTGCCTGATGATAGCTTATATTGAACTATGATTTTTCTTTATTTAAAAGGATGCACTTCCAGATTGGTCCCGTTGAAAAGTGGACGGGGCCACTCCCATACGCAGTAAATACACATGCCTTTTCATCTACTTCTACTCAACCGATTCCTATGAAACTGTGCACACACATAAGCTTCTGTTTGAATACTACATCATGATTAAAAAAGTGGGCAGTGCGACGCCCATGCAATGTCAATTGTCTTTATCAGCAACTTCTACTAAACCGATTCCTATGAAACTTTGGATACACATTTAGTTATTTCTACAATACAACAGCATGGTTAGAAAAGTGGGCAGTGCCTCGCCCATGAAAAGTAAAAGTTGATTTAAACTACTTTTACTTAACCGATTCTTATAAAACTTCGCACACAATTAGTTCTCATGAAAGTGCATCATTCCGATAAAAATTAAGGGCAGTAACTATTTTTTAATCGGTTTTTTTTGCAAGAATTTTTTAACCAAAAATTTCATTGATTCTTAATTTGTTTTTATTAAGCTTCTTCCTTTTTTACATTCACCGAGAACTTATAGCGGGAAAAAATGTTCACGGTAACTTCACGATAGCAATTTTCCCTCGAAAAGGAATGAAAATTTCATGGAAACATAAATTTCACTTGTTATTCGCGATAGTGGTGTGTATGTATGTGTTTAAAGTTATATTCTATCAGTCTCAGTCCCTAGTTTGCTGAATATTGATAAAGTTTGCCCTATTCAATTAAAACAAAAAAAACTAAAACTCGACTTTAATATTATCTTTGAGCCATAGAAACATTATTTTTTAAACCCAAATGTACATACACGTATCAAGAATACTACTAGATACTGACTTAATGATATATTCCCATGCGTTACAAACGTAATGATCGCTTTGAAAATATCCCTTCTTTTTAATCTAATGGCGACGACAACAACAAAAGCAACAAAAACTATACTTATTTCAAATCGATAAGCTGTCACTGCATTGTGATTTCTTGGTAGCTTTGGGAGGTTTATTTTCATTATTTTTTCTAACAATAAACTCGAAACTATTTCAACTTCTATTTCTTACCCACAAGCACGCACTAATAACCGTTGAAACACATCAATTTGCCTCGATTCCATATGAATTGTTATGAGGCGGTTAAATTTAAAAAAGCGGTATTTCATTACAAAAAACAAACGAAAGAATAAGCGAAGCAAAAACTTGTAGAATTTCTTTGGTTTTCCAAAAAAAAAAATAAATTAAAGAAAAATTTAAAGCACGCACCTTTCACGCTGATCATATTTACGTATTGAAACCTTATAAATAACAAAAAGATGAAACGAAACGAAATGATGTGTAAGAATTATAGAAAGAAATCGTACCAAGCAAGTTCTTTTAGATTAGAACGCAGTATTTTATTTATGAAGTTAATCGTTCAGTGAACTTTTCTATTGTCAGTTGACTTCAATTCTCCCCACAAATGACAGATAGTTTCTTTGTGTGACTATTTTTTAAGAACTTAAATTTGTCATTGGGCGACATTATTTCTGACTGATGGAATGTTGTATCTGTTTGTTAATTTTGTTCACTTAAAAAGAAGCTTTCTCAATGTCTAGTTTTATACATATGTCTGAGAAGAAATTCAGTTTTTTTTTTATTTTTATTTATTTATTGTGAGGAGCTTTCTTTAAATTGATTTCTAATCAATTTGCTTGATAAATTATGTACTATGAAAACGTTTGTTCAATCAACTAATCTTTTTTAATTAAAACTTTGTTTTTGAATACATATCAAATAACAAAACTTGAGCACACATTTTTTTAAAGTTTTTTTAGATATACAAAATAATTTAATTTAGTTAAGAATTATATATTTTGAAATTTAAAAATTTTAAGATATATAAAATTATTTTCGTAAATTTTATTTTTAAAATAATTATACTATGCAGAGCAAATACTTGGTCATATTATGGCTGTGACAACAATATTACGTTTTCTTTAACCATTTATCGTTGTGAAAAAAGCTATGCTTATTTTGACCTACTGTAAACATTTAATTAGTTCACGAAAAACAAAATTTTGTTTATCATTTTCATCACTATATTACTAATATTCACATCTAAAGAAATTTAATTATTGTCTTGAGTTCGGGTTTCATTTAATTTGTCAATTAAAATATGAACCGTGTAGACAAAGAAAAATTTTACTGTGCGGAAGGTTGAACATGTTTCGTGACCTCCCGGTCTACCATCAGAGTGCTTTAGCGCCTAGACCACTCTACCAAAGTCGGTAGTTTTCAGTCAAGTAGCTGAATATCATCTCTTCCTTGCAGGTTTGTTTTTGAGCTACAGAATCTATCAGTGTGAAACAAGGTGAATAAACTTATGGGTTTGTCTGTAAGTGATACGCAAGTTTATTATAAATAGCTTCTCTTGATTGTATGAAGAAAAGTTGTGCTAATTACAATTAATTAGATTTAATTATAATTATTAGGGTTTTATTGTTTTGCCAATAAGAAAACATCAAAATTAAAACGTTGTAAGTTAAGTTTATTTCAGTTTAAGAAAAGAAAAAGGTTTTATTTTTGTGCTTCAGAAAAGTTTTGTACATTAACTAAAACTCTACGAGCAATAATTGAATTGGAAAAAATTTATTAAAAATATGTGAAATCTCCGTGTTTATGGAAAAATTTGTAGCATGAGTTTTATCAATGTGCTAGCGGTTTGTCATTCGTTACTTGTTTATGTTTATTCAAATATTCAGGCGAGTGTTGAATAAAATCAAAATTTTTTCGAAAAGAATAAATTGTGTTTCAATCGTAATAATTTGATTTGTAAATAATTCAATTATATTCGACCATTTCTTTAAAATTTAATTGTGATGAAAAAGAAAAATTTAAAACAAATGTAATTCGTGACTTGGCTGTTTGTATGGATTTTGTTGAGATAGTTTCTAATATCTGATTTTGGTGTTTTTGTTATTATTTTGGATTTCAAAGAAGAAAAAAACTAAGTTAACCAGCACAGGGATTAAAAAAATTAAAAAAAATTAAATATACGAAAAACGGTATGCAATATATAAGCAAAAAAAGAAAAAGGTATATGGAGTTACTCTTAAAACAACTTATTTTATTTATTAATTTTTTGGTTCGATTTAAAGGAGTACAATTGTACAATTTGTGTTTTTTTTAACCAATGTAACTAATAGAAATATAAGATGGTTGGATTCATATTATAGTTTTCGCCTTATTCAATGGATCCATAAATAAAATTATATTTTTCGATTTCTTAGCAGTTTTGTGTATTGAGCATTACATTTGCTTTCGCAGTTGTTCTGGGAATGATTTTTGCGAAAAAAAATTATACCAAAAAAATTTTTATAGAGTTTGAAAGCACTATACATCTACTCTCTAAAAACAAAAAATTGTAATAATCGCAGGACAAAATTAAAAGCTACGACCCCTTTTATAATTTTGACTTGGGTTCACATGAAAAAAAAAATTTGTATATCTCAAAATAATTCTTTACACTAACTCTTCTTTCAAATAAGACAAATTTTAATAACATCGAACAACAATAGTAAAAGTTATGTCAATTCAAATAATTATTCTTACCAAAATACAACCTACGACCTACATTCTTCGAATATATAACTACCCACAGTGCGGTAGAAGCAAAACTGTTTCAAAGCAAATTTCCAAATGGATAATGACCTTCTATATAGTTTCTACCCTTCAGCTTCTAACTTTTTAGATAAATTCTCTTTAAGAATATTGTTAACGTAACGCTCAATACATTTCTATACGAAAACAATATTTTTTCAGAATACACACTTTGTTTTGAATTCAATACAATTCAGATGTATAATCTTCGATGAATTCCAACATAAACTCCTTAGTTATTCAAGAAAAAATTTTAATAAAATTAAAAAAGAAAATGTATAACACTCAATACATTTTTTTTATACAAACTATGATTGATTGATGAAACGGTTTGCAATATAATACTATTTAGCAAAGTTTACAAAACTTTTAAATATTTAGAATTATTAACGTACGCTGTTATTTTAGTGTATGTTATTAATGCAATTTCAATAATTAAACTGAGGAATGAAGCATACTAAAAAAGCGTAACGCTCAATACATAAGACTGCGGATAACAGCAATTTAAACAAAAACTGTAATTTTTAATATTTTTCAAAAATGTTATGTATGAAATAAGAGAAGCAAATGGAAATACTCTAAAATCGTTAAAAAAATTTATATCTTTTTTAGAAAAATTCACACTTTCTTAATGTGGAAAAACAACCAACAGTATTACGGACACGTAATTTTGTATGAAGTGAGTAAAACAGTATTCTCGTTCTCTGTTTTTAACACATAATCGTCAGTCTTACACAAAAAAAAACATATGTGCATTTATATATAATCTATTATATCACGCAAAAGCGTCTTTCATTTTAAAATATGTGTGTTCATTTCATGATATATTTTACTATACATTTATTGAATATATTATTTGAGATATTCTCCCAATTCTATTTAAAATGTTGATTTATTTGTTGAGGGTTAAGCAATGTCTGTATGCATTACATTGGTGCTTTACCAAATCGTCAGTAGACTTTAAACATGCTTTTGAAAAGTTTCAAAAGATCCAGATACATATCAAATACAAATTGTTTGTCGAGTTTTGGATAACTTTCTAAGCCTACAACGGTTATTTTATTCTTTTGTGATTTTCAAAAATAAAATAATTATAAATTCTTAAATAGTTATTGAAAGTCTGTGTATAGGATAAGAGGTCTGAAACTTTTCAAAAGTATGGTTGAAATCTACTGACGATTTGCTAAAGCACCAATGAAATGCATATAGACGACATTGCTTAACCCTCAACAAATAAATCTTCATATTACCATACTTTCAACGGACACGAAAAAAGCATATGAAAGAAGAATCACCAACATACTTTTTAGAAGAATTTTATCTTTTCACAATTTACAAATTTAAAAATAATAAAGTTCATATTAAAACATTTTCCCCCTTTTTACGATTTTAAATTAATTTTACTCAAATAAGTTAAGAACGATATTCTCCGAAAATATTAATTATTAAACAAATTATGAAAACAAGACTTGAAGGGAATTGGATACGGATTTGAGATTTTCTTATTTGATGAAATCAGTTGAACCATTCTCCAGCTGACTAATGTGAATAAGATTTTGTAGACCAATATTTCACGTACCTGAGTGTTATGTGTCGTTTTTAGTTTTTTTTTTTCAATTTCGCTGCAGTTTTCAAATTATCGTGGGTCAAAGTGCGATTTTTTAGAAAAATTTAATAACATACCTCATATTGAAATTAATATAGCTTTACAACCGATAATGCGATTTGCACAAGTACAATATGTGTGTAAAGCTTAAGTCGTAAGGTTTCAAAAATTAATAAATTTGCAAATATCTCAAAAACTTCATCTTTAATATTTTTTATTTTTATTTTTGCATTTTTGCAATACTTCTGTAAAGAAACTGTATATTAAGTTATCAGTTTAGTCGAACTGTATGGGCTTATATCTAAAGAAATTTTAATTATTTTGGCTTGAGTTTGGTTTTAATTTAATTTTTCAATTAAATTATATTTTTATTTAGAGATAAATGTGAAGCATGTAGACAAAGAACATTTTTGACTGCGCGGAGGATTGAACTGACGTTTCGATAGCTCCCGCTAATCTCATCAGAGTTCTTTACCGCTTAGCTGGATATCATCTACTTTTCATCACCGACTCAACTTGGTCGAGTGGTCTAAGTGGTAAAGAACGCTGATGAGATTAGCGGGAGCTATCGAAACGTCAGTTCAACCCTCATCGCAGTCAAAAAATTTCTTTTGTCTACATGCTTCACATTTATCTCAAAAAAAATATAATTTAATTGAAAAATTAAATTAAAACCGAACTCAAGCCAAAATAACTAAAACGTCTTTGAAACTGTATATTTTTAGTATTAGTTTTTGAAACCATACGACTTTAGCTTTCCATACATATTTTATTTGATCAAATCGCATCGGTTTTAAAGCTATAATAATTTTAACGTGAGGTTTTATTCAATTTTTCAAAAAATCAAACTTATATCCACAATAATTCGAAAACTGCAGCGAAATTGAAAAAACTAAAAACGATACGTGAGATATTGGTCTACAAAATCTTATTCAGATCCGTTGACATGCATGCGACAATCGATTCGAAAATTTTTGGAATTAGTCAGCTCTGTTAATATAGGTCACGTTATCTACTCAATTGAGAAAAATCCACTAGTAGGCTATATATAGACTTGATTATTACCTGCATTAAAATTTACTACAAAAAGTTGCTAAAAAACAGTATTTTGTAGACCTGCGTAATCTTTAATGCATGGCTTTATGAATAAATCCTGTTTTCTAGTTGTTGTTAGTAGAATATTTACAAAAAAAAAAGAATTTTATGCTTAAAATTTAGAGTGTCATGTTTCTTTCTCCTCATCTGACTTTGAGAAAATATCAAAACTATTGCAGTACAGGCTTAGATATGTTTGAAAAAAAAAACAGTAAACAGTATGTAATTGTAAAAATGGAGAACAAAACTAAAAGCCAAAAAAGAAATAAAATATTAATATTTCTTACCCCACAAAACTGAACTGTTTGTATGGTATAATATATTTTTGGTAATAAACGTCTTAATATTTTATTATGTCTTTGACTGGTATTTAGCTTTTTTCACATTTAATGTCTTAAAATTCCATTCTACATGCAGCCTTTTTTCCACTTTATTTTATTGTTGGTTTAGCCAGTATAAATTTTACAACAATAAACATTTAACCATATGCTATTTTGCTGCCGCTATGGCTGCTGTTGCAAGTGTATAGTTAACTGCAGCTGTTGCATCTTTGTATTACATCATTCGCTTTTTCTTGTTAAGATGTTGACTGGTATGATCATTTTATTTTTCTTACAGTAAAAAGTTTTGTTGTGGTTACCAAAGAAATTACATGTGTTTGTCAGTGAAGACATCTCGTACAGTGGCATATGGACTATGCTAATATTATTCACATATTATTTTCTAATATCGAAATATCATGATTTTACTGTTGTCTTTTATTTTTGTAAAACAATTTTTGCCAAACTTCTTTTGTGTATAAAATTTTTTCAGTTATTTTTTCTGTCCATTTTTAAACATTTACATTATACGCATTCATGTAAGATGGAGCAGAAGTTAAAACACTTGGACAGAAATTTTATAAAGAAGAATGTGGCCAATATGATTTGTTGACAATACCAAATACGCAAAATTTTCAAGCCAACAATGCTGCTATACAACATGTTGCCGTTTAGTAATTTTTATATACATATATATATTTTTTTTGGTAAGAAAATGTTTATTGTCTAGAATTATGCAGGTTATTTTGAACGTGATAGTTGCTGGTTTGGCTTTTTTTAAAAGTTTTTCTTTTTTAGATTTTAAGGTAAGACAATTCAAAAACTACTGGTATTTTAAAGTAGTAAAAAATAGCTATACTTGTTTAAATTTTATTATAAGCCGCTTGAAAGTTTTATTATAATAAAATTGGAAAAAGTATTTAAGTTATGGAAGCAAATACTTATGTATATAGGTATACATGAGTATAAATATTACAAAAAATATCACATTTAAATTTATATTAGATAAAGTTTGTAAATTTTCACTCACAATTGGAATGACCCTTATAAAAAAAAGATAGAAAAACCATATTTGTAAGGGGTCTTTGTTAGCTGGGCTTTAGAATGTGGACCTTACGTAGGTTCCAGGACCAATTGTATTCAGATTGCGCAAAATATTTTATTTTGTGATTACAACTGACGTAGTTGTAAGTTCTACAAAATTTTGATATTTTTATTTATACATGAGCCCTTGAAATGATTTTCGGGAATTGGCCTTGAAGCTATAACTAATAATAGATTGACTCTCACTAATTCTAATGGACGTCTATATTACCTATTCTGAATGCGGGTCAAAAATAAAGCATCTTTGTAATAATGAACATGGAAGTATGGACAGAAAGACAGAAGAAAAGATTTTTAGTTAATCGATGTAGTACTTATCTTGTCTTTTATCAAAACTCATTGCTCTTGTCTCCACCATGTCCAACTATCGAATGTGAAAATCGGTACTTTTCAGAAAAGAGCAAAATCCATCAATTGTAAAATGAAAATCAGCACATTCCTAAAAGAGCAAGCTCTAAAATTGTTCTTACTGAGTTTTTATTGCTCAATGAGAAATTCAACATTTTGAAACAAGATGTATCGTATCCAATGCATTCTGTTGTTGCACATGGTAGGGATTATATGCACTATAAAAATATGTGCTTAAAAAAATTACTATAAATTAGGGATTCATATCGACATGTCTCTCTGCGGCGCCAGAACTCATTTGAAAACTAAAGGAGTAAGAGTAGGTTTTTGAGTACGAGATTAGAGATAAAATGCAATTTAGTATCGGTGTTTACTCTTTTAGTACACTTTTTTAATTATTTTTTTTGCTAGTTTAGGATTAAACCACCAACATTGGTGCTTAAACTAGAAAAAAAATTAAAAAAGTTAACTCAAAGAGTAAATATAGACGTTAAATTTAGTTTAATCTCTAATCTCGTACTCAAAAACACACTATAAAATAACAAGGTTCTAACGACTGATTCTGGTAGAGGGCACCAAAAAAATTTAGACGTTTATCGTCTTAAGGTGGAGTTGAATTCCCCGCCTTTTTCACATAGTTGTAGTGGCTGGGCATAGGAAATCTTATAAACCTTACATTTAAGATATAAGATAAGCTGTAAAACACCACGGCAAACATTTGTCTGGATCATTTTAACTCTCTAACTCTTCGTTGTATTGGTTTTTCGTCCCTTTATTAAAAAGGAACAAAAATCTACCATTGAGTGATGATATGGCGGGCTGAAATGTTCTACAAAAATGTTCTTCATGGTGTTTAACTTAAAGTGCTAATCACGTGTTATACGGCAGGCTTAGAAGATTTCCGATGCCGAGTACTGCATGTGTTCAAAAATTAAATTAACCCTTAAACTCATTTTAAATTTTAAATAATTTCTGGCGGTCAAGTTGAAAATGGTGCTTGGGTGTCTTTAAAAACTTGGAATATTTGTGCTATGTGGCTAGTGAAGTGATTTGTTCCCCTTTTTTAAGAAAGAAACGAAAAGACCCATATAACGAAGAGATAGGGGGTTAAAATGTTTTTGGTAATGTTTTTCATAAAAGTACTGTAGCACAGCTTATACCTTAAAAGTAAGGCTTATAAGAATTCCTATGCCGAATACTAATTGTAACGAAGTAGGAAACCAACCCTTAAACACATTTTAAGTTTTGAATGACTTCTAGCGTTCAACTTGAGTCTGGAGCTTGGGTGTCTTTGAAGACTTGTAGCAGAATTTTCTGGAAAATATTTTTCTACAACATTTTACCCTGCTATCCAGCTTTGAAAGAGTTTTTTGCCTCTTTTTTAATGAAGGGTCTTAAAGTTCCATACAACTAAGAGCTATCTAAATCAGTTAAACCATTCTCGAGTTATGATAAAATATATTAGAACAACCGCCCTATTTATAAGTAAGAAACAGGAAAGTCAGAACACAAAACATAGCTATGAAATTTACAAGGTATACTAACTGTTCTATCGGTGCTATGTGCTAAGTTTTTTCAAAACTTATCAAATAATTTTTCGTATTTTTCAGACCAAAATTATGCGAACAAATAGAAGCAACAATTTTAAAAAACTTAGCACATACAAACGATACAACATTTAGTACTTACTATTTTGTGAATTCCTTTACTAAGACTCATTTATTTATTGACAGATTTTAATGTATTTACTCATTTCGGAAAGCTATTTTAGAGTGTTTTTTCCAAGAAAGTAAATAAATATAGTGTTTTGATATCTTATAATCAGTGAAACCGGAAATATGCTCAAGAAAATGTATTTTATGCGCATTAAATAAGCACTAAAAACTGAAACATATGTTCCTAAAATCTAATAAAATATGCTCTTAAAACTTTATCATTTCGTTTATAATTTATATGATATTAGTTTCTGATACCACAAATTATGTACATATATTGGAGGCATGCAATAATGTCCAAAAAGATGACGTCCACGGACATTATTTCCACTTCAAGAAGGAAATAATATCCATGGGAGTGTCGAATAGTGGCTTCGCAGAGTAAATGTTTTCTGCCTAGTCAAAAATCTGAACTCTGCGAAGCCACTATTCGACATACCCAGAGAAGAAAATAATTAATCCCGTCCAAAGCCCTGCATAGCAGGTCAATCTTCACTCTGCTGTACTATTCGCATGAACTTTATTTGCATTTTTTTATGGTGGAAATAACGTTCATGCACACTATGTCATTGGACGATATTGCACGCCACCTATATATTCTGATTCCTTATGGGTACTGGAGACGACTTAACAATGCCAGCATGGCCTTTCATCTGTCGGAACATAAAATGTTGGGCACTAAGCCATATATTGTGGTTCATATTAGGAACAAAGCAGCAAAATCGCATAAGTAGCTAAAATATTCGCAAACGCTACTACTCGCGTCCTGCTATTTTTGTATGAAGTTCAAATAAGACAGCAATCTCAACAAAATTGACATTGCTTAAAAAAAATCCTCAAAATTACATAATTGAAAAAATAATTTTCTCATTTTTAATAAACTTCTTTCAATTGATGTTTTTTAGAGAATGAGAATTATAGAAATAATAAAAAAATACACTATTTAATATTTTTTTTTGTCAATTTGAGGCACTTTTAAATGATCATGCAAGAAACATTTTGCTCTCCCTCTTTGTATGTTTAATATTTATTTCAGACTTTCTTTCATTCCCTTTCTCATTATTAATAAAAGAATATACTTTTTTGCTTTTTTTAGTAAATTTAAAAAAATGTTCAGCTAGAGTATTCTGTTGTCTATAATAGAACTGATAGCAAATAATTTAATGTTTTATTATATTGTTATGAGCTTATGTTTATATTATTTATATTAATTAAATCAATAAAAAGTTTTATTTCTTCGAATTTTTTAAATTTTCGTACTAGGTCACACCTGTCGGTCACACCCGTCTCATTTTAAAAATAGTTTTTTAATAAGAAAAATAATTTTTTGTCAAACAGTAAATACATAATACAACTAAAGCACTTTCAACAGACATTTATGTATACCAAAATTATTGTGCACCATATAATAAAAAATTTACAGAATTTATACTGAAAGTCATAATTCTTTTAAACTAAGATTTGTAAGGTCACACCCGTCGCAGCTATCTGACGACCATTCTGAGCAGAAATCGTGTTTTATCAGTGTCTACTAGTTATTCAACGACTTTAAGTTTAATGTCCTTGCGAGCCGCAACGTTTTCTTAAGTAAAAAAGTTTATATTCTTGATTTATAACAAAAAATGTGTGTAAAATGGTCACACCCGTCTAAATGGAATTACAACGAATTACAACATTATAAAATCACTTTACGAAGTGATCTAGAAAAACTTAAGGTATTTTCTCTCCTCAACAAAACAGAACCCCTGAATAATTGGCGCTCACAACTTTTTTATCATAGTGCTATTATTATTCTAACATATACAAATACTCAAATTACTTGAACAGTTTTTATTTACCACGAATAACTAGCTTAAAATTAAGCTATGCTACGCCTTGGTTTTACATCATGTGCTAAAATTTTTTGGTTTGAGTAATACTGAAATAACCCTGAAAACATTTGAAAAATTTTGGTAATGAGTAATGAATTTTTAACAGTTTACAAAATAATGGGTGGAATCTATTTTGTCAGTTATATTCTTATGTCCAATAACGGGTTACTAGAAATTAGTTTTTAAAATCTGAATCTTTTAATAAATGAAATTTTCAACCTTGAAGCTTTACGTTTTTTTTAGCACTTTAGCATTTCATTCAGAAACCCTTCAGTGTCGTTCTAAGGCTCAAATTCACAGTCCTTAGTTAACTAATGATGATTATAATCGTAATCGTAGTCGCGATTAATTGCATGTTTGAATTGTAATCGAAACTATTAATCGCGCGATTACGATTAAAAATTTTATCCTTTTTCAAGCAAAGAATTTATGTCACACACATTTGCCATTTTTTTCTTATTTAAGATTAATTTAAACTGTTTCAATTTGCGTACAGGGCAAATTTAATTAAGTATTTAGTAATGATGCAAATATAAAATAGATATTGTCTAAACGCTTAGAACATATTGCAAGTATACTGCTAATAGTCTACGATCCCGCCGGAAAAATGTTCATCCACCTGCCAACCACGTAAAAAATCTTTTGTTGAACTCATAAAACCAACTAATAAATTTAGATCAGCCTATCCTTAATTGAAGGCCTTGTGTTCAAGTTATTTTCACTTTGCACTAATTTGGATACTAAACAAAATAATATTTTAAGGAATGAAAATAACCTTGGTTTGCCTAACCTTTTCCACTTCTAAAGGTTTTCCTAATTCTTAGTAGGTGGGTTGATACAACTAATTTGAGCTCACTCATTTCCTTACATATACATACATACATAAAAACACATCCATATACAATATACATTTTTTATCCCTGAGATTGATTTGGGCTACATAAACAAAATTAAACCAAACTCTGGGTTGCCACGAAAATTTAAACTTAACCGATTTTCATTGTTCTATTACGATTGATAAAAATATTTTTCATTCGATGGTCAGATAGATGCAGTTTTTCTTATCGTAGGTGATGAATCTGAGCTTATGATGTACGCAATTTATTTTTATTTTAATATAAGATTATGATAGTATATTTTTTTGCTTAATCGCGATTAACAGATAATATAGATTAATCGCATATTTTTTAATCATAATTGCGATTATGAAAATCTTGGATTATTTGCAAACCTTAGTTAACTACATACTGTGCATTTGGCCCTAAGTGATAAATTAGGTTTTTTCAACATTGATGTGCTTAATTTTGACCGTATGCAACATACAGACAAATATATTATAGTTATTACTTCTAATATGTTAAGTTTTATTTTAATACCAAAAATATTTTTATTTTTCGATTACTGCTTAACGGCTAATCTTCACTTACTTAAAAGCTTTTTCTGGTATAAAAAGTTTATTTATCAAATCTAATGCTTTTAAAGGACATTTCACCATGTACAATGCAAAGAATTTTGTAACTTTAATGTAGAGGCCACACTTGATGCTTTAAGTACAAATACACTTTAACGCACGCTACCTAAAGATGTGCTACAATATGTTGCAACATTTAACAAATGTTATTGCATGATGATGCTAATGCATCATATAACTGCTGTTGTTGGTTTTCCATCCTTTTAAGAGCAAGAAAATAAAACAAAAAATTTAAAATAAAAATTCAAGTAAAAGTGTTTTGTTAGTTTTCGCGTAACTATAATCAACAACATCACCATCATCTTTGCCACCATCGCCATCACCATCACTTGTGACTCCCTGTCTATTACCAGTCAGCCAGCATGCCAGCCTGCGTGCCTTCTTTAAGCCTGTTTAACAGCCTGGTTATTTTGCAGCAAATTTCTTTGCAATCGATTTGATGCTTGTTGTTTGTTTTTTGTTTGTTGTGATGGTGTTGGTGTTGGTGGTAATCTATTATTTGTCTTGAAGCCATATAAAAATCTATTTATTCTTAATGCTTCACTGGGTATCTAAGTTACTTACTTTCGCTTATAAACAACTTTGGCAACAACATAAATATAAGATTGTTGTTGGTTATTATTGTTACTACTTTTATGTTGTTTGCCAACATCTCTGTTGTTTGTTTGTTTGTTTGTTGTATAATGCTAATATGCAAAAGCATTAGTTTGTTTAAGTCTCTCTACAAGTTGATGATTCATTATTCACTGTCGTTTTTTCTTAACAGTACGTTTGTTTCTTCTACAAAAAAAATGTTGAAACGGTCTGTATCATCTAACTGCTGGTTTGTTGTAATTTTTCTAACTCTTTTAAAGTATTTTTTTTATTTTTAAATCTACCTTTTTCTATTAGTTACTTTTAATGTGACCAACTTAAGCTGCTTATTGTCATGTTTTTGATTCTTTAATCGGTCATTTGTATTTGCTTCCTTGTTTCATTTATTTTAAGGATTATAATAAGGTTCTTAAATTGCTGTAGATTCGTCGATTTTATGTATTTGTTTGAAATATTTGTTAAAAATTGCCTAAAATGTAAGATTATACTTTTTTTATTAAACACTTAACATGAGATATTGGGGGAGATCAGAGAAATTTATCATTATTATTTATCTACAAAACTACTGGTTTAATTAAAAAATATCTATAAAAATTGTGGGAGAAAAAACTATTGCCGTAAACACAATACTGTGAGCTCGACGGAAACAGTCGAAACAATTAATTACTGGCAGACAAATGACTAAATTCGATAAAAAAAATCATTCGTATTTGATACGGCTGGAGCTTTTAAAGCGATTAATTGACTTCACAGTAAATGTATTGTGTTGGATGCGAGCAATTTCGATATTGATAAACTCAAAGCAAAGCAATTAATCGAGAGCTGGAATAACATATTCTTTTAAAAACATATTATGTTTACTAATAAGATCTTATACTTATAATACGAAATCGCACTATGCAAGAAAATTAAACAGTTTTACAAAAAAATTAACATTCCGAACGGAATGGTTTTTGTTTCGTGCTTGCATTGTCCTTTTTGTTTTATCTTCTTTAGATTCCGTTTATTATGTATTTCCATTTTATAGCGGTAGAGTTTTCATAACTTGAGGCGCAACTTTAAAATTCTTTCGATAAGCAAAGCTTAACAGCCCAATGTACATTTTGCGCTCCTGAAAATATGCAACAATTTTATTTTTCACAAAAAAAACTAAATTTCATTTTCAGTACAGAAATTCAATGAATTAGTAAATATTTTGTCTAGAAATGTACCCACAAACAAAAATGTCTCAACAATTTATTTAAAAAAAAAAATTGGGGGTTTCAGTAAACAAATTGTACAAACCTATAAAACAATTTGACTGAAAATACTTACAAATTCTAAACAAAATAATTTACTGAAGAAAATAAAAATATACACAGGATTTTCTTTATTATATCAAACAATATTTTCGTCAGAATTTCTAAAACAAAATAGTTTATTGAATCAAACAAAAATATATACTGGATTTTTTGTAATACAATCTACTCTCGATATTTTAAAATTCAAGGGATCAGAGCAAAAATTCAAATAATCGAGACTTCGTATGAAAAAAAGTTTAAATTCTCGAAAAAGAAATAGAGAAAAAGCAAATCAACAAGACTTTGATTAAAACTAAAGAATAAGCAAAAATTTAGCCACATTCAAATTACCACGCCTTGTCATGTGGGTGTTTTTTTACGACACACAAAACTGCTTTTTGTTGTTGGTTTTGCTGCTTGCACCCTAAATAAAGGTCAAACAAAAAATTCACTGATTCAGTAAAATATATTTACTGAAAATTAAATTTTATTTTAGACAAACTTTTGTTTTTCGTGATAATTTTGAAAGAATAAATGACCAAGAAAAAATCTAATTATTGCTAAAATATAAGTTGACACCACAACAGTTTTTTTGAGTACGCTACTCTTTATCATCAGGGTTTATGTGTATACAGTTGGTCTTGCTTTGGTCAACTCAAAAGTCATCTGCACATCATGAAAAATACTAACTTTTTTTTTTGCCTGAAACAAAACACCCACAAAATTTTTAGGTTGTTACATTTAACATTTTGCTAAATAACTTTTAACAAAGAATTCAAAAAAGAAAGAAAAACTTAAAATCATAAATTTATTTTGTTTAAAGGGAATAACAACTTTAAAACTAATTTTTCTTCGCTTCTCTACAAGCCATAAAAGATAGTTTAACATTTTAAATGAAATTTATCTTAATTTTTACGAAAACTGTTTCTAAAAAGAAACTCTTAAACATTATTGTGAAACTTTAGCTTAAAAGAGGCTGTTTACAAAAGCTACAAGATTTTCTATCTAGGTAACTATTTATAAAATCTTCTATTCACTCATAAGTATTTTTCTTAGCAACCTAATGACCCACTCACTTACTGACTTATCATAATTTCATTGCTCATATAGAACATTATGCACGGACAAGCTGTCTAAAAGCTTCAGCATCATCAACATTCAATATCAATCTTGGTAATCAGTGTTCCGTTTCATAATCTTTATTATGTTCTGTTTTATGTATTAGAAAACACATCTTGTGTTTTTTCTTAAGGCCGTCTTATAAAATCTTAAAGAAAGATATAAAATATCTTGAAGATTTTCTTTCTCATTTACGTTCTCAGCAACAATAAAACGATAGTAAAATTGTAGGTTACTGAACTACTAGAGTAATTTTGTATTACATTTTTTCTGTACAATTACATGATGAAGATCAATCAGCTAAAGATGCAAGAGTGCTGCATGATGCATCATCAACATTGTACGAGTATTCTAAAGAATAAAGAAAAAATTGCATCAAATATTTAACACATACAAAGACCATAAACACAGTTTCTCTTTGGAAATCTCTGCTTTTATTAAATTATTTTTTTGCTAGAAACAAGCATGAAATCTAGAAATATTTGCTACATCTTAAATTATTTTTATTTGAGAAATTGTTATTCCCCCTTTGAACTTTTTTTTTAGCAGTAGAAAAATATATAAACTTTTTTGTATTATTTTTGTCTGTGTATTGTTTTTTTTTTTTGCCAATACATGGTCTTGTGCTTAAGTCTTTTGTTTGCAATATTTGAAAGATAATGACTCAATTAGTGTCAGTAGTGGCATTAATATTTTTTTTCTTAAATTTTAAATAAAATTTATTGTTAACAGGATATTGAACACAAGCTGAAATAAAATATAATTGAAGAAACGAGTAAGAAAATTGCAAATTGTTAAGGTTTATTAAGGTTTGAGTGTTGGAGACAGTCCGAGTTTGTAACAATTAAATTATACTTGTATTTGCATATTATTCAAATTCGTGTTTTCACTGCAATCAAACAGGCAGCTTTATATTTAAGTAATATACATTTATAAACAAACTTTGAGCTTAAGTAGAAAGATATATGGGTTTCTTGAACTTAATAACACCAAACAATTTAGTTAAAGGTGCTTAAGAAAATGCTATTTTATTTATGTATGTATTTATTTGGTTAGTAAGTACACTAAAAGAATTTTGCTTCATAAAACCAATGATTGGGGCCAAGAGGCAAAACATGAATGATACACTTAATCGTGATCTTCTAACAATCTCCAAATGGGGTCATGCGAATAAGGTCGATTTTAAAGCTCGTAAGACCCAATGTTGTATGCTTACGCACAGGCGTATGACCGAACAAGCTGCTTCATCTATAATTATGGACGATATAGGTATTGAGGAATCAAAAGCTCTTGATGTTCTTGACATGAAAATCAAATGTGATGTTCGATGAAATGATCACATTTTTCAAGTCGCAAAAGAAGCATTCAAGTGCATCGGATTTTTGAGACGGTGGAAGAGTTACTTCACTGCATCTGATCTCCTTAATATTTATACCACCTATATCCGACCGAAAATGGAATACAACTCTCATATATGGGCCGGTGCTTCAAAGACTGTTTTGAAGTTACTCGACCGCGTACAGGAGAGGGCGAATAACCTTATCGGTGACAGTAGGGTAGCCAACTCTATTGACTCGTTGGAGCATCGACGCAATGTCGCTGTTCTATCGCTACTGCAATGGAATGTGTTCTAATGAAATTAGGGAACTTGCTCCTGAAACCCGATCATTTTTGCGCACAACACGTTTTTCATTAAGAGTACATCCATTTGTGTTCGATCTGCCAGTGAACCGTATTACGGAGAGAATTCGTACTTTGGCCGAAAAGTTCATATGTGGAATAAACTCCCCGCAGAGGTCTTTCCAGTCACTTTCAGTGTGGGAAACTTCAAGTCGAATGTTCACAGACACTACTCCTCCTTCCCATAACTAATTTCCCTAGTTCCAGCACAATGCACTGCATAAGTAGGGGTCATCCCCTGACTGCTGGTCCAAAAAAATAGAGTAAATAATTTTATTATACTTTTTTTGATTAATCGAATAACATTTTCGCAAATCCAATAAAATTTTCATTACTATTGCTAAAGAATTTCGTTGGTTGAATTTTTATAAAAACTTTCAAAATTATTTCACAATATTAATGAAACTTTCATTGGATTTGTGAAATTTTCATTGGATTAACGAAAAAATCCTATTTCATTGGTTCAACCAATGAAATTTTTTCACAATATTGCAGTCACAATATTATTACAGCAACGGAATGTGTTTTATTCAAGAAGTATTCCGTGCAGCCTTTTTCAAATGCATAAACATTTAAAATTCTAACCAATCATATCTTTAACCGATTCTAGCATTTAATAAAAAAAAAACAAAGTACACATAGTACAATATTCGGTATGTAAATTTAGCTGAAATTGTTGCGTCTGTTCGCCACCATATTGAATTTTTACTACTATATCTTGAGTGACACTCGCTGGATTAAGACAAATCGGTTGACGTAAGTTGCTTTTGGTTTATATAGTGCCGCAAACGAACACACATAGACTAGTTACAACATGGTCCTATGTAATGCAGTCATAGACCATGTCATGTTATAGACCGACAAGTCCATTATATTGTTATAATGACAAAAGTCATAGTGAAAAATGTAGAAAAATTATAAAAATTAGCAGAATTTCCAAAATTGAAATCACCATTTCTTAAAAATGGTCAATACATAAAATTTTTGAAATAGTGTATATTTTTCTTTAGTTAAATGTCTACATAGACTACTTAGGTCCAAGGTGGTAAAATTTTGTATCCAGTGCTATAGACAAAAATATAGAACTACTTAAAAACGAAAATTTTTAAGGTACAAAGTGGTTTTTATTGACTATTTAGGGTACCTAGATACGTTCAGATTGCATTGATATGTTCACAAAAGTTGTTCAGCTTTCCCCTAACTACAACTGTACTAAATATTGTTAGTAAAAAATTATAAGTACGTATAAGTTATTCGGAAAAAAATGAAAAAAAGGTTTTTCCTTAATAAAATGTTAATAAAATATGTTTAGTCGACCCTTAGCTACATTATTCCCATATATAGTTAAGCGCTGTTACCAAAGCTGGGGTCTAATTATCGCTTTGGATATCGAGCTGATTCGATCGAGTTTTCGTATTTTGAGATTAAGAAATTCGATATCGAATAATGTGTTTATATTGTTCCATAGCCATAATCTCAAATGTCATAATCTCAAACTAAGAAAACTAAGAAAGTTCGATATCGAAAGCGAAGATTAGGCCCCTGAATTAGCTGTTGCCCAAAAACTGATGGCACCTTGCTTGGGGGCCAACTAATTTTTAGAATCTTTGTAGGTCCATAAAAAACTGGTCACCAAAATCGCCAAACTGAGTATTGAGTTTTACTACCCTTTGGTAGTTCAATCGAACGATACTGTCAACACCGTCTGGTTTTTACTTCGTAATTAAAAAAATTAATTGAATTGGACTTTTTTGTTCGATAAAATTAATAATTTGTTTCTGTATAGATATAAAAATAAATTTCTAATAAGAACATAACATTTTTCGTTGTCTCGTTTTTCAATTCATTGCATCAACTAAAAAATGTTCTCAAATGTACACGTATTTCCAAGGCGGATTTGCTTGACGCATTTCCTTTTCTTTTATAATACAAATTTATATAAATTTTTTATGACTCTCTTACCATCTAAAGTTCTTGGCAAAACTGCCTGGTTTTATCGTATTTTATATTAAGTTATTAAGAAAAGTACACTTTATGTAAAAACACCAATAACGAATTTAATATACCTTTAGCACAAGTAAATAAATATACCTTTATAAAATTTACTTTTTGACTGGCGGAAAAAAAGTGAAAAGTTAATAGCCAACGGAGAGAAATCATAGCACTCCCTGTCCTTGCTGGCAAATACAACACATTCACTTGCTAAACTCCCTATAACAATCTATTATTATCGTTATTATCGTCATTTTCATTGTTATTACTCGTATATATTTTATGATGATGGCTGTAGCTTTTATGTCTGTAATACTTTAGCATTCACTGCCATTTTTCTTTTTACAAGTTGGAAATATTCCTTGAAATAACTACTCCAATTACATGCAGCGCACCAGCCAGCATTCACATTAGCAAAAGTGTAAGGCCCTTATATCAAGTCTTGCTTAAATTAAAACACTTTACTCGACAGAAAATAGCTTTTGCTTTTTATAACAACAGTGAAAAATACCGTCTAAAGTAACACTAAACCAAGGTAAATAAATGTGAGACAGAAGAATCATCATCATAAACAAAAAATAAAAAATAAAAATAAATAAAATAAAATAAACGCCCACGCATGCGTACAAGTGGCTTTAATCTTTAACCAATTTATAGTTAAACGAAGGCAATGGCGACAAAGCGACTACATTAAATATTTTACAGAAAATGAGTCAAATTGTCATTGAAGTCATTAAGTTTAATCCATGAGTGACATATTTATTGCAGAACTTATGTATTTGAATATCAATTACAATAGAATGCCGCGAGCCATGGACAAGATATCTTGATGGTGTGCTTAACAGACGTTTGTTTTGTTGCAAATACTTTTACAACAGTAATAATGCTAGCAGCATACTACATAAATACATATGCAGGCGCGGATCAAGCTTAAGCTATTAGGAGGGAAATTTAAAATGACCTCACCATTAAAAAAAAGAGATTTAGGAGCTCAATAGAAAGGAGTTATGCTTTATTAGTTTTGAGAGGGGAATATCCCATTTTGTCTTCTACTGAATCCGCGCCTGTGCATATTTATGGTAGAAAGTTTTTAAACTTGTAGCATGTGTAGAAACTTCTTCCAGGCTCTACAAACAAGTTAAATAAAAAAATATTTTTCATGCGTGCGCTCGTCACTAACTTATTGTTCCCAAAGTACTTGAAGCAAAACAAAAGTCTTATGCACTTCACCAAGATAACTAGTGCAGGAGTCTATATTTCTTTAGTTATCTTCACGAAGTAAAATAAAATCTTGATTTTTAATTTTTAGCCACTTCCCTAATGGGTTAATTTTATGAGTATTCATTTCCACTCATTATAAATGACTCATTGACTTAAAGAAGATTTTTTAAACCATTTTTTTACTCCAAGTTTTTTTAAGTCCTTAGAAACTCTGCTTGTTTTTATAAAACAAAAGAGACAAACATGCAAAGTAAATATAAGCTTATACGTACATAAATATTTGTAAAATATAAAAAATAAATTTATAACTTAAAAAAACTGCAATTTAAAATATTGTTTTTATTTTTGTAACCATACCCCGAAAAAATCACAAGACCATGTGGGCTTCAATGCGTTAAAATACAAAAGAACGTTTAATGTCGTTAACCATTTTATTGTTGTTTATTGTGCAAAATGTGTGATTTTGTTTATTACTCTTCATATTCATAACAATTTCATATTTTTTGTTAAAAAGGCAATTTAATATTTTGCATTCAGGCAAATAATATGCAAATTAAAACAATAATAATTATTAACATTGTTGTTGTGTTTCAAATGCAAATTTTATTATTTTTTTAATTGTTTAACATGTCGTTTTGGCATATTAAAATTTGTTTTAAAATTCAGTATACGATTTCGCGAATATAAACAATTTTTCTTATATTGTAAATCAGCATTTTACTTACCATCGAAAAGGTAGGAATGAAAATGTTGTAATAAATGTATACATACACTTAAACAAGCTGCTGTGGGAACATTAAGCCTGCAACAAATGTTGCATAAATAGGTGTGTTTGAGTACTTTTCCACTAATAACACTGGATACGGATTTCGAACAAAATTTTTTTTTTTGGCAAAGGTTCTGCGAGTTGATCTTATATAATTTGGGGCCAAGGAATCCAATGGCGTTCACCGTTTTGCTGATTGGCTCGAGTTTTCGAGATATTGTTATATTAACGTTTTTCTTTGGATATCCAATTATTCGTTAAAAATCGATCTTACATACAAATTATGTGACCAGAAAACGGTTATATATTTGTTTACATTCTATAAGATACAATAAAAATATTTAATGTCCATTTTATTATTTTTTTTAGCTCTATTCGACATTATTTTTTAAAATGTTTACCACTTTTTTTCTTACTAAAGTTTTTGCTCATAAGCATGTTAATTGCAAAATAAATTGTCGCCGCTTGATTAAATAGCCATTTCAGATATTTTTGTCTGGGTTTTCCTGATTTTTATTCGAATATATTATATTCAAATATCGAATATTTAATATTTGATTATTTTATATTCGAATATTATGTTAAAATATTTTGTATATAGCAACAAGCAGAAACTATATTTTATCATTGATTTAATTTTAATTTCATTAATAAATATAATAACATTAAAAAAGCGCCGAAAATTACTTGCAAAATTAATAAAATGGATGGTGTATTGCTTTTCTGTATAATATATTATGTAAACTTAGGGAAATAGCCGTTTTCTGTTCACATAATTTGCATATAAGATCGATCGTGAATAATTAATAATGTATCAAAAATATAAAAATAACAATATTTTAGAAAATCGAGCTAATCTGACAAAGCTGTGAACGCCATTTGATTCCTTGTTCCAAAATTATATAAGATGAATTATCTGAAACTTTGCCCGTATTTTCGACTACCACAGTGGAATTATACAGTAACTTTTGGATAAATAGTAAGAAAAGTAGCACAATGCAGTAAAATTCAGTAATAATTTGTACAAACTGTTACCCCACATTCTTAAATGAATTGTAAAGTTAATGTGTGCAGTAAAACCGTTTTTCCCATACAAAGTTCGTACAGTAAACCATCATTAGCTTCAATAAATTTTTATGAATATGGGGGTTAGGCTTTAAGCCTAGTAATCCAATATTAACTAGCCCTTAAATCAGCGTTGCCCAAGCCCTATGCGCTAGATGCTCATTTGTTTTTGTAAAAGGACTTAGCTACAGGCTGTGTGTTTTAATACACACATACAGCACTCAGAACTAGCAATACAAAATACACAAAAAACTTTTCTTATTAGTTTTTTTTAGGGATGTAACGAATACCGATACCGATATATCGGCGATACTTCAGATTTTCCGATGCATCGGTATCGGCGATATTTTACTGTCGATACGACGATACTTTTAAAAAAAATTTCAGAGTTTTTTTCAGACAAATTATTTATCTTTTGTTAATTTTACCATGAAGTTAATTCATTTCGTTATTTTTTAAATCTTATTAATATCAATTTTAAAAATTAATAATATTTTATGCTGTTATTTTGTAAAAAAATTATTTAGTTTTTTAATTTAACTATGAATTCAAATTCAATTCGTTGTTTTTAAATATTATTCCAGCAAAAAAAGACACTCCAAAGAAGTCATGAAAATGTAGAGTTCGCGATTCGGAAATTATTTATTTCTTGTTAATTTTACCATGAATTCAAATTCAATTCGTTGTTTTTTAAATCTTATTGAAGCAAAAAAAAAACACTCCAAAGAAGTCATGAAAATGTAGAATTCGCGATCCGGAAGTTTTGCGAATTTGGACAATTTCTTATTAGTTTTACATATCCTTGCCATTGCAAGAAGTTCTGTTTTTCGATTACCAATCACCCAATTGGAAGCGATGCTAGGACAAATTTCTTTTCCGTGTTCTATAATGATTTTTCCTCTAGGAAAAAGGATAAAAAATTACTCATTTTCACAATTTTTTAATGCGAATTTAAATTGAAAACTGTATTTTCATGTAAATTTAAGTGCATAAATATAAACTTTTAGAAGACTTTTAATAATTAAGCTATTAAGTTATTTAGAAGAATATTAGTTGATAAATGTCCTTTAAAAATCGATTTTTTAAAAAGCATAGAGACTATTTTTTAAAATTATAAAGGAATTAAAAATTTTTTCTTGCTTTTCTACTAATTATCTGCATATTTTTAATACAGATTTTTTTGAAGCAAAGAAAATGTAGCTCCTTAAAAATTACTTCCAATTTTTTATACTGGGTTAATATCATTTTTAAATATTAATAATCTCTTACACTGTAATTTTGTATAACAAAAAAAAATTGCACTTGAGTTTTGTTAATCTAAACTTGAACTCAATTTCAATATTCGTATCGGTATCGGAATCGGTATCGGCGATATTTATTTTTAAATATCGGTATCGGTATCGGATCGGCAAAACGGCGTATCGTTACATCCCTAGTTTTTTTGTCGTTCTTCACTGTATACACGCAAGTGCAAAGCAACAACAAATAAATATATGAAATATATTTTTTCTTTTTATGCATTGGTTTTTACAACAAAAACTACTGAATAAAACTTAGTTTTCCTTTAAATGTATTGGTGTTTGCTCTTCCATACGAAACTTTTGGGTACCCCTGCCTTAAACTATGCTACAATTTCTGACGTTTGTAAAAAACTTCATGTGTTTATTGTAAATTCCATGCGAAACGAATGCTGCTCATTTTATTTCGTATGAAAACATAAAATGTTGCATTTACATTTGATATCACAGAATATGAAACAATGAATTAAAACAGAGTACCAGTTATGAAAATTTTTTCCTGAACAATTTATGGCAATTTTTTATATAGCTTTTGACAGAATTTCACGTGAAATATTGAACCAGGGTTTATTATTACGTTATAATATAATATCTAGTTGTATTTTTAACATAAAGAAAAATAATAGTATATGTCTGTAATATAATTTTATTATTATGTTATTGTTATAATTTTTTTGGCAACTTGCTGATATTTTAGTTTGTAGCAATATGTTGTGAAAACAAAAAAATAAAATAAGAGATCACTTAGAAATATTATTAATACTTTTCTGTTTTTACTTTTCATTACAGTTAACCGTTCTCAATTTCCATCGAATGAGAGATTGGTGAGTACATATTTAGTTTATCTAAGAAAATATTTAAGTTTTCTAAAGCTGAATTTGCAATATGAAAACTTTTAACATACATTTTCCTTAAAACCGAAAATATATTTAAATGTAAAATTCAAAACTTTTCTTACTTTAAGACTGGTACGTAATACTACGTATACGTATACAGAAAAATTGCCGTAAATATATTATTCTGCGAAGTAGTAGGCCGTTCATTACTGCGGCTAAAAAAAAAGTTGACCCAGTCACCACCTAGGATTATAAATTAGTTGAAGACGATTCCAGAAATATTTATTTTTATTTTTATGTTACGCACCTGGATACCGACCTTTTAGTTTTTTGCACATTGCGTCGCCATTTTTAGTCCGATCATGACATGTTGTATATCTTTGTTTATGGCGTGACTATGGCTTTAGTTTTGCCTTTGCTGACTTTTTAATCCGACATCAAATTCTGGACGCCACTTATGCCATCTCAGATTATCCCCTCCCATTGTTCAAATTTTTGAACGTGTCGAGAATTGAGATGCTAAATGGGGAATCTCGTTCCCGAAAATCCCGGCGATTTTTGGATTCTACAAATCCCGACGGTATTTAGAAATCCCGAAAATCCCGGATCCTCGGTTCGTGATTTCGGGATTATATGCCTAAATACCGAAACACGGGATTTCCAAAATCAGACCCGATTAACATCCTTGGTCCAGAAATCCCTTATAAAACTATATATAGTATATATATATATATATATATATATATATATATATATATATATATATATATATATATATATATATATATATATATATATATATATATATATATATATATATATATATATACATATATATATATATATATATATATATATATATATATATATATATATACATATATATATATATATATATATATATATATATATATATATATATATATATATATATATATATTTATATATATATATATATATATATATATATATATATATATATATATATATATATATATATATATATATATATATATATATATATATATATATATATATATAATGGGTGATTTTATAAGAACTATCGGAAAGTAAAAAAAAAAACACATAAAATTCAGAAAAATGCATGAAATATTTATTTGGATCGATAGTTGGGTCGATATAATTTAATGTTTGAAGATTATTTCATGCAAATGTTGGCCGCGGCTGCGCCTCAAATGGTCCATCCGCTTAGTCCAATTTTGGCATACTCTTTCCAACATTTCGGCCGGTATCTCACGAATAATGTTGGCAATGTTGGCTTCCAGTGCGTCAATCGAAGCGGGCTTGTCGCTATAGACATTAGCCTTAACATAGCCCCACAAAAAATAGTCTAGAGGCGTTAAATCGCACGATCTGGGCGGCCAATTGACTGGTCCCAAGTGTGAAATAAACTGTTCACCGAACTCGCCTCTCAATTGGTCCATTGTTTCGCGTGCTGTGTGGCATGTGGCACCGTCTTGTTGAAACCACATGTCATGCAAGTCAAGCTCTTCTATTTTGGGCAGAAAAAAGTTTGTTATCATCGCACGGTAGCGCTCACCATTCACAGTAACGTTGTGATTCGCATCATCTTTGAAGAAATACGGCCCAATGATGCCGCCAGCCCATAATCCGCACCAAACGGTTGTTTTTTGTGGATGCATTGGTAGCTCTTGCAATGCTTCTGGCTGCTCTTCACTCCAAATACGGCAGTTTTGCTTGTTCACGTATCCATTCAACCAGAAATGAGCCTCGTCGCTGAACACAATTCTTCGATAAAAAACTTTCTTAACAGAGCACGCATTTTGGTAATAAAATTCAATAATTTGCAAGCGTTGTTCGTTTGTAAGACGATTCATGATTAAATTATAGACCAAACTGAAGATGTTTGACAGTGACACAAGATACAAAACGTGCGTGAGCTGTCAAAACTAGTGTTGCCAAAAAGATAATAGCAAAAAAATCACTCGTTATATATATATATATATATATATATATATATATATATATATATATATATATATATATATATATATATATATATATATATATATATATATATATATATATATATATATATATATATATATATATATATATATATATATATATATATATATATATATATTTAGTTTTATAAGGGATTTCTGGACCAAGGATGTTAATCGGGGCTGATTTTTGAAATCCCGTGTTTCGGGATTTAGGCATATAATCCCGAAATCACGAACCGAGGATCCGGGCTTTTCGGGATTATATATATATATATATATATATATATATATATATATATATATATATATATATATATATATATATATATATATATATATATATATATATATATATATATATATATATATATATATATATATATATATATATATATATATATATATATATATATATATATATATATATATATATATATATATATATATATATATATATATATATATATATATATATATATATATATATATATATATATATATATATATTAGGGCGGTTCAAAAAAAATTTTTTTTGAATTTGATTATGCATAGTAGCTTATTTTGTTCCTTTTTTATAAACATTGCTTTGTGCAAAAACTCAAACAAATCGAAAAATATTTAGGGGTTGCTCAAAGGACTTCTTTTTATTGAACTTTAATACATATAATCTAAGCAAAATGTGCTAATCAGCATTACATAAAAACCACTTAACACAATCTAAAATGCATTATGATCTTGTTATCGCGGATTATACGCTTTAAGTGTAACTTTTCGAGCATCGGGAACTCTCTTTCTGTGATCCTCTACCACCTGAATTAATTTCTGCATTTCTGTCTCATTCTTCGTAATAGATTCGTTGAAGGCAGACATTAGAGCAACAGAGCGTTCTGCTGCATCGTTAACCACTCTCAAAGCATCAACAAATATTACAATCATGATCAATTTCCAATTCACAAATCGACACCGGTACAAAATAGTAAATTTTCTAAAGAAATAGGTATACAAAAGCTATTCTATAGCAAATCTTTGGGAGCGTTGAGCAACCTCTAAACGTTGTTCGATTGAATATATTTTTTGCAGGTCTTATTTGCACTCCAAGTGGCACAAAATAAGCTACTATGCGTTTAGATCCGATAAAAAAATTTTTTTCCCACTATGTCGTGCACAGCCTTAATATATATATATATATATATATATATATATATATATATATATATATATATATATATATATATATATATATATATATATATATATATATATATATATATATATATATATATATATATATATATATATATATATATATATATATATATATATATATATATATATATATATATATATATATATATATATATATATATATATATATATATATATATATATATATATATATATATATATATATATATATATATATATATATATATATATATATATATATATATATATATATATATATATATATATATATATATATATATATATATATATATATATATATATATATATATATATATTCACTTTTATGCCACGCCTCATAAGTTTTTTTTTGCTGTTATTTTTATTTATTGTATCTTCCAGTCATTGCCATACAAAAATATTTGTTTCAGCTGTTGGTTCTTTGGTTGTCTACGTCTCTTGTGCTTGGCTGAGAGCAAAAGTGTCCCTCCTTCTCAGCCGAGTGTGGCCTCTAAAGTTAATGATGTTTCAGGCTAATAGATTTGGGTTCAACTCAAGTTTTTTTATGTATCTTGTCACATGTTTAGAAAACACTGTCTTAACCATCTGCACATCTAAACATCTATGAATTCGCTTGGTTCTGACATACCACGGGGCTGCTGTAATCGAACGGATTATTTTATTTTGTCGCCTTTGAATTTGCTCTATATTTGATGCTGAGGCAGTGCCCCATAATTGGGTACCATATTGGTTTTCGAATGCAGTTGTTTAGAAGAAATTTACAGTCTAGGCTTAGAGTAGAGTTCCTTTAGTTAATTAATCGGCTTATTATTTGAGCTGCTTTTAATTTCATTTGGGTCACCTTTGCATATATGTGCTATGTTGTCTCCTAAAACCGAATTGGTGGTTGGGAAGGCATCCAGTACCATTCAGTATGGATGTTAGCTTACTCATAAGTAGATTTGCAAATAGTTTTGACATGTTAGACAATAGACTTGTAGGCCTATAGGATTCCACCTTGCTATGATATTTGTCTGTCTTAGGGATCATGGAAATTTATTCTTCATTTTATTGCTTATTTTATTGGCGCCTGGAGCTTTTTTCGAATTTAATTCCGCAATACAGTGTTCAATCTCACGAATATTGAAACTTAAGGTAACTTCTGGTATAGCAAGTACTGGTGGCAGCTCAACTATAGTATCAGACGTATTTAGAGTACATACTTTCTGCTAGTGGTTTATAAACAGTACCTTTTTCAGCAGAACTCTTCTTTTTTCAGATAAAAGCCATTCTACATCTGCTGTATACATTTTATTATATCTCTAAAGCAATTTTTATATTTTATAGCGCCGCATTTAAAGTCCGATCTTATCGCATATCGTTGTATATGGTTTGACTGTCACATAATTTTTTGTATCTGGTGATTTTTTCATTCGACATTAAATTTTGGGCGCCGCTTAATCTATCTCGGACCCTTCCCCCTACGGTTCCGTACACCAAAAGTGTAAAGGAACACTGTTGTTTTCTCTACGCTGTCCGTCTGTCTTCCTGTCTGTCACAACCTGTTTTCTCGGGAACCGTAATAGCTACCTACCTGAAATTTTTACAGAATATGTAAAACGTTGTTTTTAGAAATATGAATGCATTATAAAAGTTATATATTGCTAAGAACTTGTTGGTATTCCCAAAATAACATGTTTCTATAGAAATGCTTAATTTGAAATCCCATAAGCATTTCTACAACTTACAACTCCAGCAACAAGTTTTACATTGCTCAATTTATATAAATAGATATCAATCAATATTTTGTCCTTATTTTATAAACATTATGCTAAACTGAAAAAGTTCCTCCTTTTAATACAACATTTGAAATTAATTTAATATTCCTTCATTTCAAAATAATTTATGTAATTCCTCTAAATGTAAACAAGTAATTAAAATTTAATTCAAAATTGTAGTGTTAATAGTGTGTGATTCAATTATTAAAATGAACATAACCAACAAACATGAGTATATGAGATACAGCCCTCTTTGTATGACCGTTTGGGCGATAAAACACATCAATATTATAAGCAAATGTGGTTACCCAATTTCTTTTAAGAAATAAATATAAATATTTAACAAAAATTCTAATTTCAATCATAACTTTATGATTTTGTTATTATATTTTCATTTCACAATTCTGTTTATTTACAACCATAAACATCCGCATGGCGTTAAATACATGAAATGAAAAAATTACATGCTGCTGTTGCAATAGAAATACACAATAAGAAATTGTAAAGAATTATTTTTCTTTTTTTGTAGAGATTTTCTTTAAAAATAAAATAGAGATAAAGAATTTAAAACTTTCTAAAAGAAAAATTGTGGTTAAAGTTTAGTTTCTTAAAAGAGGTTTTAAGGAACGCACGTTTATTTTTATTCATTAAAATAAAAATATAAAAATAAAATAAAAAGAAAAGAAACAATGAACATTTAAATAGTGAATTTTTTTTATGAAAATGTTGCAGTGTAAAAGGTAGAAATTTGTTTAAACTAAATTTATTTATTTTGCTAATATAAAAAGTGTGAGTTTGTTTGTGTTTGCAAGCAATCAACAAAACATTGATCAATTTGTCAATATTTTAAACCCACAAAACGTGTTCTCCATTAGCAATTTTCATTTTTGCTAAATTTTCTATACAAAAATTAAAAAAAACAACGAAACTTTATACAAATTTACGATTAATGCCCGGCATATAATTTCGTTTATCTTGACATTTTGTATGAACATTTGACGTTTGTCAAGGAACACGCACGCACCTTTTTCTCTCTCTTGATTGTGTGACTCTGTTTGTGAAATAAATAAAAACTAAATACATGAATAAATATCACATATTTTAGGCTTAACAAAAATTGAATAGTTAACAAATAAAAAAAATTTAAATCTATTGGCATTTATTTGCATAAAAACGTTCCATACTATTTTCAAGTCAGCCAATCTTTAACGCGTATAATTTATTGACGTTCGAATTGTCTGAAATATTTAAACGGTTTCGAGTTTTATGTGCAACTCTTCTTGTCGTGTCCTCTAATTTTTATATATATATATATTTTTTTTTTTTGGTAAATAGTTTTTGATTTCTACGCAAAGTGTTTTTGATTTCTACGTAAAGAAATATGAAAACCATTTGCTAAGATAATTTGAGTATAAATAAATCTTTAAATTACCCACGATTTTTGCTTTCAGTTTAATTGTAAATGATCTGCTTAAGATCGTGCAAAAAATAGTGTTAATAATGATTTATTGATAAATCAATTGAAAACTCATTAAAGTGTCAACCAATGCTTTAGTGCTAATTATGAACGGGTTTATGATAGAGAAATTATTTGCTTATTTTAAAAAGCGTTTTTAATGTCTTCACAAATGTGTTCAATTTACGAGATGAATAATAATATGTAAAAAGATACGTGATCCTTAAATAAAGACTTGAACTAACTATTAACTCTTCAAGGAACTTATTAATAAAAATTCAATTATTTTCTTACTGCCTTATTTATAAAAAAATATTTGATGTTTATTAAAGGAAAAGTGACTTTGGATGTATTGCCGAACATTATCTCAGCTTTTGTCTTGGCTGTCGGCATATCCAATGGTTCTCTACAAGATATCATAGAATGTTATGTAGATCTAGGAGTTATACTATTTAAGTCCTAAATTGACAAGGTTGCTTCATAATAGTAGAATTAATTTCTTTTAAATTCTAATTTGTAACAGTAAATTGATAGCTTATTTGTGTATGTGTTTCCACTCCAATGACTTATATTACGAAGCCAACTACTTGATTGGCTTTTGTTCCCAGCTCATACATTTTAATAAGTAAATCCTTGCTATTTATTAGCATTTATTTTTAATAAATATCTCTTAATTAACGTTATCTCTTGCAAACATCAAACATTTTCACCCTTTGACCATTCAAGCAAGCGCCATTGAAAAAGTTTTTCCTACTTTTCTGCAATTTGTGTGGTTACTTTACCCGCACAAAATCAATTCATTTGTAATAAAAAATTCAATATGAGCATAAAAATCATATAATTTTAAGTTTTACAAACAAAAGGCCTATAACACCGCTACTACCAGCAGCAGTGGCATTAAACCGGCAATTAATCAAAAAGATTTGAAAAGGCTTACAAATAAAATTCAACAATATGTTAAATTTTTTCACCTTTAATATTACGCATAGACCCTGTGCTTAAAAATATGCGCAATTTAACAAATTTGTTTTTGCTAAAAAAAATAATAATATGCGTTTTAAATTAGCCGGAATCTTAGGATTTGTTGTAGCAGTAACTGGTGATGTCACCACAAAAAGTAGTAAGAAGAAAAAATTACAACAAGTTGTAAACATTTGCCGGTTTCATGCATAAAAAAAAATAAAATGCTGCTTAAACTAGACATCAAATGATGTCAGCCATTCAAAAACCATCATCGTTATCATCATACACAGCCAACAACATCCCATGCGTTTTGATGTGCAGGCATTTCCTTTCAAAATTTTTGGAGAAACAAAAAACAGATAAAATTAAATGGAAAATTAGCTTTAGTCAAAAATCAATTTAGCAAAACGTTCATTTTATTTATCAACATTCTTTTATTTGATGGGGTTGTTTGTTTAAATATATTTATGATGCCAAACATTTTTAGCTGCCCACTTGTCCATATTACAAATTTCACATTTCTTCCTTTTGTGGTATTTAATAGATAAAAAACATAATTTTTTTCTTTATGGAAGCTCACGATTATTTGCTTTATTTCAACTTGCCTTAAAAGCTAAAAATCATTTAAAATCTTTCCTTTGATGACTTGTCATTTGGAAGTTTTCGGTTGTTTATTCATGGATTTTTTGCCAAATTTTGTAAAAAGGAGGGAAAATTAGTTAATTTGATAAATGTAAACTCTGTAAAGAGATCTTAGAACAAAATTATTTTTGGTGTAGGAAATTCTACACACAGTTAAAATTTTATTACAAATGCCAATAAACATAACCTTCACTACTTCTACTTTGGCATTTTAACAAATTACTTCAACATGGTGATATCATTGGGGGGTTGGTATCTACTTCTTCACCATAAGCAGGATTGTAAAGGAGAGTTTTGTTGGTGTAGCTTACAAACATGTTTACCTATTGCCTGATATTTGTTGGAGCATTTCTTGTTAAACGCTTATTTCATCCCATTAAATATATAATAAAATTATAATATTGTGTTTTCGTTTTAAGATCGTTAATCATCGTCATTCTCCGTAAAATGTATATTTTTATAATCTCTGCCTTACAGTTGCACTCAGGGTTGTCAGATTTTTCTGTCCTATTTCGCCAAATTGATTTTAAAAATCGCCAAAATCAATTATATGTAGTTTTTCTTAATATATATTTGATAATAAATTTTGTTTTTATATAACACGTTTTTTAATCGAATATAAATTTAGCAGAAAATCGCCAAAAGTAGAAATAAAATCGCCAAAAATTATTTCTTCTAAATTTTTCTCATCCAAATTCAAAACACATTAATGACTATAATTAGTATAAGAAAAATCTTTTTTTTTTGATTTCTTGCAGACTAGTTTTTGTGGGATTTATTTTTGAAAACAGAAAATACTCTTTCAACAAAGTAATTTTCCTGATATATAAACATTTGTAAGCTTAATTTTGTTTAAAAAATAGCCATTAAAATCGCCAACAAATTTATTTATCGCAAGAAAAATCGCCATGTTGCCAAATCAAAAATTTAGTCGCCAAACAAGTTGAAAAATCGCCACGTTTGGCGAGAAATCGCCATATCTGACAACCCTGTTTGCACTTTCTTGAACGCACCACTGTAAGTAAATCTGCAAAAATTTGTTTATTTTTAAGAGAACGAAAAAGAAAAATGTAATAAGCTTAAGCATTTCTTGCCATACAGTATTGCTGAAATCCGGCAACACATTTGTCGCTACTATGAAGCGCATTTGTATAACAGGAAAAGTTTTTACTGCTCCCTCGACTATTTTTTGCTGGGATGTAATTGCAACACATTGCTACGTTTTTGCTGGCCAAGTTTGAAATATGTACAAAAAAAATTTCGTTTTGAAACGAGTTTTTGTAATTTTTCATAAAAATTTTAAACGTTTAGAACTGAATTTTTTGACAAAATTAAGAATTTTATAGGGTAAGTCCAGGCTATATATATAGCAACTTAAGCAAATCAAAATACTTTCGTATATACATATGTGTGTTTGCAAATTAGTTTTCACAAACAAACTCTTAAATCGCACGATTTTACCCAAATGTTAACAAAACCGCAATTTTGATTTTGTGGTTCTGCCACAACAAAAGCTAATTATTACATTTTATTTCCATTACTACTCAAATATTATATGATTTGCCAGGCATTGACATTAAGAGCACGTGTCTAAAATAAACAATAACATATTGAGTTGTAAAATCAAAATAGTTGTTATAATACATACATACTTAACATCTAATACTCATGGCAGCTTTTAAGATAAGACTTATTCTGTAATAAATAAATAAATACTTAAAATATCATAAGCGAAATTGTCTATTAATGACGTCTGACAAATAAAAACGCGTCCATAAATAAAATATGGAGAAAAAAAATTCAACCACACCTAATAAATAAATGCAATTTGAATGATTTAAGTACACCAGATACGATGATTGTTTAGCAAACAAATAGCAATCACATATTTGTAAAATCAAACAAAAATTCAAGGGCAAGGACGTAAAATTTTATAATGGAACACTACCTTAAAACAATAATAGAAAAAAAAAAAAACAATCAACTCTTGAGACAGGTAGTTAAATACAACTAAAGTTAATTAAGCGGAAATAAAATGATAAAAGGGGAAGGTACTGCAATCAATGCCAATGTGTTTTTATAAACAATATTCTACTGAATAAATAAAATATTAATTTTTGGGAAATAGTGCAGTTATAAATTTTAAAATACATAAGTCATATTTAATTAATTTTAGAAAAGGAGCTACATATCCTTTTTCTCCCTCCCTTGGATCCACGACTGGTACTTATTACGTGTTTTAGGAATATGATACATATTTTATTCGCATACAAATAAATCCAATATACTTCGAAACATTACCATAGTCAAAGTATTTCCAAAGCAAACCAATGTCTTAAACTTATATTTAAGAGTGTTTGTGCAATGGGATATTATACAAATATTTTTGATATTATTCACCAAAATTTTCATACATACATACGTATAAAAATTACCAACATGATTTTTACAACATACTACTCCTACAATATATATTAGCCCAATTCACAATCTTGTGCAAATGGTCTTGCATCGTTGCATTTGCAAAATGGTATAGTATATTGATACACACCACTTAACAATTGCTAGTGGTGAGTATCAATATACTATACCATTTTGCAAATGCAACGATGCAAGACCATTTGCACAAGATTGTGAATTGGGCAGGATGCAAGACCATTTGCACAAGACTGTGAATTGGGCTATTGTGAATTAAATAATTGCAATTACAATCATCCTAATATTGAGCAAATAAAATTATAAAAACTATATATGTGCCAACAACTTTGATAGAGCACCTTTAACAGAGACTTCCTAACCACAATCAAAAGTAAAATTTAATAGCTTTACTACTTGTATACAAATTAATCTAACTTTGTAAATAATGTTTAGTTTCCTTATTAAATAGTAAGCTTAAAATTACAAAAATTTGCTTTAATAAATTTTAATAACTTCTGTTTTTGGCCTTCACCGGAAGTTTTTAATCAAATCATTAATATTTTTTTCATTTAATCCCCACTTTATGCAATTTAAAAAAAATATTGTAGCCGTTAAAGGTTAATATTTGTCTATTATAAAAATGTTTTTCCCACCATAGAAATAAGTTTACTTTTAACTAATTTCCTTTAAATAAAAGATACGAACTCTGTTGCATTTTAAAATAAATGCATTTACAAATTGTTTTTATCTGCATAAATACCATAATATTTTCTTTTCTTTTTTTTAAAATCATTTACAATGGCACTAAAGATTACTTGAATGGATAGCTCTTTCATACAAAATGTCTCTAAGCTGCTGGTTGTTGGGCTGCCAGTTGGCTAAACTTTAAGCTGCTGTTTTTACTGTTAATGCGTTCAACTGTCAACTGTCTCTTTTAGAGCTGTCAATGAATCTTGATTTTATCTATTAGGAAAAATTGTTTTCAAGACATTTTATCCCTTTTTATAAATAAACAATAAAATTTGTTCGTTTCAGTTTGTGAGTTTTATGAATGCTTCACTTGTTTATTTTATTTAAATTCGGTTTCTTTGAAAACTTTTATTTCTATTGAAAAGTTCACTATAAACTACCAGTAGTTACCATTTGACAGCTATCAATCTGTCTATAATAGACAATTAGTTGTATTCGATTTTCAATTAAATCCATAAATGATAACGATATTGAATTTTTTTATGGTACTATTATAAATCAGTAAAAATGTTTACGAAATAAGCGTGACTGTTATTAAATGGAAATTTTTTTGTTCTTTAAAACAAATCATTTTTATATCACAGTTAAAAGTAAACACTATTTGTGGTTTGAGTTTGTCTTTATGAAACTTATCGAAAAAGATTATCCGCAAAGAACTGGTTTTATAGGTAAAAGTACTGAGATCAAAATAAGGACTAAGTTCTTGATAGGTACAATACCATCTTATTTCTAGGCAATCTGTTAGCTTGGCAACATTTTCCCCATATTAGAAAGGCAAACAAAAATATTGCCAAGCTAACAGGTTGCGTAAAAATGAGATGGTATGAGATGGAACTTGGCCTTATTTTCACATATATGTTTTTGTGCGGATCTCAGTTCTTTTTCCCAAGATTTTATTTGGTACAATAAGTGCTCCATAGAAATAAGGGGCAACCTAGTCCTCCATCAAGATGAAAATTTTCCGTTTTCACAGTACTTTCTTAGTACTTTCCCATCAAGACCTATTTGTGCACCAGCTTTTAGTTTTCTAGCTATAGTGGAAGTGCCCCATACAAGGAAGGGGCAAGCTAGTCCCCCATATAAAAAGTGCCCGTTTTCAATTTTTTTATTAATTCCTCATCAGAACCTACCTGTTTACCAAAGTTCAGCTTTCTAGATATACTGGAAGTGCCCCATACAAAAAGGGCACGCTACTCCCCTCCCCCCTGGTGAAAAGTGCCCGTTTTCAGTTTATGAAAATTTAAAATGAAAGGGTGTTCTAAAGCGACCAACGAAACATGTTGAAATCCTAATGTATGTATGTAATTAACAGGCACTTGATATACAGATTTTCAAAGTAAGTGCATTCTTATACAGACAACACCAATAAATACTGAAATTAAAACAAGATAAAAATTAAAGGGTGTTCTATCAGTAAATATAATTTTGACCATGTCATTTTGACAATTAGCTGTATCTCAGAAATTGTAAGAAGCACACTTTTGAAATTTTAACACCTAGCGCTGCATTTTAAAGGCAACAGTAACGAATGCTGAAAAATAAACTAACTAAAAATTAAAGAGTATTCTATCAGTTAATGTAATTTTGACAAAGTGTAATTATAACAAGACCTGTATCTTGGAAACCGTAAGAGGAAAACTCTTGAAATGTTTACAGCTAGCGCAGCAATTCAAAGGCAACAGTAACGATTGCTAAATAACAAACAAACTAAAAACGAAAGGGTATTCTATCAGGTGATGTAATTTTGAAATTAAGCTGTGTCTTATGAACCGTAATAATTAGACACTTGAATAAAACAAAATTAATAATTAAAGGCTAAATTTATAATTAAAGGGTATCCCTTCAAGGAATGCAAGGAACATGCCGAAAAATCGCCAAGCAAAAAAATCCCAAAATTAAAAAAATGGCCAAAACGAAAAAAAGGCCAAATTGGAAAAAATTCTGAAACGAAAGGAAAGCACTGAAATGAAAGAATCGCAAAAATTAAAGATATCACCAAAAACGAAAAAATCGTTAAGAAGCTAAATTTTTAATTGTATTTGAGTGATTCCACATAAAGCGGTACTATGCAAGGAAAATTTAATTTTCTTATTTTTAATAAAAATCTCTCAATTGAAGTATTTAGAGCATGACAATTATATAAAAAATAAAAAAATACATTAGTTAATATTTTTTAAGTAATTTGGGGCACTTTTAAATGATCATCCATGAAACATTTTGCTCTCCCTCTTTATATGTTTAATATTTATTTGAGATTTTCTTTTCTTCCCTTTCTCACTATTAATAAAAACCCTTATCTCTGAAGAGAATATACTTTTTTTACTTTTTATTTAATTAAAAAAAATACTCAGCTAGAGTATTGCTGTCTATAATAGAACGGATAGAAAATAATTTAATATGTTATTATTTTCTTATGATCTATCTTTATATTATTTATATTAACGAAATCAATAAAAAGTGTTATTTCTTAAAATTTTTTAAATTTTCGTGTTAGGTCATACCCGTCGGTCACACCCCTCACATTTTTAAAATAGTTTTTTGTTAAGAAAACTGATTTTTTTTTAAACAGTAAATACGTAATACAGCTAAAAACACATTGACCAGACAGCTATACCTAAATTATTGTGTACGTTATAGTAAAAATTTTACAGAATTTATGCTGAAAGTCATAATTCTTTAAAACTAAGATTTATAAGGTCACACCCGTCGCAGCCTTCTGACGACCATTCTGAGCTGGAATCGTGTTCTGTCAGTGCCTACCCGTTATTCAACGACTTTAAGCTTAATGGCTTTGCGAGTCGCAACCTTCTTTTCAGTAAAAATTTTGTATTCTTTCTTTGTAACAAAAAATATGTGTAAAGTGGTCACACCCGGCTAAATAGAATTACTCATTTGTAACATTTAATAGCTAATCCAACAAAAGTTTTGATGGCAAAGTAATGATTTAAAATGCTAAAAAACATACCGTTCACTACTTCTACTTTGGCATTTTAACCAAATTATTTAACATGGCGATGTCATTGGAGGCAAGTACTTACCACATTTGATTACAAATACCAAGTTATAAATTTCAATATTTAGAAGGCATTGAATACATAAAACACAATAAAAATTAAATGTCTCTGCTAAGCATTGAACTTATGCCGTTTTCAGTTATTGTGTTATTTTATGCCAAGTGTTTTACTCACTAGGCTACTGCACAACTATTTTATTACGGGCTTAAAGCTTGTTTTCACCAACATGAATATAATAAGAAAAATCTATTTTGCTTCTCCAGGGGTTGAACTGTTTATCCTCTGTATGATAAGCAGATACACTAGTAATCTGCCAATAAGGAAATAGATAGATGGCTTGTTTAATTACTAGTAAGTAATTGTTCAACTACTGTAAAGTAATTCAGACGGTATGTAGTTTGTGATTGAAAAGTATGTTATTCGGTAATGACAACTCATTACCAAGTTTTTACTGGGAAAATAATAAATAACAATTTGAACATATTCAGTTCACATTATTATTAACAATTTCTCTTTTATTGCCATATATGACATCTATGTGTATAAACTACAAAACTCACCTCTTAAAGAAACACTTTTAACAAATAATTATGAACAATTATAAAATATTTAATAATATTTAAATAATAATTTCTAGTATTTTGTATAATTTTTGCACTTCCAATTTCATCTGCACACTTGCTGTGCCAGCGATTGAATCATTAATAATAAATTAAATGAGCAAATGTAATTTTTTCATTATTATGGCCGGATATCCTCTAGCCAAATGAAGTAAGGCTTACTGGCAACTACTGTGAACAAATGTTAGCAAATATAATTAATGAAATTGTTAACAATTGTTTGTGTCTTTCACAATTGATACGAGTTACAATGATGCATACTAAACAATTTTATGTATAGAGGAGCTAAGTAAAGCTAGTTAAATTGGCGATTTTTGTTTTGCTAGTTTCATTAGTCAGAAGAGTTAATGACTAAGAAATTTCTTTAAAGGAATTTTAATCATAATTTTATTAAAAGCGAAAATTTGCTAAAGAAGGAATTACAGGAAAAGGGCTAGCCGGAAATATTAAATTGCTTGCTGACTGTCTGTGCCTACTTTTAGGGGCCATATTATTCATAAAATTATTGCTACTGTTTGGAGCCAATAACTGTTAATTACAAATTTACAAAAAATCAGCTTACCCAAGCATTTATACAATCATGACTATATTTAAGTTTTAAAAATATTTTTATTTCAAAATTTTTTTGTTTAACTAGTTTTATTAGAAAAAATCTCACGTTTGAATTTTATTAGTTAAATATTTATACAAACATGTTGTGTTTACAATTATTTGCCGTGTTGTTTTTGTCTAATTTTTAATACCCCTTGGTATTATTAACAATTAATACGTATTAATTTTATTTAAGTAAGCAAAAAAAAACATTTAACAATTTATAAAATATTCATTAGTTTGTTTTTTGTTTTCGTTTGAACGACAATGGAGACACTAGTATGTATTATTGGCCGTTAAAGGTGTTGACTTCGATATTGGATTCATTCTTACCTTTGAAACATGAAAAAATACAAAATAAAATAAATACTTATTGATCGTCGTGTACAGCAACAAACAGTCTAGACCTCATAAATTACATGAAAACTTAACATAATTTTAATACGTGCGTAAAATTCAAAATTTTATTTCTAACTGATCAACCGTTTAGAGAATTTATATATAGATTGATTTTTTTCTTTATAAAAAAGGCAAAATGTTTTGTTTTATACAATACATGTATTTTAATTTTTTTTTTTCAAATTGTAAAATTTCTTATCGAAATGTCAATCTTGATGTTTTTAGTTTGTATTTCGATTGTTGTGTTTTCACCAAATTTGGGCGGAGTGTCAAATAATGCGGTCATTTTTGCTATAATGTAAATGTTGTAAAATATACATTTTTAAAGTTATGTACTATGAAGTAAACGCAAAATTTTTATTACAAAAATTTTTGTATGGTCAAAGAGGCGCCTTTGTAAATTATGAATGTAAAGTATAAAACATTCCTTTTGCAGTTATTCATCGTGGTTGTTTTTTATAATGGAGCTATTCGGATATAAACTAATACACTCAAAGAAAAAAAAAGTTATGTCTACTTAAATCAAATGTACGATAATTACGGAATATCTGATACCAAATACAGAACGCCTGTTTAACAAACGGACTCTTCAAGTCTGGTCGGACTTGAGGTAAAGAAAAAATGCTAGATTTAAGGCAGAAATGAAACGGCCATGAACTGGTTCTTTGATAGATATGGATTATACATCTACATCTATCGTATACCCAATCAAAAGACGCTCCAGTTTCTGCCTTAGGTCGAGCATATCATTCTCGAACTGACTTTTTTTTGTCTTACAACCTGGGTGGTATTAGGCGGATTTTATTTATCTTTTTCAATCCAGGACCGGACTTCATTTAATATTTACAATAATTGCAATATGAGTAATCTTTACTTGCTTGTTTTTATTATTATCCATTTTCCTATTCTTACATTTTTCTGTCATTTAATTTTTAGTTTTGAACACATGTCATTTCAACATATCAACATTTAAAATATCGACAGCACACTCAGAAAAATGTCAATGTAAAATTGTCGCAAACCAAGTTAATTTAACATTTTTCGGTAGTGATTTTGCTTCAAAGGTGTTTCACGTTAATTCAACATAATATACAATAATCTTGAAAGAACAGTTTTCCTTTTGAAATAACTATATTTCATGTTAATTTAATATTCCAGTACATTTAAGCCAAAATGAGGTTTAACTGAAATAATACGAAGAATCATATTGAATCAAAGCTAAAAATCATGTTGAATTAAAGTTATATCAAGTTAAAACAACATGACTTTAACGTAGCTACTTTATTAATTATTTTAATTACGTGATATATATAAGCCTAGGCATCAGAAAACTTTAGATAAACACTAGATAAATAAATACCATCGTATGTAAAATGAATTTCATTTTAATTCAATATGATTTAATTGATTATTTAACTTACAATTTATTTGAAGTTAAAGTTATAGTCATATTAATTTAAAATTAAATGTAACAGTTATAACAAAGTTGTTTTAACATTGAAAAGCATTAAATCAAAGAGATTTAATGTTAGATTAATAATTTTCCGTTAAATTTAATATGAAAGATGGTGATCGTACACCAGCAGCAGTAAAGTTTTTTGGTCGGCTATATAAGAATAAACAACAGCGAGTCACATAACCAAGCAGAACAGTGAATTGTAGCAATGAGCACAGCAAATAAACACCAACACACTTAAACAACAAAAAATTATTTCTTGTAAATTTAATATGATTTAATATAATTTAATAAATTATTTTTTTTTACAAAATAAAAGCGCAAAATATTATTAATATTTAAAATTGATATTAATAAGCTTTAAAAAGCAACGAATTTAATTTAATTCATGGTAAATTTAAAAAAATTTAAAAAGTATCGTCGTATCGACAGTAAAATATCGCCGATACCGATGCATCGGGAAATCTTAAGTATCGCCGATATATCGTAATCGGCTACATCCCTAATTTTAACCATCGAGCTCTTCGATGTATAGGTCTTTTTGTCCCATTCTTAAAAAAGGGGAAAAATTCTCTTTCAACGGCGATCTAGCGGGCTGATGTGCTCTACAAAAATAATTTAAAAAATTCTACTATAAGTCTTAAAAGACAGTAAAGCTCCCTCCATACTTAACTTGAACGCCATAAATCATTTAAAATTTAAAATTTGTTTAATTGTTAATTTATCTAAAAATAAAATAAATCTTAGCACTTTTGGTCTGATCATACCAAAGTGGCAGCCCTGGCGCCAACTTAAATTTCATTGCAGTTTTACTAATTATTAAGTAAACGGGAAACCCACTACTCAACAAGATTTCATTATACAAAGGTAGTTTAAAAATTATTAGCTTTTAATATCATTAAATAAAAATAAAATTTCTCTAATTTTTAAGTGGATTTAATAACAAAATTTAAAGTCAAAGGTTGACAGGCCCATACGCATTTACTGAACAAAAAAATAATTGAAAAAATACCACGCTCTTTCTTTATTAGCTTCGCTCAAATTATTGTATTAACGGACATTTCTTAAATGCTTTTAAGCTTTTTCTTTAGTTTCCTATAAAAAATCTACGTACGTACTTGTGGATGTACAATAATCTAACCATAATGATGATAATAGAAAAATGTTTGTTGCAACCATAAATGACTGAAATTTTGTAGGCATTGCGCATGTCTAGTCATAAATGGAAGACCAAAGAAAAAAGTACACAATTTTAATAACCGCAACGCCATCTGGTTGTCATGCAAGTCACACATAAATGTGGCAGAAATCTAAGCGAACGTATGAGAAAAGGCGTTAAAATTTGGAAATTTGTTATTTTTAATTATAGACTGCCTAAAAGCTTTGAAATATGTTATTAGATTTGGATTTTTGGGCATATAAAGCAAAAAAAGAAAACAGTTTCTGGGTAGTACGAGGGTATAATAACTGACAATCAGCTAAAATGGTTAAGTAATCTATGAGTTTTGGAGATTTTTGCCGATAGCAATGTTAAACAGACTAAATCAAGAGTTACCAAAAGCTAATGAAATGGGTGCTTTATTTAAATGTAATATTAACGCATTGCGAGAACTCTTGAACTGTTTTTGGGATTTGTAAAATATATTTTTAGTATAGAATTTATTAGCTTTAGAGTTTTTTAATTCAAATTGCGTTTAGTCTGTTTTACCTTGCAACATATGCTATCAATATCACCCAGTCATATAATCAAAAAGACCTCAAGGCATAAAATCAAAAACCAAAACCTGTTTAATATAGATTTTCTTTAGTTTTTTTTTTGCGAATTAAAATGTGTCGATGAATGATTAAGTGTGCACAACAACAGCATGTGGTCTGATTCATTTAATTGCAAAGCTATTGCAACAACAATAGCAATAATATTATACCATACAAGCTGGCAGGCAGCATCAATAAAACACCAAACAACCAACAACAACAAAAATCTCACACAGGAGAAAGAAGTAATGAAATAGGGGGGAAAAAGTAAAACAATAAACTCTGAAGCAAAAACAAATTTTTAGCCTTGTTGTTACCTTGAGTGGCAAAGAGCTGCTGTTGCAGCTAGTAAGTACATTTTGTTGCCAAATACTATTTAGCATAGCAGTGGAGAGATGTTGGCCATACGATATAAGCTCCATTTATTATACAAACTTGGCAGTCATCGCAGCAGCCTCAACAACAACTAGACCAAATATAAAAAAGTGGCAAAAAAAAAAGTCGGAAAAAGATGCAATATTAACGATTTAATGTCTAGAGGGCATTTGGCAACAGGTAGCTTTTGTAGACAAGCAACAGCAAATGCAACTGCAAAAACAACAATAATAACAACAGCGTCAGCAGAATCGCTTGTTCACCTTTTCTCACCAAAATATTGCCGCCATTAAGGCTGATTTGTATAAAAATTGTAAAAATTGTACTATAGTAGAAAATTGCAATAATTTTGAGCAAAAAAACAAAAAAAAAGCACCGCCTAATGTGCTGGTTGTTAGTGATTAAGTTTAACACTGTTTATGGCTTTTTTACCTGATTTATATTTATTTTACTAAATTGTATTTCAATATTGTTTGTATATAAAAACATATACGAATGATTAATATGTTTTTAGCCAGCGGGAATATTAATTCAACAAACTGAAGAAGTTCATAGGCACACTTTTACTTACTAACAAAAACTATTTTGCTTAAATCACTTGCACCGGAATTGGCGCAAGGTAATTTAAAAATGAAGAAAAAGAAAATCTACAAGTCAGAAAAATTTTTACATATAATTTCTTCAAACGGTTATTAGGGTAGTTCAATTTCTGTCTTCAAATATAAGTGCTTCCCTCACCTTTAATGTCCACTATGACTCCTATTAGGAAATTACTTGGAAAAACTTAAATTAAGATTTCAATTTGAAAAAAATATATATTTGGGCAATTCTATTTAGCCACACATTTTTTGCTTTAAATCAGGAATATTAAATTTATTATTTAAAAAGAAGGCTACGACTCCCAAGGATGTTAATCTTAAAGTCGTTTAATAACGGATAGTCACTGAAAGAACACGATTTCTGCTAACAATTGGCATTAACTTGCAAATCTTAGTTTAACAGAATTATGACTTTCTGGATATATACTGTAAAATGTTGACTATAAAATACACAAGAGTTTTAGTGCAGTTAATTCATTAAAACCTATTTAAATATATTAATTACTGTTACAAAAATAACGCAGAGCAATACTCCAAAATTTTCCAGACTTCTGTTTATAGTTTTTCGTTAAATTAAGAGCGCTGACTACGATTGCATCATTAGTTATTTTCTAGCAGCTCTAGTTTTAAACATGCATACATATACATTCTAAAACACTTTTGTTGAAAATTAGGTCGATAATAGTCGGCAACACTTTACCGATTATTATCGACCTAAAATTACACACGCATTACTTTTTAACAAAATGTTTTTACTAAAAATAGCGATTGGATGCGTGCAGGCTTTAACCGCGGCCTCCTGACTGATAGTCTAATGTATCTACCATTCAGCCATAGCCGTATTATACTTTATGTTACATTTTTTCCACTTGGACTAAATATATTTAATTTCAAAGGTTTTTTTCTTTAATAAAATAACTACAAAATCTATTTTCAAATTTTCAACACAAATTTTGTCAATATATGATCGTAAATTTGAAGTAATGCTTTAGAGCGTATGTACTCCCTTTAATATTTGCCAAATTTACAAAAAATTTTTTTATATTAATCACCTAATATTTCACGAACGAGATACTCCAAAATATATTCAAAGCTGCAAAAACTAGTTTTATTCAAACAAATTGGTGTAATTAAAAAAAATTATAATAAATATTAAGTAGATCCACCTCGAAAAGTTGTACAAATGAACAAAGAACACTGATGAGTTGGTATAGCGGCGTCGAAATCAGTGCTGATCCATTCTGATAATCTTATGATTAGACTGATGTTTGTATAGCCTACAAAACGTATATTAGTTTTAAAAATTTTTAATAAAATTCCATTAGCTTTTAGAAATGTATGCTTTAAAAAAAACTTTTTTATATATGATTAATACACACAGAAAAAATGGAATATAAAATCAGCATGTCGTAATTTTGATTGGAAATCGAGTAATTCTGAGTGAAATAGGTGTGCCCCATGGCTTTTAATTTTAATACAAAATTGAGGACAATATTGTAGCCATTGTATAGCTTCTGATTAGTGGCCACCGAATTAAAAAACTTGACCAGTTTCGTACATTTTTCGAATTGCTCTAGCTCTTTAAGTAGGAAAGATATTGAAACGATTCATACTTTGTTTTATAGGGCAGTAATGATCATTTAATATTACTATGCAAAACTGAACTGGAATAATGATGTGGCCGAAGAGTGGCCGCTTGAAAACTACATAGTTTTTTTTTCATTTTATCGATTTTCAATTGAACTCGGTGTGAACCCTGTTGAAAAAAAGCATTGATTTTTTTTAGTGAAGAAGGGCTCCTTATGATATGACATGACATAAGTTTCATTGTGACAAAATAAAAATTTATAAATTTTTAAAAATGATCAACATTGATCTTCAAAAAGCCATGTAGGGATACAGATAAAAATCGTATATTTTCACACAGAAAGAAAGACACCGTACTAAATTGAAGTATTTTCTACTTACTTTGAATATTCTTAAATTGTGTACAAAAATTCTTATTTTATGTACTACTATTAGTATAAACTTTTTACACAGTCGTAGTGTGTTGGTATTTGTTTGTCTGTTGATAGCTTCAGTCGCATCCCTGAAGAAAGCCAGGGGCCAAACATCTCCAAGTCACCATTTTTGTCGACAAGTTGGTGACTTTTTTGTGACATTGTCAACGAATCGTCTACACTTTTAATTTTGCCTTTAATGAGAACAGAAGTCTTTGACAGCTAGAAAATAATTTTTTATTCTCTCATTTTGTTGTGTTGAATTCATATGCGGTTGTACGGAAAACTAAAAATGTTCATAAAAAATCCAATTTAATTGCCTTAGCTAGTAAAAAGTTTCATATGTGTGGACTAGAATCATTAAAATGCACTAGTGAATCTCTGGTACCAATGTCTCCATATGAATGAACAAAAATAAATTTTATATTAAAACATGTAAGTAAAACTAAAAATTTTATATAAGTAGTAAAAATATAAATTCTGAAGTCTGTTCTATTCCAGGATTATATTTGCAACCTATTACGAAATATGATTTTTTTAAAGTGAAATTTTTATGAAAAATAATGGGTTAAAAAAACCATGTGTGGATACAGATAAAACTCTGAAATTTTTAAAATATATAGCTTATACTTTGTCCATAATGTGCAGTTAGTAATAATCTGTTATTTTCATTTGTTACCCAAATATTACATTTTAAGTGCTGCTGTTAAAAAATTAGAAAGCAAAATATGAGGCAAATAAAAAGAGCTCAAAAATACATATTTTTAATTTTATTTTCACTTTAAAAAATCATATCTCGTAAACAAATGAAAATAAGAGATTGTCACTTAGTGCACATAACGGACAAAGTATAAGCTATATATTCTAAAAATTTCACATTTTTATCTAGGACTAAACCAACAACATACGATTTTTAACATCCTTGCAATAACAGTAAGATATGATATACTCATCTATGTGATTCTATTAAAATGAAAGAGTTTTTTGTGTAGATTAATAATCCACAAAGCATTTTAATGTTTGAAGGACCATTTCTGAGATATTAAGCGAATAATAGAAAAAGTGGTGTAAATTATGCAAATGCTGAATGACATTATATCTTTGAAATTAGAGCTGCTAGAAACGCAATCGTAAACAGGAGATAAAAATTAGCTATTTTTATTGAAACAACACAAAAAACCTCCATTTCGTTGTGCTGTGTAATCAATAAAATCATGATGAATTAAAATTAAATTCAAGTTACGACGGTATTTATTTGGTGTATATTTAAAGTAAAGCTTGAAGCACGAGCTCAAATCTTTGCTATGACAACCAACTAAAACAACACAAATGCTTGTGAATACGCATCACGAAAGTAAAATAATTCATATAATAGCTACATTAAAGTCACGTTGATTAAACTTAAAATAACTGATTCAACGCAAGTCTTCGTGTTGTTTCAATAACAAATTCACGTACTTTTAACTTGAAATAACTTTGATTCATCATGAATCTTTGTATTCTGGTATGTGATGGAAATCGATCGATTTCAAATCGCTCGATTTCATCAAATTAATAATAGCCAAATATGTGTTATGTAAATTGCACGATACAGTGAAATCGAATGTAAGATCGAATACAATATTCTAAGCCTCAGAAACAATAAAAACATCAATAAGTCATCTTTCAGGAGTTTTTGAAATTTGAAGATTTGAAATCGATCGATTTCCATCACATACCAGATTATTTCTGTATCAACTTTATTTTGGTTTAACTGTACTGGAATATGCAATCAATATGAAATATATTTATTTCAAAAGAAAAAAATGTTCTTTGAAATTTATTGTAAATTAATCTTGAATTGATATGAAACATTTGTGAAGTAAAATTACTACCGAAAAATGTTGAACTTACCTTGTTTTTGAAGGTTTCAATATGTAATTTTTCTTTGTGCCTTTCATTTCAGTTCTTCTAAAATTTGGTTGAATTCTTAAGAGAAAAACATTTTTATATTGTGCAATTTGTAGACCTCTTATTTAAGTAATTTTAGAAATGATTTTATTCAGCGCTAGGTCTGTTGAGCAAGGCCAGATTTTGTAAATACAACGATTTTATTGAAAAGATTAGAAATTTTTTACAAAATCTGCCTATAAATTGAAAAACTCGATATGTGTTTTATTTATTTTAATTTTATATTATATTTTTCCAATATTTCCTTGATCATCTTTTAGGTACATTTTGAAAAAATAAATAAACTTTTAAATAAAAACGTTCTTCAGGCTTAACTATAACCAGTCCTCCTCAATATCCAGTGTTTGTTTGGATACATATAAGATGCTCAAAATATAAAATACGCAAAAACGAAATTACATTACGTTAGCGCTCTTCGCTCATAAGAAAAAAAATTAGTCGGTCTCACAGACCGTAAGCGAAAAGAAAAGTTAATAACAATTGGAATTTACATAAATTCAAACATTAAGCTCAAGCCGAAATAATAACTTTCAAGTATTAAGAAAAACTTATTAAATTACCCATTCATTGCAAACACTCCTAATAAACATCCTAATTTATCTAAATCTCTTATTTTTTCTATACAAAAATAAATATGTATATGTATTTGAAGTTTTTTAGGCATTATTATTATTAGCCATGTAAATACAATTTAATTTTCATTTTAAAAACTTGCCACTTCTTTCGTTGGCCTTGTGGTAAATTCATTATTGACCAGATGTGTTGAGGTTAAAAATTACAATCATTTTATGTTTGTGTGATTACATTGAATATTACAATGTATTAAAAAGACAACGACATGGTTACCAAATGTTTACCACTTAGTTTTCTTTAATACCCCAGGATATAACAAAATTGTATGTTAAACTCATAAATACAGGGAAATTGAATGAAAGAAATTTTGTTGTTTGGATTATTAATGAAGGAAATATTAAAAAACAAGTGTTAGTAGAGTCTATCTATATTAGTTGGACTATACAAAGTATATAGAAAAAACATAAATAAAAAGGAACTCTGTTTTATGTATATTGCTCCTAAGCTCCGCCATTTATAAACCGCTATCGAACTTTTTTCCTTTGGAACAACTTACCAATTGTTTACTGGTTTAGTAAGTCTAGGTCTTCATTTTTATAAAAAAAACTTGGTTTATTCTCAATATTTCTCGAAGACACCACTCAAGTCTTCGAGAAATGCTATTCAAATATCATTGTTTAAATATACAAATACATTTGCTAAAATATAAGCAATTAGGCCTGTGCTGTGTTTACTCGAAATGAAAATAATATGGTTGTTATTATAAATTTTTTTATAAAAACAATGTCATGAAAATTAACTTTAAACGAAATACAAAAGATACCACAATATCTTAATACATATGTATGTATATTAGGGTATTCATTTTAATCGACTTTTCAATTGTTCGATTAATCAATTAATCGAAATTGAGGTTTTTAAATTACTCGAGCAATCGAGTAAAACTTTTATTTCGTTCGAGTTATTCGAGTAAGCCTTACTGCTAAAAATTATTCGAGTTAATCGAAAAATGTTTGAATTTAATCGGTTTTTAGTACATTTTTGTGGACAAAAATGAAACAAAACAAGTTTTTTCGCGTTTTTATATATTTTATTAATAAAAACAAAAGAAAACACAAAATTTCCTCACAAATTAGATCATAAATTGATCCTTTAAAATAGTTTTTTTTCGCTATTCGAATGTCGCGCTTTGAGAAAATTTTGCGCCAGGAAATATTTAATACTCGTACCATTCCGACCTGTCCTGTATTCAATGCAGAATAAAAATAATCGGAATTGGTATAACATTATTGCTGTTATAAATATAAATACGGTTACACTTTGGAAATATTTGCCCGAAAAAACGTAACCACTACTTTTGCTCAGAGTTAGTTTGATTTAACTTTTTATATCACAAAATAAGTTATGCTGCAAAAAGATATTTTTATATTATTTTAATAAATGCGAACCCTAAAAAAAAATATTGTAATTAAAGGTAGTCGGTTTCTTTCTCCCTATTATTGTTACTACATTATTTAATTAATTTTTTGATCATGCGGACTATTAGTATGAAATAACGTTCGAATTGAATGGACCATTTCTGAGATATTAAGCGAATAATAGAAAAAGTGGTGTAAATTATGCAAATGCTGAATGACATTATATCTTTGAAATTAGAGCTGCTAGAAACGCAATCGTAAACAGGAGATAAAAATTAGCTATTTTTATTGAAACAACACAAAAAACCTCCATTTCGTTGTGCTGTGTAATCAATAAAATCATGATGAATTAAAATTAAATTCAAGTTACGACGGTATTTATTTGGTGTATATTTAAAGTAAAGCTTGAAGCACGAGCTCAAATCTTTGCTATGACAACCAACTAAAACAACACAAATGCTTGTGAATACGCATCACGAAAGTAAAATAATTCATATAATAGCTACATTAAAGTCACGTTGATTAAACTTAAAATAACTGATTCAACGCAAGTCTTCGTGTTGTTTCAATAACAAATTCACGTACTTTTAACTTGAAATAACTTTGATTCATCATGAATCTTTGTATTCTGGTATGTGATGGAAATCGATCGATTTCAAATCGCTCGATTTCATCAAATTAATAATAGCCAAATATGTGTTATGTAAATTGCACGATACAGTGAAATCGAATGTAAGATCGAATACAATATTCTAAGCCTCAGAAACAATAAAAACATCAATAAGTCATCTTTCAGGAGTTTTTGAAATTTGAAGATTTGAAATCGATCGATTTCCATCACATACCAGATTATTTCTGTATCAACTTTATTTTGGTTTAACTGTACTGGAATATGCAATCAATATGAAATATATTTATTTCAAAAGAAAAAAATGTTCTTTGAAATTTATTGTAAATTAATCTTGAATTGATATGAAACATTTGTGAAGTAAAATTACTACCGAAAAATGTTGAACTTACCTTGTTTTTGAAGGTTTCAATATGTAATTTTTCTTTGTGCCTTTCATTTCAGTTCTTCTAAAATTTGGTTGAATTCTTAAGAGAAAAACATTTTTATATTGTGCAATTTGTAGACCTCTTATTTAAGTAATTTTAGAAATGATTTTATTCAGCGCTAGGTCTGTTGAGCAAGGCCAGATTTTGTAAATACAACGATTTTATTGAAAAGATTAGAAATTTTTTACAAAATCTGCCTATAAATTGAAAAACTCGATATGTGTTTTATTTATTTTAATTTTATATTATATTTTTCCAATATTTCCTTGATCATCTTTTAGGTACATTTTGAAAAAATAAATAAACTTTTAAATAAAAACGTTCTTCAGGCTTAACTATAACCAGTCCTCCTCAATATCCAGTGTTTGTTTGGATACATATAAGATGCTCAAAATATAAAATACGCAAAAACGAAATTACATTACGTTAGCGCTCTTCGCTCATAAGAAAAAAAATTAGTCGGTCTCACAGACCGTAAGCGAAAAGAAAAGTTAATAACAATTGGAATTTACATAAATTCAAACATTAAGCTCAAGCCGAAATAATAACTTTCAAGTATTAAGAAAAACTTATTAAATTACCCATTCATTGCAAACACTCCTAATAAACATCCTAATTTATCTAAATCTCTTATTTTTTCTATACAAAAATAAATATGTATATGTATTTGAAGTTTTTTAGGCATTATTATTATTAGCCATGTAAATACAATTTAATTTTCATTTTAAAAACTTGCCACTTCTTTCGTTGGCCTTGTGGTAAATTCATTATTGACCAGATGTGTTGAGGTTAAAAATTACAATCATTTTATGTTTGTGTGATTACATTGAATATTACAATGTATTAAAAAGACAACGACATGGTTACCAAATGTTTACCACTTAGTTTTCTTTAATACCCCAGGATATAACAAAATTGTATGTTAAACTCATAAATACAGGGAAATTGAATGAAAGAAATTTTGTTGTTTGGATTATTAATGAAGGAAATATTAAAAAACAAGTGTTAGTAGAGTCTATCTATATTAGTTGGACTATACAAAGTATATAGAAAAAACATAAATAAAAAGGAACTCTGTTTTATGTATATTGCTCCTAAGCTCCGCCATTTATAAACCGCTATCGAACTTTTTTCCTTTGGAACAACTTACCAATTGTTTACTGGTTTAGTAAGTCTAGGTCTTCATTTTTATAAAAAAAACTTGGTTTATTCTCAATATTTCTCGAAGACACCACTCAAGTCTTCGAGAAATGCTATTCAAATATCATTGTTTAAATATACAAATACATTTGCTAAAATATAAGCAATTAGGCCTGTGCTGTGTTTACTCGAAATGAAAATAATATGGTTGTTATTATAAATTTTTTTATAAAAACAATGTCATGAAAATTAACTTTAAACGAAATACAAAAGATACCACAATATCTTAATACATATGTATGTATATTAGGGTATTCATTTTAATCGACTTTTCAATTGTTCGATTAATCAATTAATCGAAATTGAGGTTTTTAAATTACTCGAGCAATCGAGTAAAACTTTTATTTCGTTCGAGTTATTCGAGTAAGCCTTACTGCTAAAAATTATTCGAGTTAATCGAAAAATGTTTGAATTTAATCGGTTTTTAGTACATTTTTGTGGACAAAAATGAAACAAAACAAGTTTTTTCGCGTTTTTATATATTTTATTAATAAAAACAAAAGAAAACACAAAATTTCCTCACAAATTAGATCATAAATTGATCCTTTAAAATAGTTTTTTTTCGCTATTCGAATGTCGCGCTTTGAGAAAATTTTGCGCCAGGAAATATTTAATACTCGTACCATTCCGACCTGTCCTGTATTCAATGCAGAATAAAAATAATCGGAATTGGTATAACATTATTGCTGTTATAAATATAAATACGGTTACACTTTGGAAATATTTGCCCGAAAAAACGTAACCACTACTTTTGCTCAGAGTTAGTTTGATTTAACTTTTTATATCACAAAATAAGTTATGCTGCAAAAAGATATTTTTATATTATTTTAATAAATGCGAACCCTAAAAAAAAATATTGTAATTAAAGGTAGTCGGTTTCTTTCTCCCTATTATTGTTACTACATTATTTAATTAATTTTTTGATCATGCGGACTATTAGTATGAAATAACGTTCGAATTGAATGGACCATTTCTGAGATATTAAGCGAATAATAGAAAAAGTGGTGTAAATTATGCAAATGCTGAATGACATTATATCTTTGAAATTAGAGCTGCTAGAAACGCAATCGTAAACAGGAGATAAAAATTAGCTATTTTTATTGAAACAACACAAAAAACCTCCATTTCGTTGTGCTGTGTAATCAATAAAATCATGATGAATTAAAATTAAATTCAAGTTACGACGGTATTTATTTGGTGTATATTTAAAGTAAAGCTTGAAGCACGAGCTCAAATCTTTGCTATGACAACCAACTAAAACAACACAAATGCTTGTGAATACGCATCACGAAAGTAAAATAATTCATATAATAGCTACATTAAAGTCACGTTGATTAAACTTAAAATAACTGATTCAACGCAAGTCTTCGTGTTGTTTCAATAACAAATTCACGTACTTTTAACTTGAAATAACTTTGATTCATCATGAATCTTTGTATTCTGGTATGTGATGGAAATCGATCGATTTCAAATCGCTCGATTTCATCAAATTAATAATAGCCAAATATGTGTTATGTAAATTGCACGATACAGTGAAATCGAATGTAAGATCGAATACAATATTCTAAGCCTCAGAAACAATAAAAACATCAATAAGTCATCTTTCAGGAGTTTTTGAAATTTGAAGATTTGAAATCGATCGATTTCCATCACATACCAGATTATTTCTGTATCAACTTTATTTTGGTTTAACTGTACTGGAATATGCAATCAATATGAAATATATTTATTTCAAAAGAAAAAAATGTTCTTTGAAATTTATTGTAAATTAATCTTGAATTGATATGAAACATTTGTGAAGTAAAATTACTACCGAAAAATGTTGAACTTACCTTGTTTTTGAAGGTTTCAATATGTAATTTTTCTTTGTGCCTTTCATTTCAGTTCTTCTAAAATTTGGTTGAATTCTTAAGAGAAAAACATTTTTATATTGTGCAATTTGTAGACCTCTTATTTAAGTAATTTTAGAAATGATTTTATTCAGCGCTAGGTCTGTTGAGCAAGGCCAGATTTTGTAAATACAACGATTTTATTGAAAAGATTAGAAATTTTTTACAAAATCTGCCTATAAATTGAAAAACTCGATATGTGTTTTATTTATTTTAATTTTATATTATATTTTTCCAATATTTCCTTGATCATCTTTTAGGTACATTTTGAAAAAATAAATAAACTTTTAAATAAAAACGTTCTTCAGGCTTAACTATAACCAGTCCTCCTCAATATCCAGTGTTTGTTTGGATACATATAAGATGCTCAAAATATAAAATACGCAAAAACGAAATTACATTACGTTAGCGCTCTTCGCTCATAAGAAAAAAAATTAGTCGGTCTCACAGACCGTAAGCGAAAAGAAAAGTTAATAACAATTGGAATTTACATAAATTCAAACATTAAGCTCAAGCCGAAATAATAACTTTCAAGTATTAAGAAAAACTTATTAAATTACCCATTCATTGCAAACACTCCTAATAAACATCCTAATTTATCTAAATCTCTTATTTTTTCTATACAAAAATAAATATGTATATGTATTTGAAGTTTTTTAGGCATTATTATTATTAGCCATGTAAATACAATTTAATTTTCATTTTAAAAACTTGCCACTTCTTTCGTTGGCCTTGTGGTAAATTCATTATTGACCAGATGTGTTGAGGTTAAAAATTACAATCATTTTATGTTTGTGTGATTACATTGAATATTACAATGTATTAAAAAGACAACGACATGGTTACCAAATGTTTACCACTTAGTTTTCTTTAATACCCCAGGATATAACAAAATTGTATGTTAAACTCATAAATACAGGGAAATTGAATGAAAGAAATTTTGTTGTTTGGATTATTAATGAAGGAAATATTAAAAAACAAGTGTTAGTAGAGTCTATCTATATTAGTTGGACTATACAAAGTATATAGAAAAAACATAAATAAAAAGGAACTCTGTTTTATGTATATTGCTCCTAAGCTCCGCCATTTATAAACCGCTATCGAACTTTTTTCCTTTGGAACAACTTACCAATTGTTTACTGGTTTAGTAAGTCTAGGTCTTCATTTTTATAAAAAAAACTTGGTTTATTCTCAATATTTCTCGAAGACACCACTCAAGTCTTCGAGAAATGCTATTCAAATATCATTGTTTAAATATACAAATACATTTGCTAAAATATAAGCAATTAGGCCTGTGCTGTGTTTACTCGAAATGAAAATAATATGGTTGTTATTATAAATTTTTTTATAAAAACAATGTCATGAAAATTAACTTTAAACGAAATACAAAAGATACCACAATATCTTAATACATATGTATGTATATTAGGGTATTCATTTTAATCGACTTTTCAATTGTTCGATTAATCAATTAATCGAAATTGAGGTTTTTAAATTACTCGAGCAATCGAGTAAAACTTTTATTTCGTTCGAGTTATTCGAGTAAGCCTTACTGCTAAAAATTATTCGAGTTAATCGAAAAATGTTTGAATTTAATCGGTTTTTAGTACATTTTTGTGGACAAAAATGAAACAAAACAAGTTTTTTCGCGTTTTTATATATTTTATTAATAAAAACAAAAGAAAACACAAAATTTCCTCACAAATTAGATCATAAATTGATCCTTTAAAATAGTTTTTTTTCGCTATTCGAATGTCGCGCTTTGAGAAAATTTTGCGCCAGGAAATATTTAATACTCGTACCATTCCGACCTGTCCTGTATTCAATGCAGAATAAAAATAATCGGAATTGGTATAACATTATTGCTGTTATAAATATAAATACGGTTACACTTTGGAAATATTTGCCCGAAAAAACGTAACCACTACTTTTGCTCAGAGTTAGTTTGATTTAACTTTTTATATCACAAAATAAGTTATGCTGCAAAAAGATATTTTTATATTATTTTAATAAATGCGAACCCTAAAAAAAAATATTGTAATTAAAGGTAGTCGGTTTCTTTCTCCCTATTATTGTTACTACATTATTTAATTAATTTTTTGATCATGCGGACTATTAGTATGAAATAACGTTCGAATTGAATGGCAAATTTCATATAAATTAAAAAAATTTTCCACTTTTTATTAATAAATCAATAAAAACTCATTAAAAACAAATAAAATTTACATAAAATTTTTTAATCGAGTTATTCGATTAATTGACCTAAATTACTCGAATAAATTTTTACTCGAAATTTAAATTTTTTGTTTGATCGAACATTATTTGACTTTAATTATTCGACTAATCGACTAAACATTATTCGAGTGAATACCTTAATGTATATTTAAACGCGTAGAACTACATTAAAATACAATCTAGTATTTATTAATTCTTACTAACTTTCGTTCTCTTTTTCTCCTTTCAAAAATTATCATCTTTTTTAATTGAATATTTTTAAACTGTTCTTTTACAGAATCACACTCCATGGCTATACGACAATGTCCAATGCTCGTGAATTGGCATTGTTAGAGAAATGGTCGTCTGATGGTGCTACATTTATACAACCCCTCTCATCGCCCACCTCTCCCAAAGCAACAAAATTTTGTTGTTGTCCCAATCGACGTCGCTACAACATCAAACAACCCAAATTAACCACCACACTACACGTTCGCAACATTTTCGTCGACAACGATTTCAATTTTATCGACGATCCCACACTTAACGAAGACGATAACAACGACGGCGGCGATAGTCAAGAGAAACAATTGACTATTGAAAATACAACAAAAAACTATAAACGAGCTAAAAGTTGGCCCAGTGCTAAACAACGAGCACACAAAAATATTTTGAACAATTCGAAATTGTTAGAAGCTAAAGTTCACAAGGAGAACTTACAGCAGAATAATGTGGCAGCCAAGGAAAATGATTACGATGATGCTGAAGAAATTATAAATAATTACAGTAGCAAAGTAATAACGAAAGAACTTAAAGAAAACGAACCAGAGGTAGTAAAAAGATTAGGAAAAGTAGTTGTTGTAGAGGAGGGAAAAGAACAATGGCGGCATAATAAAAGCTGTCATAATAATAATCGAAACAATTGTTTAACGAATGAACACGAACGAAAGTTTAATAGCAGCAGATGTTCAACTGAAGTCACCCACAAAGAAGAACAACTGCAACAAAAGCAACAACTAGAGCCAGTTTTTAGAAAATCAATTGTCAAAAAGTCTTTAATACAAAGTGGCAATGAAGACGGCAGTAAAGAAACAAACTCATATGCCAGACAACATACAACGACTACAGACATTGGAGCTAAAGAAAAGTGTGAGAACTTTAATAAAAAGACAATTACGAACTTGGAAACATTAACAGCGACTAATGAACAGCTCTTAGCAAACATAACAACATCACCATTAATCCAAAGACTTAGTGAAATAAGCGAATTAAAAAAAACTAGTTTAAGTAACACGACTCTTAGCAATAAAGCAGAAAATACAAAACAACAGCAGTTGGAAAAACTCAAACATTGTAACAATTGCCAGTTTTGTTTTAATCAAAATTGTAGTAACTTTTCACAATTACAACAAAGTTTACAACACAATCGCAATAGCAATAACAACGCAGGTTGGCACAGTTCCACTTCCTGTTCTACCAAGAACAATAATAAAATGACAATTACTTCACAAACGAATGCGACAAGTAATCGTAAATGTAGTATTGTCAAGAGCAATAATATTGCTAGTGAATGTGATACATTAACATTGCCACAAAAGCAATTAGCAGCATCTAGTAGTACAACACCAACAACATTGGCTTGTTCATTAATAAATTCTGCTAAAATGCCAACAACACCAACATCCCCAGTTCCACGTTCTAATACAAACACACCTTCATCACCTCTAACAACAACTGTGATTAAAACTACAATGGTGAAACGTAGTCCTGCTAATGAGTCGACAGCAATGACGACAACAACGACATCGCCAACAACATCTTCAGCTACATCTCCAGCAACGACACCAACATCCGCCTCATTAAATATAGAAAAATCTTTAGCATTCACAAATAACTTCCAAGATGTGGTTAAGGAGAATAAACCTGCGAATAACAAGTGTTTGACAGTTGCAACAACAACTTGTACTGTCACCACAGCAGCATCAGCAGCAACAGCTGCGACAAATACAACGTGCGCTCCTTTAAGTGTTAAAGAACGTATTGCTGCTTTGGCAATAGTAGCTGGAAATGGTAAGTTTTTTCAACTGTTGGTTTTTTGTTTAATTCTTTGTCTATTCTTCATGCCATTTAAAAAAGAATGATAAATGTGGTTTCTAGGAGGCTGCAAATTATCGTACCTTGTGTTTTACGAGCCTTTGTAAGGAATAAACATATAGAGTTATACAGGTTTGTTAAGGTTATAATTCCTCAAGATTTTTTAAAGCAAATAATAAATAAAATAAATATTAGGGACTTCTAAAACACTTCCACAAAGAGCTTAAAAATTCTGTAAAGGAAATAGGGATAGTTGACTTGCAACTGTTAATTTTGAATATGATGGATGAATTTAAGAAAGGGTCGCAGTTAAGATGCCTGAATTACTCTTTGCACAGAAAAAAATAAGTATCGTTTTTTATAATGAAAATCCCAGTATTAAATAATTTTTTTTTCAAATTTCCTGTGATAAAGAATTCCGCTATATTGATAACAATAGCATTTCAAAAGAAAAAAAATATAAATTAAAAAAAAATTGGCATGGCTGGGATACGAACCCAGGCTTTTCGGACGTAAAGCATGCTCTCTACAGCTGAGCCATATCTCAGTTATTTTTTAATGAGATAAAACTTGTTTTAAGTACTTATGTACGAAAAAAATTAAATAACTGGCATGGGAAAGAAATACATACAACAAATTATGTATTTGATTTAACGGCTCTGTTTATTATATATCTGCAATTTTTTAATAACTTTTTTATCAAAAAATGTTGATGAATATTGTATTAAGTTAATGATAAATGTTATTGAAATTCATATTTTTTTTCAATAACATGATTTTATCGAACATAATTCTTGTCTATTTTTTTCTGTGTGGCTAGCATTAAAAAAAAAATAAAATACAACAAAGCAACTATGGTTTTTTATATTCTTCTAATATGACATTTTTGGCTCAGGTTTTCGGGAAACCATGTGCTCCTGGTAGTTTTTATGGAGACAATACCATAAATTGTTCATAGTGTCTCCATGGCATGGGGCAAATCATGGTGTGTCAGTCCAGAGGTCGTGGGTTCGATTCCAGCCATAGACCCTGGGAGTTTTCCGCAGACAGGCTAATCACCTCGCAGGTTGCGTGTCTTAAAAAAAAGTTTTGGAGCACTTAAGAAGGAGCTAGCTTTTAGTTTTCTTACAAGAAAACGTTCTTCTGCCTCAGAAAGTATTTGACACATATTATTGTGTGAAGTTCTCTTTTGAAAATCAAGCTGATTTTAATCAAATGTCAAGCTAGTACACTATTTGAATCTGGCGTACCTAGCGAAGTACCGTGCGCCTAGATAACATTCTCAGTTCTTAAAAAAATAAAACAATTAGAGGGGACTGTTGGCTGAGAAGTTAGCGCGTTTGGCTACAAACCCTGAGGTCTTGAGTTCAAGACTACTATCAGGCAAGCCAACAACATCATGAATTTTTCTCATGTGCATTGGTGTGTTATTGTGTTGGTTGTTGTTGTACTGCTAAGGTGATGAAGGCACAGCACTGATCACTTTGGCAGTACTGGCAGCGATTAATGCTAACATATCCTAATGCACTTCACAGCACCCTCCTTCGTCGGTATTGTAGAACCGTCGGCGAAGTAAAAGAACTAATAAAACTGGCTGCAGAGCTTAAACAACTCAAGCCCTCTACTTGAAACCAGAGGGGATTGTAACAGTGCTCTACAAAAAACGCGCAATAGCTGGGTTGTAAATGAAGTAAGCTTTCTTTCTCTATCCCATTTCATCACCTGTTCTGTCTACACTGTCCATTTCTTAAAGAAGATAACACATTAATTAATTAACTGGTAGGCATTAATTGCCTGATTGTGTTACTTCTCTTTCTTAAAAAAACAACAACTAGAAAAAATTCTTCCTCCTATTTTACTACGATGTTAAATAACCTAAACCGCGAAAGCTTATCGTAATTCATTATGCTTCCCTTCCTTGCGATAAACAACAATATAATAAAAAAACATATGTAGTATTTATTTACAAATATGCATATAAAAAAGTCATATTATTTTAATTATTATAAAGCTTGAACAATTTCAGCACGATTTATAAATAAAATTCATAGTTCGAAAAAAGAAAAAGTTAGAAGCGCAATATCGAAATTAGTTTCGTAAAAACATGTAAAACTACACCTTCTAAATATGCAAACAATTTCCATAAACGTTCATGTAGGTATTTGCTATAATTTAATAATTTATAATATAATGCAGATATAACAACTGCAAATATTTATAAATAAGTTTAAAAAATAATTTTAAATCACTTTGGAAATGCAAATGTGAGCAACGAATTAGTTAAGCACTACAAAGTAAGCAATATGCTTTAATTATTTAAGTAGCTTTAAAAAGCTACTTTAGATTTTATAATATAGATTTTTAAATATGTTACAAATATTCGTTTTCCATAGAATTTAATATAACAGAAAGGCAAAGATTTTTGTTTAGCAATCACTGTAGAAGTTAGTGAAATCACATCCAATAAGACAAAGTAAGTGTAGGTTTCACTTTCAATTCCTGCCCAATTTTATTTTTTTGAGCTGCAATTCATTATATATAAAAGCTTTGAATCAGCACCCACTTTATGTCATACAAAAACTTTTGCTAGAAATTTCTCTCTTTACCATAATTTTTTAGGTGTGTTTTTAGCCATAATTATTATTAAAACTTTAATGCTGCAGCCTCATTTAATGTCTACAAGAAAATAAAAAAATTTATTTTTGCTTTAGGTTCACAAATCATTATTACTGAAGTTAATATTTAAAGTCTTCTGCATTTTCCGAAAGTCAAAACATCAAAATACCTCGTATATATTCCCTGAAGGAAGCCAGGGGCCAAGTATCTCCAAGTCAGCACTTTAGTCGACAATTTTGGTGACATTTCCTGCAGGAAATGTCGACAGTAAAATTGTACTGATTCACTATTGACTTAGTCACCAGTACTACTGACTAATTTTAACCCGGGCAATGTTCTGTGCTATAGACATTTAATATGTGCTTGTCATTGAGATTCCACTACTGACCTCGGAACTGTTGACTTTCTATAGACTAAGTGGTTCTTATGGGGCCATATGGAGACACTGGTACCAGAGTTTCACTAGTGCATTTTAATAATTCTAGTCAACACATATGAAACTTTTTACCAGCTAAGACAAATAAATTAGATTTTTTATGAAAATCTTTAGTTTTCCGTTCAGCCGCATATATTTTCAATACATCAAAATGAGATTATAAAAAATCGTTTTCTAGCTGTTAAAAACTTCTCTTCTCATTAAAGCTAATATAGAAAGTGTAGACGATTCGTTGACAACGTCACCAAAAAGTCACCAAACTTATCGACAAAAGTGGTGACTTGGAGACACTTGGGCCCTGGCTTTCTTCAGGGATTGTCTAAGAATCGCGTACGTTTTTTATTTTACCTTTAATGGGAAGAGAAGTTTTTGACAGCTACAAAACGATTTTTTATTGTCTCATTTTGTTGTGTTGAAAATAAATGCGGCTGCATGCAAAAATAAAAATTTTCATAAAAAATTTAATTTAATTGCCTTACCTAGTAAAAAGATTCATATGTGTTGACTAGAATCATTAAAATGCACTACTGAATCTCTGGTGCCAATGTCTGAATGTGGTCCCATAAGAACCACCTAGTCTATAGTAAGTCAATAGTTCCGGGGTCGGTAGTGGAATCTCAATGACAAACACATGATAAATGTTTATAGCACAGATCATTGCCTGGGGTACAATTCTATGCCTTGGTGCTAAAAGAACCAATGTCAAAATATTCACTTTTGAGAAAAATGCTATTTAAGTTTAAGTTTTCTACATGAGTTCATAGTAACATTGGCTAGCAAAACCCTTATGAGGCTGTTCTGGGCTACATTAAACATTGGATGTTTCAGCAAAGTAGAAGAGAGTAAAAACAGAAACCTAATGCAATGATTAACTCAAAACAGCAAAATATTGAATTTGGGCCTTTTAGCACCAAGCCACAGAATTAGGCAGTAGTACTAACGACAAAATCAATAGTTAATCCGTAAGTTTTACTGTCGACATTTCCTTCAAGGTTGTTTACAACAGACACACACTTTTATTTTCGATACACAAACATGCACACCTAAATATGTGTGTTGTAAATACTTATAGATTTTTTTTCATTTGTTCTTTTTTTATAAATAATTCATTTTGAATTAATGTAAAGCAATCGTTTCCGCTACATATATTTATACATACACTCGTGTTCATATGGAATACCCCCCTTTTATAGTTTTTCTTATAACGTATGCAACCATATTGCTGCATTCATGCATACATCAATTAAATGTCAAAACAAATTGTTAAAAAAAAAAAAAGAATTAAAACAAATGGAATGAAGAAACAATAACAAAATCTTTATAACCCTCTAATGCAGCGAGTATTTGTTAAAGAAATGTTATAAACAACAGACAAATTTCTCAAATGTGACAGAAGTGTAGATGTTAAATAATTTATTAGAATGCTAGAGAATCAGACGAGCGGACACACTGGCAGCAAACATGACAGCAGGTAACATGACAGCTGAAAACGTCAATATTCAGCTTCTTATACCAAGTAGACATTTGAAAATTTTTAATGAAATGATTGCCCTTTTAAATATGGAGACTCGGTTCTGTAACAAAAAAGATAAAAAAAAGTCCAGATTCAAGCCTTCCTTAATATAAAAAGACGTAAGTTTCTTTTGAGATAATATCATGGCTTGTCATGCATTGTGTGTCATCTCTGAACAAACTTGGGACTAAACAAGCTGGCACAGCTCTGGCTGCCTGGCCTGGGTTAGCCATCGGCTATGTTAAACATAACGCTGGTTCCTGGGTAGGGATCCCAGATTCAAATAGTACACTAGCTTCACATTTGATTAAAATCAGCTTGATTTTCAGAAGAGAACTTGACACACTAAAATGTGTAAAACAAACCAAAAAACAGGCCAAAAACAAAATATTTGTTGAGGTAGAATAGAGTTTTCTTGCAAGAAAACTAAAAGCTAGCTACTTCTTAAGTGCAAAAAAATCTCATTAGAAGAATGGGAAAAAATTCCAGATGGTCACTATTAAAAATTAGTCGAATTTGTTCCCAAGAGACTCCAAATAAAAAAAGAGAATTCAAACAAAATATTAATTTCGGGAATATTGGCTTAAGTTGTAAACACCGAGATTTTTGTTCATAAAATATCTTGATAATCAAGTTCATACAAGCCCGTCTGGCAAGCCTATTCCTGGGACTAGTCAGAATTTTCCCGCCAGTAGGTATTTAATTACGGGGTATATATTAGGGATGTAACGAATACCGATACCGATACCGATATATCGGCGATACTTCAGATTTTCCGATACATCGGTATCGGCGATATTTTACTGCCGATACGACGATACTTTTAAAAAAATTTTCAGAGTTTTTTTTAACAAATAATTTATTTTTGTTCGATTTTACCATGAATTAAATACACTTCGTTATTTTTTAAATCTTATTAATATCAATTTTAAAAATTAATAATATTTTATGCTGTTATTTTGTAAAAAAAATTATTTATTTTTTGTTAGTTTTACCATGAATTCAAATTCAAGCCGTTGTTTTTTAAATCTTATTCCAGCAAAAAAAGAGATACTCCAAAGAAGTCATGAAAATGTAGAATTCGCGATCTGGAAGTATTGCAAATTTGGATAATTTCTAATTAGTTTTACATATCCTTGCCCTTGCAAGAAGTTCTGTTTTTCGATTACCAATCACCGAATTGGAAGCGATGCTAGGACAAATTTCTTTTTCGGTATTCTATAATGATTTTTCCTTAAGGAAAAAGGATAAAAAAGTACCCATTTTCACAATTTTTTATGCGAATTTAAAATCAGAACTGTATTTTCATGTAAATTTAAGTGAATAAATATAAACTTAGAAGTCTTTTAATAATTAAGCTATTAAGTTATTTAGATGAATATTAGTTGATAAATGTCCTTTAAAATAAAATCGATTTTTTAAAAAGCATGGCGAGTATTTTTTCAAATTATAAAGGAATTAAACAATTTTTCTTGCTTTTCTACCAATTATCTGCATATTTTTAATATAGATTTGTTGGAAGCAAAGAAAATTTAGCTCCTTAAAAATTACTTCCAATGCTTTATAAATTTTAAATATTCTCTCTTATAATGTAATTTTGTATAGTAAAAAATTGCACTTGAGTTTTGTTAATCTAAACTTGAACTCAATTTCAATATTCGTATCGGTATCGGAATCGGTATCGGCGATATTTATTTTTAAAAATCGGTATCGGTATCGGATCGGCAAAACGGCGTATCGTTACATCCCTAGTATATATCCAAAGATACTGTCACTGAATAAGAGCGACAAAGCATTTCTTCCGGAAAGCTTTACCGGACACAGTGGTTTCAAATGCAATCAGCTTACAGTTGGAACCAAGCGATGCGGATTTTAAGCGATCACACCCTATAGTACAATCAAGAGATGTAATTAATCTCTTAGTAAGCAGGATTATACACACAGACAAATTTCATACTACAGTCTTCGAAAACAAGGTTAATTCAATGTTTTCCAGTAGTGATTTTGTTTCATAGGTGTTTCATGTTAATTCAACATGATTTTACAATAAGCATCAAAGAAAATTTTAATTTTCCCTATTAGAACTATGAACAAAATTGACAGTTGAGTCGTAGTTGTCAAATTCTTACAATGGATTACAACTTTTATCAACGTGAGACAACTGCATTTTAACAGTTGTGGTTTGGTTTTTATATCGACTATTGCGTTACTTTTGCTTCATTATTCCAGATGCCATTTGTCAATCAAAATTGTTGCCATATTCATAAAACATAAAATCTCAAGAAAAAACAGTAATGCCAAAACTTAAAATATTAAAAATATTTTGTGATGGCTACTACTATGGTTTAAAAAAACATGGCATAGGTAAGAACCCTTTTTTCGAGCATTATTTCGAAGATAATTAGAATTGGTTGTGAATCATAACACAAAAAAATCGTTGAGTTGGGTGGTAACATGGACAACGCAACTTAGTTGAGTGGTGAATCGTAATAGCGGCCTATATTTCATGTTGATTTAATATTCCAGGACAGTTAAATCAAACTGAAGTTGATAGTGAAATAATACGAAGAATCATGTTGAATCAAACTTATTTTAAGTTGAAACAACGTGAAATTGATATAAAAACAAAACGAATAATCACATTGAATCAAAGTTATTTAAAATTGAAACACCATACATTTAATATACTTACTTTATTAATTATTCTACTTACATGATGTGTATCCGCATAGGCATCTGAAAAATTTGTGTTTTAGTTGTCTGTCCCACCTGAGATTTTAACTCGGGCCACTTGCTTCGTAGTCAACGCGCTAGCCACAGCATCTTAAAACTTTACTTTAAATATACAATAAATAAATAGCATCATAAGTAATATGAACTTAATTTTAATTCAACATGATTTAATTAATGATTTAAAATAAAATTTACTTGAACTTAAAGTTATAGTCATGTTGATTTAGAATAAAATGCAACGTTGATAGCAATGTTGATTTTTAACATTTTTCATTAATTTAAATTATGTATCGTGCTTTTTCCCAAATTAATATTTTACTTTCTAAGTAAAATATTAAAGTTTTATTCAAATACATTGAAATTGATTATGAAGGGGTATTAGCTAGTTCCTTTGCGCATTTCATTGGGGCCAATGCAAATCGTCAGGGTAAAGGTTCGCTGGCATGTAACTTGAAACGTGTGAAAGCCTTGATGCGAAAACGCGTGTTATGGACTTTCAGCTTTACGTTTATGGTATACGATTTGTTCAGCTCTTTTATGTAAAACAGCACGAGGAACATTTATGAAGAACATTTCATTCCGCTATATCGCCGCTGAAGTGGAGTTTTTTGCCTCTTTTTTAAGAAAGGGATACAAGAAAGGGACACACTACGAAGAGTAAGAGGCTTAAAATATTCTAAAAAAAATGTTCCTCGTTGTATTTTAAACATCGCATACCTTAAACGTAAGGCTTACAGGATTTCCTATCTAGAGTCACAATTACTATGTGCAAAATTCCACAGAAAATGAATCCCAGATGTAACTTTTCAAAACTCCGATACGCGTATTTATTTAAAAATTATTTTGTTGTACAACGTTATTTTTAATAAAGATGTGCTCGTGAATGAGTTTTCGCAAACGATCACGCACGATCAGGAAAAGAAAATTTTTTTCAAGCGCGCTCACGCACAGCAAATATTGAGACTCTCACGATCACGCACACTCACGATAAAAATTGATTTTATCACGCATGCTCACGCACGACAAAAGCTTAAGCTCTCACTATACTTATTATTTATATCCCAGCAAACGCAAACTCGAACGTTTAAACTTTTAAAAACGTTATAGCGTTCACATGAAAATGAGTTTTTGGCCCAATGAAGTAATATACATGGGCGATTCTCATTTTTAATGTACATTTTGGGTCTTTTTATTTTTAGCTTTACCAATTTTATTAATAAAAATATGAGAAGGTAGGAATAATGTTAAGCGTCCAACGCTTTTGCAATATAATTGTGCAATTTTTCATATTGTACAATTATATCGCCAATGTTTATGTCATATTAGAGGGTTGCACAATATATTGGCCAAAATAAAAAGGCTTTTGATTTTTATTGCACAATCAGAAAAATTGTGAAATGTGTTGGCAACATTGTTCATTGTTATGTTTATTTATGTCAGCAAATTGGTCAATCATTTCTTTGAAAGTGTTGTGCGATTTATTGTGATTTATTTATTAAAATGACAATAATACGTAAAATAACATGTGAAATAATATTGTAGAATGGATGGAACGCTTTATAGTTTACGCCTCATGCAATGGATCCTAATATAAAATAATATTTTTAAAATGTTAATATATATGTGTATTGAGCGTTACATTTTCTTTTATGGTTGATCTGGTAATGATTTTTGCTAAACAATACACCACAAAAATTGGGTATGTATAGGGTTTTAAAGCACTATATATCTACTCTCTAAAAAAAGACTTTAAAATCGCAAGAGGAAATTAAAAGTTAAAACCATTTTTTTTAGCTTTGATAATTCTTCACAAAGATTGATACATGAGCAAAAAGCAGACTAACTCTTCTTTCAAGTAATAGCAGTTTTAATAGGCCTGATTGTGTAAGGCGTTGGAGTAAATGCCCAAGCCTTTTTTGTAGTAGATTAACGAGCAAGCGTTATGTCTATTACAAAAAATGACATAGGCGTTAATGCCAGACCCTTATACAATCAGGTCCAATACAATCGACCGACAATGTTAAAACTTATGTCAATTTCAAATAATTATTCGTACCAAAATACGACCTACCTAATACATTCTTCGAAAATATAACAACCCACAGTGTGGTAGAAGTATAATTTTGTCAAAGCAAGGCTAGCGCGTTTGACTACAAACCCTGGGATCTTGAGTTCAGGCAAGCCAACATCATGCATTTTTCTCATGTGCATTGGTGTGTTATTGTGTTGGACTGTTAAAGTGATGATTATTTTGGCAGAACCGGCAGCGAGTAATACTAACATATCCTAATGCAATTCACAGCACCCTCCTTCGTCGGTATTGTAGCAAAACCGTCGGCGAAGTAAAAGAACTAATAAAATGGCTACACAGCTTAAACAAATCAATGCCTCTACTTGACACCAGAGGGGCTTGCATCACTGCTCTACAAAAAAAAGTGCAATAGCAGGGTTGTAACCGAATTAAGCTTTCTATATCTCTCCCACCACCTTTTCTCTCTACACTATCCCTTTTCCAAAGAAGGTAACACATTAATTAATTAATTGGTAGGCATTAATTACCTGATTGTGTTACTTCTCTTTATATAAAAAAAATCAGAAATTTTTAAACAGATTATGTGCTCTCTGTCATTTCTACCCTTCAGCTACTGTTAACTTTTCTTTGACGTCCTAAAACTTATAGATAAATTATATTTAAAAAATTTTTTAACGTAACGCTCAATACATTTTCTTACAAATTTAATTTTTTTCAGAGAACACACACTATATTTTGAACCTCTTTGTCTAAGGAAATTCTGAAAACTTTAAATGTCGGAGAGAATTTTCTGCGAATTTTGACGAGTCTTCGAGGGAAACTCTAAAGGAATTTTCGACATGTCTGAACAATGTCGGAAAAATGTCTGACAAATAATCAGATAATTTTCGGATTTAAATCATAGATTATACGTCCTTTCGTATTAATGTTAAAAGTCGGATCTAATTAGAAATTTATCAAAAATCAAAAATGTCGTATAAAAATCGCGGGAAACACGCACGGTAGTTAACTTTTAAATCACGCTCATGCTCTATTACGCGATTATTTTTGATTTTAATCACGATCACCCTTGATTCACTCTTGAATCACGCCTGACACGAAAAATTGCACATCTCTATTTTTTAAAGCACACACTTTTAATATTCTTCCACAGCGTTAAGTTATTTCTTAACTTCCAAAGATGAACTCTTTAATATTGCACACTACTTATAAGGTTTTTGTTTTTGTTTTTCAGTGTTTGACTTCATAGATAAATTCATGCCAAGGAAGGGTGTTCTTTATTTGTTTTCTTCTCACAAATCTAACATTCTTCAAACATGCTTTTAAAGGATTAACAAACTAAAACTTGTTTATTTCTTTTTTCTTTATAATTTTGTATGTTTTTGTTTATAGAAACAAAAAAAAAAAACAAAAGTAAAAAATCTTGTGTTAAAAATGAAAAACTATTGCGATAAAGAGACCTCCTGATGTGAAAACAAAGACATAAAAAGTTTGTTTTTCAGATTTTATTCCTTCGTACCACAAATATTCCCAGTTTATATACGCCGTATTTAGAATTACCTAAGAAAAAAAAAAAAACAATGTATCCACAAGAACTACAATTAAAGGTGTTGGTTTTTTGGGTGCAGCCACTGCACGCAGACGCAATAATCGTCTCTCCCATATGTAACACTCGTATGTATTTCCAAACAACTGTTGAATAAATTTTTTTAACATTTCAGTACAAGTCTAAAGAAATAAAAAAAATTTCAGACCCAACTAATGGGACAGACAGAAATATCTTTACATATGGAAAATTGTATAAACAGACAGATCAAGTCATGCAAAGTGCACTTAATTTGATTTAAGTTTATGCCTTTGAAAACAAAATAATAAAATGTGCACATACGAGTATTTACTCAGGTTTAAATTTTTCATTTTACTTGTTTATCTATTTTTTAAAGATCTTCTTCTGAAAATATCATGATTATTTTTATAAGACTTGAAAACACAAAACAATATTGATTCTATGCGAAAAAGATTAGTTTGGGATAGAAATTTGAAAAAAAAAATATTTGTTTATTCCATGCTCTCTGTTTTCTTTAATTGGTTTCCATTTTTCTACACAGAAAAGAACTAAAATACGACTTAGTTTGTTGAAATTCAACCTACGACGAAAATTGTAAGATCAATTACTATAATCCAAATTTTCAATTACTAAAAAATTTTTAGAAAATCTTGTTGATCAAATAATTAATATATTCAATTACGAAATTAATTGAAACTTATTTGAATTTTTGATTGAGGGCATTAAATGAAAATTAAAACTGGTTTCAATTAATTTCGTTATTGAGTCAATTACTCGTCTGATCAAAAACAAAGTTTTCTAATAATATTTAAAAATTTTGTGTAATTGAATATTTGAATTTCAGTAATGAATGTACAATTTTCGTCGTATGTTGAAATGCAACAACAGAGTGAATTTAATCAGCAATTTTCGTAATTGAAATCGTATTTTAGTGTTGTCTGTGTAGATATAGAACTACCGACTGAGATGTTTTACATTCTTCAAATTTCATTCAATGTCTATTTCGATTTTGCAGCGTTAAATTTTTAATACCCCAATACTTCACTTTAAACTATTTTAAAACTTTAAATACAATTTATTTGCTGACGTTTAAGCATTGTCTATACGCATTTCAATGGCGCTTTACTAAATCGTCAGTTTACTTCAAACACAATTTTGAACAGTTACAAACCCCTTATCTTATGTACAGACTTTCAAAAACCATTTTTTTAAGAGAAGTGACACAATCAGGCAATTAATGCCCACCAGTTAATTAATTAATGTGTTACCTTCTTTGGGAAAGGGATAGTGTAGAGAGAACAGGTGGTGAAGTGGGAGAGAGATAGAAAGCTTATTGCTCGTTTTATGTAGAGCAGTGTTGCAAGCCCCTCTGGTGTCAAGTAGATGCATCGAGTTGTTTAAGGAGGGTGCTGTGAAGTGCATTCGGATATGTCAGTATTACTCGCCGCCGGTACTGCCAAAGTGATCAGTGCTATGCCTTAATCACTTTAACAGTCCAACAACAACCAATACAATAACACACCAATGCACATGAGAAAAATGCATGGTGTTGTTGGCTTGCCTGAAGCCAGTCTCGAACTCAAGACCTCAGGGATAGTAGTCGAACGCGCTAACTACTCAGGCAACAGCACCCTCATTTGAGAATTTACAAATAAAAGATTTTCAAAAATAAGCATAGTAGGCTTTGAAACTTATTCAAACCCCAGCAAATCATTTGTATTCGATATGAATCTATTTTATTTTTGTACACCTTTTTACAATTAACAGTAGTAATAACTTTTTTACAAGAACAATAAAATTTAAATTAAACTTTAATAAATTCATTGTAAGACATATTGTCATAATATTATTTAACTAAAGTTTCTCGTAGCGGGAGTTACAGAACGTGGGTACTGAACACCTTAAACGGTTTAGGTATTCTTCCGTTTCATAGGTCGCACCATATCTCTTCAATCTGTCAAGCTAATTTGATGGTTTCTCCACAACTTTATTCCGATTCTCTTTTGTTGCGTTTATATTTTTGCGAAGTCCACACTGAGCTCGAATAATCATCATTTGTAGACCTCTGCAAGGCGTCACAGTCCATTTCGATTTTTTTCATTCAGTCCCGTATTTCGTATATAGTAAGTTCACCTGCCCAGCACCATTTTGTCCATACCTTTGTTGGATTATGCTTTCTCATTGAGGCTAAATTAATGGCAACTTGCGAAGCTGGTGCTACTCTATTCTGCTGGGTACGTTGAAAAGTTAAGTTGATATTAATTTTTCCTTTGCTCCTTGGAATATTAGTCATGCCCTCTTTTTTCTGAATTAAGCGTTACGAACCTTAGCCTAATAATCAATTTGGATTCACAAGTAAATACGTTCGAAATAATATTATTAATAAAAAATTAGCAACTGCCTTGAGCTTTTCACATGTTTACATGTTCATATATACTTAAGTATAAAATCAGTACAAAAAAGATTGTCTTGAGTAGAACAAAAATCAGAAAAATGGGGATGAAGAAAAATAAACCACTGGGAAAGTGCAGTTTAATATCAGCTTAAAAGTGATTTAATTCTCGTATATATAAAAATTGAAATAGGATTCAAGAGAGCCACCTGACAAGTGCTGATAAGCAAAATACACGTGAGCACTGACGATGGAAGTGTAGCGGCTTCCGAAAGTGGTGCTATTCTGTTCTACTGTGGACGTTAAAAAATTAAGTTGATATTAATTTTTCCCTTGTTCCTTGGAATATTTATCATGCCCAATTCTTTCTGAATTAAACGTTACGAAGCCTAGCCTAATAATTTGTTTTTTTTGAAAAATTTATTCGACTCTATGTTTGTCTGTTACTATTGCTTCAATTTTAATTTAAAATGTTCACCGACTATAAAAACTAGCCCTGCTTTTATCACTTTAATATGTAAATGAGTCTTGTGTAACTAAATGATACGTAATTCAATTGATTTGTATATAAACATTACCATGAACGAGTATGCGTTTTTAATTTTGCAGATCTATTTTGATCTCTCCCCATCATTTACATACAGAAGATCACATAAACAACAACTTTGGGTAGACTCTGATGATTAAAACGGAGACTATCATTCGGTTAGCCGGTCGGCCCTTCTTTTGTAATGCTGTCTTCCACCACTTGAAAATAATTGAGTAGAAGTGCAAGTATGTCGGACTGTATACACAACAACTTCAGAACATTGTTAAATCGCTTTTGCGAAGCAATTTTGATTACAATTCTCTTATGCAGATTTAAATGACGGTTGCTTTCTTAAGCCTGACTGTGTTGAACGTTGGAATTGTTGTTTGCAAGTTGTGTTCTTCAGTTGCATTTTTTATTTTATTTTTTTTTTGCTATTTTTTGCTATTTTTTTATTTTATTTTTATTATAATTTTTTTTTGTAGATAAGTTTGCAGGGAAAAAGGGATTTCTTTTTAAAGAAGTTATTTAAATGTATGAAGGCGAAGAACAGTATGAAAAACTATTGTAGATACAATATGTGTATTTTCTTTAATCACAACACATGTACAAATTATATGTCATTAAAACTGATTAGAATTTATGGGATGTGGACAATTGCTTTTAAATGAGATCTGATAATGGTTGTAAAAATGCAAGTCTTATGTAGAATATTTTTCTTATTTTAAGTCAAATTTTGTAATTTAAAATGCTGAAGTTATAGTACATAAATAAAAAAATATTTTTATTGCATCTAAGCAGAAGAAACAATGAGTGTGTTGCACTACACTCATAGAAAAATGTATCATCACATTGATGACGCCCTATCATCAGAATTCTGACATGCTATAACAAATGTCATCAATAAAACGAAAACAGACATCCGTCTGATGACAGACGTTATCACAGAACTTTGTCATAGTTTAAGTGTCATTAATTCTATGATTGAAATTACATCAATACGATGTCACTTATTTTATATTACTAAAGTGTAAAATATGTAAAAAAAGAAATAAGTAAAAAATGCTATAATGTTTTTAATTTATATTTTAATATAAATGTTATGGTTTTATTTTTGGTGCTTTTACGAATTTTTAAAAAGTTTAAAAAATGGCATTGCATTGATGTACACTTATCATCATTACTATGACAGAGATAATAATAAAATACGCATGGCTTTTTTAAAGCTAAACCAGTACAGCATACTTGCACAAAAAAAAAGTATTGCAGCAAACGATAGTATGACAACTTTTCATAATATTGATGACACTTAGTCATCATATCTATGCCGCATCAATAATGCTTATGTTGACTTTGTCTTGCCGATGTTTTGAACGGTGACACAGCCTGAGATCAAGACCAATATGATGAGAGAAAATAAAATAACAAAAAGTATAACTAAAATAGAAACAACTATAATTATAATAAAATATAAATATGTATAATTGTTTCAATCATTCCATTGATGACAGCTGATGTAAAGCTTGACATCACAATCATGAAAAGTGTCATTATGTCAAAAGCGAAGACACTTGACATAACATTGATGTGAAATCACATCAGCGCTATGATGATTTCTCTTTCAGCGACATTATATTGCTGACATTTTGTCCTTAAATTTATGTCAATTAGTCATTTTCCTGATGTCGATGTGTTGATGATAGATTTGTCATTATTGGCATTGACATCACAGTTATAAAAAGTTTTATGAGGTCAAAAAAGAAGACACTTGACATTGCATTGAGTCAAATTACATCAGCGTTATGACGGTTTGTCTATCAGTGTAGAAATATTGATTGTCCCCTAAGAGCTAATAAATCAGCGCTAGTTTAAAATGTGTTTAAACCAGCAAATATATAAATCAGTAAACATATAAACCACATATTAAACGCATAAAATTTGGCGTTTAATCGTTTTGATCGATATCCCACCAGAAAAGCAGTTATATTTGACATTTATCGTGGTGCTGCCACAATATTAGTTTAGTTTAACAAAACTAGCGTTTAAACGTTCACTGATTTAGTAGCAATAAGAAAGAGTTCATTGTTACATTATTCGGTCCGACAAATCTCGACATTGTTTTCCCTACTCAAAGACATTAGCTTGATATGTTACAACAACTTTTGTAGAAGTCGTTGAGAGCCAATCTGGAAAATAACATTATTCTGTGCAAGTTTGATTTGTACCACATGGGGCTTTTCATTTGTAAGGTTGATTGCTTCTTCTTAATTCTTAGTTAGTTTGAATATATATTTATTATGTACTTAGTAATACCTTAATGGCAAACTTTTCCAAGAAACATTATTCAAAACAATTAAAGCTTATCTGTTCTTAAACAAAATCCTCATTAGTTCGTAATGATAACACTGTACAACAATATGAAATTTGTTCAAAATAACAAGGATTTAACGCCTGATTCTGGTAGAGGGGACGAAAAAATATATACATGCATCTTCGTTTTGAAAGTTTACATCTGGGATTTATTTTAGGAGGAGCTAAATCCCCCACATCCTCCCTCACGTTTAAGGTGTAAGATGTATTCAGCACTTTTATGTAAAACACCACTCTTCGTTGTATGGGTATTTTTTAAAACATTTGAGCTCACTGTATCGTCTCCAGACTCTGTCTTTGAAGAGCCATACTAGAATTTAGTGCCAAATATTTTTGTAGAACATTTCAGCTCTTAATATCGCCGCTGAAGGGAATTTTTCTGTCCCTTTTTTGTAAGAAAGATACAAAAATACCCATAACACGAAGAATTAGAATGTTGAAATGTTCCACAAAAATGTTTCTCGTGGTATTCTACATAGCAGTGCTTAACACTTATTATACCTTAAACGCTAGGCTGACAAGATTTCTTATGCCGAGTCACTATAACTATGTGCAAGATTTGACTCCCTATTAAATGAATCCCAGATGGAAACTTTTGATGACCTCTACCAGAAGCAGTCGTTAGAACCATGTAGTTTTTTTGTGTTGTACAGTGTAATTGAACGTGGATTAAATAGTTGAATCTACAGTAAAACATATTTTTTTACACTTCGCGTTTGTTTTTCTCTCCAATGTTTTTCCTGTAAACAGTTTCCCACCAACAATGGCCAACAGGAAAGAAAAGCATCATCAAATAAAAAGTGCGATAACTACCAGTAAACTAACAAAATTTTGTGTTTGTTAGCAAAACAAAATCTTTGGCACTATCTTCAACATCATATCAACTTAACAAAACGATTCATCTTAAAGCCAAAATAATAAAGAAAAGAAAATCTTACTAATTGAGGACTACCACAACATGGTTTGCAGTGACTTAAAGAAAAAATTACAAAATAAAAATAAAACACACCCAAGAGCAAACACAAAAGAAAACTAAAACATGGCCAAAAGATTGAAAAAAGAAACAATGCAACCGTAGAGAATGAACAACAAAAATTAACAAAAGTAACAACAAAGCTTACACTTATTTGAAGGCCTCCCAAACAACAAAGAGTTAAAAAATTAAACAAGAAGTAAAAGTAATAATATACAAAAAACTTAACAACAACATTGTAACGTAATTTAGAAAAGATTAAGATTAATTTTTAAACGCCTCTAAAGGTTAAAATAGGTGTATAACAAAATGCACTCACATAAGGACAAACGAAAATCTTGCACGCTCTCACACATAAGCTTATACGCATGTGTACAATTAACCCTTGCGTGCATGGGCAATTGTAATGCTTTAATTGATTTGATTTACAGAATTGAAGATAATTAAATGTTTAAATACGACCAATTGTATGCTCCTGCAGTATCCATGGAGCATTTTTTGCGGATTTGGTCAGAAAGTCGGCACAAGTTGCTAAATTCGTATCCAAAATCTGTAATATAATGTACCGAAAAACGTATTATGAATGATTGACAAGAAAGCGTGTCTCTTTGTCTGAAGGGACCTCTGTACATAATCTGAACGAATTTCATGGGGATCTAAGGGAATTTTCGACACAGGCCGTCAAAGTCCTTCTCTGGTTAAGGTCCGGAAGACTGCGTATAAATATATTTATATACATTTTCAACGTCTAATTTTTTATCAAAAAGGAGTTAAACGTCGCTTAAACATCAGATTTAAAAAAAAAATTAAGGAAAGAAAACATACTAGAAACAGAAAATTGTTCTACAGACAACAACAGTTTGACGAACAACAAAAGCAGCAGCAGCAGCAACCTAAAGTACTGAGGAAAAAACAGACCATTTAACAACTTAACATAATGATCATGACGCGACGTAATGTCTGAGACAAACATTTTTACAACAACACTACCCTGTATAACACAACATGAAACGCACCTCTTACATCAGATTTGTTGTGGCAAGAAACAACTTACAAAATCAGAATTCTGACTAAAAGTTGCAGAAAAGCTTAACACGACACGCATACAAGAACAACTACTACCAAGCAACATACAGCCAACAGTTGAATAGAACATTGTTGAACAGGAAAAAATCTCATTATATAACGATTAATACGAGTGGTAGAAGAAGCAACTTCAATAAGTTTGACCAAAAATACTTTTAAATGGCCAGGGGGCATTTGTGCTACAAATCCTCCGGTCATCAAATCCTTTATTGTAATCAGCATGTGATGTAAATCATCTTTAATAGAACAGCATCTCTATCATGGTTATAATAGCATTAATGATCATTCTGAAAAGTACTTGGAATAGATTTGCATAAATTACATAAAAAAGGCAGACACTATGGGAACCTGTGAGATTAATTTACATCAAAAAATATTTTATAACATCTAAGATATTTTTTACAAAAGTAAAAGTTTTCCCTAATTTCATTGAAAATAGTAGTGGATCCAAGCAAACTTACTTTCGCAACCTTAGAAGTACATTCGCATCGACATTGTGTATATTACGTACCAAATATATTCTAATATTTAATTTTTGTTTTACCATGAATATGAAAATGGGCAGTAATTGTTAATATCATGTAAAACTGACGACAAAAATTTGTTTATACAATTTTTTTTTGTCGGCAAGTCCAATAAAAATAAGAGTGAAATTTGACGTATGACATATTTTTATTTTAGTACTAATCGTGAAAAGTACGAAATTAACCCTTATAGTAGTAGGCCAATGTACGCGGCATGCGGCAGCGGGGGGCGATTAGCTGTTCAGTTTTCCGCTTGACATTTTAATGGTGGACAAATGCACGCGGCAAATGCACGCGAAACAAATGTCAAAAACAATCCACAAATCACTTAAAATACATTTGTAATAATTAAGTAATTAAACAACAAAATTTTTTCAATAAAAACTAAATTCTTTTTGTGAAAAACAAATTTATTTTGAAATAATATTTTTTGTATTTAATATGTCAAAGTAATAATATTTCATATGGCAATGTCATTTCAAGCGGCAAAGAAAAAAAGTTAAACAAAATTCAACTTTGCCGCGCGGCCGCTTCTCACAGTATTGGGAAATGAAACTAATTATGATATGCCAAACATTTTTTATTAAATATTCATTGAATCAAACTAGTCTTTTCTAAACTTGCAGTGCTCTCCTCGTCGCGCGCTTCCGCATACCGCGTACAATGGCCCACCACTATTAAACACATATAAGTTTTGATTGATTTGTGACGTTCAAGCTAAGTTTGGAGTTTTGGTGTCTTATAGGCAATTCACACTACCGTTTTTTGGGAATTTTAAGTGTTTACGAGCTAAACAAATTAATTTTTAGATGTTTTGCCATATAATCAAATGTCAAAAAATTTATGTGTTTCAAAATTAAACTCATTTAAAAATCAGTAAAAGGCAGGGTTCCATGTACTTCTTGATATATGCTCAGTCGATTTTTTGATTTTAGTGCTTATTGAACACGGTTTGTAATGGCGGCAAAATATGTAATAAAGTCGAAATTAAAAAAGGTTGTAGCATTTCTATAACAACAAGCAGCGTATTCTGAAAATTATGATTTGTTTTGGTTTAAAAGTATCAAGAACCTCGTTTTTTGTTCAAGTTTTCAATGCAAATGGAAAAATGTACATACACATTTAAAATTCTAATTAATAACTTCGCAAAATTATTACTATTTCGGACGGCAAAAATCTGTTTGTTGCCGGTTTGCTACCACCTTTTATGAATTCGTCATGCTGTAAACAGAAAATTTATAAAATTGTAAACTGCACAACTTTGTTTAGTTTCTTAAAATATTTGCCGAAACACGTTAAACTATAGCAGTGTGAATATAGTATTAGAAGGCCAATTTATGCGGCATGCGGTAGCAGGCGGCGAGAGCACTGCCAGTTTAGAAAATACTAGTGTGGCTCAAAAAGTATTCTAACAAAATGTTTGGCATATCATAATTAGTTTCATTTGGCAATACTCTGAGAAGCGGCCATGCGGCAAAGTTAAATTTTTTTCAACTTTTTTTCGTTGCCGCTTGAAACGACATTGCCATATGAAATATTAATAATTTGACAAATTAAATGCAAAAATTACATTTTATTTCAATAATAAATTGGTTTCTTTTTTCAAACAGAATTTAGTTTTGATTGTAATAAAATTGCGATAAGCAATAATAAAAAAGCTTAACACAAGACAAAAGAAAAAAAATGAATATCAATAACTTTTAAATGAAATACAGCTCTAAGACTGAAAGTATAAATTGATTAATAGTAGATGATATTCACCTATTGACTGCAAACCACCGACTTTGGTCGAGTAGTCTAAGCGGTAAAGAACTCTGATGAGATTAGCGGAAGCTATCGAAGCGGCAGTTCAACCCTCAAAATTTTCTTTGTCAACATGCTTCACATTTATCTCTAAATAAAAATATAATTTAATTGAAAAATTATTGTAGCTTCAATAAAAATGAACTTGCAATAAGTAATCAAATCTTAACTCTAAAATTTTAATTTTTAAGTCCAGCCAATGCCAGACAAAATATATGTTTCAGCGGTTGGTTCTTTGGTTGTTTACGTCTCTCGTGTTCGGCTGAGAGCAAGAGTGTCCCTTCTTCTCAGCCGAGTGTGGCCTCTAAAGTTAATGATGTTTCTGGCTAGGGGATTTTGGTGCAACTCAAGTTTTTTTATGTAGCTTGTCACGTGTTTAGAAAACACTGTCTTAACCAGCGGCACATCTAGGTCTTTATAAATTCGCTGCTGTAATCGTACGCAGTATTTTATTTTGTTGCTTTTGAATTTTTTCTACATTTGATGCAGAGGCAGTGCCCCATAACTAGATTCCGTAAGACCATATTGTCCCCACTGTATAGAAGAATTTTACAATCTAGGCTTAGATTAGAGTTCCTTCCAATGAGCCAATTCATTTGAGCTGCTTTTAATTTCATTTGGATCACCTTTGCATTTATGTGTGACTTCCATGTCAGACGACGACCAAGGTAAACACAGAGATATTTTACTTCAGTGTGTTGAGGCATAGTTTGGTTATTTATTTGTATAGGTGGGCAGGTTTCTTTGCACAATGTAAAAGCAATGTGTAGACATTTTTGTTTGTTAATTTTTATCCGCCATTGTTTTAGCCATTGTTCCAAAAATAATTAAATTTCTTTGGATATAAGCCCATACAGTTCGACTAATTTCATAACTTAATTCTGATTTATTAATTTAATTTTCTTTACGTGTTTGAAGCGATTTGTGAATTGTTTTTGGCATTTGTTTCGCATTGATTACCCGCGTGCATTTGCCCACCAGTAAAATTTGCAGCGGAAAACTGGAAGCTGCGTACATTGGCCTTCTACTATTAGAGAGGCAAAAAGACCCTTACAGCGAGCAAGCGAAGCCGGCTAAAAAGGATATATAAACAATTAACCCGTTATCCGGCTTAGCTGGCTGAACCGAACTAGTTGATTTAGCCGGGTTAGCTGATTCAGCCGGCTTAACCGGATAAATTTCCTAATGGCTAAACAAGCTAACGGCTTATTTTGTTTCTGCTGTTTGACAATTTACAATAACATAACGTAACATAACATAAAATGACATAACATGTTACAGTGACTTAAAGGTAATTTTATTCAGAATATTCTGGTATTTATTCAAATCGAACGAACCGTTCGCAATTTATGATGAAATATATTAGCGTGACCGCCTAATGTTATTAGTACTAAGTACTCTTACATGAAAAACAGATTGTATAATTACAATGAATATTTTTTTTTATTATGAAAAGTGCCATACATAAACGTTTTGTATAATATTAGAAATTTAGTTTTGTTGTTTTTATGAGGTTTACGTAGAATTTCAGAAATTATAACAGTTATGTGAATAAAATGAAAAAAAAAAATTAAGAGAATTCTTTATATTCTTTGACTTGCATATCCTACAATAGGGGTATCTCCAGATCAGTAAAATATATTAGAATAATTTTTTCATGCGTAGTAAAGAGATTCCTATAGATGTCAAAAGTATTAATTCTAGAAAATAAAATTATTTTACTATATATTTTATGGTACAAAACTTTATTTTTCCTACATTTTGACATTTTTCAGAAAATCTGCGCGTATATCCATATTTATAGACAGGCTCTATTCATTTTTTTTCCAAAATTCTTAGACCTGTCTAGATTATACAAAACTGTAGTTGGAATTTTAAAAATCCGTTGTCACAATTTCTTAAAGGCCCTTAAGCACAAAAATTATTTTTAAAATTGCCGATTTTCGGCCATTGCTGAATGTAGGGTACATGTCCAAAATACAAAATAATTGGCGCTAAACACAATGTCAGTAAATGTCTTTTCAGATATTTGATTAAAGAGTGAATGTGTTAAACAAAGTTTTTTACAAAATTTAGAATAATGAAGGTACTTATTATGAAAAAAATCTCCTTTTTTCAGGTAAATTTCAAAATTTTGATTTCTGAGCCTTCTTTCGACTTCAAGAATGAAAATATTAAAAAAAAATCACTTGTTTTACTTAACAATTTATGAAGAATCGATGACGGCTTTTAATTTAAAATCCCACTGGAAACTAAACAGTTATAAGCGAAATACAAAAAAAAAGTCAAGGCAAAAAAAAATTTTTTTTATTACCATTTATTTTGCAAAAGTCCCCACTGTGTAGTGCTTTGATCTCGTTTATTCAATTAAATCCATTTTTTTATCAACTCACATCAACCTCATCACCATCATCATTAACATTGATGCCTTTTAATGATGCCCTCCAGATGAAAAACGGACAACATCAGCAGTAATTCATAGAAAATAAAAAGATAAAAAACCAAGTGTTACACATGCCCGATATCTTGTTACTTTTGTTGTTACCTTCGTTTGCTATTACGTCTACACGGTATCTTATTATAGTTTTTCTGATTCTTTACAAACTGTCATTAGTATTGTAAAAAAAATTTATTCATTTTGCCGACACGCCTGTCTTTTGATTGCAATCTTTTGCTTTTATTTTGTCAACCCAACCTTTAGAATTATGCTCTAGAATCTATGATAAGTGACATGTTGCATTTCTTATACATACATATTTCTATTGTAAAATTTAAACTTCAGTTTGACATTAGGCTTTAGACGTGAAGACAGTAATTGAAAGTTAAAGGGTGTAGCTCGTAACATTTTGAAGAAATTTTTCTTAATATGAAAACTATAGAAAATAAAATTTGTTACCAAAAGCTTTTGTATACTTATAGTGTTGTCACATACGAGGCTTTAATGTAACATTTGATTTTAACGTTAAAACCAGTCATTAAAACCTGGGGGCAAATTACAGCATTCGATATCGATCGAAATTTACATTTAAATTGTATTGAAATTTCGATCGATATCGATTGCCGTAATTTGCCCCCAGCCCCCTGGCTTACCATACAAAATAATTTTCTTAAAACCATCTTAAAACCAATTTTACTTTGTTTTTAAGTAGGTTTTATGGAATACAACCTTGTTTTCGCTATACTAAATTCAGTGCTACCAGGTCAAAAAGATTGAAAGCAGCTGATAATTTTAAATGGCGCTAATGGTGTATCTAAGAGGTGAGATCACTAGAACAGCTAACATTGCTCTATTAAACATCAAACGTGTTCGAGTGATAATATGATCATCGCCGCCTTCAAACTGTAAAATTCTAAGTAGAGACTCCCTTCCTTACGGTATTTGAGATTTCCTTAGTCCATGTACACACGAGTCAACTTTTGCTTCTGCAACTTTCTTCAATTTTCTTTTGAAGTTGCATTCGTGTCCGTATAATGAAATTCTTGTTACGCAGCTTTTGTTTTTTTTACATAGAAGTTTTTGTTGCTTAATATTACAAAGAAGAAAACAAAATAGAGTTGCATGTACATGAAGCAGTGTACCCCTTCCCAATCTTCTCACTTCTCTCTCCCATAAACTCAAAAGTTGCGCAGCAAAAGTTGACTCGTATAGACATAGACTTTTAAGAGCTAACTGCGCTTCAACGTTTTTAGAAAACTACTAGAATAGTCTCTACTATAAATTTTGTTGTAGAGATGGATGTACCTGTATGTTGTGCCATGATAGCGCTCAAATAAAACAAGCAAGAAATAGTTTAATAAGAAGTAAAATAATAAAAATGTAAAACTATAATGTCTGCCACAGCAACAACGATTAAAAAAAATTACAAAAGAAAATGAGCTTTTGGAAGAACATAACGAACATGTTTTTATCGAATTGTGAGTTAAAACCTGGGCTCAAATCGTCACATCCGTGAACGTACAACTCGTCACGTAAAAACGCCATTTTCGGATTATGACATACGTGAACGTACTGTAATCCTATACATTTTATACGATAGACGTGTCACGTAATTCATTTTAGTACGATTGCCGACACGATCACGGATGTGACGATTTGAGCCCTGGTTAATAAAATTTGTATTGTGAACGAAAAATCAGCTGTTAATGTTTTTAATGTTAAAACCAGGTTTTAACTTTAGGTGTGAAAACACTATTACACAGACTCGTTAAAGTTTACAGTAAAATATTTCTGCTACAAGATCAGGCCACTACACTTAAAATAGTTTTATAACAGTCTTTACACTGAAACATTTTTCTTCATAAATTTTGTGTATTTCCACATTAACCTAATGCAAATCTTCATTCAAACTAAACCAACGTCACGATTCGTTGTATTAATGAGATAAGTTTCGCTAGAGTCGTTTTAATGAAAATCTCACCAAATATATGCAAAAATTTCATTGATCCCATGTAATGATTTTGCTAAAGTATGTGTTCATCTAACAAATTTTATAAGAAATACAATAAGCCAAAAATTATAAAAATCGATGGACAAATGTTGATTTTATTTACAATACATTAAAAAGGAAGTAGTCTCTTTCATCGGTACCCACTGTACAATATACACGCTTCTAATATGCCTATTCAAAAATCTCCTTATATTATTTATTTAGTATTTTTTAGCACCAGCAAAATCTTTCTAATTTATTCAAATAACGAAAAATTTTCAAAGACAAAAATTTTCGCAAATATATCTTTAACATGTTCATCTTATACATATCGATGTCATTTTTACATGTTTATCCACTTAATTAATGTCATTGTCTTTTATTTTGTTTAGTTTCTAAATAGCTGTTTTTTATTTCAATTAAATTTTATAAATTTGTTAGCAAATTCCTCATAAATCTTTGTCACAATAAAATGTTAATAAAATTAACAAAAAATAAAAATGAAAAAATTACACACTGGCAAATTCCAAACTCAATCAAATCAATAACCATGTTAAAGTTAAATGCCTTTTGTCTATGTGCTTCCTCTCTGTCTATCTCTGTATTACGGGTAGCAATAAACAATGCAATCACAGCAGCAATTACTTTATTATTTATATATTCTTCCACTATTTATATTTTTATCTGTAAAGTGTTAAAAGTTTTTGTAAGAGTAACTAAAACAGAATAAAAGCGTTAGGCGATGTTTTCAACCAGTAAATGAATATTGTGAAAAGACAAACTTTTATAATTCTAAAATCAGAAGTTTGTATTTATAATTTAATCGCACTTCGCATAATTTAAAATCAGTTAATTTAAGTTAAAACTCTTAATGTTTTTCTACATTGTACACTTACATTCTCCATACATTTATTTGATTGAAATATTTTATGTTTGGTTGCTTTAAATTTCGGCTACTTTGGTGTTGAATTTCATTTACCACGTTAGAACTAGGGATGTAACGATACGCCGTTTTGCCGATCCGATACCGATACCGATATTTAAAAATAAATATCGCCGATATCGATTCCGATACCGATAGGAATATTGAAATTGAGTTCAAGTTTAGATTAACAAAACTCAAGTGCAATTTTTTTAATATACAAAATTACATTATAAGAGAGAATATTTAAAATTGATAAAACATTGGAACTAATTTTTAAGGAGCTACATTTTTTTTGCTTCCAAAAAATCTATATTAAAAATATGCAGATAATTAGTAGAAACGCAAGAAAAAATGTTTAATTCCTTTATCATTTTAAAAAATACTCGCCATGCTTTTTAAAAAATCGATTTTTTAAAGGACATTTATCAACTAATATTCTTCTAAATAACTTAATAGCTTAATTATTAAAAGACTTCTAAGTTTATATTTATTCACTTAAATTTACATGAAAATACAGTTCTGAGTTTAAATTCCCATAAAAAAATTGTGAACATGTGTAATTTTTTATCCTTTTTCCTTGAGGAAAAATTATTATAGAATACCGAAAAAGAAATTTGTCCTAGCATCGATTCCAATTCGGTGATTGGTAATCGAAAAACAGAACTTCTTGCAATGGCAAGGATATGTAAAACTAATTAAAAATTATCCAACTTTGCAATACTTCCAGATCGGGAATTCTACATTTTCATGACTTCTTTGGAGTATCTTTTTTTTGCTGGAATAAGATTTAAAAAACAACGACTTGAATTTGAATTCATGGTAAAATTAACAAAAAATAAATAACTTTTTTACAAAATAACAGCATAAAATACTATTAATTTTAAAATTGATATTAATAAGATTTAAAAAATAACGAAGTGAATTATTTAATTTATGGTAAAATCGAACAAAAATAAATTATTTGTTAAAAAAACTCTGAAAAAATTTTTAAAAATATCGTCGTAAATATCGCCGATACCGATGTATCGGTAAATCTGAAGTACCGCCGATATATCGGTATCGGTATCGGTATTCGTTACTTCCCTAGTTAGAACTTCCTTAACAACTTCATTTCTTTAGAAGCATTTAGTTTTGAAAGCAGTGAAGTTTAACATTATTTAAATTTAGAAATCAAAAAACAATTAATCATTCGTTTTTTTAACTAAGATTTTTATTGCTACATCGCTAACTTGTTTAGCGGCCTACGTTTAACCAAAACAGTTCTTAATAATAATTTACATTAATTCAAATATTCAGTTCAAATAATAATTACGTAGAAATATAAAAAATAAATGTAAAAAAAAATCAAAAGATCGACTGCGTAAGAAACTCAAAAGGAAAAAAGAAGTGCAATAGTACTGAACATAGCGCAGTGTAGATCCAAATAGCAATAGATTGGTCCAACAGAGTCTGAGGATCGGAAAGTGACTGTGAAAATGAATGAAGTGACAGGATGCTTTAAAAGGAAAATATGTTAAGTGATTTCCTTAATTCGTTAAACTCCAGTTAGGTGTATGACAAGTAGGTCCAACACCACTTTTAACGCTAAATATCAATCATATTTAACACGTAGACGGACACACCCGTTAGTATGTTTTTTCTCTTTCATTCATTTATGGTGGAAAGGGTTTCAGGGGGGTTCAGGCATCACCACCCAAACAGTCAACTATAGTCAAGACTACAAAGTCTAGTTTATTTTGTACATTTCCATATTTTATTGTACAATTAATTGGTTATGGCTTTCAGATGGTTACACTACTTGTTTGTATTCGTACTGCAAAATGCACAACATGCTGGTGGGTATGGGAAAATATTGTAGTAAATTAGTTTTAAAACAATTTCAGTATTATTTTTGCTTTTCTTGTTTTTTTGTTGCATTTTTGCCATACAATAATAGCTAATAGTTGGCGATTGGTTGCTCTTAGTGAACTGTCCGTAAAGTTGAAAGGTGTTGAAAATTCATAAATAAATAAATTTAATTTAAGATGTTAAAAAAGATATTGGGTAAAAATGTAACTGGCATCGTGGTTTTCAATTAACAGATAACTTTGTATTAAAGTTTTATTTCAGTTGCTCAAAAAAAGGTTGTGTGTAAGTCTAAAGAAATTATTTCAGCTTTGTGTGATATTTGAAATATTTCACTTTTATGTGTAAAATTTACTTTGGATATTGTGCACTGCAATCAACTCTTGAAATTTTAGTGTATACGTTTGCATTTCACAAGTATGATTTTTTCATGCAATTGCAAGAGAAAATCAATGCGAAAGTTATTAGAAAAAGAGTACAGCATCTGTAATAAAATTGGATATATTTTTCATTCGTTTATTTATTTCTTGTTGTTATATTGTTTTTTAACCATATATCATATGGTTGATCATTTTAAATTTCTTCATTTCATTTTCAACGAAACGCAAAAAAAACAATATCCACTACAGCACCAACAACAATAACAAAAAGTGAGACCTCCCAAGCTCTGCCGTTTTTTAGGCAAGTCAGCAAAAGTTTTGTAAATTCTGCTGCAGCTGTCATTTCTTTGAAAGAGCGGTCAGTTTGAGTTAACCCTTAGAAGAGACCAAATTGCATTCTTTGTTGTCAAAGAATCAATAACAAAATTAATAGTTCTTAAAAGTTTTTATTTATAATCACTGCTTTCCTGTATTCTTCAGCGTTTTACGGTGAAAGTGTATGAAGGAAAACAAATGTCTTTACGATGTCGTCCCTTCAAGATATCTTGTGCAGGCCTCTAAATTGTAGAGCATATTGTAACTTTTTACGCGCTAAACCAATTTAACAAATAATTTTCTGAGTGCTTTCTAGAATATCTTCGTGCAACAAAGTATGAAATATTATTACCGCTTGTACCGAATTATTCCTTGCAACGCAACATTAAAACAATGAAAATATTTGAAAAAAGAATAAATGTCGTGTACACGTGTTTAAGTGAATTTGTGGAGGTCTCTCTCTACCTTATATACAACATGAAATTTCTAGTCATAAGATTTCTGGTCTTAAAATATTTTTTGCTTTAAGGGTTAATAAAACATTGTTTCTGGCTAATATCCCTGCTCTCGCATATGCGTACACGTACGAATATTTATGCACACAATTTTATGTAACTAAAATCTTGCAAAGTTTAGCTGCTGCAGTCGTTATGTTGGTCAATTGGCCTTATAGAAATTTGTTTTATTTGCAAGTTTGAAATTATATTCCTTTTTTACTTATTTCTATATGTATGTACATTGGTACCATGGTGGCAGCCAGCCCAACCCGCAAAGCAGGCACAATACTAGTGACTGACTCTGTTAACGACTTGTTCGGTCGCGTGATTTACGATCTCAACATTGAAATTGTGTAACAAGCAACCGTAAAATTAAACAGAAATGAAAAAAATAATAAAATAAAACAAACCCAAAAATATATTCATTGAATACAATATGATCTTCTTGCCAGTATATGTGAATGTGCGAATATTTTGGGCTACTTGGGTTGGTTATTCTTTACTAACTGACCGTTTGACTTAGCTGCTTGCTCTTTATTTCAATACAATTTGTGGGATCTTTTTTATTTTTATTGTTTTATCATTTGATCCTCATCGGTCGCACGCATGAGCAATAAAATCTTTTAACATTAATATATAAAGAGAATACAAATACAATTTATTTAAATATAAACAAAATGCCTAAATTGAGTTACGGACATAACAAAAATCCATTCATAAAAAAATAGTTTTCCTTAAAAACAAAAAATATATTTCGGGCTATTTACAAAACTTTAGAGGTTATTTTAAGTTTAAAGATTTTTAGGTGTCAGTAAAATAAAAAATTTTAATTGAAACTTATGATTTAATTCGTCTAGAATTGTAAATGTTCTTATTCTAAAAATAGCTCTTTACATATTGTTAATAGAGGCACGCACAGTGGTGGCCGGCACAAGACGTCTTGAAAGCGTGTTCATTTGTTTTGTTGCAAACACTTTAGCATCATTAATGTTGCAATCAACTTTTACAAAAAGCACAATTGCAAAATAACTTTTTGAACTTGTGTAATGTGTAGAATCCTACCCTACAACTTACAATTTCATTAGAAATGTGCATTTCAAAATAGACTTGGGTCCAGTGTTGCCAGAAAAGTTTTGCATCATGTCCCCAATTTTAAGAATGTTGTCCCCAAAAATCCCCATTTCAAAACCAAAAATCCCCAATTTTGTCCCAAAAAAATATTTTTTATATTAAGCACTATCATGCAACAAAAATAAAATTTTAATGTTTACATAATATGTAATATGCATATTATGCATCTTGCACTTCTAATTAAAAGCAAATTGTCAATATTTCATTCCACTGTGTAGTAAAACTAACAACTTTTAATACTTTGAGAATTGTTATATATAATTCACTTTCTCTCTAGGATAACGAAACATTTTTTTTTTCTATAATAAAATTTCAGAGAAATAAAATAAATTAAATGCTTTCCTTTTATCTGTCAAAAAGTTTTACGAAACCGTTATGTGTACTGAAGCATATTAAGGCTTCGCTAAAGCCAATTATTCCGCTCCTCCAAGAAACTCCATTCTGTGAGAATTTACAGCCGGGTAATTGCGGAAGTTCCGGAATCTGTTCTTGAGTTTCATGGAGTCTCAGAGTTAGCAATAACAAATTGTAGTCGTCTGAGACCACTGGGTCTGAGATCATTTTTGCTCATTAACAATAAATGGCGAGCAAACACCACCTAATCTCAGGACATATTCTTCTCTTTGACGTATCCACGTGAGATGCCAAAGAAGGGTTCGGGTCCTATTAATCTACATTAAGCTTCCCTGTTGGTTAGACAGTCAGCCCACTCTTACCAGCATTGCCAGGCACGCAACATAACGTCAGTTTATTATGAGTGATAGTTCATGAACTGGGGGTCTCCACGAGCAATAAACTTGGAAATAATTATATTCTCATCTGTCAAATTCTATTTCCAACATCATATGTTCACGTGTGGACCGCAGAAACATTTATTTGCAAATAAATTGCGACATAATTGTTCAAACTTATGTTCAAGAAATAATGTTGAACATAAGCAGTCAAATTTGATCGGCATTTGTTGTTTGCGTGAATTAAACAAAAGAAATTTGTAGCTGTGGTAAAAATACAAAGTTTTTTAAATAAAATAAAGCAAATTAAAAAAAATAGTTTTAAACAAAATTAAATAAATTAAAATAAAGACAAAAAACATCGATCCATTCACAGTGAATTTTTTAAATTTATGTCCAATACCCCAATAAGTGTTCTATAGCTCAGAACATAAGCCTATACACCCACTAAACCTGAGATTCGAAATAAAAGAAGGTTCGCTAAAACGAAGAATTTTCGATACAAATTTGTTCGATAAATGCTCGTGAATCTAAAAAATCTAATGTTCGCAAATGCGAGATTTTGTCGATAGTGTTGCGACAATAAGCTCAATTGCCAAATTTCATAAAATGTGAATGTTCGCAGCATCGAAATATGTCTCGATAAGAAGCGCAATTGCCAAATTTCATAAAATGTGAATGTTCGCAGCATTGAACTATTTTCGATAATTTATCGAATGTGTAATTTACATTCATGTGTGCAATAATTGAATAGAAAAAAATTTGCCACGATAGCCTAATGGACGTGTGCTAATCTGTTAGCCTGGAGGTACCGTGTTCGAATCTGATTGAATGCAGCGTAAGTTAAAATTTAAAATAAATAATTATTCCATTTACAATAAAATAGATAAATTAAAAAATAGAGATAACAATCTTGAAAAATTATTTTTTCCTGCATTTTTGTGGTATCGATAATTCTTCGATATTAGTTCGCTATTGATTTGTCAGCGAAGCATCGAAATCGAAAGATTTGCTGCCACGCTTTCAAAATCGTTTTCAAAATCGATTTCCATCACATACTTGTATGTGTTTGCTATAGTCGTTTTGCCAGTAATTTTCAAATTCTTTTTGCTAAACTTCTGTTCACAGTTCTATTATATTGATTATATTTTATCTTCTCGTGCACTTTTGAAAAGTCAGTAGTTTGAGTTTGGCTCGAAGCTAATTGTCAAAATTGGTCGGCATTCATCACACCTTTTCAAGACAATTGTATTGATATCAATTTGGAACAGGAGTGTTTTTGTAACGATTTACATTATAACATTTTCTGCGTTTCCTGAAAAATAGCACAAAAGTAGTTACGTGATGTTAATATATCGTCCCTACAATGTCTATTTAATTGAATCCTCTATGACAAATGCAGCATTTTGCAGCGAAGCTTGTCGTATAAATTGGAGGACTACGGTTACGAATCTAAATCGCGAATTTTGTACATTCCATAGTTGGACATAGTAGGGACGATATGACTATCGATATGTACACAATTGTCATCGAATATTTTAAGCAATTCTTTTGCTAGTACAGCTAAATACATATTGTTTAAGTAAAAATTATTTATGTCTCGGTTTATATGTTTCAACGAGTAAACCGTTAACGGTATTTTTCTGCCAAATTTCACTAGTTGTTCTAGTGTTTATATATAAATAACTACTCGTCATTTAGATGTCAACGAAGCACTACGTGCAAATTTAAAGCCTCTTACAAGGTAAAACAAATATTAATTCTTGTTTGTTTTATTTGTATATTTGTTGCTCATCGGATATACGCCAAAAAACATATTGTAAGCAAATTTCTTTAACTTCTTTTGATCCGAAAGTGATAACACAGTTCTCATTGGACACACGTTCAATTTACATCGCGATGCATTCAAACAAATGAAATTCATTAATGGAAACACTGTTTTAAAATAATCGGAATCCAATTGGAAAAAAATTAATGTTTATTAAAAGTGCTTATAGTGAAAAATCCCTCCCCACGAAAATCTGTCCCCAAATAGAAGTTCAAATCCCCAATTTGGGGACAAATCCCCTCATCTGGATACACTGCTTGGGTCCAACTAGTTCGAACTCGTTCAGCAGCTCATTTAGGCACAAACCTATGATCCAACCCACTTGAATTACATGGGTTTTATCAAAGGTTTGTATCTAAAACGAACTGCTGAATTAGTTCGAAGCAGCTTTGTAATGTAGACTTGGGTCCAACTCGGTCGAACTCGTTTAGCAGCTCGTTTTAGAAACAAACCAATGATCAAGCCCATTTAAATTACATGGGTTTGATCATAATTTTGTGCCTAAAACGAGCTGCTGAGCGAGTTCGAACGAGTTGGACCCAACTCTATTGTAATGTTCCCCAAATTTATGTTGTATTGGTTGTACAACAAAACAAATGTCTTAAGCGCACCTCAACACTTAATGTGCAGGTCTCTACAACATAGTTACTAAATATTGGTTGAATTCATAATAAACACTTGCATAAACACACTTAAGCACGTCTTTCAAGCTTTGGTTAATGATTGTAAAATTCACGACAAATGGCTGTGAAGTTCACAATCATTTGTGTAACGTATATGTATGTTGTAAATATGGTGCTATTTAATTTTATTTAAACAAATTTAAAAAAATGGGCTGCCTTCCTAAACATCTGTATGCAACGTCAAGGTAGTGTTTAAATCATGCAATTATACTTCACAACATTGCAAATCAATAAAAAGCATTGCAAATCAAAGTTCGCACGGTTGAGTTTGGGAATACGTGACATTGTTGAACTGCAAAGCAACATGCGCTTAGGAAGGCAGCCATCTTCTTAAAAGTGCCATCAACATTATTCCAATCTGCCATTCCCTGAATATGCTGCAAATTGAATGCTCCTAAATAATAAATATATTTATAGGTCATCAAGAGTTCCAAAACGTCTGACTTAAAATATTTATTGCAAAATATTTTTTCTTTCCTTTTAGCATCTTCCGTCTTATTTCATATTATGGGTCAGTGTGACCTTTACTTGTTGTTGGCTTTCATCGTAAATATTTTAGTTCTAAATAAATAAAACTAATAAATCACTTTGATTTGTAAAAAACAACGTCCCACAGACAAAATAAAACACTAGAATTGACCAACTTGTATAAAATAAAATTCTTACGATTTAAAAAAAAAACGCCTAAAGAGTTGAAAGTTTTAATTTCGGTTTGTTTAAGTGTATATTTTCTTATTAAACCTAAAGATTTATGACTGTTAGTTGATTAGCATGGCGTGTGAAAATCGTAAATTTTTAAAAAAAATTATCAGATATAATTTATTTAAGGATAGAACATTAACAAATCTAATGTCCTGTTCTGCATAATAAAGGTAACAGAGGAATTGATATTTTTTTCAAGTTTTTTTTAACGATACTAACATAGTTGCTTATAGAAAAACTGAATTCGCTTAAGTTTTGGTAATTGATGAAAGAACAAAAGCACCGTTGATAGTTCAAGGCTGAATAAAAGGTGGAATATATAAGAGGGGACAAAACTTCATTCAATAAAGTTACCACTTAATACAAAGATCGAGAAACATAAAAGTTAATTTTTATTTGGCCATACTGAATCCTGTATACCCTAAATTTGAGAATGAAATTGTTCATTTATACATTTGCTTAATTCACAACTATTTTATGACTTTTTATTATACAAATGTGTTGTTAATTTCCAATAAATATCTTTCTATACAGATTCTTATAAAGAAATTTTCAGCAATAGCTGTGTTTGAGTACATACTTGATAATTTGTAAAAATTGTCACTACTTATCACTAAATTTTAATGGACTGCGTTCGTTTGCTTTTAAATACGAATGTTTTTGTACTATTTTTCCAAGAGTTTCCAAGAGAGTTAATGTCAACTTTGAAAGGTCAAAATTGCCCAAATCAGCTTTTTCTGCCGGCTAGTTGCGAAATAGACTACAATTACGCGTTGGTGTTCCATTTTATCCAATTAAAAGTGTCGCACATTTTACAAATGTATGCGTAAAACAAAACAAATTGAAACACTAATACTTTCTTATTTCTCTTTTGTGATGCTGGCCACTTCGGCGGAGACGGCAATATCTTACGGCTCGTGTCGCGTCTGGTTAGACTGTGCCTTTACAATCAATAATCCGACTTGCACAAATGAAATATCTATGAAAAGCATAAGTCGTAAGGTTTTAAAATATGTTACTAAAAATATACAGTATCTTTACAGAAGTATTGCAAAAATGCGAAAATAAAATAAATTTGCAAATGTCTCAAAAAGCTCATCTTTAATTTTTTTAATAAAATTTCTGTTGATATAGCATACTGTTATGCATAACATGTCCAAAATTTTGAGTGGGAACTCCATGTGTTAAGAAAATAAACTTACTTAAGGTAGATGATATTCAACTCTTGACTGCAAACCACCGACTTTGGTTGAGTGGTCTAAGCGGTAGAGTTGCCAAAAAGCAACTAATGTAAAAAGAAATTTGTAACGATATTCCGTCATCCCACGACAAATTTGGTTTGCAAACAGACCGGGATTTGACGTGGTAAGACGGAATATCGTTCCAAATTCAAAAAAACCCCGTCGGAAGAAAAACACAACACTCGTAAAAAGAAAGTTCATATTTCGCACAGATTATTGTGCAGCTATAAAAGAAGCTTTGTGAAAAAATAGGCGGGAACCATTGTCACACCCACTCACAATATAAGGCTTATAAGAATGATGACAGTGAATATATTTCTATAAGGCTCTAATGACTGATACTGGTAGAGGCCACCAAAAATATATGTATACGTGTTACAGTTTACATCTGTAAATCATTTTAGGGGAAGGCCTCTTTTATATAAATACCAGTACTATTTTTATTAAAATTCCTTCTTAAAAAACGATTATTCCTAATATTGACTTTTCTACCTCAATAACTTTTTACATAAATTGTTCATTTGACCATTTTGCTTTATGGTTATTTGTTCAGAATGTTAAATGGCAACTAAATGAATGTAATATACTGTCACTAATGAATCTAAATTATCATTATTATAATTTTTCCATTTGCAATGCTCTCGAAAAAAATTATTAAAATGTCTGCAGTATTTCAAACAAAACACAACACATAACAACAACTGCAACAGCAACAAGCTGCTTGCAAAGTAACAACTGTTGCATGAAATACAAGCAAATAAACAATAATTTTCAAGACATTCATGAACATATTTAGTTGCAAATGTAACACCATTGAAACACACAACAACAATGGAAAAGAGCCATTGAGTAAGATAGAAAAAAATGGTTAGATATAAATTACAAATGCATAAAAAATATAGTCACGCAGTGTATGACAACAAACGAAATTAAAAAAAAAATTGCTTATAGTATATAACAAGCTTTTAATTAACCCTTTAAAGTTAAGGAACTTATGATGTTAAATGTTTTTATGTACTATATTTGTCAAATCCACTTGAACAGATGCTTAAAGGCTCATTTAAGGCTGATTTAGCCGACCGTAATGTTGATGTAGTTGCATTTGCTGATCGTTTCTGTCACATTGAAAAGCTAGGAGACAGAAACGCAATGAGACATAGCTTTTCAATGTGACAGAAACGATCAGCACATGCAACTACATCAACGTTGCGGTCGGCTAAATGAGCCTTGAGAGTTTGGTCTAATTTTCAAATACATATTCGCTAAAGTTGCAACATAAGGAGAAAGTCCTAAATTAAAGGAACAAAATTTGGGAAAATAATTTAATGTTCGATTCATACCATTTATGAAAAAATGCCTTGGATGTAAGTAATTTTTTTTTCTGTGCATACATATATTTTTTTAATAAAAACTTTTTCCGGTAAAAAAAAATTTTTTTTTGTTAAAACTTTTTCGCCGTTATGGCTCGAAGCAAATTTTGTAAACATTCACTCAAGACGTCTTTACAGGCCTCAAATACACATTTGTTCTTTTTGAACAAAGTCTAATCTAGACTTGGGTCCAACTCGTTCAAGCTGGCTCACCAGCTCGTTGTAGACACCCATGTAATTTAAATGGGTTTGATCAGAGGACCCAAGTCTATACATAATCTTTAAAGGGTTTGATCAAAGGTTTGTGTCTCTGGTAATTAAACCAATTGTAATTTAAATGAATATGATCATAGGTTTGTGTCTAAAACGAGCTGCTGAACGAGCTCGAACGAGTTGGACCTAAATCTATATGTAATCTTAAACAGGTTTGATCAAAAGTTTGTGTCTCTGGTACTCTGTTTACAATTGTGAAAAATGTTGATCAACATTGATTTTTTTATACGAAAAATTTTACGTGAGATCAATATGAACTAACCCTTGAAAATATGCTAACATTTTTTACTCTTCTAAAAATCCCCATGTGTTGTAAATGGACGTGAAAAAAATTGCGTTCATATTATATCTCTTGAATGCTTCATAAAATTAAATATATGTATTAACATACATATTTTCAAACTTAGGCCCGTTATTATAACTCGCTTGTAAAGTACGCGTTTGTAAAAGTTAGCTATACCTAAAGTGGGAAATAAAGTGGCCTGCAACTATTTTCCTTATTACAACTTCCCTGTAAAATAAAATTAATCTTTTTGAAAACATGGCAATACCAGAGCAAAAATCGATTAACGCCTTTAGGCGTCACTTTAAAATACTTTTAATGCACACAGCAAAGGAAGGAAATATTTATTTTTCCTTCTAAAACTATGTTTGAAAATTTTTCCGATGTTTCTATTATTTAAATACTTTCAAAACCTATGTCAGCTCCAATAGCATAAACCTCACGTTAAAATTAAAGGCAAGAAAAACTTATCTTTAGCTTATCGGACAGGTTTTGCTTAAAGTCTACTTATAATAATGAAAAACGAGTTATCAGTCCGATAATATCTTAACATTAGCTATTGAAAAGTTACAATAATGGCTGTTAGTTTAAATTAAAAATTCTGAAATATTGCACATGAAAACCTGCAACGGGTTAACTTGTATATACTTTTGTGCAACAATACTTTAGTAATTGCGACAATTGCAAATGAAAAGCGCAAAAACGTGATTATAAAATATTATATTCAAAGTAACACAAAAAAAACTAAATTATTAACTGACATGTTTATTAGATAAATAAATGGCTAAAAAAAATCTGAACACAAAATTGATTTTTATATTATTTTTAATATTCTAAATTTTCTTTTAATCTTTGCAGAACAAATACACAAACAACATGACAATTTTACTAAACATAAAAACCAGTGCAATAAACCTATGAAATTAATAACACAAAACATGACATGTCAACAGCCACAACAAAAAGAGCAGCACCAACAGCAATCTGTAATTATCAACAATTCTAACAACATGTGTCAAAAATTAGTTGCTGCTAAAGAAAAGTCTTCATTTAGAAAAGATGAAATTGATGGTAAACAAACTACAGTGGAATTAAAAGATGACACAAATGACAATTTAAACCACAAATCATCATCGTCACCATCGTCACCGACGACAGTCGCATCATTATCTACGACAACGTCATCGTCGATGTCTGCGACATCATTATTAAAATCTTCTAAAGCTGGTTCAGCTGCCACTATACCACGTTGTAGTCAAAGTCTTACAAATCATAATGCATCCAATAAATACGGAAGCAATAAAGAGACCCCAACAACTTCATTATCGTCATCGTCTGAAGCAGCAACAAATAGCATGACACTTGATAAGCAGCAAAATGTTTCAAGTAACGTCTTGTCTAAAACAGCTGCAACACCGTCATCACCATCGTCATCGGCAGCAACAACGTGCTCGTCAATGTTTCCTTTTGCTTATAAACAGCCAAATGACACCTCAATTGATAAAAGTAATAACGTTTTAAAGGCAACAGGGTTAACAAAAGTAACTCGTGGTGATACCAACCGTAACAAATTAGCTGCTTTGGATAATTTGGATTTGGCGTTAAATTTGTCCAACTTACCATTGGAAGGCGATGACGATGATGATCCATATTTTGAGTTGCAAGAATACTTAGAACGTGTCAAGGTGAGTTGATCAACTATTGATTTAACGGACTTAAAATGATAGTTTATGCTTTTTTATTGGATGATAGTGTAACAAGTTTAAAAGCTTTTTAAAACACATATAATTTAACTTGGGCCACCTCAGACATGCTTTTCTAATAGAAGAGTGACTAATAGCAATAAACTGAATATAGAAAAGGGTACAAACTTGATTGTATTCTAAATAAATTTTTTAATTGAAATTGATTTTTATTTGGGTGAAATTTGTAACATTTTAGTGAGAAAAAATTATACATGAAACAATATTCCAAGTATTAGGGAAAAACTAATCTTGATCAATTCCACAATTTGCACACTCGCATTTATTTTTGTATATTTTTATTTAAAAAAAAATAGTTCTAAGTAATTAGAAGAGGATTTCATGAAGTAATATAACGGAAAATAAAAACTGCTGTTTGTTAACTGAGATGCAATGAAAATTTTAAAGTTCTTGTGTTCATTCTTAAAAATTTTAATGTATTTAAATATCATATGCTTGCACAAATCGCTCTAAACGATTGGTCAATTCATAACTTGTTGTGGGCTTATGTATCATATAAATGCTGTTGATAATATGTGTGTTTGAGTACTTTTCCAGTAGTATTTATCCAGTAACACAATGATAGAGCGTAAAATCAAATTTACTCTTTGTCCAAAAAATATTAAAAAAAGTTGACGAACAACATTTTGTAAAAACTTGCAAGTAATAATAATGAACAATAAACAACGAAATAAACTTCAACTTTTTAAAAATATTTTGAAAAAATTTTAAAAAAATTGGCACATAAAAAAAAGAAAAGGTTTAATTCAATTGCTCAGTTCACAACCTATTGTAAGTGTTGTATATCGTTAAAAATGTTGTTGGTATTTTTCACATAAGCATGTTTCTAAACAAATGTTTATTTGGAAATTAACAACAATAATTATACGATCTATAATACATACAACAGATTGTGAATTGGTTAAATATTTTTTATTTTATTTACATTTCAAAATAAACTTTATTTATTTATAAACATGTTTTTATGTTGCCCAACTGTAATTCAGTCGAAGCACTAAATTGGTCTAGCAAAAAAGAACTGCTCTGTATTATAAAAAAGTCATCCATCCACCATAGCATTTCAAGATTGCTTCTCATACTTCTTTAGGAAAAAGCGCTGCGCAAGATATCATTCGGCGTGTTTCAAATATATATTCGCAGCAGTAAATAATTTTTATTGAACTTTTAGGTTGGAAAACCACATTCTACATGTTAAGAAAAATAATTTGAAATTGTGGCTGCTAATATATATTTATAGCAGCATTGGTATTTGTTGCTAAAGCATTTAAAGCAACCCCAATGTCCTAATTACATCATCACGATATCTTACGCAGGGCTTTATTTTAATTGTACTTGGCAGTTATACAATTTTATTGTAAAAATTCACAATGTATTGTAGGAGTTGCATGTTTTATTAAAATTTTTGTTGTTGTTTTTTTTTTGTATTTAAACCGGTATTATGTTCAACATTTCACGTGAAAATACATATGAAAAAAATGGCATGAATTGTTCATGAAAAAATGTTGCGTAAGTAGTATTCTGTTTTTTTTTCAGTAAAACATTTAAAATGTAACTCCAACATTTTAAGTTTTCATGCGAAAAAATATGAGTGGCGTTTGTTTCGCATGGAATTTACAACAAACACATGGAGTTTCTTAAAAATGTAAGAAATTGTAGAATAGTTTAAGGGCTAGTTAATATTGGGTACATGTCAAATTTTTCGTATGAAATAATCAATAATGCTCAACATTTTTCAAAAATTTGAACAGAGTACCAGGCTGTATATTAAAATATGCCTAGAACATTGTTTTTGTTAACACAACCAACTAGACTTGTGTCGTGGTCGTTCAATAGTTCAGAGGATAGGCACAACCAGGGTGACCGTTGAAAATTTTTAAAAAGTGGCACAAAAAGAGGATTTTGAGGAAAAAAGGGGCACCAAAAAGGGGATTCTTTAAAAAAAAGGGGCAACTTTTTTTAAAAGGGAATAATTGAACCAAATTCTAATATTTAATGAATTTCTAGGACATATAATGCTTTTGAAATAAACTGAATCAATTTTGATGTTTTTTCGTTCAAAAAACTGACTGCTTTTTATATAAATTTTAGACAAACAATGCAAACAAACCTTGTTTGTATAAAATTTATGTGAAAGGCACTCACATTTTTTTTAGCAATTTCCATAAAAAATGTTTTACTCAAGTCGCTTGTTTGCATCTGGAACCAGCACATTAGTAGTGTATATCGAAAAGCAGTTTCGCTGAGTAAAGATTTTTGCATAGCCGGCCTTCGGTCGGCGAAGCCGCTGAGTATACTGAGAGTAGAAAATTGTTGAGACCGGCCGTAGGCCGCTTTTCAATATACCAAGAAGAAAAAATACTTAAGCCCGGCCGAAGGCCAGCTACGCCAGGAATATTTTGTAGTAAAATAAAATTTCTTAACAATTTTAATTAATTTCCCAATATTTCTTTGAACCGACGATGTCGATTGGACATATTTTAATCATTGTTGACGCTATTTGCAAATTGTTCTTGATGTTATTTCACTTTTTAAAATACAATAACGTCAATTGATCTTCTATTACTTGTCACCGATTGCAGAAGTAAAAGGTGAATAGTCAAAAACATGTACATATATTTGAATTTGTTTTCATTTTGTGGACATTATGACACATTTCAAAGTGTCATAATGGTCATAATAATAATGTCATAAAGTCCATGGACTTATTAAAAGTGTCACAATGCCATTTTTAGCAGTGACATAATGTCTTTGGACATTATATCACTGGATATTGTGACATGGCACCAAAATCTGCATGAAAATAATTTTAAAAATATATAAAGCTGCGTGATTTTCATAAAATTTTTTAACAAGACGTTCTTGTTCGTGTTAGTGAATCAGGCTGTTATTTTTAATCATTTTAATACAATAATGAATATATATAGATCTAATTTCTTAAACTATTTCAAAATAGTCTTTGTCATAAGACTTTACATGATAGACTCAAAAACAAATTTTTGTCTTGAGATTTTTTTTATAAAAACAGTTTCGTGCCATAAAAAGCTTATATTAAAACAAGAAGCATCATTTCATAAAAAGGGGCAAAAAGGGGCATAATATTACAAAAGGTGGCAGATTTAGGTCATTTTAAAAAAGGGGCACTAAAAGTGGCAAGGCAGTTGAAAAAGTGGCAAATTGCTACTTTAGTCGCAAAACGGTCACGCTGGGCACAACATATCTTGAAGGTATTTTTAAGACATTTGTTATGTGTTAAACACTTTCATAACATTGATGTTGTGACGAGCATGTATTGCAAAGGACTTTTTAAACACACATTTTTATGAACTTGTAGGGTGCGATGATGGTTTCCACACAAGTTCAAGTTCAAAAAATTACTCTCAAATTGCGATTACTAGTACATGTTACTTGCAACATTATTGTTGCGAAAGTTTTTGAACCAACTCAATTACCACTCAAAAACTTAAACTTCCAGTACTTGAAATTCAACTGGAAGTAAACTTCAGTTCAAGCTTTACTTCAAGTTCTTTTTAAGTTTAAAATAATTTAAAAGCAATAAAAATGTATGCTCACTTTCTTTTATTTGTCGATTAATTAAAAATTAAGCTACGGGAGTACCAAAGAGAAACTTTACACATGGATACATTCAAGTTATGGAGTTGCCACGAGATTTGCCTCAAAATATGGAAAACATGAAGTTTCAGAAGTTCAAGTTATTGAAACAGCAGTTTTTATTTAAAAACTAGTCTAGTTCGATTGGTAATACTTTTTACAAGAATTTAATTGCCAAGTCACCCGACTGCTACAAATTTTCCAGAAAAATAAATTTGTATAGTATTTTACTGCTTTAATAAAATTTTCTTTGATATTGATTCAATACTAAAATGTCAATAAAAATTGGCGCCAATTTGTTCACACATTTTCATCTCTTTATATCACACACATGTGGGCAGTTGTGAACGAATGCCTTTTTTAACAATCTTTTTTCACACTTAATTTCCCTTTAAAGAAATCAAACAATTTGGTTTCGATAGTTTTTTCTAACATTATTTTTTATTGTAGTTTTGTTTGTATTTCCGAGCCCATACAAACATACATATAACAAGAAACATGTGTTAGCAATTTTAATAAATGTTGCACTTGTCAAACTATGTAATTATATTAATGACACTATCAACACTTGTGTTGAACATATGGATTTCAAATCTTTTTAGCACATATTTTAGATTTTATGTTATTTTTTCCAACTATTTATTTCAACATGAGAAGCAAATATACATATATCCTAATTTGAAATTCCTTATTACTGGTGATAAAATTTTATTTCAGTATTAAATCTAAATCAAATATTATGTCAAAGTTTCTTAATTTCCTTAAGAATTTTTAATATAATTTTTAATTTATGAATCTTAATTTCAAATCTAGGCCACTATATCCACAATCTCATTATAATAAAAAGCGCCAACGCTCAAATCTTTGGCTTCTAATGAGTCTAGCAGTAAAACAAATTGTACTTTTAGTTAATTAAATTGAAAAATAAAAAATAAATTACTAAATTTGTTAAGGCAAAGTTGCGAAAATACAAAAAGATGAAGCATATAAAAATATAAAAATGAAAAAAATGGATGAAGCTTCACGTGTGGTACATATGCTTAAATATATTAATTCGTATGTGTAATAATTTAAATAAAAATAACGGTATATTTGTCATAATAAAACTAATAATTTTTCGCTTTTATTTTGTAGAGTGTGGGCTGTTGTCTTTTTATGGTAAATTTATAATGGAGAAACTGAAAAAAAGTCAAATAAGTTTTTTCTTAAAACATAAAAAAGGCTTAAACGTTATTTTTTTAACTTTCCCTGCTCCTTGTTATATGTTAAAGGAACTTTTCTTAGATTAAATGTTCAAAAATACGATTTTTCCCAATTTGCATAAAAGAAAAACTATCTAGTTCAAGTGATTCGCTTGATGTTTATGGTAATTTCTTTTTTAATATATTATTTAAAAATCGTAAAATCCAATTATAATTTCTGGTATTTATAGAAAAAGGTGATGACACCCATTTCTTTTCTGCTGTATTCATTTTCTTTATGTTATTTCATTAAATGTAATTTATAAACATGATCGTATTAAAAGTTTTAATACATGTTTTTCTTTTACTTACTTTTTGTATCAGCATTTTTACGCTCGAGAAAAAAAAATACAAAACTATATGAGTGATTCTCATGCTAAACGCACATTTTTTGTTTGTTTTTTTTTTTTTGTTTACCAATGTAACTAAATGAAATATGAGAAGGTAGAATTCATATTATAGTTTCCGCCTCATTCAATGGATTCTGAAAAAATTATATTTTTCGATTTTAATATTTGTACGTAATTGTTATTTGAACTGAAAATGTGTATAAGTCGGAAGTTGTTATGATTTCGCTTAAGTTCACAATAATTGAATTAATGTAAATTAAAATTATTTTTAAGAGTGGAATATTAGAATATCTAATCAGACTAGCAGAACGGATTAGTACTACTAATTTCGACAGCAGCTACGCTGTCATCATCAGCGTCCTTTGTTCTCTTTTACCACGTTTGATCGTGGATACTAGTATTAATGAAACATTAGCTATTTTATGAGGAAATAGAATTTTATGAGGAAATAGAATATGAGGCCTATTCCTTATATTAATATGGTGAGCCGAACAAATTTCACCTTCTGATTCTTTATTCCAATTTTCGATTTTTTAAAATTTTTGTGTATTGAGCGTTACATTTGCTTTCGCGGTACACAACAAATTAGTAAAGGGTTTGAAAGCATTATTCATCTACTCTCTAAAAATAAAAAATATAGTAATCGCATGACGAAATTAAAAGTTATGGCCATTTTTTCAATTTTGACTTGGGTTTACATGGAAAAATAAAAAATGTGTGTCTTTCAATATAATTATTTACAAAACTTTATACATGAGCAGAAAGTAGGCTAACTTTTCTTTCAAATATGAACAATGTTAATAAAATCGGCGAACAATGTTGAAAGTTATGACAATTTCAAATAATTATTCATACGACCTACCTAATACATTTTTCGAAAATATAACAACCCACAGTGCGGTAGAAGCAAAATTTTTTTTAACGAAAACCAGGAATTTGTAAACAGATAACTCTATTTATATCGTTTCTACCCTTAAGCTGCTCTAAACTTTTTTTAACGTCCTAAAATTTATAGGTACATTATATTTAAATTTTTTTTATATAACGGTAATACATTTTTATACGAATTAAATATTAATTGAGTTATGAGTTTTTAGTCGAACGGTATGGCTTTTATCCAAAGTTATTTAATTACTTTGGGTTAAGTTCGTTTTCAATTTAATTTTCAATCAAATTATTATTATTTTTATTTCGATCCTTTAGAATAAAAGGGTTCCAACTAACACTTTGGACAAAATGCCGTTTTCACAACTTTCGTTTTCACAACAGGCAGTTCCATATGGTATCTTACAATGAAAGTACTAGTTAAAATTGGTTCAAACTCAGAAATTTTGTAATTTATTGATTTAAAAATGTTCTTTTTGTCAATTAGATATACTTGATATACTTTATTTTACATGGAACCTTTTTATTCTAAGAGCTCGATTTAAGAAAGAAATTCTAAAGCATGCCCTTTACTTTTTTTTAGCATGTTCAACTCTTTTTAGGTTTTTTTGATTTCTGTCTCGAAACATCTGATGTCAGTTCAACCTTCCGTACATCCAAATTTTTCTTTGATTTTTTATTGATTAAATTGAAGAATTGTTATGTTTGTCATGTATTGTTTTTTTTTATTAATAAATTCAAAATAATAGATCATTTATGCAATTTTAGTTGTTAAGATTACTGGATTTATGAAAAAACTTCATTAATCGGTTAACCGGTTAATACCACAATTAACCGGTTACTAACCGGTTAAGCCAAAACCTCTATTAATTAATTGAACGATTAACCGATTGTCAGAAACCCGGTTAAATGAATACCCTAGTAATGAGGCGCTCAATACACAAGACTGTGTACAACAACAATAAAAAAATATATAATTTCTAATATTTTTCAAAAATTTGATGTGTGAAATAAGAGAAGCAAATGCAAATATTCCAAAACCGTTATGAATTTATCGTCGTTTTTGGACAAATTCATAGTTTCTTAATGTGGAAAATCAACAGCATGCATTTCGGACACGTCATTTTGTATGAAGAGAGTATAAAAAGTATTTTCGTTTTTTATTTTTAACACGTAGCGGACAGGCTTACAGATAGTCAAACTTATGTACATTTATTTATAATCTATTAAACCATGCTAAGGGACTATTCACATAATACATAACGTCCCAGGGGAGGTTGAAGAATTGTTATTGATTAGTATGAAAACACCAAAAATAGCGATACGTAATATGTCAGTAGCCTCTAAAGCAGTTTTTATTTTAAAATTTATGTGCTTATTCCATTAAATATTTTACTACTTTCAGCGGACACGAAAAAAGCATTTGAAATGAGAATCCGCCATATACTAAAAATCGTTTGAATACTTTATCACACTTATCAACATTTAGTAATCAATGTGCTGATGATAAAATTTTGTAGCGTGGGTTTCGGTTGTAGCGAATATATACCAAAAAGCAATATCGGAAAATATTTTTACAACACATTAAAACCTAGTGGCTGTTATGTGTTTCTTGAAAAATCCACTTGAAACAAAAGTCCCTTATTTGGCATCAAGACTTAAAATGTTCCAGATGCGTTTCATATGTTTTTCACAGAGTAGTACTCCTCTAAAACTTTGTGAAAAATCTTGATCAGTGCCCATGTTCTGTAATTAATGGGAGAACGTTTCAATGCGAGTAAATTTTTATCATCCTGTAGAATACAGGGCGAGTAACAGAACCTTAAATTTTTTTTGTTTATTTTAATGTACCGAACTTAGTTATTTTATAAGTCACCCTGCAAAAAACGGGATAACAAATATAATTATTAAATTTCTCTCGATGCGAAAACTTCTCGCCAGTTACAGAACATGGGCACAGCATTGACTTTTTTGTACGAAAAAATTGACATGCTACATTGTTTTACGTTCGTAAGCAAAACTAATGTTGACTAAAAATATTGCAGTTACCTGTCATATGTTTTTCACAAAGTTAAGAAGATTGTGATCTTCAAAATGTTTTCAGAAAAATTATAGATATGCCCAATTCACAACTTATTGTATGAGTTGTTGGTAAATTCTATATAAATATTTGCATAGAAATATGGTTCTGTAAAAATTGAAAAAAATATTTATTCAACTACTTAATTAGAAAAAAAGTTGTTACAGCTGAAACTCAGAGACTATTCTCTATGCAGTATCACTAGCAATTTATTCTCACGCTAAGCATAATCTCTGATTGGTTACCACCGTCTTAAAACTTAAATAAGAAGTCTTCTTCATACTAATAGTTTTCGCTGAGCGTATTTTGCAAATATACTCATACGCATTTGAGGGTAATGCGCTCATAAAATATCAACTTGTGCAAATTTCTTTTTCACAATATAAATACGATCTTTTTTCAAATTACACATGTAAAAATGTAAAATTTTTGTGTCCTGCTGTTGTTTGTGTATTTTGCAACAAGTAGTTTTGTCATTTGAAGTCAAATTTATGCATACGTACTCTCGCGACGATTGTTAATACCATGTTTAAGCCGATTTTCTTCTTTGTCGAAAATTGTCTCTACAATTACAACAGGATTTTAGTGCGGCTGCATTACTGCTCAAAGTTTCATATAAATAAATTTATTTCTTGGTTTTGGTGGGTTTCTATATCGCAAGCTGTAACACTTGGTTTTGCGCTCATGTGTCATGCGATTATAGTGGTGGGTGATAAACTTTAACAAAATTGCGTTAAAAGTTTCCATAAATTGCTTATACATATATTGTTAAAGAGATTAGTTGACAAATAATTGTAAATAATTTCAAAAAAATAAAATGTTTATTATAGATTTACAATATCATTATGGAAAGAAACAAGTAAAGATTTTGTTAGACAGACTTGTAACTTAGCTGTTAATAGAGATAATAGAGAGCTTAAGAGAAACAAGTAGCAAATGAAAAATGGTAAATATTAGGAAAATTTATTTATTAATGTTTTCAACAAGACAATATTTTATGTATGAGAAACCGGCATTAAAGTAAGTATCTAATATGTGGGGGTTTCTTTGAAATAATTTTTGAGAAATTTTGAGCAGAATTGGCTATTTCATGTGAAAACTCTGACGAAAACAATTAAATTGAAATTAATTAAAATTTTATATAAAAATTATAAAATTTAAAAGCAATAAAGAAGTGCTGACTCTTATACTCTTATGAGGTGGCACAAAAGCTTATGCAGATATTCACCCCTATCGCGGACAACTATTCCCATGAAAAACTCCCAAAATTTCTGATTTTCTATCGTGAATGTTTCCCTCCACAAAGTTTTTGGGAGCGAATTTACAAACCTAAAAAAATTGGCATCGCCAATATTTACTACCGCGAATTTTTACAAAATAACTTTACAACAAGTGCCAATGGGAACGAAAAGGGAACATTTTAGTTGTAATATGTATTTGAGGCAGGAATTTGTTGAATTAGTTTTTTATTTTAATAAAGGATCGTAAGTGTTAATAAAAAGCAAAACAACTGTCTAGTGGAAGAGATGTGCACCAGTCAAAGTGCCAGCCATTATCACTATTGGAGTCACCGCGTACATCTTACCACTAGCAACCAATTTATCTCTAGCTCACCAGGTATCGACATCAGATAAACAAGCCGATCGGCTCACAGCCGGCTTAAGAGCCGCCGCCGATTTTCAATGTAACTTCAAGCCGCCGCCGATCCGTGCGGCTAGCCTCGGCTCAAAACTGCAGCCGGCTAATTGCTTTTTTAGTCGCAAATTTGTACTACATATTTCAAATTATGTGAAAGTCGTCAGGGGCTCGAAAAATTGTATATAAATTTTTTTTAAAAAGAATTACAAAAAGAAAATTTTATAAAATTTCGTAATAAAGAAGTTCAACATTAAAAAGTGCAATTGATTATATACATCTTATCGTAAAATATTCGCGAAATTTGCGTGATACAAAAGCAGCCGCTGTCAGCCGGCTCAAGCCGGCTATGAACGCCGCCGATTATTTTTTCCTAAGCCGCCGCCGCCTTTTTAAGATGGCTTGTTTCTCTGATCGGCATCAATCTTTATTCAACGTTTAATACTATAAAAGCTGTAAAAAGCATTTGACCTAGAGATAAACGCACTTAAATCTGTATTATTTTTACTTTGTCTCCGTTATCGATAGCGGATATGTCTTTGATGCAATCTCTATGGAATGCTACTCCTCTTTCAGCATCATAAACATAGTTAAACGCTATTAATTTTTTAAAATGTGTATATTTTTTCACACAAATTATTTATAAAGGAATGGCAAATAGTTCACAATAGAAACTATTACTCCCAAATAAATCACAATAGAAACTTTTACTACTAAAATATTCGCAATACCGTTTTGTTGGGAATAGTAATATAGGTTTGCACCAAAGCATGTTATTCCCATAACATTCGCAATAGGGGTAATTACTTCCTGCCGACATATTTAGACTACATACGGTATCCAACAGGACCCTTTAAATTTTTACATGAAATAGTTGCATGTCATATTTTATCACACATTAAGAAAATGTTACATAAATGTTTTTTAGATACACCTAAGATATTTTGAACAATATGTACAGAGTACAACTACTGCAGCATTATTTAATAAATATTTCATATTAATTTTGTGTCGTATGAATTTGACATCATTTGACCTGAGAGACAAGATACATAAATAAATTTGAGTTGCACCCAAATCCCCTAGCCCGAAACATCATTAACTTTAGCGGCCACACTCGGCTGAGAAGGAGGGACACTCTTGCTCTCATCCGAACACGAGAGACGTACACAACCAAGGAACCAACCGATGAAAGAATATTTTTGTCAGGCATTGGCTAGACTTAAAAATTAAAATTTTAGAGTTTATATCTGATTACTTATTGTTAGTTACATTTTATTGAAGATACAATAAATAAATATAGCCGATAAAATAAAATTTGATATTTCAGTTGAACAGAATACCGGTATTTCGCAGTTTGTAAAATAAAAAATTATTTTTTGCGAAAAATCTTGTCTCAATTAGACCACTGCAGAAACTCATTTAAACATGTTTTTAGGACATTTGTTTTCCTTTCAAATAGTTTTAGTACAGTAATGATGCGAATAATAAATACTCCAAGGCCCTGCAGTCATGTGCTCCTAGATACCTAAAAGCTCTTAAACATTTCTAAAAAAGGAAGAAACATTGGGTTTTTCTACGACTTTTGCCAGCACTTCGCACGAAATGATGAACAGAGTACCATGATTTATTGTGTTCAACATTTCACGTCAAATGCTGCCAAAATACATATAAAAAATTGGCATGAAAACTGTTCATGTAAAAATGTTGAATAAGTAATGGGAGTAGTCTGTTTTTCTTACCCTACGTCTTCACGAGACATCGACTTGAGCATGACATGAACATGACGCCGGCAGAGCAACTGTTGTGGTGAATACGTGTGAAGTCCATGTTCTGCCTTATCAATGCATTTTGTGGTAGTGCAATAGAGATGGAATATTTACCAATTTTTTCTGTCTCTTTTCTTTCTATTGAAAATGGTTGTTGACGGCGAATCTCATGGCGAACATTGATGCTCAGCCACATGTTCGGGCATCGATGTAAGAGCATATACGAAACATGGACATGAGCGGTATACATTAGCCATATGCGATTTTCGACATGATGTTCATACCAAGTTCATGGCTAATTTAGGCACCCAGTTAAGGAAAATATATGAAATGTAGCTGCAACATTTTAAGTTTTCATGAAAAATGTTGCAGATGTATAAGGTTTGTTATTGTGTTAATGGATAAACATTTCTGGAAAAGTACTCAAACACACCTACTGTCTCTATTTTCTTTAATGAATAATTTTGTTTGACTTATTGTTTCATTAAATTTTTATTATCGCCAATGTTGGCAGCCTGATAAAATTATGAATTGTAATTATGAATTGTACAGAGTACCAGACCAGGATTTATACGTATATTTATGTGTGCTTGTGCAGAGCTCTAGTGTCTTTGCGGCATTTAGCTGCTCCAAATTTTAGAAAAGTGCAAAGGTTAAATATTTTATGATAAAATTGTCGAAAAGGTAATCAGAGTTTTCATAGATAAAATCAAACATTAAAATTTCATTAACTTTCCAAAAGAAAGTTGTCATTCTTTTATATGGAAACAATTTTAATAGAAAATTCGCGTTAGTTTCCTATTTAACATTTTGCGAACAAAAATAGTTTTATTGATCATTTTTCATAAGTGCCTAATTTCTTAGCAGTCATGTGTTATTGTTATATTTTTTCTATCAATATCCATATGTACATTTTCATATCAAATGCTTATTCTATTTGACAGCATTGTTTTTAGTGGCACAGTTTAAAGAAAAAAACCAACCAAAAACAATTTTTCTTAATTTCTTAGCAGTTGCTGCACCCTAAAAAGAAACAATGCAATATAATAAAATATACATGCAAATGCCACTATTTATGCCAAATAAATAGAATTGTAGGCGTATTAATATAAGCAATCAACAGCAACAACAGCTTACATCTCCTCACACCAAAAAAACAAATAATCACGGCTACAAAAGTTTCAAAAAATAAAAATGTAAATAAAACAAAACTGCAACATAAGAAAACCTATATACGAATTTATTCAATTGTTTGTAAACCAAACAATATTAACAACAGAAGAAAAGTCTCATATATGAGACTGAATATATTTAAGTGAAAAAATTGCAGTAATATGCAACATTTATGGCGGCATTTAAAATGCCATAAAAGAGACGTGTAATCTGAAAACGTTGGAAAAAGATACAAGCGACATCAACAAAAATAAAATGTATACAAGTTGCATGAAAACAAAAAAAAATTATAGTACTAAATGCATACAAAACTTACAATATGTGATGATACATAAACATTTACATATATGTATGTATATTACTTTGAATATTTTTTTCTTCATTTATAAATATTGCTTACTGCAATAGGAGCTAAAGGAAACTACAATTAACGCTTGAAATCCTCTCAAAAATAAATGAAAATAGCTTTTTGTCGTTTTTCTTTCTTTCTTTATTACTGATTGTGTTTTACTGATAAGATATGTCTGACTGAGTTGAACAATTTTCTTTGCAAAAATAATAAAGATTTTTTTGTAGCAGGCTTCATTAGTGCAGTGAACAATTTTAAGTAACTGTATACACATTAAGTAATGAAAGTGTTAAGAATCTGATAGCGTCATTTATAATAAATAAACAACAATTGCTGCAGAAGCTGCCAACGACAGCACCACAAATGGCAAACAATTGTATATAATAAAAGAAAAAACTCATTACGTTTTATCATACCATGCATTTATCTTACATGTATTCATTGTGGCGAGAAACATTTGTGTTTTTCATAGGGGAGCTTCTTTTTAACTGGATTTACAATGCCTTATTTTTTATAAAAAAATTTAATAATTATTTGAGATATTTTTCTAATTAAATTAAAACAAAATATATATATATATATATATATATATATATATATATATATATATATATATATATATATATATATATATATATATATATATATATATATATATATATATATATATATATATATATATATATATATATATATATATATATATATATATATATATATATATATATATATATATATATATTTATTGTAAGTTACAATACTAGATTGCCCGGAATTTCGCTTGAGCTTAAGCCAACTCATTACATTATTTTGCATAATGCCTAATAATACTAATCTGTTAAAATTTTTGAAAAATAAGTCGGAAGTTATTATTATTATTCGGCTTAAAATCAATAATTGAATTAATGTAAATTCAAATTATTTTTAAGAGTGGAATATTAGAATATCTAATCAGACAAGCAGAACGGACGTTTGATCGTGAGGAAATAGAATATGAGTATCTTATTCCTTTTTATCAATATGGTGAGGCGAAATTTCACCTTCTGATTCTTTATGTATTTGAAAACTCGTGGTTGTGTGTGTATTTGTGCAAGGGCGTATTTTGCGGTGATATAACAAACAAATTCGCTGCGGAAACTTTAGTAAAACATACAGACTTTTACAAGTCGATTTAAAGTTTTACATAAAAAATTTGTGGATATTATTTTGAAAAAATGCTTTATCAGAAACTGTTGAAGTTATTTTAGTCGAACTGTATGGGTTTTAATCCAAAGAAATTTAATTATTCCTTTACATCCTTCGTTCAATTTAATCTTTCAATTAAATTTTCTGTTTATTGAGAAAGGATTTTTCACAGCATGCAATAACTGAAAAGTAAACAAAACAAAAAATATTAAATTTAACTTTTACTAGTTTTTCGGCTCTTTCCGAAATATATGATTAAGAGGTAACGTTTACTTTAAGGATAACTTTTGTATACCGAACTTGGCGTTAAAGCCCACTGTTAGTCGTACATTATGAAAAGGGTTTAAGCTTTCATACAACTGATTGAAGTTGTTTATTTTTTACTCTTTACTGAGTACGTTGGTTTTCATTTGGCTGTATACATACATATACGAGCCGATTAATGTTCGGAACACTGTTGCCAGCATGACCCACAATGAAGTAGAGCCCTTTATAAAGTATCTTAATGCCGCGTTAATTACGTTTCCTTCATATCAGCAACAGTTAGTTTGCTCTCCGAATATATTGGAAAGCAATTACAAAAATAAATTATTGAATTTGATCGTACTCGTCGCAAGGTTGCTTTTGCTGTTGCGTAATATTTTACACAAAACAAATGTTTTAAGCAGTAAGTATTTTCGCAGGGCTCTAAAGCAAAAATAAATAAACATATACAATTGTTTTGCAAAGTTGTATATATCTTACAAAAGTAACTTTGTGTTCCCACTTCTATAAAAGATTCTGATCCCTTTTTTTTTATGTATCCACTGTTCTTGCTAAAAATAAGAAACAATTATTGACTTTGAAATGCAAAGTGCACTACATTTCCTTAACTTTGTCATTTAATCTCGATCATTTTATATTTCTGTTTTTGTTGTTCTTTTTTTGAGTCACTAACCAGTCACCACAGATTGGCCGTCACTCATTAAATCTATAAATTTAGCGAAAAAAGTAAAAAAAAAATTAAATAAAATAAAAAAGTATTAAAATAGCTTAAGCTTTGAAAACAAATAGCAACTGTCATTAGCAACAGTCAGTCAGTAGCTGTAACTTGTAAGTAGCATCGGTAGTAGCACTTGCTGTAATTGCAACAGCATCAACAACAAAAGAAAATATACAAAAAAAAAAGAAAAGAGAAAAAACAATCTTAGTTAACATTGACAGCGGTAAATGAACTTTTTATTTTTGTTATTATTCACATTAAGTTGTTAATAATGTAATAAAAATGATGGCTGAATGACGATGCTGTTGTTGTTCGCTCAGTCGATCTTATTGCTGATCATCTGCAGTTGAGCGAGGTATCAAACTTTGGCTGTGTGCAACAACCAACCAAACAACAGCCTTTTGTCAATGATTTGTTGATAAGCTTTCGTTTTTCATTTGATCATGCATAAAATATATAGTATTAAATATTTTTATTCCAAGTCATTGCTTTATTAATGTTATTTCATTACATCTTCATGTAAGAGATCATACATAAAACACTTAAGCCTTTCAAATTAAATGTTTATTTTGAAGTAATTTTTTCTTCATTGTCAAACCATAAACATGTCGTAAGCAATGCATTATGAAGATCTCAATTTATCACCATTCAGTTTTAAAGTGGATAAAAATAAGTATTGGCAGTTGATTTTTGTTGTTGCAATTTTTCTTAAGATACAGTAGTTTCTTAGTTTTTATTTTGTGTTAAATCTTTTCATGCAACAATGTTGCTAATGAGTAAATTTAAAACTTCATTGAGAATTACAAAAAAAAGTCCAGGATTATAAATTGTTTTAGCGTTTGTTTGGTTGAGTTAGAAAACTTGTTTCTGTATTTAATTTATGGACACTCTTGTGTTGGTACAATTTATATGATGATGACTAAAGAAATTAGTTTCCAGAACAGTTCTTTATACATAATTAATAAATCTAATTTATTTGTCATGAAAATTTAAAATGTTGCCAATATATTTCATATTTTTTACGCAAGATGAACAGAGTACAATCGAATTCGGTTAAGCCTGGTACTCTGTTCAACATTTCGCGGGAAATGCTGTCAAAATACATATAAAAAAAAATTGCCATGAATTGTACATGAAAAAATGTTTAAAAAGTAGTCACTGTTCATCTGAGAAAAACATATGAAATGAATCTGAAACATTTTAAAGTAGTGTACACATTGGCGAACTTGAGTGATAGTCAAAAATTCATAAATTTTGAATGATACTTTTGACTGACCAGACTATTGATCATGTTTGACACTCAAACCGCCATTCAACAAAAAGTTGGACACACAAGGATGGTAAATAACAATATTGTATGCGCTTTATTGACAACAAATTTTTTTTATTAATTTGACTATTTCGAACGTATTTGCTTTGTGAATCTAAATTGATTATTAGGCTAAGGTTCGTTGTGTGTGAGTGTTCTGTTGTGTATGTTGAAAAATTAAGTTGATGTTAATTTTTCTCTTGTTCCTTGGAATATTAATCATGCCCAATTCTTTCTGAATATAACGTTACGAACCTTAGCCTAATAATCAATTTAGATTCAAAAATTTTTTATATTGATTTTTTTTAGTTTAATTATATTGGTGTCTATTCGGGAATACGCGTCGACTAAATGAAAAATACATGGCAAACAAAAACAAAACTGCATAAACTGTTTTTGTTTATCATACAAAATTTACTGGTTTTACAAGAGAGAGATAAGCGTTAAAATTCTCACGTTTATTTGATTTTAGAAATGTATAGAAAACAAAAACAATTAGTGAAATTTTGTTTTTGTTATCATGTAATTTTTCACTACTTCGACTCGTTTTCCCGAATAGACACCATTATTTCTTATTATTTAACAACTCCTCGTACGATTTTGTCTTAACATCTCACACAGCCAACCTTGGATTTAACAAAAATTTATGAATTTCTAAAAAAATAAATTTCCGTGTATAAGTAATGAAGTTTATGCTACAAACGATAACTCTTGACCGACTCTTTTTTGTAAACACTAACAGTCAAAAACCAATATGACCGCTGACTGTCATTCAACCGCGACAATTTTTGTGGTTGACTGTTGACTGACGGTCACACTATCGATCAAGCTAAAATTTGGCTAAAACTGTCACTCAAGTTCGCCAATGTGTACCCGCGCCGGAGTTCTGTCTCATCATTTATACTATAGAATAAGAAGCAGTAACATTTTCAAAATGACGAATTTTCCAAATGTTATTTTTTCCCAAAACTCATATTACTTCACTTTGCTTTCAAAATAATTCTCAGTTGTATATGGGTATTTCCACAGGAAAGTCCACTTTCTGTCACATTCGACCCCAAGCAATTATGTTGATTTTTTAAAAGGAACGTACGTGTTTTTACATATTCATATATTTTTGTAGGCCGTAAGTAGATCTATATTTAGTAAAATTTTAGGAAAAATTGAATCACTTGGTTCTGAAAAATAAGCTAACTTTCTTGGTGTCGAACGCGACAGAAAGCGGACTTTCCGGTGAAGATGTCAATTGTGAGGCAGCTTTGATGAAAATAATCGTAAAGGAAGCCATATGCGTTTCGACCTTTGATACAACTTGAGTAGGTTGTAAGCGAAATTGCAACGTTTGTGGGTTCGTTGTATTGAGTTGTGTCTTGGTTGTACGGAAGATTAAAAAGTTTTGATTTTTTTGCCATGTTGTACAACATTCTCGCAATGTTTGTATGCCTGTCACATACTATTTTATATATTGTTTCATGATTTCAATTTGAAATCCTGAAATCAATATAATAAAAATAATTGCAACCAATTTTTTGAACTTAATAACTATATTAATTGATTGCAATAAAATTTGATTGCAATTAAATTTGATTGCAATCAACTGATTACAATCGAATCCAGTGATTGCAATCAAAATTAAACCAGAATCAAATACATCGTTCTCTTCAAATGATACTCCTTCTTCTAGAAATAAAGCTCACTCTGATAATTAAAAAAAAAAACTGCATGAAATGGCTAACAAACCTACGTTTTGGTACGTTTTTTATTCTGGGTCGTATTATTGGTTCCGCAGGAAAGGAAAACTCAACGGAAATATATATCGATCGATGTGCAAACTAAAATTATGCATTCTTGTGGTATAAGCTTTACGCAAAATTGATTTAAATTTATTTTAAATTGATTTTAAATCAATTTCGCGGAAAGCTTTGGAATTTGCATATCGATCGATATATCTTTCCGTTGAATTTTCATTGCCTGCGGAACCAATAATACGATCCACCATTTTGTTGGACTTTCACTTTAGTTGTGATTTCGGGGGAATGTATTGAAGTCATATGATTTCAACAAAAATTTTATTGCAATCAAATTGATTGCAATTAAATTGATTGCATTCAATGATAAAAAAATTTTTTTAAATGATTGCAATCACAAAAGATTGTAATTTTTACAACATTTTATTTTGAAATCTGAAATAATTTTGAAATCAAAGAATGAAATCAATTTGGTTGAAATCACTGTAATTGCAATCACAATTGATTGCAATTTTTTACAGCTCTGACTCAAACACACCTAATTTCGAAGTCCGCATGAAATAATTAATACGAAATATGTATTTATAAAATTATGTTGAGGTAGTTGTGTTCTTTTTTTACGAAATATATCAAATACTATTCAAGCGACATTTTCTAAAAGTGTGAAATAATATGAACGGCAGTTATTTCTTGCAAAAATTTTTAAGAGACTTGTTGGATACCGTGTTTCATCCAAAAACTGCGAGAGAAAGTACTATATGAAAGGTATTGTACCAATGCACAAGCTTTTCGTATTTTATTAACTCTCATTTGTTTTTTTAGAGTTTTAATGTTAACATATGAAGTTGACAACTTTTAAAAATATACCTTAAAGGTCTATCTACAGAAACGTAACCAATTCAATTGTTGAACAATTTTCGAACAAGTGTCATTTAATATTTCGGTAGCTTAAAAAGCTTGACAATGTGGCTATTTAATTAAATGAAAGTAAATAAAATTGAACTTTTATACAAAATCAAAGATTAAATTTTTCTAGGAAATCTATTGCAAATGCATACATACGTACATTTTTATATATTTTCTATTTTCTTAAACCAACAATACATGACAATACTCAAGGCAATTAGTCTTGACAATAAGACAAAAATACCAAATAAAAATATGGCCATAAGAAAACCAAATTACTTACAACCAAAAAAATACAAGAGTAACGAAGCAATGACCACTAAATTGCAAATGAATACCAGGATTTAAATAGTTAAATACTAAATGGCAAAATAAATAAAATAAAATCCGAAAGACAATCATGGCAGAAACTTAAATTTTGTTGACATTGCGTTGATTTTCTCGACATGTCTTTTGTGCAACCAAAACAAAAAGCTCAAAACCAAATAAAAATTGGTCATTCAACAAAAATTGACTTCTGTACACATGCAAAAATAAAGATTGCCTGCTTGACTGCCTAGACATTCAAATGAAAAGAAATGTTAAGCAACATGTTGCCAATTGCTGGTTTCTATCTATATAAAGCTGCTTTGCTTTGCTTTTGCCTTTCATGCATGTCATGTACTGTTATATTAAAAATGCTTTTTTCTTGCTTTTTTTTCAAGTAGCACTTGTACTTTCATGTGACAGTTTTATGCTTTGGCCAATGAAAGTGACAAGATACGTAAGTTTTGTTTCGACAAACCCAAAAATACTAATCAAGTAAAACAATTTTCTGCATGCTATAGTCCAAGTATATTTGAATAACTATAAATTAAAAGGCATGTATAACGAAAGGATATCAAACGTAAAAACAAAACATTGTCATAGACAAAATTCATTTATTGAAGGAAAAAATTTATAAAAAATAATATAACAAACTAAAGTAACAAACTATGAACAAAAATTTTATGGAATGCTTATTTCTAGGGATGTAACGAATGCCGATACCGATACCGATATATCGGCGATACTTCAGATTTTCCGATACATCGGTATCGGCGATATTTTACTGTCCGATACGACGATACTTTAAAAAAATTTTTTCAGAGTTTTTTTTAGCAAATAATTTGTTTTTGTTCGATTTTACCATGATTTTATTCACTTCGTTATTTTTTAAATCTTATTAATATCAATTTTAAAAATTAATAATATTTTATGCTGTTATTTTGTAAAAAAAATTATTATTTTTTTTTGTTAATTTTACCATGAATTCAAATTCAAGTCGTTGTTTTTTAAATCTTATTCCAGCAAAAAAAAGAGATACTCCAAAGAAGGCATGAAAATGTAGAATTCGCGATCTGGAAGTATTGCAAATTTGGATAATTTCTAATTAGTTTTACATATCCTTGCCATTGCAAGAAGTTATGTTTTTCGATTACCAATCATCGAATTGAAAGCGATGCTGGGACAAATTTCTTTTTCGGTATTCTATAATGATTTTTCCTCAAGGAAAAAGGATAAAAAATTACCCATTTTCACAATTTTTTTATGCGAATTTAAACTCTGAACTGTGTTTTCATGTAAATTTAAGTGAATATATATAAACTTAGAAGTCTTTTAATAAATAAACTATTAAGTTATTTAAAAGAATATTAGTTGATAAATGTCCTTTAAAAAAATCGATTTTTAAAAAAGCATGGCGAGTATTTTTTATAAAGGAATTAAACATTTTTTCTTACTTTTCTACTAATTATCTGCATATTTTTAATATAGATTTTTTTGGATGCAAAGAAAATGTAGCTCCTTAAAAATTACTTCCAATGTTTTATCAATTTTAAATATTCTCTCTTATAATGTAATTTTGTATAATAAAAAATTGCACTTGAGTTTTGTTAATCTAAAGTTGAACTCAATTTCAATATTCGTATCGGTATCGGAATCGGTATCGACGATATTTAATTTTAAATATCGGTATCGGTATCGGATCGGCAAAACGGCGTATCGTTACATCCCTACTTATTTCTGTTATTTCGATTGCATGCGCAAAGTAATAGCAGAAATATGCTACTGGCGAATTATTCAAAAAATATGCAATGGGAAAATTATGTGACATATAAATATATTTTATTTTGGTATATGTGTTTAATATTGAAAATTCTGCAACCGCAAGAGACTTTTATTGTTATGTCCTTAAAAAATTTTAAACATACTAAACTCAAATATTTGCTCAATTCACAACACATACGTTGTAAGTCGTATAAATGTTGTTGGAAATTCGCAAATAAACATGTTTCTAAACAAATGTGTACCATGTGGAAATAAACAATAACATTTATACGATCTACAACACATACAACAGGTTGTGAATTGGCCAATCAACTTGCTGAATTAAAAAAAATAAATTTTAGCAACTACAATATCATTTAAAAATCTGATAAGTTCGTTTGTAATAAATCAATTTTCTAAGTTAATGTTCAATTAGACGCAATTTTAGACAGCTCGCTAGATTGTCTGGTAAAGTTTAAGATTTGCGCTGAAGAGTTAATGATATTTTTGTAATGAAACACATACTAGATCGCTGCAGAAAAACACCTTAAGACGTGTTTAAGACATTCATTTTCTTTTCAATAAAGTATTGCTGCGACGAAAAGATACTGAGCTATAAAAAACAGATATTTCTTGAATTAGTAGAGCTTTTAGAATTCTATTACGCGTCACACTAACTAAAAATATGATTTTCGGATAGTGCTTTCAATCATTTCTTCCTCGCAAAATTCAGAACTATAGTGAAGGTATCTGAAAAAAAAACTTTGTCTTCAAAACGTGTGTTTGTGCAGGGGTATACTACATAAGCACATTAATTAATATTCTTTACCATAATAACTAAAAAAAAGGAAAAAAAATTTTATACACAATTAAATAAATTAACTTCTTGTTCAATTTATAAAGCCAAAATATTTAAAAAAATTTTAGAAGTGTTAATTAATATACATTCATGCGTAAATGTATACTAGCAATCAGTTACTTACTTAAATTAAAATTCAATTGTTTCTCTACACACAATAGGGCAAACATATATATCGATATTTGAATAATACCTTAAATTGTCTTTATCAATGTGTCAGCTGGACAGCAACTTATATGAAACAATTTGCCTTAAATCAATTTTCTGTTTCGTTCAGCATCTTTTAGGTGACCTTGAGTATTTTATTATGACTTTCTTAACTCCATAGTACCAGGGTTGTCACATATGGCGATTTCAAGCCAAACGTGGTGATTTTTAACCTTGCCTGTCGTCCAAATTTTGCTTTGGCGACATGGCGATTTTTCTGGCGATTAATAACTTTTTAACAAAAAATAAATTGTGGCCAAACGTTTATCATTTCGAAAATTTATTTTGCGAAATTCAGTATTCGGCTCAAATGGCCTTGCAAAAGGGCAAATGCAAAATATCGTTGCTTTTTTATGACCAAATACACAAAATTGTTGCTGTATTTTATAAAAAAAGCTACGATATTTTACATTCGCACTTTTGCAAGCCTATTTGTATCAAAAACTGAACAAAGCTAATGTTATTTTTTTGCTTTATTAAGCGCTACAAGGCTATTTGCATTAAACACTGAATCCGTCAATATTGTACAATTTTCGCAACTTGTTATGGTGAAAACACAGAAAAAATCGACAAGAATTATGTTAAATAACACCATGTTAAGCTAAGTACTCTGTTCAAATTTGCGAAAAATGTTGATCAACATTAGTTTTTTCATACGAAAAATATGACAAGTAGCCAATTATAATAGCCCTTGAAAGTATGCTGCAATTGTGTACGTTTTTAAAAAAAGCCCAATGTGTTTGTTGTAAATTCCACACGAAAAAAGTGGTGTTATATTATTTCGCATGAAGACTCAATATGTTGTAGATACATTTCATATGTTTTAAACAAAATAAACAGAGTACTACTTCTGCAACAATTTTTCATGAGAAATTCGTGACAATTTTTTTTATATGAACTTTTGACAGCAGTTCGCACAAAATGATGAACACAGTACCATGCTATATTGAAAAAATATATGAATTTCAATAACATTTGTCATTCACTTAATACAATATTTCGTTGTATGTATTTCCTTCCCATGCCGGTTATTTCTTTTCTTTTCATACATAAGTACTTAAAACATGTTGGGATATGGGTCAGCTGAAGAGAGCATGCTTTACGTCCGGAAAGCCCGGGTTCGTATCCCAGCCACATCAACATTTTTTTTATTTATATTTTTTTATCTTTTGAAATAATTTTGTTATCAATATAGCGGAATTCTTTATCACAGGAAATTTGAAAAAAAAATTATTGAATACCGGGATTTTTGTTATCAAAAACGAAACTTGTTTTTTTTCTGTGCAATGTTTTTGAAAGAGGATGACTAATCTGCTGAGCAGTTTAGATAAATATATTGGACTAGAACTCATTCCATTTTTCTTATATGTATTAATCGTAATCATTAATGGTTCTTAAATTTTGATGAAAAAAATGTACAAGAAATAATTTTTGGCGATATTTTTTCTACTTTTGGCGATTTTCTGCTATTTTTATGCGACTATTTTATAAAAATTTCGATAAAGAAAAACTGTTATATAAAAATTTTTTTTTTTATAAAATATGTATATCTTAAGGAAAACTGCACAAAATGTATTTTAGCGACTTTTGGTGATTTTTAAAATCAATTTAGCGAAATAGGCCAGAAAAGATCTGACAACCCTGCATAGTACTTGTATATTCATAAAAGTTTGATTTAAATCTTTTTGATTGTTTTTTAGTTTTTCGTTTCCCCTTTTTTATAATTTGTCTTGTTGTTTCAACTTCCACAACACGCTAAAGAATTTGACTCACGCTATGATTGGTTTTGTTTTTCAACTCCGTCATGCCCTGCAAATGAATAAAAGTTATGTATATGTTGATGTGTGTTTTTGGTCAATGCCAATGTCAAATAAATCATTGCTTTTCAAAATTTCTGGCTATAATTTAATTTTGATTTTGCTAGCGATGAAGCGCGCATTAGCACGCGAGACAAGAAATGCTTTTGTATCATGTTATTAAAAAGTTATCTACAGTATGGGCACTGCAAGACTAATGAATAAAAAATTGTGATTATAATTTTACAATAGGTGTGTTTGAGTACTTTTTCAGTAATGTTTATACAGTAACACAATGATAGAGAGTACAATCAAATTTACTCTCTATTCAAAAAATATTCAAAAAAGTTGTCGAACAACATTTTGTAAAAACTTGCAAGTAATAATAATGAACGATAAACAACGCAATAAACTTCAACTGTTTAAAATATTTTCAACAATTTATATAAAAAAATTGTCACATAAAAACTAGAAAACGTTTAATTCAATGTTTTCATTTTATCTACATTTCAAAATAAAATTTATTTATTTATAAACATGTTTAAATGTTGCTAGTTTTTACTGGAAAAAATTTCACCAGTAAAATTTAGCAAGTTCTTAGCAACAAAAATGTTTCTTATACTCTCTCGTTACAAACGTTTAAAAGTAAACGAACGCAATCCAGTACAAATAAGTAATAATTTGTACAAATTATCGAGTACTCAAACACACCTAATGTCGAAGAAAAAACTGTGCAGCATGTTGTTAGTAAATTATAAATGACTTGCTTTTTTTTACAAAACAAAAGTAAATTAAAGCTAAAATATCTTAAATTCCTTACCGGAATTTTTCCAACTTCATGACAAAAATTAATTGTTCAATTCTCAAGCTTTTGTAGGTGTTGTAGATCGTTGAAATGTTGTTGTTAATTTCCACGTAAATATGTTTGTAAATAAATGTTTCTGTGGAAATTACCAAACGAATTTATATGATCTACAACACTTACAACAGATTGGGAATTGGACAAATGTGCATTGTTTTTGATATAAGATTATGCAGTATGCTTATGAGGTAGTTTCCGCATCAGCATGCTTCTAAACCAATTTTTATATGGAAATTACCAACAACATTTAAACAACATAATATACATATTTTCCAAAATATTTTGAAATTAATAAACAAAATTGGCAAAAAAAATTTAATATGCCCGGCAATATTTTCTATTAATTAATAAGTATTTTGAAAACAAAGCCAGGGACTGAGGGGCAGTTCACATATTACGCAACGCCATTTTGCTGACCTTAACCGGCCCAACATTCTTAAGGCATTTTAAGAAACATTTCAGTATGAAATATTCATTCCGTAAACAATTTTAAGCTGCCTTCGTCACCGAAGTGCGCTGCGTAATATGTGAATGGCCCGTTAAGCCTTCTACGCTGTTCAATATTTCACGCGGAATGCTGTTATAATACATATAAGAAATTACATGAACTGTTTATGAAAAAATTTTGCAGAAGTTCATTTTGAGACAAACATACGAAATGTATCTGCAATATTTTACGCAACACACGTTGCACACGTTGTTTTGTATGTGTGTTTAATTCATTTAGTATGTTTCAAATACTTTCTCAACAATAATGTTGCGAGCAATATGTAGAATAAACCGCAATTAGAATGTAATTTTTTAAAATTGTCAAATCTGTAGAAATCATCTTCGCACCCTACAAGCGTATTAATCATGTTTTTTTAAAAAGTCCTTTGCAATACATGCTCGTCACAACATCACTGTTGTAAAATTGTTTAAAACAAAACTAATGTCTTAAACACACCTTCAAGACATATAGTGCAATCCGCTACTACCCACCATATATTTTTTACAAACGTAAAACTATGTGGTAAATTTCAAGGAATAAAAATGGCAAATTATGCGAAATTGCGAAATAGTTATGTAATGTAGCTCTACATTTTCCACAAATATGAATAAAGTGTTATGCTTTAGGCCTAGTGACCTATATTAACATAAAATGTAACAAATATTAACTAACCATTAAAAGTGTACTGTATTGTTTTACGTTTGTAAAAAACCTTATACGTTCCTCTAAATTTCACGCGAAACAAGTGCCGCACATATTATTTCGCATGAAGACTTAAAATGTAGCAGATTTCTTCATGAACAATTCAAATGCCAATTTGTTTTATTATATATTTTGAACGGAGTATCAAACTTTTTCTTTTGAAAAAATTAAAGTTGCTAAAGTTGTTTCACTTATTTGAACGGATTGCCGGTACAGAGTACACATTAAAAACTCACTGCAAATGTTAATTTCTGTTGATTTCTTTTAAATCAGTTTGCATAATCTTTTATTTTTATTTTCGTACATGACTAAATAAATATTTACAAGTAACTAATTCCATAATAAATACATAAACAATAAAAAAAACTATACTCCTGCCACTGATTTGTATCTCTCTCTATGTATGCCAACAAATATTTTTACATTTCCAACTTAATTTACTAACAATGAGTGCCATTTCAAAGTAAATATAAAATCTTAAAAAAAAAAGTCTTATCTCATGATAAAAGATCTTTAGACAATTGATGTCATTTGCCGTTTAGATAGATTTTAAGTTTGGGAGTCTTGTATTTTGGTTTTAAACATTCAGTTTTGTTAAGTTGAGTTTAATCCAAATCCTTATTATATAAATTATCAAGATCGTTAGTAATACTATTATCAAATTGATCGAATGAATACTTTAATTGTGTCTCCTGAGGCGTTGCCAGTTGCAGTTGTTGTTGATGGTACTGTTGTTGTTGTTGTTGTTGCTGCTGCTGCTGGTGTTGTATTGTAGGCAAGTGTTGCAATGCTGTCAAGCGGGGATGTCGCAATGTCAATAATGGTTGATGATGTCGATGATGGTATTGCTGTTGTAGCTGTTGTTGTTTCAGCAACAATTGTAATTTATGCCAAGACAAAGGATCAAAATGTTGAGCTAATGATTTTTGTTGTTGCCACATAAATTTGTTGACCGGTTTTAAATGAGGTGGGGAAAGGTCTTGTGGTATCTGATGTTGTTGATATAATTGTGTTAGTTGTTGTAGCGGTGACATTGATTTTAAAGTTGTCTGTAATCTATTTGTAGCTATTGTAGGTGATCGTATAGCTGGCATTGGTCTATCATTGCTATTTGCTGGTTGTATCGAAGATGCTTTAGCTGCCGTATATCTTTTCCACCATTCACGTCTGGCATTGTAGTGATTTGGTAAATATTGTTGTTGTGGCTTTTTGCGACTATATAAAATATTGATCATTGATTTTAAACGTTTTTTCAATAATGATGGTGATTCTGCTATTGCTTCTGCTGCTGGAGGTGCTTGCTGAAATGTTGTTGACATTTTTGTAGTCGGCTCGTTTCTATGGAATACTTCTTCAAAAATATTTGCAAGTTTTTCATCTCGTTGTTGTTTAGGTTGTTGGTGTAATTTTCTCTTCATTTGCGCTATTAAGTTTTCTATATATTCCATCAGTTCATTTGACAACAAAGGATGTTGCATTTCATGTCGTTCAGCATTCTGTTCATTATTGTAATAATGTTGTTTTTCTTTGATATCTTCGATGTCAGTGTCGTCACTAGTTTCATCTTGTATGTCGCCATTGTAATTTGCTGTAGTAGTCATTTGTCTTTTGCCACGATTTGGATAGAAGAGATCATCATATTTAAAAATATCTCGGATTTTATCACGTCTGCCACGATTCGGTACAAATGTCTCATAACGTTGCAACAATGAATCTAGATCGGGCAAATTATGTTTACGTCCTCTAGGCGGTATAAATGGATCTTCGCCATAATTTAAACCTGTCAATAACATGTAGAATTTCCATCAAAAAGACAGCAAAATTAAATTGTTAACAATTCCAAGAGACAAAAAAAAAAGAACGAAACTACTGCAAATTATTTGAAATTTATATGGCAATAAAAATAGGAATTTTAAGTATTTGAACATTGAAAGCAAACATTATTTGAACTGAGAAAGAAAGCATAGATTTTTATTTCAGCTGAAGCGTAAAGGCAAATAAAGCTTACAGATTTCTTTCTTTAGTTTATTTATTTTTCATTAAATAATTGTGATACAAGTACATATTTACACATCAAAAACTAGAAAAAAGCGATTTATGAAAATAGTTTCTGATTTTTTGTTTAATAGGAACAACAGCTTGAAGTAATTGCTACCACACTTCTGATCTACTGAGCTAAAAGAACTATTGAATATGAGCTTCAATTTTTAATTGAAATGCCTAAACGTTTTCTATTTTACATACAAAAATTTTCTCTGCTACAACATTAAAAACTTACCTCTTTTAAAATCATTATCATCATCATTTTGATCGAATTCACGTCTCACTATCACATAACGGGGCTCATCGACTAATAGTGGTGGTTCTAGGCGACCAGATAGATTAAATTTCTTCCACATATACATACCCGGATGATAGTGGTCCGCTCCATTATCCATTACATTGGAAAACTTACCATATGGATAAAGTTCAGACAAAGCCCAACTTAAGAATTGCATTAAGTTTTGTTCAGCGGTCAAAAGCAAAACAATGTCATCATTATTTATATCATTATTATGGTTAAGGGAAGCGGATTTCTCTGCCTTAGCAAATGGACTATTTTGCTTCAATAAAGCATTGTTCCTGCAATTATAGAGAAACGCAATAAGAAAAAAAATTAAGATTTATTATAATTTATACTACATTGTTTAAATTTAGAAATAAATGCTCGTACATTAAACAAAACATACATATTTATGTAAAAACCTATTAAAGGTTTTAAATTACACAAAAAGATGTACGAATAATGTTTAGAGTCAGAAAAACACTTGTACTTTAATTTAAGGATTGTCTGTTTTTCTTTCCACAACATCACTTGCGTGGGTTGGCTGTTTGCTTGTTGTATGTTTGTTGGATTCTTTTGGTTGTTTGTAAATGTTTAAGGGTCTCCAATTACCTTCTTGTGCTGTTGCTGTGATATGAGGGTACGTACGTACGTTTTAAGAATTAAATTTTTGTTTAATATTGACACCTTTATATATAGATATACACAATTCAATATAATACATACGACATCAGCTATTCATATGTCTTAATATATTTTCATATAACACGTGTTTCAGCCGGTATGTAGACTTTTTTTATTGTTTGTCTTGTACGTTCGTTCAGACATGGCTTTTCGAGTGTAGGTTTTGGTTTTTGTTTGTTAAAATTCTCAAATTATTAATGAGGTGTGGCAGAAAAAATAAATAGTCAACAGTTTTTAAATTTATATTAATGTTATTAATATTATTTGATGTTAAAGTTTAATTGGAAATTAAGTTAAACCTGGGAAATAAAATTGAGGCATTCACAACAATTTAGAAAAGATTTAAAAAAAAAACTAAATTCGTTTTATAAAACTTTTAGAGGCCTTTAATAAGTATTATAAAAAAGGTAGTATGTATTTTAAAAATACACATTACATGCCTTATTTAAACCGCAATTAAAATGGTAATTTTTATAGAAGTATGAGGCATAAATACCACCAACCATGACATATACTAAAAAAAGAATTATGATAAAAAGAAAGTGACTCAAGCTAATGACTCGTATAGATATTTTTAACAGAAACTATTCAAATTGATTGGTTGTCATATAGATTTTGTAGACAAGTTGACTGACTGCCTGTTCTGTGGAAGACGGAGACTTTTTTGTTGAAAAATAATTTTTTTTTTTGATCAACTTAACAAATTTAGCACCAAATTAAAATATTCCTAATTTTGTTCTCATGTTGTTTATACTATCTGCATGCTATTTTTTCTTTCTGATTTATACCATTTCCATTGTAAAATTTCTATAATGAATTGGTTTAAATTAGGGATGTAACGAATACCGATACCGATACCGATATATCGGCGATACTTCAGATTTTCCGATACATCGGTATCGACGATATTTTATTGTCGATACACCGATATTTTTAAAAAAATTTTCAGAGTTTTTTTTCACAAATAATTTATTTTTGTTCGATTTTACCGTGAATTAAATTCACTTCGATATTTTTTAAATCTTATTAATATCAATTTTAAAAATTAATAATACAGTAGTTTTCCGGTTTAACGAACCAGTACTTTGTCAGGCCCGTTCGTTAAACTGAAAAGTACGTTATACGCAGTACTTATGTAGAATAACCAGTTTATGGATAAATAAATAACTAGAATTGTATTTTTTATTGTAAGATAGCGTTACTTTTTTCTACCCGCTTTGTTTTTAGTTATTTGTATAAGAAATTTCTTAAAATAAGTTTTTTAATTAATATTATGAATCTTATTTGTTCGTTAAACTGAGCACAAAAAATATTTTTGTTCGTTATATAAGATAATCAATGCAGCGAATTGATCTTGAACTGTTCGTTAAAAGCGATGTTCGCAGAATCGAATGTTCGTTAAACCGGAAAACTACTGTATTTTATGCTGTTATTTTGTAAAAAAATATTTATTTTTTGTTAATTTTACCATGAATTCAAATTCAAGTCGTTGTTTTTTAAATCTTATTCCAGCAAAAAAAAAAAAAATAGATACTCCAAAGAAGTCATGAAAATATAGAATTCGCGATCTGAAAGTATTGCAAATTTGGATAATTTCTAATTAGTTTTACATATCCTTGCCATTGCAAGAAGTTCTGTTTTTCGATTACCAATCACCGAATTGGAAGCGATGCTAGGACAAATTTCTTTTTCGGTATTCTATAATGATTTTTCCTCAAGGAAAAAGGATACAAAATCACCCATTTTCACAATTTTTTTATGCGAATTAAAACTCAGAACTGTATTTTCATGTAAATTTAAGTGAATAAATATAAACTTAGAAGTCTTTTAATAATTAAGCTATTTAGAAGAATATTAGTTGAAAAATGTCCTTTAAAAAATCGATTTTTTAAAAAGCATGACGGGTATTTTTTTTAAATTATAAAGGAATTAAAAATTTTTACTTGCTTTTCTACTGATTATCTGCATATTTTTAATATAGATTTTTTGGAAGCAAAGAAAATGTAGCTCCTTAAAAATTACTTCCAATGTTTTATCAATTTTAAATATTCTCTCTTATAATGTAGTTTTGTATAATAAAAAAATTGCGCTTGAGTTTTGTTAATCTAAACTTGAACTTAATTTCAATATTCGTATCGGTATCGGTATCGGCGATATTTATTTTTAAATATCGGTATCGGTATCGGATCGGCAAAACGGCGTATCGTTACATCCCTAGTTTAAATATTGATGTTTAGACACAATAAGTAAATATTGTTCAACAGTGGAAATCACATAGAATCCATGAGCTCACAGTGCTTTGTACCAAATCAATGAAAAACAAACTAAATACGATCTTTAAAACAGTAATGGCATTGTATTCGGAACACAACAGATAACTCAAAAAAAATTTTTTTTTTCTTTTTTCGAGTTACTTATTTTACCTTGACAGTAGAGGTCTGTCTCTAAAGTCGAAAAAATTTTATCATAAACTGCATACGCATAGTGGTTTCAATTTAAAAAATCTATATCTGTGAAACTTGCGATCCGATTACAAAACGATATACTAAAAAATAATAGAGGAGAACGTAAGCTTTAAGAATGTTGGTACTTAGACTACCCTGTTGAAGCATATGGTGAGCCACAGGCTGTCAAAATTGACTACCTCGAAACCTTGTTGGACTCATAACTTTTACTAAGGGGTTGTTTTAAGCACAGTGTAGAGGAGCTTCCAAAGAAGTTAATAAGACCCTGAACTTGTGATCCGAAAGTGGTGCAAATCTGGCTTATTTCTAATGATTTTTACATCGGTCTGTTGTTGCAAGAAACTCTTTTTTTATTCCTATTCAATGGATTTGAATAGATGGATGGATTACAATGTTGGGGAAAACTTTTTTTTTTGGTACTGTTACAAATGTTGTTAGTCCCGTAGTATATTATTCATTATAGAATATATAGTATGTAAAAATTTGTTTTATTGCTATTATATCGCAGCAACGATACGAATCTATCACATACATAAAATAGATTTGAGAGTAGCTGAGAGAGTTAATACATAGAGAACTCCGTAAGTAAAATAACATATTTATTAATTATTTGGATGTTGCTAATAATAACTTCCTGAGAAGTCGAAAATACATACATATTGATACTTTGGAAGCAGTTCAAAAGTAGTTACTTAAAAAAACTTCCTATATTTTTTTCATTGTGAAGTAGTTTAAAGCCTCTCTCCAAAACTTTTTAAGTCGAAGGTCAAACGTTGACAATGCGAAATCATAATCGCGATTAATCGTAACAGTAGTCAAACCCATTAACCGCTCGATTACGATTGAAATTTGACGCAGTTCCCTGCGAAGGATTTATGTAAAATGTCTGCAAGAATGATTTTTTCTAACCTGCAATTAACTGAACTGTTTCAGTTTGCATACAACTGATTATAATTATAAGTGCGATATTTTTACGTCAAAATTTTCGTAACAAGTAATTTTAGTTCATAAGAATTTTAATAGGAATTATCAATTGCGCGGATATATAGAAGATATTGTTTAAACAAACGAATTTTTAACAGATAAAATAAACGGAGTTTACCAATATTTTTTATTTAAAAATTAGGCAATTGTACCAGAAATAGTTTGAATGTGCCGGCGAACAACCATTCAACTGCGATTGTACCATAATTGGTACAATTGTACCACAAATCCCAACAGTGTTTTCTATATCTCTTTTTCCGCTAAGCAACAATCATATTTAGCGTCATTTTGAGACCTTGATTTTTACATGAGGAAAATCGTTATAAATAATTGTATGCAAGATACATTTACATATTTAATGATAAGCTTTATTTGCAACAATGTTGCAAATAAAAGTTTATACATTTACTTTCATGCAATTAAACTAGTTTCTGAATATAATTCATAAAAATCGATGTATGCTGCTCTAAGGCCAATAAATTTTTATGAAATAATTTAACATTGTTTTTTTATAGGCGTCACAAATTGAATGATAATCTTTTTGTTATCAATTTAAAAAAAAACTCAAAAAGCGCAAACAGCTCATAATACTTTTTTTAGCAAAAATATTTATTTTACTTTCTTTTAAATTGTCCAGATATTTTCCATGACTGTTCAAGCATCCAACAGACGTCTACAAAAGTATTTTGTTTCATTATCGTATACACGCGCTTTAATTGAAATATCAAAAAAACCATATCATATTTTTTAAAATTTTTTTTACATAAATTTTCTTTGTACAAAATCAATTTTACAAAATGCTCTCTCTACATAAATACATAAGTGATCCAACATCATGCCAGCAACGGAATAAATCATAAATTTATTAATAAACAAACCCATTTATTGTATACAATATGAAAAATTTAAGAAATAAATTAATTTTATCAAAATTTTATTTAAGCAAACTTTGTACGCCTTAATTTTTGGAAATATCTGCACAACAGAAAAGCCCCACCAACACAGATGAAGACTATTAATAATAATAATAAATATATAATGTTATGAAAAAAAAATTAATAGTTTTGTGTATAAACCGAAACCGTCATACCTGGTGGCATTTCCTTTTTCTGTTGTTTATTTTCTTCATTGGCTTCCACCCGGCCTCATTATGGCCGTAATCTACCGCCCTGATTACCATGAACGATAATGTGCCAATTGTTCGTCATATGCAAACAAATAAAATGAAATTGAGTGCAATGCAAGCAACTTGCCCACCGCCACAAAAAAAAAGTGAAATTTTTATCTGTAGTTTATTTTTTTGAAGTTTGATTTGGTTGCATTTTTGAGGAAATAAACCAGTAGTCCATATTAAATGCATTTTTATCGTTTATTCAATTATTCATAATATTTTTGTTTGTTAGTGGCTTTTGAAGAGTTAATTTTTTCCTGTTGCCTTAATTCCTTGGATAATATTTCATTTTCAGTGTATTTTGCTTTTAACCAAAATTAGCATAACAACTTATTGCCTTTAATGGGATTTACTTGTCGTTTTATTGAATCGAAAATTTATTTCACTGATTCTTTTCTTAAGTTTCTTACTTCTTCCTTCTGGCTACACAGTTAAAATCTCAAATTTCTTACTGTCTTTTCCAAAGAAAGTGATTAATGTGTTGTTAATTTTGAAATTGGACATGTTATGTTTTTTTTAATTCTTGCGTCAGCTTTTATCTTAACGGCAATTTTTTATTATTTAAGATAAATAGTGAAAATATTATGGGTGGTAAATTTAAAAATAAAACTTAATAAGATTAAGTTAAAATAAATGGTCAGTATAATCAATTATAAAAAATATAGTCTTTTTATAAAGAAACCCAATTCTATTAAAAAAAAGTTTTAACAGTTCTAACCACAAAATAGCTTCTGGTATCAATTTAACTGCCTATTTCACGATGTCGAAAGAGTTCTTTCTGTCGTACAAATATGTACATATAAAACAAAAACAAATTTCAAAATTTTGTTTTTGCTTTAAATGTAATTGTACGAAAGAAAAAATTCTTTGGACATCGTGAAAAAGGCAGTAAGAAACATCATTATCAAAGTAACAGAAAATAGAAAAGAGTCCAAGAACCCCTAAAATCTATTTTTGCTGCACTATAGCTCCCAATGGGCCGGACCGATCAAGTCACTCGTTCGTGTCACTCTATCAATTTGGAAGCAAAGGACACCCACACAAATACTCAAATTCAGAAAGACATATCGATTGCTTAATATAAAAACGCAATAACAAATTTTTTCAATACAAATTTTTCTATATTTCGCTAGATTAGAGGCTCCTCTATCGAAATATGCCAAAAACGCTATTTGAAAAAAATGAGTTACGGCGTTTCTATACTAAGGTAAAGATATGTAAGTACACAGAAGAAATAATCACCAAAAAAGTTTCAAACAAAAGTTTGTCCAAAATAGAATTTAATTTTCAGTAAATTTTCTTTACTGAATCAGTAAATTTTTTTGTTTGACTTTTATTTAACAATCAAACACCAAAAATAACAACAAAGACTAGTATTCTGTGTCGTAAAAAAACAACCCCGATGACGACATACACATAAATACCTACCACAACAATGATAGCAAAAGGAATGCGATTGTAACAAGTTTTTTTACTATAGATTTCTGATTGAAGCAATTCGTTATTGTTGTTGCGTTAATTACCATTAATTTTTTAGAGTCTTTAGATAATCCTACAGAGTTGAACGCATTTAACAAGGTGGAATTTTATAAATGCTTAGTGGATGATTATTATTTAAAATTATTATTATTTAAAATTTAAAAATAGTTTGAATAAAAAATTTTTACTGACTCAGACAAAAAGTTTGTTTGATATATTACAAAAAATCTAGTAAATATTTTTTTTAATTTGATAAAATATTTAGTTAAGGATTTGTAAATATTTTTAGACAAATTGCTTTATAAATTCAGACAAAAAATATTGTTTTATATATATAACAGAAAATGCAGGAAATATTTTGTTTCATCCAGTAAATTATTTTGTTTAGATTTTGTAAATATTAAATGAAGTTTATTTGCTGATAGTTAAGCATTGTCTATATGCATTTCATTGGCGCTGGGAGGTTAAAGATTTGATACGAATTAAATACTTTATACTGAAAGTTTTGTAAAAAGCGGTACAATGTATGAGGAGGGAGGGTTTAAAACCTCAGAAAATAGCGTTACGTAATATGTCAACAGGCCCTTATACCTTAAACGTGAGTCTTACAAGATTTCCAATGCAGAGTCACTATGTATGTGCAAAATGGGAGAACTTTTACTCCCTCTTAAATTAATCCCAGATTTAAAAAACGCTGATACTCATATATATTTTTTGGTGCCACCTGCCAGAATCAGTCGTTAGATTTTGTGTTGTATAGTGTAATAAGAGGCATTAACCGATGATGAACTAATCGGTTTTTGTGACTGGAGCCAACGCAATTGGGAACTTCAGTATAATTGAAATCCAAGAACAACATGAAATGGATCCGTTTTACACTACATTGAGTCTTTAACATCAACGCCAAATTATTCATGATTCGCCAAGCAGTTTATATGGTGGTACCAAAAGGACGTTGATTAATACAAACTGCGATTCCTTTGCAACAATTGATTCCTATTAGCCAGGAATTACAACATAAATATCGAAGTATGATTAGTCGTTGGCAAACATGGTTCAAAAACTATTCTCCAACACACTTTGGAAGTTTCACCATATTAGCTACACATGGTTCGAAATGCTGATGAATAAGCAAGAAGATAACAAACAGAAAAAATAATTGTAAGATAAATTACCAAACTTCTTAGAGGTTATTGAACCACATAAAATCGCTAAAAAGTCTCGATTTTATTTAAAATGGATACATTATTTATAAAAGTTAAACTTATGCATTTACAATTTTTTTAGTTTAATAAACCTTTAAATTTATAGACACCTGTTCATAAACATATTGGCTCCGCCGCACAGATGCAGAATATGTAAAACGGTTTTAATGACATCGCTACTAACTCTATAGTGAAATTAGATTTAAAAGAAATCCATCCTTAGATTAATAAAATCTATTGGCATAAAAGTTTTATTTTCTCTGTGCAAAAATAACACAAATTTTAAATCACCCATAAAAACCTTTTGAAAGACCTTGAGAGATCTCTGCCACAATTTTCTTCTCATTTTTTTATCATTTAGAAATTATTTATGCCAACCACATAAAACAAAGTTTCACTTTCTTTGAAACAACATTTTGTAAATATTGTAAAAATGTTTGTAAAAGATTTAAGAAATTCTTCACACACACATCACTACATAAGCACACATGCTAACTTAAACCAAAACTATATATATAGTGTCATTATCTCCTCATGGCTAAAGTAGCAACAAACATACTGAAAAATGTTCAATTCAAGAAGACAACGGTCACATTTTTAGCGCACATGTTGCTCATAAAATGCCAAAAAAATAAAAATAAAACTTAATACTTTTCAGAAAAAAAAAAAACTCAAGATTAGCAATAAACCTTAATAACAAAATCAATGGCATGCAACATAAACTCAATGGCAACAGACTGCAGCAATAACAAAAACATCAAAAAATAACGATTGCACCACCAACAGCAAGTAATATTTTATAATGCCGCTTAAATGAAAATTACGATGGTGCATCATCGTCATCATCAGAGGCGGCAAACACTTTCACTGCAACCTTGAAGTTTAACAACATGTTGTACAGTAATAAAAACAAAAATAAAGTCAAGTAAATAAGAATGAAAAAATAAAATAAAATAAGACTGGCCAACAAAACATGTATGCCAAATTTGATGGAGTTTCTCAATAATAAACACTTTCCTTGAAAGCTCTTCAAAAGCATGAGGCGAACAAGGGCTCCCCTTGTTTGATTATATTTACTAACAGAGCTGGAAAGGAATTTATTAATCTTTTGTCACATTTCGCTTTAAAAATGTAATGCATTGTTTCTTTTAAAACAATAAAATGTTGAAAGAAAATCTATTTGAACTAATGATATTTATGCGTATTTTCCTTGAACTGTTTAGGTTCAAGTTGAAATTTTTTATATCGACTTAAGTTCAATATTTGAATTTACAAATTACTTTTTAATTAAGAATTTAATGATAAATAAAATGTGTCTTATTACCCTACGTCTTCACGCACAGTGTGTCGAATGAGCAATTTAGAAAGGCTAGTATTATATCTTGCGAAATTTTTTGAAATTTGGCATGCATTATAAATGGCTTAGAAGCTATAAAACTGGAAGGAAAGAAATTGGGTAGGGAGTTCATTAAAATTGTTTTTAATGAAGTTTCTGTTGGATCCAGAAGTAAATCTAAAATGTCATAATTTACATTATGGCAATTTTTCTTAAAGCAAAGCTATTCTGATCATATTAAAACATAAAACTGTAAATTGGAAAGTGGCAACACTTTTTTAATTTTTTTTCGGGCAGGATTTTTTTTTGTGCAATTATAATGAGAAGACTGTGGGTTTTGGCATGCAGTAAGTACTTGACCTGAACAAAGTGGTATTTACTACTTCTATTCCAACGAATTTTCATGTAATTGATATACACTTACGATTTGTGGGACATATTAAAGTCAGATTCTGAAGGAGTACCTGTCCAACATATTTTTCATTGGCACTGTTCAATTAGAGAACAAATAGCTTTCAAATTCTAAAGCCCCTTTTCAAGTCCGTCGAGTCCAAATTCTAAAGCCCTTTTTCAAATCCGTCTAGTAGTTCCGATTTTATGGCCGCTGCAACGTAGCAATAATAATTTGCTTTCGAATTGTATTTCTCAAGAGCTTTAAATGTCAACTTTTAGCGATCATTGGCATCTAACGGTACCTTTTCATTTTGTTTTGATTTCAGTTTTCTTACACCTAATATGTTACGTGTAAAATAGCAAAAAATCAGAACGATCCGAAAAGATTTGTTTGCTAGCATTTGTCTTTCTACATTGGTCACATAGTGCCACGTAGCAATATTTATTGCGGCAATTGCCAAACTTCTTATAAAAAATACAACCTAAAAAAATTATTTAAATTTTAATAAGAAATTTGACAATTGCCGGCGATAAAAATTGATATGTGGAGACAGACCTAGGGTTAAGATTAAGTTACGACTTTTTAGTTGAACTGTATGGTTTTAATCCAAAGATATTTAATTATTTTGGCTTAAGTTCGTTCAATTTTATTTTTCAATTGAACTATTTTTATTTAGAAACAATTATAAAGCATCTAAGAATCGAAAAGGCACAGAAAATATTGGCTGCACGGAAGGTTGAACTTAAGGCAAAGCAAATAGCCAAATGATTATAGTTAAAATATATTCAACTACTTGACTGCAGCTGTCGTGATTGGCACGCAGTGAGGTCTAACCAGACAAGAACTTAGGTGATGAGATCGTAGTTGATCTCGAAACGTCATGATTTAAGTTCAACCTTCCGTGCAGCCAAAATTGTCTGTGTCCTTTCAATTGTTATATGCGTTAGAATTTCTTTATAAATAAAAATAATTTGATTGAAAAATTAAATGGAACGAACTTAAGCCAAAATAGATTAATATGTTTGGAGTAGAATAATTTTTACCTCAAAGAAAAAAAAAATAGTAAAAAGTGAAAAACTACACAATTTTAGAGATATCGTTTTTGAAAGATGTTTTCTCTTTCTGATCTTTAAAGTTGGTATCATCTATTTTAAAGCCGAAACTTTAAGAAATATTTAGAGAATTTTACAATAAGTAAAATGCTAGAACTTTTTATTTGATGATTAAACTGTCTATACTTTTAGAACTCTGCCATTTTTATCTCTATGTGTTATTTATGAATTGCTGTATGCTGTACGACCAATTAACCAATTTCATATACTGGTACGTTTCTTTCTTTTCTTAGTGTTACGTGCCGAAACGATATACACACACATATTTCTGCATTTTGTGTATGTGTGCAACTCACCTGTCAGCAATAAGAGCACCATAATATTCCTGTAGGCAATTATTTTCATTTTCCAATGGACATTGTCTCGACCAATATTTTGCCGACTTTAAAAATCTATTTAAAAATGGTGAATCTTCTGTAGAGGCTGATGCTGCAGCCAAGGGCATATTTTCTAATTCTCTACGTTTCTGTTGTAATGGTTCTTGTATTTGATGAGGTGGAGCGACAAAAAAATCGTCAATCATTTCTGGTCTGGAGTAAAACAATTCATTGGTATCGTCGTCATATTCTTCAGACTTGGGTATAGTCTGTAATGGGAACTGCAATTGTGGCTGCATATTCATATTTAAATTTGTGACTTTATTCATATTTGTGGCGGCGCTAGATCGCGACAATGGTAAAGAAGATGTTGTAGAAGATTTTAGAATGTTATTTTCATTTTTATTATTATTATGATTGTAGTTTTTATGGCTAACATTGTCGTTGTCGTGTGGCTGCAGGCCATTTTGAATTTGGTTGTTTTTCTTAATTGTTGCTGCCATGGTTTGTTGCACTGCTGCAGCATCGTCGATATCATCTTCAAAGGTATTACGCTGCTCACGTTTTTCTGAATTTAAACTAAGATCGTTGTGCCACAAATTTTTAAAATTTGTAAATAAATCTGCTTCCAAAGCTGGTTCATTCGATTCTTCTTCATTTTCTTTGGCCAGCAATTGTTGCTGTTGAGATTCATTGTCTTCGGCTAAGAAAGGTTTTTGAGTTTTTAGACTCTCGTCTAAGGATGCCGCATGAGCGATAAGTGATGGTGGTGCAGATAATACCGCCGCACATTTACAATAAATTGTTAGTCCAGCCAAAAATAACACAACAAGCGTGATCTTCATTGTGGCCTTGTTAAGTTCTCAATTCTCTGCTCGTGTAAAAAAAAAATCTGAAATGATGCTACACCTTTTTCGAAGACACTCTCATAAAAACTAAAAACTGAAATTGTTGTATGCTTTATTTGCAGCTTAAGCTGCCTTAGCAAAAAACAAATTTTATGTACTTGTTGCTATATTGTTCTTTTATTTTTGTAACTTTTTTAAAATGATCTTTTCTATCTTTAAACAGTTTCACGTTCTCTTTCGTTGTGGAAATTTCTTTAGAAACTGAAAGTAGTTTACGAAATTTACGCCGCTTTTATAGCAATTTTTCATCTTTTACCAACTTCATCTAACTGACCACCCATACTGCCTTAAAACAGAATCTCTATTTCAAATTCTAAATGTATTTTTTTATTTATTCTTCTAGGAGTAGCCTTTCTTAGCATTTCAGTTGCACTTTTATTATTTTCATTTAACATACGATTCCTCTAGGGATCACCATTCTTATTTGGTGGTCAACAGTTAATAGTTGATTATATGTTGCTTACAGCCCTCTTGTTGTGCCAACTTTGCTTGGTGGCATTTACTGGCCCATATGTTTGGATTGGTTGTCAGCGCGTGAAATTAAAAAATTGCGTTATGAACTCGTACTTATTTTTATTTGTGGCAGTAAATATTTATTATTTAAGTAATTGGAGAACTTTGAACTACATTTTGTGTTATGAAGGTTTACTTGTTTGTTGTATCTACATACGTTTTGTGTTTACAATTATAACATCAATCATGTCACTCTAAAAACGTTGTTTTAAACGCAGGAAAAAATGAAGCTAAAAATAACCATTTTTAAATGATATTTATTTATTATAATTTATCTTGTATATTAATTTAATTTGACTTATCTTGTATATGTACGCATCTCACTAGTAACAGATACTTTGGCTTCAATTCCAGGAAAATTATAAATTTTTATTTACAGCCATATCTTCAAACCTTGTATCTTTAAGTCATATAGTTCAGTGACCTCTTCATACCCGGATGGAAAAATATGATCAGGATTTCCGCAAGCATCTGGGTCTTATAACAAAACGGAACCCAAGTGGGTTGGTTTTAACCTTTAAACTGGCAACCTGTGCAACCTATCTGGGTCTCAACATTGCGTGAACACTCACCAGTAATCCAATGCTGTAGGTAAAAACAAGTTGTATGTACAACGCAAGTCAAGCAAAAGCTCATGCCTTTAGCTAAAGGCTTAAGACTTTTTAAATTTTATGTTCATTAACAGCTTCAGGCCTTACTGGATGCAAATACCCCTCACTGCGATTAAAGGTTAGACAACAGGCACCACGTACACTTCTGAAGGAGCGTAGTATCACTCAATGACAGGTCATGGAATCTTTCTCGACATTTAGCAGTACTTTTATGTAAAACACCACGAGAAACATTTTTGTGGAACATTTTAACCATCTAACTTTTCATTGTATGGGTCTTTTTGTACCTTTCTTTAAAAAAAGGGAAATAAACCCACCTTCAGCGGCGATATCTAATCTACAAAAATATTTTCCATGAAATTCCATTAGAGGTCTTCAAAGACGCCAAAGTTTCAAACTCAACACTAAAAGAAAAATCATTCAATTAGGCAATGAAACGGGTTAATTAAATGTTCTTCATTATATTGATAAAACTTTTCATTACTACATTGCACAATTATATTGCATACAAGAAATCTTTCAATATTTGCTATTCATACATTTTTCATAGTTCATTAATAAAAATCGTTACATTGTTTTAGCGAATTTATGGAATATATAAGTAAGTCATATATTTTTTGTCAACTTAATGTATACGATTTTTCAAACATAAGTAAATCAACATTTATTTATTTAAAAAATGTTACATATTTGTTATTCTTCTAATCTTTTTAAATTTCAAAGCAGTATGTATGGCGCCATCATAAATGCAACGAAAAGATTTCATTTATACAATTTAATATTCTTCATTGCATAAAATATATTGTTAGCTATACGTCTGTCTTTTTTTCTAAGCATCACATATGTACTTAAAATATTCGGAAACAAGAGGATGTTGTTGGCTGAAGTGATTAGCTCGTTGAGGTTTCGAGTTCGAGTCAAGTTTCACACAAGCCATCAACATCATAAATTTTTCTGATGTACATTGGTGTGTCATTGTGTTAATTGTTGTTGGACTGTTAAAGTCATGAAGGCATAGTACTGGCCACTGAGCAGTACCGACGGCGTTTGATACTAACATATACTAATGGACATCACAGCCCATTAATTGCCTGAGTGTGTTACTTCTCTTTTATAAGACAAACAATTAATGAAACAACTACACTTAATACATGAAACTGTTGTTTCTTTGAACTAATGAAATAGTTTCATTTCAAATCATTAAAAACTTAAAATGTGTTTATGGCCCAATTTCGTACTTATTCACAATTAGTACTCGGCATAGGAAACCTTGTAAGCCTTAGACTTAAGGTATTATATGTGCTCGGCATTTTTTATGTAAAACAACACGAGGAAGATTTTCGTAGGATAGCTGAATTTTTTATCCCTTTTTTAAAAAAGCTACTAAAAGACCCATATAACGAAGAGTTAGAGGATTAAAATCAGGGATGTAACAATACGCCGTTTTGCCGATACGATACCGATACTCAAAAAGAAATATCGGCGATACCGATTCCGATACCGGGTAATTTTTTTTATTATACAAAATTACAGTGTAAGAGTTTATTAATATTTAAAATTGATATTATCTCAGTAATTTTTAAGGAACTACATTTTCATTGCTTCCAAAGAATTTATATTAAAAATATCTAGATAGTTAGTAGAAAAGAGATAAACTTTATAATTTTAAAAAATACTCGCCATGCTTTTTAAAAAAGTAGATTTTTTAATGGACATTTATCAACTAATATTGTTCTAATTAACTTAATAGTTTGTTGAAATTCTTCTAAAAGTTTATATTTATTCACTAAAATTTACACGAATACACTGTTTTGCGTTTAAATTCGCATAAAATGAAACAAGTTGCGAAAATGGGTAATTCTTCATTCTTTTTCCTTGAGGAAAAATCATTATAGAACGTCGAAAAATAAATTTTTCCTAACATCGCTTCCAATGCGGTGATTGGTATTCGAAAAAGGGAACTTCTTGCCGTAATGACAAGCATATCTAAAACTAATTAGAAATGATCCAAATTTGCACTACTGCCGGATCGCAAATTCTACACTTTCACAACTTTCTTCGAGTGCCGTTTTTTGCTGGGAATAAGATTAAAAAAAATTTAATTGGATTTGAGTTCATGGTAAAATTAAAAAAAAAATAATATTTCTTTTTTACAAAATAACAGCGTAAAATTAATATTTAAAACTGCTATTAATAAGACTTAAAATACAATGAATTGAATTATTTGCTAAAAAAAATCTAAAAAAATAATAAAAAGAGGATCGTTGTATCGACAGTAAAATGTCGTAGATATTGATGTGTCGGAAAATCTGAAGTATCACCGATATATCGGTATCGGTATCGGTTACACCCCTAATTAAAATGTTCCACAAAAATGTGTCACCTTGTGTTTGACATAAAAATGCTAAATACATCTTATACCTTAAACTTACGCCTTACAAGATTTCCAGTCCGTGTCACTAAAACTATTATGTGCTAAATGGGGAAAATCTAACTGCCCCTAAAATGACTCCCAGATGTAAATTTTCAAAACGCCGCTCTACCATAATCGGTTGTTAGAACCATGTAATTTAAAAAAATGTAATGTTGTTGTACAGTGTAACCTGTCAAAATAATGATCTGTCATATTGGATTAAGAACTATGTATGTCCTCTAGCAAACACATTCCGTGTGATTAGAATGGAGTATGCCTTAATGGCAAGGTAATCTTAGGAGTACGTGTGCCAATGTATGGTCATTGGCAAGACCTCGAAGTAACATCCCGAGAGGTTATCTCACTGTGTGTTTTAAATCAAGGCATTGCCGCGTTGCATATAACCAGACAAGCATAACGAAATAATGAGAACTCTGACATTAGGACGCTGCTCATAGAAAGTTTTTCGAGCTTTGGTAAACGATGATATGTACATGCACCTTTGCTATTACGCGAAATACTGAAAGCGCATCTGACTAAGTCCCGTTGTGGGTTTAATTACGATTTGCTTTTATGAAATAAAAATATTTACTCCCAACTTAATAAATTATGCATTCAACTATTTACGACATTATTGTCTTAAAAATAAAGTTGTCAAAGAAAAAGCGGGAAAAAATAGATTCCGATCAGCCCAATGAATCTTTTCGTGAATATATTTCAAACATCTCAAAGTTAATTTAGAGACGGTACGAAGCTCGGAAAAAGAAAATAATATAAAGGTACTGGGCTGATCCTACTGAGTGGGTGGTGAGTTATATGTTACTGCATGCTTTTAGGATTGTGAAGTCAAAAATTTGTTGGCTAACAACTCTTACTGTGAACATAAAAATCACCTGCAACATTTCTAGTTATCGGAAAAGTCTCAAGCATTTTCATTGAAGTCATCATAGATAAATGCAATTCTGTAAATAAGCAAGAAAGGCAGTGTGGCTTGACTTTTTTTAAAGACAAAATGATCCATTCAGCGAAGAGATAGAGGCATAAAGTGTTCCACAAAAATGTTTTTCGTGGTGTTTTATGAACGCCATGGCGTTTAGGTTGCGTCTGGAGCCTGGGTGTCTTTGCAGACTTAAAGTAAAATTTTATGGCGAATATCTTTCTGGAATATTTCAACCCGGTATGTCGTCGGGGAAGAGGAGTTTTTCTCCTCGTTTTTAAGAAACGGACAAAAACACCCGTACATCGAAGATTGAAAAGTTTAAAATGTTCTACAAAAATATTTCTTTTGGGTGTTTTGCATAAAAGTGTTGAGCACATTATATATGTACCTTAAATATAAGACTTACAAGATTTCCTATGTTTTGTATGATCCTCAAGAGCAACAAGTCTTATTGTAAATTACAGAGACAACTTTAGCAATACTTTTTGAAGACATCTTATCTTTTAACACAAAGTTCAACTGAACATGTGGAACATTAGTGCTGACGATCGTTGTCGTGAGCAGCTAGCTATTTTCTATTGCCTCTAATTGATTTTCCCCTACTGTCTTTGTTTATTAAACTATAATTCCTTAATTCCTTTGGGAAATGGCAAAACATTTTTCCACATTTTCATTTACATTCATCTCTGTCAATGATAATTATGCAATCAGTAGCTTAAGAAAAACCTTAACACTTCCTCCTACACACACTCTTTATAAAATAGTTTTTTTTTTTATTTCACCCAAAACACTTTAAATGCCTTTATTTAGTCAAGGCATTGCTCCCATGTTTACTCTTCAGTAAGTGTCTCAACATTAAGTAGAGTCTTTACAAAGAGATTTTGCCAGCAAGAAAAATTTAGAAAGAAAAGAAGTAAAACGAAAAAAAGAGTAGAAAAAGATCGTGCGGCTTAAGCGGCTTTATCTTTTGATGGATGTAGCAGGATCTTAACTGAAGTCAACTAATGCGTTAAAAAACTTCAGTTAAAGTAGTGAGTTTTTTATTTAACTTTTTTCATTCCATTCCATTTATTTAGTTGAACAATATTGTACAAGACTCAAATAAAATAAACTGTGGATAAGAAAGAGGAAGTGGTAGGAAAAGAAAAGAAAACATCATTTGTCCAATGTCATGTGAGAGCTAATTTATTGTCATTTGTAGAGTTTTTATTGTTAGGCAAAAAGAAAAAACCAAATTTAAAAAAAGGGAACAAACAATGTTGGAGTTAATATTTTTAGAATTAAATGGAAGGACTTGTTTATGAATGCAACAGCAGTTCCTGGAAGGAGTTAAATGCTATAGATTTCTAAAATGTAAATGCAAATGAAGAGATATAAAGATATTAGGTCTAGTTAATTTTTGTTTAAAAACTATTTTAAAGAATTTGTCGTATTGACAGTGGGAGCTATCATTTGTTATAATGTTTAAAAATTCGACGTTTCGTAATTCTATAGAAAATTTAGTTCATCTTTCACCTTACTAGCAAAGCAAAAGAAACATTGAACACTTTTTAAGCAATAATTTCATCATTTTATAAGAAGATGTTAAGAACATTTAGATACTTAAATAAAAAGAGTGGTTGCGAAGGGGTACTGAACACACTGTGCTTATTATTGTGCGATAGAACTCTCATTTGGTTGATGTTAAAATTATTATAAGTTTTGTATGTTTACTAACATGCGGTTGCTGACTTCTACAGGACGGGAAAATGAAACATTGACTGAGAATTTACCCCGGTCAAGGCAACAGCATTTTCTGAAAAGTAAAATCAGATACTTTTTGACATATTATCTCCCCTGGGCATGAAATATTAAATGCTTAACTCTATAGACACAATAAATAATTTGGTTTATTTGCGCTAATTGACATGAAGCCAAAAACTAAGCTTTTCTTAACTTCCTTCAATATATTTTTCTGCTGGGATATCTGTTAATAAATATCAAAATTTCAGATTCGACTCCTACCACAGTGTATGGTATAGTGCAATGTGTTTTATGGTTATAAGTAAAGTTATAAAAAAATCTTTCGATTAGTTACAGTAAACCATAAGGATCTAAAATAAAAATATATTCAATTGTTTGTTCCAAGATGTCCAAGAATAATCAAAATTATGTTTTCTATCCAAAGTTATTAAATTAGTTTGGCTTAAGTTCATTTTTAATTTAATATTTCGATCAAATTATTTTTTATTTAAGAAAGAAATTCTAAACCATGTAAATATTAAACATTCAAAGAAAAATTTGGCTGTACGGAAGGTTGAACTGACAGCTGTTTCGTGACCACCAAGTCTACTCATCAGAGTCCTTTACCCACACTACCACTGACAGTGGCAACAACACTGTAGCGAAAATCCTACTGATATTAGTAAGCTCAATTAACACACTGTCGCCATCTTGTGGCGAGTCGCACCTTATATTGAACTTTGTCTAAATGTTCGGAACTTCACTAACTGTCTTTTCTTAGCATGTTCAACTATTTTAAGCTTTTTCCATTTCAGTCTTACCAGCGTGGAATATCGTCGATATTCTCAATGCTGGGATTTTATTGAATGTTTTTTTTTTGGAACAGTACACATTCATGGTTAGCTAAGTGCCTTTAGAGTTTTTTTTTCTTTTTTAATAATTGAGTTATGATGGCGACAGTGTGTTAATTGAGCTTACTAATATTAGTTGGATTTTCGCTACAGTGTTGTTGCCACTGTCAGTGGTAGTGTGGGTAAAGGACTCTGATGAGTAGACTTGGTGGTTACGAAACAGCTGTCAGTTCAACCTTCCGTACAGCCAAATTTTTCTTTGAATGTTCAATATTTACATGCTTTAGAATTTCTTTCTTAAATAAAAAGTAATTTGATCGAAATATTAAATTAAAAATGAACTTAAGTCAAACTAATTAAATAACTTTGGATAAAAACTATACAGTTCGACTAAAAATTCATAGCTCAATTATTAAAAAAAAAAATTATGTTTTCTCATATATTTCTTTAAAATCTAACCCTTCTTCTCCCATTTCTTTTGTTTTTAGCATGAAATCAATGAAGTTTTTGAGTTGCATAAGGCACGACAAAAGCTGCAACCAAACTCGTCTCAATTGGTAGGAAATGGACAAGAATTGCGTTTCAACACGCAGTTTTTAACTGTCGATTGTGTTAGAAATGCTTTGGAAAATCAGATTGTAGTAGACACAATAAAAGCAGCTGTCTCAAATGATGAATTATCTCGGTCTACAGAATCTGATAGTGGCTTCGACAGTGCCAGTTGTAGTGGTATTGTTGGTGGTGGTAATAACACTGCTAATATTGCCACAAACAGTGGCAGCAACAAATTACCCTCTAGAGCTAAAATGACAACTATAGAAAATAAAAATGGCAATAATAATGATAAACAACTGACAACGACAGCGAATGCGAGTAAACATTATCAAAAGATACCGAAAAATACGTTGATCTCTTTGCAACAAGAAAACAAACAAGATGATTCAACGACGTCGTCATCATCATTACCATTCTCAACAGCCATGGCAGAAGAAGTAGAAGAAGAAGAAGCAGCAGAAGATGAAAAAAATGCGGCCCGAATATCATCTTCTATGTCGCCTGCGTCATCATCATCATCATCGTCGTCAACACTTAAGCGCCTCTGTAAACAATTGCAAATGCAATCAGCTGCAGAAGCTGCCACCGATGATGTAAATATGTGGGCAAACAAATTCTTGCGAGATTTGGACAACTTAATAGCATCTGATAAACCAACAACATCTTCATCAGGCTCTTCATCGCCAACAACAAATGTCTACTGCTCATCACCATCATCTTCAGCAACAGCATCACCAATGTTATTGTCCGCTGCTGCCTCAGCCGTTATCCAAAGTCGTTATGGCAAGGGAGTCTATGATCGTAGTAACAACAATAATACTGGTGGTACTACCAACTATGATCACAACAATACTGTATCATTGCCAACATCATCTGCAGTAACAATAACAACAACGACGGCAGCAACAAATGGTATACTTTTGCGACCAGAAAAGCATGTAAGTAAATATTACTTTAGTTTCAACTTTTGCAAACCTTAACTTTTTATGTTTTACCTTCTTCAACATACCTTTGGTTTAGATCTAAGTTATGTATTGTTTTTTTTTCCTATTTCTTTAAAGATCATTGAAGTCATTATGGTTTTTTACGTATTTGAATATATAAGAGGATGCCTCATAAAGTTAAATAAGCATAACAATGTTTGACTCTTTCGTATTTTGCTGTTGAACTTTATAACTTTGCTTTCGTTTTACTTTCTGCAAACAAAAATAAAAATTTTATTTTAAATTCCATTTAACTATACATTAGTATTAAAAAAGTAATTCATGCCTTAGGTGCTTTTAAGGTTATGAAAAATATAGTTTAAACGTAACTTAAAAGGCCTAAATTGTATTAGTTATTAGATAATTCGACTTGCACAAGCATATACATACACACATAATATGTGTGTATGTGTATGCATATTATGTACACTAAGGTGGCACTTAATTCCAAAAAGATCGATTTCTCTCAGTCTCACCAATCGAATTTTGGCAGTTGCACACCCTATCACAGAATTCTGGTGTAAGAACTGGTAGGGCTATATTGTTAATTATTACCACTAACCCAATAGTTACAACAGTTAACAGCAAGGCGAATTGATACCAGGTGGCCCTATTAGTAAAAATGAGCATCAGCTGACTTTACCAAAGTGTCAAACTCTATGTAAAAAAAAATAAACAACAACTTTTTATATGTGCATTTAACATGACAGATTGGTAAAGTCCAGTTGTTGTTTCACTAATAAGGCCACTTGGTATTAATACGCTTTGGTTAACAGTACGGAATTTGAAATAGAATTTACGTTTGCTAACGAACATAATTGGTACTTGTAAGCGAAACATTGGCTTTCCTTGCTGAAATAAAAAAATAAAAAATAGATAACTAAGTCAAATAAAAACATACAAGATTAAATAAAAATTTTGTAATATTTTTTATTAATTTCACCTTTTTTTAAGTGTACATTAAAGTGGTTCGCCCTCCATACAAATTAAAAAAATGAGCCTGTCACCCAGTCAAAGATTAGTTGAACGAAAATTCCAGAAATATATTTTTTAATTTTTTGCCACGCCCATGTATACTGCCCTTTTAGTTTTTTGTGCACTGCGTTGCTATTTATGGTCCGATCATAACATATTGCATATCGTTATTAATAGCTTGACTATGGCTTCATTTTTGCCTCGGCTGACTTTTTAATCCGACATCAAATTCTTGGCGCCATTTATGCTATCTCGGATCCTTCCCCTCTTATATCCACTCTTTTGCACGTGGGAAAAAAGCCGTTCTAAAAGTTAGTTTATCTGGCTTTTAGTATAGCTACTTTTATACCACGCTCCAAATAGTAAACTCCTTTTTTTATTTTCATATATATATTGCATTTAAGCCAGGTCGATGAATATATAAAACAAACAAAATTTGCACCATTCACCCCTTAGAATGAAAGGTATATCAATAACGTTTCTAGAACTGTAAAAATTTCTTTTTTGTCACGCTCCAAAATGCAGCACTTTGCTGGTTTTTTAATATACGGCAAGCGATGTAATATGTATGAGTAATGGAAACATCAACTTAATACTGGGGCGTGGCATAACTGTGAGTATGTTAAAGGGTAGACATACAAAGTTTTAGAAGGGCTTTCTTGCCACGTGAAAAAAAGTGGTCATAAGAGGGGAAGGATCCGAGATGTCACAAGTGTGTCCCAGATTTCGATGTCGGATTTAAAACTCACCAGAGCCAAAAATTAAGTTACAGTCAAGCTATAAGCAACGATGTGAGACATCATAAGGTCGGACTTTAAATGGCGGCGCTATATGTAAAACACAAAAAGTGCTATATTGTGGGACGTGGTAAAAATATTTTTTTTACATTCTTAGAAACGCCATTGATATACCTTTCATTCTACGATGTAAATTTTAATTTTATTTTGTTTGGCCTGGTTTGATGTAGTATGTATTTGAAAAAGAAAAAGGGGCTTACCTTTGGGGCGTGTCATAAAAGTGAGAATATTAAAAGATAGACATACCAAGTTTCAGGAGAGCTTTCTTGCTACGTGCAAAAAATTTTACTTTTAGGGGAAGGATTCGAGATGTCCTAAATTTTAAGTCAGATTAAAAAGTTACCAAAGCAAAAAGGTAGCCAATGTCAATAGGCCAATCTTTTTGCGAATTACAATTTCGAATAGCAAAAAGGTTTGCATTTTATTTTTAGATACATAGGAAAAATAATGAAAAAAATATTGGGACTTACTTTTAGCCCTCTTCAGCAGCATCAAGATTTTGAATATGAGATCAAATCGATCAATTTGTGAAACATCATTATAACTCATTACACTCAAAATATCCACTATTTTATACATACAAGGTCAGATTTCAGACACACTTAAGATGAAATAATAAAGCAAATTTTCGAACTTCTAAGTCTTTGTCATATCTTGCAGAAAAAAACATTTTCTAAGATAATTTGAGGTCGCTGAACACGAAAATTATATTCATTAATTATTCTTAATGCGCGTTTTCCCGTGATCGTGAAAAACAAGTATTTTTTTTTTTTTTTAGTTTTTTCGTTTATTGGCAAAAATTCCGAGAACGGCTCATCTAAATAAAATAAATTGCACACTGTTGTATAGATATCTCTCTATTCTATCATTCAATATACTGAATGTGGCGATCGTATAAAAAATGTATAGAATTAAAGGCATTAAAAGTTTAAAAAAGTATATTTTTAGACCTTCTCCCAAAAATTATCATTTTAAATTGCTCCATTAAGATGAAAAATATACTAAGTATATTTTTTTTCGGGCTGTATTTCAAAGATAATTTTGTGACGATCACATGATGGATGCAATTGCTTAATTCTGATAAAAAAAATAAGAAAGTTATTAGCCCATAAGCGCAAATAGATATATTTTTTTTAGTTATTTTTCATACAAAATTAATTTAAATCAGTTTGTATTAAAAAATTTTTTTTTGATTCAAAATAATTTTGTATGGGAATAAAATCAGCTATTTTCAATTAATGGCTTATAACGTTCTTATATTTTATCAGATTTCCTCGATCTTAAAATTTGTTCATCCGGCACAAAAATGTTTTTTACGTGTTGCCTTAAAAAAATTATTAAAAATTTTTTTTCTATATTAATGAAGCAAATTAAAATAAAATTCATATAATTTCTCTAGCTTCCAGCCGTGGTAGAGGGCTAAAAGATATGTCGCACAAAATTACAAAAAAAAAAATTTTATATAATTTAGCTAGATGCAACGTTCCGGAGGTATTCGAAATTTATTGGATGACTTTTTTTTTCCTTCATACACCAACGCTCCACTCTAATGGTCAAGCCATGATGATATGCAATATGTTATGATCGGACTACAAATGCCGACGGAGCGTACAAAAAATCAAAAGAACGGTATCCAGGGGCGTGGCAAAAAATTAAAAAAAAATATTTTTGGAATTGTTTTCAACTAATCTTTAATCCTGACCGCCTCAACTTTTATTCGAACCACCTTAGTGTACATATGAATGAATATATGTACTCGTATGTGTTTTAAATACAAAGTTACAAAATAGTTGTCATAAACTAAACCTTAACATTTAATTTTAATTTGCTGTTATAAAATCCAATTAATAATGTTTTATTCGGTTGTACTCATCAAATTCGTTACTTAGTCAGAACAAAAGCCTACGATCGGTTGATCTAATCAATTTAAGAATTGTCAGAATCATATCTTTATTACAATTATGCTCCTATAGTAATGAACATAGATTGCTTTTTTGTATTCATAGAAAATTAATAGCGTGTGTTGAAATATAGTCTATTCAACTAATATTTTATCGGGTAAGCACTTTCGAACCAATCTCTTTTCTGTGTGTGGCTTGACTATGGCTTAATTTTTGCTTTTGGTGAAATCTAAATCCGAAATAAAATTCTGGGCGCCACTTCTGCCATATCCGATCTTTCCATCCTAATGTTAAATTTTTTTCAATTTGATGGAAATAATAACATTTTCACAATCTCGTGCAAATGGTCTTGCATTATATGATTTGCAAAATGGTGTAGTATACTGTTACTTCCCCCTAACAAAATACGCATAAATGTAACAATATGCAAATTATATGATGCTATACCATTTGCATAAAATTGTGAATAGGGTAAATATATTAATTCTGCTATGGATAACAAAATATACTTATTTTCTGAAAGAAAAACTTATTTTCTATAAAAAAAGAAATCAATAGTGATAAAATAATTTCATAATAATCCTCGATGACACTACACGTATTATAACAACTTAAAAAGAGCAAGACAATAATAAAACATGTGGCAAATACCAGCTCTTTAGCAAATTATAAGTTAAACTAAACTCAAAATGCAATTCTTGTCGCTGTTTATGCAAAACGACAACTAAAGAGATTATGAATAAATACTGGAATGAATCTATATTTTATATATATGTAGATACCTGTACATATTTCTATATGTATAGTAGAATGAATAGGTGAACACAACATACATATATGTGTTAACATATGTTTGATCTCACGTTTGGTTTAAAGGACGATAACTTGCGACAAGTTTAGAGACAAAAATTTAACGCTAAGCGATCAAACAGCAAGAAAATAATAACTTTAAGAAAATACACAAGCAAGCATATGGATAGACTTATGTATAAAAAAACACATCTAACCTTTTAAGCGACCTCATGACGAGAAACAACAAGCTTATGAACATACAGGCCAATAAATAGCGACAGACATACAGCTTGACAAAATAAAAAAAAAATATCACTGTCTTTGCATGGCAAACCATAACACAAACTGCTGAAATCCATTCAGTCATCCATCCACTCAGGAAGGCAAGGCAACGAGCCTTAACCACAATGAAAACAAAATGCTGAAATTGTTGGCTGGATCGGTGGCTGACTGTTTTTAAAACAGCCAGAAAGTAACAAAAAAAATCTTAGCTCCAGACTTAACAAAAATGTGGTGAATTAAGAATTTATAGTTATTTCATGAACAATTTCATAAATCGATATGCAAACGAAAGAAAACAAAAAAATATATATATTAAATAAAAAAATTAAGCTAAGTTTAACCATAGCGTTTATTGGTTATATTCTTTAATACGAGTACTACGTATTGTATGTATGCCAATATGAGCATGTAAATGATACTTTTCATATTTTATATCGTATATTTTCATATAAAAAGATACAAAAAACCAATATTACAATTTCTTGTCAGAAGTCTTTTAGCATTGTCGATAGTTTTTTATGGCTCGCTATCGCTTTGGTCATTTCAATTGGCCTGTGGTAATAAGAAACTTTTATGCAATATTGAGTGAAAAAGTTGTGTCACCAGGAAAACTGAAAAAACTAATAATTGAATAGATAAATTGTAATAACTAGACTACACGTACTAAAAGGTACACTATGCAAATGACATTTCTATTAGATATGAGTAGAATAAGAAATTCTTTTTTTTTTATTAACCAAAAACATTAAATTGACTATATACTGAAAGAGAAATTTTCGTGCTAGCTTTGAATTTCTTCATTGGATCAATGAATTTTGTCATTAATAACCATCTTCTAACGTAATATTTCATTGTATTAATAAAGAATGGTTCATAAAGTTTCATATAAAATACTTTGCTGATTTCATGAAACTCCTTATTTATTTATTTAGACACTGATTGCAATTTTTGCAAATGTTTCTCCGTTTTTACTGCATACCATCATTTTATGAGAAATTTTTTATTTTTTCCTGTGGTATAAGTTCGTTCTAAGATTAAAAAAACAACTTCTGACCAATTTTCATAAAAATCAAAAGGGTCTGGTCGAACTGTTGGTCGATTTAAAATGTTTTTACCCATAGCTCGTTCCTTCGTTACGATTGCACAGTGGGACAGAATAAAAATATTTGGAACATAAATCAGGTATTTCTAAACGAATAGTTCTATTAGAATAAAATTTCACACGGACATAGAGAGGAATATTTATATTTATGTTTTAAGTAGCAGCTCTCTTATTTGCTCAGCAGCTATGAAGTCTTAAAGTAGGGCACTTCGGCCATGTACAAGTTTTTACTGCTCGCTATTATTTTTTATTTTCTTTCGCATTCAATTTCAAAACTTTTTTGCTATATTATAGCCCTGAATGAGATCTAAAATATACATGCTTAGTTGTATAATATCGTTGATTGTTGATATTTTCGAATGAAATTTTGCAATTATATAGGAATTTATGTACTAAATACCAGGAAAGAAAAAAATAATAGTTTTTCTTCTGAGAATCTTAGAATTCTTAAGAAAGTTCCAAGAAATCCAAAAAATTAAATTCTGAACAATTTTTTCCATAGCTTCCACACTTGATCCAAGGACTATTTAACACTTTGCCAAATAACTACGTACACGTAAGAGTTTTCAGAAATGGCAATGGTTTTGAAATCCCAGCTTTGGGATATTAGAACATGTGGACTAAATTCAAAATTTCGACCTATAATAGGTCGTATTAGGAAGTGTCCAACTATATTAGGAAATTCAATTATTTGTTTGCCATCGATAAACGTCCGTATAGATACTCGCCTCGGTGGGTAGTGTGCTAGCATATCACTGTGGAGGTTGTGGGTTCGATTCCCACCATAGACTCTGGTCTGTTTCACTACAACGAGTGAAGGTCTTTGTTACTATTCTCGTTTAAATTAAGTTATGATATAATTTGTAATTGCATTTATAACATTTAGTAAATAAATAAATACTTTTCAGATAAGTATACATTTGCTATATGTCCCAAAATAATTTTTTTTATATATATTTATATATATAGTGTTTTTTTAGCAAAAATGGTCGACATTCCAAAATTTTTCAAAATTAATTTAAAAATTTTAATTTTTTCAACTCAGACCGCAGAATTTCATGAAGTTTTTGTTAAACTCCTTGAAATTTTGTTCTTTAACTAACGAAGAAAAAAATGTTTGAAGTCGGATTATATTTGGATCGCATATCTGGACCAAAGTTTTGAAAAATTGACAAATTTCCATTTTCGAATGAGTATAACTCACTAACTATAAGAGACAAGTATACAACCAAACATGTATCGTTTAGATCTTATTGAGGGCTATAATACAGCAAAAAAGCAGTAAAAAATTTTACATGGCCGAAGTGCCCTACTTTGAGACTTCATAGTTTCTCTCCTGGGCAAGTTAGACTACTCATATTTAAAACATAAATATGTTCATGTGAAATTTTATTTTGAGAGAACTATCCGTTTATAAATGCCTGATTTATATTTAAAATATTTTGATTCTGCCCCATTGTGGATTGGAAGCGAAGATTTGGTACACATAGAAAAAATTTTAAAGTTTTTATTTTCAGACAAGCATTTGTTTGAAATTGGTCGTTTTTGGCAAGTAAACTAAATTTAGTGACGTCTTACAGTTGTTAGCTGCCGATATCCAAGCTCTTTGTATGGTCAAAAGATCGCACAATCACTCTCATTGCGCCTAGAACTCATTATTTAAAAAAGTCACAAAATCCGCTTTTAATAGTGTAGCAATCGCAACTGTACTTCTAAAGTATAAAAGTTGCTTTGGTTAGGAAGAAAACGCTCGCGACTCAAGTCAGGAAAGAAATTTGAGAGAATTTATAGGTTGATACACAGAAAAAAATAAAAATTGCTTTAATGAAAAAATTCGTTATGTCAATTAAAAAATTAATTAATTTTGCACCAGTAAACGAATTGCTAATATCAATTAAGTTTTTAATATCTAGTTTAATTAATTAATTTTTAATTAAATAATTCACACTAACAATTAAAAGTTTAATTAAAATATTTAATGAAAAAATGGAAAAAAATGTGCAGTGTATATTTCATAAAGAAAAACATTGCTTCTTCTTGCTTTAATGGTTATTGGCATCACGTGTTGATACTAATATTTAATTATATAAATAAAGTTATTAATTGACAGCCTGATTTTTTGCATTTAATGCTTGAATTAAAAAACTTGTAATACTTTTTTCTGTGCATATATTTTAATCGAAAAAGTAAAATATATTTTGATGTTATTACTTTATATTTATATTTGTTGCATTGCGACTTGAATTTCTTTCGCAAACTCATAATACCCTGTGATCTTTTAGTAGCTCTCTGAACAAAATCAATAAGCTTTAGCATAATTTTAAATAAAAGTAAGAAATATTGCACAGACAATGAATCAGTGTTGTTGGTAGCGTTTGGTTGTGTTTGGTATTTGGTTTTTAAACCGAAATTTTTGCAATATTTTTCACACACTTTAACAAACGTCGCCGTAAAAGCGTGCAACAATCGGTTGTACGTATGGACATTCATATAAATGTGTCAGTTTTACTCAGTCGCATGTACCTGTTAATAGTGTCGGCATATTTATTTATATTTTATACAATAATTTTTGTTTTGTTGTTTTGTTTTTTTTAGGCCACAAGTATTTATTTATTCTTTTAAGCACAAAAAGTTGGCCAGCTCTAAAGTTTGGCTTATTGCAAATGCGAAGACATTTATGGGACATTTTTTTCGTTAATTTTTTTTCTTTTTAGAGCATTAATGTCAAAAGCAGTAAAGTGTTATATTATCAGTTTTTTTAAATTAAAACAATGCAAAAACTTTATTTTTAATCATATCTCGCATTAAAAAATGGCATATTACCGAACATAAGGTTACTCTAGTTATCGGTCCCTCCTTCGACTACATTTTATTCTTTTGGTTATTTTATTTAACTGGAGTGATCCGGTCTTAATGTTTCATGGTGGTATATAATACCATATTGTCTACACATGTTGCTCAGCATTAAATTATTTTTAAGATTAGATCAACTTGTTGCTCAAGAAGGAAAAAAATCTTTTTATAAAGACACTCTTTTAAACAAACTTTAATAAATAAAGTAATAAGATGCATATTGGATTTTCAACAGTGTTACTGGGAACGACATTGTCATGACAAAGTGTTGTTAATGTGTTGCTATAATTTTTGAAATTATTTTATTCCTTTTTAAAAGGGGTCCGTCCATATTGACATAAATTTATGTTTATTTGTCTGTTAATACAAAAATACTAGTATGTTTGTTGCAATTATCGTGATCTTTTAAGGCAATTTTTTATGCTGGGGTAAGAAACAAGTCTTAATGAATGTTACAAATTACTTCCTTTTATTGCAAATGCCGCTTTTAAATTCTGTTCCACTTAATCAAGATTTATATGGAGATTTTTATTCCAAAGGAAATAAGAAGTTTTCTAGTTTGTTTGTTTTTTTTTCAATTTACATATGAAGAAGAAAATTTATTTAATAATTGAAATAATTAAAGCGGCAATTGTAAATATTTTTCTTTTCGGAATGAAATTTGTAAAATAGCAAAAATATTTGCTAATATAAACAAATTAATAATTTTAATAAGGTTCAAATTCGTTTTATTAAGAATTAAAAATGACAGGAAGAGTGAAAATTCTCTAGATAAGTAATGAGAATTTTTCTGTTTTGCCACCTATGCAGCACCTACCGTCTACACACTTGGGCAGATTCCAACCATCAATTTCCAATTAATTGTTTACTCAGAAAAATTTATATTTTAAATTAATATTTTAATTGAATCAACGTTAATTTTTTATTAGTTTTTATTTCTTTTAAAACAATAATATTAGAAAATTTTAAAAAAAATTCTGCACACCAGTTGTGTATAAATAAAATAGGTTTAGTTCGACGGGTTTAATGATTCTGTGCATGACGTATGTTCGATAATGGTGTGACAGAGTGAAGACTTTCTGCCTACCCCACTTTCCGCTGGTTTTATATTCCCCTAATCCACTATTCCCCTAATACACAGATGAAAAACACAGAAGTCTGGCTAAAGGTCGGCTAGGTAGAAAGTTTTTACTTTTATTGTTTTATTTTCAAATATTCCAGTACAATATTTTAATAGAAAAATTTTTTTTTTTAAATTAAATAATTAAGAATTTTAGTTTTTAGTTTTACGAACTTTGTGGTACGTCCTATTTCCGTAAAACAATATATAAAATTATGAATTCAGTAATACAATACGAATTTTAGTTTTTTGTCTGCTACATAGATGAGAAAGTCATTAAGCGTAAGGCTGGTAAGGAAAATAATATTTATTCGGCGAAGACACTTTTCTCTATACCCAGAGAAGAATATCTTTGAGCTCGGCCGGACACCGGCTAAACAGAAAGCTTTTACTCGTCGATCGTCTGGAAAAATATTTTGAGTTTTTTTACATTTCTGAAGTTCGGACGATCGATGATAATGAATAACTACACTATGCAACAAGAAAAATACCAAATTTAATTTTATTGTATATTGTAAATTACTCGCAATTTTTGTAAAAATCAGGTAACTTCACTTTATTATGAATAAGATCGTCATATACCGATCGTTTTTCGTGGAATATACCATAATTCATTTGAGTTATACCTTGTCATGATCCAGCAATAAAAATGTAATTCTTTAATATTTCTGATTTTTATGAACTTTTAATAAACAAAAAATTTTAAATTTTACAAAACAAAAATATTTAACTCCTACACCTTCAAGCATATAAAAAATAATTTTAACAAAATTGGACGAGTATTTCTCCACTTTTAATTACATCAAACTCAATATGTTGCAAAAATCAGTTAATTTCACTTTATTGTGAACAAAGTCAATATATATTCATCGATTTCTCTGAATAAAGCCACATATCGTCACTGAAAATGCAAGTAGGCATATCTGACATTTTAAAAAGTTTTACAGAAGAAACATAAAACTTATGGCGTTTTCTTTTCTAGATAAAAACTAATTTTTTTTCACTTTTTATCAAAAATATCGCAATTTTGCATTTATTTATCGTAAGGGATGACACAATAATTTCTAATAAATTTACTTCCTCGAAAATTATTGTATTGCAAATTTTCATTGAAAAGTGCCAACTATGGAAAGTTTTTTTTTGTAGAAAAGAATGAAAAATATATTGACAGTTAGTGCAAAATTTTACAATAAATATATGAATTTGTTAATCCTTTTTTATTTATATTGTAAAGTTTTGCTCTACTTATCAATATATTTTTCATTTAAACAGGTCTTATGCTTGTCCTGTAAAACGTTTAAAATGTTATAAAGGGCTTTTTGCATCTCTGGCGGCTTTATGATCAGTTAATAAAAATATTAAGTTTTTGCCATTTCACATTTTTTTTTTATAAATTTTTAAAAAATAATTATTTTCCAATTTTGCAAAAAGAAAAATTTTCATCACTGCGGTCTGAATTATTCCGAAACCATTAAGTATATAAAAAACAATATTACAGCGGCTTAAAGGTAATTTTATTTCAAGTTTTGTATGGGATTTCGTAATAAAATTGGTCAAGGTCATCGCAAGTTATAATAAAATCAATGAAGCAGCCAAAAATCACAAATTTAAGAAAAAAGTAAATTTTTTTTTTTAATTTCGACTTTTTTGTATTTAGGGTACCATAACCCAACAAACACGCAGGCTTGATTTCAAATTAAGAATGATTTGAAATCAAAGCTTTTCTCAAACGATAAACGTTTGAAAATGATTTGAAAATAATTTGAAAAACATAGCATTCTCAACAAAAAGGAGAAATTATTTTCAAATTGAGAGATTTATTTATTATCAACTCAATTTCAAACGTTTTTCTCAAAGATTTTTCAAATCTGGATTGTAATATAATGTGGAACATAAATGAAATACATTTATTTTCTTATTCAGGTTGTTACTAATGATAGTTAATTTTTTATCACAAGCCAGCAAAGAGTAAATATGTAATTTTTCTATAGTTGTAATCAATAACTTAGTTTGATCGTCATATTGTTAAAATGTTTCCAATTTATGTTTCGCTTTAAACAGTGTTTCCACATCGATTTATAATTTGAGAATAACACCACATCAAATTGGCAAAACACTGATTGTCAAATGTTTGTCAAAAGCCTTTGAAAAAGGTTTGAGAATTATGTTTGATATCAAATGACAAAGTCATCTTATTTCAAAGGTTTGACTAGGTTTGATAGTGGTTATCAAAGGTCCTGACAAAAGTTTCATTTGGTTGATTATTGTTACCAAGCATTTCAATAATGTCTAAAGACCCAAACAAATCTTAATTGCAAGTGTAAATTGTTTCGTTGTTTTTTTTTTATTATAGTAAACATAAAGATTCAACCATATGGTCGATTCCTAACGGATTATATGGGAAAAAATAAATTTCCGTTATTTCGAAAACTTGCATCAATCTGACAAAACGGTTAATGCCATTCCTTGGACCCAAATTAGTTAAAGTCAACTAACTATCAGAACCTTTGCCCAGATTTTCTACTAGCACATTGTTATTATTAATCATGCCATCACTAGTTCTTAGTGCGCTAATTTTCTATGAAGACAAGTTCGAATATGTCATAGGAAAGATTAAAATGAAGTGGCATGTACAGATGTAAGAAAGGCTGAATAACCATTATGCAGTATTAGCATTTCTTCCATCTGACCTAACTTTCTATAATATATAAAAACTTGTATTCGGCCGGAAAGATTTAATTTTTAATATATATTTTTGAAGTCATGATCCATTTGTCAGCTGTTATGCTTGATAAAATTGTTTGAAAAATTTTCCACACATTGTTCAAGCATCATTTATCTTGGCTTTTTTTACACAATTTATTTTTCCTGTGCATCAGTGATGGAAAATTAGATTTGTTTTTGGTATCAAAAACATATTTTTTAAAAAAGTACTTTTTTTACCACATTGTGTTAAAGCATTTAAATCTGATTATTTCAAACTAGTTTTTTTTAGTGCAAAGTGATTACTATATGCATATAGGCTAAAGTTCGTAGCGTGATACGCAGAATGAATTACACATGATCGATATTCCAACTAAAAATAGAAAATCAATATAAATTTGAGGATGTTGTTAACTAAAATAGTTAGTGCGTTGAGTGCACAACAAATGCTGGCTGGGGTCCGATCCATGTTTCAGGCACGTTATCAATATCTTAAGATCTGATGTGCATTAGTGTGGTATTGTGTTATTTGTTGTTGGACTGCTTAAGTAATAAAGAATAGCATTGGTCACTAAGCAGTAGCGGCAGTGATTGATACTGTTCTTTGCTAATGTAAATCGGAATGCCCTCCTTCCCCGGTAATGCTAACATAATCGTCGTCAAAGTAAGACAATTAATAAAAAGGCTATACGTGCAGCTTAAGAAAGTTAATGCGTCTGCTGAACACCAGAGGTGCTACAACACTGCTCCGAAATTAATTTAAAAAAAAACGCGCAATAACAGAGTTGTAAAGAGAATTAAGCTTTCTACTACCTCTATCTCCAACTGTCCTCTGTAAACTATCCCTTTCCCAGAGAAGATAACAACACATTAATTAATTAACCCAGATTTTCCCCAGGTATTAAAACCGCAATAATCAAAAATATATTTTTCATCAATTCGAGAGAACTATCTATCAAAATACGGAAAAATATTGGTTTTAGAAATTTTTTTATTTTTTATTATTTTTATATAATATATTTACCACAGAGCGTAAAATACAACCACACATAATGTAAAACAAGCCTAATTAACGATAACAATTAAAAAATAATATATTTTAAGATTATATGAAAATGCACGCTAAATGGAACGCTGGTATAATATAAGTTAACTAGTAGTATCATGAGTGTGTTAAAAAATTAATTTTCAAAGTTCACAGCAAGCCACCTCATCGTCAGTGCGCATGTGCATCACCACTTATCACCAGTTGTTAAGGGGTCGGTTGAATGTGATCACAATTCTGATTGCGGCGTCCTCTGAAACAATATTGTTATGGTCTGCTGTATAGGTTGAAAATTATATTGATGCTGATTTTTTTCCTTCTTCATTGGAATATTGATCATGTTTAATTCTTTCTGAATATAAAGTTACGAACTTTAGCCTATATGTAGATAGTAATAACTTTGCACTAAAAAGCAAACTCGTTCGAAATGATTACACTTAAATGTTTTAATATTCGGTGGTTTAAAAAACGTACTTTTTAAAAACATATTTGTGATATATTTAAACATCAAATACTATCGAAAAAAGTGCGATCGTATTATCTTTTACATCCCTGTTGTGCATACAATTACAAAATTAACACTTTTGTTGATTTTCCAAATTCTCCCTCCAAAGAAATTAAATAAAAAATAAGAATTAAAGCATAAAACACTGCCGCCCAGATCTAGATTTAGTAAACTCTAAACATAATTGTGGGGTGTTGTGGTGCATTTCGGTTGGATTGCTTCAGTTGAATAGTTTGGATTTAAAAAGCACATTGTTGGCCCATTTATTTTTTGCTGTTTAATATTACAGCTTATCTAATGTAAAAGGAAATTATATACACTCGGATAAAATTTACAACATAAACTCTGGTGTAGTTATGCTACTGTAAATGATTATTTGTCTGATTGTTCGCCCGTCTGGCTTTATTTTATTTTACTTTATTTTATTTTTTAAATTTCTGGTTTGATATTTGAAAATATAAATGATGTGTTGACAGCCTGTATTATTAAAGTTAAAAAAGCACTAAATAAAGCTCCTATAAAATCAAAGATAAAAAACAAAAATTTATTGAGAAGTATGAGCAGTTAAATAAATTTAACATTTTGTGTTGTTTTGTTTTATCTCCTTCAAACATTTTTAACTGTGTTACACTTTTTGTCTTGGCTACCAACTAAGAGTGCTGCTATTCAAATTGTACCAGTATTTTCTTAAGTTAAGAAAAGTAGTTTCCCTCAAAGTAGGATTTTTTTTCTTTTCAGCCAATATTTATTTTATGATATTAAACTTTTGACCTAAAACGTTGTTGTCTGGCTTTGTTTTTTTTTTTTACTGTTTAATTAAATATAATAACACCAAGGCAAAGGTAACTTCAGTTTTACATATCGTACTCTTAACCATTAGAGTAATATGATGTTGGGAGGAAATAGCTGCAGCTTTTGTAGCTTTGGCTTCAAGTTGAAAGTAGGTAATGTTTATTTTCTCCAGTAATCTTTAACTAATAAACATTAATTAAACATAAAATATTTGAACATTTGACGTAATAAAATGTTATCTTTGTTTTTCAACAAGAGTTAAGAAAAATTCTATAGATTTTCTGGTTACTATTAAGTCAGTTGCATTTTATTAATAGAACAAGGAAGAATAATGTAGAAGGAATTTTAATTATGTTATATCCAATCTTGTTAAATATTTAAATACTTTGCTGTTGATAAAGTTGTTTTCTAGAAGAATTTTATAGTAACTGTGAATTTCAATAGCGGTAGCTAGCTAGCACTGCTTGCAGAAATGAAGAACAATGGTACCTCGATTTGTGCAAACAAGTTATTAGGGGATATTCACATATGACGTAACTCTCTAAGGGCGAGGGTCGGGATCAAAACTTTGAAAATAGCGTAATATGCGAATAACCCATTACTAAAAAAAATATTAATTCATGCAATAATTAATTTTCTGATGTGTATTACAATTTCTTTTCCTACTTTAAAAAGCAATATATATAATTTAATTAAGTAGATTTTCAAATTATTATGGCTCCGCACACCAAAGGTAAAAAGGAACCATATTGTTTTCTGTCTGTCTGTCTGTCTGTGTTTCTGTCTGTCTGTAATCTGTCCGTCATAGGCTTCTATTTCGAGAACGATTAAAGGTACGGAGCTGAAATTTTCATGGAATATGCGTAACTATGGTCACTATAACAACAACTACTAATAATTTAGGAAAGGATATATACCGATCGGCATCGAAATATATCGAATAAAAATATCGATATATCGAAATATCGATATTTTTTCAACAATGATAATTCATACGTAGTACCCAAATTTTTTTAAAAATAAAACAAAAAAAGTACTCTGCTTATAAATAATTAAGCTGGAAAGAGTAAATTTCCCAGCTCCTTACTGTTCCACCAATATTTCATGGAATATACATTAACAAAATTACACTCAAAGAATCATAATTTTTTGAATGGAAAAATATTATAAATAAAACAAAAGATTTTGTTAGTAATATTCTGTTTGATGAAGACTGTGCCGAAATGTTTTTAAAAATTGCGCGAAAAACAAAACCAAAGCTAAAAAAAAATATCGAATTTGATATTGTCGATATATTTGAAAAAATATCGATATATCGATATATCGAAATTAAAAATATCGACGTTATATATCGATATATTTTTAGGAAAATATCGATATATCGATATTTTTACAGAAACGTGATATAAGACACTTGACATTTTCAAAGTTAGTGTATTATACAGAGTACAAGAATAAATACTGAAATCTAAACAAAATTAAAATTATAAGGTATTCTATCAGTTAATGTAATTTTGACAATTAGGTTATTTTAGAAACCATAATAGGCAAGCCTTTTAAATTTTTACAGCTAGTGCAGTGCTTTAAAGGCAACAGTTACGAATGCCAAAAAACAAAGAAACGAACTAAAAATTAAGGGGTGTTCTATCAGGTAATGTAATTTTGAAATTATATTAGAAATAATTAGACACTTGAAACAAAAAAAGTTAATAATTAAAGGGTAAATTAATAATTAAGGGGAAATGGAAGGAACAACAAAAAAACGACAAACAAAAAAAAAGGAAAAAAAAACTCCAAAATTAAAAAAATTCCCAAAACGAAAAAATCTCCAAAATGAAAAAAGCGCTGAAAAATAAAAAAACCAAAAAAATCGCACAAAAACGATAAATCTTTAAAAAGACACAAAATTAAGAAATAATGTCAAAATGAAAAAATCGCCCAAATGCAAAAAAGGGATAAAAAGACAAAAGCTCCGACGCGAAAAAATCGCTAAAAGAAAGACAGCAAACGGAAAAAAATTTTTAAAATGAAAAAAGTGCTGAAACAAAAAAAAAATCGCCAAAAACGAAAAAATCGCTAAAAACTAAAAAGAAGCCGCAAAACAAAAAATGTAAAAAGTAAGAAAAAGCCAATGAAAACCACAAAACGAAAAAAATAACAAAAACCACCAAAACGAAAAAGGGATATATGTATATGATATTCGTAAGGAACCCTTCGTGTGCGAGTCAAAGTCGCACTTCACTGAATTTATTAACTTATAATACCCCTATCATCTCTTTATAACACATTGATTTTAAAAATTTGACATATGTATGTACTTATGTATGTTTAGTATTGCGATTTCTGTATTCGGCATTTGTTATAATATACATCAGATGAACATCAGTTTATTAGTGATGTAATTCTCGTATGCAAATATCTCAAAGAGTTTCTATACATATGTATATAAGAATTGCCATCGCATTCAACTAAGCCACATAACATGTTGTGATATGATAAGCGGTGATACACGTAAGCATTGACGATGGGAGTATGGTACCTTCCGAAAACAACGTTCTTCTGTTCTGATGTGTACGTTGACAATTAAATTGATGTTGATTTTGCCCTTGTTCCTTGGAATATTACTCATTTTATTGCTTTTTAATTTCTCTTAACTTTTTTGTAAAAAAAAAGCTTTTTTACACTTTTTAAATAAATACAGTTGATAAATTTTACTTGTTCGATTGCATTATATGAACATCTTCTTAAGTATTTGAAAACGTTCTGCAGAAATTAATTTCTTGATTGCACTGTCCTCAATCTGTTCAATTCAATTGACCACTACAACTGTCACGTTAAACAAAACAAACGCACAGTTACTCACTCGCAATTCTACACATCAACACAACCACTCGCGGTCGTTTAAAACAGATGTTTACTAATAACATTCTGTTAAAAGAAAATAACACACTAAAGAAGGCCTCATAACATGAATTGTGGTGCAGTTGCCAATATTTGGGTCATTATTACAATGCAAAAAGCGTGCATCCCAATATAAAACAACAACAACAAAAGAGCAATAACAAAATTAAACCAGTACAACGAACAAGCTTTAAAACTACTAACCCTTTTTTTGTGTGTCTTCCAGTTGGCTGTGAAAATTGAAAATACCGACGACAGACAAGAAACATCATCGCACAAATAATGGTCGCTGAAAAAAAATTAACAAACAAATTTTTGTAGTGAAAAAAGTAAAACAAAAGTTTAATAAACTCTTGTTCTTTTTCATGTACTGCAACGAGTACTTGAAAAAAGTAAAAAAAGTAAGTAAAACGAGAACAGAACAAAAAGAACACCTCTACTTTCCATGTTCCATAGAATGATGGTAAATTGTGCGTTGTACTCTTATAGTGGCAGACCAGAGATATTTCGAAGCTGTATGTTTAAGTTACGTGTCTTTGTTATTTCAGAAAGTGAGCTGATTAAAAGTATGTTAGGAGTTCTTTTGGTTTTAGCCTTTAAATTGTTCATTCGCTTTCTTTAATGTGAATTATTGCTTGATAATTATATGTTTGTCTTGACCAAGGCTGATTATAGATTTACTTCGATTCTAGACACATCTGTTCAGTTTAAAATTAACGACCAGAATTAAATGAAAGTCTCCGTCTTTCTCCCAGCTGAATTATAAGTTGCACAAGAAAAGTTGTCCTGTGTGAACGTGGTCTAAGTGGTTTTACTTAGATTTTTTTATTTATTGTGGTGTTAAATAAATATTTTTGTTTAACTAATTTGTATTTTCATTAAGTCTTCTTTAAAGGTACAGTTATTTTCTAACGATATGTACCATATATATATTGGGTTTTGATTTTTACAAAAAAAGTTCATGATCAAGACCACGAAAATAAACCAACATTCCGCAATTTTGACGAAAGATATAATCATCAAACTGTTATTTGATGGTGTTGGCGAAGTATTGATTAGAGATTACCGGGTATCGGATATTTCACCGTTTTTTTTTTTGTTTTTTTGGTACTCAATACTGCAAAGTAGTTTCTCGATACTTTCAGATTTATATTTTTATTACTGAAATTAGTAAAAACTTCAACAGGAAAAACACAACTTTGCTGAAAAACAGAGCATGCTCTGCTAAATTATTAAAAGTATCGAGTAGTATTGAGTACTTGAAAGCAGTAGAATTCGTCAGCACTATTGTTGAGTAAAAGTTATTGTTTGGTGAACTTTGTAAACTGATGGAATCAGTTTTCCTTACTTTTCCAAAACGATGCTGCCAATCGCTGTATATGTTCTCTTAATAAATCATTTTTCCTCATTTTAATTTGAGCAATTAGCGGTTATAAAGGGCGACTCAACCTGTGCTATAGCCACTGATTTATTAAAATAAATTGTTGATGAGCGCCAAATTACGCCATGTTTTTGACGAAATAAAGCTGCAGTCAGCAGAAAGTTGTTAAAAATTCAACTTTATGATATTGTTTGTCGACAGATGGTGGAAACTGCTTGTTAGAGTGTACAGTAATCCCTTGATTTACGTTGTTCCGGTTAACGTCGTAAAATTTTTTGTACCTATCCAATTTCGTTTACGTCTCCATTCGATTTGCGTCGTTGAATTTGTTGGTGCTTTCTAAATTCGATTTGCGTCGCCATTCGATTTACGTCGCCTCAGTTGCTTACAAGTTATTAGCAAAACCCGTGGAATTCCAGAGTTTAGTTAAAATCTTTGTTTTTATGCGGTCGGCAAAATTTTTGTTCACTCCCATTTCGATTTGCGTCGTCATTTCGATTTAAGTCACCTCAATTATCAATATCAAATTCTATTTACGTTCATTCGAATTTCGTCGGCGTTTTCCGGAATCAATCACCACATAAATCGAGGGATTACTGTATATGGGTGATTCTTATTCTAAACGTACATTTTGTGTTTTTTTTGTTTGTTTGCCAATGTAACTAAATAAAATATGAGGACGTAGGTTTCATATTATAGATTTTGCCTCATTCATCGGATCCTAAAATAAAATTATATTTTTCAAAATATACGTGGCGCTACTCTGTACGTTGAAAAATAAAGTTGATGTTAATTTTTCCCTTGTTCCTTGGAATATTAATCATGCCCAATTATTTCTGAATATAATGTTACGAAGCTTAGCCTAATAATCAATTTGGATTCACAAAGCAAATACGTTCGAAATAATTTTGTGTTTTATTTACAATAATATTTTATTTCAATGGCTCTGCTGTAGGGATGGGCAAAAATATCGATATATCGGTATTTTCTTAAAAATATATCGATAGATATCGTCGATATTTTGAATTTCGATACATCGATATATCGATATTTTGTCCAAATATATCGACAGTATCAAATTCGATACTTTTTTAACTTTGGTTTTGTTTTTCGTGCAATTTTTAAAAATATTTCGGCACAGTCTTCATCAAATAAAATATTACTAACAAAATCTTTTGTTTTATTTATAATATTTTGTCTATTCGAAAAATTATCATTCTTTGAGTGTAATTTTGTTGATGTATGTTCCATGAAATATTGGTGGAACAGTAAGGATCTTGGAAATTAACTCTTTCCAGCTTAATTACTTATAAGAAGGGTACTTTTTTGTTTTATTTTTAAAAACAATTTGGGAACTACGTATGAATTATCATTGTGGAAAAATATCGATATTTCGATATATCGATATTTTTTATTCGATATATATCGATGCCGATCGATATTAAAAAATATATCGATATCGATATATATCGATATATTTTTTTCACTTGCCCATTTCTACTCTGCTGGTAAATTCAGTTCTTTGCACCGAATTCGTTCAGTATATACAACTGATTATATACAACAATATTCGATTGGCAATGACTTCGGTTATCACAACAAATCTGTTTTCTCTCTGTAGAGCTCATCAGTTTATTGAAATTATTTCCATATAAAAAAAGGGGCGTTCGAAAAAGTTTAATATTTAACGACTACTCTAATGTACATAAAAATATTCTTCAATATACGTAGTTCATATTATGGTATATAGCTTTCTTAACTCAAATTCTGAGTTTTTCCTAAAAAACTCAGGTTTTGAAGAAAAAAATGCAAAATTTTTTAAACCAAATTCAATATTTTACAAATGAAATTCAGTATTTTTCAAAATAAAATTCGGTGTTTGAAAAACCTCTTTTTGATTGATTTTGGTTTTCAAAATCCCGAATTTGGTTTGACAAATACTAATTTTGGTTTGACAAATACTAGTTTTGATTTGAAAAATACTGAGTTTGATTTGGAAAATTGTGAATTTATTTTTTAAAAATCTGCATTTGATATGAAAAATGCCGGATTTGATGTAAAAAACGCTATATGTAGGTAATGTTACTTTATTACAAAAATTTTGTTTTCTGAATAGAAAATATTTATTAATATGCAAAACTTTGTTACTAAAGCTATTATTTAGTTTTTTTAATTTTTGTCATGATATCTTATCTATTCGTTTTTTTATTTAAAGCTTAACTACATTTTTTTCTCTAAAATATACTTTTGAATATAGTACGACATATAGTATTTCCTTACAAGCCTCCGTAAGTGTATAAGGCTTAATGACCTAATTAAACTTTTTGTAAAAGAAATAACACACATTTAGAAACCATAAATGCTGAAAGCTTTTTTAAAATACTTTTGTAATTTTTATATGTTTTTTTATCTACGTGTTGATATTATCGTTGAAAAAATATCAAACTGTCTTTTTATGCTAAATCTATACCAAAAACCTTAGGGAATTTCAACCCAAATAATGATTCTCAAACAAACTGAAAGCTCAAAAAAACAGCGAGACCTTAATCATTATGGACACAAGCAAGAAATGTAGTTCATATATTCATGGATTTCTGACCAAATATGAAGCAACTGCCTTGGCCCAAAATAAATAAAAAAAAGCACCAGATAGCAAGCAACATAAAAAATCAAAATAAAAACAAGCCATAACATGTTTCATTTTCATACAAAAACACGATTTAAAAGAACATTTACAGTTTGTTAAAAACATAAACTAACCTATATTTTCAAAGTACATAAAAAAGCAGCTCTAAAAACAAAAGTTCTTGTTTTACACAAACTCCTTAAGGCCTTGTGAGTATATTTCAATGCAGGTACACTTAATCCTCTTTTCACAAGGCATGTACTTCATACAAACGTGTCAGATAATGAAACACGAACAGTTCAAGCGCAGGATCGTAAAAAATAGTAAAATACATACATACATAATTGTTTGAAAAGCAACACTTATCTCAGCACTTATATTCAATTATGTAGTAACATTTTTATTAAAATGATAAGTTTGTTTACGGAGACAGCATTTTTAAAATCGTGTAAAATGGAATTTTGTAAACACGGGATCGGGTGTGTATTTAAGTCTTTGTGGCTATGCATTTTGTAAATGTAACTAAACTTGTACTTTTGCGATTTTTTTTTTGTTTAAACATACACATTTTTATAGTTAAACGGTGGGTTTACCGACAGTTTAAGTGTTTTGATTTGATAATTATTATCAGCGACGTACACATGCGTGACCACACTCGCTTTTACATATACAGCTTTAATACTTCTTTACATAACATTTTTACACATGTTATGGGTAATTTTAGTAGCTGGCTTTGTTTGAAAAGAATGTTGAATGAAGGATTTACTAAAATGCAAATGCATATTTAACACATGATATAAAATGAAAAATTATAAGTGCGAAAATATTCAATGGATTTTGATAAAACGACCTTTTATCTAAATTTTTTATGTACATAAGCCATTAGGGTTCAAGCGGAAGCAGGGTGAGCCCGAACCCCAACTTAGGCAGAATTTTCAGACCAAACCCGAAACAGAAACTGAACCTTTTAAATTTATATTATTACCCAGCAAAAAAGTCGCAAGCTGTTCATTCAATATCAAGGTGACATTTATCCAATTCACAATCTGTTGCAGATTTTGTAAATTGCATAACTGTTATTGGTAATTTCTATATAAACAACATCATATATAGCAATTACCAATAACAAATTACACTGTAAAACACACAAAAATTACGTGGTTATAACGGCTGATTTTGGCAGAGGGCAAACAAAAATATACGTATATCAGTGTTTTGAAAGTTTACATCTGGGATTCGTTTTAGAGGAGTTAAATTTCCCATCGCCGGCGGTGCACATGGTGCATTATTTGGTGCATTATTTGGCAATAATGCAGCTACCGACTAAGCCTGAGATTCGAAATAAACAAATGCTCGCTAAAGCGAAATTAAAAAAAATTTCCATAAACGCTCGTGAATTTAAAAAAATATAAATATCGCTAAAACGAACTTCAATAGTCCATCTCGAGTTTATAGTCCGAGAAATGTCTATGCAATATTTGAATGCGATGTTATCTTCAAATATTTTGGATACCTAGGTAAGAGTCCGTTGAAAATTTTTATTAGCATTTTAGCCAAGAACATACAGGGACTCTTAGTTTTTTACTAACAAGATTTGGCCACATTGTAGATAGGCTAAGTATGCACAACTTTTGTGAACATATTAATACCATCTGAGCGTGGGTACCCTAAATAGCGCATAAAGGCCATTGTGTACCTTAACAATTTTTCTTTTTTACTAGTTGGACTATACTTTTAATTCAGTTTTTACTTTCTTTATTTTTGTTGCATTTGTGTTGCTGATTTTTGTCTGATTTTAAAATTTGAAGGCGCTGTGTAAAAATATTAAAAAAATATTGTCAACTTTAGATTTCTAAAAATCGTCAAATTTAGCGCATAAATCGTCAAAGTGAAATTTTAGAGCCCAAACTCATCAAAATGATACATAAAACTATGTGTTCGTTACATCTGAAGTGTATGGTATATTTAGCAACTTTGTAGAAAATATTAGGACATTTTTGTGGAATATATTAACCCTATAACTCCCACACGTAACGATAATTTTTAGCTCTTTTCTAACAAATTGTAAAAACACCCTTAAAAAGGGGAAAGTGCGGGGATGAAGTGCTCTACAAAAATGTTGGCGATAAAGTTTTACTATAGGACTTTAAAGACAATCAAGCTCTAGACTCAACTTGTACTCCAGAAATCGTTGAAAACTTATACTATGCTTAAGGGCTAACTTCATACTTATTGACAATTAGTACTCGGCATAGGAAATCTTGTAAGTCTTACATTTTAGGTATAGTAACATCGCCAAAAACTATTTCTTGTCAATTCTTCTCATCAAAATTCAGAATTCATTAATGAGTGTAATTATGTAATTAATATAAGAAAAAGTATCAAAATCACTATGTTTTAACTTCCTCTAGACAAATAACCTTTCAACAATGTAATTTTCGTGAATTCTAAACATTTTAAGTTCAATTTTGTTGGAAAATATCCATAAAAATCGCCAAAAAATTTATTTATTGCCATAAAAATCGCTATATCGCCAAATCAAAAATGTTGACGCCAAACATGTGGAAATATCGCCACGTTTGGCGAGAAATCGCCATATCTGACAACCCTGCTTATGACTTGAATCCTGCTGTATGTTTTTGCTGGCTAACTCCTTTTTATCTTTAATACACATTTTTACGCAGTTGTTTTACTTAAAATGAGTGAATTAAATCATTTTGTTAAGATGACGTTTCTTTATAGCAAACTGTTAAAGTTTATCTGGTTGCATTAACTAAAGTTGACTATTAACTGATTATCAGTTTTATTATTTGTATTATAAGCGTAAACTTATATTGTTGATTTTATTTTCATTATGCAGGCATATTTGTATGTAAATTTGTATGTCTGATCGTAGTAATGTAGAACAGAATCGTAAATTTGTGAAAATAATATAAAAAAAATCATTAATATATTCATAATACTCTTTATTTGTCATCAATTAACTCTTTCGAAATATATTTGGGGGGGACTTGTGAAATAAATTATAATTCAATTTTATATTATAGAAATTTAGGCCATAACAAAAAAGTCATAAAATACAGCAGTAAACAGAAAATACTGTCTGATTTTCTTTGTATTTCAATAAACATATAAACAAAGTGTTTCTAGTTTTATTAGTTCTTTCTTTAACAAATTTAATAAATTATACATTTAACTAAAATCGGTATGTTTTTTGAATGCAATCATTATATTTTATGAATTTTGTTATGTATTTCTTCTATGTGCTCTCTTTTTGACTTTATGTGACGATTATTAACAAAAATTAGTAAAAAATTTGTATTTCAGTGTGTTGTTTTCGAGTGATACATTCATATATTATTCTAGCAGATCTTTAAATTGGATTTTTATAACTTTTATAATGATCCCATTTGTTATTTTTTAATGTTATTTTCTCCCGATATGGGTCTAACTGCTACAATTAATTTTTGTTTTTGAAGATTTGTTTGTTTATTGATGTTATTTTTATGTTCTTTTTGCTGCTTTACAACAAAAGGAAACATGTTAAATTTTATATATTTTTTAATGACTGTTTTCCTTTATGTAGATTAAGTGGAAGTAGCGGAATATCAATACAATAATAATAGTAATTTTCGTTTTTTATTAGTTTTATTAAGTATTAATTTCAATTTCACTTTTGATTATCATGAGAAATTTTATAAAGTTCATTTAATACTTATTAAACTAGGTTGGCTTTTTTAAATGTTTTTTTTTATAGCTTTGCAAAGCTTTTAATAAAAATGTTCCACTTTTTCTCGGCTATTAAACTTTTATCAACATTTACATAAACCTAAATTTTATTTCTTTAGCGTTAAAGTATAAAGGTTGTCTGTTAGATATGCAGAATATCTATATACATATATTTATTAAAATGTTACAATACAATTGCAATTTATGTTCTACTTGTTTCCAACTTTCATTAGTTTTATTATGTATTAATTCCAATTTCGATTTTGATGATCTTGAGAAATTTCATAAACGTCATTTAATACCTCTTAACTAGGTTACTTTATTTTTAAGAATATTTTTTTAATATATTTACAAAATTTTCAACTTTTTCTTTGATATTAAACTATTAAAAACATTAATATAAATCTAAATTTTATTTCTTTAACATTAATTTTAAAGTTAAAGTAGTCGTAAAAAGTTATAAGGTGGATTTCTTGAAGTCTCATACCCCAAATCAATGGGTATTTATGAAAAATTGCCCTAAAAAAATTCAGGTCAGTCAGTTAAGATTAAGCCGTGCCGCACGTCCACCAAAGTTTGAGCAATTGCTCCTTTTCTATCTTTTATGTCTCATAACTTAATAAATATATGGCCAATTCTCAAGCTGTCGTATGTTTGTAGATCGTATAAATCTTGTTGGTAATTTCCAAATAAATATTTGCTTATAAACATGTTTATGTGGAAATAACTAACAACATTTGTACGAACTACAACATATACAACAGGTTTTGAATTGAACAGTAGTAAGGGTGGTTAAATTTTAAGGGCCGATGTTGATTTTGAATAAAACACAAATTATTTAGGAAATTATTGTAATTTCTTTTTATTATGATAATATGGTATTGTTCAATTGTGTGTGGAACAAAATATCGGCCAAATGGCCGCAACCTCGGCGGTACACCTCCATCCGATGGTACAAATTTTCGATGATGCTGAGGCATAATTGAGGTTCTATGCCGTTAATGTGCCTAATTATCTCATCCTTTAGCTCTTGAATTGTTGCTGGCTTATCGACGTACACCTTTTCTTTCAAATAACCTTAAAGAAAGAAGTCCAACGGTGTCAAATTACATTATATTGGCGGCGAATTGACATCGCCACCACGTGAGATAACACGTCCATTGAATTTGTCGCGCAAAAGAGCCATTGTTTCGTTAGCAGTGTGGCAAGTGGCACCGTCCTGTTTAAACCACATATCGTTCACGTCCATATCTTCCAATTCGGGTCATAAAAAGTTCGTTATCATCTCACGATAGCGAACACCATTCACAGTAACTGCCTGACCGGCCTCATTTTGGAAACAATACGGCACGATGATGCCGCCAGCCCATAAACCGTACCAAACAGTCACTGGTGTTCATGCACTGGTGTTTTCTCATCTCCTGTCTGTAACCCAGTTTGCTAAAATTTTTGCAAGATTTTTCCGATTGTACGCACATTTGGACGATTTGAACGTCCATTTTCATAATAAGCCTGAATAACTTTAACGCGTTGCTCGATTGTGTATCTTTCCATGGTTCAAATTGAGTTAGTCGGTGTGTTGAGGTGTGGTTCACATTCAACATCGGTCCATAAAATTTAACCAAACTTTATTTACAAAAAAATTTTCTTCTAAAAAATTGTTGCCTATAAAGTTTTTAACAGGTTTTGTCTTACGGACTTTTATATAAACCGCCATTTATTAAAAAAAACTGCATAATATTCAAAAAGAGCCTAACAATTAAAAATTCCTTTCACTAAATGGTGAAGAAAATCTTAGACAAAAAAAATGGGATCGTTGATGTATTTTTATTTTTATATAAATTTTTAAACCGGAAAACTTTTACAATTTTGTATAAAATGTTTAATCTTTAGCCTCAAAGTTCTACGATATCTCTGAAGCTAATCGGCAGATTTAAAAAAAATATGTGATAGCCTTAAATATAATTTTATTTCTGAATTTAGATTTTTATTTTTGACTGAATAAGGCAAACCTTTCTTTAGTTATGATCAAGGCATATTCATTACAGGTACCACCATAAGTAAAACAAGTACAACACCAAAAAACACATGTATTTTTTTGGTAGAAATACCCCAGAAAAATGTCAAATCCATTATCTGTGAGTCGCACACAGTCATAAGCTCTCTGAAATTTACTAACACATGCCCGTTGTTGTTAGAAAAATCACAGACATGTGTCAAAATCTATTGTCTGTGTGACGCACACATTCTCAAATTTACTAAAACAGCTGTTGTTGTAGTGGTACCTGGTCAATCTACCTTGGTTATGATAATATATGTCGTGCAAGTGCCTTCATTTTTGACACAACGGTATATCTCGAAAACTAGAGCTGGTAAGCAGATTCGCGTTCAGCAGCCTAAATAACTAAAGAAATAACTTCAAGTTCCAAGGAACGAAAATGTTTACCGAAAGTTTTAAATTTATGAGCGTTTTTTTTTGTGTTATTTTAATAGTTATGAGCTTTTTCGATATTTTGCTGTCTACTTTGTTAACAATGATAAAAGTCGGTAAGGTAAAAGCTGTGGGAAACTTTACAGACAACAACTTTTTAAATACTTTTTTGTAAATACAATATATATTAAGCTATGTATGAGACATAAAAGACAGAAAAAGATAATTTGCTCCAAATTTGGCGGGCGTGCGGTGCGACATGCGTTAATCTCAACTGATTGACCTATAGTGCGATTCTCTATTCAATTTTAGTAATAGTTGTCATTGTTAAACATTTTAACAAACAAATTGTCGATTTTGCTACTCTGTAACATATTTATTAATATTTGCTGTTGTTTAACTAAAAATAATAATTTTTCTGTTGCTAATGAATAGACAACGAGTCAGCTGTGCAGCCGTAGCACGTACTTTATGCCAACAATTAAAGTTAATTGTCTACAAAAATATACAAATATATAAAACCTTTACGTTTAAATAACTATACTTGTATTACTTAAACATTTAATTGAACAATTATTTCACATAAATAACGAAATTAATGAAAACAAATTTCTGTAGACTGTTTGGCAATTACATTTGTTTTTGTTCTAGTCCTCTTTGCGCTTTCCGTTTATTTTAACAGAGATGCCACATGATGTCAGATTTAAACAATGTTGTTAACAAGAAGTCACAGAATCGTAAAATCGTTAGTGCAAACAAGTTAAGAAGTTGAAAATATAACATCTGTTGTTATTGCTAAAAGTTGCAGAATATCAATACTGAAATATTTTTAGGGTAGTTTTTTTTTATAAATATGTACTCTTCGATTTCGTGTGAAAAAATCCAAACTTTAATTTTTTACGAACACTCTAATAAAGGTTGTCTGTTAGATATGCGAAATATTTATATATTTTCTTATTAAATGTTAGAATACAATTACAATTATATTCTACTTTAAGCTAAACAGCATAGTAAAGAATTAAAACGGCGATCGAAACCCCAGAAAGTATAAACTTCTTTTATATATACTTTTTATAGAAGTACCAATAGAAAGCATGTACTTGAAGAAAACGTATTTGAAATTTTAAATGTTAATTAGTGATTGAAGTAGTACAACATTTGAATGCTTTATTAAATTCAAATTATCTCCACAATAATTCTCACTGATTAGAATTCACATAATTTATACGAAAGTAAAAAATTCGCACTATCTAATTATTAACGTATTGGTTCTATTCATCCTTCATCTTTCATATTTTTTTCTTTAAAGCATCAACTTTGACTTTTGTAACTTTCAAAGATAATGGTGAAAGTATTAATATGTCCAGTATTTATGAATCGAATTGGAAATACAATTTCTTCGTTTATATTTCGCACGAATTTGTTTTCTATAGAAACAGAAGTAGCTCAAAAATGTTTCCAGCTCCAGTTCTTGGAAATAATAATTTAAATTTGCGCACGTGAAATGCATGTACATATACATTTCTATATATATTTTTACAATAACCATCGAAAATATTAATTTATCCCATAAATTTGTCAATAAACTGATACAACTGCTGTGTTCTTCAGCTGCGAATTAAAAACTCCAGCAGCGAGTTTTAGAAGACAAAATGCTTTTTAACGAAGACAAAATATTAATAAATAAATTTTAAAGTATTAAGGTTACTAAAACTGATACATACCTTTGATAGTGTTAATAAAAAATATGTAGGACAGTTTAAAAATATATGAATTATATTAAAACGAAAGTTAGCTACATTACAAAAAAACACGATGTTCCCTTTGCGATATTTTGTGTTATTCTGTATGTAAATAGGAAAAATCGCCCTAAATTAAAAATAAAAATTAACCCGAAATAGGAAAATACATCAAAACAAGTTTGTAGTTGGTTTCAATGGCAAAAAGAAGCTTTAGTTATCCCAACTCTGCTCGATAAAACTCCCCCTACCGAAAAATGGGCAGTTACTCATAATAGGAAAAATCGCAACAAATCAAAATATAAAAAATGACCCAAAAATAGAAAAATTCCCCTAAGAAATTTTGTTGTTGTTTTCAATGGAAAAAAGAAGCCTTAGATGATCACTCGTTGGTTTTATATGAAATAAGTGCGAAGGATCTTCTGAATTTTAGCCAAAATTCTTAGAACTATCTACATTATTAAACGCTGTATTTGAAATTTTCAAAATCTACCGTCACAAAAGATATTTTTAAAATTGACGATTTTGGCCACTGCTGTAGAGTAGAGTACATGTCCAAAATACATAATATTTGGCGCTACATACATTGTCAATAGATGACTTTTGCGATATGTGATTAAATAGTGAATGTGTTAAACAAAGTTTTTACAAATTTGAAAATAATGAAGATATTTTTTTTAGAAAACATTATTTTTTCAGGTCAATTTAAAAATTTTGAACTTTCAGCCTTTTTCCGACTTCAAGAATGCAGATATGTATTAAAAATTTGTTTTCTCCAGTTTTACTTATAATTTTGTCAAAAATAAAATGCTGACTTTTAGTTTAAAATCCAATTGTAAATTGTAAAAAGTTATAGGCGAAATACTGAAAAAAGTCAAGACAAAAAAAATTGTTTTAAGTCAAATATCTTCTAAACTGTGAGAGATACAGAATCACATGTTGAGACATTATTTCTTTGCATTTTCTAGCTTAACTCAACGCTAACATATAAAAAAGTTACAAGCCTCAGAATTTTTTAGGGTCCCAGGTAGTCAAATTTGGCCCACTGTAGCTCCTCTCGTGCTTAATCCAGAAGGCCACCGACACACAGCCTGGCGCCTTCTCTATAGATATTCGAAGTGTCAGATAAATTCCAGCAGCAGCTTCCAGATTTATTACCATTTATTTTGCAAAGTCCCCACTGTGCACTGTTAAACATAAAGATTTTAAATATAGAAATATATTGCTAACATATTAACTAAGGACTGACGAAATCACCAAAATTTTAGACAACAAGAAATTCTACTTAAATAAGTACCTCACAGAGTCTTATACCTCACATGATGATGTTGCAGACATGTTTTACAGGAAAATACATACCGAACTTTGTTAACAACATAAAGCAAAATTAAAAAAAAAAAATTACAAGACAGAAAAAAAGTACTGATTTTAATGCAATCATTGTTACAACATTGCGTGGATGAGATATTTTCTTTGCTTCCAGTATCTGACTGTAGAGTTCGTTAAAATGACAATTGCATTGCAAAAAAAGTTTCTGAAATTGACAGTTAATACAAGTACGAGTATTGACTGTTAAAAGCCTCAGAAAAAATAGTGCATGCAATTTTTTTTACAAACTTCACTGTTGCAAGATTATCACGGTCAGGTCTGTTTGAGGAGATGCGAACAAAAACAAAATATTTGTATTTCTGTTTTACTTATAGATATGTATAATTCACGCAGTGTTGAAGAGGAATAAATAATATAGAAAAACGGAAATTGATTTTAATGATTTATTGGCCATTTTGCGTAGCACCACAGGCTGTTTTTGTTTTGAAAGTATTTTTTTTTATCGTTAAGTTCATTCAATTTTTAGTTTAAGACCATCAGTTTGGTGATATAATTCCCGGGTGTATAAAATTTCTTATAATAGTTACAGTGCACCATAGCAATTGTATTTTTAATAATGTAACTTAGTCATTTTGTATAAGAGTTACAATCACAGTAATTGAATTAAATTAAAAATTAATTTTTTTTTTGCATTCAATAAGTTGATTTAAAAAAGTTTTAGTGTTGACGATCTCGAAAAACATAAAGACATAGGAAGCTTGTTGTAATTGTGGAAAAGCAAATCAAAGAAATTCAGTTAAAATTAAAACAAAAACTACGTTCAAAATCTCCTCCTTAAAGCTATTTCCTCAAATCTACATATTTCTGCATTGCCAGATTTCTTCAGTAAAACGAAAATATCATTCAAGGTTTTTTCCTATTTAACATATACATACTTGCATTTTGTTGTCCTTTGTGTATTGCTTGTTTAGATGTTTTTTACATTGTTGACAAGAAAAAGTTAAGAAAAAAATTTCGATTTTTATCATGTCCTCTGCAACTACAACATTGTGTAACATATATTTCATTGTTTTTTGTTAGTTGCTGTTATTGCTGATGCAATTGTCTATAGGCCTATTGACAATTGCAGCGATTGCTGCAACATTTGCTTTTGTGCTTTTAATTTCATTAAAAGTCAATATGTCGTCTGTCTTGCTTTTGACCAAATATGGTTTATGTCGCCAGTTGGCGGATTTTTCTGCTTTTTTGCAGATTTTTTTTTTCAGTTTAACATAATTACATTTACTCTTCTCGTTTACAGGATGCAGTGATATTTATTTTTTCTTTCTTTCAATTTTATATTTAATGCAAGTCCTCCAATGTAATTTACAAACCGTGTTGTATTAATTAAACAACTAAAATGAACATATTTTATACATTGCAAATATTTATTAAAAAAAATTGTGACTTGTTGCAGTTTGACATGCGAGTATGTATGTTTAAAGATGAGGTTATGAATAATTAAAATTTTTAAATATTTTATGTGTAATTATTTTTTAGCTTATAAAATTATATTTGTTATTACTTAAATTCCACTTTATGATTTAAAAAGCAAAAATAAGTCTTATAATTTCAATGAATTTTTTTGTTATTTATGATGCACCTTGTCCATAGCTGAGGTAGGGAATAAATAAGTGAAATTTTTTATATTTTGAGCTTGAATCGCTTAGTGCAAAAAAAAAATATCGTCAAAATCCCTATAATACTTTGATATTTCATAGGATCTAGAGGGCTGCACAAGTATACTCGAAAGTACTCGTATATGTTGGTGTATGTATGTATGTATTTTTTTTTGTATGTATGTGTGCATATATGTATGTATATTGTATATAAGGTCGTGGCTATGTATATACACACATGTACATGCATGTATACTTACACACAGAAAAATAAAGCAATGTGAAATCAACATGACGAAATTGTGATTGGAAATCATATCTAGGCGCACGATAGTGCGCCAGGCCAAGTTCCGGCCACACAATGTGTATATTTACACGAAACCATTCGAGCTGTTTTTACCCCCTCATAACTTTGCCACACTTTATCATACAGGTTGCCTAGAAATGAGATGGTGTTGTACCTATCAAGAACTTGGTCCTTATTTTGATCTCAGTACTTTTTACGGCCGAAATTTTTGGATAGGAACTTGGCGTTATTTTCACATTTATGATTTTGTGCGGATTAAATTTACAAGAAATAATTTTTCCCTTTAGTATGTTAGTGTTTATTTGCTTTTTTTATATCTACAGTTTACTGTTGTGCTTAGTTGTGTGACTTGTTTTTGTTTATTCTTACATGTGTCGGCTGTGTAGACGACAAAAAACGAATTACCAGCAGAAATTTACTGCTGCTGGTTGCAAATTAGCATTGTTTCATATTAATTTTAAATTAAAAATTATTAATCTAAGCTTAAATCTCTTTGATTTAAAATTTTTCACTAGTAAAACACTTTTAATATAAACATTACATTTCATTTTAAATCAACATTACTATAACTTAAATTTGTATGTTAAATAATCATTTAAATCATGTTGAATTAAAATGAAATTCATTTTACATACGATGGGTATTCATTTACCCCCATATTCATAAACGATTAGTAAAGTTAATGAATGCATTAAAATCGGGTTTCCCATACAAAATTCGTACATTAAACCAACATTAACTTTAATCAATTTTTATGAATGTGGGGGTTAGTGTATAGCTAAAGTAAAGTTTGAAGCTGTTGTGGCTTCAGTGGTTAGCGCGCGAACTATCATGTAAGTGGCATGAGTTCAAATCTTGGCTGGGGCAGCCAACTACAACACAAAGTTTTCTGATGCCTATGCTAATAACTATCAAGTAAGTGAAATAATAAAATAGCTACATTATAGTCATGTTATTTCAACATGATATAAGTATAATTCAATACGATTCTTAGTGTTGTTTAAATATCAAATTCACATTGTTCGTATTCCAATATTCGTATTGTTCCAATATCAAATTTACGTTGTTTCAACTCGAAATAACTTTGTTTCGACATGCTTTTTCGTATTATTTCAGTATTAACTCCATTTTGCTTTAACTGTACTGCAATATTAAATCAACATGAAATATAGTTAATTGAAAAGGATAAATGTTCCTTCAAGATTACTGTACATCATGTTGAATTAACATGAGACCCCTATGAAGCAAAATCACTACCGAAAAATGTTAAATTAACCTGGATTTCGACGATTTTACATTGAAATTTTTCTGTGTGTAGTGTGTATAATGAAAATGAATGTAATCTTGCTCATAATACATACTAGTGATGTTACGAATATCAATTTTTAATATTCGCGAATACGCATACGTATATTTGATCAAATATTCGTCGAATACGAATACGAATATTCAATCTTACTGGAACATAATCAAATTTACTTGAAAAAAATCTGCCCTTTGCGTCAATAACAATAAATTGAGGAAAACTGACACAATACTATAGGTATTTAACATTATTACGACATTCTGATGAGAAAAGTTAGCGGAAAAACAGGTGGCAAATGACGTCGACCCACTCACATGGTGGAAAGTAAATAAGGAATAATACGAGCTTCTTTTACCTATAGCCAAGCAATATTTAGTGGCAGCACCACCGAGTGTTCCGAGCGAACGAATGTTTAGTGGTGTGGGGCTTATTTACACAGCGAATCGCAATAGGCTTGAAGGAGAAAAGACTTCAAAACAATTATTTTTGATGTTCAACGTTCCTCTATGATCTTTGATTATTAATTTAACATGATAACAGGACTTTACTTTTTAGATACTATGTGGTTTTGAAATATATTTTGTTTGTTTTTTCTTTACTAAAAGAAGATTATGATTTTGCGTAGAGACAAAGGTTTTTTTAAGTAAAAATTATTGAAAATTATTTTTTTTTGTTTAATTTTCTGTATATTTTTATGTATTAATTTACGAATACGAATATCATGAAAGAGGCGAATATTCGGCGATTCGAATAGGAATACGAATATTCGTAGCATATCTAATACATACGTACATAAATAAGGACATACGTACATACATATGCACCACACACGAAATTTATATGAGTACACAGAAAGAAAAACGCCGTACTACATTCAAGTATTCTCTACTTACTTTATTTACGAGTCGTACTCAAAAACGTAAGTACGAATAACACTAAAATATACTTAAATCAAACCGAAAACGCGATAGTCCCGTAAAAAATCTTGAATCAATAACAAAATTCTTAAATTGTGTACAAAAATTCATATTTTATTTTAAGTACTACTATTAGTATAAACTTTTTACACAATCGTAGTGTGTTGGTATTTCTTTGCTTGTTGATAGCTTCAGTCGTATGTTGTGCTTATGTCGTTGTCTTGTTGTTGGTTATTATGTTTGATCTTGCATTGCCGACTAATAGCCGATAAACGTCGTATTACATACTGCTGGTTATATTGGATTTTAGCTGTCGTTCTTTTTATACTGATTTAGATGAGTGGGGTAAGGCGTTGGTTTACAAATATGATGAGCTAAGTTCAATACTAGGAATGAACAAAAAAAAAAATTTAAATTAAAACAAGATTCTACGTACACATTTGAGTACTGTTTGCAGCCCTCTAATGGGATCATATCAAAGTGTTTAAGCCAAAGTTTCAAGAGTCACGTTTACATTTTTTTGGTGTCTTCTACCAGAATCAGCCATTAGAACTTTGTTATTTAAAATTAAATGTTAAATGTTGTTGGATAATGTTAATATTCGCAATTTTTGGAAAAATTAAGTGACTTCACTTTATTAAGAATAAAATCAATAATTATGCATCAATTTTCATGAAATACCGCTTCCTTTATTTCTTTTATTTTATTTATAAAAAGTATATATTTTTCATCATTGTGGTCTGAATAATTCCGAAACCATTAGGCATATAAAAAATAATATTGAAACTGATTAAAGGTAATTTTATTTAAAATTTCTAGTGCATTTAGTAACAAAATTGTACTACCGGTTATCTTAGAAAATACCAAATTTTAGAAAAATAAAACGTATTCATAGAATTTTAAATTTCGACTATTTTTGTAGGTAGGGGACCAGAACACATCAAAAAAAAATATATCGGTGATGAAAGATCATGTCTAAAGTTCTATTTTGTTGCATAGTGTTATTTAAGTCAAAATTTCTTCAATAAGTATTTACTGGCTGTTATTTTTTACTTGGATACAATGCACTATTTTTAATTTTTTTAAACTTTTTTAATGATTTGAAATCTTAGGTGTAACCAAAAATTTTTCTTTCAAATAAATCTGACTTGTTTTTCAACACCAAGACTCATTGAGTTAACCTTTAATTTCTTAAATTTGCAATTTAATCTTTTAAAGTAATGCCAAGTACATAATATATTTGAACTTGTTCTTTTTTGAATTCAGTACAAATTTATCAACCATGACCATGAACTTTATTATATTTTCTGAAATAACAAAGTAAATGTTAAAAAGACCATGAAAACAAAGAGAAATACAGTCAAAATGTGTACATATCAAAATGCATATAATGTCAAAAATGTTTAGAAAATGTTTAGCAACATACACAACCAAAACATTGTTGTCATTTTAATGTCTCATAAATTTGAATACAACCTTGATGGGTATAAAATATATTTTTGCCGCATTAAAATCATCTCACAAGACACTAAACAATAGACCAACTATAGTCGTAGTAACGTCGAAGCCATCATCAACATTGTCATCATCAGCATCATCATCATTGTGTTCTTAAACTAAAATCTGCAGATTTTTTTTTTATGTGAAGCATTCTCTCTTTTAGCCGTATTCACAAGTTGAGACTATAAAAAAAGTACACAAATTGTCAAATGTCCTCTGTGTTCAACATAAATGATATGCTTTGACGCTTATAGTCAAAGACGATAGTTTATTTATACATACATACAAAAGCAAATCTAAAAATTTTTCAATTTTAAATAAAATACAAAGAAGTTGAAAAAAATTAAAAAAAAAGAATTTACATAAAAATTCAATAGTTAAGTTGAAGAAGTGGATTGAATTAAATTCGTTTCCAATGCAGTGATGAAAATGATAAAATGCTGGCAAAAAATAAAAAATACAAAATTGTTGAAAAAAGCTGCATACTAAGCAATGATGCTGATGATGACGAGAACGACGGTGATCATGAATAAGTTCGGTGTTGAAGCAAAACTCATTACGCATTCAAGGTCCTTAAAAAGAGACTCTAAATCGAAACGGAAATCTTTTTTCAACAGTTTATGTTTCTTATTTTTTTACAACATTTCTGAACACGATGTAAAAAACAAAAATTAAAATAATATACTGAATAGCTGCAATATAAATATACTTTTAGGCTGACCACACTGCGAGAAAAATGATCGCCCTTATTCAGTAGTCTGACCTGAAGCAAAGACATGTTTATGAGTTGAGTCGAAAATGAATGAAACTGATCCGCATTATTTATATGATCGAACCAAGGTTGCCCAATCTGGCGTTAATGGTAAGGAGTGCCATCTTTTTTATGTAGTGGAATTTGCTTGATTTGGATATTGATAACACAGGTCAACACGATTTCTAAGGCCAATGTTTTCTTATTTAATTTTCGTACATATAATACTGAGCTCCAATGTCTGTCTATAAATTACTTTTTTGAATTGACTCTGTATCTCGAGATTTTCCATTATAAAGAGAAAAGAGGATGCTTCATCACATAATGTGCTTAAAGGCACCCTCCCTCCCCATTTTTGCACATTGTTATAGTGATTCGGCATGGAAAATCTTGTAATCCTTACGTTTAAGGTATTTGTTTAGCACTTCTATGTGAAACACTATGAAGAACATATTTGTGGAAGATTTTAGCCCTCTTACTCTTTGCTACTTGGGTCTTTTCGTCCCTTTCTTAAAAAAGGAAAAAAAAACTCTGGTTTAACGGCGAAGAAGTGGGCTGAAATATTTTGCAAAAATATTTCTCATAAAATTCTACTATATGTCTTCAAAGACATTTAAGGTATAAGATGTGTTCAGCACTTTTGTGTGAACCATAACGAGGACCATTTTTTAGGATACTTCTGACCACTGTATTGCCGCTTAAGTGAGAAGCTGAAGTGTTAAGAAATTGACAAAAATGTCCATACAGCAAAGAGTTAGAGGGATAAAATATTCAACAAAAAATTTTCCTCGTGGAGTTTTACATAAAGGTGTTAAGGCCGCCTTAAGAAAAAATTTTCCCTGAAGATGGCAAACAAATTTTGCCGAAATATTGGATCAAATAAATAAAATAAATTCGAAATTACAGAGTTTTTGAATTTGTATTAAAACATAAGACCTCAAGCTGAACCACATACTTTAATTTAATTTATTATAAATAAAAGGTCTACAACACACATTACACTCACTCTAAGAATTATAATAGTTTTTAGTGTTAAATTCTTATAAAGATGTAAAACCTCTTTTATATAACTTTATATTTAAAACTGGAGCAATCGCATGATTTAGTAAAATTTTCGTTTAGAAAAAGCTTTTTAAAACTTCTTGTATAGGTTTTAGCTTGAAATTTCTTTTGGTGTATCATCTGAACTTGAAGTCAGGTATTGTTGTTCAATCACGCGCGTTTACGATTCATGACATTTTGGAACATGTCGCTTTCATAAATAGTTAACCTACCGAGATGGCAACTAGTAAAAAAACGTAAAACCAAAAAGAAATACTAAAAAGTTACAAACGAATCAACTTATTATTTGAAGCCACTGCTGTTAAAACTAGCCAACTTACAAAGAAGCCAACAGCCAATTCAAACAACCATATGGCGGTGTCTCTTATAGAAGAAGCACTGATAAGACAGCATGGGGTTCATTTTTGGGCAGAAGATGAAAACAGAAAAGTAGAAGAAAAAAAAAATTGCAGAGGAATTCATTTAGTTTCTACTGCAGCCATGATTATCATTATAATCATGTTTTTTTTTATTATTTGTGTTATTGTGCTTATTTTTTGTATATTTCATTCTCTATTTTTAAACATTTTTAAAATTTTTTACCATAATGTTTTATATATTGTTTTTTGCAATTTTCCATTTCTAGGCAACTATACCATTACAATCATTTAACCTTGATTGCGGACATTTAGATAATACAAGTGGTACGGCAACAAGTTCAGGTGGCAATGTGACTAAAACGAATGTAGCCTACCTGAGAACATTATCGGCACCGACACCATCGCCTTCGCAAAATATTTACCAACAACTACATCATAATCATGGCAATAAGGCAGCTTGTGGCACAAACTGCAGCACAAGTGCAACAAGTGGTAGTAAACAGGAACAACGTAATAGTTTAGCAGCAGGCATATTTAATGCTACATTTGATCAACATCATCATCTGCAGCAACAGCAGCAACAACAACAACAACAACAACATCTGACAAATTTCCAAAGCAATGAAGCCGCTTTAAATGCCTTAACTGCTGCCAGCTCGAAAACGACTAATGACACCAAGTCAACGATGTCAACAAAAATAACTCCAACAACCATTTTAAAAATTGAAGAGACATCTTCGGCTATTGGTGCTTTTAAGGAACCCAGTTCTTCCCCATCAACCGATTTAGAAACTTTACAGCAAAAACGTTTACGTCAGTTGAATATTGAAATGGATAATATACGCAATACATCCATAGATCAAAGCCAACAATTGTCAGCCTTAATGCAACAAAATCACTTTTGTACGGGCAATTCAAACAGCAGCAACCCAAGCAATAATAATAAACATAAAAATCTTATGACAACATCATCTTCATCATCATTTGCCATGACGGCGGCATTACCAAAAAAAGTTTCTTCTCTACCCTGTACCATCAACTCCCCCTATTCAACGGCTGGCAATGTGACCTGTGTTGCTGGAAAACAAGCTAACTCTAGCCCGTTAACACAACACAATGCAGCAACGACAACTGCAACAAGTTATCTATTACATGGCAGTGATGCTACCAAAAAAGGTTCAACCTCTACAATCTGGACATCTGAGGAATCGATATTAAGGAGTGTTGGCGCCGTCGATGAAGACAATAAGTAAGTATCATCATTATTTATAACATTTTGATTGTTGCATTTGTTGCATAGACATAGAAGAAAAACTAAGAAGAAGAACATTGTAATTCAATTCTTTGTGTTTCTAATCCATTGAGACATAATTATTCAAGGAAACATTTATGTGTAAAAGTGTGCGCCGGCCCCACTGAATCAATTGATGTTTGTCAGCAAACCAAACAGACTGTTTGCCTGTCTGTTTGCGCTGTTAGCTTATGTGTGGCCTCTTTGGGGAGTTGTCTGGTATTTTTTTTTAGGTTTTAATCATTGTTTATGCTATTTTGTATTAGAATTTTATTTTTGGCTAATAATTCCCTAAGAGAGTTTTATATTAAAATGCACAATAAGCTTTGAACTAAATCTTAGCCTATCTAAAGATTTGAAAAAATAATGTTTAAACCTTATTATTATGAAAATGATTATTATAAAAATGTACATTTAAACAATATTATCTGATATTTTGGATTAAAAATCTTTAAATAATTGACATATAAGCCGATATATCGCTAACGGAGGTACTTAGGAAAAAAATTATATATTAAAGTTAATTCCTTAAACAATAGCGGAGTCTATCGGAAGGTTTTCGGCTCTTCGGCGCATATGAATATATAAACATTAAACTTTTGAAATGTATGAAAAAAAAAATTATTTCAACTATAAAATAGCCTTATTAATATGACTAATTTAAAAATTACGTAGTACTACATGAGAATAACAATATTATTTGTAATCCCTTTTTAGTAAATTCTTATCCAAATTTAATACATCAAAATACTCGCAAAATACTTGCGCTTTATAACTCCAAAGAAAAAATGTCGTTAGATTTTCTTACAATTACAATGAAATATTTTACATGTGAATTTTCGCAACTATTGTAAAGGAATTTCATTGAATGTTCTTGGTTTTCTTCCGACGGAATTTGTTTGAATTTGGAACGATTTTTCATCATCCCACTTCAAGGATTATTATATGCATGCGATTTATTTCATCGTGCTTTCATAAATCCAATGAAGTTTTTCATCACAACTATGGAATACCTTAAAATTATAAGTAAATATAATAAAAATTGAGTATTCAGTATTGTTTTCAACCAAATTTGACGTGAGATGACGGAAAATGTTCCAAATTTCATTGGAATTGCCTTATTTTGTGACAACACCCACTTTATTTTTGATATATTTACTCGTTATTGATATATTTACTCTTAATTTCAATGTAATTCATGGTTTTGACGGAAAACTTCATTGGATTTATGACAGCGCGATGAAATAAATCGCATGCATATAGCAAGCCTACTAAATAATAAAGCAATTTCATTAAAACAATGAAATAATTTTATTAGAAAAGTTAAATAATTTCATTATTATTACTTGTGAAGTTTTGATAAGAGGGTAAAACGATAATTATATTCAGAATATAAGAAACGGTATGAATTTGAAAGAAATCAAGTTTTTGTCAACTTGTTAAACACGAGAATCGGACGAGAAAAAAATTACAAGCGTTGAAAAATAATACATGCCAGAAGTGCCCCACTATGGGACCTCAAAGCTCCGCTCTAGAGCGATTTGAGATATTCAGCTCCTAAAATTAAATTGCATAATTCTCTGATGTTTTATATCGATCGAATTATGCGTTTCTAATTTGCTGATTTATTTCCAAAATTTTTTGATTCTGCTTCACTGTTCTGTGGTTCTCAGCCTTATGCTAGCCAAAGCTGGACATTCACACAAAACAAATACGATGCTGTCTCAGCCCAGCGGTAAGGTCTTCCCAAGTCTTCCTAAAGGTGTGGTGGTTACACCTTATTGGGCATTACCGCTCCCTATTCTATTAAAAGGGATTGAGAGCCAAGAGGGGTGTTATAAAATTGTAGTGTTTATATGTGTATCTTTGTGTCTGTGTGCCTGTCTGTTCCCTCGTAGAGCTTAAAGGGCTGGACCGATTTCGATTTCGATTTCGATTTTTGTTTTTGTTCGAAAGGTGGCTTGATCGAGAGTGTTCTTAGCTCTGTTTGAGGAAAATTGGCCGTTTAGAAGTTATCACATATTTTCTAAATGTATTGTCTTGAATGTGTGTGTCTATGTCACCGTAGTTGCCAAACGGCTAGACCGCTTTTAATTTAGTTCCTTTTCTTTAAAGGTATCATTCATTTCCTTCAAAGGTTTTGAGAATTTTTAATTTTATATTATTATATTTTTCGTTTTGTTTATCAAAAAAATGCACTCTAACAAGACATCCTACATGCTGCTAATACTATGCATGCCGTCTATGTTGGAGCTGGTTAACTTATCCCTATTTCGTTGAAACAATATCAATTCCTTCTTAATAAATCTACGAAATAAGGTTAAAGATATGTATAAAAACTTACTTTGGGGGAAAGGAAATAGTTCGAAATACACTCAAAGAATTTTGCTCATAAATTCTGTGAATTTCGATATTAATCTAATGAAAAACTTCATTAAAACTCAACCAACGTAACGCTTCGTTGGATTAATGAAACAAGTTTCTTTAAAATTATTTTAATGAAAATTTCATTAAATAATTTCATTGATCCATTGTAATAATTTCGCTAAGTTAATGAACATATTTCATTATTTTGGTAAAATAATGTCATCGTTTTATTGAAATTGTTTCATTATTTTAATGAAACTATTTCATAGTTTTAATGAAATTATTATATTATCTAGCAGCCTCATTAGCTTATCTCTTTTATTGACTATTTTAATTTATTAACAGTCCCATGCTACAAATACGTAAGCTAGACGCCAGTGCACATCAGACAAATATTTAATGTTCATAACCGCTAACACTAACGAACTGAGACTCTGGATTCTCATCATTCGACTTATAGGCAACGTCTTAACCACTTCAGCCAACAGCACTGTCAAAACGATGTGTAATATAATAATTATATGAGTGTATAATAATAAGAAAGAGTACAACAACAAGAATATAAAATGACAAAATGTTGTTGTCATAAATTTAATGAAATTTTCTAACGAAACTATGAAGGCTAAGGAAGCAATTCCAGTGAAATTATTTTACAATATTCGTAAAATTTTATTAGAATTGGGGAATATTTTGTTAGAATTTGCAAAAATCAAACGAACTTGTTCCATTGGATGAAGCGAAATTCTTCCAGTGTAAAAATTACATTAATCAAAAATACAGAATCCGCTATGAAAATACCGATATCACAAACAAATTGCATTAATTTGCTTTTTAACAGACCTTCCTTAAAACACCTTCAAAATTGTCTTTATTACAAGGATTTTTGTCAAAGCATTCCAGAAGAAGCAAACGGAAAACCTTCCCCGCAATAACAACGTGTGTAAAAAGATGTGAGTACAGAATGGATCTTGGAGTACTTTTTCATCCAAAAGAACTTGTAAAGATGCCTTCGATAAGGCCTTCATGCCGCTTCTCTTTACCGCTGTGAACATCTACCAGGCACAGTCTACAAACATCAACTTCTACGATTTTCATCTTCGCCAGATGGTATTCGAAGTCTCCATAACATTTCATTAACGATTCTAACTTTATTTACCATTTCGTCTCAGCTCTTAACGCAACAACGTGATCGACATTAACTCGCACTCTTCGGCGTAAGAGCAATTATTGAATGAATTTAAGAAATTAACGTCAACGCCCTAAACTAGACGTCGTTATACATCTTAAGAATCGTCGCAGGGCCTACCGAATTAGAAAACTACCCTTTTTCCGGAGTCATAACCTCGCTCGCCTATCACTAAAGTGAACTCACCGCTTACGGTACATCGCTTCTAATCCCGTTTTGTTGATTATAGTCATTTATCGCACGACTTGTTTAATTAACACGCTTGGCCAGTTATAAATCAACCAGGAGCTCACTTCCGGTTGCCACGACGAGGAGACACAAGCCGCACTTCTAATAGTACACAGAAAAAAGTAAATTTAATTTTCAGTAAAGGAATTCAATGAAATAGTAAATATTTTGTCTACGAACGCATTTACAAGCAAATTTGTAAATATAGACAAAAATATCGCAACAATTTCATTGAAAAAACGTGTTTTTTTCAGTGAACAAATTGCTTAAATCTATAAAACAATTTGTCTAAAAATATTTAGAAATTGCAAACAAAACAATTTTTGTCTGAATTTATAAACAATTAGACTAAACATACTAACAAATGTTAAACAAAATAGTTTACTTAATTAAACAAAAATATTTAGTGGATTTTTTGTAATATAACAAACAAAATTTTTGTCGGGTCATCATCATCATCATACATTAAGCATTTATGAACTTTCACTTTTTTAAATGTGTTCAAGTCTGGATGTTTATCTAAAGATTCTAAAAGAATTAATGAGAATTAACGCAACGATATTAACGAATTGATTCACTCAAAAATCTTCAGTAAACAAACTTGGTACAAACCCATTCCTTTTGCCATCGTTGTTGTTGTTATTTGTGTGTATGTCGTCATCGGGGTGGTTTTTTTATAACACAGTTTTTCTTGTTGTTTTTGGTGTTTGCGTCTTAAATAGGAGTCAAACAAACAATTCATAGATTAAGTACAGAACATTTACTGAAAATCAAATTTATTTTTAGACAAACTTTTGCTTGAAAGTTTTTTGGTGATAATTTTTTCTGTGTATACCTAATATCAGGCTACAATACTACGAAAGTCACGTTCAATAGTGTTACACTGTGACTGTGACAGCTGACAATTGATTTCTATTAACGTTTTCTATGGATCCATACGCGAATACATATTGAGCTTTTGGGGTGGAACTTTTAACTGAAAAATTTCTTTTAAAAACTCAATTTAAATGAGGTATATTTTATTCGTTTTATTTTGGGTGGGGATATCCCATTTTTCTCCCCCTGTATACGCGCCTGTTCAGTTAAGCACTTAAACTCAATAAAACAATTTTGAAAATTTTAATTAAGCATTAACAGATAAGCTAAGTTTATGTTAAAGAGTTTTTACCAAATAAAGTTAAAATTTTCAGCTTTATGCTAACTGCTGGTTAATTTTTTGTTGTTAAAACCTTTACATTCAATATTCAACATATTATTTTCTGTTTTAAATGTTCGAATGTAAAAATTGTGGTGTTCCTCCGTAATTCGATTCGAAAAGAAAACTGTTGGAATTTGTATCTATTTCCATTGTAATTCGAAAGCATTTAGTTTCATACATATATACATTCAACATCTTGTACGAGTATATTTGCCCGCAAACAAAAGTAGTAATCAAATAAGAGAAAAAGTATTTGAAATTTTTAGCTGGATATTTCAAATAGAATTTATTTATAAGTACATAGTTGTGATTCCACTTAGAAACATTATTTCCAGTTTCTTGTTATAGAACATGTTTGAAATAAAATCGTATACGAAACCAGCTTCCTAACTTAATCATAAAGCTCCCAAGCAAGTCTTAAAATATGATTTAAAAAATCGTCAAAGCGGACCGCTTTTCAAAAGCTTTGCGTGTTGACAAATAACTATATTATTAACGACATTCTGATTAATTTCGTTCATATATTACATGCATTTTTTTTTATTATTTTCTTGCTCTCAAAAGAAATGAAGAAATAAAGTATTTAATTCATTAAAAACTCCTTGAACTGTCAAGTGTTTTTCTGATACGAATTATGAAATCTACTGACATGTTGACACTTGATTAAGAATTGAGAGAGTAAAGGAAGTAGAAGAAGAAGAAAAATACCAAACTGGTATGATCAAAGCCATTCATGGACTCATTCATTAACACTTAATCTCTTTGCTAATAGTGCAACAAAATTATTAAAAACTACATCTTAGAGTTGTAATTTAATTTTTTTTATTTCTGCTTTTTTTAGCTCCACTTCATCGTCGGCTTGTGAAGAAGCATCTGGTGTTTTAAGTTCTGGTAAATCTGGCATATCACTAGATAGCTCAGGCATGGAAAATGATAATAATGAGAGTGGTATTGGCACAGCCACACCACCTAAGGATATGTCCTTTTGGAGAGGTATACCCCATCGCCATCATCATCATCCCCACCATCATCATCATCACAATCACAACCAGCCGGATAATGAATCCATAACTAGTTTGGATGCTCTTAAAAAAATGAAATTCCAAAAAGGTAGTTCGGTCACATCGTCCGATGACCCGGATCTATTGGAAGTTTTAAGTTTGTGTGATGAAACGCATGATGAAGAAGATGATGTTGGTGATTTAGCAGATACGGAAGTTGATAATAACAAATCTGTAAAGGAAGTTAATGAAGAGGATATAGATGATTACGATATGGTAGATGAAGATGATGAAGGCCATGATGATTTTGAGGTGGTTACTTACTGTGATTGTGAATATACAGAAGATGGTGATAATAGTAGTGCTAGTGCTGGTAGTACCAGTACCAGAACCAATAGCTCTCATAACAATGGTTCACAAAGTGATACTAGCGGTGTTATCTTACGACGCAAACTTGCTGCCTCACCTATAATGGTGCCTTATGCCTCACAAACAGCCCACGGTTCTCCTAATCATACTAGAGCACAAAAATGTCGCAGTCATTCATTAGACAACTCCTCCCTACCCAACTCTTACCACCATACGCCCAGCCAACAAACACAATTTCATGCCCACCATCATACTCAAGCCCAGCTGGCACGTAAGCTACAACATTTAAGAGATCGTCACAAGGATCGCAATCAACTATCGTTGGCTTTGCGTCAAGAACCCTTTCAGTCGATGTTGGCGCCTACACATTTTCATGAACTTCCATCACCTAGCAGTGCTTCGTTGCATAGTGGTCATGAAATTTTAGATACTCAAGAGCTCTCTACGAAATCAAATTCGGCGCCTTTGTTATTAAAACAAGAAAAACGACGTGATGACTTTGCTAACCAGAATGTGGTAAGTGTCTGCCAATTGGCTGATTTACATTAAGTTGAACTTCGCCTGCGACTTCTTTTTATTGCAATTTATTTGTTTTGTATATTTTTGTATTTTTGCTTTCAAAGGTTAATTAAATGTTGATAAAGAAAAGTCAGAAGTTCCCCTTGATGCGAATTTAAATTATTTGTTGATTCATTTTTTTTTATTAACTTGTTTCTTTACTTTTGTTTTCATTATAGACCCTCCGCTATTCACGTTCTCAAAGTGATCGCTATTTAGCAGGTGAGTAAGAGAATCTTTATATATTTTTTATTGTAGTTTTTTCTGCGCCCTTCATCTTGTCAGGTTTGGTTTAAAGTGTTCATTCTTTTTTTATTGGCTTTAGTGGCGTCTAAATTTTTTTGAATTTTTATTTTCCTTGAAGTTTGTAATAAAATAATAACCATACATTTACATATTGTGTAAGCAGATCTGTAAAGTAATTTAATCGTAGCTTTAGGCTCAATTCATTATGTATTTATATATTTTACTGAAAGTTATTAATCAGGATTTTTTTTGTTAATTTTAAACATTTTATTCAGAAAAGGAATTTAAGAAAAGCTTATTAATACTGACAACACTAGCAAAAAGTAACAGCAATGCTTTCAAGTGCCCCTACCCAGTAAAAACTTTGCTTACTGGTAAGCAAAAAGATATATAAGGATTTAAGTCATAACTACTTATAATTCGACTCGGTAACTACTTATTTTTGTTTGAGAAGTACAAAAAATAAGGGGTACCCCTCACAAATGTACTTACATTCCAACAGCAAGGAACTAGTTATTATTTGACTTACTTGAAGCTAAAAAATAAGTATTCAAATAAACAACACAAAATAAAAAAGAGTAATTTATACACACTCTATGTTAAAACAGAATCTTACTGATTTTACTTGATTGCTTGCTTGCAGTAAGCAGCCACGTATACCAACACACTATATTTATTTATATTTCTTCACACTTGGTTTTTCTATGCATTTAAAGACAAGAACTTTACTCACTCAGCTATAATTGACTTGTAACTTCAAGCAACAAAAGGTAGTTTTCATATACAAACACAAGTTAACTTAAAACGTGTTGGTCTACTTATTTTATTAAAACATAACAATAAATTATAACTACTTTCAAATAATGAGATAAATACGTACTAATTTTATTAATAACTACGTAGTAGCTGTAAATTGGACCATAGTAATAAGATAAATAAGTACCACTCATTATTTTGTAGCCCATTAAGAGACTACTATCGACTACAAAAAAACCAAAAGTTTTTGCTGGGTACAATCTCATAAGCGTTCATGTGTTTGCTTTAACGACGTATTAGGTAGCTTGCCAGTTGTAGGCAGAAAAAGACATCAGCACGACGTTGGTACGATGGTCTAGAGGTACAACTAACATCAATACAACATCCTGTTTACCAAAATTTTAATGTACCCATCTCATTAAAATGAAAACGCCGAATGAGCTTCCTTTGACTCTTATTATAAATGTTGTCAAAACACTGTAAACTTAAATTTACGGTACTGCATTTACAAATTTACTCACAATGTTGTAAATACAAACTTACAGCATTTATTAAAAATATATTTATTAGAAAAATAAAATAGATTCATATCGAATATAAACTATTTGCTGGGTTTTGTATAATTTTCAAAGCCTACTATGCTTATTTTTGAAAATCATTTACATACATATTTGTGAATTCTCAAATGGTTTTGGAAAGTATGTACATATAAAAGATTTGTAACTGTAGAAAATTGTGTTTGAAGTCTACTGACGATTTGGTAAAGCGCCAATGAAATGCTATATATTGCAATCTTTTATATCTACTTTTTTTATATTTGCATTTTATAGTTGATTGTAAAATGTTCTTCTATTGTTATTGTGCGATTTGAATGACTTTGGACTTGAGCCTTCACAGTACATGCTCAGAAGCAAACGCATTTACCACTAAGCGACAGAATCATACAAAATATCAACAGCACAAAGTAAAAGTAAACATAAAATTACTCTGAAAGCACACACATTTTTGCTTTTGCAGTATTGTAGTGGTATATGATTATTGTTAATATGCTATTTCGACAGTTAAGTTATAATTTTGAATTTGCAATATTGGTGCCGTATTGGATTACTATGAAAGCAGTATTGGGAAATTAAAGTCATATTTTTGTGTATACAGTAGGAATGGGCAAAAATATCGATATTTTCTTAAAAATATATCGATACATATCGTCGATATTTTTAATTTCGATATATCAATATATCGATATTTTTTCCAAATATATCGACAGTATCAAATTCGAAATTTTTTTTAGCTTTGGTTTTGTTTTTCGTGCAATTTTTAAAAACAATTCGGCACAGTCTTCATCAAATAGAATATTACTGACAAAATCTTTTGTTTTATTTACAATATTTTGTCCATTCGAAAAATTGTCATTCTTCGAGTGTAATTTTGTTTATGTATGTTCCATGAAATATTGGTGGAACAGTAAGGATCTTGAAAATTAACTCTTTCCAGCTTAATTATTTATAACAAAGGTATTTTTTTTGTTTTATTTTTAAAACAATTTGGGGACTACGTATGGATTATCATTGTTGAAAAAATATCGATATATCGCTATTTTTTATTCGATATCTTTTATTCGATATATATCGATGCCGATCGATATTTAAAAATATATCGATATCGATAATTATCGATATATTTTGTTCACTTGCTCATCCCTAGTATACAGTACTGTGGTGGCACAAACCTTTTGGAAGAGTCGTAATTTTATATTTACAGTGTTATCGCAATTTCTCCTGGGATATTTTAAATATGTATTTAAGCAACTATGCATAACGATCTTAGTGGGAAGCTCCAGGGATAATCTGCAAGGTCAACCTTATCCCACGTTTCTGTTTTTACGTACACAGCCCGTAAAGCGCGGGGCCTACGACCTCGGCATTAAAAGGGTAGCATCAATATCGCTTATATACAGCGGTACTCGAAATATTGTATCACGACCAGTCCTTTCTAAAAATGAAAATCACTTTGTATTAAAAATAAATTCAATTCGAAATAATTAAACTGAACAAAGCACTTTAACATTTCCAGGTGGAATTCACAAAAGCTCTTTCAATTGGGTTCATGCTGTTGGCTGAGTAGTTAGCGCGTTTGACTACAAACCCTGAGGTCTTGAGTTCGAGACTAGTTTCAGGCAAGCCAACAACATCATACATTTTTTGCATGTGCATTGGTGTGTTATTGTGTTGGTTGTTGTTCGACTGTTAAACTGATGAAGACATAGCACTAATCACTTTGGCAGTACCGGCAGCGAGTAATGCTAACATATCCTAATGCACTTCACAGCACCCTCCTTCGTCGGTGTTGTAGCAAAACCGTCGGCGAAGTAAAAGAACTAATAAAATGGCTACACAGCTTACACAACTCAATGCATCTACTTGACACCAGTGGGGTTTGCAACACTGCACTAGAAAAAAACGCGCAATAGCAGGGTTGTAAATAAATTAAGCTTTCAATCTCTCTCCCACTTCACCACTTGTTCTCTCTACACTATCCCTTTCCCAAAGAAGGTAACACATTAATTAATTAACTGGTAGGCATTAATTGCCTGATTGTGGTACTTCTCTTAAAAAAAAGTTAACAATTTACATACTTTTAGGTGCGACAAATAAACATTTTGCTATAAGATTTGCTTTTAAAAATATTTAAAAAGTGACGCTTTCACCCTACGTCTTCACAACCCATCGACTTGCACATGACATTAACATGACACCGGCAGAGCAACTGTAAAAAATTCATCAACTTCTTTGTTGTGGTGAATACGTGTGAAGTCCATGTTCTGCCTTATCAATGTATTTTGTGGTAGTGCAATAGAAATAGAATATTTACCAATTTTGTTCTGTCTCTTTGCGTTCTATTGAAAATGGTTGTTGACGGCGAATCTCATGACGAACATTGATGCTCAGCCATATGTTCAGGCGTGGATGTCAGAGCGTGGACGAAACATGGACATGAGCCGTCTACATTACCTATATGCGACGTCCGACATGATGTTCATACCAAGTTCATGCCTAATGTAGAACCCCAGTAAGGCACATAAGTTTTATCCCTGTAAAATCGAAATGTTAAACATAATCTGAAGAAGCTAAAACAAAGACGATCGGAATGCAAGTAAGGAATGAATAATTAAATACCATTGATAATAAACAAGTGATTGGGATCCAGTTTTCAACTTTTCTCAGCGGTGGAGATCACGTTTCTTTAGGCCTTGCAGTTTCAAGTACAAAATAATTCTAAATTATGTTTATTTTCTAAAAAAAAAATAATTTAATTCCTTTAACCACTGATCCTTAACAAACCTACCTATCCAACCAAAACAGATCTTCCATGGAGGTCTTCAGATAGTTTTTTTAATAGATCTTTACTGCGTTTTACTTCTTCTTAGTTTCGTTTTCGTTACCACGATGTGAATGAGTGATTAATTATTTAATCATTTTTCAATGGACGCTGTTAGCACTGTGTGTACATTTAAGTTTTTCAACGTCTTTTCTTATACTAACTGTCAAGAGAACTTTTTTTTACGTGAATATTTTTAGTGCTTATATAGCTTTTTTTCTCCCATGTAGGTAATCTAATTTTTTTACTTTTAATTTAAATATTATACGACTATGTTGTAGTATGTGCTTAGCAATATGGAGTGTTTACTATGGTTTTGATTTTTTTACTTTATATTTTAAGACTTTAATAGACTTTGACATCAAGTTGTTGCCATTTTATTTATTCATACCGTATTCTTGATTAGTTGCTTGATTTTTTAAATATTTTTTTCGCATCTTTTACTCGTATTAATGGCTTAGTTTCTTATGCTTTTGCATAAATATAGTTTGTTTGTAATAGTGAAAAAGAAGATTTCTCTCTTGCTTTTTGTAAAGATTAATAGATTTACGCATTTTAATTGAAAAAATTCAATTATATTATGTAAATGATTATAAGTTTACATATTTCCTTGTAACTTTTTTGTTATTTTTGTTTCGCTTTTTTCCAAATATCTAAAAGAATTGAAATTAATTTGTATATTCTGTGTATGTTGAATATAGCAATACATATAGCACTTCTTGTAAAGAAGGCTGCTAATAACTACAAATTTTGATGTATTCACTTTTTGCGAAAAATTCACATAAAATCTTTTCTTAGTTTTATCATTCCTTCGCCACAGAACACCTGTCTGCGCGATGCAAAGAAGGGTATTGTGTATCAGCCTATGTATGCATGTATGTATGTATGTATGTATGTGTGTGTGTTTCTTTGCGGCACTATATAAACCGAACGCGTAGGCCGATTTTGATTATTCTTACGTCAATCGATTTGTCTTAATCCTGCGAGTGTTACTAAAGATATGACAGTGGTCCAAAATTCAATATGGCGGCCAACAGACACCAGTTTGTAAATACGAGCAAAATAAAAAGTCGGCGAACTATATTAAAATTGATATCATTAGACAGGTATTTGAAAATAATCTTTAGGTTTCTCTTACCGTTTCTTATTTCGCATGATCATTTAACCAAAAAACGCAATTATGTAAAAAGTAAACTTTTAACAAAAACTCTAAACCAAACTGTGTACAAAAACTAAAAAGAAAACAAATAAAAACTAAATTTAAAAAATAAATAAACCTGACTGTGTAAAAAACCTAAAAGAAAAAAAAACAAGTCCAGTGTGCGGAACATAGCGACATTTACAGTCGGGAAGCATTAAAAATCGAATCTTTAAATCTTCGAAATAATAGTTCGTGGATGTAAAAGTCGCTATGTTCGGCACACTGTACTTGTTTTTTTTTCTTTAAGGTTTTTTACGCAGTCGAGTTTTTTGATTTTTTTAATTTACTTTTTTTATTATTAAGTTACTTTCTGAGAACCGATTGGTTTCTTATAATGCCACGTATCTCGAAATACTTCTGTTTTTTGCAATTTACTCGAAACTTGAGGGGTAATGAGCCAATGAACCTCAGATTCGCATTCACCACGTCGAAATAGGTAGGTGGGCCTCGTCAAATAAACTGCCCACGTTTTTTTATATTTTGTGTTTTTGCTTGAAAATCAAGCGATAGAATGAAACAACTATACAAAATGTAAACAAAACGTAATGTTTTCTTTAAGTGTTGCCTGCTTTTTATTTATAATAAAATACCATCAAAAAAGAAAGATTGAAAAAGAAGCGCTTAATCACTGAATTCGTGCATTAACCGCTAGTTTGGCAACACTTTAGTGTTTCAAGCATGAAACGTAAATTTTAAGTTGAAATTTTTTTTAATTTTTTTTGACAGCCTTTCATTTTTCATCGATAACATAGTAAAACTTTGACAGTTTGGTATTTATCTTAATATAGCTGAAGTCTTTGCACTTGATAAAGTTCCCTATTATATTATATTTGCACTGTTATCAAAAACTTAAATAAATGAAGAAAAACTATAGTGTCATAAGGGTTTAAAGGACGATCTTTTGGCATATAAAAACAGGAAATTAACATTTCAAACGAAACATTTTATAATTCTAAAAATTATGAAAGCACTCAAAGTTTTGAGTTTAGACCTTTTCGCGACTTAACGGATTGGGATATTTTATAATTTTGTACAGTGTGTTTAGAATTTTATCAGTAATTTGATGGTGTGCTTAAAATTAAAATTAAACGCTTAGTAAAAAATTTAAAACCAAAAAAAGTCAAGACAAAAAATTAAAAGTGCTATATAAGAATTGAAATCACATTCAACATTGCCACCCGACAAATAGTGATAAGTAAAATAAACGTGAGAACTGACGATGGAAGTGTAGCGGCTTCCGAAAGTGGCGCTAGTCTGTTCTGCTCTGTAGGTTAAAAAAATAAGTTGAAGTTAATTTTTCTCTTGTTCCTTGGAATATTAATCATGCCCAATTCTTTCTAAACGTTACGAACCTTAGCCTAATAATCAATTTGGATTCACAAGCAATACGTTCGAAATAATCATATTAATGAAAAATTTTAATTAAAAAGTTTTTGTGGGAATTATTAAATTACAATTAATTTTAATTTTGTAACGTGCTTTTTCTCAATTTAATAGTTTACTTTCTAAGTAAAATATTAAAGTTTTATTAATATCCATTGAAATTAATTATAGAAGGGTATTAGCTAGTTCCTATGCGCATTTCATTGGAACTTTTTGCATTAGTCTTCAGGGAATCTTGACCCAAAAATTTCATAGAAAAACTAAAGACATTCAGCCATGGCACAGAATACCATTCCGATCGGAAGTGGTTTCAATTCTGTAAGTTGCTTCTTCAGAAAACGAAAATTTTCTTCGTAATCAAACCACTTTTAAATTTCAAAGTGGAGTTGAAAAACACTTTTCTACAGACTTCATTTGCAGTAAATATTAAAAAATATGCATACTTTCAGGAGCGTCAAATAAATATTTGGTCATGACCTTTCCATGTTAATAAAAAGCTTAATGTGAGCTTTTCATCTAAAAACAAGAGTAAACAAACGCCGCAAGGTATGCAAACTTTATCATTGTAAAAACGAAATAAAAATAAACGGAATCTAAAGCACCAAAAATGTACTTTTTCGGAATGACAACTACGGAATCAAAACCAATCCGAACGGAATCTGTGACATGGCTGATTATGTTAAACTTCCTATCATATGAATAAGAAGTTCATAACATCAAAGTTAAAACATGAACTCCATATATAAATTGGAAAAAAGCACATCACAAAATTAAAATTATTCCAAATTTTTAATTTCTAAGTGAAATATCTATTAAACTATAAAATATACAAAAACAATTATAAGCAATTTTTTTTAATTGTCTAGCAAATTCTAACGAGCTTGAAATTTTACAAGTCAGTCAGTATTTAAGAAAGTTACAAGCCGTACAGAGTTTTTTACACCAGAGGTAGCCAACTCTCACCCCCTGGCTCAGCTACAGGCTTTACAAGACATGATCGTAAAAGCGTAGCTCCTGCTCTATAACCATGCCAACTTTCAGGAAAATCCCGTGCTTACTATAGAAGTTCCAGGCTTATTACCACTTTTGTTTTTACTTTACACCACTGTGCAACGTAAAGTTAACGAAAATAATTCTGGCAAAAAAATCGACTTCAATACAAAGAGCGAAACTTTTCATGCCCTCTCATATAAAAAATTTTGAAAATCGGTATACAAATGAGGAGTTTTGTGATAATTAATATTTCGGCTGAAGGGCGTGAGGATTTGCCCTACCGATTTTCGTAGAATAATTATGCGACCAAACTGCAAGCAAACCCTTTTATACAAAAAATAATATTGGAAATCGGTCCATAAATAAAGGAGTTTACGATAATCAATAATTCGGGGGAGGAAATTTTTCCCCCAACTTAAAAAAAATACTATGGGACTAAACTGCAATCAAACCCATTCTAACAAAAAAATAATTTTTAAAATCGGTCTATAAATGGAGGAGTCTTGAGATAATCAATATTTGGAGGGGGCTGCCGCAAGCAGTGATTTTCGAAAAAATTATTGAACCAAACTGCAAGCAAACTCTTTTAAACAAAAAAAGAATTTTGAAAATCAGTTTACATATTATTTTTTATTTTTTAGGGGAATTTATCATTTTCTTCAACATTTTTCTTTTATTCTTCTGTTGTAATATTGACAATGAAAGTTAATTCTGTTCTGAATTATTCTCTTAATAAGCATATTGATGTTTCCTGGTCAAAACTCTTTTACATACATAACTTTGTATGAATGAACTCGTTTATTTAAGTAGACTTGTGTATAAGTTTATAAATAGGAAATGAAAACAGAAATTTTATTAATTTAAAACAAAATCAAATCATCATAATAATAATTTCTTTTGAAAAGCTTTTAAAAACGTATTAAAACAAAAATTCTGTTTATTTAAATTAAAAAAAAAAATAATAATAAAGAAATTCGCAAACAAAACAATAATGCTTTATTACTTTCATTTTACTTTTCTTTTCTTACTCAATTGACAACTGAAATTCAAAACGAAAACTCTCTATAAACAATTGATTAAAAAGGCTTGTTTGTTGCTGTTCATATTATTAATTTTTTTCTTCATTATTTTTACATGTAGAATTTTTTCATATGAGAATAAAACAAACAAAACCAACTTAAAGTGAAGATGAGAAAAATATATACATATACAGTGGTGGCCAAATATCGAAAAACATGGCAACAATCTGTAGGTGCTGGAACTAACCAAAAATACTCTAAATATGTGAATCTTAATTTAATTTATTCTGCTTCGATGGCAAAACTTATGTGCCGCCTTCCCAACATCAAGATTCCTTTATACTTTCAAAACTATAAAGAAAAGTGAACGGAACGGTATTGTGTTCCATGGTATTTTCATGGTACGGTGTGTTTCATATAAAGAAAATTATAAACCAGAAATTGTACAAAAATATTCAATTTAAAACAATGAAGTCCTTTGCGGACCTAAAGCTGCAAAAAATTACATTTTTATGCACAAAGGTGATGTGAACATTTGCCAGTACTACAAAACAGTGTTGTCCGGCGCAGCGTCCAATAGAAAGTTGGAAACCTGTGGAGAATTAAAACATAAGGAATGGAGATAGCTAGATTCGAAATATTGATAATGTTTCATATAATAGGCCAATTCACAACCTGTTGTAAGTGTTGTAGATCGTATAAATGTTGTTGGTAATTTCCACATAAGCATTAGTTTATAAGCATGTTTATGTGTCAATTACCAACAACATTTATACGATCTACAACACATACAATAGGTTGTGAATTGACCATATATTCCTCTCTCTAGGATTATAAGGAAACACGGTGCAAAGGCTAAGGGTTTCCCATGAAATATTAGGCTTAAGACTTTATAGACTCAATTAATTTAATTTTACATGAAATTTGTTTATATATGTTAATATAAGTGCATTTGTAGTAATTTAAATGTGCAGGCAAATAATCGATTTTTGATCAGAATAATTACAAGAAATTTGTTACTTTGCTACATTATTTTTCACAAATAAATAAAGAATTTAATTTGTGTCCCAGTTTTTGCAAAAAATTAATAAATTTGGCTGAAACGTCAAAACAATAAGAACAACTGCTTGTCCCTAAATAACTCGCCAGCACTGTACATATGAGTATAATGTTTGAATTGATGTGTATATTGGATGATGTATTTTGTTGTGGACAAGTACATCCATCAATAGCAACACTTGAATTTCATTCCAGTCATTGCATACAACAAAAAGAAGAGAACAGCTTTATCAGCAATAATAAACAGTAAATAAAAACTTAAAATTTCTGTCAGTCTTGTCCATTGATGATGATGACGTATAAAAAGAATCCCCTTTATTCTTGTCGCTATTTTCTTGGACCACAATTTGTTTGCTTTATTTTTTTTCCTTTGGTATTAGCCTCATAAGTAAAATGGTTTTAGTCATTGTTGGCTCGTACCTTTTTAAATATATTCAGTTGGTATGTACTATCGATTATATAAGACTAAGGATTTACATATATATAAGGATTTACATATATGTATATACAAATACATATGTATATGTATGTCATAATAAATATAACTTATCCAAAGCAACAAAATATAACTGATAAATGTTTTTGATCAATTTTATAAAAGTAGTAATTGCAACAAATTTTACTAGATGAGTTTAACCCTTATGTGCGCACCTAGGTACCCGGGTACCTTTGGCGTGTTCAACCAACATTTTTGCATTGAAATTAATAGTCTGCATATCTGAAACTTTTTGAGAACTACTAACTTTCAAAAAAGTTTGCATTTTTGCAGCCGTACAGCTAAGAAAAATTTTGTAATTTGAGTGAGAGACCAATTTACTCTTAACACCCTTAAATACGCACCAAGGTACCCGGGTACCTGTACGTGCTTTATATGGAAATGAGGGCATTGTAAGTACATATATTTGTTGTTAGTAGCTCTGCATAAACAAATAAGTCTATATAAACGTGGTAGACGTAGAAATTTCTAATCAAATTAAGCAACATTTATGTGCACGACAAAAAAACACCTTCTATTGCGCCGCAAGGTACCCGGGTACCTATACTAAATATCAAATTAAAACGTAGTAAAACATATATGAGATTGGCTACAGATATATATTGCCAATCCCATATTTACTTTACAACTACATTTAGTGCGAAAATGCTTGTTTTCTACGTAACTTTTATATAGGTACCCGGGTACCTTATAGCGCATTATAAGGTGTTTTCTTGCCGCGCACATAAGGGTTAATTTTTAGTTTTAGACCTTAATTGAGGTTATTGTGTATGTTAGGGCATCTTCTTAACAAACAATGTTCGAATTCTTGATCTCAAAAATATTCGAATAAATCAAAACTAATATGTTATCTGATTTTTATTCCGAACTATATTCCTTTTATTAGCATAATTTAGCATATTTTAGTAACATTATATTATATGAAGCCATAACGGCAAAAAAAGACGTGATCGTCATCTTGTGCAATTTTCGTTTCTTTATGAAAATCGATAACACATGTTTACAAAATTTGATAAACTCTCCGTTCTCTAGAAGTGAAAATTTTTTCGTCAGTTATTTTGGACGCTGAACGCGAATCTGCGCTTCGATTTTTTTTATCAGCTGTAGTTTTAACGATATAGCTATATATAATAAAGGCACTTGTGCGATATATATTGGCATAACTTGAGAACGGGTTGCCCTATTTAATAAAAAAACCAAAACTCGACAACAAAATTGTAGTTAAAATGTGCAAACATTGTTTTTAAATCTTCGCAGTAGTTTCAGAGATATCGTAAAAGTTTGAGCCAAGAAAATGAAATTTTATAAAATTTTTTAAAATTTTTGGTTTTAAACTCCATAGAAAATAAAAATACAACTACGAGCCAGTTTTTTATATTATTAAAGAAATGATTTTATTCACAATTTAGTTAGATAATTGATTGGAAAAATATGATATTTTCATACAATAGCAAGATTTGACTTTGTGCTCGTGTTTGCTACTTTTGTATGGAAATTTAAATTTTTATCAATTCAAAAATCATAAGTTGTGTACCAATTCCAATGAAGAATGGCTTAATTAATTTGGAATATATTTAGCTAAATGTTACTGAACAAAAAACTGGCCTGTTTTTTTTATGACGTTTTAAAAACAAAGATATTAAATATTTTTATAAAATTTTATATGAAATTTATTTGAAAAATAAAATAGATTCATATCGAATAAAAAATTATTTGCTGGGCTTTGTATAAGTATCAAAGCCTACTATTCTTATTTTTGAAAATCATTTTTTTTTTGTAAATTCTCAAATAGTTTTTGAAAGTCTGTGCATAAGATAAGAGGTTTGTAACTGCTCAAAAATATGGTTGAAGTCTACTGACGATTTGGTAAAGCGCCAATGAAATGCATATAGACAATGCTTAATCGTCAGCAAATAAATTTCATTTAAAATAAAATTATGACAATATGTCGAATAATAAATTTCTTAAAAATTTTTATAAATTTTTTTTAATTTTTTTGCTCAAACATTTACGATATCTCTGAAATTTTTTGCAAATTAAATTTATAAAGAATATGTATACACGTCATATAGGTAATGTGGTTGTTGAGTTTTGAATTTCGTATTTTATTGAATAGGGCAAACACTTCTCAAGTTATACTGATATGTGTCGTGCAAGTGCCTTCATTTTTGACCCAATCTTATATCGCAAAAACTAAAGCTGATAAAAGTTCTAATTATGTATTAATAATCTGCATAGTCAGTAACGGATAAAAATTTTCCGGAACGCGATGTAATGTAAACAAGTGTAATTTCCGATCATTTACATCACATCTATAAATTCTATAACGGTTATAAATTCATAATAAAAACAATTAATTTTAGTATACTGTTTTAAATTTATATTTTTAATAAAAAAGTTTTCCTGTACAATTTTCTTATGTTGGTTACAATTTTTGGCCGTCACAGCCAGATATTTAGAGAAAATGTTGAGCATAATGCAATATTACTGCGAACCATGAAGAAATTGACGTTAATTAATTCCAAGCTACATGGCAGAAAACAATAACGTTATTTTAGGTGGGCGCAACTTCCCCTCATCAGTATTCATGTGTATTTTATATATGTAACTTTAAGGATATTACCTTTCCAAGACTCCAAAAATAAATCTGTGGTCATATTCGATAGCCGCATAAGTCAACGATGAAAGAATTGAGTTATCTATGCTGCCATATTCGCCTAACAAAACTTCATATTTGCATGAAATCCTTATTTCTAAACGTATTGACTTAAGTCGTACATTTTGGCGCTTATTGCAAATTCCATGGGACTTCATAAACATATCTGTGTAGTATGAGTTAGTATATATTGGTTTTTGCCCACTCGCATATTTCTACTGTATGAAACCAAGAATATGAATACTTTTATTTTAGAAAGCGACCCTAATGTATGTACGTATCATATAGTGTATAGTGAGTGACCTTTTTATTGTAACATACCGACACACTAGGGTATTCAATCGATGAACCGATTAATTACTACCCGATTAGTTGTTCCATTAATTGATAATATGCTATATTTGATTAACGATTAAATCGGTTAATTTCGTTCGATTAACCGACTAAGCAAAATTTCATATATCTTTGTAGTATTTGAGCATTATTTGTTTCGTTTAATTATATGTTTCGTCTCATACGTATATATACATACAGTATGTGTTGTGAAATTATTATTTTTTTAATGTTTAGACGTGGCTATAAAAGACCCAGCAAAAACTTTTGTCATTTTTGTAATCGGTAGTACTTTATTAATGGGTTCCAAAGTTATGAGTGGTAATTATTTATCTTATTACAATGCTTCAAATTAGAACAACTGCTTAGTTTTTAATAAAATTAGTACGTATTTTTCTCATTATCTGAAAGTAGTAACAATCTGTTGATATATATTAATAAAATAAGTAGACAGACAATTTTTGAGTCAACTAGTGTTTGTAATGAAAACTAATTTCTGTCGCTTAAACTAATAAGTCAACAATAGCTGAGTTAGTAAATTTATTGTCTTCATATCTGAACCAGCACAGGCTCGTATCCCAGCAGGATCAAAAAAATAAAAATAAAAATAAAAAACAAAATAAAATTGAAAAAATATAAATAAAACATTTTAATTTGTTTAATTGACTACTTATTTTTTAGCTTCAAGTAAGCCAAACAATAACTAGTTAATTGCTGTGAAAATGTAAATACATTTGTGAGGGGTACCCCTTATTTTTGGACTTCTCAAACAAAAATAAGTAGTTATCCTCATATACTTTTTTGCCTACCAGTAAGCAAAGTTTTTGCTGGGTAGTTTTAAATGTGTAGTGACATTTTGCATTTGCATAACTTACACCACTTTTTGTATTATTCCCTTAATATTTCACGAATGGTCCTCCAATATGTAAAATATTTCTGAATTATTAATCTACACAAAATTCTATTTCATTTGGGTAGAGTCACATTGCTGAATATATCACGATATCTTACTGTTATTGCAAGGATGTTAAAAATCTTATGTTTTTGGTTTAGTCCTTAAAACTTTTTTTATTAAAATTTTTTGAAATTATAACAAGTGATCCTTATGTGTTTTCGTTCGCTGATTGTGAAAATAGCTTTATTATTTTTCTAGCACCTCCAGTTTTAGAGATATTTTGTATATTATAAAAAAAGAAGTACTTGCAATTTTCAACAAAAAGGACTTTCTATGCTTCAGCTTCTCTCTTTTTCCCCATTTCAAAAGAAGTCCGTAGCATCTTAGAATAGAATCAAAATACTGAGGATAATGTGAAATCGAAGATAAATAAAACAATTACCTTGCCTTTCAATCGAAATAATTATTTTAATTACAAATGTTTATCCATTTTTATGTCATACTATAAAAACTCGAAGAATTTTTTCAAATGTTTAACTTTAATGAGATTTTCAGTTAATTAGGTCAATGAAAAATTAATATCTTGGGCTTAAGTTATAGAGTCACGTTGTTCTACGTATCCTAGGCGAAATTTCATCGATAAAAAGTAAAAAATGTTTGCTTGTAGTCACAATTTGAAAAAAATACGAAAAATTGTTTTTTTAACATTTTGCTAAAAAAGTCGATGAAAAAAAATATTTTCCAGCTTTGTAATAGTAGCACGATTTTTCTACGATTCATAAGCTACATTTCAGCTAAAAATATTTTAATGAAATTCCCCACCCGTTCGTGAAATATCGGCTGTTACAAATATCCGTTCAACAACTGAAAATTTGAAAACAACAAGAGCGATATCTCGAAAAAGGGAAGGAATCTTTTGGGCAATCGTCATCATTTGGATACACTAACGAACCGTCATAGTGGTGTTTGATTTGCAGAGACTAACCCTCAAGTTGTTGCATAGTGTAATACATTCGGTATCTTATTTAGCAAAATTAAAGATAAGACAGGAAAATTAGACCGGTCTAATATAGTATACCAAATACCTTGTAAGGGTAATGATATTGAAGGATGTAATAAAGTGTATGTGTGTACCACGAAAAACAAACTAAAAACTAGATTAGTAGAACATAGTTCGGACTAGAAATACAAAAAACATATCTTCACAAAAAACTGCATTGATATCACACTGTGCCAAATTCAATCATTCACCAGATTTTGAAAATACATAAATTTTTTAAACACAGAAACTAATTACATACGACATTTTATGCTAGAAATGTTACAAATTATGAACACACCAATAGGACAAAGAATGAACTTTAAAATCGACACCGAGAATGTAGCTCAAAATTACAGACATTTGATTTATAAAAATAGAACAGGAAATTGAATAACTTTATAATATTGTAATAGATTAAATAATTTAGTTTCTTGTGTAATTATTATTTCCATTATTTACAATTTTGTTGCATTAAAAAAGCTTTGTACTAGAATAAGTTTTTGTTGTTGAAAAACATTTTACAATTATTTGTCAATTTATTATCCCTGAAGAAGCTATCCATTGAGATAGCGAAATATTGGATGAAATAAAAATTGTTTTGTTATTTGGTAAATCCTGACTTTGAGCTCAATAAACTATATAGAAACAAAAATAAAAAGGTCGAAGAAATGAAAATAATTATTTTTCTTTATTGAAAATAATTAGTTTATCGCAAATTTTTATTAATCAGTTAATCGATTAATCCAAAAATAACAGATTTTTAACCGATTAAACCAAAACCGGATTAATTAATCGGTCGATTAACGGATGAAAACATAGTCCCGATTAATTGAATACCCTTATACACACATAACAATATAATATATGTACATTAATTTTTATTAAAAACGCCACAAAAAATATTTTTCAAATGTAAAAAAGATTCATCTAAAGCAACTTTTAGTTTGTTTGACATTGATTGGTTTTGTCTTATTTTTTCAACATTAAACAATGACCACATCATTTACGTCATAACGGTTTTTCAATGACGTCAAATTGAAAAACACAGACCAGTTTATATTGTTTTAGGTTTAAGCTGATGTATGGAAATATTTATGTATTATGTTGTTTTATGAACATGCTCATTTATTTGATAAAAGTTAATTTGATATTTGCATATTTTGTATTCAACGAATATTGTTAAAGTACTAAAGTTATCAAAACGAATACTAGTGCAATGGGTATGAATGTATAATTAAGAGGGAGAGGTACAGAAGACCATAAATTTATCTTTTTGATACCATTTTTTTTTTCTATGAATATGTTTTCTTTGTTGCTATAAAAAACACTAGCTAACAAATTTTTTTAATTTTTTGATAATCTCAGAAAAAATATATTTTTTCATTAATTTGGTGTCGGTAAACGCGAATATGGAACTTTAAATCACGTAAACGCTTCTTATGAAATAAATTAGTTCCATGTTCATGTTCAGAGGCCCTAATTTAGTTCAGAAAGTATTATTTTAAACTAGTGTACAGCTCAGTATAATATATTTATATGTAAGCTACAAAATTTAAGTGTTGAATAGATCGACTATCAAGTATGAAAAAAACTTGCAATTGTATGCTTTTTGAAATTTTCTTCTTGATATACGTTGTACAATTAGTTGCGAATTAGAAGTTTTTATCCAAAAACTCTTATATACCTGCCTGTAAATCGACTCGATTTGGAAAAAATTAAATCCATTAATAGCAACATTTATTCAGACTTATTTGTAGTTTTCTATTTTTTAGAACTTAAAATATTATACCTGAAGTTATCTGATTTAAAAAAGCATCAATGGTGCTATAATTTATTCTTGGAAATTGAGAAATTTACTCCAATTCGTATTACAGAATAGAACCGATTTAATCATAGTAGATTTGGTATTGAATGGAAAGAGCATTATGAAACATCTTTCTTTCTTACAAATTAGAATAAAATAATAATAAAAAGTTTGCGTAAAAATTAAAAACTTAGAATCAACAAATGAAAAATTTAAAATTTAGCTTATTTTTTAGCCCACTGTAAACGCTGATGAGACCATCATATACAGGATCTATTTAAAAACATCCTCTTTGTATTAAATCAATTTTAGTTTAATTGTTACACTTCTACGAGCATGAATACACAAGCTATTTAAACGTTAACTCTTATAGCCAACTAAACACATATCGTCAGCTTATTATTGGTTTGACCCACCGACTATTTAAAAAAAGTAAGTTAGGAATGGAAATTCACGAAATTGTTAATGGTTTCTGAGATATCGATCATCGGTTTTGGTTCGTATACAAAACAATGAGACTTGTTTTGCTTTATACGTACGTCACTATTTGGTGTAAGCACCCTGCGGGAAATGTTGTACCAATTGTCTTGAACGTACTTGTTCTATGACTGGTTAAAAAGTTAATGTCATGAAATGCTCCCGAGTTATGACCGGTGAAGAGAATTATATCACAACATATCACAAAACTAGAACAAAAATTTTAGCAAAATACATTCATTGTACAGGCAGATTTTTTCAAATTACAAATATATCTGTGGTCGTAATCAGTAACCGCATAAGTCGACGTATGAAGTAATTCAGTTATGTATGCTACCATATTCTACTAGCAAAGCTTCATATTTACATGAAATCTCTATTTTCCTAACGATGGTATTTCAAGAGATATTCATAAAAGCATATTGACTTAAGTCGTAATGAAAACCTACAGCATATGCAATGAAGATTTAAATGGAGTTAAGAACTTATTTCTACAAAATTTTATTTTATTGAAGCACCCTAAGATGACTTAAGCTGTTTTTGAATTTTTTTTAAAACTAATTTATGTATAAAAAAAAGTTCTCTTAAGAGTCTAAGTAGAGATAAGTGATTATTGGAAATTGAGAATGTCTAAATCACATCCTCTAACTCAATCTATTTCAGGCAACACATGAAATGTTACTTTACAGTAAAATCCTAACTCGATATAATTTTTAAATTTCGGTATTTTACGCTCTCCATAAACATACTAACGGCTGTATGCAGAACCAAAACTTAGCAGGAGCTTGGCATATGTGACGATATTAAACAGGGTCTTAAAATTTGTTTTATGCAATTGAACATTAAAAAGCAATGTATCTTGTAGTCGTGACTCATTGCTACATTGTACACTGATTTTTAGTGTCAAACTATTCAGTTGTAGTGATTAAGACCCAGTTCAATTTCATCACTTATGCTAACTTCATGCCAAGTTTTCGTTATGCATAGGGCCCTAACAATCTCCTTATTAAATATCTCCTAAAATAATGCAAATTTCATAAATATTTTTTAACCTTAACATTGTGTTTTTAATAATATTTTAATTTGCACAACATTTTTTTATAATGCGCCCTCTCATTTTTTCAAAAAATATAAAATTTGGTTTTTCTCGAAACTATGTTTTTGCACTTATGCGATTATTGCTAGTGATCAGTTTTACGCAGTTTTACGCAAAAAGTCAGGTAAAAAATTATAAAAATTGCATTTGGTTCGCAATGGGTTAATGGACTTGAAAAATGTCCAGAACATTTGAAAATTTATCCAATAGCACTTTGAAGTGATACATATATTGCTGAAAAAATAAAAATTTTGAACCCTGTAACTGCGGAACAAATGGAGCGGGCCGAGAAACAGATTCCGCAATGCTTTTCAGTCATATATGACTATTACGCTATGATATTGCTGTCTTTAATATTTAACGATATTGTTCTGTATTCCATGCGGAATTAAAATGTGCGGAATTACCAAGGCATTGTTGTTATAAATAATAATTTGCAACAATAATGCTTTGCTAATTCCGCACATTTTTATTCTGCATGGAATACAGAACACACTGCAAACATTTTTGTGTCCTGAATGTATTTCCTTGACAATTAACATCTGTTTGTATCGATATGCAGCAAAAAGGGGAACACTTAAAAAAAATATTTGATTTGCAGCACAAAATAAGGTTTTTAATTTTTGATAAAATCTTATTAACATTTAATTATATACAAAAGTTTATAAAAATGTACATGTTTGCTCGAAAAATATGTCGGCTTACATAGTAAAAATGACAAAAAAAAATCAATCGTGTATGTTTTCAGAAAACTTTATATAAGCCTTCGTTGTCGTTTTTCTCCATTCCGAGTTTGTGGCATAACGCGCCAAACCAAAAATAAGCTGACGATATGTACATATATGTATATAACTATGTATTTGTATTGGTAAAAAGACAGGTCTGAGATATTCTGCAATATTGTTCCTCAAGGAGTACTTTTGGTACCCTACAGCAAAAAAGTACTTCTTCTTCAGTCTCAAAGCTTAAAAGAAAATCAAATACAAACGAATTGCAGATTAATTTTCAACTTATTTAAAATGCTTTTCCTTATATATTTTCATTTCTTCTTATGACCATTTCCACAGAAAAGTCCATTTTTTGTTACGTGCGTCACGAAGCAATTAAGATTGTTTTTTTCCAAGAAAACGTAAGTTTTTTTACTTCTTTATATATCTCGTCTACACAGATATATAAAGAAGTAAAAAAAACTTACGTTTTCTTTGAAAAAAAAAACAATCTTAATTGCTTCGTGACGCACGTAACAAAAAATGTTGTTCTATATTTGGTAGAAATTTGGGAAAAATCGTACTACATAGTTCTGAAAAACAAGCGTAATTGACAAAAAGTGGACATTTCTGTATGGTACGTTAAAAAAGATGTACAATAGCTTAATATTTTTTAATAAATTTTTAATAAGCATTTGATTTTGTAATCATCAATAAATTATAAAATTTAGTTCAATGAACTCTCTTTAGTTCGATTTATGATTTTTTACAACGATTTTTTGGCAGCTGTATCATCAATGGTAGTAAACTTTCGTATGACATTTTATTCTAGAAAAACTTTACCTCGTTCAGCGCCTAAAAATCATAATGATCATAACAGTACATTTTCAGCTTCGTACCATTCTAAAATCTTTATACATATCTATTTCATGCCTGTAGCAACAGCATCAACACCACCACTGCAAGGAAAATTTTCAATTATCCTTTTAATCCAACTTCTACTTCCAATACTACTGAGCTACAAAATAGCAAAACCAGTAAAACATGCAATATAAAAATATTTAAAAAAAAATTATTTTAAATTTATCACTTTCATTCTCATCAACAGCATCCATCATTCATGTTCTCCTAGTTGCTCATGCTCTTGTTTTTACTTCGCACTGTATGGACACCCAAACGTATACTTAATATTATTTATAAAACCTCTTAACGTCATCATCGATTTTACATGCACATCATTATTGCTCTGATACATAACGTATACGTACTAGTAGAATTTCATTGAAACGTTCCACTTAACGAGACATGTTATATGATTTTGTACGAGTTTGTTTGTGTATGTTTTACCAAGAGAGCCATTTTACACGAATGTTTTCATTTTTCAACGAATGATATTTTAAACAAAACGATATATACAAGAGTAAAAACCGGCACACGACAATAAAAACAACTACAGGAATGGCATATACATACACATCCAATACAGCGACACGTTTTAAACCTGTGTATATAGGAATCAATTATTCGTGGCGCGCGCCGTTTGTTTATTTTTTGTTTATACTTAAATATTGGAAAAGCAAAAAAGAAAAAACTCAACCAATAACAACAAACAATATTAATTGATAAACTCAGTGTTGTATTGCGGCAAAAAAGGTAAATTAAAGCAAAAAGCTATTTAAAAACGAAACCTAAAAAGAACAAACTGTTGCTAGTAGTTATTATGCTTATTATCATGCATACATAAAACATTGTAGGTGAAATGTTATTAATATGTGCAGAGTAAGTATCAGGTGCGTTTCTTGACTAAACTTTTCCGGAGTCGTTTTTGAGACTAACTGTATATGAAAGCAAAAATTTTTGTACCAAAGTAAAAGAAAAAATAAATATATATAATAAGTACACGTAAACGTTGGATGAAGGTGGAGTGGAACTACAGCGTATTCCCTTCTCTGACTCCGCCTCTGGTAAACATTCAGATTTACATACATGCATACATACATATATATGTGTCTATGTATGCAGGTAGACAAACAGTACTTATTCCTGCTACTAATTTTAATAGCACCAATGTTGCCAATGAGTAAATCTGTGTCAAATCGAAAGCAATTGGGATCGACCCTTTCAGATTTCAATGAAATTCAACATAAAACAAAAAAATTTAGACACTAATATCATTTGGTTTCAGAAAATTGAACAAAATGGCAAACTATGTACAAAGTGTCTTTAAAAAGTCAACTATAAGTTCTAAGCTGCAAAAAAGAAAAAGTTTTATTTGATATTACTTTGAAGATTAAAATAAAGGTTTTGATATAATGTAGATTTAAATTTTTTCCGCGAGGAGTTCAAAGGTAATTTGTGGAGGTCTTGGGCACATAGACGTATATCTCAAAAAGCAGTTTTTAGAAAACTAAAAAATAGATATATGTATATGTTAGTTATGAAACTCCTTTCAAACACATTTGGAAAGCTTCAAGACGGTGCCGCTTCTAGTTTCGAAGTTATGCAGCAAAAATATGGCCCTAAGTTTCATGTAAGGTTATTAAATAAAATTACCTTGCCTTCGAATTTTTAATTTTTGGAGGTTATTTAATTATTTTTTTAAAGCAGTTAGAAAGTGCTGAACATAGAAAACATATTTTCTCTTTTATTTCGGTCATTGTCCAGACAACGCGCATTGGTTCCAATTGAAAAATAGGTAATAAATCTGTAACTTTGAAAATTGCGCTGCGATTGCAAAACGATGTATGAAAGAATCATAAAGGAGAACATAATTTGGAATTTGGACCAGCCTCTTGAAACACACGGTGAGCTACAGGGTGCCAAAGTTAACTATCTTGGGCATGAAAAACCTTGCTGGTTTCATAACTTTTACAAACAATATCCGATTTTAATGAATTTAAAACTGTTGTAAAGATCATGAGTAGATAAAGATAATACAATTAATTCACTAACATATCCTTAATATTATATTATTTGGCTTTGAATTTAAAAATTTTGGTCTTTAGCATCCACTTCGTTCCCTATTTCGTAAATATCTCCGGTATAGCATAGCCAAAATTTTCAACAAAAAAAAATGTTTTATGATTTGTAACACAATCCTTAATAATATGCAGGAACATTTTTTTTAAAGTTAACTGGACCGATTTGCTTAAAACATATGTTAGAAGAATTAATATCAAGTTCGCTTTGATATGAAAAAATAAATAAATATGTAAATTCAAATGGTATGCACTGTTAATCTTACAGCTTTCTTGTACCAAATATATTTTCGTTGGGACACTACAAACTTATAACAACCCCGTTTTTTGCTCGGGTACTAAAAATGACTGCAGTTGAAACTTTGAATCGATTGTAGCATGCACGCTACATTTATTTTTAATTTTTAACGTGCTTTTTCCCTACTTAATATTTTACTTTCTAAGTAAAATATTAAATTTTTATTAAAATACATTGAAATTGATTATGGAGGGGTATTAGCTAGGAACAAGGAACTAGCTAATACCCCTCCATAATCAATTTCAATGTATTTTAATAAAAATTTAATATTTTACTTAGAAAGTAAAATATTAAGTTGGGAAAAAGCACGTTAAAAATTAAAATTAATGTAATTTAATAATTCCCAAAAAAGAACGCTACATTTAGTATTGGACAAAAATAGTGAATTTTGTATTGTAGTGAAAGCTGTATTAATAATATAATTAATCTGGATTTTAACTGTTACCCGCCCGCTCAAAAATGTGGCCATGAGAGCTGATTTTATAAAATAGCCATGTTTTCAGAAGCATGAAAGTAGTACTGAGCTTCAATTTTAATTTTTATTTCTTACTATTTATTAAAAAACGAGCAGTCCTCTTATGTTTAAAAAATCTTAACACTTTGTACATCAAACACTAATTTTTTATAAATTTTTAATAAGGAAAAGCATGTTACGAAAATGTTAATGTCCAATTTTTTTGGTCAACAAGTGCGTATGAGTAATATGATAATACTGTAATATTACTTATACGTAATTTGTCTTTAAAAAAATTATTTATATAAATACTAGGGTATTCATTTAATCGGGCTCGATTAATTAATCGAGGTTTTGGCTTAATCGGTTAAAAATCAGATAAATTCGGTACTAACCGGTTAACCGATTGATAATGTTTTTTCATAAATCAAGTAATTTCAACAAATAAAAATGCATAAATTATTTATTATTTTGAGTTTGTTAGTGAAAAACACACTAACATCATCAATATCTATTCATTAAAAAATTAACAAGTTTGTGAGATCATTATGAGATCAGTTATTTCAATAGTTTAAGGAGATCCTATAAGACAATCTTTTAGAAAAATAATATGGTTTAAATGTTTAGGATTTAACAGATTCTCTTATTTAGTTTGGATAAAACTTGACTTGGAAAATTCCTTTCAATTGTCGTAGATGTTGAAGAAATCTAAAGCAATCCATAATATAGAAAATGAATCTAGTTTCTCAGTCCTTCGAAAGCAATCCATAATATATAATATGTATCTAGTTTCGCAGTCCTTTTCCAGGATTTATCTAAACATATAAAATCGTACATTATGCCATTAGAGTCCTGTTTTAATTTTTTTCAAATTCTACTTATTTCGGTTAATTCTGTTAAGACAATTCTTGTATTACCATCGATAGTTTCTTCTGTTGTCATGTCATAATCTGACTCATACTGGCAGAGCTCAGCGACGAACACTCTGCAAAAAAGTTTATTTCCGAATTCCTTAGTTTCAGTTATTTTACTGTATTTTAAGACAATGCTGCGCGAACGTAAATATTCCTGAGTGGAGGTATAAAATACTTGAATTCGTCTCTCATTAAATATAATCCTTAGATTTTTAACTAAATCATTTTCAACAATATTATAGGCTTTTTTTAAATTATTAAAAAAAATCTTAATTCCCTCAAGTTCAATTAAAGTAGCAGAGTCCTTACTAAACTCTTTTATGGCGACGTACAAAGGTTGTAAAGTTTTACTTAAGTTGAGATCACTGAACATACTTCTTTGTTTGTATGAAAAATAATTTCTAAACACGTACTTTTTGTATACGAGACGAAACAAATAAATAAACACACAAAAAATACGTTATAATACTACAAAATATGAAAATATTTGTTACGTCGACTAATTAGCCGGTTTCCCCGTTAATGTACCAATTTCGGCAATGTGGAAGTAAAATACAAGTAAGCTACATTGATATATATGTTCTAGTTTAAAAAACGCCACCTTGGCATCACTACTACATACAATTAAGCCTAGAGCAACAGTTTTTTGTTCTTGTTTTTCTGTGTTTTTTTAATTTTATTTAAACATAAACATTTTATCCAGTTGGGAAAAAAATTATAACAGCATTAGCAGCACAACAATCTACACATACATACGCACGGTAGATTTTTCCCTAATGTGCTATATTTGAAGTATGAAATTTTTTTTGTATACAGAAAAGGATTCCTTAATAACGGATGATACAAATGTGTAACTAGAAGTAGTAGTAGACAAGGAATATTTGTTGTGTTCTATTTAATATCGTTATTGTCACTGTGTTTGTGTATTGCTGCTTTAACATGAATGCTGTCAGAGTATTTTGAATATATTCGCACGGCATTTTTTGCCGTTTCGAAATGGCAAATTCATTAGTTGTGTTACAGGCTCCGTATGCAACAGACGTTAGTTATGTGTCTTTTATTTGGCAAAGAAAACATTTGTAACGTTATGTTGGTGCGTTTATCAGTTCAAAAACAACCGCAGTATTAACAATATTAACATTGATAATGTCAGCCAAAAAAGGAATTAACAAGTGTTAAAAAGTTACAAACCAATAAAAAATTTCCTATAAAAAAAAACGAATGTTTATTGTAATCATTCACGAAAAGAAAAACACATTAAGAAAAAAAAAACACGATCAATAAAACACGAAAGTGAACTTGTGGCGCTTTTCAATGTGATGGTGCATAAAAATTCAAAACGTTAAAAAACAATTTACAACCAAGAAATAAAATCATAACATTTCTAGTGTTGATTGTGCAAAAGCGTGATTTTTTGGCAAAAATTCCAAGGCATGAGCATTTTTTGTAAATAAAATCAACGCTAATAAATACTTAATTTTTTAAATTTAATTTGATTAAAAATTGTTGTAAAGTGAAAAAAAATATTTATAAAGAAACATCAACAGAAAAAAATAAAACACAAAAGAATGATGAAATTGCTTTATTAGTGAAAATAAAGCCAAAATACATTTTCAAATTACTCAAGCCATCCGTCCGGCATATGTCAAAAAAGCTGTCAATATAATTGCTGAAAAGCTTTTTAGGAAATAAATAAAAGAAAACAAAAGAACAAAATTTATAAAATTTCATATGTAAGTTTTTAATATCATCACGTCATCGTAACGCAACTTCCTTGTCAACGTTTCCAATTAAAATCTCTCGAAATGCAGCGCCGCATGTCAATAACCATACGAGAATATAAATTCTTTCGTAGTTTTTCACAGAAGTTTGAAAATTGGCCGAAACGTAAGGCGGAAGCTTTGTGGCGTAAAATGCGTGAAAGAAAAATTGCAGGTGAATAATCGTGCCTTAAAATAATTCTATTAATAGTATTTCTTTCCATAACTAAACATGATTTTTGTTTTTAACTTTTGCTTATTCTATATTTTAAATTGTTTTATTGTTTGTTTATTTTTTGTCTACGAAATACTAAAATTATTTTCACTATTCTAATACAATTTTAATTTTGTTTACTTTTGTTTCAGGTGGGGGAAAATTATTAAATAAATACTCAAGGGTGCTGTTTAAATGATTGCTCTCGTATTTTATAGATTTTTTCTTTTTAATATCTTCAATTATTAATTTAATTTGGTAACGAAAGATTTAAAGCATTTGTTCGGCATGAGGTAGTTATTCTTAACGCAATTTACATCAAAGTGATTCGCAAAAAGAATGATTTCAAAAAAAAAATTATATAAAAATGAACGGTGTTTCAAAAAGCCCATAAGTCCAGCTTGTACAATTTGTTAGGAGAGAAAAAGAAAGAACTGCTCTCTTAAATAAAATTGTTCTTAAGTGGTCTAACTTTCTTAAGTCAAATTAAGTTACTGTCATGTTACAGTTTGTTCTCAGAAAACATAAATTATTTGGTTTATTTTAAGTGTCTTGAAAAATCTGCTAAAAGTGTGTTGATTTATGGGATTTTTGAACGTGACTTATGGGGTTTCTGAAATACATAATTCAAAAATAGTTTTCTATTAGATTCCTTCATTTATTCCCCATTTAGAATATGTTATGTCAACTGCTTTCAAATTACATAAAATAAAAAAGATATCCCAATAATTAATCATCGTTCCAGTGTAAATATTCCTCCAATTTTTTTCGTCTTAGCTGGTATCGAAAATAACAGTTTTTTTCGAAATTTCAATTTCAAAAGCCTTATTTTCTTATTTTCTTTATTCTGTATTTGAATATAGCCCTGTCATGCTTGTTAACTAAGGGTTACTAATCTTTTAGTGTACAGTGATTATGTAAGTAAGCTACGGTTCGTAACAATATATTTAGAGAGAATTGGTTATCCTCAATATTTCAAGGAACAAGGAAAAAATCAATATCATATTAACTTCCAACGTACAAACGTACAAACAAGAGAACAGAACAACGTTGTTTTCATCAGCCATAATATTGCCCATCGTCAGTGCTCATGTGTATCCCTACTTAGCACCAGTTGTTACGTGGCTCACTTGAATGTGGTCGGAATTCTTATTTAAATTTTTTTTTTGGAAAATTTGCATACGAGAATTATATCACTACTAAATTAATGTTAATAACATCAAATCCCAGTGCTACCGTTTCATGTCCATTTTGATGATTTTTTATGGAATTTTTTTCCTCTGCGATTCATGCAAATATTGCGTAACGCAATTTCCAGAGTTTTAATAATTCTCCGTAATTCTTTTTACAAAATTTTCAATTCTAATTATCTGATCCGTAACAATTTTTGAAAGCCCCATAGAGCGCTGCTTGATATCACTTTTTTTGATAATATTTTCTACAGAATTACGTTATCAATGATCTGGATAAAAACCTTCTGATCACGTCAGAAATACCCTAAAAGTTGTCACATGCGTGCGGACGCGACATCGCACAGTGGGATAGAATCAAAATCTTTGGAACATAAGTCATTTCTAAATGGATAGCTCTATCGGCCACAGTAGAGGAGTATTTCTATTTGTGTTTTAAATCTCAGTTCTCTTACTTGCTCAGGAGCTATGCAGTCTCAAAGTAGGGGACTTCGGCAATGTAAAATTTTTTACAGCTTGTAATTTTTTTTTGTTTCTCATCCGATTGCAACATTTTTTTCTGTATTATAGCCCTTAATAAGTTCTAAAAAACGCGCGTTTGTTTGTACTTTTATTTCTAATAGTTAGTGGGTTATACTTATTTAAAAATTTGAGTCTATAATTTTTTTAAAACTTTGGTCCCGTATTTTCCAAATATCTGGACCAAAGATTTAGTGCCGTATGAGTTCAAAGATATATAATTTTTAAACTGATATTTAAAAAAAAAATTTTATTTTCGAAAAATTTTTTTTAGGCGTGACCCGCCCACTTTTCAACGGGAACAATCTGGAAGTGCTTTCTTTTATATGAAGAAACAAATCCGAAATCGGTTTGTAAATAGCGGAGTTTTAAAAGAAAATCCTAAAACAAAAATACATGATGAATTGATAAACTTTCTCCTTTCTTGAAGTCGGTTAAAAAGCATTATCACTCTTCTATATATATATCGAATTCCAAGGAAAAGTCATTGAAAGCAGAGGAGAAATTATGTTAAATATAATGTTTCGAGTTACAACAACATTTTTTAATTTGAATTTTACTTTACTTTTGCATCGCGAATAAGTTAGGCTAACGTTTAGCAGTTTTTGCGTGCGCATGACGTTACATATGCGTGACGACGTTAAAAGTAAAAAAAATATTCCCCCTCATTCCGTAACCATCTGTCAAGGCAATACCAAAAAATTGGTACTTGTCTACTCGCTGTCGACAAAACTTTACTACTATTAAAAGCCTCTGCCTTAGAGATTAGTAAGTGGCTGTCAGTAATAGTAAAGTGTTGTCGATGACGAGTAGAAATATACCAACATTTTGGTATTGTCTTGACGTGACGTCGACAAATAGTTACGGAATAAGGGGGATTAATATTATATAGCTATTTATATAATCTAGGATAGCTTCTTGTTTGGTAGAACTGACATAAAATGTTGAAAAGTTAAATTTTATAGCGCGTGTGTACGATAAATTTTTCTTTATAACAACGAAATTACAAAAACGATTAATAAATCCTTTACACGTTTTGAAAAGAGTATAAATTTGAATAATAAAAACGGCAAATCTGCTTAAAGAAAAAATGTTTTCTTAACAAAATTGTTGCAATTATTCGCACGCTGTAACTGTGCGTGACATGAAATTCATGTTATATAAAAAAATTCCTCTGAAAGATACACCAGACATCAATCGACGACAAAACATAATTGAATTTACTAATATAGTTTGACCTGAGCACTTCCTAATACTACTTATTTTATATCGAAATTTTGAATTTAGTCCACATGTTGTAAAATCCCTAAGCTGGGATTCAAAAACAATTTCCACTTCTAAAAACCCTTATGTGTACGTAGTTATTTGGCAACATGTTAATGGGTATGGGTTCAGTGTGGACGCTATGGGCAAAATTTTTCAAGATTGCATTTTTTGGATTTCTTGGAACTTTCCTAAGAATTCTGAGATTCTCAAAACAGAATCTTTATTTTTTTCTTGCATGGTATTTAGAACATAAATTCTGCAAGGTTGCATTCGAAAATAGCAATAGTAAATGATTTTCGGATGATATTTGGATCCGATATCTGAAAAACACGACCAAAGTTTTGAAAAATTAAGAAATTTAAATTTTCGAATAAGTAATACTGATTAGCTAGCTATAAGAGATAAATGAGCAACCCAAACATGTGTCTTTTAGATCTTATTAAGGGCTATAATAGAGAAAACATTTTAAAAATCGGGTGAGAAACAAAAATTTGGCAAGCAGTGCCCTACTTTGGGACTTCATAGTTCCGCTCCTGAGCAAGTAACAGAGCTGATATTTCAGACATATATAGAAATGCTATTCTGCTATTCCGATAGAACTATCCGTTTAGGAATGCCTGATATATGTTGGAAATATTTTCACTCTGCCCCACTGTGGACCGTCGGGGAGCATGATGGCGTTCCTCTGTATAAAGCAATGCATATAAACTTAAATAAATTTTATCTTTTATAGAACACAGCACTTTAAAATAACTCAAATTACAGAGCGTTGAGACGAAAGAATTCAAAAGTATAGCGTGTTGGCGATAATTGGCATCTTGATTCAAATAATTTCAAATTATCATGGGGACCAAATTACATGGATTTTTTTTTTCAATACTGAAAGTGTTGCAACAGACCTGGGAAACAGTTCAAATTATCGAGAGATTCAAATTAACGAGTTTTAATAAGTAATTAAGCTTCAAAGTTTTTTGTTCGTATTCATTTCATACCAAATATTTTTGGTTTCCAATAGTGATGTTACGAATATCAATTTTTAATATTCGCGAATACGAATACTAATATCTGAAACAATATTCGCCGAATTCGAATACGAATATTCAACATAAATAGTTAATACCACTTAATATTTAAAATTTAATTGAAAAAAAAAATCTACTCTTTGCGTTAATAACAATAAATTGAGAAAAACTGTCACAATACTATAGGTATTTAACATTATTATGATATTCCGATGACCGAATTTGAAATTATTAACTTAGCACATGAATGTCACTTTTTAAATTTTTTCTTTTACCTATACCCAGGCAATATTTAGTGACACCAGCGGCGAGTGTTCCGAGCGAACGAATGTTTATTGGTGTGGAGCTTGATGGAGAAAAGGCTTCAAAACTTTTATTTTTGAAGTTCAACATTCCTCTACTGAGCTTTGAGTATTACTTTAACATGATTAATAAATTAATTTAACAGGACTTTACTTTTAAATACCTTGTCGTTGTGAAATATATTTTGTCTCTTTTTTCTTTACAAAAAGAAGATTATTGTTTTGCGTTATAGACAAATTTTTTTTAGTAAAAATTAATATTTTTTGTTTAATTTTAAGTATTTTTTAGTGTTAGTTTTTGGAACGTATTCACAAAATATTCGTGAAATATTCGCTTGAATTTGGCGAATACGAATACGAATATCATGAAAGAGGCGAATATTCGGCGATTCGAATTCGAATACGAATATTCGTAACATCATTAGTTTCCAATACATATCGTTTTCTGAGGTCATCCTATGAGGTCTAAATTTTTTTATACTGATAGATATTAGTATTATTTGCTAATTTTTGCATATAACTCAATTTCACCAGTTTTGGTACTCGTACCCCTTTGCTTTTAAGCCCCTCAATTATCAACAGTCGACTAAAGTAGTTCTATTTTGGAGCACAGTAAAAGATAAATAACTACCACTCATTAGTTCGTAGCCCATTAAAAGAGTACTACCGATTACAAAAATGCCTTAAGTTTTTGCTGGGTTTTTTGAAGTTTGTGTTCAAAAGTGTGTTGCAATACATTACAAATTGTTTGCTGGGTACGTCTATTTTAACTAACAAAAGGGGAGGGAAATAATTAATAAATTTTATTCTTGGTTTTCTGCATCTTCTCTTTAGTCTTTAACGTCTTTAAAATCATGTTGTAAACAAATATTTTTACTTATAACAATACTTTAGAGTTTTATTTATTTTACTCGTAACAACATTGCCAAAGTATACTACCTAAAAAGGTAATTTTAACGAATGGTCGAATAAACATATTTCCAATTTATTACTTTGAATCGACTTTGACTGGAACTTAGTTTATTTATTTATAAACTTATTTATGGATTCATTCAACTTGCTCATCATTAACAAAGCTATTTCAACGATTCTATTAATTAATTCATAATTTTTAACCGCAAAATATATTTTTTATAGAATTTTACTTCAGATGGTGATTTTTTTTAATATAGAACTAACAATAAGTTATATCTGGTATAAAATTAATTGCTTAGTAGAATTATTAATAGTGTAAGAAATAGACCTGTTAATTGCTCTTTAAAGAAATAATATTTTTTATTGAAGTTTATACAAGCTACATATTTAATATTTGCAAATTTTATAAAAAATTTTATTAAAAAACAAGACTAATAAGTGCTTAAAAACGAAACGGTATAATTTTGATTTTCATATTAAGTCTGGTTATAAATGAGAAAAAGAAAAAATTTTAAATAAATTGCCTATAAATTTTACGACTAACTATTCAAGTCTATTTTTTGCTAGGAATTTTTTTGATATCTCTGAAATTACTTTATATAGTTTTTCAATTTTGTTAAGTAGGTGTTAAACTTGAAACATAACACATTTAAAAGTTTCTGTGAGATATCAATGAATCTTTGGCTTAATTGACAGCATTTTCAAATACATTATACTTCCTCTGTACTTTAAAATTTAATTTAAGAGTGCTGTTGGCTGAAATAGCTACCGCATTGACTACATAGCAAAATGATGCCTGTGAACGTGGGTTCGATCCCTGTGCCAGGCAAGTAATGAACATCATAAATTTTTCTGCTATGCATTAGTGTGTTATTGCGTTAATTGTTGTTAGATTGTTTAAGTGACGAAGGAATAGCAATGGTCACTGAAAGATACCAGCAGCGACTGATAATGATCTATACTAATGTACATCATAGCGCCCTCCTTCATCGGTATTTTAGCAGAACTGTCGGCGAAGTAAAATAATTAATAAAATGGCTATACAGCTAACAATTAATAACACTACTTAACACCAGAGGCGCTGCAACACTGCTACGAGTATAAAAAATAACAAAAACGTGCAATACCAGAGTTGTAAAAAAATTAAGCTTTATATCTCTCTCTCTCACTTCACCACCTGTTCTCTCCACACTATCCCTTTCCCAAAGAAGTTAACACGTTAAATAGTTAACCGCTAGGCATTAGTTGCCTGACTGTGCTACTTCTTTGTATTTTAAAAAAATCAAGTAATTTACTATTTTTATATTTTAAAAATTTTAAAATAAAGAATTTTTTAATTTTATTGTTTTCATTCACACCTTTTTCTTAGAAAATTCAACAAGTATTTTTTCGCATAAAATACATCATAAATTGTGTTAAACACTCTTGAGAGAAATTTCCCTTGTTACCGGTGACATTATTTAGTTTTTCATTGAGCAAAAAAAAAAAAAAAAAAGACAGGTCCACAAGAATCTTCCGGCTTAATATTTCATTGCTCATACATTTTCCAATAAAGTGTACACAAGTCCAAATAAATAAGAAAATTAAAATGATTTATAAACTTTTGTTCCTTAATTCTACAAAAAATTAATCTCTAATTAAAAACAACAATAATAAAATATATGATAGCCATGAAATTTCTTGTTAATTAATTTATGTCATCACAACATTTCTCTTTATTCCTCATAACTATAAATTTGATTTGTTCAAAAATAAATTACATATTTTTTTTATTTTAAGTTTTTCATTAATCTAGATAAAATGTTATTGTGTTGTTGTTCTTTTTTAGATTTAAGTATAAAAAAACATAATATTTCAAATGTCATACATGGTTATTATTTATTTAATCTCATTTTTTACTACAATAATTAAATATATGATTTTAACAAAAAAAAATTTTTATTAAATGCTTCCTACTGCCGTAGGTGACCGTCGGCCAGTGCTAAATATACCTACAGTTGGGAGCAAAATTTTAGAAGAGAAAATAACTCAAAGTATATTAAAGTTAAAAGTTTACTTCTCATTTTTTAAGGCTTTGAACACATTCAGTCCAATCATGAATATTCTCTAGGAATTTCTTTCCCCGGAAAACATTTTTCTCGAGAAAAAATTCCTCCAATCATAAACTTTTTAGGAACGAAAATATGAAACAGTGGCATCATTGAATAACAATGGCGGCTATTTTGCCTGTTGACATTTATTTATTCAGTGTTTTTGTGTCCAAAAATAAATAAAATTGATGTTTTAATTAAATTTAAAGTAAAATTAATTAAAAAAGTGAATAAAAAAGTAATAGGATAGCTGTACAAGCATTTGTGAAGGGTATTGGTGCTGTAGAAGAAAAAAATCGTGCAAGTTACTCTTTGCTGCATGCATGGAAACCAAAAGCAATGGATCGATTAAAGTTAAAAAAAATTGTGTTTGTGCTTTATTTGTAGTATTCGACCTACAAGAACCATAAAATATTTTCTTATTGATAGAAATTAAGTTTTATTTAAATATTTCATAGATTTTTATGCAAACTCTTTCTGTTTTGCAAGTGAAAAATTCCGGGGGAAAAACGAAGTTCAAATGCATTAAGAATAGATACTTTTTCCCCCCATCGAATTTTTTCCGACGGAATTTTTATTCATAATAGGAGAAAAGGGAAAACTGAAAAAACTCTCATGGAATTTTTGTTTCTGATTGGACTGATTATTTTTACTTTCTTTTTCTTGCATATTGTGCTATTATTATGCTCACTTATTTATATTAAAATTATCTGTCTGTTTATTATGCCTATCGCTATATGAATAATATGTATATGCGAATTATACACACTTTCTGTTTATAAATATGAAACATACATATTTATTTATTTATATATTTTTATTGTTTTATATGTTTATTTTACTTGAGAAACAACAAAATACAATTCCTTTTCAAATGTGACGTCAAAATGTGTATGTACTAAGTAATTTTTATGTATTTTGAAAGTGATATAGTCTTAGAAAGAAAGTGATATAGTCTTAGAAAGAAAGTATACACTTTAATAGATCCAATAGAAAATCATTCATATCGTTGTAATGTTGAATATTAAGCTAATATTCATTAGGGTGTCTGTCATTTTCCAAGTTAATTTTGTTCTTGCTGCCGCCCCTTAAATTTTAAGCTTTTCTGACCTATTTCACCGAATTGATTTTAAAAAGCGCAAAAAGTCGCCAAAATATATTTTTATGCAGCTTTTCCTTATACATATATATTTTATAATAAATTTTTTCTTATATATTCGTTTTTCTTCAGAAAATCGCCAAAAGTAGAAAAAAATTGCCAAAAACTATTTCTTGAAAACTTTTTTCATCAAACTTCCAAATCCATTAATGATTACAACTAATTAGGGTTTGGGACTCGGGAATTCACGGGCGGGAGTTCCCGGGAAAATACTGGTTAATATTCTCCGAAATTAAAAGTACATATTATTTCAGAAATATATGGACTTTTTTTGACATATTTATAAAATGTAGTAAGTGGCGGTAAAATTTATTTTGATTCATATAAGAAATTTGTATTATCGGCCATGTCACAGAGTTTAATTCCGTTCGGAAACGGAATTCAATCTACCCAATTTTTGTAGCAGCTGGTGTCTAAAAAAGAAAAGTAAAATACGGAAGTTTTGTCAGGTGTGCCCAGACTGTTGGCGGCGCTGGTATATTAGAGTATGCACCGGCTAGGGCTTGACATCTTGGGGTGGATTGAATTCCGTTTCCGAACGGAATTGAACTCTGTGACATGGATTTTCTTTGATATCATCAAAGATTTCAATGTTTACACACTAAAAACTCCATAGGACCTTTTTTAATTTGTACAAAATGAAAATGTGAACGGTTCAAATTTATACGAGATTTTTATAAATATTCCATAAAATTGAGGTCATGCTATTTTTTCTAACCCATCTACGAGAAAAATTACTGTTTGATTTGGAAACTACATGCAAGATGAATTTAAAAGAGAGTGTCGTTTAATCAAAAATAAATAAATCAGCACAAGGTGGAATACTTTGTATAAATATCAATTATTGCAGTGCTCTAATCTTTTCCTAAAGTAAGTAATTAAAAATGTATTATTGAAACGCTGAAGGAAATATTTTAAGAGAAATAAAATGAAAAATCAAACGAAAAACAACGTTGAACTTTAATGAATGTAAGAATTTGTAAAGAACTCTTGTATTCTATTTCGTGACAAAAACTACTTAAATAGATGATGTTTCCTTATAAAAAGCATCCTCCTTCATAAGTTGTAAAAGTGAACAAGAACGCTGATGAGACGCTATAGCGGCTTGTCGAAATCAGTAGTACTGATACGTTCTGTTAATCTGATTAATTATTCGAACATTCCACTTTTAATAATAAATTGAATTTAGGTTAATTCAAATAATGAACGTAAAAGCCAAAAAAGTAAATTTCAAACAAAAAAATTTTAGGTTTTATTTTGTTTGGAAATGACTATAACACTATCAATAAAATTGCTAATATTCAGCAAGTATGATGTAGCGCTTTCTACTCTTTGCGCTTTATCTTGATCCTACAAAATATCACAAATCACACCTTGTATAATAACATTAAACGTAGTATTCAATACATGATGAGGGAAACAGAACAGAAACATATCACTACATTTCAGCTTTTTGTTTCATATTCCAAGATTTGGCACTTTTTCGAGCTTTTGAATTTCTCATTTCGAAAAAATATCGTTTTTTAATATAACAGTCTCACTCCATAGAAATGTGCGGGTAGTCTGAAAACTAATATGTGTAGGCAGAAAAAAAACGAATGATAGAAACAAAATTTTAATAAAATAATAACGGTGCACAGTGGTTCCAATTAGAAAAAAGGGTAAAAAGTCTGTATCTTTGAAACTTACAATCCGATAACAAAACGATTTATAAAAAATTAAAGACGAGGACCTAAGCTTTAAGAATGTGGAAACTTGAAGCAGCCTTTCGAAACACATGGTGAGCTACAGTGTGTCAAAGGTGACTACTTCGGACATGAAAAACCTTCTTGGCTCACACCTTTTACAAATATTGTCCGATCTTAATCAATAATTGTTGTAAATCTTATAAATAGATAAAGACAATACACTTTATTGTATTAGGATATCTTTAATATTTTCAAAGATATTTGGCTTTGAATTTTAAAATTTTGATTTTTTGCCTCGAATTTATTTTCTATTTCGTTAAAAAAAAATATTTTATGATTTTCCTTGATAATATGCTGAAAAAATTTTTAGTTATCTCAGTTCATGTAGTCGGGAAAAATAGTTAAAGTCAAGACTTTGAAATGAGAGTGAAAAATTGCCACATTTTGCCAAAAATAAGCTAAACTGTTCAACATTTTGCCCAAAACATTTTCAAAACTAAAATTTTTTTCTGTTCAATATTTGGAAAGAATAGACTTCAAAAGTTACTGCCTTTCACATTTTAAATCGAAATGTACAAATGTACACATTATATTAGATATATAATATAATTAATCTGGCTTTTAATTGTTACCCGCCCGCTTAAAAACGTGTCCAGCAGAGCAGATTTACTAAAAATAGTAAAATTTTCAGAATCATTTATTCATTATTAGTTACGTGGTTTTGCGTTTCAAGTAACGGTATGGAACTGTATTGTTGTATACATTTAAAAGAAATCGTGTGTATACTCGTATTATCATAGAAATGGAGTTCTCTTACATCATCCTTCCACAATATATTTCATAAAATCTCGCTTATTGGTCGTATTTTTTTAAAAATCCAGCTTTCCAATCGTTTTTCTATTGAGAATTTAATTTAATTAAATGGGGCGGTTTTTGGAAGAACCTTCTGATCACGTTAGTCATCCTTTATGATTTTTACATACATCCCTTTGTAATCGGATTTCAAAGATACAGATTTACTACCCTTTTTTTCAATTGAAACCCCTGTGACATCAAATTGATTTTGGCTGTGCTTTGACGCTACGTATCCCATTATACACAGCATAGTACATCATTCATATGGTCACCTCGGCTTCGCTGAAGTTGTGCGGCCAACTTTTCAAGCTCCCAATTAGCGAAGCCACGGCGTTGTATATAGTGAGTATAGACTATAGATAACATTGAACAGTGTAACTTTTGACAATTTTAGGTGGCCAAAATTAATAACTCTCCTTCTTGAGCAGATATCGGAAAAAAGTGGTCTGTAAATTTGACCAGACCCACCTATCTATATATATCTACTTCAACGCGCTGAATCAGAATCTGATGTTACTTTGGCTCGGTAACACACAAGGTTTTGAGTAAATTGCGAAAACCGTTAAAAGCCGAGAAAAGCTGTTGTTTTTGCAATTTACTGCACAACCTAAATCAGAGCGTTGAACGTCGCGTAAGCAACAGGGTACGTATTTACAGTACATTCACAGTAAATATTTTATGGTAAAATGTACTGTATATAACCTGTTCCCTACGCGATGCTCAACGCTCTGACTTATGTTGGTCTGTTACTCCAAATTTTGTGAATGAATGAACTAAACAACCTCAGATTCGAATTCAGTGAAGTAAAATACATATAGGTTGGTGGATCTTGTCAAACGTGCGGACCATATTTTATTTCTGTGTAACTTTTCGCAACTTTAGGTGGCAAAATCAAGAACTCTCGTATGAAAATCAATAACTCTCGTTGACAAATGAATGAGAGGTATGTTTTTGGGGGGAAGAGAAAATTTCCCCACCGATGTTCGAAAAAACAATATGGGACTAGACTGCAGGCAAACATTTCGAAGCAAAAAAAGTATTTCGAAAATCGGTTGACAAATGACAAGAATTATTCATATGGGGAGCAAATTTTCCTCCTCCGATTTTCGAAAAAATATGGGACCAAACTGCAAGCAAACCCTTTCAAACAAAACAAGAGTTTTGAAAATCGGTTGACAAATGACGTAGTTATGCCTATTAATTGGGTTTACTAAATTAATAGGATTTTCGCTAGGTTGTTGTTGTTGTAGCCCCTACAGGAACAGTACATAGGGAAGAAAAGAGAGATTGGAAAAAAAGAAACAAAATGTTAAAAAATAAAGAAGGGACATTTACACAGCTACATCCAGGTCGAGGAAGCGAGCTGCCTCGATTGGATGCGGCCAAAGGGATAGAGGTGTCAGGTTTGTGGGACATGAGAAGAGATGACGGTTGATGTGTGGTGAGTCACCACAGTGGGGGCACTCATCGGATATATTGGGATTTAGGAGGGATAGGTAGCTGTTAAGGTGTCTTGAGAGTCCTGAACGAAGCTGTGAGAGGATCGCTCTGGTCTCTCTTGGGAGCCGCTTCTCCTCAGCATTTATAGGAGGTGGTCTTCCACCTAGTACAATGTTGAAGGAAAAGCTCTCTATCGCCTCCTGAACAATGTCTGTGTGTGCCATTTTGATGGCTCTGTTTATACCCTCGATGGTGCTGTCTCCCAGAAGATGCCGGATATTGTTTGCCTCCTTCCGTAGATCATAACGGATGGGGACAGCACGCTCCGATAAACTGCCTCTTGTTGTCATGTGGTTTGGGTGTTCTGGATTCTCACATTTGATGAGGTGTTGCCTTGTGAGAAGGGTACAATGTCTTCGTACTGATAGCATTCCCGTTTCATGCTGCAGATGACCTTCTGGTGTTTTGAAGTGACACCCCGTGACTACACGCAGTGCGGTATTTTGAACTGTTTGAAGATTCCTCCACTGCGTGTCACTTAGGCTAGGAGTCCACACCGGAGATGCATAGTCTAATAAAGGACGACCAATTGCTTTATAGGTGGTGAGGATCGTCCCTTTATCTTTCCCCCATGTGCTGCCAGCAAGTGCTTTTAGAATTCTTGTCCGGCTGCCAACCTTCTTTGCCACCCCTTCGGCTTGTTTTGAAAAGGTGAAAAGGTTTTCGAACAAGACGCCGAGTATTTTGGGGTTTTTGATGGTAGGGACGATCTGTCCATGGATATGGACATTAAGTTCCCGGTTTACCTCTTTTGTCCATGATGTTAATAGAGTGGCAGTTGATTGGGGGCCGATAGCTGGAGATTTCGGGTTGCGAAGAAATCCGTTAACAGTGGGAGATAGCTGTTAGCATTTTCCTCTGCTATTTTAATGTCTCTGTCTGTGGACATAATTGTGCAGTCATCAAGGAGTCGGGGCCTTGGCAACATATACGTTGAACAGCAGAGGAGAGAGGACTCCGCCTTGTGGTTCACCTTGTTTGTTTTTACGGGGTGGGGACTTTACGCCTCTAAACTCGACGTTGGATTGTCTTCTCGCAAGGTAGTTCGCCGTCCATCTTTTTAGGGTATTTGGGAGCGTGGACTCTCGTATGTCCTCTAGTAGGGTTGTATGACATACGGTGTCGAAAGCCTTAGAGAGATCTAGTGCTACGAGGATAGACCTTTTGTGTGGGCGCATGCTATTTAGTCCTTCTGCTATTTTAGTGGTAATTTCGCAGAGAGCTGTACTCATACCCGCGCGTAAACCATGCTGGTGATCAGCTAGTTCGAGGTGTTCCGCAAATATGGGGAGCAGCAGACTTTCTAATGCCTTGACTACTGGTGATAGTAATGTGATGGGGCTTTATGAGCTTCCTCAGTGCAGTCGGGTCTATGTCCCGGGATCGGCGAAGGGAAATAAAATTTTTTGCTTCCTTCCTTTTACTGGATTTTTTTTTTCGATGATCTTTTGGCTAACTTATATATTACATTACTCAAAAAGCAACCAAAACCATTTAAAAGGAACCCTATTTTAAAAACTCCATTTTAAGAAAAAATAATAATAATTAAAAAAATAGATAATTTAAAAAGCCTGTTTTTTAGATTCTCTTGATACTGAATATTTGATAACCGTTATATTCATTACCATTCCGTTTCCTCTTATTATGAGCATGTTTTTGTTTCACCTGTACTCCTGTCTATCACATATCAAAAAATCAACAAGGTCGAGGACATCTTTTTTTTACTTTTGGCCAGCTAAAAGTGCAAAAAGTCATAGTGTGCATTGGTTGCTTTGACAGCTTTTAAAATACAATAAATGGAAAAACTATCAATACTATTTGGTCACCCTCTGCTAAGTATTCATATGGGATTCTACCGAGATAATTCAGATTTTAAGTGGCTAGTCAGGCCATAATGAACGAAAATTGAGTAAGATGGAGTTCTTTTAGAGCGGCCAAAGAAGTGTTGGGCAGAAAGTGTTTACCCAGCATAGCCGTTAGTGACGTACCAGAGAAGAAAGCGCTTAAGCAAAAAATATTTACTTGGCGAAGTATCTGTTGGATATACATATGTAAGGGGCGGGTGCGGATCCATATTAACCTTTTGTAGAGTGGAGAACTTTTAAGTTAAACATACCATTTTTTACAATTTCATTTAGAAATGCAGTAGAAATGAAGTATGTACATATATTTAATTTATTTTGGGAGTACATACAGGGCTTATCATTTTTATATGGGGTATTATTTTTCTTCGCTGGAGTAACGAGCATTGTGAGCCTGCAATAGTGCATAACTCCTAATTGGTAATATATTATAATTAAGTGATATTTTTTAGCATATCCATTTAAATAATCGTATACAACATTTAATAATATATTTTTATATTAAAAAAATTTTTAAAATATCAATTGGATCAATTCTATTGTCTTAGGTGATTTTGCTATTTCCAGAAATAAACCAAAAATTTAAACCCTTTAGAAATGTTTGCGGCTTTAATTAATATTATCATGTCCTTAAATTCATAATAAAAAACCCCCACCTGTTAGAGGATTTTTATATGACCTTTTGTTTGCACACAATATTTATTGTATTAAGTCATGATGAGCCAAAATGGCACTGAGGCGTATACTTTCTGCAAACAATCATACACACGCTGTTAAACATTAAAATAAATTAAGAGAAAAAAAAGAACTAACAGCAAAAAAGACAGACAAAATAGGCACCAACGATTAAACAAATAAATTCAATGAAGTGTAAAAAAATTTTTTTTATTGAAATTTAACAATTCCCTTAATATTTATTATATTGTACGTAGGTTTATTTGAAACACACACACACAAACTTAATAAATATCACCAGCTACAATTTCGTCCTTTTTCGAATGCTAATAACATTTTTGAATATGTACAGTTGTACACATTTATAAATACAAATATATACCTTATAAGAGCCTTGAAAACATGCAGAAGGCGTTAACTGAACACACCGGCACACAAGCAGAACACAATATTAAATTTAAGGGCTTGATATTAAATCGTTTAAATCGTTTGGTTTTTATATTAAACATACAAAAAGAGATGCAATACCTGCACAGTGGCAAAAAAGCATAAAAATATGTTAAAAACTGTTTTTTTTTATAAAACGACTGAATTTAGGATTTATATATGGGCTATTCCATAGAGGTGTCAACTTTTTGTCATTTAAGCTGATCAAGCAATTAAGCTTTTATTTTAGAACCATGTTTTCTAAATGTAGAGCTTTCTATGATATACTTAAATATATAACGAATTAAAAAATTATTTAAGTTTTCTTTGAAAAACAAAGTTTAATTTTTCAATATCGTACTTGAAAAAAATTGCATCTTTTCTGTGGAAATGTGTTCCGTATTTTAATGGAATTAGTTTTTCTTTTTAAAAGCTTTTAAGTTTATAGCATTAAAAGCAACCGAAAGCTTCACTAAAGTGTAATTCCTACGAAAATGTTAATACAAAACTTTTGTTGATGAAAATTGATTTACGTATCTAAAGTTTACTGTTAAATTAAGCAGTATTTGCTAATAGTCTTCTTCTAAAGCTCTTGTTACGTACATGTCACTTATATAATTTTACTTACACAATGATGATATAACTTTCTTAAAATTGTATTACAAGTGCTATGACGTTGCGTATGATGACGTCTTTCAACAATATAAAGCAGTTAATATAAAATATTCTACAGATACAGTTTTGATTATATGTTTGTGCTTCAGTCTCATAATATTCAAGGATCTATCTAAAAATGTGTTCATTATTATTCTCTTTTTTTTTTATTCCAACATACATACTATTATGGATAATAAAACAAACAACCTTTCACATTTGCAGATGACAGGATAAACAAAGTATTATTTTAATATAATATTTTAATTGAATTATGTAAAATGTTGTATGTTGTAATTTGAACATAGATTTGTCATTTAAATATCTGTTGGTGTAAACGCAAAAGCTGCTTGTAAAATGTATAATTAAGTTTAACCAAGCATTTCAACAGATTTTTAAAAGGTGGAAACAGGATGTGAAAAAAACTGCCTCATACATATTCAATCTAAGCTAAGTAGTACAGCAGGCAGTTATTCTCATTTATTGAATTCTCTTTACTAACGTTGTAACTTGTAGATCTTAACTTTTTTTTCTGTTGCCTTATTTTATATATTCCAACACACACAATTGTTTAATTGTTGGTCCTCATATAAAAAACATGATTTATTGTTTTAAACTTTCTGTAGATGACATACTTTAATAAACAATAGCGAGATGTGTGTTTTGACTGCCTGTTTTTAATTACGTTTTATAGAAAGAAAAAAATGTCAGGTGTTTTTATATGTACCTGCAATAATTCAGAGAAAATTATTTAAAATTATTTTTACACATGGTTGAAAGTCACTTAACGCAAAATTAATACGCAGAGACCAAATAAAATTATTCTTTAATAGCAGTTAATTCTATTTTGCACATTATCTGTCCTTTGGCATTACAATTCTGAAGAGTTTAAACTTATCGCAATGCTCGTCATACTTTTTGTAACAGCTACCCAATAAACTTTTTTCATTAATGGTAAAAGCAAATAAACCATAATTACATTTCAAACGCGAAATTATTGCTTGTTATTTTTAGATTACGAAGACAATGGGCCGATTTTAAGCTGCTGAGAAATAATAAATATAAAAATATTGGAGTCGTACACTGAAGCCGATCTTAAAAATATGGAAATAAATCTTCTAAATTACGTATGCTCTTTAAAACAATGTATGCAAAAGTTGTATAGGAGGGCCTAAGCTGTTCTCAAATTCATTTATTAACCAGTTGCTATTCACGATGAGCTAGGTACATGCTGTAAAAGGTGGTCACCTCAGGTCAAATTTGCTCAATGTTTATTAGTCGGCTATATTTGCATACCTTTAGCGTATACGTTATTTACAATTATGCAAAATTCTGTGTTTAGTATGCGTAATGACTCCAATATTGATTTAATATATTTTAAGCAATAACAACTTAAGTAAATATTTGTGTGTGATGGATTATTTAAACTCAAGCACTACGTTTTTATTATCTAAACGCACATGGAATATTTTTTATTATTTTTTGTTCTTTTTTACTTAGTAAATGTCACTTATGTCGACATAAGCGAATATATAGATCTCATTACATGTATGAAAATTTTACAAAAAGTTCTTTTGGCAAATATTTCCGAAATTGTTAAGAAAAAAGTTTGAAAAGTTTTATACCGCAGCGAGAAAAAAATTCGTCTTTATTCAAGAAATTCACAGATTTGTCTAATTAAAATTCAGTGGAGAAAAATCTCGAGTTTCATACAACAGTAACTAATTTATGAATGTGTGTATATGTTGTGTGTTGTATGGAAATCACAATTTGTGTCAATTGAGTTCCTTCACTTCATTGCGAATGAAATCAAAAGTTTTGGATAGATTTCCATAAAATATGGCTCGTTTTATTTGGAGCATATTTACCTATTCGCTTATAGAAAAGAACGGAACTTGTTTTGGGGGTTATTATGTATTTCGATTGAATGTTTTTCTTTGATTTTTCTTTTCGAATTGAAATACATAATAGCTTCCCTGCTTTTTTTTATTCAGGTTTAAGTTTGTTCAATTAAATTTTACAATTAAATAATTTTTTAACGGGAAACTATTTTTCAAAGCATGCAATAATTGAAAAAGAACAAAGACTAATTTCTTGACATTTGTAAGGGTCGATCTGAACATCGATGTTTTCGGGATCAACCACGATCCCATCGTCAGAGCTCTTTATACTCTAGGCTAAGCTACAGCCCGACAGTCAAGCAGTTAATATCCAATTATAAACCAATTTTGCATTAAGCTCTTTTTACTTGCTTAAGCTTTATTTGGTGGTTTAGAAATTAGCCATACTTGTGCTTTTATTGCTTCTCCAAGTCTTAGGGTTTACATGTGTTTGCCTCTAGTGCTAATAATTGAAATTATTTATTTTTAGTTGAACTATATGGGCTTATCCAAAGAAATTTTTAATATTCAGGGTTAATTAAATTCATTCAATTGATCTTATTACATGCTTTGAAAAATACTTTCTCAATAAAAAATGATTTAATTGTAAAATTAAATTGAAAGAATGATAAAAAATTCTTTGCATACAAATTTTTATAAAATTTTTTTGACACAAGTTCCACAATATTTTTGCAACTACTGAGCAACTTAAATAAAATATATACTGAATTTGAAAACCCGCTCTGCAGTTATGTTAACATTTGTCGAGCATAATACACGGTGGCGTATGGGTATAATTATTTCATAGGTTGATAAAATATTAAGTATACGTCAAACTACTTGAAGCGTTTATATGCCCCTTACGATTTCTTTAACAAAAACTCAATCGACCCTAATATACATAAATACTGATTTTCATACGGTCGTATGAAACCTCATCCTAAGTGTCATTTACTATGAAATGTATTGTAGAGCAATTGGTAATGGCCGGTGCTCTAAAGTATATTTTTAAATTACTCGATCACGCAGAAGCTCATCGGTGATAATACAGTAGCCAACTCTGTTAACTCACTGGAGCATAACTGCAATGGCGATTGTTTTTCGGTATTTTATCATTACTACAATAGTATGTGTTCCTATGAAATCAGTAACTTGTTCCAGACCCCGCACTTTTTGATGAACAACACTTTTTTCATTAAGGGCACATACATTTGTGGTCGATACGCCAGTGAATCGCACTACGCATTATAGACAAAATTCCTGAAAAGGTCTTTCCTTTTCAATGTTATAAAGTTCAAATCAAATCTCCATAAAGACTATGCTCCTTTCCATAACCAAATTACCTAGTACCAGCATAATGGATCACATAAAAAGGGGCCATCCCCTGGGGCTGGATTCCGCAACGATGAGTTTTTACCAGTGAACACTTAAAAGCAAAAAAATTCATCCACTTTTTCCAGTGAAACAATGTAGTCTTTAGTGTTCACTATAGCTGTCAAAATAATACATTCTCACTGTTGCGGGTGCACAAATCAACAGTGAACACTGAAATTGGTGAACACTCCAAAATTCAACGTTGCGAAATCTGGCCCCTGGTGGGTTGTCAAAAAAAAAATTTACTTCTCTTTTTGTCAAAATTTACCCAATTTTCAACTAATTTCAAAATCTTGGCTTTCACTATTTTCATTACTAGACAAAATAACTTTGTTACATCTACTAATGTTATACACATCGATTTCACTAGTATTTTGATGAACACTACTACACATAAGGGCAGGCATATGCGGAGTTAACGCGATAGATCAAAAATCGAAAATGGGATTTTTAAAGAAATTTTTATGTAATTTGAAAGAGGACCATTTTTACATAGCATTTGTTCAACGTTTTTTCTCAATGTCTTTCTGTAATCTGTGGTTAGATTTCAAATTCAAGTAAAAAGAATTATTTTCAAAGTGTTAAAAAAATGTCTTCAAAATATAAAAGTTTGACATTAAAGAATTATGTTTAACATTAATTAATTTATTGTTTTCATATTATAATTGTATGGAACAGTGCAAAACAATTTTTAAAATTGTGGTCTATTCATGTTTATGTGAAATGTATAATTGTAACCTATATCTTTTTACTTTTTAAAAGTTCAAAAGCATAAAAGTTATAGAGATCCCCAAACTTTTCCATATCTGTTATATAAACAATAACAAGATATATATTTGCATCCAAGCTTAACTTTTCGCCGCATGCGACTCTTAAATTTTTGCACTTTATAATTTTCATATTTTTTCTAATATTTATATTATTATAGGCAGACGCGGATCCAGGTGAGGGGAAAAAAGGATATTTCCCCTCCAAAACGAATAAAATATACTTCATTTCTGTGGATTTTGTAAAAGAAATTAAAAAAATGGTACGCTTCATTTAAAAATTCCCCTCGCAAAAGCTTAAGCTGGATCCGCTCCTGTTATAGGGTACGTGGGTCACAAAAAAATCGCAGCATTCAACACCTAGAGCGAAGGATATTTCAATGAAGTTTCTAAAACAGGAATTTTTTTCCACGTCGCAAAATACAGCACTTTTTATTTTTTATATATAGCGCCGCCATTTAAAGTCCGATCTGATCATTGTTTATGGCTCGACTGTGGCTTAATTTATAGCTCTGGTGGCTTTTTAATCCAACATCAAATTCTCGGCTCCTTCCTTCATAATGTCTAATTTTTGGCACGTTGCAAGAAATCCCTTCTAAAACATTAAAGCTCATGTAAACAAAACTATATTTTTACATTTATAACATTCAACCATTCATATCTCGATACGTTTTTAGAATTTCGGGGTTAAAAAAAGACAACAGTTTTTTCATAGTTTTATTAGGTTTTAGGAAATGCAGCTAGCTTAATTTCGGCCAACGGAAAATAAGGTCCCTTTTCATCAGGATCATCACAATTGATCAGTAGCTAAGAAGATATACAAATATGTACATATTAACATTATTTTTGAAATCGACCCCACTGTGCGTTGGCTTATAGTTTGCCTTACAATCAAAAATCTTACTAAATCTAATATCTTCATTTTGTGACTGTCAAATAATTGGCATGTGTAATTTAAGAAAAACAGTATTTAACGTTCTTCACACGGCTATAAATTACATAACACTTCTTCCTGATAATTTGAAATAAATGAGTTTCGGTTTTAACGTGATAAATTCGATAAAAACTTTAATTATAAACAGCCGTAAAAGCCAGAAAAAGCTCTTCCTTAACTTAATTCTATTTTATACAATTTCAATTCTTATTTATTTCATAAAAAATTTTACTTTATAGCTTGATTTGCAAACAAACAACCTAATAAATCTATTGTCATAATTATATTACATTCCACTAAGTGACACGTGTAGCAAGCATTTTGTAAACGAAGATACTAGGAAACACATATTGAAAATAAGCTTTTAATACATATCGCTGTATAATAAACTAAATTCCTTTTAATCTTAAAAAGCCTTGTCAAAATATATTTGATCAACCCATCAACCACATACGCATTATACGTAAACAATTATGTAAATGTATTCCAAGTGTGCATACCCTACAGATAATATTGGATTACGTGGTCCATTTTAGCTGAAATGGAGTAGTTACAACATGGTCGTATGTAATATGGTAATGGAGCATATCATTTGCAAACAATAGCTTCTAGTTAAACGTGAAGTGTTTGCGTTTTAACGAGTGCAATGGTTAAAACACGAAAACTTGAGTGCTCCATCGAATAGTCACATAGATTAATGTTCAGACTAGTCCAATGTAATACAGACATGGACCATGTCATGTGCAAGCAGGCTTTTGCTGTTAGGCGACAACTGCTTGTGTCTTAACAATATCAACACGACCACTTGAGTGCTCCATTAAGTTGCTACATGGAGTAATTTTGAAACTACTCCGATGTAGTGCAAAGTTGGGTTATATGGTCTAGCCCTAAGACATCGTAATGTTAAATTTACCATATTTTCTCTATACATTTGAGTTATCTTTGGATTAGTCCTAGTTCTCTATGTAGTATACTTTACATGCTTTTATGGACTAGTCGCGTTATCTGCATGGGCAGAATAATTTATATGCGTCTATGGACTAATAGCGCTATCTGCAGGGCACATACTTATGTATGAAAGTGTGTGTGTTCGTTTCTTTTAAATACCTAAAAGTATGCTAAATTTTTATAAATATTTATAAATATCCAAATAATAAAGACGAGTGCAGCTGTAAAATTTCAATAGAAAAGTGCACACTTGTTTCAAATGGTTTTATTTATTTACGGCCTTAGTTATAAAAAATATTTTATGCTTATTAAGGGCTTATTTGACAACTTTCCATACAATACTTGTCAAATAAACTTTTAATAAACATAATAAATTTTTTATAAATAAGGCTGTTAACTAACATTCACGGTTTTATTTATTTTATATTCCTTTAGAACACAGAACAATTATTTTTTCAACTCAAACACAAAATTCTCTAAATCAAATCGTGCATACTTTTGCGCATATTTTTCATTTTTAGCTGCATTTGTTAAGCGCTTAAAGTCAATTTTTAGTTGCATGAAAATCCGTAATTATTGTATTCATTACCAACGAGTAATAGCAATGAAATCTAATAAGTATAACTCATTACACTGTAGCCTATTAAAAATCTACTACCCAATAATAAAATTCTTAAGGCTTTTTCTGGAACCCTTCAGATTATTTAAATGCTTGTTACAGACCTTGTGCTCTTAAAAGAAATAATTGCATTACATCTATAACTTTAAAAACACATCCTGGACTGCACTCGAAAGAAAATTTGTATTAAAAGCTTATAAAACTTGATATAACAAATTTTTTCTTGTGACGTCACGTGGTTAAAAATATTGCCTGTTCAGAACAAAAATTGTGAAATTTAAAGCAAAAGAATATACAAAAACGCATTTTGTTCTCCAATTTATAAAAGTTCAATTTAAAACTTTTAGAATTTCTTATTTAAAAGTTACATCCAATTAAAGACGAAAGTCTTGCCATAAAATATCCCAATGCCACAATATTATTTTCAAACAGAAAAGCTAACAAATTTTGTTTGGAAAAAAATTTTTTTTTGGCAAAACTATTAATTTTCCTAAACAATACATCTCGACAGTTTAATTTGATTAAAGTATGAAATATATTTTTTTTGTATTTGGGAGAATGTAAAGAGGTCAACTGTTCAACAGCTTTAGAGCCTACAAAATAAAAAGTAAATTGTTTCCTGTTTTTCACGCAGGGCTAATAAATATATAGGGCAGTCGATTATACCTCTTATCTAGCAAATGAACTCATTACATCGATTTACATATATTTATACAAAACGTGCATACGTACGTAATTCCATACATATACAAAAAAAATGCGGGCAGCAATAACAAAAGTATTTAAAATTAAATAAAACATCTAAAAAGATATGGCATTGATGTACTTAAATAGAAAATCTATTAGAATATTTTATTCAGATATTGGGTAAACTGAGAAACTCGAACACTGCACTGTTGGTTGATGCTGACGATGTTAAAGCTGTTCTATTTTCATGTTTGTGGTTTGAAGGAAATAATAAAATGTAGAACAAAATACAACTTAATTTACAAATTAAATAACATTTCTATGAGAATATTAGAATTTAAATCAACGATGATTGAGAGACAGCTACAATACATACCCAGTGGTAAATGAAACGAAGTATTTAGATAATAATCAATGATGTCAAGATGACGTTCTAAGCGTACAATCTAAGTATTTAGATTGTAATGTACGTGTAAGCTAATATGCACTGGCGTAGCTAGACATTTTTTTCTAGGGGGTGCAAAATTTTTTTTTTTTGCTGAAATTTTTAATCCAGTTATGAATTTTCCTAACTAACAATACCACTAAAAAATCGATTGCTTTTAATAACACTACTTTACAAACTTTTGTTTTTTTTTAGTTTTTAATTTTCTAAAGCCTTTTTTAGAATAATTATGATGTGCTAAACACAAAAAGGAATAAAAAAAATTAATTTCGGCCATTGTGCATAATATAACGGTTGATTTTCGTTTTTCGGTGTATACTTCTTGTTGTCATTCAGAATCAAAGGCTGGTTCGTTTAAAATGAATTATATATTATTTGAAAGGCTACTAAATTACGCGTCGAATAGTGGCTCTGATCGAATAAAACTCGACGCAGTTAGAGTGGATAAAAGTTTAAATTCTATGAAATTTTTAAAGTTCATCACCAATTATTGCCTTTTCGGAAGCTGTTTTGTAACACAAATTATAAAAAATCCATAGTTTTATAATTTCATTGAATAGTCCATTCGATTATAACAATTTTAAGCTATAATACTTTAGATGCAAATAAAACAATTTATTCCATTTTTGTTCCCAACGTTTCATCGGCTGTGTTCCGACGTATTTAGAAGAATCTTATAATCCACTTTGGATGGTGCTTTAAAGAGAAGTAAATGTATGCACATACATCAAAAAACACAAATGTACCGTTATATGAACATTGGCTGAAGTGAACTTTTTTCAGTGAATAGCATATCATTCCTAATTATCCTAAAAAGTGCATTAGCAAATTTATACCTTTTCGTTGTAAATTGACAACCTGTTTGAATGAGTTTGTGTATTTTACATAGAATTATATTTCAATTATTTTTTACACGTTTTTTTATGTAGGTATTCTTCAAAACAAAACTCTCAACATAACAGAACAACGTTGTTTTTGGAAATTTTTCCCTGGTTCCTTATAATAATTATGCTGTCTAATTCTTTCTGAATATCACGCTACGGACTTTTGCGCAATGAAATCAAGAAAGGCCTATCTACGCCAATGCTAATATGTCATTTACTAATAATAGCTTCGATTATTTTGCATTGTACATGTGAGAGTTTCGTTGTTTTCATAGAATTTATCCCTTGTATGTGCAAAGTAAACAATTGTGGTCTACTTTTGGGCTATATTTTAACAACAGCTCGCTTAAGGTGGTCTTAGACTATCAGTGTTTTACATCTGACTTGTCAGCTTTGCAACCCACATGTAACTGTACGTGTCTGTCTAAGTTGTCCATTTAAAGACAATTTTTAATTTTTGCTTTTACATAACCTTTAAGTGACGCCAACACATATGTACTTGTTAACTCAAAACAGCTGATGTTAGATGAAAATAGAACGCGCTCTAATTATAAATTTTGTCAACTGACTTTAGTTCTGTAAATTTCAGATGACAATGTTTCAAGAGGTTCACACGACATGTATAGCTTTTGCAGTGGGAAATTTGACAAGTCAGATGTAAAACACAGATAGTATAAAACCACCTTTACTGTACCACTTATTATGTAAACGCACAGTAGCGAAACGTACTGACATCGCGGCTTACATTTTAAGCGAGAGGGCACCGACTAAATGGTCTATGACATGCATATGATCAATCTAAGTAGGAAAATAAGCCAAAGCGTCATCGCTAGCTGCTACTAAATATTCCTTACAGCAGCGATTACGTAATGGATATTTTTACCACTGGGTATTTATATAATTCTGAGTGCAGTTTTGCAACACAGTTTGTTAATAAAAATAAATAAATAATTATAATAATAAATTCACTTTTTCGTTTTTCTGCAAAACACACATTTATTTATTTTAATGTTCTTATTTTAATTCTTTTATTACAAATTTAGACGTGGTGAGTTCTGTTGCATTTTTCATTTCCTTTCGGTTTTTGAAATTGTTTTTCATTAGTTCCATATCACATTTTATTTCTTGTTGTTTTTAAATTTTAAAAGTGAAGAGTGAACAAAACAAGGGAAATTGTTTATTTTTTGTTTCTTTTATCCGGATTTATTTTGAGGACTTCCCATTTACTTGTTGATATATTATTCACTGTAATGTTTTATTCTATAGTATACGGTGAAATCGACAACCGTGAAAAAATTAATTGGCTGTTTCGCCAAGATATCCCAGAACGTACATTAACAATACTACATTCAATGGGAAGGTATTTTTGTATTGATTAAAAACTTCCATAATTATCTGGTTCAGTTAGGAAAAAATAATCAATAAAGTTTTTGCATATCGAGCATTTGCTGCAATAGAATAATAACTTAAAAAACTTTATTTTTGAGATAATGCAGAATTAATCATCATGTATGTAGTTCTTCATATTGTGTATAATTAAGCTATGAATTTTTAATCGAACTATATGGTTAAAATCCAAGGATATTTAACTATTTCGGCTTAAGTTCATTTAATTTAATTACATTATTTTTATTTAGAAAGAAATTCTAAAGCATGTAAGCATAAAAATACTGGATTCTTAAAAACCATCAAATGAAACCTGAAAATCGTACAAGATGTCTTAGCCGAATTGATTAATGTAAAAGGACACTCAACTACTGTCGTGATTGGTGGTGAGGTCTAAGCGGACAAGAATTCTGAGTTACTTTTTTAGTTTATACTATATTTTTTCTACGAAAATCATCTGGCAAAGTGCCCATTATTGCAACGAAATATCAGATTAGAAAAAACATAGAAAAATACATTCATATTTCAATTCCAATACACATACTTGTGCGTGACTATCAACTTTAGTTAACATTACGGTTTCTGCGTCGTTTCGAAAATGGCGTTATCGCATCGATTTTTAATATTTTTAATAATTTTATTTTTACAAAAACTTAATTTTGTTAATCCTGAAAAGTTTAAGTTAGTGGTCTCTTGTTTTAAAAGTAGTTTATTAGTAGTAATCATCTGGGGCTTAATTTCGAAATTGCTTTATTTCCAAAACATGCTTAACCATCTCTTGTCCTTTCATTTCTGTAAATTCTTTTAATTTGTTCTCAAAAAAATATAGTTTATCGTCATATAAAACGTAAACCCATCTAACTACAATTAGTAAAACTTTCCAGGAGAAGGAAAAAAGTTTATAAAATAGAACAAATGAAAGTGGCTACGTTGTTTTCTTTTTGATTATAATATCATTGAGCATTACAGTAGAACCCTAAAAATTTTAAGGTACATGAGCTTCGATATAATGGACCTGATTGTGTAAGGCGTTGGCATAAACGCCTAAGTCGTTTTTTGTAGTAGATTAAAGAACACGGGTTGTGTGTTACTTTAATCTATTACAAAAAACGACTCAGGCGCTTACGCCAACGCCTTACACAATCAGGCCGAATATTCAATAAATAATTAAAACCCAGATCTTGAAAATTTTTTCACTTTACGTTTCATATGACGATATATTTGTATATACATATTTATTTTTGCAAGTATGGCCCTTATCGTGTTTGGCGATTTACGCCTTCGGCTACGAAGAATAATTAAAGAAGAATAATTAAAGAATAGATTCAAGAAAAATGTAGCGTGCTGTCTTTAATCTATTACAAAAATGTCGTAGTCGAAGGCGAAAATCGCCAAACACGATAAAGGGGTATTTTTATTTTTTCAGTCCCCAAGTAAAAATCTGTTGGAAATAAAAGTACATTGAAAGTTATAAGCCTCATTATTAATTTTAAGTATTTTCCCAAAGCGGGGAAAGATTTTCCATACAAAATGCACGTAAAAATAATCCTCCTTATTCTGTAACTATTGTCGACGTCACGTGAAGACAATATCAAAAAGAGGACGCTGACGTAGTCGTTTGGGACAACAATTCACTACCACTGGAAGCTTTTTACTATTCTCCAATGCCTAGAAAATAGCAAGAGGATGTTAAAAGTAGTCAATACCTGTCGACAACGAGTACGTAAGCGTCTTGTTTTTGATATTATCTTGACATGACGTTGAAAAATAGTTACAGAATAAGGGGGAATGTGTTTTTCTTAAAAATTCTTTAACTACGTTGTACTCTTTCTAAATATTATTTATCTTTCTGTTTTTTTGGGCTCTAGGATCTAGAGAGATAAATTTACACATTTAAGGTCGAATAAAAAATTAAATTACCATTATAATCTTATTTTTTATATTTTTTGATTCGACAAACCGTAAAAATTTTGTACTACCCATAAGTTAAAGTTTAATATCTGCAGAAATATTATTCTAAGCAATTTGGGATATATAACATTTTTGTAGGAAATTAAGTTTCCAACAAATTTTGCATTAACAATTTTTTTATTTAGTTGATTATTTTGCAGATAACAGCAAAAAACGAAAATTTTTGGTAAAAATCAAATTCAGTGACCCGTACCAGCTCACCAGTACAAGTTACACCTTCGCCGCTATATGCACTTTTAAATACAGTTTTATTCCAAGTAAATCGGGACAAATTACAACGTAATACCATAAAATTTGACTGAGTTATAAAGTTTTTAAGAAAAATACATTCTTTTTACGTGTATTTCGTATGGAAAAGCTTTCCACACTTGGGAAAGTACTTCAAATTAATACTGAGGGCTGTAACTTTCAGGGTACTTTTTTTTCGACATATTCAACAAAATGTCACGTGGGTACTACAAAAATAAAAATACTTGCAAAAATAAAATCACTCTAGTATGGATATTTATATGTAGCAACCCTGCACGAAATGTACCAATTCTCTTGAACCAGTCCTATGACTGGTGAAGATGGAATTGTACAAAATATTCCTGAGTCGTTACCGGCGAAAAGAGAGCATATCACAAAAATAGAGCAAATATGTTAACAAAATACCGGCTGTGTATTTATTTAACTTACAAAAATTCAACTAGTATTAAGAAACCAACACTAGACAAGTACCTTTAGTTTGGGTCTAGAACATATCAATGAGTATCTTAATTATGTCAATTGACCCCCTCCAATGATAACGTCATGTAAAAGTTACCGGTCCCCTTCATATAAAGTTCCAGAACTCGAACCAGTTGCTAGTCCTTGGGAACCAGTCACGTCACATGTCTTGTGACAGGCTCTCTTCCCTCTAGGGTATATACTATTTGATGCTCTGCAACTAATAATAGATAAAAGTTAATCAATTGAGAAAATGTTTCCCTTTAACAGAATAAATACCCTTTTGCATAGTATTAGCAAACAACCTTAACGTCTGTCTTTATATACATTCAAAAGGACATATGAACGCATACATGCATAAATGTATATATGTATGTGGTATACATTGATATGTATGTGAACATAAAAACATATTTTTAACTTTAGCAAATTCATTCATTAATTGATTTAAAATCAATAAATTGGAAAGAAAAAAATCTGTAAAAACTATGGCCAAAGACAATATATTTAGATCAGTGGTGTACCAACATACAATATTTTATTCTGTGTTTGTATATGTGCTGTGCGGCTAAATAGATAGGCTGTGAGTTACACACAGTGTACGTATGTTGATGGTAAAAACCAGCCTATGCACAAGTGCATAGGAGATTCAGAGAATGGCCACCACTGATTTAGATATATTGTCTTTGCTTGGACAATATAAAATTTATACATACACATGTACATATACATATATTTATTTTACAGCATCAATATTTTAATGCACGTGTAAAAGGAAAATATTCTTACTTCATCTTATTTTAAGGCTAAGAAAAAAATTTGTTTGACTAATTTATCTTTATAAATAAATTCCTATAAATTTAAATATATAATTACATATACATAAGTACATACATATTTTAAATAATATGGCATGAAACCATGTCCTTGTGTATATGTGTTGCCAGCCTAGTAAAAATTCATAATCTTGAACGAATGTACTGGATATACATATGTATATAAAGCAAATTAAATTCCAATAAATTATTTTAAGCATTCATTGTGTTACTAAGCAAGTGACAAAATTTTTATCTAAGAGTTCATTCGTTGAACAAAATTATATTATATAGCAAACAAATGTAGATGGAAAAGTATTAAATTTGTATTAATTTTAATGTAAATCAATTTTGATTTCTGCTTAGGTTTGCAAATATACTCCTTGAATATTCAAGGTATAAAAGCACTGCTTGCTTGTATTTAAATAACAATATTTTTAGCTCAGTTTTTTATTCAAGATTTATAGTATTATAAAATAAAATTTTTAATTTTTACTTTACATAGTAATTGTTATTTTTAATGTGGTTATTATTTTGCACTTATTTGCTTTTGAATCTAAAGTGTTTATTAGGCTAAGGCTCGTAGCGATATATTCAAACACAATCAACAGACATGATAAATATTCCAAGAAACAAGGGAAAAAGCAACACCAATTTAATATTCAACATAAACATCAGAACAGAACAATGTTGTTTTCGGATGCCGATACGCTTCCAGCGTCAGTGTTCTTACCTCTTGTTAGGTGGCTTCTGTTGAATACGATTGCAATTCTTATATTATACACAAACTCTATATCTTTGGCGCTTAATATTAAGGTCTTATGTGCTGTTTCCACAATGCAAACAAGCACTGCTTGTCTAAAATTTGTATGGAAATCACTCAAAAAACTGAGTGCTTTTCATATAAATTTTAGATAAGCAGTGCTTGTTTGCATTGTGGAAACAACACATTAAACAAATAACGCCGCAGCATAAACTTTGCTTACTTGTAGGCAAAAAAGTGTATGGGGATTTAAGTCGTAACTATTTAAAATTTAACTCGATAACTCTTATTTTTGTCTGACGAGTCCAGAAAATAAGAGATACCCCTTACAAATGTATTTACATTGTCACAGCAATTAACTAGTTATTATTTTGATTACTTAAAGTTAAAAAATAAGTAGTCAAATATACAAATGAAAATTCAAAAAAATTTTACGCATTATGTTTTATTTATATTTTTTCAATTTTATTTCATTTTTTTTTTATTTATTTGACCCAGCTGGGATACGAACCTGTGCTCGTTCAGATATAAAGACAAAAACTTTACCCACTCAGCTATTGTTGACTTATAAGTCTAAGCGAGAAAAATTTGTTTTCATATACAAACAGTGGCTGTCTACTTTTTTTTTATTAATACGTATCAACAAATTGTAACTACTAAGTAGTAGTTCTAATTTGAAGCATAGTAATAAGATAAATAAGTACCACTCATTACTTTGCAACCCATTAATAAGGTAGTACGGATTACAAAAATGAAAAAAGTTTTTGCTGGGACTATAAAAGCGGTTTTAAATTAGCGATTCCGATCCGCTCAAATCTTGAAGGCTTTTTTATGATTTTAACAAAAGCTACCACAATCGAAAACTTAAGCCAAGTTAAGGTTCCCTTATATTAACCATTGAATATTAAGAGTATGACGCTTGTTGTTATATTTACATGTTCGTTATTTTTTCCTTTTTTATTATAATACGACTACTATTTCGGCTACGGCTTCTAACAAAAGGTTCCAAATAATAAATGTTAAAGAAGTTACAGCGAACTTATAAGGATGTCTATTCATTTATTGCTTCTTATAAAATACATAAATGCTAATAAAATAAAGTTGGCTATTAATATGATTATTTCGAACGTATTTGCTTTGTGAATCCAAAGTTGGCTTTTGTCCATAACAATAAAAATAAATTTGTATGTGATTTTTTATACAAAAGGAATCGTTTACAACAAAAAAGTTATTTATTATTTTCACTTTTTTGTATGTATTTAAATAACTTATTAATGAACAACAAAACATACACACTAGAAATAAAACTTTATAAATTATGATCTGACCATTTTTTTTAACTTTTTATTTTAACGTTTTCGTTGTTTCTTTCTTTGCAGAAATTGAAGCCGTTGAAGCGTGTAAATGGCTCAGAGCTGCAGGATTTCCACAGTATGCACAAATGTATGAAGGTAAGTTGAAACAAATAAACATTTAAATGAAAAGAAAAATAATAATAAATAGTAAAACAAGTGGCAAATAAAGATAGCCGCAGTAAATAAATAATATTGATGTGTTATATTTTATTTAAAAAGTCCTACTTTTAAGGGCATGAGTTTAAAAAATGGTTTGAAAGACGATAAATGGTGAGCAAGATATAAAACTATTTAGTACAAAAATATTTGACTGTGACACTTGCTTTTTTTTAAAGCCCTGTACATACGGTTGTAAGATCTTACGATATTGTCAGGTCTGCCAATGTGCTGACGATGTACTGACAATAAAAAATTGTCAGCACAAGCTGTATTATTAGTTCACACGGTTGTATCAAAGTTGTTAGAAAAGCTTATAATTTATTGGCAAACAATTGTCTGACAATAAATTTATCTGACAATATTTTCAGTTAAAAAAAATTGGCAGTTCACACGATTGTCATATGAAAATATTGTCAGATCTGTTGTTTGGCGCTGCCAGACTCAGATCATTTAACAGAAATTAACTATTATTTATCATCTGTGCTTTTGTTAATTTTAAAAAGTGAAAATATAAATTAGTATTAAACATAAAGAAGCAATTTTAACTATTTAACCTGCATAGTTTCTTTCATTTTGTCAGATGCAGAAACTTCGCACATCTGACAATTAATGTCTGACAATAATCTGACAATGGTAATGCGATGTGTCCACACGATTGTGAGATGTCTGAAAATTCTTTGTCAGCAGGTAGTATTAAAGTCAACTGACAATGCTTTTTTTGCCAACGTTGTCAGACAAAAATTTTCAGTTCATACGATTGTAAGAAATTTTGTAGCACATTTTACTTACAATATTGTAAGATCTGACAATCGTTTGTACATAGCTTAATAATATAGCTTGCAATTTGCGGTCTGTTAAACTAGTCAACAATGACACTAAGTAACATAAGTGGCTACTTAGGCACACCTTTCCAAACAATAAATTTTTATAAAAACGAATATAACTATTAAGAAAACTTCCCAAAATTACAGGGGGAAAAAGTCACAACAATGTTTTCCAATTATTAATATTTCCACAAAAAAATCACTCAATTGATGTTGTTATTATTACACAACAGCAATATCACAAATCAACAGCAAAAATTAAAAATTTTATAATTGATGACCCACATGCATTTACAATGACTGAATGACAGACTGACTTTTAACTGTTGTTCAACTTGATTTTTCGTTTGCTTACATACAAATGTTTTCGACATTTAATTCAGTTGCTGCATTTCTTCTTCTCTTTGATTGTTTTCTTGTGAAACACATTGTCATAAAAGGAACTTTATGATTTGTTTTTGCAGTTCTGCTTGTTTTTCAGCCGTCATTTAACTTCAGCAGCCAGCTGGACTTTCACTTTCATTCGTCAAAATCATTTGTCGCAATTCTTCAGGCAATAAAACAAATTTGCAAATTTTAAATACTTCATTTAACAAAAAATCATCATAAATAAAAACGAAATTTTAGGCGGATCATTTTTTATTATATTTTTTTTATATTTATTTTTATTATTTAATGTTTTCAAGAGAAGTATAAAATTTTAAAAATCTAATTTCATATATAGTTACAGTGGTTAAAAAAATGTGTTAAAAGTGGCACAGTGTCCATGGGTACTATGATATTGTAGAAAATATTATAAAAATAGATTGACCCTACTCAGTTGAAAGAAATACTTCCAGTGAATTGTTTTGTGATCTCTTATTTTCTCTCAACCCTCATTTTAGATAATATTGATATAAAAGTGAATCTGCAAAATTTTCAGATCAATCGGTTTGGGATGTTTATTTCAATGCTTCCTTCGTCCTCCGAGCTCTTGTGAACAACTCTAGTTAAAAAGATTTTTCTTATGTAATTTTCGGTGCTAAATCCGAATATGCTTCCGGTTTATTTTATTGGTTCTAATTTTCCAGATGTGCATTTATTTCAAAAACTCAACATTCTAACTTATCTTTACATTTTAATCTGCTCAGTAGTTTCAGAGATATCGTGAAACTTGTGACAAAAAAATATTTTTATAATTTTTTTGTTTGTTTTTAAAACATCACAAAAATTAAAAAAAAACCAAATTTATTATATAGCCTAAGGCTTTTAACGTACCTAGAGGGAAGAAACCCTGTTACAAGACAGACCACGTGACTGGTTCGCAAGTACTATGTGAAAGGGGCTGGTAACTTTTACATGGCGTTGTTATTGGAAGGGGTCTTTTTTATAAAAAGAGAAGTAACACAATCAGGCAAATAATGCCTACCAATTAATTAATTAATGTGTTATCTTCTTTTGGAAAGGGATAGAGTAGAGAAAACAGGTGGTGAAGTGGAAGAGAGATAGAAAGCTTAATTCATTTACAACCCTGCTATTGCACATTTTTTGTAGAGCAATGTTGCAAGCCTCTCTGGTGTCAAGTAGAGGCATCGCGTTGTTTTTTAGCTGTGTAGCCATTTTATTAGTTCTTTTACTTCGCCGACGGTTCTGCTACAATACCGACGAAGGAGGGTGCTGTGAAGTGCATTAGGATATGTTAGTATTAATCGCTGCCAACAACAACCAACACAATAACATACCAATGCACATGAGAAGAATGCATGATGTTGTTGGCTTGGCTGAAAGTAATCTTGAACTCATGGCCTCAGGGTTTGTAGTCAAACGCGCTAACTACTCAGCCAAAACCACCCTCAATTGACATAATTAAGATACTGAATGATATGTTTGGTTTTTTTAAAATTAAACTATCATAACTTAGCCATTTACAAAAGGTGGTTTTATACTATCTGTGTTTTACATCTGACTTGTCAAATTTCCCACTGCAAAAGCTATACATGTCGTGTGAACCTTTTGAAACATTGCCACCTGAAATTTACAGAACTAAGGTCAGGCGACAAAATTTTCAATTATAGCGCGTTCTATTTTCATCTGACATCAGCTGTTTTGAGTTAACAAGTATGTGTTGGCGTCACTTAGAGGTTATGTCTGATGCGATTATACATGTACGTGTGGACAATTTTGACAGACACGCAAAGTTACATGTGGGTCTCAAAGCTGACAAGTCAGATGTAAAACACAGATAGTCTAAATCCACCTTAAGCGATTTTCATGCCTTATTTGAAAAATATAAATATCTTTCAAATATGAAAAAGTTCGTAGAAATCCGTTTTGAAACAAAGAAGTTATGACTGTTTAAATTTCATACTCTAAGAAAATAGTTTTTTACCACATTTACCGTTATAAACCACGAAGTTACCTAGAAAATCTCGAGGTATTTTCGTTTTCTATGGGCTCCAACGAAACATAATTGGTACATGAGAACCCCTGAATAATTTAAGTGCATCACAGTGTAATAGTTAAGTTGCTCTATTTTAAACAATTATTTTTGATTTGGAAAAAATCTGCTTGTACAATTCTAGTTTTGTGATATTTTTTTTCGTCGGTCACAACTTTGGAACATTTTGTACTATTTCCGTTTTCTGCAGTCAATTGACAAGTACTTTCAAGACAATTGGTACAATATTTGCCGCAGGGGTTATCCTCAGAAAGAATTGGACATGATCAATATTTCCAAGGATCCAAGGAAAAACCAACGTATATATATATATATATATATATATTATATATATATATATATATATATATATATATATATATATATATATATATATATATATATATATATATATATATATATATATATATATATATATATATATATATATATATATATATATATATATATATATATATATATATATATATATATATATATATATATATATATATATATATATATATATATATATATATATATCTATATATAGCTATATATAGTTTTCGCCTCATTCAATGGTTCCTAAAATAAAACTATATTTTTCGATTTTTTTACTTTTTTTATATTGACCGTTACATTCGCCTTCGCGGGTGTTCTGGCCATGATTTTTGGAAAAAAAAGTACACCACAAAAAATTTGTACAGATTTTGAATGCACTGTACATATCTACTCTCTAAACACAAAAAATTACAATAATCGCAGGACGAAATTAAAAGGTATGACCAATTTTTTAATTTTAACTTGGGTTAACATAGAAAAATAAAAAAATTTTATGTTTTAACATAATACTTTACAAACGTTTATAAGTAAACAAAAAGAAGGCTGACTCTTCTTTCAAATAAGACTTTTTTCTTAATTAAATTGGACAACAACGCCAGAAATTTGCAAACAGAAAATGTTCGTTACATGGTTTCTACCCTTCAGATGCTGTTAACATTTTTTAACGTCCTAAAATTTATAGATAAATTATATTTTAAAAAAAATTTTACGTAACGCTCACTACATTTTTATACAAATTTAATATTTTTCAAAACACACACTTTATTTTGAATTCAATACAATTCAGATGTATAATCTTCGATGTATTTTAATATAACCTCCATATGTTTTACTAAAACATTGCAATAATATTCAAAAAATATGGATAACTCTCAATAAATTTGTTTGGATACAGACGATGATTGATTGATGAAACGTTTTGCAATATAACTATTTAGCAAAGTTCACAAAAGTTTTAAATATTTAGAAGTACAAAGCTACGCTGTTGTTTTAGTATATGTTGTTAATGCAATTTTAATAATTAAACTGAGTAATGAAGCGTAATTAAAACTCCCTAGGAAACAATTTTTGCCGACATGTCAGAAAAAATCTGAGACTTTATCAGACAATCAGCCGAGTTGTCTAAACTTCCCTCAGACATTTGGCGGAGCAGTAGGCAGTTTTCTGGTACGACGTTTCTGTACATTGTCTGAAATATTATCCGATTAATATCAGAATAGTCTGCACATTATATGAATGCAATTTAATTTCCTTTAAGGCATTTAACAGAGTAGGTAGTCTGCACATTTTCTGATCTACGTCTTATTACTTTTTAGCAGTCAGTTCTACATATTGTCTGATTTTACTTTTTGTTACAATTCTCATTTATCTCTTGAGTTTATACGCACAAATATTTGAGTTTTTAAACTTATCAAATATAGGTAAATGTTTTCTGATGAGCTGTCATAAGCAGCACAACAATGCATGGAGAGTTTTAAACAACATTTCTGATAAATTTCTAATTTTAGCTCCGACTTTTGTCTGATATTAATACGCCAGGACGTAAAACGTATCAGATAAATCAGAAAATTTTTTGATGTTTTGTCAGACATTTTCCCGACATTTATAAGAAATGTCGAAACTCTTTTAGAATTTCCCTAGGAAATTCGTCGCAATTCGTACAGAGTTCTGTTAGACCTTTCGGTAAAGTTTTTAGAATTTCCTCAGACAAAGAGATCCGGTTTCTTGTCAACCGCTCATATGATTTTCGGTAAGTTTTCTGACCGACATCGGATACGAATTCGACAGACTTTCTGATCGACTTCGGACCGAAATCGGAAAAAATTGTTTGCTGGGTCGTAACACTCAATACACGTGACTGCGGACACCAAAAATTTACAAAGAAAATTATAATTTCTAATATTTTTCAAAAAAATTCATGTATGAAAGAAAAGAACCAAATGCAAATATTCTAAAACTGTTATAAATTTAATCTCGTTTAATAATGTGGAAAATCAACAACATGCATTACGGATACGCCTTTTTGTATGAAGAGTGGAAAAACGGTATTTTTGTTTTTCATTTTTAACACATAATGGACAGGATTACACAAAAAAACTTATGTACATTTATTTACAACCTATTTAATCATGCTAAAGCAGTTTTCATTTTAAAATTTACGCGTTTATTCTATGAAACATTTTACTATACTTTCGACGGACACCTTTTTCCCAACCTTCGTTTAAAATCCTTTAGGATTCGAATAAAAGAAAATTGTGACACTGTGGGAATCAGCGACAGCGATACCATTTATGGACTTTTTTTACGATATGACGAAAAACGATATGACATATTGTGTTTTCATACCGTAAGTTTTTTAAGATATGACAACACTGCGATATGACAACACCGTGTATGGCTATCTTAGTGTTGTCATATCGTAAAAAACTTACGATATGACAACAAAGTATATCATATAGTTTTTTATAATATCGTAAAAAACCCATATATGGAATGTTATAACAAAAGCTCTAACGATGAGATCGTCGTTGATCTCAAAACCATCATCGTGTTCAGTTCGCCTTTAAACAGTAAAGAGCTGCTTTGTTGGTTTTGTAACAAAATACCTGTTCTAAAATTTTGATTCCTTAGCTCATCAGGTTTTCAATACATGACGTTATTCGTTGGCCTGTGTTATTATAAGCTTTAAACATTTAATAAAACCCTGAAGATGGCATATAACTGAAACCGGTCAGTTTATCAACCAAATTTGAGGTGGGATGACGGAAAATCGTTCCAAATTCAAGCAAACCCCGTCGGAAGAAAAACACAACACTCTTTAAAATTTCCTTCCGCAACAAAAGTAATATATTTGAAAAATTTAATTGACAGATCTTTAGCCAGAATAATTAAATATCTCTGGGTTAAAAAAAAACAAAGTTGACTATAATTTACAATTTCAAAATAAAATTGTTTTACCGGCAAATTATGGGTTTGATTAATAATAGATTTTTTCGTGCTATTACTAGTTATCCTTCACTGAGGTATAAACAAAGTATCATGCAATTTTTACCACTACCATATATTTGGTTAACACTAAAATACTCATTACTTAACTTTAATTGCTTGCGACAAAGAAAGTAGGTTTTTATACACCGACTTGATCATAGATTTCAATTGACTTTACATATTTTAATTGTAACTCCTCTATACCAAACCGATTAATATTAAGAAACATTTTTTTTCATCTAATAAATTACCTACAGATGAGTACTCGTTTACGATTTGTCACAACAATTGCCATTTCAGCTATTGTTTCCTTAAATTTTCATTAAATTAATTTCCGTAAAAAAATCATCACTTTATTCGCAATGGAAAACTTGTATTTCCTTATTATGAAATACATTCGTATATTTTATTTGCGTTTACACCCACCTATGGGCCCCTTAATTTTAAATTGTTCTGATTGTGTCGAAAAGAAAAGCGTATAAAAGTACATTAACCTACTTTGAAATTTTCCGTTCAAAATTTCAGAACTAAATACGTCAACTGTTTTGTGTGTGTTTGTATGTAATTTGGTTTCTTTATTTTGACTATATTTCATTGATCAAATTAAGAATAAAATTGTTAAGAAGTCACGCTCTAGTTTATATTTGTTTTTAAAAAGTATGAACTAAATTGTAGTTGTGGAAATATAATGAGGCCTTATTTCATTAACTTCCGATCACTTACACACATGCTCAATATTAAGGAATTTTCAAAAAAATAAAATAAAATAAAGCATTTTGTTATGGAAAAATTTAAATGGTTCATCAATTGTTCTTTTCAACTAAATCTATGTAAAATGGGTTTGATCATGGGTTTGTAATTAAAACAAGCTACTGAAAGAGTTCGTCCCATGTCTACACACAGGAAAAAATTCCAATGTAAAATTACCATGTCGCAATTTTGAAAAATAATTGTTTCTTTAAATGTGTTGGTGTTTATTTGCTTTGTTCATAACTACAATGCACTATTGTGCTCAGTTATGTGACTTGCTGTTTATGGTGATGTTCGTGTAGTGTAAATGTAAATAGCCAACAAATAGCCGACAAACTTCGCACTACCACAGAAAATTTCCTGTTGCTGATTTGAAATTACCATTGCTTCATATTAATTTTAAAAGAAAAATTATTAATCTAACCTTAAATCTCTTTAATTCAGTATTTTTCGGTGTTAAAATAACTTTGTTATCAACGGAACATTTCATTTTAAGTCAACATGACTATAACTTTAATTTCACATACGTTTTATGGCTAAGCATCAATTAAACATGTTGAATTAAAATGAAAATCATGTTACTTATGATGGTATTTCTTTAGTGTATATACAATACCGAAAGTCTAGTCATGTTGAAAATTTGTATTTCAATATTGAACCATATTTATTCAAAGTTGGTAATTATTGATTTTGTGTATTTGAATAAAGTGTTTCTTTTGAATTAAAAATTATTGAACTAATATGATGAGTTTTTATTTTTAAATTGCCGTTTTTCCCTTAGTGTACCTAAAGTATAGTATGAAGCTGTTGTAGCTGCAGTATTTAGGGCGTTGACTACCAAGCACGTGGCCGGAGTTCAAATCTAGGCAACTACAACACAAAATTTTCTGATGTCTATGCGAATACATATAACATAGTTAAAATAATTAATAAAATAGCTACATTAAATGCATGCTCTTAAAACTTGAAATAACTTGGATTCAATTCACTTTGTTTCAACTTGATATAACTTTGATTCAACATGATTCTTCGTGTTATTTCAGTATCAAGTTCACGTTGTTTCAACTGGAGCCAACTTTGGTTCAATATGATTATTACTTGTATTTCAGTTATAAGTTTACGTTCTTTCAACTTGAAACAAGTTTGGTCCAATATGATTCATCGTATTATTTCAGTATTAAGTTCACGTCGTTTCAACTTTAAATAACTTTCATTAAACATGATTCTTCGCATTATTTGAGTATCCACTTCATTTTGACTTAAATGTACTGGAATTTTAAATCAACATTAAATATAGTTATTTCAAAAGAAAACATGTTCTTAGAAGGTAATTGTAAAATCATGTTGAATTAACATGAAACACCTATGAACCAAAATCACATTAATATAATGTTACCGATTCGAGTTTTCTCAAGTCATATTACCATACCAGTACGTTTGGATCATTTGTCCCCAACTTTCCCGCAGGTATAGAACACCTTCTTATTAATTTTTGTCAGTGTGCGTAATCATAAGAATTTGAAAATTTGTCATGCGTTATCGTGAGCTAAAAAACTCACATGCACACATCTCTTTTTTAAACATTCTTATATAATTTTAATGAAATTGATATCGGATCATCATAACATTATCATCACCTCTTTAACCAACAGCCAAGAACAAGAAAACAAAATTTAAAATTCAAATAACACACGACCCTTCTGTCTAACTCTTTGCCCTTTTTTCTGAAGAAAAAAGAACATCTTTGTTTATTTTATTTTTTATTTTTTTAAGTATGCACACAATACCAAAACAAAAAGATTAAAGATATTGAATAAGACAAAAATGTTCGAAAAGAAATTCAACATTGAAATTCTTATATTTCTAAGAACAGTTTAAGCCCACAAAAAAGGTGTAGTCTTGTGGCATGTGCGCAAAAGCGTGTTTAATTTTTATTTCATAAAAAAACTCAAACTTAAAGTTTAAAGACCTCTTGAAAAACAAGAACCAATAAGAGACAATAATTAAGAAAAGGGGTTAAAAGGACGATTATGTAAAGAAGTAACTTTAATTGTCAAGTCATTTATTTTTAAGGAAAATATAATATACTCGTATCGTTAATAATATTTTTTTTCCTTGTGCTTTTGTAAGGAGTGTCATTTGGCATTTTGTGATATTTGTTTGGTAGACCATACGCAAATTATTGTATTTTTGTGACTGCCAAAAATATTACTTGGAGATCGGTTCTGTCTGTAACAATTTTATGCTTGAAGTCGTTATAGATTGATTAAATGCGGCAAATCTCAAACACACAAACATCAGCATTAGATTAAGGCTTAAAGAAACAAAAATTAACTTTGTGTTATTTTTTTTTCATCTTTAAGAGCCAGTTTCGATATGCCATGAAATATTGGCAACAATTTCAATGCGTGCACAAAGATTCAAAGTTCTTTGACTCCTTAAATAAGAGTTTTTCATTATGGTTTGTTCTTTTTGTTATTAAAAGTCATTCAGAAAAAAACAAATCCAACATGAATTGAAATTTTAAAAGTGAATCTGTATATAAAGTATAAAAAATGGTTTTAACTCTCATATTTTAAAGTTTTGGTTTTTTTACTTTTGCATTTTCAAGTTTGGAAGAAATTAAAAGTTTTTTTTTTGAAGACCCATAATACACTGGCTACCACCAAATGGACATACGTTTTGTGCGATTTACTTTATAATGAAAAAGAACTTAAGTGCCATAAATAATATTTTATTTTTTTTAATAATAACCTTTTGAATCTCGAATGAAATAATAATTACACTGAAAATAATTTTGTCGAATGAAAAACGTGGTCAATATTAAATGAATGGTACTATTTACAAATTTTGCTTTAGACATCGCAATAAGAAATTTCATTAGTTTTGTTGCAAAACTTGAGATATAGAAAGTAACAGTAAGGGTCTCAGGGAATTGAACCTACACAGGAAAAATTATCAACATAAATATTTAAAAAAAAGTTTGTCTAATATAAAATTTAATTTTCACTAAATGTTCTTTACTGAATCAGAGAATTTTTTATTTGTTATATTGTTTGGGACGCAAACACTAAAAATAACAACAAAAACTAGTTTTCTGTGTCGTAAAAAACAATCTCTAAGGTGACAACAACGACGAAGATAGCAAAAAAAGAGTGCGATGTCGGAATTCATACAATTAGCACAAACGTAGATTGTAACAAGTATTTTACTAAAGATATCTGAGCGAATCAATTCATTGCACCCTGTAAACAGCAGCCTTTTAATGTTGTTGCATCAATTCTCATTAATTTTTTAGACTCTTTAGATAAACATACACAATTGAGCACATTGAACAATGTGATGTTTCATAAATGCTTATAGGCTTTTTCCACTTACCAACATCTAACATCTACCATCAATTTGGGAATTTTCCCATAAGAATTATACAGGGCTGAACGGCCAACATATTTCAACATCAAGATAAAATATTTTCAATAAAAATTTTTTACTGACTCAGACAAAAAGTTTGTTTGATATGCACATTACAAAAAATCACGTTAATATTTTGGTTTGATTCAGTAAACTATTTTATTTAGAGTTTTTAATTATTTTTAGACAAACAATTTTATAAGTTCAGACAAAAATATTGTTTGATATATTACAGAAAACCCAGTAAATATTTTTGGATTTACGATGATTTGGTACAGTATCAATAAAATGCATATGTGCATTGCTTAGTCCTCAACAAATAAATCTTTATTTGTAAATTATATTGTTTAGAATTTGTAAATATTTTAAGACTTACAAATTTGTTTGTAGGTCCGTTTCTAGACAAAATATTTACTAATTAATTGAATTTCTGTGTTGAAAATGAAATTTAGTATTTTCCGTGTGTCACAGACAACCCACGTTACTGGTTCAAATTCTGTAGCTTTATAAGAGAAGAACCTGTCACTTTATATGGCGTTGTCAGTAAAGAGGGTCACTTGACATAATTAAGAAGCTCAGCAACCTTCTAGATCCAAACTTAAGGTGCTTTTTTGTGGTGGTTTCTTTAAACAACAATTTTTGATCCACAGAAATTTTATTATTCGTTCAATTGAATTTTAAAATTAAATTACTTTTATTGAGAAAGGAGCTTGAAAAAGAGATTAATGAATATTGGCTAAAATTTTGATATTTATCTACTTGACTTTGGGGGCTGTAGTAGCCTAGAGCATAAGAGGAACTCTGATGATGGGATCGTGGTTGATCCCGAAAATATTATGGTGTTAAGTTCGACCCTTACACAAAGTCAAGAGTTTATCTTTGTCTTTTTCAATTATTACATGCTTTGAAAAAAACTTTCTCAATAAAAATTATTTAATTTTAAAATTAAATTGACGAACTAAAGCCTAAATAATAAAATTTATTTGGATTAAAACACACATATTTCGATTAAATACATAATTTCAAATATTTTTGACTTGGTAAAAATCTGTTTGTACATTGAGGGTATTTTATTAACATTTTTGTTCCATATATGTTGTATATATGTACATTGAGGACAATTGGCTTAAAAATTTCTCGCAAGGCTCTTTAAAATATTCGAATAAAGGAGTAAGCTCACCAAAAAACTTACAGAATTAATATTCCTATCGTTCTTCATATTGTGTAAAAATTGTGACAGTTTACAGTTTAGTTAACATCAACTGAAATGATTTACTTCTCGTATTAAATTTTCAATAAAAGTGTATCTGTATAAGAATTGAAATCACATTGAAGAGAGCCACCTGACAAGTTGTGATAAGCAAAATGCACAAGAGCATCGATGATGGAAGTGTAGCGGCTTCCGAAAGTAGCGCTGCTATATTCTGCTGTGTACGTTGAAAAATTAAGTTGATGTTGATTTTTTCCTTGTTCCTTGGAATATTATTAATGTCTGATTCTTTTTTCAATATAACTTTACGAGACTTAGCCTAATAATCAATTTGGATTAAAGATTACTATTGATATATTGTCGACTGGAACAAGTAATGCTCGAGCTGAGGAGTTTTATTTCTTGATATGTTTAAAAGTCACCTCAGGTAGATCATGGGATTCTAGGTTTTCCTGCAAACAGTCCCAAAGTATTTGCAGTATGTACTTGTTCTAAAAAATGCTTTTAGCTAATCTGCAACGCTTTAGTTAAAACTTCTTCAAAAGAAAAATATAAATGTAATGACAACGTTTATATTTTCTTTCCGTGTAAAGATACTAAATCATTTAGGTTTTCGCATTCCCAAAAGTACATCTTCAAATCTTAACTCAAAGGCATTTTGAAACCTGGGTTTGGTTGTTACAATTCCATACATTAAAGTTATTTCGTTATTGTGGATGTTCTCTTTACTGACCTTGAAATACGATGGCATTAAATACATAAATTTTCTGTTTGTGTTCAGCATTGAAATTAACAAACAAAAAATGTTCATTTCATTTGAATGCGTTTATTGTGGCCAAACCTTAAAAAGGTTGTTTTTAGTTGTTTTTTTTCAGTTTTGTAAAATATATCATTTCCATTTTTTAATGCAGTTCTTCCTTAAAATCCTTCGTAACTTTTGTTAGTTTCCTGTAAGAGTACACTTTTTTATTGAAAAGAAAAAAGCATGGTGTTTTGTTTAATATAAATTTCAAATGATTAATGCCCCTTTAAAATGAGATTCTTGTAAAATGTACATGTATAATGTTCTTGTATTTATGCATAACATACATGTTTTTCTTTTTCTCTTCAACTTAATCCTTTAAATTTTTTTCAAAAATGCCGTAGGTGTATGTCTGGCTATATATCATGATATGACTTTATGCTGAAAGAGGGAGCTACACAAAAATAATCATCTGTTAATTTGTGAAATATCACTGGCATGTAACACATTGTAATAGAATCTTAAGGGATTATGGAAAGAAATAATAAAATATTGAGAAGGACACACCCACAGTTAAAGTTAAAGTCAATCAGGCTAAAATTTTCCCAAGAAATCTGCTGTAATTTTAATGAGAGAATACCAACTTTTTTTTTAATTTTTCTAAATAATTTTTTCACAGAAACTTATTATTTCATTTCATATCAGTTTACTGCATTATTAATGCAATTTAACTTAATTAACTTTATTATTTAAATTTATAATTTATCTCAATTTTCGCCTCTGTCACAGAAAGAGGTTGCTTTCTTTCCTCAATGATTATGTAACTCCTCTCAACCTGATGATGATGTTGATGATAAAATCGAAATTAAGATTTCTTATCTGTTCTCTCATAATGTGAGCTCATATTTCATTTGGCGGCTTAAATAAAAGTTGTGAGCAAATTAAAGTAAGTCTACTGCTCATTTTTTGTTTGTAATAAGGAAGTAAAACAATTTTAAAAACTTGTGACTATTAACAAGATTAATTAAAGAAATTAAATTTGTTTCGGCATTGTATAGCATTAAGAGATAAAAATTTAACAAATTATTCAAGTTAAATATGTTTATTTATGCGAACCATGTAAAGAAAGGTGCATCAAGGTGGTCTGCTCTTGTTTAATATGAATGTAAGTTTTTTTTTTAATTTATTACTTTTTTTAAAGTTGCTTTAATTGATGTCTTATAAAATGCGTAAAAAAATAAAAATTTGTTTGAAACTGTTCAAATTTTATATTACGACCCAGTGAAGAATATTGGATGTTATTTTTAAGGAACTACGTTTATACTGATTCCAAATAACACAGACTTAATAATTGGTACTTTTCCTTCCCGTTTTGAACAAAACTAAAGTTTTTCTAATCAGTTTGATGCGCTAAAAAAACTGTGTATTTAGATTTTTTCTGTTACTTCTGCATGATGATAAAATTACCTTAAAGCTATCTTAATACAATTAAGTGAATAAATTAGTGGTTTCTTAGTTATTGAAAAATTAGTATCGTGCTAAGGACGGATGTCTTACGAATAAAGTAAGATATAAATTATGAAACTCGATGGACATATATTGATTTTATTCACAATTAAATAAAGGAATTCAATCGATAAAAATCACAATTTCCATACTACAGAAAACTTTAATTTGTGCGGTTGCGTATGTGTGTTGTATGAAAACCGCAATATTTGTCTATTGACTTCCTTCACTTAATTGTGAATAAAATTAACCGTTGTGCATTAATTTTCATGATTTATGGCTTTTTTCGGAAGACACCTGTCCTTAAACACATTACATTAAAATTTTAATTTTTGCAGTTTTAAATTTTATAAGAGCTTTTAGAAAAAAACAATTTTAATTTTTTTATAAAAATCCACTATTTTTCGATACTAATTTGTGAATAACTAAGAAACCATTGAAAAAACAACAAATCTTCAACGAGCTGCCACTTATATCCTAACTATTAAAATAAACCAAATGCACATCAAAATACTTTAAAAAGTACGAATATTAACACTAAATAGATACCACCATCTTACCCAACGGAATATTAAAAAACAAAAATAAAAACAAATATTTGTTTAAACAGCCTCATGCCATTTTATCATTCAGAACTAATAAAAGAACAACTTTACTATTGCCGTAACAACAGGCTTTGGCCTTCTTGGATAAATAATGGTTGAAAAGAGTTAATTTAACCATCTGACAATAAGACTGTGTAATGATCACTAGAATTCGCGACAAAACTTTTTTGATTTATGTCGTGCTAGAATGATTTTTCAGACCACTGTGCGACGGTGATTGAAATATCGAAATTAACTAAATAATATTTGATAAAACGAAAAGAAAGAGTTGTATTAAAATAAAAAAACACTGACCTTGAGCTCAAATAATAAATAAAGTTTAATACATATATTTTATAATACAGAAAACTCCGACTTGAAAATTAAGTGGTTAACTAAAAGTTTCGGTATTTTTCATTGTCTCACCAGTCATTTTCATTAAAATAATAGTAAATAGAAACTGGTTTTTCATACGCAATCGTGCGCAACAATAATTTTTGAGCGTCATATTTCCATTTATAAATGCCACCACATATGTATCAACGATTATCTCAATTCCTTTCTTTACTGCATTAAATAAAATATGTATGTAATCCCTTTTGGCTTTTATTTGGATAATTTTTCCTTTATTAAGAATTTTTTACAAACCAATTTCCATTTATTATTTATATGCGGTCCATTAAAGATCTTAATACTTCAACATAAATAAATATAAGAACTCAAAAGGCAAACAAATAAAAAAGTTTCATAATTACAGCCAACTTACTTATCAAGTTCATTGCTTCCAAGGAACGTCACAGTATGAAATGTTCTACTTTAAATGAGAAGTACTTAATAAAACAAATTTATTTGTTTTTATTCTTCATTTTGCTGGGATCTTGCCAAGGCGAATAGTGTTAAAATTTTTGTTAATTCTATTAAAACAAAAGCAAATGTAAATACAATTTCTATAAACAAATAAACAAAAAGTTTACAACAAAGTAGTAACATGTACTTTAAAGTAATCGTACATAGTGTGTGTACAATATACATACATTGTACGTATATGTATGTATGTATATATTGCCGCAGCAGTGAAACATTATATATATACATATATTTATGTACATATGTAAATATAATATGCATACAAAGTGTGACTGCGAAACGTTTCTTATTCATAAAAGTTCATTAATCTCATTATATAAAAATGAAAAAAAAAACTGCTGAGAAAATGTTAACCAGAGTGTAGTATGTTCAATACTTTTGAACTGAAAAAATATGAACAAAAAGGAGTGAGTGTGATATAAAGTCATGCATATACCAACTATATTAATGCATTTGAATGAAAATATGTACAGACAAACGTACATATATAGGTGCAAGATTCTAGCTCATAAGATGCCTTGAATATTTTAACTATTGCTATTCTATTTGTCAAACCATTTGCAGATACTGTATTAGTAATACAAGTAACTACAGTTACTGTGTCTATGAGTAGTGTATCGTCTATACTAATTTTCTTAACAAACTACTACATTATTGCTTATTTTATGGGCGATTTTACAAGAACATAAGGCGTTATTTAACTAGGTGCTAAAGAGTATGTAGCAGAACTTTAAAATAATTACTTATATTGAATTAAATATATTAAATAAAAAATCCTCAAGAGGCATAAATTGATTGTCACAGATATACAGATTACAAAAATTTAATACTGAAGCGGGTAAAAAACTAGCCTTTTCTAAAAAAATAACACTATATTTGATTTGTAATAGTAGAAATATGTCCTATTTGGACCTGAAACTGATATTACTGCAATTGCTATACTGACATATATTTTATTACGCAACACCACGAAATACATTTGTGGAACATTTTAACTCTTAAACTCTTCTCTGTATGGCTCTTTTTGTCCCTTTCTTAAAAAACTCCAGCGATGATATAGCGAATTGAAATATTCGACAAAAATATTTGCCATAAAATTTTAGCTCTAGACTCAACTGGAATGGCAGTAATCATTCAAAACCTAAAATGTGTTTAACGGTAATATCGTACTTATTAGTGATTAGTGTTCGGCATAGGAATTCTTGTAATTCTTACGTTTAAGTTATGAGATGTGCTTAGCACTTTTATGTAGAACACCACGAGGAAAATTTTTGCAGCATTTTAGCCCGCTATATCGCTGCTGAAGGGCAGTTTTCCCCCTTTTTAAAGAAAAGGACAAAAAGACTCATGCAACAAAGAGTTAAAGGCTTAACATTTTATACGTAGTGTCTTATATAAAAGTGCTAAGCACATCTTGTACCTTAAAAGTAAGGGTTACAAGATTTCCTATTCGGAGTCACCGTAACTATGTGCAAAAGAGGGAGAAATTTAACTCCATCTAAAATGAGTACCAGATGTAAACGTTCAAAATGCCGATACATGCCCTTATCAGATTTTTTGGCGAAATGGGGAACTGCATTACTGCAATCAAATGTGGACCATCAAATATCGTGATATGTCGGGCTCTCCCGAATGGGCATACCGACTAAAAAATTAGATCGGAATTTTGGGAGTTATGTTTACCTCGGGAACGCTTTCGCATTACTTCGAGATGCATCCGTCTTTGGTTTTAAGCAACTATATTCTCTTTGCCTGCGCGCAGCTAAGTCCAGGTACCTGCTATTTTGATTTATTTAATTTAACACTCTTTCCACAGATCTTTCTTCTTCGTCCGGAGCACGTGCTCACTGTACTTTGCTACCGCGGTCACACTATAAAGCTCAACCACTACTTTTGCTCAGGGCCAGTGTGATTTAACTTTGTTTTTATATTACAAAATAAAATTAATTATGATGCAAAAAGCTATTTTTATACAATTTTTATAAATGCAAAACCATATTTAAGAAAATAATCGAATTAAAGGAAATAAAATTTTAGTTTGTATGTTTGTTTTTTTTTTCATAAAATATTTGCCAAGTGTTACTTACCGTAGCTTTAGTTCTAACAAATAACCTGAGATTTTTTGCTTTAACCTGAGATTTTTTGATGTCATGAAAAATCACTTACGGACCTTTTCATAATCTACGATTAAAATTTTACGTAGATTTTAACGGCAAGTTTTATATTCCGAACTTGCCGTTAAAGTCCACGTTAACTATTAATCGTACATTGTGACAAGGGGCGTTAATATAATAAAATTATTACTTTAATAATAGAATTTTATTTTTGCCGGCACAAAAAATTCTAAACATATAAAAAACAGACAGATGTTACGAGTTCTTGTAAATTACCGATTTTCTGGAAAAGACGATAATTGAAAATTATGTTCTTTACGATCTATTAGAGGATAAGTTTAAGTCGATATGTTTATTTAAATTTAGATGGAAACACTGTTTTGCGTATACAAAAACAGGAGGCTCTTCAATAAGCATTTTATGGCATTGCAGTATTTATATGCCAGGTGTGATAAAAATATATATTTTTTTCAAAAACAATGAGTACACTGAAAATAATCCATGCAACATTTTACGAAAAAAAACTTTCGTAGTGACTTTTTTCATAGAATATATGAAACTTTCGGATATATTACGAAAAAACATTTAGTCAATACTTTTTTGAATTTACGAAAAAACGAAAACCTTTCGTAAAAATAGTTCCTTGATAAAAAATATATTTGAAATAAAAAAATAAATTAAAACAATTTTTTTATAAATTGACATATTTTTCAGATGCAAGTAAATAAAACAAATGATACAATAAGTAGAAAGTGGCTCAGTTGGTAGAGTATTACCCTTGAAATATGAAGATTGCGAGTTCGTGCCCGGTTAAGCCATATTTTTTGTAAATTTTATTTCTTAATTATTTTCGTACATTTCGTAATATTTAAGAAAGAATTTCGCTGTGCGAAATTACGAAATATTTCGTAATATATAGGAGCGCTTTCGTTCATATGTTGCATGGTTTGCCCCAGTTGGCTGTACATTTAAATAGAAAACTAACGTTTTTGAAAACCTTAGCGGTCGCAAAACTAACAGCAGATATCATGTTAAATATCAATTTGGCAGTGATTCAATTCTCGTATGGAAATTTCTGAAAAAGTTTGTACAAATAAAAATTTTTATCATATTAAACGGAGCCACCTCAACGATTAAAGTTTTGCAGCTTCCGAAAATAACATTGTTCTATTCTGCTGTGTACGTTGAAAAATAACATTGTTATTGATTTTTTCCTTGTTCCTTGGAATATTGATCATCTCTAATTCTTTCTGAATATAACGTTACGAAGCTTAGTCTATAAACTCACTTTACGTTAAGAAGCAAGCTAGTTTGAAACAAACACATTAAAAATAGTATTGATAACGAAACATTTTATAGACTTCAAAATAGTTGCCAAATAAACCTTGAATAAACATAAATATATGTTTTGTAAATAAGGCAGTTAATATTTCAAACCATTGCCAAAAAAAAAAGTACTCCTTACAAGTTCTGGCTGCACTTGCCATTAAAAAAATATATAAGTAGATGCAAAGTATGGTTAACATTTTTCTGAATGAATAGATATTTCTAGTATAAGACTAGTTAGTATTCATCTTGTATTTAAATCAATATCAAGAAAAAAATTTTCTTTTATTTGCGAGTCTTGTAATTTAATTTATTTGTTTTGATTGTACTCGTAAATACACAAAACTCGATTTCCTACATATGAAATTAAATTTAAAGGAAAACCAAAAAAATAAATAAAAAATTCAGCCAACCAGCAAAAAAATCTTCATACGAACATTGGTATTTCTTTTTCTCAATAATTTGTACTTATTACAATAAAGTATTTTTTTTCCTCAAATTGACGACTTTTTATTTTTCATTGGTCTGTTTTAATATTTTTTGTATTTATTTTTATTATTAAGTTTTTTCTTTCCTTTTAAAAGCATCTAGTATATTTCTTGTGGATATTATTTGATTTGTTTTTGCCTGTAGTTACTGCGTGGTTGCATCTGGTTTTTGGTAGAAGTTTTTCCAAATTAAAATTTTGCATTCAGTATAAAATTCTCATGGCATCAAATCGTTTGTTTGGCCATTTTATTATTGTCGCCCATTTTTTTATTCGCACGCGTACGTGGCAGTTCCGTTTAAAATATAAATTTAAAATAAAGGAAAAATTTATTAAATATATTAAAAGACTAATAAAACAATTTCGGTTTATTAAAATCAAATGTGTTGTGATGTTGAAAACTAAAGGTAAATTAAATATAAATTTATAATTATTACAGATGCAAAAAAAAAATACTTAGAAATCTGCAGTTCTAAATTAATGAAGATAAATAAGGTAAAATTAGAAAATAGCTTGAGTTTAGAGGACAATTTTGTTTATATAAATTAACATTTGAGAGTGTTAAAATTCAGAAGGATCTCAATCTGTTGTCCCTAAACTATTTCATTGAAAAATAATTTTTTAAAAAACACTGTACAACCTAAACATGTAAGAACCATGTTTTTTGAAGCACTAAGGCAATAAAGCGCATAAGAATAAGCTTTAAAAGAAGAGTTTATTGCAGAGCAGTAAATGTATATAAAAGAAACTATACAAAAAAAGTAGATTTTTCACTGCTGATACAATGCAGGTTTTTAAGCAAGAAAGTTCCATATACCTAAAGTTTTAGTGCTGAAAATGCTGATGATTTTCAGCGCTTCAAAAAGCGCTTTTTGTATCAAAAATGTAGTAATCCAAACCAGGAACTCGCCAGCGATATCAGCAGGTTTGTAAGTACTACTTTTATTACCTCATAGTAAAAACCTTCTTTATTTCAAGCAATTTTTTTACTAGAAAGGTTCTAACAAATGATCCTGGTAGATGGATCCAAAAGCTATACGTGTGACATCGTTTTAAAATTTTATATCTGGGATTCATTTTGTACATTGTTATAGTAAGTGAATCGGCAAACATTTTATCTATAAGGTGTGCTCAGCACTTTTATGTTAACACTACGAGGAACATTTTGGAGCAGTTTAACCTTCTAACTCTTTGCAGTATGGGTATTTTTGTTCTTTCTTGAAAAACAGGCAAAAGCTCTCCTTAAACAATGATATAGCAGACTGAATTGTCCTACTAAATAAAATTTACAAAATTCTATTAAAAGTTTTCAAAGACACCGTAAGTCGAAACTTCAGAAATAAGACCAATTTTAAAATATTTTTAATGCTTATTTTCATACTTATTCAGAATAAGTGCTAAAATATCACACAACTTTATGAGGCCAGTTTTGTATTAAAAACATGTATTTTTTAAAATTTCACTATAAGTCACCATAATTAGATATAATTAGTCAATTAACAATATATTGGCGGTATTCAGTGTTTGTTGCAAATTGTCTTGCGAAAGAGCAAATGCAAATGAAATGTAACGGCAACTCTATATACGATATTTAGCATTTGCTCTTTCGCAAGACCATTTGCACCAAATACTGAATACCGTCATTGTAAAAGCATTGTAGAAGTCATATAAATGTTGTTGCTAGTTTTCATATAAACATGTTTCTATACATATGTTTATTATTGTCGGACCGAAGCCAATTCTTTACGCCGAAGCCGAAGTCGAACTTTACATATTAAACTCACAACAAGAAGTAACTTTGATATTTTTAAAATCAATTAGTTTATTGAACTGAGAAAAAAAATTGATCTATAAACATTCTTACGGCCCTTTTCATAATGTACGATTAGAAGTTAACGTGGCAAGTTTTGTATGCCGAACTTGCCGTTAAAATCCACGTTAACTTTTAATCATACATTGTGAAAAGGGACGTTAGTTGTTAAAAACAAACAAAATTAATTCAGTTTTAATTATTAAGTAGTTAAAGCAAAAATATTGATTGTGACTTTCTTGCTGCAACAATTTTTCTTTCTGCACTATTTATTACTACTAGTGTAGCCAACGCTTCCCCAAAATTCGGCCAAATTAATGCCGAGTATCGATTATTGGCCGATTGACAATTTTGGACCATACCGGAGCCGAAGCCGACTAATCGGTCGGACACTAATGTCTACACATAAATTACCATCAGCATTTGAACAACATACATCTCAGACCATAGATTGTGATTTGGACAAATATTTATTAATACAATGACGAAAGGAAATTTGATTACATTTTTCTTTTAGCTCTAGGCGGAATTGTGGAAAATATGTATTGTAAATAACTAAATTCAAAATACAAATGGTTTTTTTTATTTCTATTTCAAATTGAAAATACAATAAAGTTTTTAAACAAGTATTTGAAATAGCAAATACAAAATACATATTTTCAAAATACATACTTATTATGAAAATACATTTTATTTTATAATTTTAATTTGAAAATTTGTTCAATTCAATACAATATAATTTGTAATCTCTAACTAATTTTAGATTTTGCTTTTTCGCGAATCGCAATATTTGCGCTATTAGCGATTTTTTTTCAATTTTGCAAGGTCTTACAGCTTTAGCGATTTTTAATAAATATTAGATTTTGCTACCATGCTGCTGTTAGCAAGATTTCGCGAATTTATGCCATTTTCGCGTTTTTCCCGAACTTTTGGCATTCCTTATAGTTTTAGCAACTTTTTATCAATATTATGACTTTTTAAAAATTTTTAAATTTTTCGCCATTTTCGCGACAGAAGTAATTTTTCCAAGGTTTTTTAGGGATTTCTAAACCAATCTTTCCAATTTCAACAAGATATAGCGAACTTTCGTCACTTTCTCGATTTTATCCGAGCTTTTGACATTCTTACAGCTTTAGCGAGTTTTAGTCAGTTTTAGGACTTCTTTCCAATTTAGCCATTTTTTGCAAATTTTCGCCATTTCCGCAACAGGCGTAATTTTTTTTTATTTTCCCCCTTTTTACATCTTGAGCGACTTTTAATAAATGTTAGTGCTTGTCATCGACTTATGATATATTTGCGGAATTTTAGTCATTTTTGCAAAATAATAAAATAAACTGTTCAAAAATAACAGAGCTTGTATTTAAAATTGGTGGCGGTATTATTTACTAATACTTTACTATCACTTCCAACTTTGTTCTTTTTCTTCGCATCACATAAAAAGAATTTTATATTTTGCAAATACAAAATTGGGGGAGTCAAACGGTTGTCATAAAGTCATGTGTCTTAAAATAATAACACGAAAAAATATGACTGGTGTGAGCACCCCATCATAATTAAGTGTGCGATTTCAAATTTGAGTCAGCTGATTAAAAAAAACAATTATATATATTTGGAATTAACATGCCAAGAACAAGCGAAAAAACAAAAATAATAGCCGGTTTGTGCGAAAATTACATTTTGGATGTTGTAATACATAAGACCTTACCTGATTATCGTTTAAACATTCCATTCTTAACTAAAATCTAGATATGTCTCCTTCGTACATACAAAATTAAATTGTTAAAATAAATAAACATAAACAAAACCAGCTGTTGTTCACTAAGCCGAATAATTTTCCGGACGGCTGCTAGTGGAAAAACGATCGGTGGCCGCCAGAAAGCAAAAGTATACAAACAAAATTTTGACTATGTAATTTAGACAATTTGCTGTATCTTGGAAACCGTAAAAGACTAAATCTTGAAATTTAAAAAAACGCTAAAACAAAAAAATTCCAAAATTAAAATAATCTCAAAACGAAAAGTGATCAAAATGGAAAAAGCGCTTAAAGAAATAAAGCACCAAAATTTAAAAAATCGCTAAAACGCAAAAAATCACCAAAACTAAAAAGATCGCCAAGAAACTTAAAAAAACGCCAAAACCCGAAAAAGTCGTCAAAACGGAAAAAAGCATTAAAACCTAAAACAGTCGCTAAAACTAAAAATATCATCAAAAACGAAAAAATCGGTAAAAATTTAAAAAATTAGCGAAACAAAAAAAGCGCCAAAACAAAAAAAGCGCTAATACTAAAAAATCGCCAAAAACCGAAAAATCACCAAAACCAAAAAAAAAAATCTCTAAAACTAAAAAAAATCATCAAAAACCGAAAAAATCCTCAAAACCGGGAAAATCGCCAAAACTAAGAATATCGTCAAAAAGCAAAAAAAAAACGTCAAACAAAAAAATAAACGCAAAACAACCAAAAAATCGTCAAAACTAAAAAAATCGGGAACAAGTTGAGAATACCAACGCTGTTGAAAATAAAAAAGCATTTCAAAAGTGACAGATTTAAAGTATATACCAAAATGAAAGCTTGGAAGGTTTTCTATAAATTTTTATACATGGTTAAGTTCCGTTATATGGATCACTCTTTGAGATAACGGTGTTTTTACGTACAAATTCGGGTTAATATTTTTTTTTAATTGCATTTGGTTCACAATGGGCTGATGGATTTAAAAAGCGTATATACCAGTAGAAAGGTATTTTAGAGCACTTTAAAATTATATACATATCGTTTATATCCGTGCAGAATTGTAGGAGTTATGCCCAGTTCAAAATAAAAGTTTTGAACCCCGTAACTCCGGAACCAAAAGAGAGCGCCGAAAAAACATTTGGCAAAAATTGTTGTTCTAAAAAGGGCTATTACCTCATGATTTTTTATTTTCATTTTCAACAGCGTTGGTATTCTTGACTTAAGCCAAAAAGCAAAAAAAAATTGCAAAAAACGAAAAATCGCCGAAAAACGAAAAAAATCACAAAAATGAAAAAAGTGAAGAAACCAAAAAAAATCGGCAAAACAACGAAAAAAAAACTTAAAATTAAACAAAAAAGCAACACGAAAAAATTGCCAAAATGAAAAAGGGCAAAAACGAAAAGGGTTATATGTGTATTCGTACGGAACCCTTCGTGTGCGAGAAAAAGTCTCACTTTACTGAATTTATTTATTTTTACCTATTTAAAAATTATAAAAATATAAGTATGTAGATATATATGAACATATAAAACTGTGAACAATTTTCAGGAATACTTACATATTGCATACATACATCATATATCAATAGCGCCGGCTTGTAAATATTATCACCGGCTCCACTAAAGACTCGGCCGTTCGGCTCAGATTTCTACTGTGTAGTTATGACAACACAATAAACACTGCGCACAAAGTCTTATTATATTAGGACTTTTTTGTTTGAAGCACAACAACAACGTTTTAAAACTATTGTAAAATATTAAGACATTATGACAATATGACTAGATAACACACCCGTTTGAATCCCCCAAGTATTTCGAAATGTTTCAAATAAAATATAAAATACTCTTGAGGCAAAGTCTTTTAAAAAGAAAATAAAAATAGGTATTTTGTATTTTCTATTTATACTCGTATTTTAAATAAAAGTATTTCGAAAAATGAAATGAAATGAAATAATATTCAGCATATTCCGAATAAAATACTCTCGGGCCTTTATAGCGTTTTCAAAATGTGCACATGTCTGAGAAATCTTTTACCACGTTCATCGGATTTGTTTGCTAATAACAGGGTTCTAAAAACGACTGATCCTCGTAGTTTCCGCATTTTGAAAGTTTACACCTGGGAATTATTTTAATTTAAAAGGATCAGTGGTTTTTAGAACCCTGTTATTAGAAAAAATTTTAGTTTATTGTAGATTGTAATTTTGAATTTCGTAATATATTTTCTTACATAGCAAAATATATGATATTGTCGTAATGTTGATAAAGGTTAAATTTTTTTGGCCAAGCTGAATTACACTGTACAACAAAATAATTTTGTTCTGGTAGAGGGCACCTTGTATCGGCGGTTTGAAAGTTTATAGCTGGAACTCATTTAAGGTAGAGGTAAACTTTTCGGCCGTTACGTCCGGATATTTTTAATATACGAACTAACTAAACCTTCCTTTGATAACTTACAATTCAATCAACCTGGATATTTAGTTCGCAATAAGGCGAAATAATATTAAAATTAATTTGCCTTGCCTCGAAATAAAATACGTAAAAATAATTGAATCATAAAAATCATTTTTACTTTGAATTTTTCAGATCATCAATTCCCCATTGACCTGACAAATGTTGCCAAAGATCACACCAATTTGGAGAATGATCAACTACAGTCCTTGTATAGACGTTTGTGTATATTAAATCGCTGTGCCAATATGCGTTTAGATCAATCTCATAAAACTCAAACTCCCCCGGTAAGAAATTGATACACATTTTCCATCCATTTTCAATAGTAAATAGTGGAACAATTCAAGCTATTATATAATTTATTTTGTGTCGTTTAGAAAGAGGATTCAGATGATGAAAATTTTGCTTTAAGCGAAAACTGGACATTCCAACCACATATACGACGCTGGTCGCGTATCGGTGAAATGGGTCTTGAAATACCGCCTGCCGCAAAATTAACCGCTACTGAAAAAACTGAATCATCTTCCAAAGAATCCAGTCCTGATCGTTTTGAGGATGACTCCTATGATGTGACTGGTACCGGTTTAACACTCGCTCTACCCGGTACTTACACCGATGATTCAGCTGATCCTGCTCTAAATGATGGTACCGATCTTAATTCTAGTCCCTTAAGAAGGACGGGCAGCGAAAGATTAAAAGACGGTGCTAAGGCAATTTTACGTAGAGTAGAATCTATAAAATCGAGACGACGAAAAAGACAAGGTCTAGTCTTAAGCGGTCAAGCTTTAGATTTATCACAGTTGGGACAGCGGTCAAGTATGCGAAAACCAGATGCTGTATATTCCACACCACCGTCACCGTCAGCGGTTAGTCCAATGCATGGTTTCAATAAGGGTCCACTGTTTTGTAATGAATTAAAGGTGCCCTCACAGAGTGACAATTTCTTAAGTCCAAGTCGTAATAGTCCTAAAAGGACCCCCACCACACCCAGATCCATGAGAGCCAGTCCCCTGCACTTTTTCACCAACACCATGCCGTATTTGAAAGAAGGTAAATCAGATGATTCCTCTTCGTACTACAGTGATAGTCAGGAATCTACCTCCACCACCAATAAATTGTCTTTACGTAAGACGCCTTCCAAGACACGAAGATTTTTGCAGCGTACGGGAAAAGTAGACGACATAGGAGCACATTCAGACTCAGAGTGTCATCAGGGTAGAAAATTGCTAATAAAGGATGCCAACTCCAATACTACAGAAATAAAAGTTAAAAAATTATCACGAGGAGGTTCTTTGAATTTAGGAAGAGATGGTAAGAAACGTGATGGTTTCCGTTCGGCCAGTTTTAGATCACGTTCAACGACGAGAAAAGAACCGAAATCAGAAGAGCCTAGTGAATGTGTAAAAAGGTAAAGAAACAAACTTTTAATGAAATTAATTTTATTTTCAAACATAGATACAACTAATGTTTACGTTTTCAAGAACCCCTGTTGTTAGATGGCATAGTTTCCAATTGGAGGAAAGACCCCACATGATCTTCCGTAAGTGTTTTTCACAAAAGCATGATCCACATTCCAATGAACATGGCATATTATTTGCGGCCATGTCTGCGGGCCAATTACAAATGATACGTAAATTGGCCCTAGTCACGCTTACGGGCTATATGGAACGATATTGCCCCACACATCGTTCGGGCTGGAATTGGGAGTTGCCGAAATTTATCAAAAAAATCAAAATGCCCGATTACAAAGATAAAAAAGTTTTTGGCGTGCCATTGTTATTGATATTACAGCGTTCGGGACAAACATTGCCAATTGCGGTAAGAGCTGCATTCCGTTGGTTACAGTTAAATGCTTTAGATCAAATTGGCCTCTTCCGTAAAAGTGGTGTCAAGTCGAGAATATTAAAATTAAAAGAACTCATAGAATACTCAGAATCAACAGCGGAATGTATGGATGTATTTGATACTCAGCAGGCATATGATGTGGCTGATATGTTGAAACAGTATTTTAGAGATTTACCTGAATCATTGTTGACGACGAAAATGTCCGAAACCTTTGCCGCCATATTTCAACGTAAGTTGTTCCTTTTTGTTTAATTTTCAACTATTAAAGGCCTTAAATGAAATTTAAATAAACATTTTAGATTTACCACCGGAAGTCCGTTTAGATGCTGTACAGTCTGCCGTCCTTTTGTTGCCCGATGAGAATCGTGAAATTCTATATGCCTTATTGGAATTTTTAACATTAGTCGCTGCCAATTCTCAATACAACCAAATGACTGCCAACAATTTGGCAGTATGCTTAGCCCCCTCCCTATTCCATAGCAGTATATCGACGGGAAGTAATTCTGTTACCGCTTCACCGCGGCGAAAAGGCAAAGGTACAGGGGTACCAGATGCCAAAGAACTGTTTGAAGCCAAAGCTTCTCATGAATGTCTATCATTTATGATAGAACATTATAAGCAAATCTATACAGCTCCCAAAGACAAGTTAAGTAAGTGTAAGTTTGGTTATATGGAAGAATCTAAACCTTTGCCGTTGGAAGCCTTAGGCGAAGGCATGCAATTTCATAATTGGAGGGGCTACTTATACGAAAGTACCAGTGCCACTATTAAAGAGGGAAGAGAAAAGTAAGTTTCATTTCTTCATTTACTTTATCTTGTGAAGAGAAAATTATTATTATTTTTCTTTTTACAGATCGCGAGGATGGATAACAATTACTTCCTTGGCTGATCCTAGTGTTGAAATTGCTTATAAAAAAGTGGGTGATGGCCATCCATTAAGGCTATGGCGTTGTATAACAGAAATCGAAGGACCTCCCAAGGATGTCTTAGATTACATTATACGCCAACGTGCCTCTTGGGACCCCAATATTTTACAAAGTCAAACCATTAAGAAATTTGACGATTGTACGGAAATATTCCAATTTGCTATCGATGGCCAACAGTGTACAGACTTTTGTGTTTTAAGGTAAACTGAATGTTTTACATGAGTGAATGTATAAATATTTCTATTCCATAGATCCTGGCGCACTGATTTACCAAGAGGTGCTTGTGTTATTGTTGAAACCTCTATAGATCATGCTAAGGCAAAGCCAATGTTTAATGCTGTGAGGGGTGTGGTATTGGCCTCTCGTTATCTCATTGAACCCTGTGGTAGTGGTAGATCAAGGGTTATGCATTTAGCAAGAGTTGATGTCAAGTAAGTTAGAATAAGAAAAAATAATACTAATAATAACAATGATTCTGGCAGAGGGCACCAAAAATACATATTCATATTGACGTTTTGGAGTGAGATCCATTTTAAGGGAGTTAAAGCTCCCCTTTTTGCACATAGTTATAGTGACTCGGGTAAGAAATCTTGCAAGTCTTACGTTTAAGGTGTAATATATGTTCAGTGGTTTGATATAAAACACCACAAGAAACATATATATGGAACATTTTGACCTTCTATATATTCGTTGTATAGCTCTTTTTGTACCTTTTTTAAAAAAAGAGGCTCAAAATTTCACTTCAGCTGCCCTATAGCGGGCAGAAATGTTCTACAAAATGTTCATCGTGGTGTTTTACATAAAAGTGCTAAACACATCTCATACTTTAATCTTAAGGCTTATAAGATTTCCAATGCCGATTACTAATTGTGAATAAGTACGAAATTCACCCATAAGCACATTTTAAGCTTTGAATTATTTCTGGCGTACAACTTAAGTCTGGATCTTGGGTGTCTTAAGGACCTATAGTAAAATTTTATGGCAAATATTTTCGTAGAACATTTTGGCCTACTACCTATCGTCGCAAAAAGGGAGTTTTTCCCCTTTTTAAAGGAAGCGATAAAAAGGCTCGTAGTGTTTTACATAAAAGTGTTCTATACATCGTACACCTTAAACGTAGCACAGAAAAAATTATCACCACAATATTTTCAAACAAAAGTTTGTCTAAAATAAAATTTAATTTTCAGCAAATACTCTTTACTGAAAAACAACAACGAAAACCAGTTTCTGTGTCGTAAAAAAACCAACTCCCATAACGACATACACATAAATACACCAACAATGATAGCAAAAGAAATGCGATGTTGGAATTCATTAATTAATATCAAACGTAAATTGTAACAAGTTTGTTTACTGACGATTTTGGAGTGAATCAGTTCCTTAATATTTTTGCGTTAATTCTCATTAATTTTTTTAGAAACTTTGGGTAATACAGAGCTGAAGACATTTAACAAAATGAAATTTCATAAATGTTCAATTGATGATTTAAAAATTATTTAAAACTTAAAATTATTTTAAAATAAAAATTTTTTACTAACTCAAACAAAAAGTTTATTTAATATATTATAAAAAAAAATCCAGTAAATATTTTTGTTTGGTTCAGTAAACAATTTTGTTTAGAATTGCTAAGTATTTTTAGACAAATTGTTTTACAAATTTAGACAAAATTTTGTTTGATATATTACAGAAAATCCAGTAAATATTTTTCTTTGATTCAGTAATTTACTTTGTTTAGAATTTGTAAATATTTTTAGACAAATTATATTATAGATTTCGATAATTGGTTTACTGAGAAGAACGGGGTTTCAATGAAAATATTGAGACATTTTTGTCTGTTCTTACAAATTTGTTTGTACGTCCGCTTCTAAACAAAATATTTACTAATTCATTGAATTTCTTTACTGAAAATGAAATTTAGTTTTTTCAATGCAAGGCTTACAAGAATTCTTATACCGAGTTAAAAGAGGTCGAGCTTTAACTCCCCCTAAAATTAGTTCCAGATGTAAACTTTCAAAACGTCAATACGCGCTTATATTTTTTGGTGTCCTCTATCAGAATCAGTCGTTGGAACCATATTATTTGTTTGTGTTGTAAATGGCGCTTGTATTAAAATAAAAATTGTAAAATTTTAATTTAAATGAAATTATACGTAAACAAATTTTACAATAGAAAAATATCGCAGTTTCTTATTTAAATTTCGTCTTTATTGTAGGGGTAAAACTCCAGAATGGTATAATAAAAGTTACGGTCATATATCATCACATTTCTTAACCAGAATACGTTTGGCTTTTAAAAATGTTGCCGAAGGACCAGAAAGTAAAGTCTAATGATTGCAAAATAATGGAACAACATCAGAAGTATAAATTAATTTTTACACAAAATATATCCTTTAAATATTTTAAGAAAAACATCACAAATCCTTACAATAACAACATGTTTGCATATTTAAAAGTGACATGTTGTTAAACCAACAAAAAGTTAACCAAAAGTACTGATTTTCATTCAAATATTTTGGATTTTACAAAGATTATTTTTTTGTATTTTTTATCATAGTCTCAAAAAAACCTTTTATTATTTGATAACAAACAAATATATACCCATATAATGTTAATTATAAATAAAATAAAAGAGTTATTTACAAGAATAGAGTAACCAATAATGTTATACAATAACTGTTTTATGTATGAATGGACCAGAAATTTCAAATTTTACTTAGATAAGACAAAGTACCCTCAAAAGCATTTTAATCAATGATAATTGTTTAGAAAAAGTAAAAAAAACTGAACTTTTGTAAATATTTTATTTCTTAAGATTTTTGTATAAATTTTGTATTATTTTCTTTGTTAATTTTTCTATAAACAGTGTATTATATAGTTAACAACAACAGTTTAAACACTTTTAAAATACTCAGTAACTGAAATATCACAACCTTAACTTATTTTATAAAACTAAAATAACTTTAACTATAAACTCCTCATTTCTTAGCAATCAGTAAATGATAATAATATACATTCAAACAGATGTATGTTTCTTCCTTTTTATTATGTTAATCTTATAACAAAAATGTACTAAATACATACTTATAGAATTTTTTTTATTGAAAAGAATGGCAAAAAAAATGAAAGCAATTTGATATGGAAAGCAAAAATTAAAAAAAAAGTTTAATTGTGTAAAGGAATTAAAAACTAGTCAAATTTTTTGTTTATAAATATAATATAAGAGCAAAAAATCTATAATTATAAAACTAACTTTGAATTGTGTAAAATAATACTAACCATATTGTTAAGTTTCAAATAAAATAACCACATGAATGGTAATCAAGGATTAATACAACATAAAAAGAGCTTGTATTGGTTTCATTTTAAATATACTATGAAAACAAAAACAACAACAATAATAATAATAATAATATTAACATCACTTTAAATGTTAAACAAAGCCCCTAAACAAATAAAAAAATATATATATTTAAACCAAACAAATATGATTTTGTACTTTAAAAATAGGCATCTACAAAGTAACGAAGATAAAAAGAAAGTATACCAAAAGAATAAGAATGGCCTATTATATTTAGCCGCAAAACTGTATTCCTCTATCTGTAAAAACTTCGGAGTTGCTAATCAATTTCCAAAAATTATATCCAATAAAACTGATCGACACGCATGTTTTAACCAAGTTGTAATATATGTGGTCACAAGCCTTAACCGCTTAAGTCGAGCTAGTTAATTAGCGACAATGATTTTTCTATTGTTAATGGATAGACAAAAGTCAGCTGTGCAGCCGTAGCACGTACTTTATGCCAGCAACTAAAGTTATTGTTCTACAAAAACATTGAAACATATAAACACTTTTATGTATAAATAACAATATTTCTGTTATTTAAAATTTTTTTAGCATATATATCTCAAAATTTTAAAGTTTAATGAAAAAAATTGTCTGTACATTGTTTGGCATGGACAAACTCATTTGTTTTTTTCCATTCCTCTTTGCGCTTTTCGCTTGCTTTTTTTAAACAGAGATGCTACACGATATCGAATAAAATTACACAATTGCACTATCGTTACTGCAAGCGACTAAATCTGTCGACAAATGTTGCGATTGTCGGATCGTTAAACGTTGCAGAATCCCGCTACAGGCATCTAAAGAGACTGAATATTCCAGGCATAGCAGAGTGACATTTCCGTTTATGTTTTTAATACCAATTCTACATCTTGTTCAGGAGCGAAGCTATGAAGTCTCAAATTAGGGAAATTTTTTGTTGTTTCTCATCCGATTTGATAATTTCAATATTATATTCCTGAATAAGATTTAAAGACTCATGTTTTGTTGCACACTTATCTTGTATAGTTAGTGAAAATTGAAATTTCTCAATTTTTCAAAACTTTTATCCAGTATTGTTCTGATATCGAATCCAAATATCAAGCGATTTTTAAAATGTTTCTTTTTTAGTTTAAGAACAAAATTTAAAAGCATCAAAAACGAAACAAAAAAAAAATAATAAGAGCTTGTGAGTGTAGGATTATTGATAGGATAGGGAAATTTCGACAAAATTAAGTTGAGTCGCAATAGAAATTAATGCAAAAATTTACATGAAAAAAGTCTTGTATTCTATTTGCTGATAAAAATTAGTTAAATAGCTGACGTTTCCTTGTAAGAAGCATCCACCTTCATAAGTGGTAAAAGTGAACAAGAACGATGATGAGACGGTGTACCTGCCTATCGAAATCAATAGTACTGATCCGTTCAGCTAATCTGATTTGAATATTCCAACACTACACTCTTAACAAAAATAATTTGATCTTACATGAATTCAAATATTGAACTAAAAAGCCGATATAACAAAATTTCAGACTTATACCTATTCAGTTCAAAGTAAAATTACGTAAATATAATTATTACTGCAACGGCCCGCGCAAAATAGTTGTATGCATGTTTAATACTCGGTTGGCGATCTGGAACTAAATACAGACACAATAACTGAAACAATTTAAAGCATTCGCTGCAGACAAAATGACTAGCATGTGGTTAGAAATATACTAGTTGCTTTTTGATTCAGACTAGTTTCCTATCTGTCCTATTTTCATATATCGAACTATCGATTTTAACATTAGGTTGTCATTAGGAGTCCAACTAGTTCATTTGTATATAGTTATATGCTAGTTGAAATACTAGTTATTGTAGAGTAGTGCGCTTACTAGTTTATTTATAGTTTTTTTTTATATATTAAAAAGCATTTGGTTCAACCGGGGTATGAACACACAGTCCTCATATTTCAAGGCATGTACTCTATCCACTGAGCCACTTTCTACTTATTATATTTAAAGCTAAAATTTTGTTTTATTTACTTATACCTGAAAATATGTCATTTATAAAAAAATAACTTGAATTACTAGCATCAATATAACTAGTAATATGACTCTTCAAAACTTGGTTTTTTGACTAGTATCGTTACTAGCTTAATTATAACTCGTAATATGACAGTACTTTTTTGACTAGTATCGTTACAACTAGTAATATGACTGTCCTAAAGAGACTAGTTATAAATTTATCTGCAGGGTGCATAAAAACTAACACACAAACAGCTTTGATTGTAGGTATTGATAAAGTGCCCATCAAAAGCGAAACAAAAAATAATAAGGGCTTGTGAGTGTTGGATTACTGATCAGATAGAGAAATTTTGGTAAAACTAAGTTGAGTCGCAGTAAAAATTATTGCAAGAATTTACATGAAAAAGTCTTGTGTTCTATTTGCTAACAAAAATTAGTTAAATAGCTGATGTTTCCTCGTAAAAAGCATCCACCTTCATAAGTGGTAAAAGTGAACAAGAACGCTGATGAGAGGGTGTAACGGCCTGTTGAAATCAGTAGTACCGATCCGTTATGCTAATCTGATTTGAATATTCAAACACTCCACTCTTAACAAAAATAATTTGAATTTACAACAATTCAAATATTGAACTAAAAAGCTGAAGTAATAAAATTTCAGACTTAAAAGCATTTAACTTGATGAAATTTTGTTGTCTAAGTTGAAAGATATTCAATTTTAAAGTTGGCAATTGGAAAAAATATTGAATTTTCGACAATTTTCGCTAAAAAAAAGGCAAAATTACTCTTTTACATAGTACATGCATATAAAAAATAAATTATTTTAGAACATATACCAAATGTATAGTTATCTGAATGGTATATTCACAGACATGAATCTACGTTCAAAAAACAATTGAATTTCCCACTGTAGCTGAACCTAAGTCCTTCCGAATTCGACCTATTTTGCATGAGAATTTTAAATTTAGTCCATATGTTACAAAATTCCAAAACTTGGATTTAAAAACAATTACAACTTTTGAAAGCCCTTATATTAAATATTATTAAATAAAGCAATAAAATGGTGAGTCGTATAAATTAATTAAAACTGAGAAAGAATTACAACGCACAAAAAGTTATTAAAAACATATGAATTTGGAGTGTTTATTGAAAAATGTTTAAGAATTTTTTAATTCGGTAAGAATTTATTATTCGTTACATGAAAATTGATTCCAAAAATTCAGGCGAGCGTTGAAAAAAGCAGACATTTCTCTAAAAGAAGAAAATATGTTACAATCGTAATAATATGAGTCGTAAATAATTTAATTCTATTAGACCATTTGCATAAAATTTTATTGTGAAGAAAGAGAAACACGTAAAAAATTGTAGTTCGTGACATTTCCAATTGTGTGGATTTTGTTGTGATAGGTTTTAATATCTGATTTCAATGTTTTTGTTATTGTTTTTGGATTTTAAAGGAGAAGAAAACTAAATTAGTTACAGCCAGGAGAGATCCAAAAACGTTAAAGAGAAAAATTAAAATTAGACGAAAACGAAATGTAAAAGGAGTTACTCTTAAAATAAAATATTTTACTTATTAATTCATTGGCTTTAACTTAAAGGCATTCTAACCAATTAAAATAAGGTGACATAGTATAGAAATCATATCGTCCTGAAGTGAGGTAACGAATGACAAAATTATTATGATAAACAAAACATAAAATACATGTGTTTTTTAGGAGACTGACAATTGCTTACCCCACGACTTCAAAAAGTTATTAATAATTGCGCGTAAAAAATATATTGAAAATTTACCCAAAATATTTATTTTAAAATTTTTGTTAAAGAGAAATTATGTGCATATAATGATTAAGTGCTTGATTTTAATTTTTTTTTTTTTGCAAATTTTCTATGTTAAATATTTGCACAAAGCAGGAATTGTTATTCTTTTGGGTGGCATCCCAGACACTTACAACTGATCTCTTGGGCAGCTGACATACTGTTCCCAGCAAACAATTAAGTAAATAAAAGACATAAAAAAAAACAGAAAGTCATTTTCTTAAGAAAGACGAATTCGAATAATTTGTTTATGCTTTCTTAACTATAATCGGTATATTTACATTTTAATTTGTCCACAAAACTTAAATTCGAACAATTAATGGAGAATAAGTCTATTTATTTACATACGCTGTACTATTATTTAAAATATTCTTTAAAATCTTTAAAATAGTATTGAGGTTTTAATTTGTTTAAAATAAATAATTTCACCTCCTTTTAATAAATAGCTGATTCTTATTTCAAATGCTTTTTTCGTGTCCGTTGAAAGTATGGTAAAATATTTCATAAATTAAATGCGTAAATTTTAACATGGAAACTGCCTTAGCATGATTTAGTACATATTTTTTTGTGGAAGACTGTACATTAAGTGTCAAAAACGAAGAACGAAAATGCTGTTTTTACTCTCTACATACAAAATGTCGTGTCCGTAATGCATGCTGTTGATTTGCCACATTAAGTAACTATGAATTTTTCAAAAAACGAGATTAAATTTGTAACAGTTTTAGAATGTTTGCATTTACTTTTCTTATTTTGCTCATAAAATTTTTCAAAATTGTTGTCTACAGCGTTGTGTATTGAGCATTCTGCTATTTCAGTACGCTTCATTACTTAGTTTAATTATTAAAATTGCTTTTACAACATACAATAAAATAACAGCATAGGTTTGTACTCCTAAATATATAAAAGTCTTGTGAACTTTGTTAAATAGTACATATTATATTGCAAAACGTTTAATCAAACCGATTGTATCAAAAAAAAAACTATTGAGTGTTATCGATATTTGTTTAATTTAAATGAAATTTTTAGTGAATAACTAAGGAGTTTATGTTGAAATATATTGAAGATTTTACATCTGAACTGTTTTAAATTCAAAATGTAGTGTGTGTTCTGAAAAACATATTGAATTCGTATAAAAATGTATTGAGCGTTACGTTAACAATATTCTTAAGTAAAATTTATCTATAAATTTTCAGACGTTAAAAAGATCAAATGCAGGGTAGAAACGATATAAAGAACATTATCGGTTTACAAATTTCGGGTACCTTCTCATTTATATTTATTAGTAATACTGGGTAACAAAGCAAAAAAAAAAACAAAATGTACGTTTAGAATCAGAATCAGCCAAATAGTAATTAAAAATTGTACAAATATTTATATTGCAAGTGTATGACCACCTTAGTATTAGAGAATTACAGGATTTTTTTTAAGAGTTCTAAAATGTTAAGATTTGCACTAAATAAATGCTAATGAAACTATGAAAATAATAGCAATTTACATAAATTGAATTTTAAAATTCTTTGCTGGGTTGTATATAAATATAAACATTCGAAAGTGCAATCGCATTGTATAATTATTTATATCGTTTTAGTTCTGTAAATAAAAATGGAAAAAGTCGTAACAAATGCTGATGTTTTATACGAAATTTTTCAATATCTAAATTTGGAAGAGTTATTAAAGTTGACAAAAGTGTGTCCGCAGTTTCGCACAGTAATCGTTGATTTTATATGGAAAAATAAATACAAACAGTTGGAGATTTGTAAAATAACTCAATATTTCGGATTGCTGCTAACAAATAATGTGGGCAATAGAGATGATAAAGACGAGGTTGGTTTTGAGTGTATTAAAGAGGACAAAGCCATATTAAACAGAAGAGATGTTGATAATTTTCTAAAACTGATTGCTAATAATATTAGAATGTTGGTACTTTACTCGCCAACGATAAATTACAAACAAATTAATGAGGAAAAAGAGGTCAAGACAAGCATCCCTTTTATTTACAGTCCGGTAGAATTCGGAGTGACATTTGATCGAAGATATAGTTTTGTTAATCTAACTACTATAACATTTCGACATGTTGTTATCACCGAAAGAGATTTAAGACTTTTGAATGAAAATAGCAAAAAATTGGAAAATATATGTTTGGACAACTGCTTTAACATCAATGAAAAGACTCTGGTTATAGGAGATGATATTAAAATACCAACTCTACAAAATATGAAGAGTCTTAAATGCTTTAAAATCATTATATTTGATACAGTAGAAAAAGATTTATCTTATGATCTGAGCAGTATATTCAGTAAGTTAAGCACGATGCAACTTATAATAAAAGTTCGAAACTTTTCTCTAATTGATGAAGAAGATAATGGAATTGGAATAGCAAGTAAGAGATTTCTGTACATTTCAAATCGCTGTGAAGAATTAACAATCGGATATTTTCGATCACAACGTATTTTTAGAAAATTTAATAATTTAATTTTAAGTAATTTCAAAAGTCTGAAAAAACTAGTAATGGAATCATGGTCTTTGATTTCTATCAATGAAGAATTTTTCAAAAAGCTTACGAAAACTTGTAGTCAACTGGAGTTTCTGAAATTGCAAAATTTTGAAATTAATAGTTTAGCTATCGTTTCCAGTTTAGATACTTTGATTTTAGAGAATTGTTCTGGCTTAATTTGGCGTGATGTGAAAGTAATGTTAAGTGATATGAAGTTGACAAAATTTTCCTTATTGGATACTGAATATATAGGAGTTTTTGAATATTTCAACGTTGCAGCAACTTTAAAACATTTGCTTGTAATCAATTGCCAGCGCAATCACTTAAAGAAGCTGTTTGATTTAAACAATGGACAAAACTTGAAAAATTTAACGTCTCTTGTATGGCACGATAATTTTGCACAAGTTCCCATTTATGTGGCAACAAGTTGTCCAAAACTTAAAACGTTAATAACTGAGCCCTCGTCGCTATTAATTAACAATTTGTATAGTCTAAGTTGTTTGGAGAAATTGACATTACGAGTTGGAAGAAAAATCAAATTCTCACGAATAATGATTGTTTTGAAACATCCAAATTTAAAATATTTTACACTAACAAAACTTGAAGGACCTGATGGTTACGATGAATACAATGATTATTTAATTGATTATGATATATACGATCAAGAAGTAATGGAATTTGAAGATAAAACTCTAAATTTAACATTTTTGAATATATCTTTAAATAATTATTTCAAAATTGTTCAGGAATTTTGGTTTAATCTGCTGAAAAATAATCCTAAATTAACAATTATGATACGCTACAATAGATTTCTTCACAACGATCATTCATTTCTGAAGTTTATAATTAATCACCGAATGTTTCCAAAGCGTTTAAGGTCTATTAAAGTCTGCGGCTACAGAATAGGTAATTTACGTTTTTTCTTTTTTATTTATAATTACATTATGAAATTAATAACTAATTTTTTTAATAGAAATAAAAGAGTTTAGAGACAATTTTGAAACTGCTGTTGAAAAAATCAAGTCATTTTCCAATATTTACAAAGATAATGAAGACAAAGGATATATTTTATTATAATAAAAGACAACTTATTTAACATCATCCTCAGGAAGCAAATAGTTTAGCTTTTAGCCCTATCGAATTTACTTCTAATATATTATTCACAAAGTTTGACTTTCTATATTCTTGTACATATTCGAAATTAAACAATTGTTAAAGCTAATTTTAGTCTATCCCATTAGCGGTTCGACTTCTGCAGAAAATTTTGTTATTGCTTTTTTAAAACTTACCATAAACTCATTACAACAGTAGCGCGATTCTGTAACTTTTATTACGATAATCGTATCGTTAAAATAAATATAACGAAGATTTATCGAATTTGTTATTCAGTAATATTTATAACGATATTCGCTGTCGGTCAACTAGCGACAATAATATTTCTGCTGTTAATGGATAGACAATAGTCAGCTGTGCAGTCGTAGCATGTACTTTATGCCAGCAACTAAAGGTATTGTTCTACAAAAATATTGAAACATATAAATACTTTTATGTACATATAAACAACAATATTTCTATTACACTAGTTCACAAATTTTTAACTTTTTGCGATCACCTCAAAAATGAAATATTTTATAAGGTAATTTGGAGTCACTGAACACGAATATGACATTCATATATTTCTCTTAAGAACCGTTTTCGAGATATTCGCAAAAAATTTGTTTTTTTGCAGTTTATAAGGCTATTTACAAAAATCCATATTCAAAATGTGTTGATCGGATCAAAATTCAATGAGTTACAGGTCTTTAGATTTGAAAAAACTTTGTTTTTTACATGTTTTTTTAAATCTACTATTTTAAGTCGCACCAGTAAGGCAAAATAAATTCTATAAAATTTATTTTAGACCCACATCTTAAAGAAAATTTTGTTCCAAATATAGCAAACGTAAAATTAGTTAGATCGGACTAAATTTGAGAAAGTTACAACATATTTAGTGAACACATCAAAATTTTAATTTGCATTCGTTCTTCCTCAGGTCAGTACGAGTTTTTGCTTCCATTCCATTGCTTTTACTCGTTTGCAAAAGAAAGGTCGACATATCGCATATCAAAGTTACCAAAATTATGTGTAGTTTTCAACCCTGTATTCAGATTTTTATAATTAAAATTTTTATGAAAGACTTACGGCAAAACAAGTGGAAAAATTGTGCTATGTGGTGTTTTGTGCATATTACATTTTTTCCTAATTCTATAAAATCGTTCATTATTGATATTTTCCAATGAAATTTTGCAGTTATATAGGAATTTATGTGAAAACTATGACTTGTTTCTCATAATTATTAGAATTCCTAAGAAAGTTCCAATAAATCTAAAAAATAGGTAGCTTTCAAAAGGGTGCATTTCGACCAAAAATTGTAAATTCGATTAAGTTGTTTTTCTAAAATCAGTTCTGTGAAGACACCTTTTAGACATGTATATAATAATTATTTGATCCTTGAGAAAAAAAAATTATAGAGAAAACAATTATGGTGCTTTTTTGAGCAAAAATTGTCATAAATTCAAAATTTTTCAATTTTCAAATTAAAGATTGTATATTTTCCTACTCTGAAAGAATACTTCCATCAACTATTTTTTTAACTATTCGAAATTTTGTCATATAAGTAACAATGAGATAATTGTGACAATCGGTTGTTATTTGGATCCGATATCTTAAAAATACTGGACCAAGGATTTGAAAAATTTAGAAATTTTAATATTAAAATGAGTGTACCTCACTAACTATACAAGATATTTATTTAACCAAAGACTTTTTTAGAACTTTACAAGGTATATAAGGACACAAAAAATTTTTGGAATCGAGTGAGAAACAGACAAGTGTTGAAAAATTTTACATGACCGAAGTGCACTACTTTGCACTTCATACCTCTGAACCTGAGAAATATGGGATGCTCATCTTCCTAAATTAAAAAAGAACACTCCTTTGATATCACCATGTAAAATTTTATACTGATCGGACTAGAGTTAGAAATGGTTGATATATTTCCAAAATATTTAATTCTGCCCCACTGGCATTTTTCTTATACTCATACTCCATACAAATTTTTTTTTTATTAAAATTCAAAATCGGTTGTTTTCACTAAATCTATTGTAACTTTCTAAATTTTTGCCCACTGTTAACAATTTTACTTTTTGTACGTTGGGAAAAAAATTTTATTTAAGAGATGGGTCAAAACAAAAATTTTAAATTTTTTGTTTGCTTTAATGGAGCATTTCAAAATGGTGAATTTTGAAAAAACGCAAAAAATTTAATTTTTTTCAAATGTAAAGGCTTGTAATTCAGTGAATTTTTATCTGATCAACACAGTGTAAATATGTACTGAAAGAGGAAAAACATATCTATGCAACAATGCCAAACTTATTCAATTCAAGTAAACAGTACTCAAGATTTTTTGGGATATCTTTATAAACTGCAAAAAAAACTAGTTTTTCGCGAATATCTCGAAAACGGTTCTTAAGAAAAATAATTTAATGCCATATTCGTGTTCAGCAGCCCCAATTTAGCTTAAAAAACATCTCATTTTTGAGGTGCATTTTTTGTGAACCAGTGTTATATAAAAATATTTTTAAACTTATATTTCTCAAAATTAAAAAAATTAATGAACATAATTATCTGTACACTGTTTGGCATGGACAAATTCATTTCTTTTTTCCATTCCTCTTTGCACTTTTCGCTTTTTTAACAAAGATGCTACATGATATCGAATAAAAGCACACAATCACACTATCGTTACTGCAAGCGACTAAATATTTCGACAAATGTTACGATTGTCGGATCGTAAAAAGTTACAGAATCCCGCTATAGGGTACCATTTTCTGCAGAAGTCGAACGTTTTATGAGATAGTGTCAAAAGGCTATAAGAGTTTATATTTTGTAAAACTAATTTTTAAATAAATAAATTGTTAATGTAGATTTCAAAACAGCTAACGTGTGTATTTGTTGTATCGTCAAAATTTGAATTTTTGAGGAATGGTAGTCTTCCATGTAGTTTATAAGTTGAAAACGGGGCCCTCTTGAGGTGGGTGGTACTAATGGTACAAAAAAATATAACCAATCTACGTTAAAGTAGCAAAGCTGATTTTTACATGTATTGTATAAAATATTGGTAAAAATAAATCTTCAGCATTGCCAGAGCCGTTCCGTGGGCCAAAACTTCCGCCAAAACCTTTAAAAAAATCTATAAGAAATTATGTAAAGTGCATCGCTGTAGCAAACCTAATTTCTATGCATACTTATATGAAGGTGTAAGTGCTTAGCATCCTAGAGGAGTTTTGGAAAAATTCTATTATTTTATATATTGCCTATCATATCGTTTATATAATACTTTATATAATGAAAGCAACTATCAATATATATTGTTTTGCTGCCATTTGTCGTTATCGGTAGCAATTATGTTTGCACTTATAACAACTGTTATACAAATTTCCAAACGAAGCCATTCATAAAAACAACCAGTCAGATGTTGCCAGATAAAAGAGAGTCGTACAAATAAAGCATAGCATAGTTTCAGGGAAAAGGAAAACAAAGGTGGGAAGATTTGCTTTTGCAAATTATAAACAAAGTGTATGACACATTTACAGCTTTATATCTTTACGCAAGTGCTTAATTTCAAGCTTTAATACAGAAAATTAAAACACGTTAAGTTTAAAATATTTTTAGACAAATTTGTTTTGTACACAAATGTGCAACAAAAAAACTTGTTCTGTTACGAAAAAAAAATTAAAAAAACTATTCTGCTATCATTCTAATCCAGTGGTGTCCAAACATACACTATCTTATTCTATTTTTGTGTATGTGCTCCGCGGCTAAACATAGACGCTACGTCTCACACTCAGTGTACGTGTGTTAATGTTAAAAAACAGCCTATGCACGAGCGCATATGTTATTGATAGAATGGCTGCCACTGTTCTTGCCAAAATAGTTGATTGGCTGAGTAAGTCGTAGCTGCCCTCTGGCTAAATTCAGGCTATGCCAAAGGCCGTCTAGGCAAACAAATCTTTACTCAGCGAAGCCAACATCCGACATACCTAGAGGTGGAAACCGTTAAGCTGGCCAAAGGTTGGCTAGGCACAAATCCCTATTCAGCGAAGCCCCTACTATTAATTTTTAATAGCAATTCGAAATAATGTCGGTGGACATTAATTCCGTTGCAGAAAGGAAAAATCGTTAATGGACATTATTTCCATGGACATTATTGCATGTCATCAGTAAAATTTTATATGCCTATCTTTTTTGATTTATTCATTTTCACATATATAGACAATTTTTCTATATATGTTTTTTGGAATTTGTTAAAACAAATTTGGATATACATAGTTACAATTCAAATATATGTATATTTCCAGAACACTGTACACTTCATCCTCAAGGCGTTACTCATTGTCTTCTTTCTTGGAACACTTTGTATGGTAATTAAATTTATTCTATATTTACATTAAAATTTATAAATCGAAATAACGCCCCCAGATTAGTTTTTGGTGGACTTAATTATTGAAAAAATATTCTTTCAACACAATTTATTCGGATAAATATGAATTGATTGAATTTCATGCTACCAGAATGAAAATAATGTTAGCTTTTCATACTGACTTTAAAGCTTCTCGAAAAAAATCATCGCTCATCAAACATAGCCAACAAAAGCGCCAACTGCTTTATAAAGCACCATGTCGCCAATCGAAAATTAACGTCAAATAAATTTTAAAATCGCCACACCTGACAACCCTGAGTACCTGCTGAATCAAGCGTTCTGTTCTTCGTTTAAAAATTCCGTGCTTAGCACCTCTTTTCTTATTTTTTCAAAACTGTGTGCAAGTCTTTTCATCTCAGACAGCCGGTATTTTCATCTCATTTAACGTTGGGCAGTGTATTTGTTTATTTATGAATAGATAATAGCTTTAATGCAATTTATGGTATTTTAAAATTAATTACATCCAACTTGTTTTAATTTTTAATTAAATAAAAAAGAATTAATAAATATCATGACATAACCCAACAGTAGAACGGACGGACATACATTAAGCAAAAATAATTAATAATAAATGAAACATAAATACGAGTATTACGTATATATAAATAATTATATTTGTACAAATATACATAAATATCAAGCCATAACCGCAGCAAAAGCTTCACTGACATAATTTTCGAACTTCATTTTTTGACAAAAATTATGTCGGCTAAGTTGTTTTGCATTTCTGCCTGCTAATGAGAAATATCGCTTAAAATGTTAAATAGGAAAATGTAACCAAAATCAAATAAAAACGTTTAATGGCTAAATTAATTTTTTTTTGACAAACAGAATGAAAAACGCCTATACATACTTGGGCAGAAAATTGCTAAATTGCCAACACTGGCAACAATGTATGAATAATAAAAAAATAATAGATCAGAAGATTAGCGGAAATACAATTTAATACATATTTAATTTTAAAATTAAAAATGTATTTCCACTTAAATACAAGTACGAATTCATTAGGGAGGCTTCCATTTTTTTTCCAGATTTTCTTATAACCACGTAATATATATATATATATTAAACATTTAAACTGAATAAAAAGGCCACAGTAAAAATAATACTTGGATTTAAGCTAGTTTGCAAGCGGAAAAAGCAATATTGTAGCTTACTTGGAAGCAAAGGCCATTTTGTTGTACATAACTGATTTGGAATTCCGCAATACAACATGCATGCTTCCTGTAAGTTAGTTATGTAGCGCAAGAAAAAATACCTTTCCAGTATCCACTGTTTCCTTATCTTCATATAACTAAGATGTTTAGTAAGACTATATTACTACTGCTTTTTATTAGACATATGCACCGCTCACTTGATTTGCAAAAATCAGGCATGATCTTGAGTAACTTTTAGTTTAAGTCACGTAAGCGTGCATAAAATAAATAAATCGTGAATATGTGCATGAAAAGGTACTAACGATCTCATCTCTACTTTTCATGCTCTAACTTTAACGATTTTAAAAATTTTTGCCCATTTTTTATAGCTTTTTTTTATCAATTGAAGTTATTAATTTTTTAGTCCAACTGTATTAAAGCAAGCGATATAAGCTTCGTACACTAAAAGAATTGTGCTTCATATAACCAATGAAACAATTGCGTAAGCTTTTTTCCTTAATCCAATAACAATTTCGAAGATCCAATAAAAATTTCATTAATATTGTAAAAGAATTTCGTTGGTTGAATTTTTATAAAAAGTTTCATTAAGTATTTAACTACATTCACGTTGACAGGTAAAAGTTGTTTTGCACTGTAGCCCAAGTTCATCTAATGTAGACCACTTAAAGTTCTCTATTGCACATAATTGGTCCAAACAACCCACGTTCATATAACGTAGACCAGTTAAAGTTCTCTACTGCACAGAATTGGTCTAAATAACCCGAAAAATAATCGTATACTTTTCTTTAAAGATTTTGCTAATAACAATTGCAAAATAATCGTAAATAAAAACAAGAGGACATGAAAAGAGCCATAGATGATACAGGGAAAAAATCGCCAAAAAAAATTTTCAAAGAAAAGTTTGTCTAAAATTAAATTTAATTTTTAGTAAATATTCTTTACTGAATCAGAGAATTTTTTGTTTTACTTTTATTTGGGACGCAAGGACCAAAAACAACAACAAAAACCACTTTTCTGTATCGTAAAAAACAGCCCCAATGATGACATACATGTCAATAACAACAACAATGATAGCAAAAGGAATGCGATTTTAACAAGTTTGTTTGCTGAAGATTTCTGTGTGTATCAATTTGTTAATGTTGTTGAATTAATTCTCATTCGTACTTTTAGAGTCTTTAGATAACCATACAGAATTGAGTACAGTTAACAAAGTAAAATTTCATAAATGCTTAATGAATGATGATGTTATTATTTAGAACTAAGACAAAAAGTTTATTTGGTTACAAATTATTTTATAAATTCAGACAAAAATATTGTTTGATATATTACAGAAAATCCAGTAAACATTTTTGCTTGATTCAACAAATTATTTTGTTTAGAATTTGTAAATATTTTTCCACAAATTGTTTTATAAATTTGGACAATTTGTTTACTAAAAGAAAACACAATTTTCAATGAAATTGATTTAATAATTCATTGAATTTCTTGACTGAAAATAAATTTTCTTTTCTGTGTACGTAAAGGGGACCCACACGATAACAGCATACACGCGCAATAAAGTGTTTGTGCCAGTGGTTTAATTGTGTATGAGGATTTTGCGTGATTGTACGCTTTTCTGTAGCTATATCAAATAGAGTTTAAAATTTTGCTGATGTTACCAGTTCAGTTGCGAAAAGTTGTCAAAGAGTAAATATTAGGATAAAACACATTTAGTTGAATAAATTACTCATAAATTAAGCAACAATATCTAATAAAATGAAACTGTAAGAGTCGTGTCTGTACTTGCAATATTTTTTTTTATTTTAATGGTGACGTAATCGTATGGAACACAAAACACTAACTCTTGGAATTTTCGCATGTCTATCTGTCCATCTGTCTGTCTATTCAAACACGCATCACGCAAAACCACTAAACGGATTTTTATGAAAATTCCTATGGAGGTACTTTCGACTCCTGGTTCAAACTTAGGATACTTTTTACCGCAATAAAATATCTCATTTCCAAGTTAAAATAGAAAACACTGTAAATACGCAATTTGACTAGGGTTGTCATCGCTTAATTTATAAAAAGAGGACAGCAGAGGAAAAAAACCCGGACATTTGCTTAAAAAAGTAGGACTTAAAACAAAACGCAATTAATTTTTTCCCAATAATTTTACTACCAATAAAATCTAAAATACATATCGATGGTGTTGCGCAAAAGGGGCCAATCTCGCAACATTTTACATAGCAGATTGGCTCTTTTTGCGCAACACCATCGATGTGTTTCCATTAAGTTGTTCATAAGTATGTATATAAATGCACATTTGAGGACACATATTTGCATAAATCGAAGTTTATGCTCTACATATTTTTAAATAAAATGCAAAAAGCACTAACTAACTAACGAAAAACTCTAATCGGCTTCTTAATAAATTGCGATGTATTTGACCAACACACATATTTACTATAAAAATCAGATTGATCTAAATAGCGATATAATTAAGAATATATTAAAGGCCAATTACACAAATTAGTGTATTTATTGCTACTCTTGTAAAATTATGAAAATGTCAGTTAGGGCGTTTCGCGTTTCAGATGAAGATATATATATCAGGACTTCAAACATAATTTAAAATGTTGGGAAAAAATTTTTTAAAGTTATAGTTTCGTCGTTTATAATTTTCAAAAAAAAACTTTATAGCAGAAGAATTTATTAAAAAGTAGTTCTTCATCAACTGAGAACCTGAAGTTAGTTAAGAGTTCAATAGATTACACATCAAATATCTCTAACGGTAGGGCTACCAACTTTCATTGTTTGGTAAAAATGTCTAATTTGTTCATAGAATAAAGATTATGAACTCTAAAGAAATCAGAAAGCAATGGGAATGAAGTAAAATAATCCAACTGTAACACTGGGAATTGCTGTGATAAACAAGTTAGTTGACAACAACCTAAGGGATTTAATCTTCGTATTCAATTTTCACGAAAAGTTTGTATTGGGTGTTTTTTATTGAGGTATAGAACTTTAAGTTGGCATCAATTTTTTAACTGGCGGCCATTTTGTCAGCTGTCAAGTGATTAATATTTAGTTTGGTTTGCCATTTTATCATGAACAGGTTGACAAAAGAACAACGCTTGCAAATCGTGCAAATTTATTTCGAAAATAATGGTTCAGTTCGCGAAGTTCAGTTCGCGAAGATGAGGCTCATTTTTGGTTGAATGGCTACGTCAACAAGCAAAATTGCCGCATTTGGAGTGAAGAGAATCCACATGAGACCCTTGAGACGCCATTACATCCACAAAAACTGACTGTTTGGTGTGCTCTATGGGCTGGTGGAGTCATTGGGCCATACTTCTTCCGAAATAATGCTGGAGAGTCAGTTACCGTTAATGGAGACCGGTATAGAGCCATGATAACCGACTATTTTGTTCCCAAATTGGATGGCATGAATGTGGATGAGTTGTGGTTCCAACAAGACGGCGCTACATGCCGCACAGCGCACGTCACAATCGATTTATTGAAGGAAACATTCGATGAGCGCATAATTTCGCGGAATGGACCTGTCAATTGGCCACCAAGATCGTGTGATTTGACACCATTGGATTATTTTCTTTGGGGATATGTGAAGTCGCTCGTCTACGCCAACAAACCAGAAACGTTAGGGGACTTGGAAGCCAATATTCGTGGCGTTATTGCCAACATACGGCCCCATATGCTCGAAAAAGTGGTTGAAAATTGGACCTGTAGAATTGGCTTTATTCGAGCCAGCCGCGGCGGCCACATGCCCGAAATCATATTTAAACATTAATGGCATAAAATTATCCTTCCAATAAAGCCAAATTGATGGACATTAAAACGATTTTCTTGTGTTTTATTTCAATTCGAAGTTCTATACCTCTATAAAAAACACCCTGTATATATAAGAGTTGAAATCACACTCAACAGAGCCACCTAGGCTGACCAGATCCAAGTTGTGAAAAGCTTGACAAATAGAGAAAAAAAGCTTGATTTAAGAAAAAATCTTGACACTAACTTAATGATGTGCAAAGCAATAAAAATTCATTCATTAATCGACTTCGAAAAATGGAGAAGGTATCAATTCGTTTGCATTTTATTATGTATTCACTCAGCACTCCGATTAAATTTGGGCTGATTCTGTACCTTAATTTGTTTGCAAAAACTTTCACAAATTTTAAATTTTCATTAAAACTAATTTATATCATTAATTGGGCAAATGACATTATTTTCTTAATATACAAAACGCATTAAGAGGAATCGAAAATACAACGAAAACAAATTACATGTCGAGCCTGTGCTGGAATAGAGTCATAACTTGAAAAATTTTATTTTTGTGTTAATACTGTAGAATCACTCATCATATCATTATTTATGTTGTGTGAAAATTTCATACAAATATTTTGTATACTCAACTTTTGAGAGAAGAATAACATTTTCTTTTACCATTAAGTTGTTAGTAAATTCAAAACAATTTTTTTTTAATTCTGAGTCTATGGTAGTAAAGGCTCGATATGAAGTTTTCGGTTTCCTTTTCGTCTTTTTTTTAATTATACCATATTTACTCTTTAGAAATATATTTGGAATGAATCGCTTAATCTGCATATAATTTATCATTTATCTATAGACCCAAGGAATTTCCATTAATATGTAGCTCCAAAGGCAAAAGTGTTTTATTTTTAATAAAGGTCTCTGGTTTGCAAAGAAAAAGCCCTTGGAGAAATATTTTCATTATAATTTTTACTTTGTATTCATATAAAGTATTATGTGTTAAAATTCATTAATTAAATTCTAACGCTAAAATAGCTAATTGAAGCTCGTGCACAAAATTGTGCACAGAATAGAATTTAATTTTTACCTTGATAAAAAGCTTTTTAGCTTAAATCTTGATAATAGTGCATTTACGAGATTTTGAGCCAAATCTAGTAGCGTTTTACTAGATTTTTCATACAAAACGAGCTCTACTACGCCACTAGATTTTTACAAAATCTGCTAAAATCTAGTAGTACTTGGTTACACAACGGTGGTTTTGCTCATATAGTACTAAAAAATACTACGGTGTTCCAGAACAAATACTTTATAATGTGTGCGCAATAGTTGTTTTGCATTTGACGGGTCTTTTTTTTCTATGCAGTTTGACATTTCAAAATAAAAAAGGTCAAGCAACTATCTCTGGTATGGAAACGAAATCTTGATAAATGTCAAAAAAGCCTTGTGTAAACGGTATAGATTTCGACATAGATTTCAATTGAAATCTACCAGATTTCGCTCTGATGTAAATGTAGTATAAGCCTTAAGAAAGCTTGGCAATCAAACCAAATCAAGCCCGTCTGGCAAGCCTAGAGCGAGCTCACAATTAGTTAAGCACTGATGATGGAAGTGTAGCGGCTTCCGAAAGTAGCGCTGCTATGTTCTGATGTGTGCGTAGAAAAATTCAGTTGATGTTAATATTTTCCTTGTTCCTTGGAATATTAATCATGCCTGATTATTTCTGAATATATCGTTACGAACCTTAGCCTAATAATCAATTTGCATTCGCAAGCAAATAACTTCGAAATAATCATATTAAATAAATTATGAACTCTGGCTTAAATCTATATTACTTTGGCCCTTTTTACGGAACACCATCACAACTCTCATGGACAGTATTATACAAACATAAGCTGGACATCTAATACCAATTATGTATTTCCCTCTTTAGCTTTGTTTTAAATAAATTCAATTTTTCAAGCAATACGAGCATAAATATAAAAATGTAAATATATAAATGTAAAACAGACACTTTACGCGAATATAAGCTCCATTTTTAAGTCGGTAAAAAGTAGGACTTTCCCGGACGCACATTTTTTTCCCGGACAGAGACCACAAAAAGAGGACAGTGTCCGGGAAAAAGAGGACGGATGACAACCCTAAATTTGATTAACATAAATGTCACTGGAACTTAGAAATATGTTTTTCTTTTTGTTTGACGTGGCACAGTGATTCCAATTGGAAATAAGAGTAATAAATCTGTATCTTTGAAATTTCTGATCCGACTACAAAACGATGTATATAAATATCATAGAGGGGGCCGCAAACTTTCAGACTATTAAAATTTGGACCACCTTTTTGAAAGACACGTTGAGCTACAGGGTGTCAAATTGGACTACTAATATTTTCGAAGATATTTGTCTTTTAATTTTAAAATTTTGGTTTTTGGCCTCGACTTTGTTCTCCATTTCGTCAATATCTCCGGTAATAGCATAGCTAAGATTTTCCACAATATGACAACATGCAGATATTGACGAAATAGAGAAAGAACAAAGTCGAGGCCAAAACTCAAAATTTTAAAATTCAAAGCCAAATATCTTCGAAGATATTAAAGGTATCTTAATAAAGTAAACTGTATTTTTTTATCTGTTTATAAATTTTACACGAAGTTTAAATTAAATTGGATAATATTTTTAAAAGTTATAAGTCCGACAAGATTTTACATGCCCTAGGTACTCAAATTTGACACCCTGTAGCAGAACGGGTGTTTCAACAGGGTGGTCTGAATTTCAACAGTATTAAAGATTTGGTCCTCCTCTGTGATTTTTACATACATCGTTTTGTAATAGCATCGCAAGTTTTAAAGATACAGATTTATTACCAATTTTTTTGAATTGGAACCACTGTGCGTTGGTGGCACTGTTTGCCTTATATAACGGGAACTTTAAACAATATATAAGGAACTTTATATTATTATATTTTACGAATACCTTATAGCTATAAAATGAACTTTAAGCACGTGAAGCGGCAGGCACCTCCAGTCAATACTAAATGCAGTGCGCAATAGGTACAACATTCATATTGGTGCAATATTGCAATAGGTGCAATATTGCACCATAGTGATGAGTTTTGAGCACAATTTAGCATCACTTATTTATGCCTGTATGCTGAAGCAGTGTATGCACTGCTTAACATTCAGTGCAAGCAAAAGTTTAATGACAGTATTTATTATATGAAGTTACAAAATTTTATAATATTAATGAAATTTTAATTTAATAAATTTAGCACTTTAATTTCATGAAAGTTTACCACCCTAATAAGCATAAAAAATCCATTAATACACTCTTACAAACAAGCACATGAATCATAAATAGTACCATTAAAATTCAATTAACATGTGATGTTGCTGATGTTTATGAGAACGATGATGATGACGTTGCACAGTCCGTTGTACTTGTTGTTTTTGATAATTTCAGATAGTGTTGGATTTTATTATTGCATGCATTTACTATATTTAGCAGTCTTTTAAATATATTATTTTAATATACATTCTATTGAAGTAACTTTTAAAAATAAATTTAAAATTTATATGTAGAAGTTCAAAACATGTTTTTTATCTGGCCAAATAAAAATTGTAAATCGCGATGCCACAATTTAAAATTTCACTTTGCCTCTTTAATTTTAATAAATACATACTTTAAGGTATCTGAAATATTATGTGTACCATACCATCAGCAACTATACATGAACATATTTACTACATATTTTCATTTAGTGCTGCATGCAGTTGTTGCTAAATGAGGTTTCAAATTAATTTATTAATTAATGCAATCAATTCTTATGACATTTTGCATTTTGAACGTTAATGTTGTCTAAAATTACATCTATTTATACATTTATGGAATAATACATTCATGAACATACATATCGTCACCGAAAATGCAAAAAGCCCTATCTAACATTTTAAAAGTTTAACAGGAGATGCATACAACTTTACATGAAAAAATATATTGACAATTAGTGGAACATTTTACAATAAATATATAAATTTGTGGGTCCTTTTTAACTTGTATTGTAAGACTTTGCACTAATTGCCAATATAGCTTACATTTAAACAAGTTTTATGCTTCTCCTATAAAACTTTTAAAATGTTAGATAGGACTTTTTGCATTTTCTGTGACGATATATGACTTTTAGCTATTAACATTTATTGTACACATAAATAAACGAACGAGTATTTAATAAATTGGCTTAAAGTTTGAATAGTAAACGTACAAAAAATTGTATCTGCTCATAATAATAGTTGCTGAAAATATAAATATGGTATTATTAAAATCAGATCTAGTAATGTCACTTTATTTAGATGTTAACTTTTTAAAGTATGATTTAGAATAGTTATATAGGACTCATAATCTTGGGGTGGCGTATAGTTCTCAAAGCAATTGGAAGAGTGTGGCAAAGCCATCATATTAATCAAACAATATTTAAAAATTCATAAAAAATGCCCGTTTACTACATCGCTAACATTTTTTTAAACATAAGACGATTACTTTTTTTAATACATTAAACAATTAAGTTTAGTACAGTTTTCATGCAGGTAAATGAAATGCTTCTGAAAACTTGATTATTTTTAGAGAATCTGGTCTTATGGCCTCATTTTAGAGTGGGCTTATATTAAATACATATATCTAATCATAAAGCCCTTATCGATAAAAAATGGGGGACTGTCAAAAAAAATGTAAAAATGTTCAACTTAAAATTGACATTTCAAGCTTGAAACATTAAAGTGTTGCCAAGTTAGCGGTTTATTCACGAATTCAGCAACTTAGCGCCTCTTTTTTCAACTTTTTTTCTTTTGTCGTTTTATTATAAATAAAAAGTAGGCAGCACTTAAAGAACCCATTACGTTTTGCCTACATTTTGTATAGTTGTTTCTTTCTATCATTTGCTATTTCTTTCTTTAAATTCTATAGCAAAACAATGCAAGAAAAATTTAGTGTCATAAGGGCTTAATGCATTGAAAGAAAAACTTTTTAGAAAACTACGCATTTTTCACAACGAACACTGGTTTGGGAATAAAACTCAAATAGAGATACCATCAGGGAGCAAATGGTTGTTATCGTTGGGGAAATAGTTTCCTTTACCTGTCAATTCTCAAATTTTATCGCTGTTACAGCTCATATCAGATGTTGAACAGTGCATCCAGCAGATTGACGACGACAATAATGAAGAAAAAGAAACATCCAGAAATAAATTGGCATACGGTATTGCACAATTCAAGAGAAATATTAAAAACTCGCCAAAGAAGAAACTCATTCTTGCGGGTTTTAAAAATAAAAGTTTTTGAAAAAACACCGAAGCATAATTGTAACACAAGCAGACAAAGGTAACAAAATAGTTGCCATCAACAAACACGAGAGGCTCTTAGAGGACAGAAACACGTACCGCATTATCAGAACAGACCCTAATTTAAAACTCATAAAAGCCAACAACACAATAGTATCCCAGTAAAAAAGTTGCTTCCAATAAAGCAGGTTTCTACTACTATGGAATAAAAGTAGCGCTGACAAACCTGCTGATATCGCTGCTGATTTTTGCATGGCAAGTTCCCGGATTGGACTACTACAATTTTGCTCACAAAAGCGCTTTTGAAGCGCTGAAAATCATCAACATTTTCAGCACTAGAACTGAAAATATCTGAAAAAAATGGTTTGATGTGGATTGACGTCGTTAACGCCATTTTGAATTTTTCTTATATCATTTCTTTATTTATTTTTAATAATTTCATATCTTTGTTATTTTAACTTCAACTAGTATCGAACTAAGAACCTTCAGGTTTGAAGTCCAACGTACCAATCACTCGACCAAAAACACTATTGCAAAACGGCACCAAGAAACACAACTAAACTTACTCTTCATTCCCGCTTGAGTCCCTTCTTTGGATCAGCACTATAAAATCAGCTTTTTGTGTAGTTTGTGTACGAAGCTTTTGTATAAGTAAAAAGCAAATACTTTTCTCGCTTCAAAACCTGCATTGTTGTGACGCTATGAAATCAGCTTCTGAACAAGCTCATATTTTAAAGCGAATTATAAAGCGCTCTATTCCTTTAGTGCTTCAAAAAACATGAATTTTTTTACTGCGACTGGTCTTATATAAAAAAGAACATATAGATAGTAGCCAAAAACTAAAGATCTTTTGTTCTGCAGCGAATGCTCCTAGAATTTACGGATTACCTAAAATATATAAAAAAGGCACTATAGGCTGCGACCTATAGTGTCATCTCTCAAAGTTTCATGTTACCAACTAAGCAAATTTGTGGGAAATATTCTTAAAAATATAGTTTCGGAAAATTTTAATGTAAAAACTCATTAGAATTGAAGAAACAAATTAAGAACGTTAAACTTGAAAATAACGACTTGTTTAGTGTCATTTGGTGTCGTTTCTTTTTTCACCAATATTCCGTACACACTGCGATAAACAATATAATGGACAAATGGCATATAATAAAGAGCCATACCACGATCCCACGCTTAAAATTTCTGGACAGTTCTGTCTTTATGAAAATAACTATTTTATCTATAACCAAAAAGTTTACAATCAAGTCGTTGGCATGCCCATGGAAAGTCCCTGTTTCCAACAATTGCCGATATCGTTTTAGATAATTCACTTGACGTAGCAGTTACTGGACTTTCTAAGAAAAACATTAATAATAAATACGTAGCCAAATACGTTGATGACATTCTAGCTATAATAAACATTGACGACAAGGATGAAATACTGAAACATCTTAATGGATATCACCCAAAAATTAAGTTTACCGTGGAAATTGAATCAAGGGGAGAAATGGAATACCTCGATAAAAAATTATACAGGAATAATGATACAACAACATTCGGCTGGTACTCAAAAAATATTTCATCAGAAAGAATTATCAACTTCAACGCCACTCAACCCAAAAACCAGATAATAAACACGACCAAAAATACAAGCAAAATTGCCGTATTTGGTGTGAAGAGCAGCCAGAAGCAATGTAAGACATGCCAATGCATCCCGAAAAATTTTGCTTGTTCACGTATTCCTTCAACCGGGAATGAGCTTCGTCACTGAACACAATTTTCCGATAAAAAAAAGTGGATTTTCATCTAACTTTGCCAGCGCCCATTCACCAAAAGTTAGCCGTTGTAAAATTATAGACCAAACTGAACATGTTTAACAGTAAAATGTTACACGTAAAGAGTTGCCAAAGAGAAAGTTGCTAAAAGAACATTTATAAACGATAATGTTTTCGATATTGCCTAAAATCCAAAGAAATTTATTATTCAGGCTTAAGTTCGTTCAATTTAATTTTTACAATTAAATCATTTTTTATTGAGAAATAATTTTTCAAAGCATGTGACAATTGAAAAGAACAAAGACCAATTTCTTGACTTTTGTAAGGGTCGAACTGAACATCGATGTTTTCGGGATTAACCACAATCCCATCGTCAGAGCTCTCCATACTCTAGGCTACTACAACCTCCAATGTCAAACGGTAAATATCTGGCATTAAACTAGTTGCATTAAAGCTCTATGTTTTCTGGCTTTAAGCTTATTTTATGGTGGCTTAGAAATTTACTATACTTGGCACTTATCCTAATCAACAACCACACTTGTGCTTTTTGTTTATATTTCATTTCACAATTTCAATTATTGCCTAAAATTTTAAATTTCTATTAAAGTATCATTGTAGATAACTTTATTGAAGAATTCTTAATTTTTGTTCTTAGTTAAAATTTTTTACTTTTTACATAAAACTTAAAATTTTGATATACTACAAAAATATTTAACCTGTTTAATTAAAATTGCATCTTTGCAATTTAAATGAAATTTGTTGCCGCTATAATATTTTTAACATTTTGCTTGGTAATTTTTTCGTTAACATTAACTTACATTAACATTAACACTTTGGCTTAACACTAGCGTTTGGGATTTCATAGACTTCTGCAAAGAAAATCTTTTGAATAGAAAAATCGCGTTCCCGGGAAAAGTTGATTTTCTAAATTAAGTAGATTTATTATATCAATATTGGGGAAATTTTCATTGTTTTATTAATGTAAACATTAGTTTTAAGTAAAAATTAATATAATATCAATTCTAAAATAAGTTTTTAAGAGTTTTTAAGTGTCATTTTAGTTATGACATTTTTTCATTTAAGGAAGGACAGGAATCATTGCGGCAATATCAAACACATTTGCCAATTCAACAAATATTCCAAATTTTTAGGCTCTACAATAACTGCTTCAATTTATGATGGGACACCACTGTGCAGCGTAGCGAAAGGGATGGGGCTCCTTTCACTTTTAGTGTACGGAACCCTAAAAATGGCCATGAAAGTTGCATTTCTTTAGGAGATAATTAATAAGACGATAATAATATAAAAATATGTTGTTTGTTGGCTTTAATGCACTGAGATAGAACATTTACATATTTTAAACATTTTCAATTTGCAATAATCAGTGATTTCTACTCTTAAGACAACTTTTTTTTTTTTTTTGTTAATAAATTTTGGAAAAAATTACAAAAACCAGTTTAGACATTTTAGGGTATTTCAATAAAATTAAATTTTGTACAAGTATGTTCTTAAGTACACGCTGTCGCTTTCTTGTAAATGCTAGCCCGTGGACTTCCTTGCTTTTTAAGCCAATACATATGTTTTTATTAATAGCTTTTCAAATATCATCGTCAGAGAAATAGAGATTTCATGTTGCTTTTTGTCAGTAGAATATCGTAGTATACATATCTCTATTATTTTTTAAGTCGACTTAAACTTTACTATACAAGGTGGCGCAAAATTATTCATCCAATTTTGTTTTTGAATAACTTTTTTACTAAATAAACAAAAATGATTTTGAGTGATGGAAATCTTCATTTGGACCTTTAGAATTTGTTCTGTTAAGTGGAAAAGATGATACCGGCCAAGTGACTGCCGGCCTTGTTGATACACATTTGTGCCCCTTTTATCGCATGTTCCATGACTTTCCGCAAGATTTCCGGTGATAACTGTTCGCATTCATGTCGAATATTCTTCTTAAAGGATGCGATTGTCTGCGGATTGTTGGCATAAGCCCATGGCTTCAAGCGGCTTCAAAGAAAGATGGTTAAATCGGGCGATCTTGCTGGTTATGCCAAATCATCAAAATGGGATATTACTAGACCAGGAAACGCTTCCTTCAGAATATCCATTGTGACTCTTGCTATGTGTGCGGTTGCACTGTTTTGTTGAAACCACATGTTCACCAAGCGCCGCTCATTTAACTCCGGCAGTAAGAAGTCTTTTATCATGGCCCTGTAGCGTTGCCAGTAGCAGTAACCGTATTGCCGATCGCCTCCTACAAAAATTCGCCTTCCGCGTGAACGCCGCACCACACAGTAGCTATGAGTGGGTATAACGGCTTTTCGTGCAGCACACATGGAATGTCATGGAAAATGCGATAAACCGGGTATAAATTTGTATCAACACTGCCGGCAGCCAATTGGCGGATATCATCTTTTCCACTTAACAGAAAAAATTTTAAAGGTCCTAATAATGATTTCCATCACTTAAAATCATTTTTGTTTATTTAGTAAAAAAGTTATTTAAAAACAAAATTGGATGATTAATTTTGCGCCACCTTGATATTCATGTACATATTGAGTAGTGTCATATCAGTAGTGTCATAACTCAAAAAAATTGATTTTAAAGTTAATAATGCAGAGTTAATAACAGTGTTGGCATTAGTCGATTGATTTTTCAGTCGATTGGTTAATCTAATTGATTGTCAATCGGATTAATTTAATCGTAATTAGAATAATCAGGATTATATATGTTAATCGTAATCGTCATTAGCAGGGCAACCAAAAATATGCTCTAAAAAAAGGGTTTTTAAAAATTCTGTAAAAACGGAAAAAATTCACTTAAAATGTGAAAAATATGCTCTAAAAAGTTTTTATTTTTCAAAGTAGAAAATGTTATTTAAAAATTAATGATAACCTAAAAATAAAAAATAGACACATTGACGAATTCACAAAGCTAACTTGTTAATTTAGGAATATATTTCGTGTGTTGTGTGTGTTAGTTATACAGCATATATGTACATACTAGTTTATGTAAGATAAGATATAAATTGAAATATAATTTGTAAATAAATTTTTACAAATATAATGCTATAAACACATTCACCACAGCAGGCTACACGGCTACATGACTACAAATGCTGTTGGCAGCAATCGTCGTCGTGTAGTCAGCTACTTAATTATTTTGAACACGGCAGCTACATCGTAACCAGCTTACATTTTGTTGTTGCAGTATATATTTCAGTGGTGCCACTTTCAAAAGTTTTACTTGTATAAAAAATCGCTTATTCAAAATGTTTTTACATCTCGCAAAATGTAAAAACAAGTCCATTTATTTCTTTAAAACCTATTGATTGCTATGGCACTTTTAATACTAAAATTTTTTTATGTTTTTTCTGTTTAATAAAATAGAATATTGACTTCAGTCAATAATACCGGCATCGTTGAAAATTAAAAAAAAACTCATGAGGCAGTAGCTTTTTTTAACCTTAGAATTTTAGTGTAATTTTTTTTTATCTCTTGGCTCCGGAGTTGGTTTTGAGTTGGTTCAAAACTTTTATTTTTTATTCGCCATAACTCCTAGAATATAGAACGGATATAACGATATGGATATCACTTCAAACTACTCTAAAATACCTTTCTAATTACTAGTATACAAATTTTTTTAAACAATTAACTTATTCCGAGTGAAATGCAATTTAAAAATTTTTTTATCTGACTTTTCACGCAGAAACTCCGTTATCTTAAAAACTGGTCGATACAACGGTACATATGCATGTGTATAGTTTTAAAGAGAACTTGCCATGCTTTTATTTGGTGTATACTTGAAAGCTGTCACCTATGAAATACGTAAGTTATAGTACTTTAAAGATGAGTTTAAGAGGTAAATGAATTAATTTAATTACGAAATCTCATTTTCAAAGTGCCATAACTTATTTCATCGATGATAGCTTTCAAGTATACATCAAATGAAAGCTTGAAATGTTCTCTATTAAACTAAATACATGTTTAAGTACCATAGCAACGGCCATTTTTTAAGATAACGGTGGTTTTACGTGAGAAGTCATATAAAAAATGATTTAGAGCATTTTGAAATGATAACTATTACTACGTTTACACGAGGACTATTCGCAAATAAGTTAATTCATTGTTTATAGGGCATAGCAAAATACAAAAACTTGGTAGCACTTCTATAGAAGACTTTTGTATTTAAAAAAAAAGTTGAAATATATAAAAGAACAATTAATTATTTGTTTTAATTGTCATAATTTTCTTCTATTAATGTTTTTCTATTTATTGTTTTTTATTAACAAAGCGTGGCAGCACCAAACATTTCATTTGCAAATAGTGCGTTAATCGTGAATAGTCTTCGTGAGTTAACAAGTCGCAATAAAACAATTATATGGCAACAATTTACAGTTTTTATTGCAAATAACCCGTGCGTATAACCTGGCCTTTACACATGCAAGTGCAAGTTCGAAAAACTCAATACACTCAAACTTTTCTACTAACACACTTTTGGTTCAGCTATGCGAAAGACAGATAAACGAATACAAATTGCTTTTTCGTTGATATTACGTACACAGAACTTGCATGCAAGTACTTGCATGTCTAAACGCAGGGTAAACGTAGTATATATCGTTTATATCCGTTCTCTATTGTAGGACTTATGATCAATAATATATTAAAGTTTCGAACCCCGTAACTCCTGAATCAAGAGAGCACCGAAAAAAATGACACTAAAAGTTTTAGGTTAAAAAGGGCTATTACCCTGTGATTTTTTTAATTATCAATAATGTTGGTATTTCTGACTTAAGTCAATATTCTATATAACAACAAAACAAATAAATTTATTTATTTAAAAATTCTTGATGCATATATATTATAACATTTAAATTTTTTAATTTTCTTTTTTATTTTACAATAAAAAATATTTCTAATCACTAATTAGCTTTACATATTTTGATATATTGTTAACACTGTTTTTGTTTTGTAGCCAACAAAAATAGAAATTAGTTTAATTTGACTACACCACAGAAGTAGCATGGACAACAACCTGCAGTCGTGTAGCCGTGCAGTCGTGAAAATAATCATTTTCATATACACACATGTATTCTATTTTTGACAGGTTGTAGTCGGTAGCCTGCTGTGGCGAATGTGTTTAATGCATAAGTCTGTACATTTATTTTAGCTTAATTCATGTTGCAATTGCAATAAATTACGACGTGTTTACTTAAATGCTCAAAAAATTCTGTCTGTTACTTCCAAAAACACTTTCTACGTGCGCTGAATGCATTGGAGCATATTAAACGACAAAGCTTCGCCCACATTATATTCTGAAGTTGGGCTTACTTTAGAACCATTTAACTATCTACAAATATTTTATATTGTTTCCATGCCTTTGCTTTTATCCATAATTCGTTTTAGCTTATTTTGAACAATATGCTTAGAATCGTAGTCAGTTAAATTGTCGATATTTTTAAGTGTTCCGTTCAGTATTTTTATTTGTTCATTTAGGGAAATACCAACATTTGAAATGTTTGATATTTTTTGCCAATAAATCCATAGTTCGATCAAATAAAAACTAAATCTGCTTCTTTGGCAGCTTTAATCGATTGAACATCATCCTTAAAGTATCTAAAACTTTCAAAACTTTTTCGTTATTGGTGACATTATAATTTACAGCCGCAATCCAAATACTGCACAGGGTTGTAATGGATAAATTTATTTAAATAATTATATACCGCATGCATGGTGCTTTAAAAAAATATTTTTAACATTAGAAATTATTTTGTTCACATTTTTATCCCTATCAACTCTCTCCATCAAGTCACCTTTCAAAAAAAAAAAAAAAACATGAATAAATCAAAATTGGTCCAGCCTTTTGGGCTTTACGATGGCGCAGACGTTAAAAATAAAAATCGATTAAAAAAATCTGATGAATATTGACCTGCTGATCAGATGAGTAATTCAGCCTGGACCCTGTGTTAAATGTATGTTTCACAGGACTGTTATATTTTTCAACTATACATACAAAGTCGGTATAATATATTTTCTATTTTTCAATGAGCGATTTTCGGTTACAAGTAAAAATAAAAACTTTAAAGTTATTTTCAATATAACAAAAATTTTACGACAAATGGTCTTAACACGAAATATGCTCTTAAAAGTACAATATGTTAAAATATGCCCTTTAGGACAAAATATCCAAAAATATTCTCTAACAAATCGATGCCAAAGTCTTTAAAAAGTTTTGAGACGGATGAATAACTACCTTATATGTTTGTAAAACCTCCAGAAAAAATATGATATATCATATTTTTGGTTCCCGTGGTGATTAGTAAAGTAAATCATTAATATTTAATCACAAATTTGATTACTTGTAAACAAAGAATTAAATTATGACAATTTACACATATATTTTCTCATCAAAGTAACTATATATAAAAGAAATTAAAAAATCTACTCTAAAACGATCAAAAACATGGAGTAAAGGACGCCTATGGCGAAAATTCGAAATAAATTGCAATATTAGAAATTGGCTCTAAATCTCGCTAAGACTTTAATTAATATCAAGAATTCGAAAAAAAATCACGAGTACTACGAAAATTGGCAAAAAATTTCTAAGATTGCAAGCCGTGATCTTGTCCCTAAAAATTTAGAAAAGCCAACATTTTGGAAATTCACGACTGTCGCGAAAAGATTGAAAATTCGCGGAAAAGTTACAAAATTTTATACCAGCCATTAAATTAATTAAAAGCCGCTAAAGCTATAATGTATACGAAAAATTCAATATAAATTGCGAAATTCGCGCAAATTCGCCGAAACTTGGTAGCACCGGCTTGATAGCCAAGTCTAGCATTGCTTAAAAATCGCTAAAACTGTAAAGATTCTGAAAGCCTACAGAAAAAATCGCTTCTATCGCGAACATGGTGAAAATTGGCGAGAAATTGCAACATAGGACACAAGCCACACAATTGATTAGAAATAACAAATATTTTTTTTTTAAATTTTTAATTTAGTTTTGAACCAATTTTGAAACTTTTACACATATATTTCAACTGGTTCAAACTACAATACTCAATCTACATTTTGCAGTCGGGACTAAAGATTGATAATCGTAATCATTAAAATATTAATTGCGATTAGAAAGTTTATAATCATTAATCACGATTAATCCTTTCAATCTTTAGTTTTTAATCATTAATCAGACTAACGTTTTGCCAACACTGATTAATAATGATATCCCTCTTTATATTGTGTAAAAGTTTTGTAAAATTATCTTGTATACTCACACCTTAAGGGAAGAAAGAACATACTTTTAGTTTTCGATTAAGTTTACACACAAAAGAAAAATTTCAAGTTGTTTTTATTTGAGTTATGATACTATTCAAGTAAATGCGCGATATATTTTTATGTTTTTTATATAACAGTAAGTATGTATTTGAATTTAAATTATATTATGCGACCTGCGGAAGGTCTGCGAAGTCTCAAACGACAGACAAGCGATTTCCGTGCCCACGCCCTGTATATAAAGTACAGCAAATTTTGGACTACCACAGTGCTATTTGCCAAATTAAACGATTGGAGTTAAAGTCCGCTAATTGAACACCCTATCAGTTGCACAGAAACAAGTTTTATCAAAAATGTTATGCAAATATCAGCAATTCTGAACGGTTTTCTTATTTTTATATCTTTTTAAATCTTGCAAGTATTTTGCAACACAGACTATAAATAGCATTGTTTCGTATTGAAAGTTAAATCAGTAGCAAATTAGAATTGTATCATATACATCTTTCGTTTGTTACCAGAAAAATAAAATGAAGGTACTATTTATCTTAGCACTTATTGTGGTTGGCACAACAGCATATGGCCATCATCACGGCCATGGTGGTGGTGGCGGTGGCGGCGACAGTGGAGGCCATCATGGAGGTGATGCTGGCGGTCATCATGGAGGTGGTGGTGGTGGTGGAGGCAGTCATGGAAGTCATAGTGGTGATGCTGGCGGTCATCATGGAGGTGGTGGTGGAGGCAGTCATGGAGGTGATGCTGGTGGTCATCATGGAGGTGGTGGTGGAGGCCATCATTAAGGCAATAAAAAATGTCTTATTTTTGTTTTTGGTTGCGTTATACAGAGAGAAAAAATTAGTTGGAAAACAGTTACAATTATTGAAATTCAACTAGCTCTGTCAATCCAATAAAATTTCTATTAAATCCAATAAAATTTCTATTCTTATATGAGCAATAATATACCTCAGCTATACTTTCAGTTACAATTAGGGTTTGGGATTTCTCGGACTTTTGCACTTCCCGGGAAATGGGAATAGAAAAATCGCTTTCACGGGAATTCCCGAGAAAACTTGATTTTCTAAATTAAGTGGATTTAATATATCCATAATGGCGAAATTTTCATTGTGTTATTAATCTAAACATTCATTTGAAGTAAAAATTCTAAAATAAGTTTTTAAGAATTTTTAAGTGAATTCAGGCAAATTGAGTCTGTAGTTATTTCGCGCTCAGAGATCGTATAAGGAATAATTTACGACTATTACCGTAATTATTTAGTTAAATGTTTCTAATTTTTCTTGCCAAATTTCCGGGAGGACTCCTATCATTAAGTACAAGCAGATTACAGTTCTCTACTTACTCAGCTGCGAGAATTGTACTCAGGGTATGTATGCCACAGTCTGTCTAAATGTGTTTGATTTTTCATTTTATTTCTCATAAAACATCTCCTTTAGGGTTTCAATAATCCACGACTTATAATGAATTTCAGTCGTGACAACTAAAAGTTTTTACTATTTCTAGCTTAAAATTTCCACTAAACTCAAAGTTCGTTTAAGATCGAATTATTTATTTTAGGAAACGATTAGATCAATATAATCATTGATACTTATACAAAGTATTCCACCTGGTTCTAATATAGTGATTAAATGATATTCTCTACTAAATTCATCTTGCATTGTTTTCGTATCAAGTAATAACTTTTCTCGTAAATGGGTTAGGAAAATTGGCATGGATTCAGTTTCATGTAATTTTTATAAAATTTCCATGTAATTTCGAACCGTTCACATTTTTATTTTGTAGAAATTAAAAAGAAAATTGTTTGGTAGTTTTGCTGTTTAAACAGACGATGAATTACGTATACAGAAAAAACAGATTTGTTGCCATAACCGAATTTGTAGCCCATTGAATTCTGTCGGTTACACGTACTATCTAATAATTCAGTTGAAAACGACGAATGAAATCGGTATGAAGTACTGAATATTCCAGAAAAGCAATTAAAATACATTATTATTGTGAATGGAATTTAAAATCTAAAAATTTTAATTTATTTAAGCTCAGATATAAACCGTAAATACTAGGGATGTCAAACGGGACTGGATTTTTTAAATCCTGGGGCTCGCGATTTCAGAATTTCAAATCCTGGGATCCCGGGATTTTTCGGGATCCCGGAATTTATCGGGATTTCGGGATTCAGGATTATTTTTTTTAATAAAACACTCAATTTATAAAGTAAAATATTTTCATTATGTGTAATCATAATAAAAACTATAAGAAATTAAGAAAATAAAGCTACTTAATATCAATGCATTTTAATACAAATTTTAATATATTACTAAATAATAATTTATAAATTGGAGAGAATGCACGTTAAAAAATTAAAATTTATGAGAAAAGTTAATTAATTAACTAGAATTATAGAAAATAAATTCGATATAAACTTTGCGGTCGAAATTCCTTTTCCCCTTATTACTGTGTTAGCCGTTGAACAAATTACACCACAAAATTGCTCTGAAACCATTAAGGGGAGTAGCAACGGTCCGGCTGGATGTCCCCTATGACCAGGGATTGAATCGTCGTTTTCGATATCGAGCTGATTCGATCGAGTTTTCTTAGTTTGAGATTATGGCATTCGCTATCGAACAATATAAACACATTGTTCGATATCGAATGTCATAATCTCAAACTAAAAAAACCCGATCGAATCAGCTCGATATCGAAAGCGGCGATTCGGCCCCAGGTCTTCAGTAAATAAATTTTTTTTTTACCTATTTATATCTTTTGTAGGTAGTCAAAGCACTCTAGTAAAACCTCGAATAATAGTTTCCATGAAAGAAGAGATTTCAGAGCTGCTTGGCTATCGGAAAAGGTAGCTTTATGTGAGTCCTTACGACTTTTATTTAAAATAATGACGGCACATGTTGCAATTGTCTCAATTTCCTTGGGAATTACCATAGGTCGAACCTCAGTGTGCACTTTATGCTGTCATTTCGCATACCTTATAGTTCTCTATAAGATATTCAGGATCGATGAATACTAGTTGCTAACACAATGAACAGATTTTAAAAGAACCATCCCGCACCCAAACACTGCTGCAGAGTATTTCATTAAGATCTGAATAGGCGTTGGACTAATTAAGGCCTGAATAGTCAATGCTGGACATATCCTCATTACGCTGGTTTCAAGAAAATAATCCAACATCTGGAATTTTCACATTTTGGAAATTCACGGCTGTCGCGAAAAGAGTGAAAATTCACGAAAAATTGCAAAGTTTTATGCCAGCAATAAAATTAATTAAAAGTCGCTAAAGCTATAAGGAACGCGAAAAATTCAATATAAATTACGAAATTGGCGCAAATTCGCAAAATCTTGGTAGAACCGGCATGATATCAAAGTCTAGTATTGCATAAAAATCGCTGAAACTGTAAAGATTCTGAAAGCCTATAGAAATAAATCGCTTCTATCGCGAACGTGTTGAAAATTCGCTAGAAATTGCAACATAGGAAACAAGTCATAAAATTGATTAGAAATAGCAAATATGCTTAAAATAACTCGAAATCGCGCAAAAAAGATCTTGTTGAGCTTTTTAACAATTTTTAATATAGTTTTGAACCAATTTTGAAACTTTTACACATATATTTCAACTGATTCAAACTACAATACTCAACAACATTTTGTAGTCTGGACTAACGATTTTTGATTACGATTGATAATCGTAATCATTAAAACGTTAATTGCGATTATATAGTTTTTAATCATTAATGACGATTAATCCTTTCAATCGTTATTTTCTAATCATTAATCCGTGTAACGTTTTGCCAATACTGATTAATAATGATATAGCTCTTTATATTGTGTAAAAGTTTCCTAAAAGTATCTTGTATACTCACCTCTTAAGGGAACAACATACTTTTAGTTTTCCATTAAGTTGTAGTTTTTATTTGAGTTATGATACTATTGAAGTAAATGAGCGATATATTTTTATGTTTCTTGTGTAAAAGTAAGTAAGTATTTGAATTTAAATTATATTATGCGACCTGCGGAAGGTCTGCGAAGTCTCAAACGACAGTCAAGCGATTTCCGTGCCCACGCCCTGTATATAAAGTACAGCAAATTTTGGACTACCACAGTGCTATTTACCAAATTAAACGATTACAGTTAAATTCCGCTAATTGAACACCCTATCACTTGCGCGGAAACAAGTTCTATCAAAAGTATTATGCAAATAGCAGCAATTCTGAACTCAATTTATTATATATACTTCTAAATGCCAGTTTTAGTCCAGAGCTGTTTTTTTATATCTTTTGAAATCTTGCAAGTATTTTTCAACACAGACTATAAATAGCATTGTTTCGTATTGAAAGTTAAATCAGTTTGTTACCAGAAAAATAAAATGAAGGTACTATTTATCTTAGCACTTATTGTGGTTGGCACAGCAGCATATGGCCATCAGCACGGCCATGGTGGTGGTAGCGGTGGAGGCGATAGTGGAGGCCATCATGGAGGTGATGCTGGCGGTCATCATGGAGGTGGTGGTGGTGGTGGAGGCAGTCACGGAAGTCATGGTGGTGATGCTGGCGGTCATCATGGAGGTGGTGGTGGAGGCAGTCATGGAGGTGATGCTGGTGGTCATCATGGAGGTGGTGGTGGTGGTGGAGGCAGTCATGGAAGTCATGGTGGAGGCAGTCATGGTGGTGATGCTGGAGGCCATCATAAAGGTGGTGGTGGAGGCCATCATTAAGGCACTACAAAATTTCTTATTTTTGTTTTTGGTTGCGTTGCACAGAGAGAACAAATTAGTTGGAAAACAGTTACAATTATTGAAATTCAACTAGCTCTGTCAATCCAATAAAATTTCTATTAAATCCAATAAAATTTCTATTCTTATATGAGCAATAATATACCTCAGCTATACTTTCAGTTACAATTAGGGTTTGGGATTTCTCGGACTTTTGCACTTCCCGGGAAATGGGAATAGAAAAATCGCTTTCACGGGAATTCCCGAGAAAACTTGATTTTCTAAATTAAGTGGATTTAATATATCCATATTGGCGAAATTTTCATTGTGTTATTAATCTAAACATTCATTTGAAGTAAAAATTCTAAAATAAGTTTTTAAGAATTTTTAAGTGAATTCAGGCAAATTGAGTCTATAGTTATTTCGCGCTCAGAGATCGTATAAGGAATAATTTACGACTATTACCGTAATTATTTAGTTAAATATTTCTAATTTTTCTTGCCAACTTTCCGGGAGGACTCCTATCATTAAGTACAAGCAGGTTACAGTTCTCTACTTACTCAGCTTGGAGAATTGTACATACCCTGAGCCACAGTCTGTCAAAATGTGTTTGATTTTTAATTTTATTTCTCATAAAGCATCTCCTTTAGGGTTTCAATAATCGACGACTTATAATAAATTTCAATCGTGTCAAGTGAAAGGTTTTACTATATCTATGAGCTTAAAATTTCTACAAAACTTTCCAAAGTGTTTTCATTAAATGATATTCTCTACTAAATTCATCTTGCATGTTTTCGAATCGAGCAATAACTTTTCTCGTAAATGGGTTAGGAAAAATGGCATGGCTTCAGTATCGTGTAATTTTTATGAAATTTCCATGTAATTTCGAACCGATCACATTTTTATTTTGTAGAAACTAAAAAGAAAATTGTTAGATAGTTTTAGGCTAGGTTTTTGAGATGTGGATTAACTTTAAACTTAGTTTAACGTAGTCTGCAACTCTAATTTTTCCAGTGAATTTTTTTTATTATTTGATTAAATGCCAACATTTTAAGCAAAACTAAGCTGTTCCGTCTAAATTTTGTATAGAAACTTGGTAATGGCGGTACAATTCTGTTTTCAGATTGAGTAAACCTAGTTTAACTGAGATTTCAAAAACCCAGTCTTAGTTTTTGAGCAGAAGATGAATTACGTATACAGAGAAAACAGATTTGTTGTCATAACCGAATTTGTAGCCAATCGAATTCGGTCGCTTACACGTACTATCTACCAATTCATTTATAAACGACAAATGAATTCGGTGTGAAGTTACTGAATATTCCAGAAAAGCAATTAAAATAAAATATTATTGTGAGTGGAATTTAAAACTTTTAATTTATTTAAACTCAGACATAAACCGTAAGTACTAGTAATGCCAAGCCGGACTGGTTTTTGTAAATCCCGGGATTCGGGATTTCAGAACTTCAAATCCTGGCATCCCAGGATTTTTCGGGATCCCGGGATTTAGCGGGATTCACGATTTTTCTTTTTTAATAAAACACTCAATTTATAAAGTAAAATATTTTCATTATGTGTAATCCTAATAAAAACTATAAGAAATTAAGAAAGGAAAACTAATTAATACCAATGTATTTTAATACAAATTTTAATATATTACTGAATAGAAATATATGAATTGGGGAGAAAGCACTTTACAAATTTAAAATTAATGAGAAAAGTTAATTAATTAACTAGAATTATAGAAAATAAATTCGATATAACATTTGCGGTCGAAATTCCATTTCCCCTTATTACTGTGTTAACCGTTGACCAAATTACGCCACAATATTGCTCTGAAACCATTAAGGGGAGTACCAGTGGTCCGGCTGGATGTACCACATGACCAGGGGTCGAATCGTCGCTTTCAATATGGAGCTGATTCGATCGAGTTTTCTTAGTTTGAGATTATGGCATTCGATATCGAACAATATAAACACATTGTTCGACATCGAATGTCATAATATAAAACTAAGAAAACTCGATCGAATCAGCTCGATATCGAAAGCGACGATTCGGCCCCAGGTATTCAGTAAATAAAAATTGTGTTACCTATTTCTATCTTTTGTAGTACAACCTCGGAAAATAATTTCCATGAAAGAAGAGATTCCAGAGCTGCTTGGCTATCGGAAAAGGTAGCTTTATGTGAGCCCTTACGACTTTTATTTAAAATAATTACGGCACACACTGCAATTGTCTCAATTTCCGCAGGAATTGCCGTAGGCCGAACCTCAGTGTACACTTTATGCTATCATTCCGCATACCTTATATCGTCGCTCGCATGACCAACTAACGGAACTGACATTTTTTCCGAAACTGAGTTAGGACCACTATGGGACAGAAGTCCCATAAAGAATTAGGCATGTCGCATCTTGTGTGTAAATTATGTGATTGTATATAGTACCGTTATCTCAGAAAACGCCATAACATTTTCAACGTATCTGCAGATTTTGGAATCAAAAAATCGCATTAAAATCCAATATAATACCATTTTGCCATAATAATATTGAAGAGTAGACGTCAGAGTACATAATTAGAAAAGCAGACTGAAAATATCATGCATACCTTTCGACAGGGACAATGGAATAAAGGGTCAAAAATATTAAAACTGCTCTCCTGTAAAAGTTTGTAAATGTCAGTTCCGTTAGTTGGTCATGCGAGCGACGATATATCTCTATAAGATATTCAGGATCGATGAATACTCGTTGCTAACACAATGAACAGATTTTAAAAGAGCCATCCCGAAACCAACCACTGCTGCAGAGTATTTCATTAAGAACTGAATAGGCGTTGGACTAATTAAGGCCTGAATAGTCAATGCTGGACATATCCTCATTACGCTGGTATCAAGAAAATATGCCAACTCTGGACTTTGCACATTTTGGAAATTCACGGCTGTCGCTAAAAGGGTGAAAATTCGCGAAAAATTGCAAAATGTTATGCCAGCCATAGAATTAATTAAAAGTCGCTAAAGCTGTAAGGAATGCGAAAAATTCAATATAAATTACGAAATTGGCGCAAATTCGCAAAATCTTGGTAGAACCGGCATGATAGCAAAGTCTAGCATTGCTTAAAAATCGCTAAAACTGTAAAGATTCTGAAAGCCTACAGAAAAATAAATCGCTTCTATCGCGAACATGTTGAAAATTCGCTAGAAATTGCAACATAGGAAACAAGTCATAAAATTGATTAGAAATAGCAAATATGCTTAAAATAACTCGAAATCGCGCAAAAAAGATCTTGTTGAGCTTTTTAACAATTTTTAATATAGTTTTGAACCAAATTTGAAAGCTTTACAGATATATTTCAACTGATTCAAACTACAATACTCAATCGACATTTTGTAGTCTGGACTAACGATTTTTGATTACGATTGATAATCATAATCATTAAAACGTTAATTGCGATTATATAGTTTTTAATCATTAATGACGATTAATCCTTTCAATCATTAGTTTTTAATTATTAATCAGTGTAACGTTTTGCCAACACTGATTAATAATGATTTATCTCTTTATATTGTGTAAAAGTTTCGTAAAAGTATCTTGTATACTCACCTCTTAAGGGAACAACATACTTTTAGTTTTCCATTAAGTTGTATGTAAAAAAGAAAATTTTCAAGTTGTTTTTCACAAAACTAGTTTTTATTTGAGTTATGATACTATTGAAGTAAATGAGCGATATATTTTTATGTTTCTTGGGTAATAGTAAGTAAGTATTTGAATTTAAATTATACTATGCAACCTGCGGAAGGTCTGCGAAGTCTAAAACGACAGTCAAGGAATTTCCGTGCCTACGCCCTGTGTAAAAAGTACAGCAAATTTTGGACTACCACAGTGCTATTTGCCTAATTAAACGATTAGAGTTAAAGCCCGCTAATTGAACACCCTATTACTTGCGCGGAAACAAGTTCTATCAAAAGTATTATGCAAATAGCAGCAATTCTGAACTCAATTTATTATATGTACTTCTAAATGCCAGTTTTAGTCCAGAGCTGCTTTTTTATTTTTATATCTTTTTAAATCTTGCAAGTATTTTGCAACACAGACTATAAATAGCATTGTTTCGTATTGAAAGTTAAGTCAGTTTGTTACCAGAAAAGTAAAATGAAGGTACTATTTATCTTAGCTCTTATTGTGGTTGGCACAACAGCATATGGCCATCATCACGGTCATGGTGGTGGTGGCGGTGGAGGCGATAGTGGAGGCCATCATGGAGGTGATGCTGGCGGCCACCATGGAGGTGGTGGTGGTGGTGGAGGCAGTCATGGAAGTCATGGTGGTGATGCTGGCGGTCATCATGGAGGTGGTGGTGGAGGCAGTCATGGAGGTGATGCTGGTGGTCATCATGGAGGTGGTGGTGGTGGAGGCAGTCATGGAAGTCATGGTGGTGATGCTGGCGGTCATCATGGAGGTGGTGGTGGAGGCAGTCATGGAGGTGATGCTGGTGGTCATCATGGAGGTAGTGGTGGAGGCCATCATTAAGGCAATAAAAAATTTCTTATTTTTGTTTTTGGTTGCGTTACACAGAGAGAACAAATTAGTTGGAAAACAGTTACAATTATTGAAATTCAACTAGCTCTGTCAATCCAATAATATTTCTATTAAATCCAATAAAATTTCTATTCTTATATGAGCAATAAAATACCGCAGCTATACTTTCAGTTACAACTAGGGTTTGGGATTTCCCGGACTTTTGCACTTCCCGCGAAATAGGTATAGAAAAATCGCTTTCACGAAAATTCTAGAGATTCCCGGGAATACTTGATTTTTTAAGTTAAGTAGATTTATTATATCAATATTGGCGAAATTTTCACTGTTTTATTAATGTAAACATTATTTTGAAGTAAAAATTCTAAAATGAGTTTTTAAGAATTTAAGTTATCAGTTTTAGTCGAACTGTATGGGTTTATATGTAAAGAAATTTAATTATTTGGCTTGAGTTCGGTTTTAATTTAATTTTTCAATTAAATTGTATTTTTTAGTTAAAGATAAATGTGAAGCATGAGGGTTGAACTGACATCTTTCGATAGCTGCCGCAAATCTCTTCAGAGTTCTCTACCGCTTAGACCACTCGACCAAAGTCGGTGGTTTGCAGTCAACACAAGACATAGGAAAAAGTTTATCAAATGAAATACAGCTCTAAGAGTCACAGTATGAGTGGTCTAAGCGGTAGAGAACTCTGAAGAGATTTGCGGGAGCTATCGAAACATGTCAGTTCAACCCTCCGTGAAAAATTGCAAACATTTAATAAACGTAGGCGTTAAATCAAATACATATGTACTTAATTCGATATATACATTGACATACTTTCCACGGCTAAATATTTTAAAACAAGTTTTAAGTTGAAAAATTAAGTTGACATTAATTTTTGTTCTGCTGTGGACGTTGAAAAATTAAGTTGATGTTAATTTTTCGCTTGTTCCTTGAAATATTAATCATGCCCAATTCTTTCTGAATATAACGTTACGAACCTTAGCCTAATAATCAGTTTGGATTTACCAAGACTTATCTCATTATAAAATAATTGGGATATAGCACAGCTGCAGAGTGCATGCTTTACGCCCGAAGAGACCGGGTTCGTATCCCTGCCATATCAAATTTTTTTTATATTTATGTAATTTTTTAAGTAAATTTTTGATACATATATCAAAATTCAGTTTAAGCTAAGATTTTATAAATAGCTTACTTAAATGTGATATAAAGTTTATTGAAAAAAATTATGAGCTATAGATAAAATATTTTATTCATTCAAATATTTCGATTATTGATTAAAAAAAAAATTTTTTTTTTAAATTTTTGTTATCAATATGGCTGAATTCTTTATCACAGGAAATTTAAAAAAAAAATAATTGAATACCGGGATTTTTGCTATCAAAAACGAAACTTATTTTTTTCTGTCCAATTTCACTGAGAACATGGACAAATTCGTCTATCACCACCGGCCAAGGGAGTGAGGATATGGGATACCGTTTGAAATTCATAATACATTTAAATACATAAATTATTGTTACATTTGTTACTTTTCATTACGAGTTTTTTGTATAATAATTTAAATTAAAAAACGTAATTCCCGATTCCCAAACCCTACTTAGCACGCAAAAATAATTTTTTTTTACTGAAATACCAATAAATCGTTTAAATGCAGCGACGAAGACTCTGCTTATTGGCTTTAAGTTATTTAAGCTTTTGTTTGCAGCTGTTTAAGAAATTTGTTAAATTATCAGCTTGTTTTGCATTTGTTTGTTGCAGTATTTTTTGGTTTCATTGTTTTTAATACTGGAAGCTTTAAAATAACACAATTCATAATGGATTTTCGTTGTTATGTTACATTTTTGGTCATTGTTCATTAGGACCTGATGGTACATAAAAAGGGTCAAACATTTAAGTGATACAAATATTGTAATAAAACATGTTCACGATTGTCTGTTGATTGTTTTTTTTTTGTACACAACTTTGTATTTTTTAAACCATTTAAGGTAAATAAAAGAGTTTTAAGAAAAGTTATGTAAGATGAAGAGAATATAAAGTTAAACTTTCCAAACATAAGCTGTAAACAGAAGTCATAGCTGTTCGTATTAGAACTGTATTTATTAAATGGTTTCTATTTAAAAAGAGGTCGTTGTGGTCGCGATGACCACAAAAGGCTTTAAAAGCCTTTAAACCAGATATTCTATATTTCTAGCGTTTAACAAATACATAAATGACAAAAACTCATTTTGTGTTAAACAAACTTCCCGCAATCAAAGATAGGAACTTACTAATTTCACCCTGATGTTCGAAAATCTAGTTTTCAGCAAATCTCGGCGTTTTTAGGTCATGCAAATCTATCTATTCTGACTATTAATATACTACAAATTTGATTGAAATCGTTTGAATGGTTCGAGAGATATCCTAGTCGAAAAATTTCGAAAAATGCGCTTTATCACAAATTTTATCTAAGTCGGTTAAGTGGTTCGAGAGCTATCGTGGTCGAAATTTTTGATTTTTATTTTTATTTGTTTAACTACTGCAAAGAGCAATTTGCAGCGGTTTCAGCGTGAAATTCGTGGAAATTACCAGGGACGGACTGCAAGGATAATCGTATCCCATTCTAAACATACATTTTATGTTATGTTTTTTGTTTTTTTTTTTGTTTACCAATGTAACTAATATATAAATAAGAAGATACAATTTTATTATAGTTTTCGCCTCATTCAGCGGTTCCTAAATTTTTAGATTTTTTAAAATTTTTGTGTATTGAGTGTTACATTTGCTTTCGCGATTGTTCCAGGAATAAATTTTGCAAAAAAAAAACACATCACTAAAAATGAGTATAGGGTTTGAATGGACTATACATCTACTCTCTAAAAACAAAAAAAAAATATAATAATAACAGGACGATATTAAAAGTTTTGACCACTTTTTCAATTCTAACTTGGGTTCACATGGAAAAATAAAAAAATTTTTTTTTTAAATAATACTTTACAAACATTTATACATAACCAAGAAATAGGCTAACTCTTTTTTTCAAAGAAGAATTATTTTAATTAAATCGAATAGCAACGCCAAAAGTTATGTAAATTTCAAATAATTCTTTTGAACCAAAATACGACCTACCTAATACATTCTTCTAAAATATAGCAACCCACAGTGAAAAAGTAGCTAAGTTTAAAAAAAAACCAAAAATTTGTAAACAGAAAATGCTCGTTACATCCTTTCCACCCTTCAGATGCTGTTGACTTTTTTTAACGTCCTAAAATTTATAGATAAATTATATTTAAAAAAAAATTTTACGTAACGCTCTATACATTTTTATACGTGTTTTGGTGTGTATGGGTTAACACATCAAAGTTAAATAAATTCCTCTGCTGGCAGGAAAAACGGGAAGGCTGTTATGACGGGAACAGTGGGCTACTATAGGGAGATTATAATTATATTTTCTTGAAGGGAACAATTAAAATTTGGAGGTTTAGAGAGAGAAATGAAATAAATAATTCGTTTTAGTTCACTTATAATAAAGGGATTTATTATAAATTATTTGCCTATAATACTAAATACAAACTTTGTATAAGTTTAGATGGTAATAAGTTGCAAATTCCCAGAGTTGCAAAGATGTAGATTTGCTCCACGATTAGAGTTGAGGGTAAAATTATTTAAATTGGCTTACATTGCTCGCTCTGCTGTTAAAATTGAAGTGAGTAAATTCATAAGACAAATAACCAAAAGGAAACTGAGGTGTTCTATAATGACACTGCAAAAAGTAGCGAGTGTTGCCGTGAAGGCACTTTAAATAACTTTACGATATTAACTCTTATAATTCATATGAGTTAAATAAAGTATTAATTATGTACATATTACAATAGCTTTGTTGCTGCATTAATGATTAAATATAACTTTTAGGATAGCTAGTAATAAGTAAAATTAGTAATTAGTAATAACAATTTCAAATAAGTATATTGAAATTCATAATAAATATATTTATAAAGCTTCAAATGATTATTTGTACAAACTTAGTTTGTACAATACGAATTCAATATTTTCTTTAGAACACATATTTTATTTTGAATTCAATATAATTTAGATTTTTTTTTCTAAGAGAAGTAACACAATCAGGCAATTAATGCTTACCAGTTAATTAATTAATGTGTTACATTCTTTGGGAAAGGGATAGTGTAGAGAGAACTGGTGGTGAAGTGAGAGAGATAGAAAGCTTAATTCATTTACAACCCTACTATTAGGCGTTTTTTTTAGAGCAGTGTTGCAAGCTCCTCTGGTGTCAAGTAGTGGCCTTGAGTTGTGTAAGCTGTGTAGCCATTTTATTAGTTCTTTTACTTCGCCGACGGTTCTGCTACAATACCGACGAAGGAGGGTGCTGTGAAGTGCATTAGGAAATGTTAGTATTAATCGCCGGTACTGCCAAAGTGATCAGTGCTATGCCTTCATCACTTCAACAGTCCAACAACAACCAACACAATAACACACCAATGCACAGGAGAAAAATGCATGATGTTGTTGGCTTGCATGAAACTAATCTTGAACTCAACACATCAGGGTTTGTAGTCAAACGCGCTAACTACTAAGCCAACAGCAGCCTCATGTATGTATAATCTTCGATGTATTTTAACAGAACCTCTTTAGGTATTCACTAAAAAAATTTCAATAGTATTAAAAAATAAGTATAAAGCTCAATAAATGTTTTTCATATAAACGATGATTGTTGATGGAACGTTTTGCGATATAACTATTTAAAAAAGTTCACAATAGTTTTAAATATTTAGAAGTATGTACATACAAACCTACGCTGTTATTTTAGTGTATGTTGTTTATGCAATTTTAATAATTAAATGGAGTAATGAAGCTCAACACACATGACTGCGGACAACAACAATTTAAAAAAATCCGACTATTTAGCCAACAGCACCCTCAAACATAATTGTGGATATACAGTAAAAACTGTATGAAAATTTACAATTAAAAAATCTTTCGTTATCTTCAAGTACATATGTGAACAAGAACTATTTCGTTGTGACAAAGTTATCTTCACGCATTCATATTTTTTAACATTTTGTCGTACAAATGGCATGTCACGCCACAATGGAAATGCCCATATTTGTTTGCAATTTTTTTGCTAATAAATTTTCTGTGCATAACTTCCGCGGCATGGAATCAAGGTAAAATTTTGTAAACTAGTGTAAACAAAGAATACTTTTGTATTGTAGCATTTTTGTATATGAATGTTAATGTTTTATTGTTATAATGAGTGGATTACTATAAAATACAACTCTTTAGCTAAGTAATAAAATCATATTCAGAAATTTTAGTTGAACGATATGAATTCCACACTGGGTGATACTTTATATAGTTTCCATAAAATTAGTATTTTAAGGGGTGTTTATATAAGAAAAATTAACATAAGGAACTGTACGGTATACATATATAGTATGTAAATTAGGGTGGGTCAAATTGTTCGGGTGAGCCTAGAAAGTAGGCGTCTAAAATCAAAACCTAACTCCCGCCGAGAAACATCAAAATTCAAGCTCTTTATTGGGTAAAAACATATATAACCAAACAACATAAGCAAAATTTTGGACTTTGCCCCTTCCGCTTTTGATAAAATTTAGTACGAGTGATGTCGCTGGCATAACTACCATTAATGCAAAATCTTGACTTATTATACATTCTGGTTCGCGAAATATAGCGCCTTGAGAATGAGAAAATTAGAAAAAATATTCTCTAGTCGCTATATTTCGCGAACCAGAATATATAGTGAGTCAAGATTTTGCATTACTGGTAACTACAAAATTTGATCAAAATTGGAAGGAGTATGCCCAAGATTTTACTTATATTGTTTGGTTATCAATGTTTTTACCTAATGAAAAACTTGAATTTTGATGTCTCTCGGCGCGAGCTAGGTTTTGATTTTAGATCCCTAGTTTCTTAGGGTAATTTTCTTAGAATTTCGCGTAGATTTCGTTTTTGCTAGACGTCTGTTGACAAAAACAATTCACCCAACCTAATGTACTTACTTAAATATAGACAGGTTTTATGGCTGCCTTGTGTATAAATTAGAATTGAATAAATTTCCTCCCGTGTCAAATTGCTGAATGCATTTGATAAAGAGCAACATTGCTGTTAAAGCTATTTTAGTAATTTTTCGTCTTAGAAATAATATGCTCTTAAATGTTGCCCACAAAGTGAAAAATTGTATTAAAATTTATGAATGTTATGATGCTTTCATGAGTATTTAACCTACAGAATATGCACAATAAACACAAACGCATATGCAGAGAGCGTTAAGTATTTGAAATCAGGTGTAGATGGGCGCCATTAGAGTATATATATAAAATGAACACTTGAGATTGGGGCCTTTAGTTCTCCCTCATTTCGAGCAAAATTAAAAATTGAATAAACTTTAAAATTAAATTTTAAATATCATCAAAAAAAAATAATATGTCAAATTCAATGAGTGTTTGATCATTTTCGTACAACAAAAGGAATGAATAAAATAAACTAAAGAAACCCCACCTATTAGCTGGAAATGTCTTTTATATTAACATTTTTCTAAAAGTAGATATTCGAAGAGAAAGAAAGAAAAACTTAAAAGTGAACTGATATAAAACACTTTAGTAAGGCTATAGCGAGCTTCATTATACTCTACAAAATTGATACATTACTATTTTATGTTATTTTTCAGCTCAAATATAACATTTACCTTATATGTATTAATTGACGGGATGCCCTAGATATTTCAGCTTGATTAAATATAAGTAATGTAGATCAATTGCAAGTTGTTAAAAACTTCATTAAAGTCAAAATGAAATGGAGCAGTTTGCTCGTGAGCAATTTTCTCGAAATTTTGTAAACAGATTCCCGGAAATTCTTGCTTTTGGACGCTAGATTGGAAGCAAACCAATATCGTAGAAAAAAATTGACACACTGCTCATTTCCAAATTACGATGATAAATGTAGGGTATTCTACAAATTAATCAAATAAAATAAATCAAATTTCTATTAAAGTGCACACTCAACTCTAAAACCAAACATAGCACTTTTCCGTTTTAAATAGAAAATTAAAACAAAAGACATGAGTGCATCCCATCAATTCTTTTAAATGTGTCGTAAGGAATGTAAGCGATTTGTTGTGTTAGACACAAGTGCATGACACCAACCTTTACAATACTAAAAACAACAACAAGAAGAACAACACATGCATTAAATTGCAGGTTTTGCTATTTCAGTGAAATCAATGGACCCCTCCTTAGTGACAGTCAGTAAAATGAGACAGAGTAAAAATAAAAAAATAAAAATTGGATGTGTTTGTTGCTTTCAAGTAAATGCAGCACAATGTGCATCATTTTAAGAAGCAACAAACGTTTACTGTCAGTGCAGAATATTTTTATTAACAATTTAACAGCATAACGAAACTATGCAATGGCATAAAATTATTTCTGTTTATTTTTTTGTCACATTTTATGGATTAAAAAGATGAAAAAATTGTCGAACGTACTTAAGCGCAATTGCATACAAATAAAATAAAAAGTACTAAAGATTAGCAGCAAATTAATTTGTATCTTTATTGCTTAACGCTATTCTGGTAAATAATTATATTTACTTCTATATAAATAGCCAGAAAATATTTAAACTTACCGTTTCTGCAATTTATAAATGAAACTCCTTCTCACTTCGAAGAGCTTCAAGTTTCTTTGGCCATAATTAGTTCAGTTTAAATCACACTGAATTAAAAGGATTTCGTTGAAAGACACTGCAATAAAATTGAGATTGTATTTTAATTAGACCGAAATAAGACAGAACAAAGCTAAAAAAAGAATACAATGGAAATAAGTTTTTGAAACAGAGACAGATAATAGTTAATTCAATGGTAATGTTGGTACAACATCATTTATGCTCGGCAATAATGAATTGTAAAGAACTATTTATATAAAATCGGAGTACCTGTAGGCTCGTTCGCATATTAGGAATCGCTATTATTAAAATTTTCGGGTCTTTGTAAAGAATTTCCTAAGACTTAGATAAGCAATGTTTTTTAAACTTAGGTGAGAAAGATAAAGCACAAGTAATGTTTGGCTAAGACAACAACCTAGTATGGTAAATTTCTAAGCCACAAAAAAAGCTTAATAGGCAGATTTTGTAAAAAAAAATTCGTTTCTAAACGTTTGAAATTTGTATGATAAGTAACGCAAATGCTTTTCAAAATAATTTTTTTCCATACAAATTTCAAAACACAAAAGGTGTTTGTATTCACAAAATCTGGCCTTACGTTAGTAAAAACAGGGGCCGAATTGCCGCACACGTGATCGAGTAAAATTTTTCGAAAATATTCTTTTTGGGATTACGGCATACGATAATCGAGTAGCTGCTGTTTAAATTCCACTCGTTAGCACTAGAGCGATCGAATAGAATATTTTCTTTTATTGTGTTTGTTTTGCAAAAAAGCATGGAACATTACCTATAAACCTTATTGCAGTTGGCCAATCGACTTGATTGTTGTACTAGCTGCTAGAAACACAAAATTTTTCTTTAATGTATTACAAATTTTTAGTCGATTCAACAACCGGTATAATACAAACTTGGTACAGTTCTTAAACATTTCCATACGTTAGCTATCGAATGCGGTAATCCATCCATTCGATACATGACGAAATTTTATTCGATACGAAAGCTTACTCGATAACGAATGCGGTAATTAGGCCCCAGCTTAATGCAAATTAGTATAAGTTTGGATATTTATCAGCTTGACTGCCGGGGCTGTAGTTTTAGCCTAGAGTATAAAGAGCTCTGGTGATGGGGTCGATACCGAAAACATCGATGTTCAATTCGACCCTTCAAAAATTCACGAAATTGGTCTTTGTCCTTTTTAAAAATCCTTTCTCAATAAAAATTATTTTATTGTAAAATTAAATTGAACGTACTTTAGCCTGAATAATATAAATTTCATTGGAATTTCAACAAAATTTCTGAATAAACTCTCAACTCCGTAATAAGTTTTGTATGTGTTGGATATCCGGCCTCAGATAGTGCCCATCAAAGTTTGATTGCGGCATATAATTCTTAACATTTGATTTTAGCATCGTAATCGAAATTGAAGATACATATTTCATTCGTTTCTCCGGAACGTCGATTTTCTCTTTGGACGATATTAGGCGATCATTGCCAATCTCTGAGCAAACTTAGAAAAGTGTGTAAGTGTATTTACTTAATTGCTATTAAAATCAACATTTATTCATAGATTTTCATGATATATGGGTTATTTTGTTCGTAAGATGCCTCTCTTTAAGAACATTAGTCAAAAGGTAAGTTTTTGCAGGTTTAACTTTTGTATGAATACAAATTTAATAAGAAAAACGAAATAAATTAAATACGTCAAACCCTTTAAGACCAACACTGCCCTTCAAAGCGCACATTATCATGGGACACCGGTGTGGAACGAAGTTGATGTTGCCCTCGGCCTACCACCTATCGGCTTGGGTCTACCGTCTTCGTCCTTATGCCATCGGCAGGCCACCTTCGGTCGGCCCCCTTCGCTCGCTATGTCAGACACCCCTTATCTTTATCGCCCGGACCACCATGAAAAATAAAGATTATAATTTAAAAACAAAAATTTCAGCTAAGTTAATGACACCAAGTAAATGAAGATAGCAATTTCAGCCCTTAGATGAAAAATGAAGACAATTCGTCAAAAAACCACTATCGCGTGGTGCTTAGCCGAGACACTTTCGCCTAGCAAGGAAACCCACGACTAGCCACGACACTAACCTGTCCCAAGGATCTCTAAAAACTAGAACAAAAATTTCCCCAACATCCCAAAAGTTCCACGGATTCCAAAAAAGTAGGGCCAAAATCTATCCAAAGTCCCATAACTTCGCCGGAGAACAATGGCAGCACCGAAAAACGCGAAAATACCAAAGCGGCAACACGGAGTTTTTAAGCAATTTAACTTTCGAGACGGCCTATTACTATCGTTTTGAATTGTCGTTACCAGTATGTATTCGTTACCCGTATGTATTTATTGCACTACACCCAGAGAAAAAAAATCAATAAAAACTATATTGATTCATTAAGAAAGAATAACGAAAGTCTAGTCATGCTGAAAATTTTTATTTCAATATTGAACCATATTTATTCAAAGTTGAAAATTATTATTTATTTAATTAAATGAAAAATTATTAATATGAAGAGTCTTTATTTTTAAATTGCCGTTTTTCCTTTAGAGTATTTTTTCATTTAAATTTATTTGTTTCTTAAAAAATATAATTTCTATAAAATTTCATTGTTAAAACAATGATAAATAAATAAAATGATGTATAAACAAAATGAATAAAAATGAATTTTTATTTTATATCGGTAAGAAGAAAATTAAATTTTTATATTGCATTGCTTAGAAGTGAAATTCCCGCATATAAAAGTCATGAATCTTCCATGCAGCCTTGTAAGCCAAAGTCTTGCTTATATCTGCCATACAGACGACCTCTTCTTATATGAAAGCCTCTTTTTTGACTGAGAACAGTTTCATGCTTAAAGATTTCCAGCTACTGCTTTTTTAATTACTTTTTCAATATGGAACGTGTTGATAAGAACGATAATCCGAAATTAGCATATTGCCGTGGAGTTCGGTTATAACGAACATAACAATTTATCGCGAACAACGAACAACTTCTCCGGACCCAGTAATATTTCATAGAAATTAGCACGGTTACAGCGAACTACGATGCGCTTATAACGAAAGGTCCTATGCATAAAACTGCATGGAAATGTATACGCTTATAACGAACAGTAGTCGCCAGCTTTTTTCTGGCGTTTTTTGAAACATTAAAGGAACTTTTTATCACAATTTTGTATCACTACACTCAGTAATGCACCAACTATGTCTTATAAATCTATTTAGAAATAAACAAAAATGCATTCTTTTAAAATTGTGTTTTATTTTTGGAAAGAAAAATTATTTACTACGTTGATAACAAACTTCGCCTATAGCGAACGAATTTGCCCGGTGCCGCGGAGTTCGTTATAACCGAACTCCACTATAATATAAATTAACTGCACTAGGTCCATTATTAGTACGAATACAATCTACGAATACAATGTATTCGTACGAGTAAAATAAATTAATATAAAGAACCAACTATTTAACAAAATCACTTTAATTAGTTGCGGCGACATGCTTTATTTCCAATCGGTAAATTGTTTTTCTGATAACTAATTTCTCCCTGGGCTTTTTCCTTCTTAACTTTTATGCTAATTCTCGTTTAAATTGTATTCTCTCAAACATAGTATTACAATAAAGAAAAATGTTTTAGGAACTCTCAAGTATCTTTTGGGTTGACATTCTTAAGTTTGGTACTTGGCGCTTTGACAAATTATATGCATGTTTTTTTGTTTTTAATTTGTGTTGTCTTATATATTTTTGCTTTGTTCTTTGTGCCATTAATGTCTGGTGTTGTAAAATGATGCTGCTGCTGGTTCGTTGTTTTATTTTTCTGTTGGGGATGTTAATGCCTTTGACTTGAATGTTAATTCTATGAAAAAATATATGTTTGTTTATATGTTCATATGTATGTACATGCATTGCCATTTTAAATATTGTTTTTAACATAAAATGAAATACAATGTTTATTTAATTATAAATTCAATTTAGCCACATTTTAATTAAATTAACGCTAAAATTATTTGCCCGTTTTTCATGTTAATTTGTAAGAACCAAAAAAAATTCATTGAAATTGTATTTTTATTTGCTGTGTGTAAGTATTTTTACGTTTTATTAATAATATCCACTCGTTTGCTAAACAAAAATGTTTATCAAAGCATTTTTGGCTTAAATTTGTCTCTATTACATGTTCATTTGTTTTTATTCATTTATTTTTTTTTGCGACCAGTTTTTTATTAATTGCTTGAAATGTTTCTTTTCATGAGAATTGGTATCAGTTTTGAATGCCATACGAACAAATACAGTGGGGATAGATGGCTGTATAGATGGATGGAGTGTCTTGTAATTATAAACCCTTCAATAATTTGAAACACGTTTAACATGACATCAACGAATGTGGCAATGGAAAATGAAAATTTGACACTTTTTCACAAAGTTATAGATACTACGAGTACAAAATCATTTTAATGAAAAATTAAATTTAAACTGCAAAAAGAAAACAAAAACAAATTAGCTTTCGTTCAGTCATTACAAAACAATTAAAAAGAAAAATTCAAAAAATGCTTCTATGTAGAATATGTATTTATTTGTTGTTGTTGTTGTTCTCTTCAAATTAATTTAATGAATTTGCACTTGTTTTCATGATATTTGTTTGGCTTAAGTACTCAAATGTATTATAATTATTCGCTTAAATTTGTTTCTTTTTTGAATTAATGGGAAATTTTGCAATGCATATTTTTAATTGCCTTAATTCCCAGTATTAATGGGCAAAGATAAAAATAAAATAAAAATTCAAATGTAATCGCAGAGAATTATTGAGTGTTTTAAAACATAACAATTTTTTAATTAATGAGTGGCGCAGAACATATCTTTCAATAAATATTTATTTATTAAATGTTAGCAAATGCAATTACATGTTGTATAATACTTTGACAGTATATAACACGGATCGACAAGAATTCTTTTTTGTGGCGTAATTTTTATGGAGCCAATTTCAATACATATTTACTACATATTTTAATTGACTTTGGCTCTCGAAAGAAACCATTACATAACGCATTAATGGCATATATACATAGCATAAGTGTACAAAAAAAATTATCATCAAAAATGTTCAAACAATGACGACATTCACATAAATAACAACAGCAACAATGATAGCGAATTCATACCATTAGTATCTCACATGAATTTTAACAAGTTTGTTTACTAAAAATTTCTGAGTCAATCAATTGGTTAACGCTGTTGCGTTAATTCTCATTAATTTTTTTAGAGTCTTTAGATAAACATACAGAGTTGAACACATTTAACAAAGTGAAATTTTATAAATGCTCAATGGATGACTGTGTTATTATTTAAAACTTAAACATATTTTCAAAAAAGAGTTTTTACAGACTCACACAAAAAGTTAATTTGATATATTACAAAAAAATAAAATTAATAAATATTTTTGTTCGATTCAGTGAACTATTTTCTTTCGAATTTTTAAGCATTTTTAGACAAATTGTTTTATAGATTTTGACAATTGTTTAAAGGAAACCCCGGTTTCCTTAAATGAAATTAAGACATTTTTGTTTGTATTTACAAATTTGTTTGTAGGTCCGCTTTTTCACTGAAGTTCTTTTGTTTTTTCTCTGTTAATATTACAATTTTTGTCAATGAAGTACCGCCACTTAATTGTGAGAAAATCAAAACGTGTTATCTTATATTTTTTCCTTTCACTTCATATCTACATCTCTTGTTTACTTGAGATCTACACGTAACATAATATGTAAGATGAGATTGTCAAATTCAATCGCAGAGAGAATGGTGTAACGTTTATAATTCAAATTAGTCTCAATGTTGTAAGAGTTTTTAGAAGAGCGTTGTAATAAGAAATCGTATAACGACGATCTTATGAGATGAACTGTCAAAAAACACACGTCCATGAAAATAAATTGGTCTGCATGTGTGTGTGTTTATTAAAATAAATGAAAAGCGATGTTTCTTTTTATAAAATTTCTGTGTTAAATAAATGAATAAATGTGTTTAATTGATTTATAAATTAAAATTTGTGTGAAAAACTAAAAGTAAAATAGATAATTATGCAACAATAGGACATGTTAGCTCGATAACATTTGCATAAAATGAAATATTATAGGAAAAGTAAAATTACGTCACCGCGATTAAGAGAAAAATCGGTATTTTGTTTTTATCATTCTGCCGACGTGTTCTCTCATGTTGTCTCCCAGTTAATGTCTCGTGAAGACGCGGTGTTACAGAAAGCATACTTTAATATAAACACCTTCATAAATTTCAATTCAATATGATTTAATTCATGATCTAACATAAAGTTTATCTGAAATTAAAGTTAGTCACGATGATTTAAAATAAAATGTAATGTGTAGAGAGAACAGGTGGTAAAGTGAGAGAGATGGAACGCTTAATTTATTTACAACTCTGCTATTGTGCTTTTTTTTGTTAAATTTTGTAGAGCAGTGTTGCTCTGGTGTCAAATAGAGACATTAAATTTTCTTAAGCTATGTAGCCGTTTTATTAGTTATATTACTTCGCCGACAATTCTTCTACAATACGGACGAATGAGGATGCTGTGATGTGTATTAATATACTAGTATGTCAGTATTAATCGCTGCTGTTACTGATAAGTGGTCAGTGCTATGCCTTCATCACTTTTACAGTCCAACAACAATCAACACACAGTGACACACCGATACACATCAGAAAAATTCATGCTGTTGATGGCTTGCCTGAAACTAGTCTCGAACTCAAGACCTCAGGCTTGGTGGCCAACGCTCTAACCACTTCAGCCAACAGCACCCGCAGGATATTGAATATGAAAAAAAGTTGAATAGCTAAGGGTATTCTAAAACAAGCAAGGAATACTTCGTTTGTCACTCGTTCTCCCACTTTTCAGAATTATTTCCCTTTTATCCCTTAATGCACATATCTCTGTCTCTGTCTCTCTCTCTCTCTCTCTATCTATTATTTAAGTAGTAAAATATGCCCTGCGGGAAATGCTGTACCAATTGTCTTGCACGCACTTGTCTTATGACTGGTGAAAATGGGAATGTATGTATATATCGAAAAATTCAAATGTTTTTTTATATGTATAAAAGCCGAAATTATAATTTTTTTTTATTTTTTCGTGTTAATGATGAACAAGTTTACCGAAGTTTGTAAATTTATGGGCTTCTTTTGCTATTTTTATAGTTATGGGCTTTTTCGATATTTTGCTGTTTATTTTGTTAAATTTAGTTAAAAGCAATGTTGGCAACCGAAACAAATAGCAATATCGGCATTGGTAATACAATTTAATTTTTGCATTGGTTTTTGTATCGGTATACCATTTCGGTATCGGTATTACCGATAACCGATACCGATAAAACTAAAATACCGATTGCGAAATAAAAATTTGGTATTAATACCGATATGTTATTCGTTTCGGTTGCCAACCTTGGTTAAAAGTCGATAAGACAAAAGCTGTTGGAAGCTTTACGGATACACACAAAAAATTATTTTTGGAATTTGAACAAGTATTTGTAAAATTCAAATAATTTTTTGTTTAATTCACGACCTATAAATAAATTTGTATATTCAAATACAAAAATTTGTTTGATAAATCCACCGATTTTTTCAATTAAAATAATTATGTTATTGAACAAAACTTTAACCAAAATTACAAAATTTTTTTTTAACAAATTTAAATATTTAATTAGTTTGGCTTAAGTTGATTTTTAATTTACTCTTTAGATCAATTTTTTTTTATTTAAGAAAGAAATTCTAAAGCATGTGAATATTGAACGTTCAAAGAAAAATTTGGATGTACGGAGGGTTGAACTGACAGCTGTTTCGTGACCACCAAGTCTACTCGTCAGAGTACTTTACCTACACCACCACTGACAGTGGCAACAACATTGTAGCGAAAATCCTACTAATTTTAGTAAGCTCAATTAACAGACTGTCGCCATCTTGTGGCAAGTCCCACATATTAATTAGCTTTTCCATATATTCGGAACTTCACTAACTGTCTTTTTCTTAGAATGTTCAACTATTCTAAGCTTTTTCATTTCAGTACATCCAAATTTTTCTTTGAATGCTCAATATTCACATGCGTTAGAATTTCTTTCTTAAATAAAAAAATAATTTGATGGAAAGAGTAAATTAAAAATGAACTTAAGCCAAACTAATTAAATAACTTTGGATTTAAACCATACAGTTCCACCAAAAATGCATAACAAATTTAAATATTTTAAAAATGTACATACTCGTATATGGCAAACAATGTTGTTTACTAGACCCAAACGCATAAGACATTTTCGACATCTTGAAAACTTTATTTTTCTTTACAATATAATAACACCCAAATATTTTCGGTTCTATTTTGCTTTAAAAATTAAAAGTTGTCAACATTATTATCAAAATTAAAATCTAACAAAACTGTTGTTAGAAGCGAACAAAAACATTAATAAGATATAAAAATAATTCCAAACAAGGGGTTGATAAAAAATATTTTTGGTATATTTTTTTGTGTGTAACAACTTTTTCGACTTGTGGGTGGTCATCGTGCCGTCCGTATAAATGTAATTGAATAAGCGTAAGTCGGCACAGGAAGGCGTGGAGAGTAATTTTTGCATCAAGCCACAACTTTTTGAGGGGTGAGACTTGAACATTTTCATTAAAAAAATTGCCATACAAATAAAGGACACGGTAATGTACATATTTGAAATATTGGACTCTTTAAACTCTTGTTTCCGATACGTTTGTATTTTCAATTTGTGTAAAATATTTTTACAAAACTATAAATGAAAACGTAATATTGCGCCATTATACAGTATTGCTTTTTTGTAAGCATTTTACAAGATTTGACAAAATCATTTATCGTACAATAAAAACGCCACAGAAACCAATGAAATGGACATAAAAACAAAACAACTAAAACTGTTAAGGCTCCTGTCACTTCTTCTGCCAGCAAAAATAATAGCATCAGAAAAAACGCTTAGAAAAAACAAAAACCATAAATAATAAATAAATTTACGACAACAATTTCTATTTGTTTCTAATATCTATGTTAATTTTATGATCTATTTAACAGGATTTTTATGACCGAAAAGATTAAAATTAAAACATTTTAATAAAAATGTACAACTACTTGCACAATAAACCTGAAAGTTGTATAATAAAATTCTTACCAATCATTTTTGTAATAAGGCATGTAGATATTTTTATCTTTCATTCTTATACCATCACTGAAGTCAGAGGCATTTGGAAGAAAAAGAACGAATTAAGTTATGGGCATAATGAGACAGACAAGAAAATATAAATAAATATTTAAAAATAAAATTATGACTAAATGAGTGGATGGATGATGAGTGGTTGGTGGTGGTACTTAATGTTCGAAATAACAACAGCAATGGAACCAAAATTGAAAATATTTCAAAAGAAATCTAAAAAAAACACAAAAAAATCTGAATAAAGGCACTTTTAAAAATGACATGTTACCAGGACGATTCAAACATGTCGATTTAATTGCATTTTTACAACTTTAAAGATTCGTGCTCAAAACAACATCATTTTGTTTTACTTTATAACGTGTTCAACCTCATTCATATTTTACAATTAAAGTGGATGGCGGTCAGGAGCTCTAAATAATTAAATCATGACGCTCTTTTTTATTAGATAGACAAAATGTTACAGGAGTTCACTTTTACTTGAAAGCAGAGACAATGGGCTTTTATTATGCAAAAAAAATCCACGGAAAGTATCAAAATTTTACGTTGATTTAAATAAAGAAAGCCGTCTATAATCAAGTGGGTCCGAGCAACTTTTGCATATTTTATATCAGAAAAATAGTACTTAATTTGAATGTCAAAGGACCGCCAATTTTATTGGAAATTTTTAATTAATGCTGCTGCGTATTTAAATGTACAAACACCAAAATTTTCATTTAAAATCATCGAAACCAAGATTAATTTAACATTTTGCGGTAGTGGTTTTGCTTCATAGGTGTTCCTTTTGAAATAATTATACTTCATATTGATTCAATATTACAGTACAGTTAAATAAAAATGAAATTGGTACTGAAATTATACGAAGAATCATTTTGAATCAAAGTTATTTCAGTTGAAACAACTTGAATTTTATATTAAAAAATTATATTACGAAGAATCACATTAAATCAAAATTATCTCAAGTTTAAATAACATTAATTTGATAATGAAATAACAAATAATAAATAAAGCATCAGAAAAGTTTGTGTTGTAGTTGGCTGCCCTAACCAAAATTTGAGCTCAGGCCACTTGTTTGGTAGCTAACGCGCTAACCACTGCAGCAACAACAGCATCAAATATACTTTAGATATACACTTATCTAAATACCATCATAAGTAACATGAATTTCATTTTAACTTAACATAATTTAATTGCAAAATTTATTTGAAATTAAAGTTATAGTCATGTTGATTTAAAATGATATGCAACGTTTATTAAAATGTTGTTTTAACAGCGAAAAATATTAAATCAAAGAGATTTAAGGTTAGATTAATAATTTTTCATTTAAAATTAGTATGAAACAATGCTAATTTTAAATCAGCAGCAGGAAATTTTAGCTGGTGATGCGAACTTTGTCTGCTATTTACATTTACACAACACGAACATCAAGATAAATAACAACAAAACAGCAACAAGTCACACATCTGAGCACAACAGTGCATTGTAGCTACCCTGCATACAAAGTAAGTAGTATGTAGTTAGAACTATACTAGTTGCTATTTACTTCAGACTAGTTGCCAATCCGTCCTTTTTTCATACATTGAACTATCGATTTTAGCATTAGGTTGTCATAGGAGCCCAACTAGTTCATTTGTATACAGTTATATGCTAGTTGGAGTCCTAGTTGTTTTAAAGTAGTGCTCTTACTAGTTTGTTTAGTTAGATTTTGTAACTCTTAAAAAAACTTTGGCTCAAGCGGGGTGCGAACACACATTCCTCATATTTCAAGGCAAGTACTCTACCCACTGAGCCACTTTCTACTTATTTTTTTAAGAGCTAAAAATATGTTTTATATACAAGTCGTATACCTGAAAATTTTTTCCTTTTTTGACTAGTATCGTTATTGTCTCGATACAACTAGTAATATGATTTTTTGTACTAGTGTCGTTACTAGTCTTGCTACAACTAGGAATATGATGTGCTCTTTTACCAGTAACATTACAATTAGTATTATAACTGTCCCAAATAGTATATAGTTGTAAATTTAGCTGCTGGGTATGAACAAAGCAAATAAACACCAACACACTTATACAATAACAAATTATTTCTCATAAATTTAATATGATTTTTATTCAACATTGTGAAATGTTAATTTTGCATTGGATTTTTTTCTGTGTGTAGTTCAAAGCCTATAAATTGCTTTGTTTATATTGATTCTGGTTCTCGAGATAAACAATTATATCAAAAATTAGGGTTCATGACCTTTACAAGGCTTCAAAAAAATTAGGTAGCAAAAGAAAATTGTTTTGTTGACCTGTGGTAACAATGACTTGATAAAACTGATTAGAGTTTGTGCTAAAAAAAACGACAACAACAACAATTTGTTGGTATATACACCAGTTTTCAACGATTTACTCGTTCGATTTTTCATATTCTCTTTTCTTAAAAACATTCAACTGCTTTAAAGATCTGTCAGATTAAATTTGAAAAATACAGATGATGATGCTGCTCCCATGTTGCATGCTAAATGCTAATGTTGATATGCTCATCATGAAAGAGAGATGAAGAGGACGATGTCGATGAATACGAAAACGATGAAGATGACGACGATGTAGATGATGATGTGCTAAGACATCGCTGAATGCTTTTAAATAAAGCGCAACGAATGTCATTTAATAAAAAAAAAACTTTTCTACAAAAAACAAAACTACAAAAAAAAAAATGCATAAAAATATTAATTGCATTCAAACTGTAAACTGAGCAGGAATGAAAAAAATTACACAGTCTGTCTGTCCATCTTTGTAATTGTTAGTGTTTAGCACGCTGTGATCTCACATGCAAGGCGGCTGTGTTTTATTTTCATTTACAGTTTTTTTTCCATTTTCCTTTTTAATGGAAAATTAAATGCAATAGAAATGTCAACAACCATCGAGACTGATAAATATTCCCACTTAATACTCTAATAGATCAGTATTAAACCCATCAAAAGTGAAATGCAAGTCATTTAAAAAGAGGATGTACAATCAATGAACTTAATACAATATTGAATTCAAGTTTGCCAGTTTAATCCTTAAGTTGTTTTAATGTAAAGTGCTACTAAAATTACAATTGTAAAGTGATATTAAAGTTGATGAAAAGAAGTAGTTTTTATGATTAACAAATTATTACCGTTGCAATTCAACACAATATTTAATAAATATAGTTAGGCTAGTATATATAAACCGTTGAGAGCTATCGACTTAATGAGGATTAATGAGAAGCGCAGACGTATAATAGATGCACATTAGGGGGTCCATTATTTGTATGGGCAAACTTTTTGTTTTGAAAATGTTCAAGTCTCGCTCTCCAACAATTTCACGCCCCTGGGACCACGCCTTCCCGTGCCGACTTCCTTTTAAAATTTACTCATACGGCATAATGACCCACAAGTCGAAAAATATTATAACATCATGAAATGTTTTCTTCTAAAAAGTTGTTGTCTGTGAAGTTTCCAACAGCTTTTGCCTTACAGACTTTTATCTGAATCACATATTTAACAAAATAAATAACAAAATATCAAAAATGCCTATAACTAACTACATATTAAAATTGCAAAAAAAAACTACCATAGAGTTACAAAAAATTTCGGCAAACTTTTTAGTTCTCTAGAATGACGGGTGTGTGACAATGTTAAATCGTCGACGACACATGTCGGTCAGCCGGAACAAGTCATCAACGACGTTTTCGAAATTTAACGGTTTGTTTACTTGTTTGTTTGCGTTTAATTTATATTATTGATGTTGAGGACTGAGTTAGGTGGGATTCGAACTACAGCTTTTTAATCCAATAAATATGTGCATTAGGGTAATGACTAATTTTTTTACAATAAAATTTACCTATCACCATCTGATAATACGCAAATAAATTGTTTACTGATATTTATAAAATTTAATATGAATGATATCTCTGGCAAAACTACTATTAGTGCAAAATCTGAGCTCACTACTTTGCCTAGTTCGCGAAATATCGCAACTTTAAAATATGAAAATGTTTCAAAAATTTACAAAACTGACTTCACAAAATTATGCATATACATTTTTAGAGGTATAGAACTTCGAATTGAAATAAAACACAAGAAAATCGTTTTAATGTCCATCAATTTGGCTTTATTGGAAGGATAATTTTATGCCATTAATGTTTAAATATGATTTCGGGCATGTGGCCGCCGCGGCTGGCTCGAATAAAGCCAATTCTACAGGTCCAATTTTCAACCACTTTTTCGAGCATATGGGGCCGTATGTTGGCAATAACGCCACGAATGTTGGCTTCCAAGTCCCCTACCGTTTCTGGTTTGTTGGCGTAGACGAGCGACTTCACATATCCCCAAAGAAAGTAATCCAATGGTGTCAAATCACACGATCTTGGTGGCCAATTGACAGGTCCATTCCGCGAAATTATGCGCTCATCGAATGTTTCCTTCAATAAATCGATTGTGACGTGCGCTGTGTGGCATGTAGCGCCGTCTTGTTGGAACCACAACTCATCCACATTCATGCCATCCAATTCGGCAACAAAATAGTCGGTTATCATGGCTCTATACCGGTCTCCATTAACGGTAACTGACTCTCCAGCATTATTTCGGAAGAAGTATGGCCCAATGACTCCACCAGCCCATAGAGCACTGTTCGACGTCTCTGCGGATGCGTATTATCACATAGAGTAAACGTAGTGCGAAAACGATCCATGGTTAACCGAATTAATTGCTCTGATGGACGATTATGTCGCCCATAAAATGGACGGAGCTTGCGGTAAACTTCGCGAACTGAACCATTATTTTCGAAATAAATTTGCACGATTTGCAAGCGTTGTTCTTTTGTCAACCTGTTCATGATGAAATGGCAAACCAAACTAAATATTAATCACTTGACAGCTGACAAAATGGCCGCCAGTTAAAAAAGTGATGCCAACTTAAAGTTCTATACCTCAATAAAAAACACCCAATACATGAAAGTACTTATCCTATATATTCCATTAAGATGTCATATTAAAGGGCACAAAATGGCCCTTAAAATGACATATGTCTAGATTTTATTTTGCATTATTCAGTGGTCAATTTTCTCGAAGAGCTATATTTCGATTTTTTTGAAGAGTTATATTTTTGAAATTCTTAAAAAAATATATATTAAGGGCAACTTTGTGCCCTTTAACATGACACCTTAATGGAGTATCTACCCTGAAGAAAGCCAGGGTCCAATTGTCTCCAAGTCACCACTTTTGTCGACAAATTTGATGACTTTTTGGTGACGTTGTCAGTGAATCATCTAAACTTTTTATTTTAGCTTTAATGAGAAGAGAAGTTTTTAACATCTAGAAAACGATTTTTTATGGTCTCATTTTGATGTGTTCAAAATATATGCGGCTGAACGGAAATCTAAAAATGCTCATAAAAAATCTAATTTATTTGTGTTAGCTGGTAAAAAGTTTCATATGTGTTGACTAGAATCATTAAAATGCACTAGTGAATCTCTGGTACCAGTACCTCCATATGGTCCCATAAGAACCACCTGGTCTATAGTAAGTCAACAGTTCCGATGTCAGAAGTGGAATCTCAATGACAAGCACATGTTAAATGTCTATAGCACAGAACTTTGCCTGGGTACAATTAGTCAGTAGTACTGGTGACAATGTCAATAGTGAATCAGTACAATTTTACTAACGACATTTCCTGCAGGGTAGTATTACGTTTATACGCCGTGCTTATTTGCAAATAAGAACGTAAAATGGTGTCAAATACCTTTTTATTGTCATTTATTAAACCGCTGAATATTTATCTACTTATTAATATATTTATCTATTTATTATTTTTTATTAACAAACGTGTGTAAAGGTGGCACGCCAAACTTCTTATTTGCAATTGTTTTCGTGAGTTAGTAAGTTGCAATAAAAATAAAAAAACATACTTGGTAGCACTACGTTTTTATTTGTAAATAAGAAATATTTATAAACGAGATATAGGATAAGTTGTTTTAAATACATACATATTTTAGTGAAGTCAGTTTAACTATTTTTGAGGAATTTTCCTATTCTAAAGTCGCAATATTTGGCGAGTTAAGAAAAATAGTGAGCTTAGATTTTGCACCAATATTAGTTTTGCCAGAGGCATCATTCGTACTGAATTTTATTCAAATGTAAAGAGGTAAGGAAAATTGGTTGGTTGTTTTTATATCTTTTAACACATAGACCAAATTTAAAGTCATTTGGAGCGAGAATTTTTTTGACAAGATCATAAAAGATGACGTTTTTTTATATTTTTATATAGCGATTTTGGCTAGGGCATGTAAAATTTGATATTTGCAAACATTTAAATCATTAATTTAAAAAAAATCAAACTTTCACTTAAATAATTTAATTGATATAATTATATATTTAATTATTAGTATTAACACATGATTTTTTATTACACACATTCGCTGTTATTTGCATGTATGCCCACGAATAGTGCACATACATAAAAATGATAACCAATGTGTGAAACAACAAGAACTTCAACGAGCTTTTATATATAGCAAAGCATTCAATGCAATGTAATAACAATACAAGGTGGCTGCATACAGCAAACAAATACAACAATACAAAAAAAACTAAGTAATGCTTGTCAAACAATGCACGTTTTTTACGTACGGTCTACATAAAACTAACAGATCAAAAAATAATCGGCAGCCGCCACATGTGCACTTATTATACCATGATGTGTACCATTTATAAATACGAGCAAAATATGTACTCAGTGAGAATAAGAGTTTTGGCTCAGTGGTAGGTGCGTTGGATTTCAAAATAGAAGGAGCTTAGTTCAACCCTCAGATGAAATTAAAATAACAAACAGTAAGTAAAAATATATAAATTAATAATTACGAAAACGAAATTAATAAGTAAGTATTCAACTCAACATAACGTCGTTAGCCCATTTGGAACACATCCATCCATCATTAGCTCCAATCCATTTTTTTAATTATTATGATTAAAAATTTAATTGAAAACTTGAAAATATTTTAATTAAACTTTTAATTATTATCATTAAATATTTAATAAAAATTAATTCAATTAAATTTGGTACAAAAATTTACTTAATATTAGCAATCCGTTTATAGGTGAAAATTTAATTAATTTCTTACTTGGCGCAATGAATTTTTTAATTATAAATAAATTTTATTTTTTTCTGTGTGTACATGCTTAAAAGTTATCGCACTTAGCACCTTGCTGCAGCTTACCTAAAACATCGACAACAAGAGGTCAACATATTTAATTGTTTGATTGAAGCCTAAACATAAGACGTTTTTGTTCATATTGTTCTTAACAAGGTTTGCTTGAAGACAAAATGTACGATATTGGCACTTATGTTGTACTTAATAAAATTAATTTAAGACAAATCCGAAGACATTGTCGATCATGTTGTCCTTAAAAAAAAGTGTAATTGAAGACAAAACACAGACATTGTCGCTCATTTTGTCCTCGATAATGTTAATTGAAGCCAAATTATAATATCATATTTTACAGAAGACAAAACTTAAGACACTGTCACTTATATTATTCTCAACAAAGTTAGATAGGAAACAAAATGTAAGACATTGTCGCTTATCTTGTCTTTAACAAAGTTAACTGAAGACAAATCCTAAGACATTGTACATCATCAATTGTCGCTCAGATTGTCGTGAACGACGATTTTCTTTAAATTGTCGCCTGAAGACCTAATCGACAGAGGACAAATCGTACACGAGTCATCGACGACAATGTCGTGTAAGACCATCTGTACAACAGAGATAATTCGAAGATCATTTGTTGAAGTTGAAGGATTCTTGAAATGCTTTTTCTTTTCAAGATAGTATTTATTATTACATTAAATTTTGTGGCATAGTAAAATTTAACTTTGTATTCTTTTTATCTAATACTAAGTTTTGGTTTAACACACATGAGACTGCATACCTAAGCCAACCCAAAGAAACCTTATTGTAATTTAAATTCTATTTGACTATATTTTCTTAAAATTTCAAAGTTGAGGATACGACGAAAATAAAAACATTTTCATCTAACTCAATCATATTTAAATAAATTTTGAAGTTCTTTGGAAGAGAAAGAAAATCATTTATGCAAAAGATCAAAGTCTTGCCATATCAAAAGTAATTATAAACTGTCGTCACATAATTATAATGTCTATTGCAATGATCTGTAAATTGCACATCTGTTTTCTTTTTTATTAAGTAAAAAAATTTCAAGAAAAACAAATCAGGAGAAACAGAATAAAAACAAATAAAAATATTTTAAGTTGTTGTTACAAAAATGTATACAATCCTGCATAACTTCATATCCAAACACCTCGATTTCAATTTGCAATATTTATTTTTTTGGCTGCCTGTTTATGATGCTCTTTTCCATCCATTTGTATGACTGTTTGTATGCATTTTTTCTGCATTAAATTTACTTTTTATGTCTTCAGCAGCCATTGCATGTCGCAAAGTCACTTTTAACGGCAAAACAGCTTTGTGACTGGCTGGATGGCTGCTTGTGTACGAAGGAAAAAAAGCGCTGACTGTCATTTGCAATTAAGCCAAGTGATATTTTAACTTAATTATTATCTTTTAATTGCAATTAAATAAAAAAGTAGGAAATATGAATTTTTTTTCATGAAAATATAATCATAAAATATTAATTAATGTTAAACAAATACTTTAACAATTCGTATTAGCAAATATTAAGTTAAAATTTCAGCTCTTCTGAAAACAAAAGAACTAGAAAACCAGACTTTGCAATTATGTTTTAATGCTAGAGCAGGGACTACTTTATTACGCTTTTATAACATATGAGATAAATATTAAAGTATATTAAAGTAGTAAAGCGCATTTCAGACTATTCGCTTTAGTATTAATACTTGTCAAAAACTCAAATCTTAAGTAAAAATTCAACAGTGTGAAAACAACTTGTTATGATCTGTCAAATAATACGTAAAGAAATTTTACAGTTTTATGGTTTTCGTCATTTTTATGAAATTTTCTAATGCCCTTTTTAGAATGTATGATTAGAAGTTAACGTGAACTTTAACGGCAAGTTCGGCATACAAAATTTTGCCGTAATCATCGTATTTCATTTCATCAGCGTTATCTTTTGCACAAACAAACATAGGAATAATAAGAGTTTTCACGATGGGTAGTGCAAAGTGTGCAAACGATGAAAATGTGCGCATTTTTGCACAATACAACAACAAAATAAACTTATTTGCAATTTGCTACATTTTACTTCATTTGCTCTAAAAAAAAACCATGTTGTTTTTTTATGGAAAAATTATGTATTTATGCAATGATTCTTAAATTTTATTCAGTAATTCAATGCTGCCAGATTTATTACAGCAATTTAGCAGTTTGTAGTGCCCCCAGACTATTAGTTTTAGTAAATAATAATAAGAATTAAAAAGGCCGTTCAGGATCCACTAGAATATGCACAGCAAATTCGCAAAATGCAGAAAAACTTGCTTTATTGCAAATTATTTGTGTTACGTTTTATTTGGAATGTGATAGTGTAGAACAGTGGTGGCCATTCACGCAATTTCATGTACTCAAGAGCATTGGCTGCTTTTTTTACATCCACGCACGTACACTGTGTATGAGACTCACAGCCTATCTACCCAGCAAACAATTTTTGCCGATTTCGGTCCGAAGTCGGTCCGAAAGTCTGTACAAGACGCCGAATTCGTATCCGATGCCGGTCAGAAAACGTACCGAAAATAACATGAGTGGTTGACAAGAAACCAGATATATTTGTCTTAAGAAATTCTGAAATATATACCAAAATGTCTAACAGAATTCTGTACGAATTCCGAAAAAATTCCAAGAAAAATTCTAAAGGAATTTTCTACATGTCTTATAAATGTCGGAAAAATGTCTGACAAAAAACATCACAAAACTTTCGATTTATCTGTTACCTTTTACGTCCTGGCGTATTAATGAGCCTGATTGTGTAAGACGTTGGCGTAAACGCCTGAGCCGTTTTTTGTAGTATATTAAGGAACACATGTTGTGTGTTACTTTAATCTATTACAAAAAACGACATAGGCGTTTACGCCAACGCCTTACACAATCAGGCCGATTATCAGAGAAAAGTCGGAGTCAAAATTAGAAATTTCTCAGAAATGTCGTTTAAAATTCTACAAGTATTGTTGTCCTGCTTATGGCAGCTCATCAGAAAAGATTTACAAATATTTTATAAGTTTAAAAACTCAAATATTTGTGTATATATTCTCAAGAGATAAACGAGAGTTATAACGAAAACTAAAATCAGATAATGTGCAGAAGTGACTGCTAAAAGTCGTAAGACGTAGATCAGAAAATGTGCAGACTACTCTGTTAAATATCTTAAAGGAAATTAAATTGCCTTCGGATATTGTGCAGAATATTTTGATATTAATCGGATAATATTTCAGACAATGTGCAGAAACGTCATACCAGAAAACTGCGTATTGCTCCGCCAAATATCTGAGGGAATTTTAGACAACTCGGCTGATTGTCTGGTAAAGTCTCAGATTTTGACTGATGTTAGACATGTCGGCCAAAATTTTTTCCTGGGTATTTAGCTGCAAAGCACACGCACAAACAAAGAATAAGATAGTGTATGTTTGGCCACCACGGGTGTATAAACAAAATGTAATTAGAAAATTTTCTTTACGATTTTTTGACAGTCATATTGATTTTGATTTGATTTTCGACGTCTAATAAAAATCTCAAAACTTGTATTACAGTGTGAAAAGGTCTTAACATAGAAACCCGGTTGGCCAACTTGTCGCAGAGGAGTGTTTCATCAACGACTACTTAAGGAAATTTCGAAATTAAGACAATCTAACAGAAACCGTACCAACGAAGTGGTCCGGCTGCAAATCTTGGCTGGGGCAGCCAACTACTCGCAAACTTTTCTGACGCCTATGCTAATAAACATCACGTAAGTAAAGTAATTAATTATATAGTTACATTAAATTCATGTTGTTCCAGCTTTAGATACCTTTGATTCAATACTATACTTCGTATTGTCAAATTCCCGTTGTTTCAACTTGAAATAACTTTGATTCAATATGGTTCTTCGAATTAATTCAGCATCAACTTCATGTTAATATAACTGTACTTGAGTATTAAATCAACAAGAAAATCTTCTTTGAAGGTTAATCTAAAAATCATGTTGAATTGACATGAAAGACATATGAAGCAAAATCCCTGCCGAAAAATGTTAAATTAACCTTGTTTTCGACGATTTTAATATGACATTTTTCTGTATTATATAAATTTGAAAAATAAGTATTATTAATATGAATTTTTTCATTTAAGCCAGTTATAAATTTACATATTTTCAGTTAAAAAAACGAATGTCATAAAATCAAACGGAAATGAACGTAATATAAACAGGAAACGTGCTCGTATATACATTATTTAAAACTGCAGATACAACTGTTGGTATTTCTATTAAAATTCACATATTTTTATAAAGAAAGCATGCGAAAAATATCAAGAGAAATAGAGAGTAATTAAAACAAAAGTGTTAAAATAAGTGAAAGCTGATTTTGAGACTCAGTGACATTGTAGACCAAATGAAACATTTCAAATGTTTATCAACAACTACATTTTTAAACTGATAGCAACATGTTGACAAGGCTATAAAATTGAAATAAACTTGTTGGATTTATTTTTTTGTTTGCTGGATTTGTGAATAAGAATTATTTAATCTTTTTCAATTATCATGATGAGTTTTATGACTTCGTAAAACGGGTATGGGGAGGATAAAGACTGTTGGTACTATTGTAACAACTTAATAGTAGTATCTAGTAATTGTAGTTGCTGTTGTGTTGCTCTTATTTTTTGTCACATTACGATTATATGGCTGAGACATGCGTATTGCAAACATTTTAAAATTAAATCCCCTTTAGGTCTTTAAAGCTTTTATCGAGAAATTACTGTGAGAGTATGTGTGACTGACTACTGACTCTGATGATGATGATGGCTTTTGATAACATTATAATCTAAGAAATTGATTCAAATGGCAATTTGGTTGGAATTATTCAATGTCATCGTACTATTAACGATTTAAGCAGTTATTTTATTTGATTTTGTTTTGTTTATTTGGGTTTTGTTTATAGCTTTTAATTATGTTATTATAACAGTCGTTAAAATAGTGATATACACATGTACAGTGGTATAAGAGAGTGAAATATGTAGATATTTTTCTTACAATTTAGTTTTAGTTTAAAATGTTCTTTTTAATGTGTTTTAATATTAATACATTGAAATTAACTACTAAAGGGTTTTATTACGTTCCTATGTGCATTTAAGTGGGGGCTAATGAAGATCAACAGGTAACTTTTACATTTTGGAATACCTAAACATATCTATTACATACATTAAACTTTCTTTGGAATATATGGGGAGGTTTCGCAATATCAAAGCTTAAAGGAAAGTTTTTATTTTTCTACTTTTTCTTAGTCCAGTTAAATAAGACATAATAGGCCAATCGAAGGAAATAATTCCCGGAGTATTGAAATTTGGTACAGTTGGTCCTTGGTATATATATTTAAAGAAACTAAAGGGTTCTGGTGTTTGGTCGGCGAGCTAGAGGAAGGAGGGCCCCCTTAATGTGATATTGTGTATTTTTTTTTGTTGCTGCTAGGTCTGAAACTATAACTTTTAGCAAAAATTTATGCACAAAAAGTTAATGGTAACAAAATGTCCTACAAAGATGTTTCTGACTAATTTTTTTTCAAGAACAACCATATTGGAGTTATAAAACCAAGAAAAACAAGAAAATTTCAGGAATTGCTTTAAAATAGCCCACAACACTCCTTGACATATTTTAATTTATGGAAAGTTGTATTATCTAATGCATCTTTTAAAATTTAATTTGGACCATTGTCGAGATAACGGTACACAGGCTGGTTTGATTTTAAAAACGTGTGTATATCTTGTTGAACGGATAAAAACTAAATAAGTTATAGTGGATCAAATGAAAAGTGAAATATATTTTAAAAATTTTATCATTCGAAAAACTTTAGATTTTTTCGGTTGAACTTCGAGTTTTTTAATATTTTTGGGTTTCTGTAGTGAAGTTATTTATAAGTATACTGTGAATTAAACACAATTCTTATATATTCGAACTTGTTTTACATTTTCGAACATTCGAAAATTTTTTAATTTTCTCGATTCAACCACGAATAGATCTGAATAAAAATCTCCTTAAATTGGAAATATTATTCTGGAAAACAAAACAAATGATATATAACTTAATTTCAATTCAGGTAAAACCTGTAGAGCAATTGAAGCCAAACAAATAATATGTATTATTTCATATACATGCTTAAATACGTACATATTCATTTTCTCTTTACCAAAGATATATAATTACGATATTGCTTATGAAAAATATCAGTATTCCTTTGTTTAATTAAAATGTTTATGAAAGTTATAATATATCATATTATTTTATGTTACTAAGGTAAACATGATTTTACGTGTGAATATAAATTATATTTATTTTATTAATCTATTGATGATGTTATTATTGCATTAATTTTATTGATAAAATGTATCTTTAGGGGTGACAATAATACATACAGATAAATAAATTGATTTGTCTATATGATTTCGTATAAATGCACATGGCCATGACATGTTGTGCAATTTTATTTTTATAATATGACGATGTATGTATTAAGTGTACATTATGCCTAAAAATGCACATAAGTAATTAATTGTATTACAAACTTTAATCCTTAAAATGCCAGGTAAAGGGCTTTAAAAGTCTTTAAAATTATGCATAAGCAATGTAATTAATATTTGTCGAAAAACACTAGTTCGTATGTAGAGTAACTCAAAAGCAAATCAATTAAAGAATTTTTAATATCATTAAAAACATTATAATAGTTTTCCAAAATAGATACATAATTAAAACTAAAGTAAAGTAATTAGTAAAATATAATTTTGTGCTTTGTGTATATGTAGAGGGCTTATATTCAAATAGTGATATCTACAAACACACAATTTTCTTAGCAGGGCAAAAATTCGTTTTGTTCGCTCATTATTAAAGTTTCTTAATATTCTATAAAATTGACAGTTTATATTATAAATATTTTTATTTTTAGAGAATTGATGTGCAAACCTTTTATAATACGAGAACGGGACGATTCTTTTCCCCCCTAAAAATTTTTATTTTTGTAGATAGCACTATTTGAATAGAAGCCCTCGATATGTATATACATTTAATTGTTCTCAGATGAATAAATTTAAGATTTTAATTAATGACAAGTTAAACACGCACATGCACTTGAAAAAAATAAAAAATAATAACTCTTTCGTATGCTACTAACACAATTATCAACGCACTTTCCATCTTTTAAAAAAGTAAAACAATTAAAACAACGTCAAAATTTCTTAAGTTTGTAAGCACGAATACAAAACCCCACTCCGTATCAAAAAACTAACATAAGTAAAAATCTAATTGTTTTTATGAGATTGCTATTGTAGAATAACAACAGTCGTAATAAAGTGATTTACATTTCATAATCAGAAGCAGTGTTGCCAGAAAACGTTTGCCTATGTTCCCAATTTAAAGAATGATGTCGCCAAAAATATCCATTGCAAAAGTAAAAATCACCAATTTCGTCCCCAAAAAGTATTTTTATAATAATAAGTATTTTTATAATTCAATAAAAATAACAGTTTTTTAAGTTTTCTGCATATTTCATTACGTCTAAATAATAGTATCATTTTGATTTAGCCATATATGCATTTTTTACTTACAATTATAAACAAATTGTCAGTTGTTTATTCTACTGTAAGTAATAATAAAATTGCAGAGAAATAAAATATATTAAATGCTTTCCTTTTTTTTCTGCTACAAAGTTTTAAGAAACCATCACAATTTTGCGCTTCTGCAAAACTATTTTGTTTAATTTTGCACAAACACTAACCCGACTAGAAATTTTCATGCAAACACATTTGGAATCTAACTGGGATCCCAATTCCGATGTAACGCAGAAACGTATTTGGGACCCGATTGGTTTCCTGTGGGGAAATATCAAAATATTGCAAAAATTTGATCAAATCGAGAAAATATCAAACTCATATATTGAATTAAAATTGCTTAAGCTATCCAAGGGATAAAAGTATGTAACTCTGTTGAAGATGAGCAAAATATACGATTAAAAATCTGTGTTAGATTTTCCCAACAAGTTCCCAATAGTTTCTCATTTGGAAAGAACTTATGCTAAGTCATTAATTTGTATCCCAACAAGTTCCCGATCACATCAGAAATGGAATAACCCTTTTGGGTGTATCACATGCATTCCCAATCTGGCCCCAATGTGATTATTGCGAAAATGTCTATTCGGGAATATTTTGGTACAAAAGTTTTAGTAATAAAATTATATGCAATATCAGCACCCTACCCAAAATATTTATTTTGCAGTCCAGATGTGTACTGAAGCAGAATAAGGTTACGGTAAAGTATATTATTCTGCTCGGTGAAAGGTTATAGCTTCATTTGGAGTCATCAGGATTCCTCTATGAAACTTCATTCTGTGAGCCATTATAGCCGAACAATCGAGGAGGTTCCGTTGCTTTTCTCCTCTGTTAGGAAGAATGTCAGCCCGCTCTTTTCGGCATGGCCGTCATAGCCAGACACGCAGCATAACGTCAGTTGGTAGGTCATACGTTGACTGACTACACGTACCTGATTTTTACAACTTTTCAGTTAAAGAAATTACATTATAATTGAGGGGCTGAGAAGCAAAGAGGTACAACTGCCAAAATAACAAAATGAGTTAGATGCAGGAATCAACACTTAATACTAATATCTATCACACTAAAAAAAATCTGACCAATATGATAATCTCAAGAAACTGTATGTATTACAAAGCCAAAATTTAAATATGAAATTCATATTAACAAAAAACGGTAAAGCTTAATTACTCTTTTTTGCACTTGGACCCCTTTGCGTCTCAGCCGATTTTCCGATACAGCGTTATCGGCGATATTTTACGACGATACTTTTTACATTTTTTTCAGAGTTTATTTTTTAACAAATAATATATTTTTGTTAATTTTACCATGAATAATAATTCAATTCGTTGTTTTTTATATCTTATTAATATCAATTTTAAATATTAATAATATTTTACGCTATTATTTTGTACAAAACATAATTTATTTCTTGTTAATTTTGCCATGAATTCGAATTCAATTCGTTGTTTTTTTTTCAATCTTATTCTCAGAAAAAAGACACTCCAAAGAAGTCATGAAAATGTAGAATTCGCGATCCGGAAGTATTGCAAATTTGGACCATTTCTAATTAGTTTTACATATACTTGTCATTGCAAGAAGTTTCCTTTTTGGATTACCAATCACCAAATTGGAAGCAATGTTAGGAAAAAAAATTTTTTTGTGTTCTATAAAGACTTTTCCTCAAGGAAAAAGGATGAAAAATAACCCATTTCGCAACTTCTTTTCATGCGAATTTAAACGCAAAACTGTGTTTTCATGTAAATTTAAGTGAATATATATAAACTTTTAGAAGAATTTCAACAATTAAACTATTAAGTTATTTAGAAGAATATTAGTTGATAAATGTACTTTAAAAAATCGATTTTTTAAAAAGCATTTCGAGTATTTTTTAAAATTATACAGGAATTAAAAATTTGTACTTGCTTTTCTACTAATTATCTGCATATTTTTAATATAGATTCTTTTAAAGCAATGACAATGTAGTTCCTTAAAAATTACTTCCAATTTTTTATACTGGGTTAATTCAATTTTAAATATTAATAGTATTTTACACTGTAATTTTGTATAATAAAAAAATTTCCCGGCTTGAGTTTTGTTAATCTAGACTAGAACTTAATTTTAATATGCGTATCGGTATCGGCGATATTTCTTTTTGAGTATCGGTATCGGTATCGGATCGGAAAAACGGCGGATCGTTACATCTCTAGTTATAATAAAAACTTCTTATATGAATCAAAATAAATTTCGCTGTCACTTACGACATTTTATAAATATGTATGTCATATAAAGTCCATATATTTATAACATAATGTGTACTTTTAATTTCCAGTTTTCCCGGGAAAATCTCAAAAATTTCTCGGGAATATTATCTGGTCTTTTTTCGGGAATTCCCGATTCCCAAGCCCTTCTGGTGACTGACTGGTTGTCTTCTCTCTAGGAGAGTGAAAATTAGGAAGCCTAAAATCGATCAGATAAATAAGTATATAAGAATCTTAAAAACCAAAAATATATGTAGCAGCTATATTAAAAAAGAGTTCTTGAGAAAATCCATACACTATGACAAATTTTTCACTTAATTTGTCTTAATAACTTTAATAAATCTTTAATTATGTATTTATGTCCACTTTAAGCTGTGTTTGCAAAATGAAACATTTTACCAAATTCATTTTCGAACATCATTTACACATACACACACACACACAGTCATTTAAACACGTCTATAAAATGATTCTCATAATTAAAAAAATGACAAATCATTTGGTGAATACCATTGGGAAACGTTGCCTGCTACTAAATACGCACACACATACAGACTTGTTTCTATATTTGACATATGCCATAAAATAAATGAACGACCGAACCAGCCAACCAACAAGCAATTCAATTCAATTTCATTGAATTCAAATCGATTCCACACCCACTTAAACACTCAGACGCACGTACAGACACTCAGGCATATAAAACAGAAACGTTTACTTACTTCATCAATGGCACAGACAATAAAAGAGATATAAACGCATTTTCCTATTAATCACTTGCGGTAAACAATGCTAAATGAATCGATGTTGTTCATACATACATACAACTACAAAATCATACATACCTAGCGGTAAAAGTAAAAAGGCCTTCCCAATTCATGTCTTCTTGAAGGCCTTCTTACACCTACTTTCAGAAGGCCTCGACTCTTCATAAAAAAAGAGATTCTATAAGAAGGGAGGAGGAAGGAATATTATATTTTTCGATTTTTCGTTTTGTTCATCAAAAAATGTACCTAAGAATTTGTTTCTGATACTGAAATTTATGTACGAGAGACATCATACATGCTGCTATTATACCGTTTGTATTAGAGCTGATTAACTTATACTCATTCCTAATAGACATGTACTTACATACATACGACTCTGTTCTGTAAACCGAATCCGAGTAAATTTCTCGTTTTCCAAAAATAAATACTGCTCCCATTAATGTATTTTAAATCGTATATAGTAAATTAATTTCAGATATGATATTTTAAGCTCTAAAATATATGAAGCTGCAAAAAATCTAAAAAAGGTTGCTGTTATTGGATTTAATATCTCTAAATCGAGCGTTTTCAAATCGACTCGATTTACAGAACAGGCAGCATAGAGTTTAGCTTTGTATGTATAAAAAATTACTTTAGATGATAGGAAATAATTCGAAATAAAAAGCACATTAATCAAAAATACAGCCACTATAACAATACCGAGATTAAAAAAATCTACCTCTATTTGCTTTTTGCAACCCTTCAAACCAGCATTGTTAAAAGGTCTTTTGTCAGGCCTTCCTGAAGAAGCGATAGGAAGGCTTTCCCCGCAATGACGCGTCTGTAAAAAAGATATGAAGATAGAATGGAGCATGAAGTACTTCTCCTTCCATAAGGCCTCCATACTGCTTCCTTTTACCACTGGGTATGTATATATACATATACAGCCATAAAGACATACATACAGGTACATACTTACATCCATCAGCATTAATACTTCATGCAACAATATGTAATAAAATGTCTATCACTTCCTCACATCTCATCTCCTTTATCCACATCCTCGCTCACTACCTTTTAACATTCGTGTTAACTGTTTGGTAGTTTTTGTACTGTTCGTATAACAATTTCAATTTATAACAATTTGCAGTTTAAAATATGAAATGCAAAAAATATACGAGTCGTAAAAACAAAATATGAAATACAACGTGGAAGTTAATTGCCCATGCAGCATACATCAGTGCATGCATGCGCATGCAGCATACATCAGTGTTTTGTAGTAGTTTCTATGGTATTTTTCGTACACAATTTGTTGCAAATATAATTGGGGAGTCAAGTCAAACTACACACATATAAAGGTCAAATGGATCAAAAAATAAAACAGAAGGAAATTTGGTAAAGCCAAAAGCGTACGAAGTTACCAGAAAATAAGTGGGTGTAATGCAACTTAATGTAACTCGAAAGGAAATAATAAAATGGGTCTCAAACTTTCCAAGCAGCCTTCTCGGAGCTAAGACAACGAACAAATTTTCGAGCCTCAGTGTTCCCATTTCGCAAAATAGCTTATAGAGCCACGTCTTTGGTATTTTTCTTTTTTGTTATATTTCTTTTGTTGTCCCCTTTTTAACACCGACAACAATGAAATGAAGTTGTTACATTTTTACATTTTATTCGATTCATAAACGAAGTCATCATCACGTGTATCAAATATATACGTAAGTATGATATTGTATGTATCAGTGTAACTAGAGTAGGGATGTCCCTCGCAATATTCATAAATTTAAAGTGAATGATTGCATCAAAACCGAGATTTGTGGTTACGAGTAGATTACAGTTATAAAATGATAGATAGTTCTATGATTTCTACTACAGATGAAGTCATAAGTAACTTTGAACTCACAATTATACAAACTCTCGAGCAAAATGTTTCTCAAAAACACAATTATGCATCACTTTCCTTCTTGTCTAATGATTAATCTTCGCCGTTTTTACATCCCTTCCCCTTCGTAACACTTTTTACTAAGTATAAATTATTAAATCCGTAAGAAATATTCAACGGTGATGTAGCGGGCTGAAATTATATACAAAAAAATTTGCCGTCTGTTTACAATCTGTTGATAGTCTTCAAGGACTCCAAAGCTCAATTTAAACGCCACAAATCATTCAAATTTAAAGTCTGTTTAAATATACAGCAATTGATGGTGAAGAAGTAATGAGTAAGTTATTCCTTAGAATTGCCTAGCAATTATTTTTACTGAGTAGCTTAATAAATTTAACTTTTGAACTTGTCTAATGAATGTACGAGAAAGTTATTAAATAGAATGCCAAGGAAATTGGGGAATATAAAACGGTAGCCTCTTATTGTTCAAAAGGGCTCTTTGCAAAAAAAAAATACAGAGTTTGATACGAACATTTCATTCGCAGAGAGGGCGAGTTGTGATTTGTCTGCATTTTTAGACACTGTGTTGTATTCATATCTGATGACATACACTCCGAAAAAAGTCATAATGTAAAATTAATGATTTTATATTTTTCGTATATGATTTTTTGAATCAAAATTAAGCTTATGTTAAATAAAATAGCATGGCGAAAGCTTTTAAATCAAAAGTATTTCACTTCTGAAATCATATAAATCATATAAATAAATTTTAATGCTGATTCAACAAATTCATTAAACCATCACAAATAAGGGGCAAGTTTGTTTTGCAAAAATTCTAAAAACAATAAAATAATTAAGGTCAGTCATACATTTTACACCCCTAGGGGTACTCATAGACACACTCTAAAACACTTTTGTTGAAAATTAGGTCGATAATAGTCGGCAACACTTTACTGATTATTGCCGACCTAAAATTAGACAAGCATTCTATTGATTTTTGAGCAAAATATGTTTAATACAAAAAAATAAAATAAAAACGCCTGCGAAACGATTGGCTGTGTGCAGCTTTGAACCGTGACCTCCTAGATGATAGTCGATCGTAGCTACTATTCAGCCATAGACGTATTATACTTTAAATTTTTTCACTTGGACTAAATATATTTAATTTGAAGAGCATTTTTCTTTAATAAAAATGTATGAAATACATTTTCTTATTTTTTAATTTACTAAAACAAGAAAAAGCCTTAGAATTTTGTTTATAAGCTTGCAATATTTACTTACCAATACTTACAAAATTTATATTTAAAAACCTTTAAATACCAGAAATTAAACTTTGATGACCGAAGAAACATATGGCGTTCTTCTATTATTTAAACATTTTCTGTTGTTTTTAAGACAGATTACTTAATATTAAAAATTTTAATGTTATTTAGACATACTTTGTTCAATAAGGAAATACTCTTAACAGCAGATTTGTATATTTGCGACAAATTATGACAAATTAGACGTTATGTAGTTTTTTTGTAAATTTTTTTTTCGTTTTGCCCCTCTTTCAAAGTATCAGCTGACGGTCGTTCCACCGCTATACAGCCGGCTGCAACATGTATTTATTCATAGTTCTATATAATCTATCGTCAGGTAAATTTTTAGTTTGGAGAAAACAACTAAATACATTAACCCAATTCACAATCTTGTGCAAATAGTCTTGCATTTGCAAAATGGTATAGCATATTGATACTCACCACAAACAATTGTTAAGTGGTGAGTATCAATATACTATACCAATTTGGAAATGCTACGATGCAAGATCATTTGCACAAGATCGTGAATTGGGCTATTGTTTTCTACTCGTGCTTTAGAGGCTGCTACCGCTCATCCACTTCACTAAGCTTTATGATACTATTTCCTGATGAGTCTCACCAATTATCGTTCGAGAAGAAATAACTGACCAAATTTGTAGCTGGCTCCTGGACTATTAAGGATTAATTTCGTACCTATTCACAATCTTGTACATCTTACGTTGCTGTGCTTTCAGCACTTTTGTGTAAGACACTACAATAAAATTTTTCGTAGAACATTTAAGCCCGCAGCTAAAGGAAAGTATTTTCACCTTTCTTTAAGAAAGGGACAAAAAGACCAATACAGCAAAGAGTTAAATCGGTCCACAAATTTATTTATAGTGGTGTTTTACATAAAAGTGCTAAACACTATCCATGCCTTAAACGTAAACCTTGCCATATTTCCTTATAAGATTTATAAGATTTCCTATGGGAGCAAATTTAACTCCCCCTAAAATGAATCCCAAGCTTAAAACCACATAACAAAGCTGGTCTGATTTATAAACAACTTCAGAGTAAAACCAAGTTTATAATTTTTTTACAATTATAGTCAAAAGTAAAGTGTATTTTAAGTCAAACCAGCCTTAAATAGATGACAAGTCAAATGTGCGAAATGCTTGAGCACAATCTGGCGAAAGTTATAAGCAAATGCCTTAATTTTTACCAACGCATATATAACAGATGAACGCTTAACCAATACAGCAACAGCTTATTTTAATCGACTTGTAAAGCAAACAAATCAGATTTAAAGGTGATGTTCAACTAGATAAAAATTGACAGAAAATGTTTAAAACTTTCATTTCAGACAAGCATTTGCTTGAAATTTACTTTCAAATCCATAAATATAGCACCTGGTTCAATATATGTTTATCTTATTTTAATTAAAAATCAACAACAAAAACCAGTTTAATTTGCAATAAACGTGCTGTTTGATTTTACAAAAAAATCATTGTTAGGCCCTAATTTAATAAACAATATGTCTGAATTTATAACATTTTTTGGTGATTATGAAAAAAATGTAGACAATTCTTAAATATGATTCAGTAAATTATTTTGTTTGAATTTAGTTTTTTTATAATGGAATAAAACAACAACAAAAATTTTCAAGATTTTTTTCTATAAAAAAATTTTAACAAATGTTTTGTCTGAATTTACAAATATTTTTATAGGAAATAATTAATTTTTTTTAATAAAAAAATGTTTAAATTTGGACAGATGTTTTGTATGAATTTACAAATTGTTTTATATCTAGGTCCTAATTCATTATAATGAAATCTAATTTTTCAGTGTATACTACACCAAAGCATATTTTTAACAAAAGTAGGCTTTAAAATGATTAAAGTATACTTTGCTTATGACTATGATTATGAGCCACTGATTTTAAATAATAATTGCTTCCTGTTGATTCTACAATGACTGACTATTTTTCCTGTGTGGATATAAATACACTCAAGGGAAAATCAGCTACAGTGAGCCTATTAGACTGTCTGTAATGAAATAATTTTTAAGAGTCTGTCTATTATTTTAGGGTAGTAGGAGACATATAATCTATTTTACTTTGCTTTAGTAAAACTTAAAAAAAATTCAACAACAAGAATTGTTGCAATTGGTATTGTTTGCTGCAGGCGTTGAATGTTTTGTACCAGAGTTTGGTTTGTGTACAGCATTTAAGTCTCTGTTGCATATTGCTGCCAGTGCTACTGCCATGCTTCCTTTTTTCCAAAAAAAAAACAAGTAAATGTCATATATTTTGTGATTAAATACGAGTACTTTATTTATTTAAAAAAAGTAAAATAAAATATCTCCGACTACTGTGAGAAGAGAAGCAGTCAGTCAGTCATTCAGCCATGCCATGCCAAGCAACGCAACTCTACTCAACATCATTTATTTATTGTGAACGTAATTAAAAACTTTATGAAAACGTAAATATATGTTTGTGTGAACATTTATTTTAATAGCAAAATGGTTAAAATGTGTTTTTTTGTAATTGTTTGGGCCAAATGATTTTCTATGTTTTTCTTAATTGCGGTAATATGTATAATCATAATCCATTTATGATTTGTTTGGTTGATTTAATGTTTATTTCAATGTTTGTTTGGCCAATTTACGCATGTGACATAATCAGTTATTCAATCCTATAATTTTTAATCTATTCATTTATAATTTTTATCATGTCTATGTTCTTTTACATTATGGTCGTTTGTTATGTAAACTTTTAGACGGAAATTGTTTATTGTGAAAATTGCCATTTAAAACGTTTACTGCGATTTTAAATTGAATTTGCAGTTTTTGTTTATAATTTCAGGAGGAGTCAGTCCTCTTACCTGGTTAGTCTGTAAATGTCTATTTCAATTTGTGGCTTTTTGCAGCAATTATCATATTCATTTCAAATTTATATATTTTTTCAGTCTTAACAATCTGTCGGCTAGACAATAGGTAAATTGAAAATTAACTTGGATTTTTGTTATCTAATCCAGGAATATCAGATATCCTGGAAGGAAATGCCAAGTCTTCGAGCAATGGAGAAACTCTTTAACCCTTCTGTAGTTTTTCTTTTTTGGATCAAATTGTCTTTATTTAAATTTTTTAATCAATTGTTCAGCTTTTAACGGTCCTGCATCAAACAGAAGCATAATTTTATACTTAACAGCTTTTCTATTGTTTATAATATGAAATCAATTTCCTATGACTCGTTTGTGAATTAACAAAATTTGAAATTTTAGCAACTTACAAATTTGCCCCACGTTATTAAATTGTATTTGAAAAATGTCAATTTAATAATGTTTGTTTCTCTTTCTGTTATTGTATTCGTCTGTGTGTTCATGTATTCAAATGCTACTGTTCGTTTCAATTTAGTGATTTATTGTCATTCTATGCTGATTCCCTTTTACATACAAAATTTTATAAATATGTTCATACAAATGTTCTATATCTGTAACTATTACAAAAGCATATTGAAGCTATACATCAAATTTCTTGTACAAACTCAAACTCACTTACATGCATTTTTGTTATTTGTCTGTCTATCAATATTAAAATGAAAGGGATGTCCTAGTGAGTGATGAAACTTAAAATAAATCACATTTTCCAATTTAGATGTTAGATATTGCACATTTCGAAATTAAAAGTGTGTAATTAAACATATGTTTTAGTTTTATTACGCTTAAATAGCACTACACGGCATCACAGAGGGAAAACATCCTAATCTAGTGGCGGAAAAATAAAAAATAGATTATCGAATTTGAAAAATCAGTTTATTTAAAAATCAAATTTATTTATCACTATGGTACCTGGTTCCGAAGATATGGCCTTTTAAACTTTGAGAAAATATGGGGTTGTAATTCTTTATTGATTTTTATATTAAATTTGTTGTCCTATTGAATCGCTAATTATGGACATTTTCGGACAAAGTAAGTCTTTTTTTGTTTGATAAAGTGTTATATCAGCTATTCTAAACGGCTTTAATTTATATATTTGCTATTTCAGTTAAGGTTTACAAGCGGAAATACAACGAAAGAAACTATACAAAAAAAGCTGATTTCACATTGTTGACACAGTGCAGGGTTGGAAGCGATATAGTTTTATATATTTTAAGTTTTAGTGCTGATAATGATGATAATTTTCAGCGCTTCAAAAAAAACTTGTATCAAAAATGTAGTAGTCTAAGCCGGGAACTCGCCATACAAAATCACCATCGATATCGGTAGGATTTTAAGCGCTAATTTGACTTTATAATACGAAAAATCTGTGTTTTAATTAAGTTTTTTACTGGGATTGTTATGAATAATTATATAGGTTCAAAATAACCATATATATGGTTCAAAATAACCATATATATGGTTCAAAATAACCATATATATGGTTCTAAATAGTCATATATATGTTGTTTTCTCAATCATATTTTGATTAAAAATTGACAGCAGTTAAAACATTATATTTATTGACTAAAATCAAAAAAAAAATTTTAGCTTTTTAGTTTTTCCAACCAAGCACACACAAAAACAAACCGAGAGCTCACAAACAAAACACAAAACTGACAAAAAAGCATATAACAAAGAATGAGAACAAAAACTTTTTGGAATTAGACAGCCATGATTGTTTTATAGCCACAGCTCGATTGCAAACAAACTACTTTAAAATATTTGGTTCTTATTGGGTTTTACTCTTGTAGAAACAGGCTATTGTTTAATTTTTAAATATACTATGTATGATTGTAGTCAGAATTTTCTTAACAATATATATTTTTAAATGCAGCCATGTTGAAACTTTTATGAACGCTAATTATGTCATGATTAAATGTAAATATTAGTATGTTTTTCGTCAACTTATTAAGGTTCTCAATCGTTTAAAACAATAATAACTTATTTGCCACAACCATAGACTATATCGGGAAATATGACATTGTTGACGCAACCATGTCCAACCATATCATTTCTCTGCGTGTTTCACGCTTTCAACTAAAAAAATGTTTAAAATCGGTTCATAAATCGCGGATGTATGCCATAATCAATATCTCCGGCGACCACTTTGCCCATCCGATTTCCGTTAAATATATATGGGACCAAACTGCAAACAAACACTTTCAAATAAAGCAAGTTTTTTAAAAAATCCGATTTTCAAAAAAAAAAAAAATATATAAAAAAATAATAATAATAATAAAATTTTAAGGCCAACTGTAAGCAAATCTTTTCAAGCGAAACAAAAACCAAAAAATGGCCAATCGGTCCGCAAATGGTGGGGTTGTGCTATAATCAATATTTTGCGAGCGAATTGGCCGCCCGATTTTCGGGAAAAAAAATTATGGGAGCAAACCCAAGTAAACCCTTTAAAAAAATAATAATAATTTGAAAATCGGTCCATAAATAGAAGACTTATGCGATAAGCAATGTTTCGAGCAGTCAAATTACCCGCATGCTTTCCATCAACCTTCTTAATGTTACCACTACTGCATCTATCGAAAGCAGTCTACGTGCAAAAATATAGATTGATCGGTTGAAGTTTGAAAAAAAAATTCATGTTTAATTTCGACGTGAGCAAAAAATCGCTATATCACAATCAGGCGATAATATTTGTCTGGCGTTTTTAATAAATTTCTTTCTTATTTCCTTATGGAACCCATGATTTTAATGTTTTTACATTTCACATGCTGCATTTTATCAAGAGATCATTAAGATATCTTCACCTTAAACACTTTGAGAGTTTATACAAATCTCGTAAAATTTTAATAAGAATTACAGTGAATAAATACAATTACACCAAAGTTTTAGCATAACGACTTTATTTTATTTTCCTAAAATTTGCATACATTTGATAAGCTTTTCGCCAATGTAGTGCTTCTGTTTCCTCCTGCCGCGATTTATAATGTCAAAGACCATTAATTTTCACCAAAGCCCGTTTTCGCTTGTAAAAACAAAACTTATATTACTAACACACAATTACAGCCTAATTTATACAAAAAAATGTTATATAAAAATTTGTTTTATTAATCTGTTATAAGTCAGAAATATTTTTTATAAATAAAGGCATTAGTCTTTAACAATTTTAAAGTATTCTGACATAAAATCTGTTGATGCTATTAATTTCAGAGAACAATAAACTCAATTAAAATAAATATTGGCGGACTTAAAATATTAATTAAAATTTTGTTTTACTGATCAAAAGGTTAATTGGACCAAATTGTGTTATTGATCAAAAAGTTAATTGGACCAAATTGTACAACAACCTTTTTCTGAATACCTTTCCTATTAGATTTCAGCCAGGTGAGCTCAAATCTTGCAAAAATTTTCATTATTGTTTTCGATTTGTTTAGGATCTTGTTAACAGACGTTTTTTTACATTTTCTACTCAGGTGTTGTATTTCTATATTTTCGTCTCACTTGTCCATCTCACATAGTAAACTTTAGCATTTGATTGTCTGACAAATGTGTAAATTCGTAACTTTCTGCTTAGTTGGCAAACGATTATTAATTGTCAATTCTGTTTGAAATTGGACTTGCATCAATTGTATCTATGTATATCTATTATCTATATGTTGATTGTAACAATCTAAATTGATAAATATTTTACAGTTATTGGATAATTGGGAGCATATAATGAAGCTTTAAATAATATCATATAAAATTATTTTATTAAAATAACAATTCTTCAATTTCTAAATGAAATTTAATAAATTAAAATATTACAAATAACAAATTATTTAACTAACAACAAGTGAAAAATAGTTCATTTACAATTTATTATCTAGAATAAAACATCATTAGTGAAGCCTCTTTAAATTTTTACCAAACACTTTCTGAAATTTCATACTTAAAATTTATCAAAAACTTCCTTAATTGATTGTATGAATAATTCGAAAACAATTAAATTCAAAATAAAATCGTTGCACTACGAAATCTAAGGAGTGCTCAAAAACAAGTATTTATTATACAACTTTATCAAAAACCAAACCCGCAAAATTCTAGAAATAAAGTACAAATTAGAATAATAAAAAACAAAGCCAAAAGCCAATTTTATATCTAAATGTAGTAAATAAATTAAAAAGTGTGCAAAGGTTGGCATATTTAGTCATTTTGTTAATTTTACCTGAATTTTATTTACAAAATTATGAATACAAAATAAATTATGAACGTTAAGGAGAAAAGAAACCAAATATAAGTAATTCCATTGAAATTGCTTAACTTGACAAGAATTAATTTCAGACAACATTGACGAAAAATAAACAAACTTTAACAAGACAGAGAAAAAGAAAAGGTATTTATGTACAATTAGGTATAAAAATACACAAAGAACGTACAAAAGAGATATTTTTACTTCCTCTAGAAAAGTAGAAAATATCTTCATGGCAAAATATAACTCTTTTATTTATAAGGAGTTTGATAGAGAATACACTGAAAGAAATATTAGCTTTGAAATTAAATGAAAGCTTGATTAATATAACGGAAGAAGTGAAAAGGTCTATACTACACATCCCAGCAAAAACTGTTGTCTTTTTTGTAATCGGCAGTACTTTATTAATGGATTACAAAGTAATAATTGGTACTTATTTACCTTATGACTATGCTTCTTTTTAAAACTACTACTTAGTTTTTAATAAAATTAGAACGTATTTTTCTCATTATCTGAAAATAGTTATAATTTGCTATTATGTATATATTAATAAAATAAGTACACAACCACTTTTTAAGTAAACATTTGTTTGCATATGAAAACTAATTTTTGTCGCTTTAACTTATAAGTCAACAATAGCTGACTGGGTCAAGTTCTTGTCGTATCCCAGCTGTGTAAAAAATAAATACAAAATAAAATTTAAAAAATATAAATAAACTATAATGTGTATGAAACTGTTTTTTAACTTTAATAGTTTATCTGAATACTTATTTTTTGGCTGCAAGTAAGCAAAACAATAAATAGTGTCACAATTGCTGTGACAATGTAAATACATTTGTAAGGGGTACCCCATATTTTTTGAACATCTCAAACAAAAATAAGTAGTTATCGAGTCAAATTGTAAGTAGTTATGACTTAAATCCTTATATACTTTTTTGCCTACCAGTAAGCAAAGTTTTTGCTGGGATGGTAGCCAATTTTCAGATAGGTAAAATATTTTAAGTTAGTGTCACCGACATATATACTAATAATAAAATTATAACCATCGGGCCTGTTCTGAATGTCACAAAAAATTTTAATAATGTATACATAATTTGATTTTTTGTGAGACACATAATACATACATTAATTTAGGTTAGACAAGTAATCAATTAAAAGTCAAGTAGTGCAATCATCAACTTACACCAGAATACCACATATCACCATTGCTCAAACACTGTATATCGGCGTTTTGGAAACTTACATCTGGGATCAATTTTAGGGGGAGCAAATGCTTCCTTCGTTTGCTCATAGTTATAGAGACTCGGTATAGGAAATCTTGTCAACCTTACGTTCGGGGTATAAAATGTGTTCACTACTTGTATGCAAAAAACCCCGGGCAACATTTTTGTAGATCAATTTAAACCTGTAACTCTTAGTTGTATGGATATTTTGTACCTTACGTTAAACGGCGACATGAAAAATTAAATGTTCTACAAAAATATTTGCCACAAAATTCTATTATAAATCTTAAAAGAAACTTAAGCTCCAGACTCAACCTGAATACCAGAAATCTCTCAAAACCTAAAATATGTTTAAGAGATAGTTTTGTACTTATTCAAAATTAGTGCTCGGGATAAGAAATCTTGTAAGCTTTACGTGTTAGATATAAGATGTGTTCATCACTGTTATGCCAAATACTACGGGAAACATTTTTGCAGAACTTGAGCGATTTAATTCTCGTATTCAATTTTCATGAAAAAGTTGTATATATTTATAAGAATTAAAATCACATTCAACAGAGTCACCTGAGAAATGATGGTACGATAGATAGCCATAAGCACTGATGATGGAGGTGTAACGGTCTCCGAAAGTAGCGCTGCTATGTTCTGCTGTGTACGTTAAAAAATTAAGTTGATGTTAATTTTTCCCTTGTTTCTTGGAATATGAATCATACCCGATTCTTTCTGAATATGACGTTACGCAACTTAGCCTAATAAACAATTTGGATTCAAAAGCAAATAAGTTTGAAATAATCATATTGTAGTTAATATTTTTTGTATCATTTTATATTTTTCTTTTAAACTTTATTTATTATCCAAATTGATTATTAGGCTAAGGTTCGTAACGTTATATTCAGAAAGAATTGGGCATGATTAATATTCCAAGGAACAAGGGAAAAATTAACATCAACTTAATTTTTCAACATACACAGTAGAACAGAGTAGCGCTACTTTCGGAAGCCGCTACACTTCCATCGTCAGTGCTCACGTGTATTTGCTTATCACCACTTGTCAGGTGGCTCTGTTGAATGTGATTTTAATTCTTATATATACAACTTTTTCGTGAAAATTGAATACGAGAATTAAATCACTCTCAAGCTGATATTAAAGTAAATACGTTCGAAAAAATTATTTATTATCTTTTTTGGAACGTATTCGCAAAATATTCGCTTTACTTTGGCGAATACGAATAAGAATATCATGAAATAGGCGAATATTCGGCAATACGAATGCCAATATTCGTAATATCACTAGTCCTCAGTGACAAGATGCACATTGTCCTAGCTAATGAAAATGAAAACAAGGATATTAAAATCACAACTTTACAGGAGAGCATAAAAAAGTTAATTGATAGGTTATTTAAAAATCTGTGTTCTATAATATATTTTAAGACCCAGTACTCAATATTGTGTGTAATTTATTTTTAAAAATATGCTTTATTGGCAATTTTGTAAAAAGATAGAGGGTTTTATTATTCTAAAATACTCAATACGTTATAAGATAGTGGATTTTGTATAGTAAAAAAATAAATATTGAAGAAATGAATTAAGTAAATTTTTAACAGATAATATGATTAAGTTTTATTGCGACATCTAAATTAAGGAACAAAAACGTTTATTATAATGGGTGTTCAAAATTGAGGTATCATTTTAATTTTAATGAAAAAATACTTTTTTTTAGATATTAAAAATATTTTTATTTCAGTTTATTACAACTAGGTTCCCGCTAAAAATGGAAAATTATGCGACTGAAGTGACCCGCCCTACTGGCTCGGCAGGCTCCCAATCTTTTACCAAAATTATCAATTACGTTTTTCAATAAACTGTTGTCAATGGTTGATATCTGCTCGATAATGTTGGTTTTAAGCTCTTGAACTGTTGTGGGACTATTGCTGTAAGCTTTCGATTAAAAAAAATATAAATTTGCCAAATCGCACGATCTTGGTGGCCAATTTATTCCTCCTCTACGAGAAATAATGTCATTTTCGAACTTTTTTTTATGATTTTTTAAAATAATTTTTTAACAATTTGTTGTTTTAATAATAAAAACACGTTGTTCCTTCGTGTAACGTTCCATATTAACTAACCGGAATGTATTTAGAATCTGAACATATAAATGTAGAATCAAAATTACAAGTAGGAAAAAAATGGCAACAAAATTAAAATGATACCTCAATTTTGAACACCCTTATATTGGATTTCCGCGATGTTAACAATGTTTTCTGAAATTTTGTTATTCTTTAAAATATTACTGATTTCTTCAATATATTTAGCAATTTTTCGTGAACATGCGGCGTTGGCGGTTTCTAATCAATGTTAGGGCCTGTTTCCGTTGTTGCAACTTCTCGCAAGTTTTACAATTTTTCGCGAATATTCGCTATTTTCGCGATAAGCGTAATTTTCCAAAGTTTATAGTTCTTTTTTACATTTTTGGCGCATTTAATCAATCGTACCATTTTCCATTTATACCATAGATGGGGCTTATTTTATGCAATACTTTGCCATCAAATGGTGATTTTTCTCAAATTCAATATATCGAAGTAAGTTTTAAATTTTGCAAGTGTATTACAAATTGTTGAAAAAAAAACAAGCATTGTAACAAGGTAAATTGTACTATTTCTTGGCAAAATATACTCACCAACCATTCATTCATTTTCAAATATACATACTCGCACATCAAAGCACACAACTTCACAAGACAATCGTTTCTTTACTGCATAATAATAAAATGTGGGTGGGCATTTCATTTAAACAACTTTGTTTAACAAAATATGAGTTTATGATCAAAAAACCTGATGCCTACAACTGACTACTGACAATTCAATGAGAATGAGTACAAGAATGTAATAACTTCATAAATATGTACATCCATCTTGATAGATTGTCATAAAGGTAGACAGACTTTCTGGGAGTCATATGAAGCGACAAATGAAATAATATTTAACAAGTGTATGAGCTGAAGGGGATTGCATATTGGTAACTACATACTTGCACATGCATACTTGCAATAGTCATACTCTCATCATATATAAAATATATGAATTCAAATACAAATATGTAAACATAAAAAGTACTTGTTGGAGTTATTAATGTTTCCTGATATTTTAGTCTGAGTTAGTACTCGTTGTTATCTTTTAAATTTGCGTTCTTATTTGAAGAAATATGTTTGTACATTGCACAGTGGGACCGATTGCAATAAGCTATGTATGGTAATTATTTCTAAATTACTGCTCAGATTTAAGTTTCAAGTTATTGTTTCGGATTAAGTTAATTATTTGAATTAATGTAAATTTAAATTATTATTATAAGCGGAATATTTAGAATAGGGATGTAACGATACGCCGTTTTGCCGATCCGATACCGATACCGATACTCAATAAGAAATATCGCCGATGCCGATTCCGATACGAACACGCATATTAAAATTGAGGTCAAGTCTAAATTAACAAAACTCAAAAACGGGCCATTTTTTATTATACAAAATTACAATGTAAGAGACTATTAATATTTAAAATTGAATTAACGCAGTATAAAAAATTGGAAGTAATTTTTAAGGAACTACATTGTCATTGCTTCAAAAGAATCTATATTAAAAGTATGCAGATAATTAGTAGAAAAGCAAGTAAAAGTTTATTTAAGTTATAAAAAATTTTGTAATTCCTCTATAATTTAAAAAAAACTCGAAATGTTTTTTTTAAAAAAATCGATTTTTTAAAGGACAACTAATATTCTTCTAAATAACTTAATAACTTAATTGTTGAAATTCTTCTAAAAGTTTATATTTATTCACTTAAATTTACATGAAAACATAGTTTTGCGATTAAATTTTTCATCCTTTTTCCTTGACGAAAAGTGATTATAGAACACCGAAAAAAAATTTTCCTAGCATCGCTTCCAATTCGGTGATTGGTAATCTAAAAAGAGAACTTCTTGCAATGACAAGGATATGTAAAACTAATTAGAAATTATCCAAATTTGTAATACTTCCGGATCGTGAATTCTACATTTTCATGACTTCTTTGGAGTGCCTTTTTTTCTGAGAATAAGATTTAAAAAACAACGAATGAATTCGAATTCATGGCAAAATTAACAAGAAATAAATTATGTTTTTTACAAAATAACAGCGTAATATATTAACAATATTTAAAATTTATATTAATAAAATATAAAAAACAACGAATTGAATGTAATTCATGGTAAAATTAACAAAAATAAATTATTTCTTAAAAAATAAACTCTGAAAAAAATTTAAAAAGTATCGTCGTATTGACAGTAAAATATCGCCGATACCGATGTATCGGAAAATGTGAAGTATCGCCGATATATCGGTATCGGTTACATCCCTAATTTAGAACATCTAAACAAACTAGAAGAACGTATCAGTAGCATCAATAAAGGTAAAGTACAGATTAATGATATAAAACACTAAAGCAAATTATTTCCATCTATAAACAAAAATAATGGAAGAAGGGAAATCCTTTTATTAAAAAACGTTTATTTTAGATTCTAACAAAAAAGAAGTTACAAAAATTTCGTAATCGAGAAAAGCGCTGCTCTTGTGGTGTTCGCCATAATAAGAACAAAATTTGAGTTGGAGAAAAGGAAAAACTTGTTTTTAGAAACTAATTTAAAATTATTAGTTAACCGATTCTTGCAAAAACCACATTGAGCTTTATATCTGCGAAATGCGGAATTATATCAGTCATACCTACCGTACGTATGAGTCATATCACTCATACGTTACAGCATTTTTTGTGAAAAAATATATGTTTCAGCAACAAATTGAACAAAATCATTTTCAAATTTAACAAGCTTTAGCAGGGTGGTTCCAAAAATGTCGTATCAGTAATCGGAGGCATGCTACAGATCTCAAAAAAACTTTCTAGACCAATTTCCAAGTTTCTACGTCATATGTATAATTCTTAGTTGCTCAAAATTCGCTGCTGTTTTCGGATTATCGTTACAACCGATAATGAAGTTTGAACAAATCATATATATGTCTAATAAAAGGGTTTAAAAACTAATTTTAAAAAATATGCAGTTTCTGGCAGAGTTATTGCAAAAATAAAATGAATTTACTAATATTAAAAAACGTATCTTTAATTCTATTTTTGTTGCAAAAACATGGTTGAGACCATAATTTAAGAGCAACATACTATGATTGAAGACATGGCTGAAGTCAAATCTAACACGTCACACAGTGGTTTAATTAAAAAAAAGTAGTAATAAGTATGGAACATGGAACAACTAAATGGATTTGTCTATAAATTGCAATGCTTGTAGAGGAGAAGTCAAGGTTTTGAGGTCATTAGCTGCACCAGGGGCGGAGCTACCCAAGGGGTGAAAGTTGGATTTGAAAAAGATTGTGCGGCTTGTAACTTTCGTAATAATTAACCGATTTGTAAAATATTAAGCGCGTGGGATTTTGCTAGACATGGACCACAGATTCGGAATCAGCGCATCGAAATACATGTAGGCGGGTTTGGTCAATTGAACATCCCATTTTTTATTATAATTTGTGTCTTTGCGAGAAAGTCATGCTTTTGCTGCAACTTTTGTCTTTTCTGATACTTATATTACAACTTCGATATCTTGAGATTGGTAAAATGTACATCAATAAATTTTTAACGTCTTAGGTGCTAAAACAGCACATCTTAATAAAATACTTTTTGATTATTAGAGAAATACATTTCATGTTACGCTCCACTGTGCGCTATGAAATCAAATCTCAATCACATTAGTATTGGTGTATTTAGGTGTTGCAATAGGGTGTTCCTAATTGTATTTTTGCCATTGATTTCGATTTATATAGAAATAAATGTGTAAATTATCCCAAATTTACCGGTTATCCTTAATTTAGTCATATATAGAAAATTATTGATGACTATTTATATGATTATAAGAACTCAAGCTTAGAGATATTAATCCTGCATAATATTAGTATTGCCCTACTGCCATTTGTTGAAATGTACATCCTATCTAAGAAAAGTAAATGAATGTCTTGTTTCAGCTCGTTTCAAGTTTGCATGTTTATTTTACTGTCTTTTTTATGGATTTAAAAAAAAGTTTATAAAATTTTTAATTAACTTATTGTGTGGATTAACATGTTTGACTACGCCATAGAATTCATGCAATATATATTCGAATTGCTTGTTGAATGTAAGGGAAATAAACTCGGTTATACAATTATTCGAATAATATTAGCAAGCATAAGCAAGATACACACGGGCACTGATGATGGAAGTGTAGCGGCTTCCGAAACCAGCGTTCTGCTGTATATGTCTAAAATTAAATTTATGTTAATTTTTCCCTTGTTCCTTGGAAATATTGATCCTGCCTATTTCTTTCTGAGTATAACGCTACGAACTTTAGCCTATATAATCAATTTGAATGAGAAATTGTTAAATGACGCGGAACCCATGGAATGTTCGTAGCACTCAATTTACAACAACTACAAGATAGATAGGGGGTTATTCAGATATAAGATAATTCCCAGTGGATTGAAGATTTGTTTTGGATTAGATAATTTATACTGAACATTTTTTAAAAAGCGTTACGACTCAAGTTCTAACATTAGCTGTCGCCAGTAAAACATTTGCATACGAAATGTCATACATTTAATTTAAAGCGACCGCCTTAAATAAAAAATGTTCGCTTAAGTACGTTTACTTCTTTCAACTGCATTTTTTCAATTTTATTTATTTTTCAACAATTTCTGCACAAGCTTTTAACTTCTTTATTATTTGCAATGTAACTTTGCCTTCGTCTGTTTACCGTCTTCCTTAATGTTAGTTGGCTGTCTCCGGTATTTGAGTGATTTTTTTACAAACAAGAAAACTTCTTCCTCTCCGTCAGGCATGGATAATAGAGACTTTCAAGTGATACTGAACTTACATTGCTGAAGTAGTTAGCGCGTTGACTACAAAGCAAGCTAAGACTTAGAATGTGAGTTCAATCCCTGGTCAGGGGAAGACATCTACATAATAGATGTTTCTGATGTACACTGGTGGTGCATTGGGTTAATTATTGTTGGACTGTTTAAGTGATGAAGGCATAGCACTAGTCACTAAGCAGTAGCGGCAGCGATTGCTACTGCTCTATGCTAATGTCCATCACAGCGCGCTCCTTGGTCGGTAATATTAGCAAAATCGTCGGTTTAGTAAAACAAGTACCCCGTAGACAGTCTACGCGACATCATCGATACATGTACGAAAAATCCAGTACCTATCAGTGACGACGAATTGATGACAGTCCAAATCAACTATTGACGATATTTTCAAACAAAGGGCAAAAGAGTCCTGGATGACAACGTTGGTAACATGCTGCTTAAGTTGTTATCAATGAATAATGTAATAATGTCGGCAATAAAATCGTTTATACGACAACTTCGATGCAGTTGCTACCCATATCGTCGTCAATAATACCGTACACACGACAACTTTCATGCACTTGTTAATCTTGTTGTCGCCAATAAGGATTTTAGCACAAAGTTTTATAATCTTGTCAGAACAAATTACTTACACAAGACAACGTATACCACATTGTCGTCATACTTATTTCTAAATGTGTTTTATAGGCGACAAATCATTGATTTTCTTGCAGACAAAATCGATAAAAATGTCTTCGGTAAGAACTGGGCAATAAAATGGCTACACATATGTCTCGAGAAATTTAATGCGGTTTCTTAACACCAGAGGGGCTGCAATGCCCTAAACCTAATTTTGATCTTCTTTATTATAATACAAAACATTTCTGCATTCTAAATCATACATAATTGTAGCTTAAATTTAGTTTTCAGAATATGTGGAAGATAGAAATATTATTTTACTGATTTCCACAAGCTGTAAAATTTTCTTACAAGTCATCCGAATCACATCTATACACAGAAAGAAACCCATGCCACATGTACATGAAAACGGTCGTAGATATTACGAAATATTTCGTGATTTCGCAGTACGGAATTGTTTATTAAAATATGTAGACGAAACGTACGAAAATATTTAAAAAATATATGTAAAAAAAGTTTGGCTCAACCGGGATATGAACTCGCAATCTTCATATTTCAAGGCATTTTATAACTTTCTGCCTCATTTTATAACTGAAACATAATATTTTGCATATTTTTTTTAGAAACTCAATAGAAATTGGGTGATTTTACTCGTTTTGAGGGGTGAATATCCCATTTCCCTCCCCCTGTTATCCACGCATGATATAAGACGGTTCTGGGCATTCTTGTTTATGTATTTTAACAGCTGATATCTCGAAAGCCTGTTATCATACACTATGCCCTTTTATTCATTCTAGATTAGATTTTAAATCATTACTTCTTATATAGTGGAGATACTGCAATATTTTGTTAAGCATGACGTAAAGCAAAACGTGCTTAGTTTTCCATACCTGACATACTCTGTATTATAAGAATTTGTGGAATTCATTCTTCTTTTATAAACATTTATCAGTTGCTATTTGTAAGTTTAACGTTTAAAAGTATGTTTTCCTTTCTACGTTATAAAGCGTGTTGTAAATTTTTCAGTTTAAGTCTATGGTATGGATTTAAATTTGTTAAATTGGTGTGCTGGCTGGTTTTAATAGTGATTTAGTAAGCGTGAGTGTGTGTTTGTGTTAGTATACCTGTGTATATGCGTGGTATTAAATTAAGTCAATTTACATATTAACATGACAAAATATGACAACATTCCCTTGAAATTCATAAAGTTAAGTGATTTTTATGTCATTCCGCTATAAACATTTTTCTTTTCAAGAACTTCTACATACATTTATGTACATACATACATACATGTAGAATGTGTTTAACTTAGATGTATACTTGTAAATCTATAGTATATTGTAGTAGCAATCTAAGTGAATGTGTATGGAGGGTATAATAATCCTTAAGGATTAAGTTTGTAATTTGATAGACATTTGAAGTTGCTTGTTTATTTAGCCCACAGAATTAAAATTATCAATTTAGCTAAAGTATTAAATGTTATAAAAATATCTAGCATGAATCATAAGTTGTGTTAATTAAATTCAGCTAATGATAAACATACGTATGGGTATTTCCATAAATATGTTGACCACGACTGAAAATATGAAAAGCCTTAAAACTTTTTTTAAGATATAGTAAAGAGGAATAAAACAGTATAATTTTGCCATGTAGAGGTATTTATAACTTACTACAATTTTCAAGTATCAAAAATAACATCTTAAACTGACTATCTAACTATTTGATTAAATTTTAGACATTGCATAATACTACTTTCCTTTTTCTAGCGACGAAATACAGGTATTTGTAACATTGTAATTACACTTTAAAATTAATGTTCCAACATAAAAGAACAAGGTCCATGAAGAGAGATAAAAGATAGAGTTCGATGAGCAGTATATTTTTGATTTACTTTTGACGCTATTCTAATGTCACGTACGTAGTGCAAAAGCATTACTTATATACGCCATTTGTATTTTGTCAGTCGCAAATAATTCAAAATAAAAGTTCAAAGCAAAATATTTGTCGCAAACATATATTGATCGTAATTTTTTTTTTCAATTCATTAAGCGAAAATTTTAAATTTAATTACAGTAGAATCTCGATAAAGTTAACCCGCACAAATGTTAATCGCTCGGCTAAGTTAACTAAATTTCAGCGCCCACGTGCCGTTCTAAAAAGTTAACTTTTCCGTTTACTGTTCTGATCGTATGAATTTTTAAGCCAACACTATTGATAAATACGATAGTGAAGACAACATTCCATTCCCTAAGTTGCATAATTCAAATAGTGGTTATCACGATTCATTTCGAGAAGTGCAATTGTTGATGTCGAAAGTGGAGGAAAATGTAGACATCAGCATTGTTGACATTGAAAATTGGAAGAAGGATCAAATTACAGAAGACAAAGATGATTACGGAGTGTCCGATAATGCTACTGAAAGCAATATATTCAACAAATATTTGAATATAACGATGCATATCATGTAGCAGACCTTGTCAAGATGTGCGTGAAAATAGTGAAGATCTATTACACAAAAGAAAAAAACAAACAAGTCTCGACTGCTTTTTTAAACCCCTTGGCATAAATTAATGTTGTAGCGACTGAGAACTTTAAACTAGGGATGTAACGAATACCGATACCGATATATCGGCGATACTTTACTGTGGATACGACGATACTTAAAAAAAATTTTCAGTTTTTTTTGACAAATTATTTATTTTTTGTTATTTCTACCAAGAACTAAATTCATTTCGTTATTTTTTAAATCTTATTAATATCAATTTTAAAAATTAGTAATATTTTACGCTGTTATTTTGCAAGAACAATAATTTATTTATTGTTAATTTTACCATGAACTCAAATTCAATTCGTTGTTTTTTAAGTCTTATTCCCAGCAAAAAAGACACTCCAAAGAAGTCATGAAAATGTAGAATTCGCGATCCGGAAATATTGTAAATTTGGATAATTTCTAATTAGTTTCACATTTGCTTGTCATTGCAAGAAGTTCTCTTTTTCGATTACCAATACCGAATTTGAAGCGATGTTAGGACAAATATCTTTTTCGGTGCTCTATAATGATTCATAAAAAAAAGGATGAAAAATGACCCATTTTCAGAACTTGTTTCTTTTTATGCGAATTTAAACACAAAACTGTTTTCATGTAAATTTAAGTGAATAATTATAAACTTTTAGAGGACTTTTAATAATTAATTAATTAAGTTATTTAGAAGAATAATAAATAATTGATAAATGTCCTTTAAAAATCGATTTTTTAAAAAGCATGGCGAGTATTTTTTAAAATTATAAAAGAATTACAAATTTGTACTTGCGTTTCTACTAATTATCTGCATATTTTTAGTATAGATTCTTTGGAAGCAATGAAAATGTAGTTCTTTAAAAATTACTTCCAATTTTATATACTGGATTAATATAAATTTTAAATATTAATAATCTCTTACACTGTAATTTTGTATAATAAAAAAATTGCCCTTCTTGAGTTTTGTTAATCTATACTTGAACTCAATTTCAATATTCGTATCGGCATCGGAATCGGTATCGGCGATATTTATTTTTAAGTATCGGAATCGGTATCAGATCGGCAAAACGGCGTATGGTTACATCCCTAGTTTAAACCAGCCGTTACAGATTAAACCTAAATTTTTTTTTGTAATTGTGAAAGCCATTAAAATAAATTTAGTAAATTTTTAATAAATTTTTAAAACCGTTTCAAATAGTTAATAGTTCGAAAAAGCTAAATACCCATGAGACATTTAGTTTAAGGGTAAGGTATGTAGTAAGCTAATGTGGCGGCGAAAACTCAAGGCTCAAGTACATAGTATGAATTAACAACTGAATTTGAGTCTGGATTGTTTTTATTGCTATTATCATCGAATATACATTTTTTATTTGTTTTTAAGTTTTTGTTTACATATAACTATTTAAAAAATATATTTCTTTATATAATACTATAAGAGAAAAATCTGTCACGTAGGGTATGTCGCGAACGATATTAAATGTTATTCATTATAAAATCGTCCGAAATTTTTTTACTTAAAAACAACGGATTGTAAAGAAAAATATATTTAGCTTAATTTAAAATATTAAAAGAAAAAAAGCTTAACACAATTCGCAGATTTTCGCAAATTGCTGCATGCACCTTCCGTTTTATATTACGTACGATATAATGTTATTTCCCTCGATATTTTGGACAGGGAACAGGGTTCCAAATATGAAATTCTTTTTTTACATATACGAGTAGTACTCTCTGAGCGGTACATAAAGACAAAATTTGTTTCAGTTACTTCTATTTTTGCACAGTCTATTTCAATTTGTAGGCGCACAAATGTCACGATGACATGGAAATGCCCATATGTATATTTAAAAATACATGAACTAAGAAATATAGTTATATAATTGTACAACTCATAACTCATTATAAAAGTCGTACGTTGCATATAAAGAAGAAATTTGTTCTATATTTAGTTCGTTATATTTTTTGCACTTAAAAAATATCAAATGGCATAACTTCAAAAATCAATCCTGAAATTTTTAAATCAAGCACGAAAAGTGTCAAAGTCAATTCATATCTATTTTGACTTTTTGCTCTCGATAATTTAAATATTCAAGTGGCTAAGGTAGTTAAGGAAGATTAAAATGTATAGAAAGAAGTAAAGAAAAAAAATTTAAATTTAGGTATTAAAGATCAAGTAAGTGAGTTTAAGGATTAAACAAGATTGAATTATGGTATTTGTAGTATACACCAAAAAGGTCTTAATTTCAGAATTTCAGGCTTGATTGAGACGCTTTTGGACTAGATGCATGCAGACATGGATTGGATATATAACACTATACAACAAAATTAATTTTAAGTTTAAGGTAAACCATGTGCTCAGCACTTTAATGTAAAGAACCATGAGGAACATTTTTGGTATTTTTATACCTTTCATAAATAAGGTAAGAAAAACTTAGATTCAGCGGCGATATAACGGGCTGAAATGTTCTTCATAAATGTTCCTTATGGTGTTTTACATAAAACTACTAAAAACATCTTAAATCGTATATGTAATGCTTACAAGATTTCCTATGCCGAGTACTAGTTGTGAATAAGTAAAAATTACCCCTTAAACACATTTTAAGTTTTGAACGATTTCTGGTGTTTAAAGTGGGTCTAGAGCTTAAGTGTATTTAAAGACATATCGTAAAATTTTTGGGTGATTATTTTCTTATAACATTTCGGCCCGCTATCCTGCTAATGAAGAGAATTGTTTTCCCCTTTTTGGAGAAAGAGACAAAAATAAGCATACAACAGTGTTAAAAGTTGTGTTAAAAAGTTTCACAAAAACACTTCTCGTGGTGTTTTACATAAAAATGCAAAACATATCTCATACCTTAATCGTAAGGCTGATAAGATTTTCTTTGCAAAATGGAGGAACTTAAAATAAACTCCAGAATTCAAAACGCGGACACACGGAATTTTTGTGGGCGCTCTCCCAGCATCAGTTCATAGAACCATGTAATTTTTTTGAGTTTTACAGTGTTATATATCAAAATGTGGTAAAGAAAAAAAACATATATGTACATATATATAATTGTATTATATGACATATCGACGTAGTTGTGTAAAAAGGGCCAATATGCTGTGTAAAATGGTGAGAGGTTGGCCCTTTTTACGCAACTACATCGATATTATTGTTAAAATGGACAACAATATATTACTTAAACAGATTTATTTTGATAAAATTACGTGACCCTAACCATATACATAATACAAATATATTAGATTGCTCTTAGATTATGGTTGTCTCAACCATGGTCTTTTTTTTGTCATTTAAGGTTTTGATCATGCAGAAAAATTTTTTTTAATTATTTTAATTTTTTTGTTTTATTTTTTTTACCTCGAAACAATAATTTTAAAAATATTTTTTTTCAAAAGCAACACTTTCGCACCCCATAACTCGAAAAATAAACATAATACAAAAAAACTACTGTGCTTACACATTTATACCTACTAGAACTATAGTTATGCCTAATATCAAGGAATTTCGGCAAAAAAATATTTTTGCATTGTCCGCTTCAAAAATAAAAAAAAATCTGATAGGTCATAAAACAACAATGAAGAAAAATGTTTATACTCTTTCGCAATCGTCGAGAAACGTTAAAAGCAGTTCAAATGTCATTAAATATTACGTGAACAGCCTTATGATATTTATAATGAATGATAAGAAATAGTTAATATATGTATCGGGTGATCCATTTAGATCTTTGTTTTTTAGTTCTAAATAAACCACTTAATTGTGAATTGTTTTTTAATTGTAAATAAACCACTTAATATGGAATTGGATGTCGTAATGTTAATTATGACCAGAAAGAATAATATCTGACATTTACTTTTTAAACATAATTTCATTTCAATGCTAGTCCCGGCTACACTCTAGATTGTAGTTTCTTATTTTCGATCACTCTTTCCAGCAATCGCAGAAAAAGCTAAATTTCATTTTAAATAAAGAAATTCAATGAATTAGTAAATATTTTGTCTAAAAACTGACCAACAAAGAAGTATGTAGATACATTCAAACAACCTAACCCAACCATCGGATTGAATTTTTTTACTGAAAGCAGAATCTAGTTTTTTCTGTGATTGGTGGAAAGAGTGATCGAAAATTTGATCACTTATAGCGTAGCTGGAACCAACGTTGGAATGAAATTACCTCTAAAAAGTAAATGTCAGATATCATTCTTTCGGGTCATAATTAAGATTCCGATCACCAATTAGAAACCAAAGGTCTAAATGGATCGCCCACCCTCCATATAAAAGAAAAATATTGCTAAAACCTTAATTTAATTCAGTTGAAAAAATTTAGTTCTTCACTTTTAATTTTAATTTTAATAATTTTAATAATTTTAAATTAAACTAAAGCACCCATTTCCTTTTACTGAGAAATATTGTGTAAAAAAATATTGTACATCTGTATTTTAAACACACCTATATATCGTTAAATAAAACGCAAAAAGCCTTATCTAATAAAAAATTCTAATCGGATTTTTAGTAAATTTCGATGTAGTTCACCAACTACTAGCTACTATAAAAATCAGAATTACCCCAATAAAAAAACGATAATATTAAGAAAATCTTAATATTCTCCTGTAAAATGATGAAAATGTTAGTTATGGCGTTTTGCGTTTCAGGAGACGATATGTATGTATATCTGTAAGTACTATATGAGCTTCCTTAAACATATTTACGTAATTGCTTTGTAGAATCCTTTTTCTCATATTTCTTTTTCCTAACTTTTATTTTCATTTTATTTGTCAGCCATGTACGAGTATTTAGTCCTTTTTTATTGAGTTTTCTATTCTTTTTTTTCTCCTTTTTCTAAATACGGTTTATATTAAGTGCAATTGCTTTTGTTATTGTTGCATAACAAAAGCTCTTTTCTATTCTCAAATCGTTTACAAATGTAGCACTACTAACTACAACATGCCAATTATCCTCTGTATACAGTGTATGTATGTGCGTAGTGTGTTTGTATGTCAGTTATGAATATCTCCATTTGTTCAAACACGTAATAAAATTTTACCGTTTGTCTGCAGTTTTTCTATATGCTCACAGACTGGCTGTGAGTTTGTGAATTTGGAGTATCCTTTGGTAGTCGAGTTGAATTGAATGACTTTAGTTTCCTTCTTGTTGCGTTATAGTATTTGTAGCATACTTTGACTTGTTATATTTTTTATGCCGGAGTTTATATCGCATCTTAATTGTGGACATTAAACGGAAATTGCAAGTATATCAGGGTACTAAAAGAAACCAAACTCAACGAAAGTATTCTTACTTTTTCGCAGTTCAGGGCTTATATGCAATATGTTAAATTGAGAATATAAATCTAGAAAGAACCACAAATGGACTTTTTCCTGTACTCCAGCTTATATTTTTTAAGAAATCATTATTATGAACTGCACTAATATACTATATTTATTTGTTATTATTACTAGTGTGGAACTAAATCTACTAAAGACTATTTCAAAATGATTTTCTTCTCAATAATTACCATAATAATTACAAAAGAACCTGTCATAAGACAGGTCACGTGGACTAGTAACCGTTTCGAGTTCCGGAACTTTATATGAAAGGGACCGGTAACTTTTACATGGCGTTGTCATTGGAGGGAGTCAATTAACTTGTCGTGTGATTCTTTAATACTAGTTAAATCACTGTACATCAAACATATATTTTTACTCTGCTTGTACAAAGAATGTATTTTACTAAAATGTTTGTTCTAGTCTTGTTATATGCTGTGATATAATTCCTTTCACCGGTGTCAACTCGGGAACATTTCGTGACATTCCCATTTTCACCAGTCATAGGACAAGTACGCTCAATTTGGTTTATGGCCATAATACCAAACAACCAAAATTAATAAGTAAACTAAACACCCATTAAAATACTTGTGCTTTCACAGGAATTATCAACAGATACACTTATGTTCATATACTAAGTAGGAAACTGACTTAACCGTTGAAATCAAGAAGCCTTCACCTTCGTGACCTTTGAAAATATACACACTACGCAGGCCTTCAGTTTGCAGTTATTTTTGTTTGCTTCCTTGGCCGTGCGGCACCATTGTTCCGCACTTTTTTGAAAGCGTGTGCGTGGGTGTGTTTTTATGTCTGTTAGGGTCCAATTGATATTGCAAGTTAGATTTCTCCCAGACTCACGCATGGTTTGGTGAATAATGATAAAAAAAAATATCATGCCGAATTTTCCGATCAATCGGTTGGGGATAAGAAGTGCCGTGCCGCCAGACCGCTTCATAAATACAAATATATTAATTTCACAAAAAATTTTTGTAAGAAGAAAATGTTGTTTGTGAAGTTTACAACATTTTCCATCCAACAAAAAAATAAATATAAAATTTACAAACATATACGTAAATCAGTTGCTTATTGCAACGCTTCTTTCGTAAAACTGGAAACACAAGTTTACAAAGTTTAGGACTATAGCAACTAAAAGTTGTTTCTTGTGTAATTTGGGGTGCTGAATTTAAATCTGCAGTCGGTTTATTTTTCTACGGCTCTAGTTTTCGAGATACTCAATTATTCCAAAAATGGAGCACTTGCACGACAAATGTTAACACAGCTGGATAATGGTTTGACCTATTCAATAAAAAAAAGAGATACAAAATCTTTAAGCCGTACCATACATATATCTGTTCAGTAGTTTCAGAGATATCGTGGAACTTTTTATAAAAACTTTTTTTGTTTCATAAAAAATAAAAATGAAAAGAAAATTCCGTTATTTTTCGATAGGCATAAAGGTAAATATGTTCCAAAGACAACAAACCGTACTTCATTAAAATCGATACGCAAATTTTAATTTTATTTACAATTAAGTGAAAAAGCTGAATTGAGAAAAATTGCAACTTGCATACAACACACATTCACTTACACGCAAATTAAAATTATACTAATTTATGAAAATCGTGAATTTTATCACTTGAGTTCTCTCACTTAATTGTGAATAAAATCAAAAGTTGTGGATCGCTTTAAATGAAATATGGCTTGTTCGGCTTATAACATATTTACCTATACGATATTCAAAAATAATGGATTTTTATTTTTTTTTTAATTTTATTTTTTTATTTTTTATAAATGTTTTAAAAACAAAATTTTTTTGGGATATTGTCGTCTAAAATTTTCTAACAAGGTGTATTTTAAAGATCTGTAGGTTTTCAAGCGCTCTGAGTTAGAAATAAGCGCAAAATCAACCCCACTTCATACCTTTTGACTAGAATTGAACAATTTGTTCTAGAACCGCATTCGGTGCAGAAAGATTGTAACACGCAAAGCATGAACAATTTCAGGGTATGGTGGCGAGAACTGGCCATCAAGATCGTGTAATTTGTTCCCGTCAAACTTGATTTTATGGGGTTTTCTGAAATCGGAGTTTTCAGCCCGTCCTATAAGGCAAAATCATAAAAAAAGAACTCTCGGATTCAAGTCTCGGTGAAAAAAGTAAAAAGGAGTTTATAATCCAAAGCGATTAATATTCGACTAAAGCGCGTAACATTTTTAGTCAGAAAGAATTGGACCTGAGACATATTCCAAGTAGCAAAGCCAAAAATTAACGTTCAAATTTCATCAATACTTCACACATACATACATACATTTTTTTATTCCCAATAAATACATCTCCTGAACTGCCCTGCAGACAAAGTAACTAGTATGTAGTTAGAACTATACTAGTTGCTTTTTACTTCAGACTAGTTGCCAATCTGACCTTTTTTATAGATCGAACTATCGATTTTAATATTAGGTTGTCATAGGAGCCCAACTAGTTCATTTGTATACAGTTATATCCCAGTTAAAATCCTAGTTGTTGTAAACTAGGCTCTTACTAGTTTGTTTTAAAAAAACTTTGGCTCAACCGGGGTACGAACACACATTCCTCATATTTCAAGGCAACTACTCTACCCACTGAGCCACTTTCTACTTATTGTTTTAAGAGCTAAAAATATGTTTTATATACAAGTCATATACCTTAAAATTTTGTCCTTTTTTGACTAGTATTGCTATTGTCTCGATACAACTAGTAATATAATTGTTATTTTTTTACTAGTCTTGCTACAACTAGGAATATGACTGTCCTTTTTTTACCAGTAACATTACAACTAGTAATATGACTGTTCCAAAGCGTATCTAGTTGTAAATTTAGCTGCTGGGTTATGAGCAATGCTAACAACAGCTTGAGTGTGAATGCATTTTGTGTGAATACATACACATTCACATTGCAAATGAATATTTAAGTCAGAAAATGTGCGTTAATTGAAAACACTTGCAAAACTTATGGCAGCAATTACCAAACAAGCAAAAAGATGTATACCAATAAAGCTAAAGAGAAAATTTCAAAGTACGAGTAATAGTTGGAAAAAAAGGATGAGGAAAATATAAAAAGGAAATAATAAATGGAAATCGAAAACGTTTTTCTCGGGCTGCGAATTTATAAAAATTAAATTGAGAGAAATTTGGTTGCTTAAATGTTGCATAGCCACTTAACTATTAGCAACATGTTGAGAAACTAATAATATAATTGTTGTATTTAACAGTGTTAAATTAGATTTGTCTGTTGCTTCTGCTTACTAATGCGTCATTAAAATTTAGGGTAGGGATGGGAAAGTAAGAGCTAATTTACACTGAGGCTGATGTAGCTGCGACAATTCTTACGTTCTATTTTGATGTCCCTTCTCAAATTTGCGCGCATTTACATATTGACTTTTTGTTGCGAAACTTTGGAGATTAGTTTGACATTCAATTCGTTCATTCGTAACAAATGTTGTCATAAAGAAACTGCACTGAAACTTCGATATAACGAAAAAGTCAATATAGCGAATTTTTCTGAGCCCCCTGAAAAAAACTCTTTATTGCACACAGAAAAATTTTCATGTAAAATCGTCGAAAACCAAGTTAATTTAACATTTTTCGGTAGTGATTTTGCTTCACAGGCATTTTATTTTAATTCAACATGATTTACAATAATCTTGAAGGAAAATTTATCCTTTTGAATTAACTATATTTCATGTTGATTTAATATTGCAGTACAGTCAAATCAAAATGAAGTTAAGGCTGAAATAATATGAAAAATCATGTTGGATCAAAGTTATTTCGAGTTGAAACAACGTGAATTCGATATTGAAACAACACGAATAATCATGTTGAATCAAAGTTATTTCAAGTTTAATCTACGTAAATTTAATATTGAAATAACACTACCGAATTATAGTTATATCAAGCTGAAACAACAAGACTTTAATGTAGCTATTCTATTAATTATCTTACTTACGTGATAGGCATCAGAAAACTTTGTGTTGTACCTGGCTGCCCCAGCCAAGATTTGAACTCGTAACACCTGCATAATAGTCCACGCGCTAACCACTGCAGCCACAACAGTTTTAAAATTTTCTTTACCTATACATTAAATAAATACCATCGCACGTAAAATCAATTTCATTTTGATTCAACATGATTTAAATGCTTATTTAACATAAAACTTATTTTATAAAAACTTATTATATTAAAGTTATAGTCATGTCGATTTATAATGAAATGTAACGTTTATATCAAAGTTCTTTTAATAGTGAAAAATTTTAAATCGAAGAGATATAAGGTTAGATTAATAATTTTTCATTTAAAATTAATTCGGTTTTTGTCGTCTACATAGCCGACACATCTAAGAATAAACAACAACAAGTCACACAACTAAGCACAACAGGGAACTGTAGCAATGAACAAAGCAAATAAACACTAACACAGTGAAACGAAAAATTATTTCATGTAAATTTAATAGCGGAAATCACTCTTGGTGGCATATTTGCACCTGTAGGATATAAACTATCATTTTCTGCTACAAAAAATGAGTGTCTTATGTATAACTATGTAAATTTTCAAATGTACCATGAAAAACTACTTTTAATTTTTTCTTCTTTTATTATTTGTAGATTAATTATAAAATAAGATTTATTAAAGATGCATACATTTGATATTTAAATACATAAAATAAATGAACAAATAATATAAACGTACACACACAAACCAACTTTGTTTACTTTTCTTGTTAAAGCCTACTATTAGTTTGTATTTTATTTTCGTGTTTATGTTTTATACACTCTCAGAGAATCCCTCTGAGTAATTTTGCTAATTGCATATACGCTAGACAAGTTTCCTACAGTTTTTAGTATTGCATATCTGCTACTGTGTAGGAAATGGTAGTTTCTTATATTTTGTTCTTGTTGTGTTGCATATTCTACCATATATCCTAGACTTGCATGACCTGCAAGGTCTGCAATAGCAGTTTCCTACGAAGGGTGATTTCCCCTAATATGATTTCAAATCACAATTGCGTCATGTTGATTTTACATTCCATTTTTTTTCTGTGTGTGCAACGTTTTTTATACAAAAATACACTATAACTAGAACGAAGGAATTTTGAGCTACAAAGCTTCTATATAGCGAAGTATTCATTTAAAAGTCTTTATACAATGAATTCAGTATAAAGAAAAATTAAGCTTTATACAAAACGATAAAGTCCCGTTGTAAAAGCTATACTTATAAAGAATTTTTTCGTATTTCTTCAAATGTCTTTATACCATGGCTTCACTGATACACATGCACACAGTAGCTATAACGAAGTATTTTCGTCTGTCCCCATTAGATTCGTTATATAGAGGTTTTACGGCAATTGATGATTGAAAATAATCCATAAGATATAAGCCAAACTGGCAACACCGCTCATACATAACATAAAAAGAATATGAAAGAATAAAAGTGCTAAGCTGTCGGAGAGAAATTGCTAAAATGTTCTTCAGCTGAGAAAAAAAGTCTAAAAACAGTTACTATTCACTCAATTAGACCTGAATAAGCTCTTTACTAAGCCCAATAAAATAAATAAATGCACAATTTTCCAAGTCCTGAGAAGAATTTTCATAATTGAAATGTGCAAGTTTGTGTACTTTAATCCATTTTTACTTTTTAGTATTTTTTAGTATTGAACAGCTCTTTAGTTCAATAATTTAGCTGCACTAATTTCAATTTTAATTGGTTGTCGTACGCAAGTACGAAAATAAAATATATGATTGATTAGGGCGCTCATGTCTTAACTCTGATATTATAAACTTCTTATTCATATGATTAGAAGTTTAACATAATATCGTTAGTATTTCTATGAGATTTTTGGGTAAAGGTTATCTGATGATTTGCATTAGCCCCAATGAAATGCGCATAGGAACTAGTTAATACCCCTCAATAATCAATTTCAATGTATTTTAATAAAACTTTAATATTATACTTAAAAAGTAAAATATTACTTTGGGAAAAAGGACGTTACAAAATTAAAAATAAAAAGTTTTTGGAGAGAGAAGCTAGTTTTATTTATAACAAGCCTTTCGTCATTAGAGGGGAAAATAATGTTCAAAACTGCGAATCAAACTTTAATTTTGATACTGACAACGAAACTCCTTTGGCAACTAAAATATAGAGCTATTTTTTTTGTTTTTTTTTCTAGGTATTATCTTTCGAAAATTTTATAAATTTAATAAAATAAAAAAGTGCAACAAATGCCAAATAATGTTAAAATAGACTCTTTTGGAAGACTTTAGTGATAGATCTAGCACTAAAAGTGCTAAATGGCAAGCCTGTATGAATACGAATGATAGAAAGATGCAAAAGAGAAGTGTCAAAATTGTTCCCCCAATTTTCATTTCGTGTCTTTGAATACACCGTTAGCTTCTCTACCCCTCTTACCAACAAGCACTAGTCGAAAGACTTTGTCGCAAGCGATATCACCCTTAATGTAAAACAGTTCTAAGGAGTATAATAGAAACGCTAACAGGACTTACTATTAAGAGCAGAGTACTGCTTTTGTTTTTTTATTATAGCTGTTCTTTAAGAAAAATAGAAGTATGAGAGCATACAACATGAATTACATAAACGTGCCTGGAACCATTATAATACTTCTAATAATAGTACATAATATGTAATAATAATAAAAAAAATATCTTGTCATAAAAATAAGACAACGAAATAATTTCTCTGCAGACATCTAATGAAAAGATTTCGTTAGAATTTTGTCACAGTTCTAATGAAATATATAACAGCATATGTGAAATTTCGCGAATATTGTGAATTTCATAGTTCCGTTAAAAAAAATTTCATTAGATTTCTGGCTACTTAAAAAGTTTGATATATATACTCTTAAAAATTAAATAGCAATTATTTTGAATGTAATAGTTTTGGTGAAAAATTTCATTGGGTTTATGAAAGAGCGACGAAATAAATCACATATATATTTCCTTTCATAAAAAACAGCCTTAAGGTGGAGGTACATACCACGCGTTACGCGGCAACGCTTTTCTTACTTTTCGAACTTTTAACGCTTTAAGAATGGCAAGTTACACACCACGCTTTTGATGCTCTTCTGCTTATACAATTTCAAGCCTTTGCCGGCTATATTTTGTCTTGCCTTTAAGTTTTATTTTTCTTTATATATTTAATGCAGTTTTCATCCATTTTTTAATAAAAAAATTCATTTCTAATAATTTATTTCCATTAAACAAACATTTTAGCATATGAATCTGGCAGCACTACCTGTCATTTTGTATACGACGCGTAAAAGTTGCAGAATGTTCAACTTTTTGCGAGTTACGCGCGTCGCAAACTTTGCTTTGTATCTTGCCTTATGGAAACACACTATTTCAACTTTTTCGGGAGAAGTCTGTAACGCATTAGCGTATTTAACGCATGCTATGTACCTTCACCTTTACTTATTTCAATAGTTGGCAACTAAAAGACAACTACAAAAATAATTTTGTGTCCGTTTATTTACGTTAAAGAGCATACTTATTAACGTAATGATTTCATTAGAACAATGAAATAATATCATTAATAATTTCATTAAAATAATTTCTTCAAAATATTTAAATATTTTCTTTAGTTTAACGAAATTATTGCATTGGCTCAACCAAATTATTTCATAAGTTTGGTGAAATTTTCATTAAAAAATTTAACTAAATTTGCTTTATTATTCGACGAGGCTTGATGCTGGTTGAGTTTTAATGAATTCATTGGATTAATGCCAAAATTCACAGAACTTATGAAAGAAAACTATTTAGTGCATCTTTCTTTTATTCTTGATTTATAAGGGCTATTGAAATTTAATAAATTTGTGAACTCATTTTTCATTCAATCCTTCATTGCGAAGGCAAAAACTCTCCAAAAAAGTATTTGTTATATGTTACATAAAAAAAAAACATCAGTATAGCAGAGAAAAAAAATGCAAACAGAGAATCAGCAACAGTATTTATTTCAAGTTCCTGTTAACAATGAGAAAAAGCAAGAGTCAGGTTTTTGCTGTTGTTTAAAATTCGTGTAATAAAAAGAAGAAAAAAAAATTCAAAAATGTAAAAATCCCTGTCTGTCGGGTTACGACTTCTAGTGTTTGATTACTACAGTTTTATTTATTTTGTGACGTTTTCTTTTTTCTTTGGAAAAATATGAAGTAACGGTAACGTGTGTTTTGCTCAATTTTGGGGATTTATGAATTGTGGACATTTACTATATATTTAAGGAATCTTTTATGACAAAATGATATTTGAAAGTGACAGCGTGGTCCCCATACAATGAACATACGGCAAAAATTTTATAATAATTAAATGCAATTTAAGTTTAGTGTATACGATGTTTGTATGTATTTTATATTTCAAGATAATAGTGTACAGTTTGGGTTTCTATTACAACGTAAAAGTAAAAATAACTTTAAAACGGTTGGATCAATTTTTGCAAATATAGGCTAGAAGATTTTATTTAGATATTCCTTTGGAGCTGGCACCATCAGGTGGTGCACTGATGGCTCCAGAACGACGGCAGGCTTTGGTGTGGGAGTCGTAGGACCAAAGACTAACTACTACGAGTCCTTGGGAAAAGCTCCTACCATTTTTCAATCGGAAGTTTATGCCATTTGGAGATGCACACAATCTAATCGTGACAGGGGCTACCAAGGGAGAGAAATAGTCAGGCTTCGGATAGTCAGGCTTCCATCAAACCACTCAGCTCATACGAGTTTACCTCTAAGCTAGCTAGGGAATACCGCATTAAGTTAAATCAGCTAAGCAGCATGAATAAGGTCACACTCTGCTGGATTCCTGGACACGTCGGGGTGGTAGAAAACGAAAATGCAGATAAAATGGCCAGAATTGGGCTAGTATACCCATGGTCGGACCAGAATCGTCATGCGGACTTGGATTGGATAAAATCCGAGAAGAAGATATATCGACGGAGATCAAGAGTACCAGTTAACGCCTCTGGTTCAATCTTCCTGGATTGAGGCATGCAAAGCTAATGATTGGAACGTATAACCAAAATCGTAACCTCTTATGTCCCTAACTAAAAACAATCTAAGAATGCTACCAGGTTTCCTCACAGGCCATTGCAGACTGGGAAGACACCTCAACAGACTTGGCATTGAGAGTAATAGCCTCTGCGGATGCTGTGATTATGAGGATGAAACTCCAGAGCATATTCTAAAGGACTGTGAAGCGTTATGCCACAGAAGATATAGCAAATTTGGCAATCACCTATTGGAGGATTGGGAGCTACCAACACTAGCACCACTGGCCATCTTGAGATTCCTCAGGAGAGTAGGTCTAGCTGAGGTGCTCTAGCATCTGGCAAGAGCTACAATAGATCTTCTTCGGTTGCAGTGTCCTGTGTTTCCTGTTTAATTTAAATTCATTCATTCATAGAAGATGTTAGATCAAATCATCTTTCAAACAAAAAAACTAAATTAACATCGGTCCAGCCGTTTGGGAGTTACGGTACCACAGACCTTAGATTCAAGAGGATTCATCTAGTAAAGAGGTGATAAATTCTAAACGGCTCGACCCATTTTCTTCAAACATATGTAGATCAAGCCACCTTTCAAACAAAGAAACTAAATCAAAGTCGGCCCAGCAGTTTAGGCACTACGAGTAATCAGACAGGCACATAGAAACGCAAACACACAGATACACAGATACACAGACGCACAGATACACAGACACACAGATACACAGCCACACAGATACACACTAAAAACTTATAACACCTCTCATTTTTGGTCGGAGTTTAGAAAAAATATTAATTTCAATTGATTTACAAAAATATTCGATTGATTACACTATACAACCAAATGAAACTTTTGTGGCGACCCTTGCTCACCACTATATTTTTTATTTTTTTTATGTGTTTATGGTCCGCTAACTACAAACAGTTGAAGTTTTAAATTCTATGCATACGTTTTTTTATATATATTTTCCAACACGCTGCTACGCCAATTTCATCACAAGTTTGAAAGTGGTTATCCAATTTCCTTACAAAAAGCACTAAAAAATTTAAAATATAATTACCTTTAAGACATTCTAACATTATTTTTTATATACTCAATGGTTTCGGAATTATTGAGACCGCAGTGATGAAAAATATATTTTTATTCGAATATGGCAAAAACTTAAAACTTTTATTAACTGATCATAAGTCACATATATTGCGAACAAAATATGCTTTATTGCATGAAAATTGATGAATAAATATTGTTTTTATTGATAATAAATTAAAGTCAACCAATTTTTGCAAAAGTTACACTGTATAACAAAATCTTAATTTTTTTTTAAATAACAATGGCCTTACAACTGATTCTGGTAGAAAGCTAGAGGGCTAAAATATTCTACAAAAATGTTATTTTACACAAACATGCTAAACACGTCTTACACATTAACCCTGCTGTTAGGTTAACAAAAACTTACGAATCTTTGGTATAGGACCATTTTGGTTTATATAGTTTTTTTAACAATAAATGCACTAAAATGTGTTTTTCGGCTTTTTAATTATAAGTTAGTACCTATTCCAGATTTGTGCGATCGCTTCTGACTGAAATTATATCATCATTTTTTGATTGTGCAGCATCTACGAGCGGTTTACCAAAAATGTCATCTGCTAGAAAACGAGGAACTTGCAGCTGCTGCAAATTTAAGTGCGATAGTAAGTGCATCATATGCAGAAAATTCATATGCAAACTACAACGAAAAATAATTTGCTCATCATGTTCTGAGAAAATTTTAAATATTGCACTTGTTTTGTAAATTTTGCTCAAATTAATAAACATGAACGGACCAAAATGGTCCGAACCTAAGATTTGTAATTTTTTATTTTTTTATCGTCCTTTACATCATAGATAATTAAAAATTTCGTAGAAGTAATAACATATAAAAATACCACACTAGCTAACGTTTTAAGTTGACATGTTGAACCGTTCCGTAGTTAAAGCGAAAAGAAAAAAAAATTTGACCAAAATGGTCCAAACCTAACAGCAGGGTTAAAAGTAAGGCCTCCAAGAGATACAATACCACATTAGTATAATTATGTGCAAAAGGGAGACAAATTAACTCTCCCCAAAAATTAATACCTTATGTACACTCTCAAAACGCCGATACACTTATGTATTGTTTGGTGACTTCTACCAGAAACAGTTGTAAAAATCTTGTTATTTAAAAATAATTTGATTTTGTTGTACAGTATAAATATTCGTAGTTTCTGCAAAAATCAAGTGATTTCCCTTTATTATCTATGCATAAAATAAATATTCATCCATCGTTTTATGAAATGAAACTTATTTTATTTTTAATATAAGTGACTTTATGATTTGTTAATAAAAATAGTAGTTTTTTCCCATTTTTGATTTTTCATATATTTTTGAAAAATTAAAATGTTTAAATTTTGCTCAAAAAATATATTTTTCATCATTACGGTCTGAATAATTCCGAAAATATTGAGTATTTAAAAAAAAATTAAGAAATTTGTTACATATTGTCATAATTTGGATTTAAATGAAATTTATTTGCTGGTGTTTAAGCATTGTCTATATGAATTTCATTGGTGCTGTACCAAATCGTCAGTAGACTTCAAACACAATTTTGAACAGCTACAAGCCCTTTACCTTATGTACAAACTTTTAAAAACCATTTGAGAGTTCACAAATATGTAAATGATTTTCAAAAATAAGATGTAGAAAAGTAAAATAGATTCATATCGTATACAAATTATTTGCTGGATTTTGTATAATGCTTATTTTTGAAAATCATTTGCATATTTGTGAACTCTCAAATGGTTTTTGAAAGTTTGTACATAAGATAAAGGGTTTGTTCAAAATTGTGTTTGAAGTCTACTGACGATTTGGTAAAGCTCCAATAAAATGCATATAGACAATACTTAAAAACCAGCAAATAAATTTCATTTAAAATAAAAAAACTTGTTAGAATGGACTAAATAAAATAAACTTTATTTTATTTATGGTATATGTTGCTTTACGGTAAGTGAAGAAAAATTTTAACACTTTGCAATTTGAGATTTTTTGTAAATTTAAATAAAAGTATGTATTTCGATTTTACATAAAAAAATAATATATATTTGTCATCATTTCGGTCTGAATAATTTCCAAACCATTGAGTATATAAAAAAATAATGTTAGAACCGCTTAAATGTAATTTTATTTAAAGTTTTTTAGTGGTTTTTATAGTAAAATTGGGCAGCCCTATCAGTGGCAGCCTGTTCAACAATTAAAAATTAAGAAAAATAGTAAAAATATGTATCCATAGAATGTAAAATTTCTACTGTTTTTGTCGTTAGGGGACTATTACACATCAAAAAAATATAGTTGCACTTTTATATTGGGCATTTTTCTTGTTGTATAGTGTTATGCAGTAACTAACTGAATTCATATTGTATATTAAACAACAACATTCATATAAAATCTTTTAACGTAAAAACATTAAAAACTGAAAGAATGAATATTCAGTAGAAAATCTGAACTTTGATGAGTCAAAGCAAAAACAAGGTAATAAAATAATAAATAAACCTAAAAGTGAATAGCTAATTTTTTCAATAACTTTTATAGCTTTAACAACTTTAAATAATTATGTATGTATATTATGTCAACAACTAGTTCTTCCCCTTAATAGCCTAATTACTCGAAAAGCACTTATAGACTCATAAAAAAAATAAATTCTTGCGATATAATGGAGTAGAAAGATCACAAAAAACAAACCATTCACTTAAAATTTAATTAAAAATATTCCATTCTACCATTTCAAGAAACAAAAAAATATATAATCACCATGAAAAATCGACAACAATTAATTAATTACAAACGAGAAAGAACAAAAATACCTCACTTTCGTACTATTAAAATGAAATAAACTTAAAACTTTCACAGTTAAAAAGAAAAAAACAACATATAATTCAATTGAACGTCGTTCACAGCACCAATGACTAAGAAGTGCAAAAACAAAAATATTCGTACATAGTTGCAAAGTTCTAAATACAAAAAGTTAAAAAAGTATCTAAAACAAATAAAATCTGTTCAATGAACGTGCTCATACCACAACTACAAATAAGAAAAGTAAAAACAGCACTACTTGTCTATTAAATAGTATGAATTGTACATCATCATCAACAACAATAAAATCAAGTTTGTTTTTCTATTACCATCTACGCCGGAGTCATCGTCGCCGTAATCATCATCACCAATTAGTAACACTTACTATTCGTAATACTACTTCTACTAGAAGTTCATAATTTAAACAGATGAAAAACATTAGAAATAATAAATTTTAAAAAATTTTATTAATAAATGAATCAGGGTTTATGGCAGAGTTGGACGTCTATCAGACATAATAGTGGGAATTATAAGTTCAGAATGAAATTGAGGAAAACGAAAAAATGTAATATAGATACAATTAGTAATCGTATATTACTTCGATGGCGGCATGAAATAATCCCCGAGGAAATAACCCTCCAAAACGAAAATTAAATATACCGATTTTTAAATGAAATAAGGCCCTAGAGAATGAAATAACACCCCCAAACAGAAATGAAATAACACAACATTATTTGGGGCTTATTTCATATGAAATAAAACCTCAATTTCTCAAATGAAATAAGACCCAAATATAATCTATTTAAAATTAAGCACTCCTTAAGGACATGACATAAGGCCTAATAAAATTGCAAAATTTTTTAATTGGGCCTATGCAGAGAATCTTTAGTAAGCAACGCGTTTTTTGGAAATTATTGAAAATTTAAAGAGATTTAATTAAGGCTTTCCTCCTATAGTTATGTATGCCAACTAGCGGCTTTGTATCTCCTCTATATATCTCAAATAGAGGATTCGCTAATTATCGCATTTGTGCTTAGCCGGTCTTTGGCCGGTCTTACAAGTTTTCTCCTCTCCGTCTGTCAAATACCGGCTTCGCTGAACTAATATGTTCTGCCTAAGCAGAGTTTACGTTATGACGACTAGCATGATGCAAAAATTACTCTCGAAATTGTTCACGCCCATGGGAGCACGCCTTTCCGTGCCGACTAACGTTTGAAGTTTGATTAAATTACAATTATACGGCATGATGACCCACAAGTCGAAAAATATAACAACATCATGAAAATTTTTCCCCTGAAAAGTTGTTGTCTGTGAAGTTTCAAACAGCTTTTGCCTTACCGACTTTTATATAAATCGCATATTTAACAAAATAAACAGCAAAATATCGAAAACACCCATAACTATTAATATAACAAAAAAGTTCATAAGTGTACAAATTTCGGTAAACTTTTTCGTTCCTTAGAAATTGAAGTTGTTTCTTTATCAGCTCAACTTTCTTATCAATTCTAGCTTTCGAGATATACCGTTATTTCAAAAATAAAGGCACTTGCATGACATATATCAGCATAACTAAAGAAGGAAATCTAAATTTCGACACCGAAATTATCTTCACGTCGGGCGAACAGTGTTTCCAAATCTTCCTATTAATTGCAGGGATATCGTGAAAGTTTGAACCTAAATATTAAAAATTTTATAAAAAGTGTTAAAAGCTCTCTCACTAAATTGTGAACAAAACCCAAAAAAAAATGTGCACCAATTTCAACGCAAAGCGGCTCATTTCTTTACGAATATATTACGATGCAAGGGATCGATAAAACAAGGTACTGTTGGTGTATTTTTATTTTTAATGAATTTTTATACACAAAAATTTTTTTACTTTTTATGAAATTTAAAATTTTTCGGCTCAAACTTTTTCGATATCTTTGAATTGGCAGATTTAGAAAAAATGTTGGCTTGTCTTAATGAAAATTTTGTTGAGTTTTGGTATTTCTATTTTGCTGAATAAGGCAAAACCTTCTCCAGTTATTCTAATACATGTCGTTCAAGTGGCTTTATTTTTGAAATAACGGTATATCTCGAAAACTAGAACTGATAAAGAAAATGCGAAGGGACTTTCGCAATCAGCGACCCAAATAACTAAAGAAACAAATTAATTTTCTAGGGTACTAAAAAGTTTACAGAAATTTGTAAATTGATGGGCTTTTTTGACGTTTTAATAGTTATGGGCTTGGCTTCTACGATATTTTGCTGTTTATTTTGGTTTAGATATAAGTCAGTTTTGCAAAAGGTGTGGGAAAATTCACAGACAACTTTTTAGAAGAAAATTTTTCGTTATGTCATAATTTTCAACTTGTGGGTGGGTTGGTCATCATCCCGTATAAGTGTAATTGAATAACATTTGTGGTCGCAGGGGCGTGAAATTTTAGAAGAGTAATTTTTTCATCAGGCCTCAACTTTATTTGGACGGTGAAACCAAAAATATTTCTACTTTAAAAAATAACGGACACCCTAATGTCTATATATATAGGGCTGTTCACATATTACAAACACGCCATTTTCAGCGGTGTTTAACCCACACACAGAAAAATTTTCATATAAAATCGTCGAAAGCCAGGTTAATTAAAAATTTTTCGGTAGTGATTTTGCTTCATAGGTGTTTCATGTTAAATCAACATGATCTACAATAATCTTGAAAGAATTTTTATCATTTTGAATTAACTATATTTCATGTTGATTTAATATTTCAGTGCAGTTAAATCAAAATGAAGTTGATACTGAAATAATACGAAAAATCGTATTGAATCAAAGTAATTTCGATTTGTAACAACGAGAATTTGATATTGGAACAACACGAAGAATCATGTTGAATCAAAGCTATTTCAAGTTGAAACAACGTGAATTTGATATTGGAACAACACGAAGAATCGTGTTGAATTAAAATTATATGAAGCTGAAACAACATGACATTAATGTAGCTATTCTATTAATTATTTTACTTACGTGATAGTCATCAGAAAACTTTGTGTTGTAGCTGGCTGCCCCAGCCAAGATTTGAACTCGTGCCACCTGCATGATAGTCCACGCGCAAACCACTGCAGCCACAACAGCTTCAAACTTTACTTTACCTATACACCCCCCGGGGAGCACAGTGTGCACATCTTGGTGATAACAATAGCCTTGATGTTGTGCTTTCTGGGGAGAGGGTAATTGGATTTTGCTGACAGTACCTTTGGCCAATTACCCATAAAACTTATATGTACTACCCAATCTCTGACGACAGAGCAACGGGCGTGCATATATTTATAAAAGGAAGTAGGCTTGCCTACTCGAGTCAGTAAGGAGGTGAACAGGCACCTATGGTTTACCCCAAGACCAAAGTCGATAGAAAGTTAACCTCTAGGGGTTTTCTTTTGAGGCTTTACCAGTAGCTTGAACTGGTACCACGGGAACCAGTTGCCCCACAGATGACCTGCCTTCCGAGGGTAAAGAGATAAGATACTCGCCGTATGAGCGAGATCATCTGGGATGATGTCGCTGGAAGGACATTGTCTCACCCTCCCAGGAAGGATGATTCTGTGTCTGGTTGTTGGAGAGGTCTCCTTCGGGAGTCCACGTGGTGGCTGTGGTTGCTACCAAAATCGCTGGGAGAGGTGTTGGTTAAAAGACTGATGCTTGCCTAGTGCTAGTGGCTAGCGTGGACTTCGGTCCACCAACAGAAAGCCTCTTTGTGCTGTTGCTAAACCAACAGACGTTACACTCGGTGGTGCTTTGTGGCGGGTGGAAGGGGAATATTTTGCTGGGGGCGTCTACACTTGGTGTAGATACCTGCCAGCTTCTGTTTCCTCGGAAGCCTTGTTCGCATCGCGTTAAACTACTGATGTAATAGAGTTTAGATAGCTCGAACACTCTAACAAGGTGTTTATGCATGGTGGGGTCTCCCATGCATGAGAAGTTGCTACCTGTGTGAGCCTTGCAAGCTACACATGGTGTGCCTTCGGGGTAACTCGGGGGTGGTGGTGAACACTCAACTTCACTCGGTGTTTTGAGAACACCGTCGGATAAGGCCGTAATGGCAGGTACCGACGTTAATCAAAACCCACATTTACCTATACACTAAATAAATACTATGGTATGTAAAATGAATTTCATTTTAATTCAACATGATTTAAAGTATTATTTAACATAAAACTTATTTGAAATTAAAGTTATAGTCATGTCGATTAAAAATGAAATGTAACATTTATAACAAAATTGTTTTAACAGTGAAAACTTTTAAATCAAAGAAATTTAAGGTTAGACTAATAATTATGCGTTTAAAATTAATATGAAACAATGGTAATTTTAAGCCAGCAGCTGTAAATTTTCGCTGGTAATTCGTTTTTTGTCGTCTACATAGACACACATGTAAGAATAAACAACAACAAGTCACACAAATAAGCAGAACAGTGAATTGTAGCAATGAACAAATTATTTCTTGTAAATTTAATATGATTTCCAATCACAATTGCGTTATGTTGATTTTACATTGCTTTATTTTTCTATGTGCACCCCCTTTCACACAAAGAAACGCTTTTTAACAAATTGTCACTATAAATTTGCATCACCGTAACAAGTCCTTAAGGGCCCCTTACACTACACCAGTATGCATACGAAATTACGTGTTGGCGCCAGTGGTTGGGTCGTGTATGGGCATGTGGTGTGATTGTACAATTTGTTTAGCGATGTCAAACAGAGTTTGATATTTTGCTGATGGTACCAGTTTGTGGTATTGTGTATGGTGAATTTAGCTCACTTGAGAAAAGTTGTCAAAGAGTAAACATCGGGGTAACACACATTTATTTGAATAAATTACTCATAAATTAAGAAAAAAAGGAACAAAATATGTATTGTAAAGTATTTCTGAAATAAAACATATCATTCCTAATAATTTTTTAATAAAAAAATTCGCGTTTTCCTTAATTTTTGTTTTAAAAATAAATGCGGTGCGCACTAGATACAACAACTCATCCGTACAGATTTTTTAAAGAACTGAATATTGCACCAGTATGCTTGTATGGTATGTGTTTCGAGCACGAATCAACATCACTTCTTTGTGCCAGTATACTCGAGTAGTGTATGCTCTGCTTTATAAACGTCCTCTCTTCTTTAAAAGCGTTACATAATATGTGCACAGCCCCTATGTCTATATATTGAATATAAAAAGATAAATCAAAATCATTAACAAAATACATCATCATCAACATCAGCAACACTTTCTGCATTAAAAAACTTTAAAGTCTAAAGCAGGGAGAAAGGAAAACAAAACAAAGAAAACATTTAAAGTAACAAATGCAGTTCATTATTAGAACAGCGTCATCGTGAAACAACACAACAACTACAATAAAAATATACATAAAGGTTGGAAACGAAAAAAATGTTACATTTTATTTTGTTTAATAACTTAAAAATCAATAGCAACAAAAATGAATTAAGTACAGCAAACTGTTTCAGTTACTTCAAAAATACAAATAATAAAAAACCATTGCAATTCATTTTTAGATAAAGCGAATTTTCGAAATTTCGCAATCAGACCCGCTATCAGATTTTGAATACCTATTCCATTAACTCTTTTGGCAACATGATTCCAACTTACATACAATTTTCAACTTCACGCAATTTTTTTTTGTTCTTCTCAGCATTTCTTTTATTTTTTTCTAAAAAACTTTCTATTGGGCTCAACTCAGGGAAGTTAGGGATTTATAGTCCCTTTACTGCTTTATGAAATCGTAATTTTATCAATTGAGTTCGCTCACTTAATTGCGAATAAAATCAAAATTTGACGATCGATTTTAATAAAATATGGCACATTTTGTTTGCAATATCAGTCCAAATGTATGCAGGAAATAACGAAGGTTTTTTTTATTGTTTTTTATGAATTTTTTAAAAACCAAAATTTAAAAACAAAATTAAAACTTTTTTTGCGCAAGTTCTGAAATATCTCTGCAGCTATTGGGCAGATTCAGAAACATTATTTGCAAGGATTAAAGATAATTTTGTTTTCGAGTTGCAGTTTTTCTTTAAGCTGAGAAAGCCAAAATCTTCTCAAGTTTCGCTAATATATGTAAATAAAAACTATAATTTTTTATTCATCTTTTTTCAAATCTTACTGTTGGTGCCATGACTGATTATTTTAGAAAGCATATGAGAGACGTTATATGTATATTCTTGATAGACAAGAGAATTAACAGGTAACGAGATTTTTGAATATTGTGTATAGCGGTCATATTATTTAACGTTAAATTTTTAAACATTTCTTTCGTTTTCAACCTTTACTACGAAACAAAAAAAAAAACAAACACAGCAATCATATTAAAAACGATACTATACTTTGCTGTGGATCCTCTTTACGCCCCATACAACTATTACGGACCCATAAAAAGAAATACAACAGTCACTCACACCAAAAGACACACTTTAAAAATGGAAAATGAACACTAACAACAACAATAACAATAAAAACAACAAGCAAGCAAAAACTAACGAACAAACGACCTCCAGCGCCACAATAACTCACAAAGTACTTAAGTTCATTACGAGTCTGTCCGTTTGTTATGTTTGTTGCATGTTCAGGGCACTGCGTGAAATTAACTCATTTTCCTAAAAATAAAATTACAACAAACAACTAAAATGAGTTCATTTAATGTTGTATGTATGTTTGAATATAAATTTAAAACAACAAGATCCAAGTGGTTGGGTTTCCTCTTTTGTTTTTTAATTTTTCCTTTTTTTTTGTGTTGCTTTAAAACAAATTAATGATTTTAATTTGTTTAAAATGCCTTCTTGTTGATTGTTTGCTACCTTATCTTTTCTTTTCTTTTTTAGCTGAAATTGCAAAGTCAGTAACATTTACGAGTTAACAAATTAAATTATTCATTCTTTTTTTTTGTTCAAGTTTTATTTTTCTTTCTTTTTAAATGCTTCGACTCGTAAAATAACAATTACCGAACAATGACAAAGTGAATAAAGTAATGTGAGTAGCAAGTTGCCACTAATGCAGGTGTGTGTGTGTGTGTGTTCATACACACAGCTACGACTATAAACTGAAAATAGACTTGTTTAGCAACAACTACAAATCTCTGTGATATGTATTTAGTGTGAGGCGAAACAGCCTAACAAAATGTTTAGCAACATACAGCAAAATGTTTATTTAAATGGCTTTACTTAAATAATTTCAAGAAAAGTATTTACACACTTTTCATTGAAACGACAACCAGTGGGTCGTTAACAATATGGTATTCATGTTTTACGTCTATCGTTTTGCAAATAAACACCGATGTTGGTGGAAATATTTTTCTACAACTCCCAGGAAGACTTAAAATTGAGGCATATCTCGCCTTATTTTTCGTAGTCAACTTCTTTGAGGATGCTGTTGCCTGAGTAGTTACAGCGTTTGGCTACAAACCCTGAGGTCTTGAGTTCAAGACTAGTTTCAGGCAAGCCAACAACATCATGCATTTTTCTCATATGCATTGGTGTGTTATTGTGTTGGTTGTTGTTGGTATGTTAAAGTGATGAAGGCATAGCACTGATCACCTTGGCAGTACCGGCAGCTATTAATACTAACATATCCTAATACACTTCACAGCACCCCCCTTCTTCGGTATTGTAGCAGACCGTCGGCGATGAAAAAGAACTAGTAAAATGGCTACACAGCTTATTAAACAACTCAATGCCTGTACATTAAGGTGGTTCGAAAAAAAGTTGAGCCCGTCACCCCCCTAGGATTAGACATTATTAGTTTAAAAAAAATTCCAAAAATATTTTTTTTAATTTTTTACCACGCCTCTGGATACCGCCCTTTTAGTTTTTTGTACACTGCATCGCCATTTCTAGCCCGATGATAACATATTGCATATCGTTATTCATGGCTTGCCTATGACTTCATATTTGCCTTGGGTGACTTTTTAATCCGACACCAAATTCTGGGCGCCAGTTATGCCATCTCAGATCCTTCCTCCCTAATGTACGAATTTTTGCACGTGGTTAAAAAGCCCTTCTAAAACTTAGTATGTCCAGCTTTTAATATACTCACTTTTATGCCACGCCCAGAAAGTAGGACATATTTTCTTTTACAAATATGTACATATTAAATTAAAACAGGTCGATTAACATACAAAACAAAAAAAGGGCAACAATCGCGCCCTAGAATGAAACTTAAATCAATGAAGTTTCTAGAACGGTAAAAATAAGTTTTTGCCCCACCCCAAATACAGTCTTTTTTGTTTTTTATATGTAGCGCCGTTATATAAAGTCCGATTTTATCGTATCGCATATCGTTTTCTATGACGACTGCGGTTAAAATTTTACTTTTGGTAACTTTTTAAACCGACATAATATTCTGGGCACCACTTTGAGAATTTACAAATATGTAAATGATTTTCAAAAATAAGCATAGTAGCTTTGAAAATTATACAAAAAAATTACATAGATTCATATCGAATACGAATTATTTGCTGGGTTTTGTATAATATTATACAGCCCCCCCCTCCCCTTTTAATACCCCTTTCGCATACCTTTGTCATTTGTGAACCGATTTTCAAAATTGATTTTGGTCCCGTAAATTTTGCTCGAAAATCTGTGAGGGCAAATCAGTGGTGCAAAAACCCCCAATGAAATATTTTATAAAACCACGAAATCAATTTTCTATTTATGGCCAAAACTCTGGGATCCTGGCCCATCGTGCACTCTAATGGACAATTCCTTAGTAAACCCAATTTCACTGAAATTTAAATGGCCGGCTTCTATTCAATGGCAATAAACTAATCAATCAAATCAGTTTAATATCGAAATATGTATGAAATCTAATCCTTATTTGTATTAAAATCATCTGAGCTGAAGTTCTAAAGGAAAATATAGGGCACAAAATTATCAAACATACCAAAAGTTAAGAGAGATTACAAAAAAGTATATCAATAAAAACAAACAGTTTCCTAAATAATTAATAAAATGTAGTTATAACACAATTTCTATGTGAATCACACTTTTCTTAATTAAAATTGCTACAAAATTCCATAAAAATAAACTTAAATAGCAATTTACACACATTGAATTCATTTAAGCTTTATTGCAACATTTCGTCAATAGCAACATATTGCAGATACATAAGTTAATTGCCTTAAATTGTTTTTGTACAAGAAAACATTTAACAAGGATGAATGCTTGAACATTTCACCAGACAAACAATAAAACGATTACAACAATAAAAACAGTAACAGAAAGAACAAAAAAAAAACGAAAAGCTGAATTAAAGCAAAAACAACAAACAATTTTCAATTACAATTTAATAGATGACGATGATGATGACTACAAGTAATAACGAATAGTCAATGATAGAAACGATGACTGTTTGTATCCAAGTGTGGGTGAGTTTAATAAGTGTGCGCTTTTAGTAGTAGAATGTATCTCTTTATCTGTAAAATTAAATAAAACGATATAAAATGAATTGGGCTTATTTAGATATACGGACACACATAAATAAATATCTTTGCAGGCAGCAATTGTAGAAATACAAGAAATAATGATGTGAATGCTGTTGTTTTTATTGTTGTCATCTTGTATTGCAGGGAGATAAGGATGAAGATGAGGATATAAATATTTTATAATGCAGCAAACGAAAAATTGAGAGAAAAATACAAAAACAGAAGCATAGGACGAGAATTTAGGAGACAATCAGCAGCATCATCATCATCAGCGTCTGCCTCGGCAACAGCAATAACTTAAATTGTTACTTTTTATGAGAGAGAGCCAAAAAAGCATTATAATTGTAATTATAATAAATATATCATTTCACGTTTTAAATGTTTCAGAGTTATTTATGGGGGCGCGCGCAACACAATACAAATGCATTAAAAATAACTTATTCATACACACGGACACATTTACATTAATGCTTAAATACAACAACTCCCATGATGATGAACTACTGGGGAGGGCCTTTTTGAAATATTGTACATTAACAAAACTAAAAACAAGTAGTGTGAAATAAGCAACCAACAGTGGGCTAATGAGGGGGAAAATGGAACGAAATTGTTAAAGTATTATAAAATTATTTGTTCAGCTTGAGGTCGGGTTTTAAAATTTGAAAAAAGATAGATTTTTATTTTAGTTTTGTTTCATTTGATTTTTATTGTACCGATATTTCGATCTGCCATTCATATTCATGCAGCAATAGGCCAATCCTGTCGGAGAGTGGAACCATGCGGGAAAATATGAATTATCTACTTAAACATGATTTCATAACAATCTATGAATTCGGTCGTGCGAATAGGGTCAATTACCAGTGAAATCCAGTGTGACGTAAGACGGTGTAAATGATATCTCTGACCGTAATAAGCCAAGTCTGGAATTTACTAACGAATAGGGTTATTATATCCACTCTGGGGCGGGCCACGATTTGTAAGGTAGCAAACCGAGGTAGTCTGCATGGAGATGCTCTGTACCCTCTTCTGTGGAACCTTGTTTTAAACTCCTTGCTCATGGAACTTGATTTCACGCTGTTTAAGACCTTGGCGTATGATGATGACATAGCGGTGACAGTATCCGGCAAGCACTCGGATACCATCTCACAGTGTCTGCAGGCTTCGCTAACAACTATCAGCAGGTGGATTACAGAATATGTTATCAGTGTAAATCCTCACAAAACGGATCTTGTACTCTTCACAAGAAAATATAAAGTACCATCTTTTCCGCTTCCGATTCTAAAGTATTCTAAATGTCATGGCATCGTAACGTCCAGTCAAGGGCGTATAGGCCGCGGTGGCCTTATAAGCATGCAGAACGGGCATAGGGAAGACCTGCGGAGTAAATCCCAGGAGCTTAAAATGGATCTTCATGATAATAAAGCTCATACTTATACATACATGGTGTGCTAGTATAGTTCACTGCATTAGATAAGATCACCTACCGTCGGATCATAAAAAGGATCATGCGTACATCTGCTTTGATAATCAGACGCGTTCCACGCACTACCCCATTAAAATCACTTTTCACAATGATGCTTTGGCTGCCGTCTGATCTCATGATCACGCAACTGGTCATGAACTCTGCGATCAGACTTGAGGCAGCAGCTGCATGGAAAAAGGTATCCAAGGGACATGCCAAAGCGGTCTGCCGGAAAACATTGAATACTGCTCACCTTGCCTCTGTCAGATAAAAGATTTGCTGTAACGTTTTCGGGCACATCTTCCTACCATCAGGGGGAGGTGCTGAAGATCTATACGGACAGATCCAAGTCCGACTTTGCGATTGGTGGTGGCATCTTTATTCCCCGCTATCAACAGAGGATAAGCTTTAAGCTACAAGATAAACGTAGCGTGCTACAGGCTGGGATATCAGCCATAAAAAGAGCAGCTAACTGGATGAGTTACTATAGTATATATGTACAATGAGATTTTTACTGACAGCGAAGCTGTAAAGTCGGGAATTTATACAACATCCAATTTGGTGTATGAATAGCGGATGCCTCTAAACCAAATAGGGAGACATTCAAACCTAGACGAACTCTGGGTCCCAAGATGCAGCAGCGTGACCGGAAGCATTGTTTCGGATGAACTTGCCAAATCCGGTGCTTGAATGCACATTCGTAACACGGAGCAAATGGTTGGCGTGCTGCTGAACACTTGTAAATCTCAAATTAAGCAGAATCTATTTGGGATCGCGTAGACCAGATGTTCTATCGAGGTCACCTGCTGGACATCGAGGCTAATATGGCCCCAATGTGATTGTAGTAGATTTGCGATAATGGAGGGGATACCTTGCGGGAAAACACGCACAGTTGTGGTGGCAATTACAGGACACTGTTTCATAGGTGCGCATGCTAAGAGATTAAATCTAACATATAATGATTTCCGTAGAAGTTGTCGTAATGGGGAGCAGGAGGAGAATGTAGAGCACCTTCACTGTCTCTGCCCCGCGCTCTTTCTCTCTCTCTCTTTCTCTGAGAAAAGGGTGGCTTCACTGGGCAGCCCGCTGCTGCAGAATTTCGCAGCCGTATCGAAATGCAGCATTAGACGGATAAACCCGTTTATCCGTCTAATCTCACTCTCATCTGATCTCATCAATGCTTAGACCACCTATATTCGATCAAAAGTGAAATACAGCTATCTTGTATGAGCCGGTGCTTCAAAGTCTATCTTGAAGTTACACGGCCGAGTACAGGAGAATGCGAAGAGTCTCATCGGCGTTAACCAACTCTAATGAGTGGCTAGAGCATAGTCGCAATGTGGGGATGCTTTTCTCTTTTATGGATTGAGCTCTAATTAAATCAGGAAACATGTTCCTATTATTCGTTGCGCTGTTATCCTTTAAGTGCATCTTTTAGAGTCGCAAAAGACTCCTGGCGCAGATTGAATCGAATGTGGACCAAATCAGCCTAAAAGTCGCGCATGTAGTTTGATTCAGTCATCCGCTATGCGTCAGGTCTCGGAAGTGATTTTAAATTTGTTGATGGAGGATTACACCTGAAGAGTCAATGTCAGACTCCGGTAGTACTGTCTGATCAGAAATGCAGATTCCTGCGCTGGTCCAGTGTCCATGCAAGCATATCAGTTTGATATTTAAATAACTCACCACACCATTTAGTTACGTTCGGCTTTCCTTCTACTCAGTTCCTAAAGAAATAAAAGTTTGACAATTATTTTCCTAAAATAGCTAAGCCCAACATCTAGCCGATTCTTGTTGGCTAAGCAAGGATCCCACTATCGGCGCAATGTACCGGTTTTCGTCGGCACACTGCAATAAAGACATGGGTAAAAAACCAGATAGCTTTAATTCACTGTATTCGATGGTAAATAAAGTTAACTTAATTAAATGATTTTTTCAAACTGTTATTTTAATAGTTTTATAGTGTCTGCGCCCACTGTGCAATAGCAATAAACAACAAATGATTTTAAAACGATTATCATGATTATAATCATGAAAATAATGACGTTTGTCATTCATAATAATGAGCAAGAAAGCAACATTGACGTTGGCGCACACATTAACGTTAAACATTGTGTAAACGGCAATTTGGGGAGACAAAATAATCGCAAGGAGCAGCAGCCATGGTAGTGAGTGAGTGCTGGTGGTGGCACAACTACGAGTAATAAAGCAGAATAAAGTGTTCTTTGCTTGCATGTTGTTGATGTTGTTGTTGTTTGTGTTATCGGATATGTGTGTTTGTACATGTTGTGAGTTAAGTTGGGCAAAATGTATCTAGATACATAATTGCCACATTCAGTCGTCGTTAAATAGTTGTACGGCGCAGTTCAAGCAGCTCTTTTAAGTTCACAAATCATAAAAATTAATAATAAAATTTTATTTATTCCATCAACAACAGACATCGTTGGTGTTCATGTTGTTTATGTGTTAGTGTGTATTTATGTGAACTTTTACCACACAGTGCTCGTGTTGTTCTTCTTTGATTAAAGCAACAATAATGAATATAGAAAAAAAACAACATAATCATTATTTCAATTCGATACATGTGATAGAGATTTGTGTATGAGGATGTGTGTGTGTATCTGTGTATATTGAATGAATAGTTGGATGTTCTGTGCTGAATGTTTGTTGGATGGAGTGGAGTTCAGTTTTAGTTAAACGTTCGGTCGTTTATTGTCGTGCCATTTAGTTCACTTAAAAACAATCTAGTGGATACACGTTTTTTTTTCTTCTTCATTATTCTCGTCTGCCATGCAATTTAAACGGTCGGTAGTACGTACGTATGTTTGTTTATCACGTTTGTTTTTTTTTTGCGATGATTGTTTTGGCGATTTTTTTTTATTTTCCAAATAAATGATTGGTTTATGTGAGTTTTTTTTATTTGTTTGCATTAAAAGTGTATTTTGTGACTTGTGGTAGATGTTGCTGCAGCAATGTTGGCAGTGGCAAAAACAGTGATTATGACCATCTCTTTATAAAATCATCATAATGATGATGATAAATACTATATGAAAGTGTGTTTGTGAGTGTGTGTGAGTTGATAATTGCGTGCTCTTATTGTTAGCGTTTTCTTTACTTGTTTTTTTTTGCAGTTTAGAACGAAGAGCTTCAACAATTTTATTGATGTTTGTTATTGTTTTTGTGAATTCAAACGAAATTATAACGTGTTACAAAACATTTAAATACGCATAATTTAAATTAAATACGTTTAACGATTTGAATAACAATTTCTGCCGACGGCATATGATTTCATCGAACCAATTAAGGCAAAAAATTAAATAATTTCAATAACAAGAATCTAGTTAATTATGAAAAATTAAAATTTTTGTGAAAGAGATCATTTTATTGAAAATTAAAACAAATTAATGAAATGATATATAAAACAACAACTAAAAATATATAATAAATATGTACTACTGCTAAAATAAAAAATATATTTGAAAAAAGTAATAAAAAATATTTAAGAAAGAAAACATAAAAAACATTAAAAATTTTGTGTTAAAAATTTAAAGAAATTTAACTAACAAAACATGTTGTTTGAAACTAATAAAAAATTTCTTTAAAAGTCATAAAAAAAATAGGTGAATAACAAAAGGCGCAGTTTATGAAAAATGCTCATATCAAAATGATATAATTAAAATGAAAAATATTTGAAAAAAAAATTTTTTTTTCAACGTGTAAATTTATGTCATGTCTTTAAAAATCCCACAAGTTAAATGATATAAAAGTTTATAAAAATATATATAACAATAAAAATGGCAATAATAACAACAAATTAAATATAAATTTAATTCTTATAACTTATTTCATAAAACCAGGTGGCGGTTTTATGACATTATTTGTGTAGAGATATTTTCTATAGCAAATGATTAAAAATTAACAAATTATTTAAAAACTATTCTTCCAACCAATTTAAAAATCAAATAAAATAAGCACAATATATATTCAAAAAAATATTTAAATATTAGATGAAGAAAAAACGATGAATTTTGTTGTTTATTTTTTCAAACGAATTAATCTGGGCTAATTAGCATAATTATCTGCTTAAAGCCATTTAAAGTGTATCTCTATTGTAATCTTTCTGGATTTTTTAATAAACAAAAGATTTATAAGAAATTAAAATAATAAATAAATTAAAATTTATGAAACAAACATATTAACAACATTTTCAAAAACTAAGATTTGGATATTTTATGACCACAAAAAAACTACTTAAAGTGGGGTAAGAATAAAAAATATACATAAATGTTTTAAATTTTATCAGAAAGAATTAAGATTTAAAGAAATTTTTAAGTTTAGCTTTTTAAGAATTATATCTAGTTGTCCATTAATATGAAATTTATTTCGCCTTTAAAAGCATCCATAATTATTAATCCCACACTTGATATTAAACTAGAATATTAAAAACTGTTGTTAAATATTCTAATTTGATATTTAATAGCCAGTTTGAAATGATTTTTCTTGATAAAACCAGGTTGCATTCTTTATGAGCTTCAAGTAATATTATATTAAAAATAATGAACCCTTATCGCCAAATTATCATAAGTCGCAAAATTTAAATTTCTCAATAGGTTTTAAGCCTTAAAATGTATCATATGATAGTTTTAAACTTTCTGTAGGTAAATAATATCCCTGCAAAACCTTTGCTTACTGGAAGACAAAAAATTATATGAGGGTTTAAGTCGGAACTACTTATAATTTGAATCGATAACTGCTTATTTGTGTTTAAGAAGTTCAAAAAGTAAAGGGCAACCCTTACAAATGTACTTACATTGTCACAAAAATTAACTAGTTGTTATTTAACTTACTTGAAGCTAAAAAATAAGGAGTTAAGTAAACAAACTAATATTAAAAAAAGTTTATTTATATTTTTTCAAACTCTCTTTGCCTTTTTTCGAACCCTCTCGGATGCGAACCCGTGCTCGTTCAGATTTGAAAACAAGCAATTTACTCACTCAGCTATTGTTGACTTATAAGTTTAAGCGATAAAAATTTGTTTTCATATACAAACACATGTTGACTTCGAAAGTTCTTGTCTACTTATTTTATTACTACATAACAGCAAATTATAACTCATTTAAGATAATGAGATAAATGCGTACTAGTTTTATTAATAACTAAGTAGTAGTTCTAGTTTGGCGCAGAGTAATAAGATAAATAAATACCACTCATTACTTTATAGCCTATTAAAAGAGTATATTCAGAAAAAATTAGACATGGTCAATCACAGAAAAAAGTATTTTACATAAGTTTGATGAATGACATTTGTTGACATAGATTTATTTTTTCAAAAATACATTGATTCAATGTACTCATACGTTGTTTCAATGAAAATATTCATTGAAGTTCAATATAAAACGGTTCATTAAAAGCATTCGTTGTTGTTATGCTTTAACAAAGCTAATGTACGAGTTCGTTGATTTACCGTACTATGATCAAATTTTTGAAACAAGGAAATTTTTACTTGAATTTGTGTACCGTTTTTGTTCAGTAATATTCCCAGGAACTAGTAAAAAGAGAATAACATTGAATTAAAAATTTTCGAAGCCCCGAAGAAAATGGACGATGACTTCAGAACGCCTGAAACGATTTGTTAAAGTATTAGTTAGAAGATTTAGATCAAGTCATCTTTCAAACAAAAGAAAGTAATTTAAAATCGATCTAGCCATTTGGAAGCTACGGTCCCACAAATCTACAGATTCAAGAGGATACAGGCAGAAAAGAAATGATAACTTCTAAATTGCTGGATCGATTTTCTTCAAACATGTTTAAAGCTACGGTATACTTGGCAAATATTTGACGAAATAAGCGTAACCACTACTAGTGCTCAGGGTAAGTATTGGTCTTTATATTAAAAAATATAATTAATTATGCTGCAAAAAGCTTTTATTTCAACAAATATTTGCTACGTAATAAGGTAGCTTAAGAACACTCTCAATCAAGTCAAATAAAAAAAGAAATTAAAAGTAAATCAAAATCGGTCTAGCCGTTTTGGCTCTACGAGGGAACATACAGACAAACAGAAACAAAGAAACACAGATACACACTACAAACTTATAACACCCATTTTATTGGTCGGGGGTTAGAAAGAAAAGAAAACAAGTTAGTTATTTAGTGCTATTATATTCGGCTATGCTAAATCTTATATAAGCAGTTTTTGTTAGTAATTGCCGATTTGTTTTTTTAATCGACTTCAAAAAAAGGAGAAAGGTTATCAATTCGTCATGTATTTTTTTATGTACACAGAGAGAATAGATTGGTTGAATTTCTGTTACCATTGTGAATATTTGATACTATGGACCGAAATGATATTCCCATTATTAAAAATTTTAATACACAATTAATTTTTTATAATCATTTTTAAAAATCTATACCTATTCTTTATTAGAGATTCTTAATAATATAAATTAAATTGTATCAGCCAATTTGGCATTTATAAATAATTTTGGTAGGTGCAGCCAATCCAAACCATCTTAAAAAGTTCTGATTTCAAATATATGGAATGTCGTAATCAAAAAATATTTGGTTTAATTTTTATATAAGGTTTAAAATACCACAATTAAATAACTGATTGCAATGATAGCAAAATTCTATTGCGAATAATTGTTTTCATACATATTTTGACAACATACAAATTTAAATTGATATTTCTATAAAAATAAAGTTTTGGAAGAAATAAATTACAAAGGAGGGATTCACAGGAAACTTAAATATTGGAAAGGTATGGAAATTTAACTTTATCTGAATTGTATTCTTAAAATAAAATCCTACATTCAAATATATTCTCATTTTTAGAATCATTTTTTCTGAGCCGAAATCCATGGAGTGCATCAAACCTTGCCGCAAGTCTGGTACTTTGGATTTTACAACATACAGATGCAAAATATCTTCAAGATAACCAAAAAGAAAAGGCTCAAGGATGTTAAGAAACACATTAAATTTGTTGTATTGTAAAGTGTTTAGTTTATTTGTATGCATGTTTCTACATATGCATGTATATATATTATGTGATTTTTGATTATAGTCTTTGTTTGGTTTGTGCCCTTACTAAAATAAATTCACAATTAAGAATAACAATTTTGAATTTTATTCACAATAAGTAGCAAGAAATATTTTGTTTCAATACATTCAGTACCATGAACCGAATTCTTTCAGTTAATGCAATAGAATTGTACGACAGTACACGGAACCGACAAAATTCGATTGGCAACAAATTCGGTTGCCCCAACGAATCTGTTTTCTCTGTATATGTTCCCTAAAAGCTCCACCATTTCTAAAACGATTTCAGATTTTTTTCTTTATTCAAAAGGATCCAGATAGATCCCGTTGAAAAGTGGGCGGAGTCACGCCCATAAAAAGTAAATACACATTCGTTTTCAACTACTTCTACTCAACCGATTCTTCTGAAACTTTACACACACATTAAGCTTCTGTTTAAATACTACATCAGGATCAAAAAAGTGGGCTGTGCCACGCCTATGCAAAGTAAATATTATTTTTTGACAACTTCTACTAAACCGATTCTGATGAAACTTTGCATACACTTTTAGTTATATTTCTAATACAACATTGTGGTTAGAAAAGTGGGCAGTGCCACGCCCATGAAAAGTAAATAAGCATTTTAACTACTTCTACTGAGCCGATTCTTATGAAACTTTGCATACACATTTAGTTATCATTACAATATAACATTCAAATAAGAAAAGTGGGCAGTGCCACGCCCATTAAAAGTATATTCTAATTTTAATTACTTCTACTTATCCGATTCTTATGAAACGTCACACTCACACTTAGTTCTTCTAAAAGTACATGATGATAACATATGGGGTGGTGCCACGCCTATTTTGTAATCGGTTTTTTTTTTCAAGAATTATTTTCATTTCAACTTATAGCGATTCTTTTATGTTTTGGAGATTTTCTTCTTTTTCAACGATTTTTTCACGATTTTGGCGAATTTGTTTCGCTTTTCGATTTTGTTCGCAATATTTCCGTTTCCAGTTTGAGCGATTTATCTCGTTTTAGTAAACATTTTTTTTAGCGATTTTTGCATTGCAGCGTATTATTACAAATGTTGGGGATTTTTTCTGTTTTAACAATTTGTTACCGTTTGTAATGATGTTTTTTTTGACGATATTTTCGTTTGGCCGATTTTTTACAATTTTGGTGTTTTTTCCAATTTGGGCGTTTTTTCCGCTTTGGTAATTTAATTGGATCTGATATATTTTTCCATTTTTGTGTTTTTTTCGCTAGCGAAATCTTTCTGTTTTGGCGATTTAGTTTCGTTTCGGTGACTTTTTTTAAATTTTTGGCGCATTTTTTTGATTTTAACAATATTGGCTTTGCTGAGTTTTTCGATTTCGCGATTTTTTTTCACTTTGGTGTTTTTAGTTTTAACGATTTTTTTTTTCGTTTAAGAGATGTTTCCGTTTTTAAGATTTTTTTTCGTTATGGCGATTTTTTTTTCCAATTTTGGGTACATGTTGCCGTTTTAGCAATATCTTCCCGTTTTTGCAATTTTTTCCGTTTTTGCGATTATTTTTTCGTAGCTTCAGAAAACTATACTTGCCAGATCATTTTAATAGAGGCGTATCAGACGTATAATGTCATAAAAATAACACAAACATAAGGAAACGTTGGAAAACGTAGGTTTTTAACTATATCTCAGTAATTTATGGGCCGACTCCGCTGATTTCCAACGGAATAATTCTTAGGACATATTTCAGCAGACTGATCATGAGAGCGTTTGTTATCTAGGGCATTCGTGAAATGCATTTCAACATCGGACAGACAGACGGACAGATGGTCAAGTTGCCAGAAGTATTTTATTTACCTGTATCAAAACTGTACTAACTTAATTATTTATTTCTTTACTATTTATTACATTTAAAATACATTAACGACAATTTTTATGCATTTTTTAAGAAAATATATGTGAAGAAAATGCGAATATCCAATATTTTTAATGTAGGTCGTATGAGTAATATGCTGATGCCATCATATTATTCATACGTAACCTTTTACCCTACAATATTGGATACTTGCATTTCCTCAACATATATTTTTTTTAATTAAAAATCCATAACAAAATGACTGTTTAATATATCGTTAAGATTTTTTAAACATAAACGGCCTTAATTATAGAAAATATTTTATATTTATTAAGAGCTTATTTGACAGCTTTCTATAGAATAGTTGTCAAATAAACCTTTAATAAACATTATATATTTTTATAAATAAGGCAGAAAGAGATTGCTATGTTTCTTAATAAATAGTAAAGATATAAAAAAATTAAGTTTAATACACTTTTAATGCAGGTAAATAAAATTCTTATGAAAATTTTGTTATTTTTAGGAAATTTGCTCTCATCGCCACATTTATGAGCGGCCGGGTAACAACTAAAAACCAGATTAAATATATTATATAATTATTTTAGCTTTAGCTCAGTTTTAATTTAGTCTTTCAATTAAATTATATTTTTATTTAGAGATAAATATGAAGCATGTAGACAAAGAAATATTTTGACGACACGGAGAGTTGAACTGACATGTTTCGATAGCTCCCACTATACTCTTCAGAGTTCTTTGGATATAAACCCATACAGTTCGACTAAAACTCATAACTTAATATTAAACATATCCAATATAATGTGTAAAAACATTTGAAAAACTCAGTGGACGTTTTTTTAAGCGATTTTCGTACAATGCTGGATGTAGAATACATGATTTCATCGACTTAAAATTTCAACTGCAGTCGTTTTTAAAGTCTATTCTTTTGAAATATTGAAAATAAAAAATATTAGTTTTAAAAAATTTTGGAGAAACTCGTCGAATAATTAAGCTCTATTTTTGTTAAAATTTAGTTATTTTTCACTCTCATTTCAAAGTCTTGATCTTGGTTTCTTTTCACAACTACATGAATTTGGATAACTATACCTTTCTTAACGCATGCTATCAAGGATTGTGTTCAAAACAATAATAGGTTTTTTTTTAATTTTGGCTTTGCTATTACTGAAGATAGAGACGAAATAAAAAATGAAGTCGAGACCAAAACGCAGAATTTTAAACTTCAAAGCCAAATATCTTTTAAAGTATTAAAGATATTTTAATGAAATAAACTGTATTTTCTTTACTTGTTTATTAACTTTACAAGAAGCTCAAATTTGTGAAATTCTGATAATATTTGTAAAAGTTATGAGGCCGGCAAGACCCAAGGTAGTCAACTTTTACACCTTGTATATCAACGTGTGTTTCAACAGGGTGGCCCTAATGTTAATACTCTTAAAGCTTAGGTCCTCCTTTATGATTTCTACATACATACATCGTTTGTAATCGGATCGCAAGTTTCAAAGATAAAAATTTATTACCCTTTTTTCCAATTGGATCCACTGTAGCGAATCACTACTGCTCTGTTCTGCTAGTCTGATTAGTTATTATGATATTACTCTCTTAATAATTTGAATTTATATAAACTAAAATGTTGAACTTAAGCCGAAATAATGACTTTCAAATTAAACCTATTCAGTTTAACAAAATTACGCATAAATATTACGCATAAATAAATAAAGTAATATTAATTTTCCCTTGTTCTTTGGAATGTTGATCATGCCTAATTCTTTTCATATAGAACGTTACGAACTTTAGCCTATATAATCAATATGGATTAAAAACCAAAATAGTTTGAAGTAATCACATTAACGCATTATTTTGATTTTAATAACAAAAGCAATTTAAAAAAATCGCTTACGATAAGTTGGGGTTAAAGGGTCGCTATACAAACAATTTAAATACTTTTAAAAATCCAGTTTTAAAATTATTACTTTAACAAATTCATCACATTTGCGCACTAGTTGTTCAAAGTTTTGTCAACAAGTTAATCAAAAGTAAAAAAAAGAAACGTTTTCCTGTTCAGTGGAATTTATAATTTATTTATCTTTTCACTTAAAATTATGAATATATGAAATCTTATGAGTAAGAAAGTTACGCCACTTCGATCTAGTTTGAAACCAAAATCTAAGTCATAATAACTAAGTATTGGTAATCGAATATTTAGAATACACTAAAAAGAACATTAGGCCATCCGTTGTCAAAATTACACTAAGGGACTGTTCACGTAGTATGTCACGCCATTTTTAACTTTTTTAATACTAGAATTTAGCTCCGCACACTGGTTCCAATTAAAATGGGCAATAAATTATAAAACGATGTATATACAAATCATGGTAACATAATATTACTCATACGTATTACAATTTTGCCCCAAAAATTATAGGAAATAAATATTAGGAAATACAAAATTTATTTTTGAATTTTTTTTTAGAAAAACGTAAAATTTTGTCAAAATTTAGCCACTTTTGACTCTCATTTCAAAGTCTTGACTTTTCTTAACCTTTCACTACTACATGAATTGAGATAACTAAAAAATTTTTATGCATGTTACCAAGGTTTGTGTTAAAATAATAAAATATTTTTTTTTACGAAATAGAGAAAAAAAGTCAAGGCCAAAAACCAAAAATTTTTAATTTAAAGCCAAATATCTTTCAACATATTAAAGATATCTTAATAAAGTAAACTGTTTTTTCTTTATCTATTTATAAACTTTACACCAACTTTAAATTCATCAAAATCTGATATTATTTATAGAAATACTGAGGCGTATAACATTATTCATACCCGAGGTAGCCAACTTTGACACGTGCGTTTCAACACGGTGGTCTACTTTTCAATATTATTAAAACTTAGGTCCTCTATGATTTTTATGTACATCGTTTTGTAATCGGATCGCAAGTTTCAAAGATACGATTTATTACCCTTTTATTTCAACTGGAACTACTGTGCGCCGCTGTGACAAAATTGTCCCATCTATATTTATTATTAAATAGTACAAAATTTATTATTAAAATTTAGTGTAAGGCCCTTGAAATACGTTTATTATTCATTTACATTACCTTAATAATGAATCCAGAAAAATTTTTTGCCGAAAACGGAGCAATGAAGTTTTGTAAAATCAAATAACACATTTACTGAAAATAAAACTGGTCTGTTTTTTGTGTAAATAAGAGTTCAAACTGAAAAATTTTTTGAGTCAGATAAGTTTTTCATTAAATTTAGAAGCTAATTTAAAATAAACGCTTGTCTAAAAACAAAATTAAAATTTTTTCTGTGTTGAATATTGACAGGATAAAAATTACCCAGCGGCAGTTTGGATAAATCGCCATCAGTTTCATCCACTTTTTTTTATTATAAAATTGAAATCATTGTAAATTTTATAAAAGTCAAAAAATTTTCCGGGGCTAAGTAAAAAACAAAAAAGTTAGAGCTGATTAAACAAACGGGCGGTACAAAAATGTGGGATGGTGACTAGTGTTAATCCGATTTGACAAAAATTTTCAGAGTTACTAATACAAAAAAATGCTGGTTTCGAACATTTTTTAAGAATGATATCTTTCGAACGATTAAGCTATTTTTGGTGAAGTAGACGACACTCGAAGAAATTTTCCAAGTTAGGAAAAATTACTATATCTAAAATGTTGTGATTTGACAGGAAGTTTTAGAGGATATTAAAAAAGTTATTTATTTTAATATGATTATTTCGAGCTTATTTGGTTTTTAGTCCAAAGTGATTATATTAGGCTAAGGTTCGTAACGGCTTAGCGGCGCGGATACAAGGGGGTGGAAAATGGGATTTTAACCTCACAAAACGAATAAAATATACATCATTTGTATAGTTCCTTCAAGAAACTTACCAGAATAGCACGTTTCAGTTCAGAGTTCCTCCACCGCAAAGTTCAAGCTGGATCCGCGTATTCAGAAAGAATTGGGTATGACCAATATTCGAGTGATGGGTCTACTTCCAAAAGTGTCTGGTCCCAAATATCTTATAGTCTAAACCAAAGATTGAAACCGCAAAATGTTACGTTCCTTATCTAATCAATTCAAGCAACCTAAGCTGACGCTGAAAGAATTAATGACGTAAGAAATCAAACTGTAGATTCGTAATAAAAATGCAATTAAAGTCTTCAAACTTACTATTACTATTTCTTTTATCAATTATATGAAAAAGTGAATCACTGCGTCTATAACAATATGATAATTTTTGCTTTTTTATTTTTTATTTTTTCTTTTAATTAAAAAAACAAATATTTGCACAATAAATTATTTTTTCTTAAAAAAAAAAAATAATAAATAAATAAAAATCAAGGCAAAACAAGCGTATAAAAATCAGTAGTCAAAACGATCACTTAATTAATTAAACAAGCAATAAAAATATCAGTTGCTGCCGACGCTTCATTTGATTCGCTCGTTTAATTATTTTATAAGACTATTTGTTTAAAACAATTAATGTTATCTGTACAAGTACTATCACGAAATGGAAAGGGATTGAAAGAAACTGATTTTTTAATTAGAGAGGGCGATACGAAAAGATGAAAGTTGAAATTTAAAAGACAAGCAAAAAGAAAAATGTGGAATAAAAGGAGGGATACCAATTTTATATAAACTATTCTCTTTTTAATGCAGTATTACTCGTTGGATCTTAAGAAAGATCCAACCCAACACAAATCAATGCAATTACACTGTAAAACAAATAGCTAGTTTTAAAAAAAATTTTACAAGTTGTAAAAAGGTCTCAATGCCTTTGAAATATATTACGCTACATGATACTGGACAAAAAAAATTGGACCGGTGCTGTATTTTTAACCGACTTCAAAAAAAAGGAGAAAGGTTATCAATTCGTCATGTATTTTATTTTTTTGTAAGTATGTTCCCTCAAAACTCCGCCATTTATGAAGCGATTTCAGATTTTTTCTTTATTTATTAAAAGAATGTGCTTCCAGATTGGTCCCGTTGAAAAATGGGCAGGGTCACTCCTATACGAAGTAAATACGCATTCCTTTTCAACTACTTCTACTCAGCTTAGCACACGTTAAGTTTTTGTTTTAATACTGCATCATGATTACAAAAGTGGGCAGTACCACGCCCATGCAAACTAAATATTCATTTTCAACAACTTCTACTAACCCGATTCTTATGAAACTTTGCATACGCCTTTAGTTATCGTTACAATAAAACATTGTGTTTAGAAAAGTGGGCAGTGCCACGCCCATGAAAAGTAAATAAGCATTTTAACTACTTCTACTTCTCCGATTCTTATGAAACTTTTCATACATATTTAGTTATCGTTACAATACAACATTGTGGTTTCTACTTAACCCATTTCTATCAAACTTCACACACACACACACAATTAATTCTCGTAAAAGTACATGATGATAAATTATGGGGGCGGTGCCCGTCTATTTTGTAGTGGGTTTTTTTGCAAGAATTATTTTTTTTATTAATTTTTAGACACAAAAATTTTTTAATTTTTCATGAAATTTTTAATTTTCAGGCTCAAACTTTTACGATATCTCTGAAACTACTGAGCGGATCTCAAAACAATGCTCGCAAGGCTTAGAGATAATTTTATTGTCGAATTTGGTTTTTCGTTTTTAATGAATAGGGCAAACCATTCTCCAGTTATGCTAATATATGTCGTGCAAGTGCATTAACGTTATATCTCGAAAACTAAAACTGATAAAAAAAATTGTAGTTCAGATTCGCGTTCAACGGCTCAAGTAACTAAAGAAATAACTTAAATTTCTGCGGAACAAAAAAGTTTACCAAAATTTGCAAATTTACAGGCTTTTTCGTTATTTTAACAGTTATGGGCTTTCTCGATATTTTTCGGTGTATTTTGCGAAATATACGATTTAGATAAAAGTCGGTAACGCAAAAGCTGTTGGCAACTTCACAAACAAGAACTTTTTTGGAAGAAAACATTTTTTTACGTGGTCATATTTTTCAACTTGTGGCTCATTATCCCGTACAAATGTAATTTAATCAAATTTCAAATGAAAGTCGGCACGGGAAGGCCTGGTTCCAGGGACGTGAAATTTTTTAGGAGTCATTTTTGCATCAAACTCAAATTTCTGGGGGGTGACACCCAAAATATTTTCACTTGAAAAAGTCCTAACGTACATATGTATACATTTTTGTGGTGTCCCCTACCAGAATCTGTCGTTAGAATAAGTTATTAAAAAAAATAATATTGGTAGATACATCGCCGCAAAAAAGCAATTAGGCAGAAAATTTTTATTCGGCAAGGCCACTATTAGACATAACCAGAGAAGAAAATGAATCCGCATTTAAAAAAAAATCATGTGAAGGCTCGGTGTCTTATGTATTATGTCGGATCATACCGGCACTGCGTTAGAAAACCGATGATATTTTTGAAACCATACACGCATCGACCCAATTTATAGTATCTTGATATTATAATATAGAGTGGTGCTTCAACATACCATGTGCTATCGGTCAAAACAAGTGGAAAAAGAAGTGGCGCATATGGGGAGTATGTGTTTCAAAGTATGTTTTGGTAGGTGTCTTAACATTTAGGAGAGAATTATCACAATGTGTTTTGACTATTAGTACATACATTTGGAACCGACAAACTATTAAACTAAAAAAATTTTGCCCTGATTTACGGTATACTTTGGTACTAAGAAACTACTGGAACTACTTTTGAGATTTTTATTTTAAATAATTTCATACATAAGACTTTTGCAATAAGGGGTTTGTTTGTTGACTTAGATAAAAAGTAATAAAAATAGAATTCCATTTATGGTCTTCATATCATTTAAATTTTTTTATAGCCTATATTTGAACATTTATATAACTTTTTTTTTTGTTTTTGCTCTTGTTATCACACAACAATTTGCTACATGATTACATATAGCAAAAACTAGAACAATAATCGTTGTACATAAAAAAGCGATAAAGAGTAGGCGCGAAAAATGTTTCTATACAATAATGTTATTTGTTTTAAACAGTAAATTTTACACAAATATTATGACAAACATCAAAGGCAGCAACAAAAAAGTAGGGTTCTTGAATAAGTACTAACATGCAATTATACATAGCATTTGTGCACTCGAAAAAATTTGCTCGTTACTAAAAATTGTTGCAAGAATATTTCTACTGTATTAAAAATCTAAAAAAGCTAATCTCAATTATAAGTTTCTTTATAAATTTCTTGCTTTGAATATGTATGTATTGGTAAAAGGAGTGCTAAGGGAAGGTTTCCCTATTATATAATTTTTTCCAACTGTACATTTCAGTTGCAATTCATTTCCTTTTAAAATTCTATATGATCAGCACTGTTACGCAGTGGTTCAAATTGGAAAAAATGTATAATAAATCCGTATGTTTGAAAATTGTGATCCGAATACAAAACGATGTATGTATGTGAAAATTATAGAAGACGACCTAAGCATGCTGAATTTTTAATCAACCTGTTAAACGACACGGTGAGCTACAGGGTGTCTAAGTTGAGTACCTCGGATATGAAAACCCTTGTTGGCCTCATAACTTTTACACATTTTACCTGATTTTAATGAATTTAAACTTGTTGTAAAATTTTAAATAGATAAAGAAAATACAGCATGTATCATTAAGATATCTTTATGGGAATTTGACAAACAAGATTTTATAAACTTCATTGCAATTTTATGGTGAGATTTACAAAAGTTTTCAATTTGTTTGCGGTTATCGGCCCTGTCTACTGTATTTTTTCCTAACACACCCCTACGGTCAATGGAACTGACACAAAACATGTCACGTGACCTGTCTCTAGGTGGTAGGGACCAGTCCGAGTTTTATCACTTCCTATGAAGCAAACCAGTCACTTTTACATGGGGATGGCATCGGATGGGGTTAATTGATATTTTGTATGCACCTTGTGATATGTCACTGAACTATCTTATAGAGATCTAGTCGGTGTAGAATAATACAGGTTATCCGACATTTATATTTAATAATTGATTTGTAATTAAGTCTATTTATTTTTTTATTGTTACAAATGCAAGTAGAAATTTTATTTTATTTTTAAGCGGAGTCTTTGATGGGACTCGAACCCACAACCTTCGGCATGACAGGCTAGCACACTACCCACTCTACCACAGGAGCAGTTCAAAATTATAAATACCAGTTAAGCTAGAGTTAATATCTCATTAGAGGGAAACAATTAACATCATTTAGATACTATGTGATAGATCTTAGATCCAGCAGCATCGTGTACTAAAATACTAGCCCAACTAAATTCACTGAAAATTGTCAATATGTGACCATTTCAACAATATTTCTTTTTTTATCATCTACTACTCCTTATTTTGGTACCACTACCATTTTCTCAAGTCAAAAGACGAGTACTTTTGGATCATTTGTCACCAAATTTTCCCCAGGGATATTAGCATTTTTTACTTAATCTTATTTATACTTAAATTTTTTCTACATTTTTAAAATTGTTTGGAACTGTGACCATTTTTCCCATATTCAAATACATATTGAAATATCAATATTTTATCTGATTTCAGTGACTAGGCCAATTTCTATATTATTGTTTAATGCGTCATACAATAATAAGCATTCGTTTCCTACACATGTGATAAAGAATGTCGCTATATTGTTAACTAAAACTATGAAAAAATTATTAATTTTTAATTAATAATTAAAAATATTTAAATAAATAAAATATTTTATCAATAATTAAAAAAAAATATTTTCAATTTAAGTAAATTTGTTGTTAAAAGTTTAGAGGAATTTTGATAAAATATTTATGTAAAATGTATTTCAAATAAAAAATATAAATAAAAAAACAATGACATGGCTGGGATACGAGTCCGGGCTTTTCGGACGTAAAGCATGCTCTCTACAGCTAAGCCATCTCACAGTTATTTTTTAATGAGATACAACTTGTTTTGAAGTACTTACTAGGGTATTCATTTCATCGGGCTGCTGCTTCAATCGGTTAATCGCTCGATTAATTAATCGAGGTTTTGGCTTAATCGGTTAAAAATCGGTTAGTTTCGGTATTATTCGTTTAACCGATTAATAAAAATTTTTTCATAAATCAAATAATTTAAACAAATAAAAATGCATAAATTATTTATTATTTTGAGTTTGTTAGTAAAAAAAACAATAACATAACAAACATAACAACTCTTGAATTTAATCAAGCAAAAAAATCATAAGATGTATTCATTAAAAAATTTACAAGTTTGTGAGATAATTATATCAGTTATTTCAATAGTTTAAGGAGATCTTCTAAAACAATCTTTCAGAAAAATAATTCGGTTTAAATGTTTACGATTTAAGAGATTCTTTTCTTTAGTTTTGGTAAAACTTGACTTGGAAAAATCCTTTCACTAATCGCAGATGTTGAAGAAATCGAAAGCAATCCATAATACAGAATATCTAGTTTCTCAGTCATTTTTCTGGATTTCTCTAAACATATAAAATTTTCCATTATGCCATTAGACGCCTGTTTTAATTTTTTCAAATTCTAAACACTTCCAATTGTTTAGGTTAATTATCAATTAGAGTAGTAGAGTCTTTACTTAACTCTTTTATAGCTACGTCCAATAATTTTAAAGTTTTACTTAAGTTAAGATTACTGAACACACTTCTTTCTTTGTATGAAAAACAATTTCTAAGCAAATACCTTTTGGATATGAGAAGAAACAAATAATTAAACACACAAAAAAATATGAAAAAATTGTTACGTCGGTTAATCGGTTAATCGAATCAAATTAACCGGTTTAACCGTTAATTGAAAATAGCCAATTTTATATTAACCGATCAGTTAATCGGGTAGTAATTAACCGGTTAACCGATTAACTGTTAATCGAATGAATACCCTATCACTTACCCCATAGTATGTATAAAAAGTAAAGAAATAACGAGCATAGGAAAAAATTACATACAATGAATTATGTATTTGATTTAACGGCTCTAATTATTAATTATTTTGAATTTTTTAATAACTTTTTTATCAAACACTTTTTCTTGTGTGATATTGCAAAATGCGGTTTTTGATAAATATTGTATTAAGTTAATAACAAATGTTATTGAAATTCATATTTTTTTCAGTAACATGGTTTTATTGAACATAATTCTTTTATATTTTTTTCTGTGTCTGATTTATTGTATGTCGGTAAAAATTACATACATATTATTTTTATATGACTATTTCTTTGTGAGTGTAAAAATAAGTATTTAAATAAACAGTAGTTGACTTGTTTGCAATTAGCGGCATAAAATGCATTAAAAAGACATTCAAGCACAATGAAAAAAAATAAATTTACCACACTACCATCATTATTAGCAACAAAATCATCAGCATTATTATTATCGTCATATAAACGATTGAGTACTTGAATTGAAAATGAACTAACAACAAGAGCACGATGTCTGGGTATGACACAGAAAAATCATGTATGTTTGTGTGTATGTAAGTGGGTATCTATAGGATAGAGTGAAATACAATGACCCAGGGGGACTTATTTTATGCCATTCAACCAACATGCGAGTTTCAAAACAATAAAATTAAAACAAGCAACATTTAAGCGGCAAACTTTTTAAACTCATACACTCACTGGTAAACGCACATGCACACATATACTATTTACATACACATGTGTACATTAAGTGTATCATCATTGTCGTTATCATCATCATCATCATCATCATCGTCAATATTGTACTCGGTGTCATACCACCAGTATTCTAAACAATTATTAATGTTTGTTTATATTATTTTGTTATTTGATTGTAGTTAAATTAATTTTTTCCTCTGATATTATGTGTTTATTGCTTTTAATGACAAAAAAGAAAAAAAATGCTGCCAACATGAATGGTGTTCATTTCATTGGCTAAAAATAATTCGAAATGCTTTTGCGATTAAGTGTGCGATAAAAACTGCACCAAAATTTGAGACTTACTAATTTTTGTGTTTATTGGTGTGATGGCACGCACATATTTATTTTTTTTAGAAGATTAGAATGTGGGAGACGGCATTTTATTTAAACTAATTTTATATTTTGTGATTTCCATGTTTTATAATTGTTGGATAAGCTTTAATAATATATTGCAAAATTTTTTTTACCACAAGAGCATTGCTATGTTTTCTAATAATTAGTTAAGAAATAAAAATTTTAAAAATGAAGCTTAGTACAGTTTTCATGCAGGTAAATAAAATGCATCTTTTAGGAAATCTGAACTGCTGTCCACATTTTTGAGCGGGCGGGTAACAGCCAAATTCATGATATTATATATATATATATATATATATATATATATATATATATATATATATATATATATATATATATATATATATATATATATATATATATATATATATATATATATATATATATATATATATATATATATATATATATATATATATATATATATATATATATATATATCTAATATAATTTGTGGAGAAATTTAAAAACTCAATTGGAGCTTTTTTTCTTAAGCGATTAATTAAAATTTTCGTAGAAAAACTTCGCCATTTTCGTCAGCTAATTCGGTATAGAAAGAACGACACTTAAAATCCAGTATAAGCCAGCAGCATGTAATACGACGTTTGTAGGCTATTAGTCGGCACTGCACGAACAAACAGAATAACCAACAATAAAGCAACAACATAGCAAACAAGTAGCAACACACTACGCCTGTGTAAAAAGTTCATACTAATGGTAGTACTTAAAATAAGAATTTTTGTGCTCAATTTAAGGATTTTAATATTGATTCAAGATTTTTTTTCGTGATGATTCCGTTTTCGGCTTGATTTAAGTACATTTTAATGTTATTCATACTTAAATTTTTGAGTCTTACTCGTACTCAAAGTAGAAAACACTTGAATTTAGTAGAACAATTTTTTTTTATAATCTTTGAGTATTTTCACAGAAGGGTTGTGGCGGCAGCTAAAGGCTAAAGGAAGACACTTTAATCTTTCGCTGGAATGTTTCGGTTTTTTTATCTCTTTCGATCGTCAAAAGTTATACACTACTAAGCTTCAAATTTTAGAAAATATTGGGGCTTAAAATTTGTTACATGGCACCCTAACTACAAACTGTACAGGGTGTGCTTATACCATTTCTTAAAAACAACAGTTTTCCCAAGATAACAAAAAAAACCTCAGCCCTTTATCGATAATAGTATTCGAGGAAGCATAATTTAATTCAGATAAAATGTGAAATGTTTGTGAATCTAAATTGATTATTAGGCTAAGGTTCGTAACGTTATATTCAGAAAGAATTGGGTATGATTAATATTCCAAGGAACAATGGAAAAATTAACATCAACTTAATTTTTCAACGTACACAGCAGAACAGAGTAGCGCCACTTTCGGAAGCCGCTACACTTCCATGGTCAGTGCTCACGTGTATTTGCTATCACCACTTGTCAGGTGGCTCTGTTGAATGTGATTTTAATTCTTATATATACAACTTTTTCGCGAAAATTGAATACGAGAATTAAATCACTCTCAAGCTGATATTAAAGTGCACTTTCCCAACGTTGCCATCGGTTTATTTTTTCTTCATTCCCATTTTTCTGATTTTTGTTCTACTCAAGACAAACTTTTTTGGTTTGATTTTATACTTAAGTATATATGAACATGTAAACATGTGAAAAGCTCAAGCCAGTAGCTAATTGTTTATTAATATAATTATTTCGAACGTATTTGCTTTGTGAATCTAAATTGATTATTAGGCTAAGGTTCGTAACGTTATATTCAGAAAGAATTGGGTATGATTAATATTCCAAGGAACAATGGAAAAATTAACATCAACTTAATTTTTCAACGTACACAGCAGAACAGAGTAGCGCCAAATCAGAAAAATGGGAATGAAGAAAAAATAAACCGATGGCAACGCTGGGAAAGTGCACTTTAATATCAGCTTGAGAGTGATTTAATTCTCGTATTCAATTTTCGCGAAAAAGTTGTATATATAAGAATTAAAATCACATTCAACAGAGCCACCTGACAAGTGGTGATAAGCAAATACACGTGAGCACTGACGATGGAAGTGTAGCGGCTTCCGAAAGTAGCGCTACTCTGTTCTACTGTGTATGTTGAAAAATTAAGTTGATGTTAATTTTTCCCTTGTTCCTTGGAATAGTAATCATGCCCAATTCTTTCTGAATATAACGTTACGAACCTTAGCCTAATAATCAATTTAGATTCACAAAGCAAATACGTTCGAAATAATTATATTAATAAACAATTAGCTACTGGCTTGAGCTTTTCACATGTTTACATGTTCATATATACTTAAGTATAAAATCAAACCAAAAAAGTTTGTCTTGAGTAGAACAAAAATCAGAAAAATGGGAATGAAGAAAAAATAAACCGATGGCAACGCTGGGAAAGTGCACTTTAATATCAGCTTGAGAGTGATTTAATTCTCGTATTCAATTTTCGCGAAAAAGTTGTATATATAAGAATTAAAATCACATTCAACAGAGCCACCTGACAAGTGGTGATAGCAAATACACGTGAGCACTGACGATGGAAGTGTAGCGGCTTCCGAAAGTGGCGCTACTCTGTTCTGCTGTGTACGTTGAAAAATTAAGTTGATGTTAATTTTTCCATTGTTCCTTGGAATATTAATCATACCCAATTCTTTCTGAATATAACGTTACGAACCTTAGCCTAATAATCAATTTAGATTCACAAAGCAAATACGTTCGAAATAATTATATTAATAAGTGAAATGTTTTGTTTTTCTTTTTTTTAATTAACATAAATTCTTATTTTTTAGTAGGATGTCATGACAAATGATTTAGTGGAATATGTATTTTTATTGCAAAAATGCTCACTTAGCCTATTTAACCCTACACTCTAAAACATGACTTCAAATTTACGATCATATATTGGGTAGTATGAATAAAAAAAGTATTTGCTTTTTACTTAAAAATTTATTTTAAAACCGAAAAATTCTTAATTTTATATTGAATAATTTCCCGAATTTTGTGTTTTATACAAATTTTTGAGTAAAAAGCAAATACTTTTTTTATCATACTACCCATTGTCTAAATTTGGGTTGAAAATTTCTCCTTGTCTAAGATTACATCGATTTTTGTAGTTATTTTATTAAAGAAAAAACCTTTCAAATTAAACATATTTAGTCCAAGTGGAAAAAAGTGTAACATAAAGTATAATACGGCTATGGCTGAATGGTAGATACGTCAGACTATCAGTCAGGAGGTCGAGGCTCAAACCTGCACGCAGCCAATCGCTTTTTTAGTAAAAATATTTTGTTGAAAAATAATGTGTGTGTAATTTTAGGTCGATAATAATCTGTAAGGTGTTGCCAACTATTATCGACCTAATTTTCAACAAAATTGTTTTAGAGTGTACATTGCCATAAATTTGTTTATGAAAGTATGTATTTTTTAAGTTTGCTTAATTGTAATCTACTTTCGACAAAATTTATAAAAAAAAAACAAAATCTTTCTATATTTTCATTTATTATTATGTATTTATTCCATTCCATTCTTTCGAATATTTAAAGCAAAGGAGAACAAATTTAACAATTTAAAGTTTTCTTGTACAATAAACAAATTAACAAATTTCTCACGCTTTATCGCTTTAAAAAGTAATTAAGTATTTAAAGTTCATAAATGTCAGTAAATTGCTTTTCATATTGTTAATGGGACTTGAAGCTGAAAATATACTCACACACATTCGCTCGCACACATACTCACAACGATTATAACAAATACTATAATAAAATTAACAGCAAAATTAAAATATGGAACAAAAAAAGTAAGAAATAAAGAGTACAGAGAAAGAGGAAAAAAAAGTTATAGATACAACAGCTAAACGCAAAAAATATAAATATTTTAAATTAAATATTCTGTCATGTATAAAAAAGCACGCAGCATATGAGCAGAGCGTATAAAGCCGACGGCTTTTTTAATTGTTTAACAATTCGTGTGTACACAAATAAAACAGCAATAAAGCGAAATTAAAAGAATAAAAAAATTCATGTGTTATCACAAAATAATTAACACAATGTTACTGCCTTTATATCTGTGGCAATAAGGCATAAGTGCTTAGGTCGACTTAAGTAAATTTGGCTTTAACACTATTGTATTCTTTAAATATTATTGCATTTAGTTAAAGTTTGCATTGGTTACAATCATACCTAAACTAAAAAGGGTTCCACAAGTAATAAATCATATAAGCCTAAAAACCTCTCAGAAGTAGCGTAAAAACTTTCGAAAAACAACTTTGCTTAAGTCGACTTAAGCACTTTCCTTTTTGCCACAGACATAGGTATAAAACAGCATAACAATGCAACATGGGTAAATAACTTGCAATAGTTACTAACTGTGTTTTTATTTTTACTTGCAGAATACACTTGCTTCAAAATCACATTAACGGCCCTTTTCACAATGTACGATTAAGAGTTAACATGGACTTTAACGGAAACTTCGCCATACAAAAGTTGCCGTTAAAGTCCACGTTAACTCTTAATCATACATTGTGAAAAGGGGCGTTAAACTTATAAAAATATATTACCCAACTGGAATAGTTTAGTAAATAAATTTGAAAAATTGATTAAAAAATGATTTCAAACAATAATACAAACATACAAGGAAATAAAGATTGCCGTAATAAAAAATATACCAGAAGAAATAAATCTATTATTTAAACAAAATAAAAATTAATAAGTATTAATAACAATATATTAACCTGCAATATAAAAAAGCTAAGACAACAGAGATGAACCATCAACAACAAAAAATATCTTTCCTACAGTGTGGTGGCATGCTAAACAATTTAATTAACTAAAGTGGATTAATTTGCACCTTGTTAGACTAATTAAGGATTATAAACAACAGCAACAAAAGTATGTATTTATGTACATAAAGCAGCATAGCAGCACAAGTACAACAACAACAGCAATCATACTTATTTAGATAGGTGTATGTTTGCATCTGTGGGTGTATAACATACAAACACTTGACAAAAAAGAATACAAAAATACTCAGAAGAGGAAACAGAATATAGGCGCACGGTAGTGCGCCAGGCCAAATTCCGGTCACCCAGTGTCTATATTACAAGAAACCATTCGAGTTGTTTTTACCCCCCTCACAACTTTTCTCTACTTGATTATAAAACCTCATAGGTGAAATTCTACCGCAAACGCTTCCCGAGATATGAAGGTGTAAAAAGTACATATTTTAGTACATATTCACTGACTCACTGACTCATCAATATCATTCAGCACTTCGACTATAGCTAGAGTGCTGAAATTTGGTATACAAGTAGGTTTTGATGGGCACTTTCTATATGGGGCGACTAAGGTTTGGTGAGAAAGTACTAAGAAATATATGAAAATCTAAATTTTTCATGTCGGGGGACTAGGGTGCCCCCTAATTGTATGGAGCACTTACCGTACTAAATAACAACTTAGCAAAAAGAAGTGAAGTCCGCACAAATATATAAATGTGAAAATAAGGCCAAGCTCCTGTCCAAAAACTTCGGCCGTATAAAGTACTGAGGTCAATATAAGGACTAGGGATATGCAAAAAATATCAATATATCGATATTTTCTCAAATATATATCGATATATATCGTCGATATTTTTAATTGCAATATATCGATATTGTTTTTCGTTTAGTTTTATGGAAAACTCCTACACAATCTTCATTGAAATAAATATTCATAACAAAATCTTTTGTTCTCTGTATAATCTTTTGTGTATTCGAAAAATTATCTTTCAGTATGATTTTCTTAATGTACGTTCCATGAAGAAATATTGTTGAAACAGTAAGGAAGCTGGAAATTTACTCTTTTCAGGTTAATTATATATAAGAAAGTACTTTTTGTGCTCTATTTTTAAACAATTATGAGACTATGTATGAATAATCATGCTTGAAAAGTATCGACATATATTGATATATCGATATTTTTTATTCGATATATATCGATGCCGGTCGATATTTAAAAATATATCGATATCGATATATTTCTTTCACTTGCCCATCCCTATTAAGGACCAAGCTCTTGATAGGTACAATTATCATCACATTTCTAGGCAACCTGTTCATTTGGCAATATTTTTTTACATTTCTAATATGATAAAGAATTATGAGAAAAATGTTGCCAAGCTTACAGGTTGCCTAGAAATGAGCTGCTATTGTCCCTATCAAGAACTTGGTCCTTATTTTGATCTCAGTATTTTTTACAGCCGAAATATTTGGATAGCAACTTTGCCTCATTTTCACATTTATGTTTTTGTGCGGATATAATATTACAGAAATTATATATGTAGTGTAGGAGAAAATTACGAAATTATTAGAATATAATGAACAGCAGCAACAACAACAATAAGATAAGATAAAATAAGAACAAGCTCATTATTATCATCAAAATCAGCTTCAGCAACATTATTATCACCATTATCAACATCATTTCAAAATATATATTTTCATAGAAGTTCATAATAGTGAGTCTTCTCTAAGCCATCCTCATCATTACAAAACAACAAATTTCATTCTATCACTTTCTCTTTCACACACTGTACTTCGTCGTTCTTCGCTCTTGTTTAAAATTCTACAAGGATACAAAAGTTGTTTTGTATTTTATTTGAATATTACTCATACTTCTTTCTGTTGCTGTGTTTTATAGTAAAAGGATAGAAAAAGAAATTTGTTATAATTTTTCTATTTAAAATAAAATGTAACACACAGTCAACAACACGTGACCTTTTATGTGGAAAATAAGAATGAATAAATAGACGAGTACGAGTTGAAAAATAAGAAGAAAAAACTGTGAATAAAGTTTTTATTGTACAAAAAATGCAGCAACTGCAAAACCTAAAAAATAATAATTTAGTACTGCAGTTGTTTAAGTGTAATTACAAACTAAATTAAAATAAATATTCAAAACTGAAAACAAAATTATTCACAAATTAAACTAAAAAGGTAAGTTTATGAAATATAAAATTGCATTTAGCTTTAATGAGTTTTATATATGAAATACACTTAACCCTTTGAAGAGAAACATTTTGCTTGTCGTGGTACAAGTGATATGTAGTTTAAGAAAACTACTAGTCACAAATTCAAGAAATTCAATGGGCCTTATGACACTATATTTTTTCTCCATTTTTTTAATTTTAGAGAACAGAGCAAATATAATATAATAATAAATTTGATCAGGTGCAAAGAGTTCAACGATATTAAGATACATACCAAATTGTCAAAGCTTTTACTAATGCTATCGATAAAAAAAATTAGGTTCTGTCAAAAAAAAAAATGTAAAAATTTTCAACTTAAAATAGACCTTTCCAGCTTGAAACATTGAAGTGCTGCCAAGTTAGCAGTTTATTCATGAATTCCGCGATTTGGCGCTTCTTTTTTTCAACTATTTCTTCTGCTGGCGTTTTATTATAAATAAAAAGTAGCTAACGTTTTGTTTATATTTTGTATAGTTGTTTCTTTCTATCATTTGCTGTTTCTTTCTTTCAATCCTATAGCAAAACAATGCAAGAAAAATTTAGTATCATAAGGGCAGAGCAGAAATAGTTGATAGGGAAAATATATTGTATGGGAGCGGCACTACACTCTTTTCTAATCACAAAATTGTGTTATCAGAGGAACTCCGTGTGGGCACCAAGTTTCATAAGAGTCGCTTAAGTAGAAGTAGTTTAAAAAAAGATTTACTTAGTATGGGTGTGGCGCTGCCCACTTTTCTTACCATAAAGTTATACTATTGACAATAAAATGACGATGCACTTGTAGTAACATAATGTATTAGTCTTTGGTTGTTACCTTTCTCGTGTAACCATTTTGACTATTTATAGCCTTTGAGACCATCCCATTTATAATAGGATTTCTTCAAATAAAGTGTTAAAAATCAGTTACGTGTTGTCAAGGTATGACCATCGACTTGTATTTCATATGTTTCGAAAAATTCGTATTAAGAGGGACTCTCTCAGAGAGTATTTGTATGTATCTTGATCTTCTTTTGTCCATTAATACAAGGTACACACCGATACAAGGTGTATTTCAAAGGTTAAATACACAATAATGAGAGAGCTTGTGAATTGGGCAAATATGTTGCTATTGCCTTTTTAAAACTGAAGAGGGAGCGTGAATATAAGTAGAACCCCTAACTACGTTTCCCTATTCGGATCAGTGTTGAACCAACCCGACGATCGAATGAAAGAATGTATCCGTCTAATGTCGCAGTTTGATAAGACTGCTAGATCCTGAAGCAGCGGGCTGCCCAGCGAAACTACCGTTTGCTCGGAAAGAGCGGGGCATAGACAGAAGAGGTGCATCACATTTTCTTCCTCCTCCTCATTATGACAACTTTTACATAAATCGTTATACGGTAGATTCAATCTCCTAGCATGCGCACCAATAAAACAGTGTCCTGTAATTACCGCCACAAGTGTGCGTATTTGGCCCCGAGGGGTCCCCTCCAGGATTGCAGATCGACTACAATCGTATTGGGGCCATATTAACCTCGAAATCGAGCAGGTGACCATCTGGTCTGCGCGATCCCAAATGGTTACTGCTGAATATGAGATTTGCAGCAGTTTAGCGGTACGCCTACCATTTGATCCGTGTCTCGAGTGTGCATTCGAGCCCCGGATTTGGCTAGTTCGTCCGCAGCAATATTACCAGGCACATTGCTGTGCCCTAGGACCCAGTGTGTCTCCAGGTTTGAATGTCTCGCTATCTCGTTTAGAGACATCCGGCATTCATACACCAAAGTGGATGTTGTGTAAACACCCAATAGAGACTTGATCGCAGCTTTACTGTCCGTACAAATTTTTATATCCTCGTTGTATATCCTATAGTAGCTCATCCAGTTAGCTGCTCTTTTCGGCCTGTAGCACGCTACATTTATCCTGTACCTTAAACTTAATTCTCTGTTGATAACGGGGAATAAAGACGCCGCCACCCACTCCCAAGTCCGATTTAGATCCGTCAGTGTAAATCTCCAGCATCATTGTGAAGAGAGCTTTTGATGGATTGGTGCGAGTTTTTGAAAGAAACCGTTAATTTCGGAAAACTCGGAAAATGGAGGTTAAAAATTGTTCAGAAAGATCAACTTCTTCTCGATTCAAAACCGTTTAAAAACTAAAAATCGGTTCAGATATAACTAAGTGAAATTTTATTTGTCTTCTTTATTAGTCTCCTATATCGCCACCGAACTGAAGTTTTTTCATCTAAGTTTTTGTTTAATAAAGGATTAAATATATTATGTCCTTTGGTTCCTATTAGGAACAAAGGGCCACAACGAAGTCTCTCCACTCGGCTCGGTTTGCTGCAAGATGTTTTATTTCTCTCCAGCTTACACCAGTTTGATTGACTTTATTATCATCGACGTCGAGCATACTCTTCGTGTATTACCCTGTGGGTTCCCATTAATAGCTGCTTTAGTAGTGTCACCTGGAAGTCTGCGCAGCATGTGACCAATCCAGCGCCATTTGCGGTGAAGTATTTTCGTGTGGGTTGGTTGTTGAGCAGTTTGTTGCCAGAGTTGCGTGTTGGATATTGTGCTTGGCCAACATATTTTTATGATCCTTCGAAGGCAGCGGTTTACGAATACTTGGATGGCGTTTATGTCGTGTGGTGTCGTGTTCCAAGATTTGCAAGCATATAGCAGAACCGATTTCACACAAGAGTTGAATTTGCTGATCTTAGTTCGTTTCGAAATAGCAGAATACTTCCATACAGGCCGTAGTATACCAAAGGCCTGGTTATCTTTTGAAATTATGGGACCTACATCGTCACTGCAACCACCTGTATGCGTTAAAATACTACCAAGATAGCAAAAGGATTTTACTTCTTCTAACTCAACACCCTGTATTTTGAATTTGGTGTTATTGATAGTGTTGCAGCGCATCTCCTTGCGCTTCAGACCAGCTTTTGCAGCTTCGGTCTCGAGAGATAAAGAGTTAAAAAGATGCATAAAATGAAGAGTTAAGCTGAACTCGCCAATTTTGTTCGAAAAAAATTTTTGTCCGGACAAAATTTATTTTATATTTAGTTTGACGTCTCTCTCAAGAAGAGAACGTCAAGCTACATATAAAATAAACTTTGTCCGGACAGAAATTTTGCTCGGACAGAATGGTTGAATTCAGCTTTAGAGGGTTAAAATGTTCCATAAATATGTTTTACATAAGAGAGCTAAACACATCTTATACCCTGAACTTAACCACGCGTGGATCCAGGGGAGGGAAAAAGGGATATTTTCCCCTCCAAAACAAATAAAATATACCTCATTTCTATGCAGTTTCTAAAAGAAATTTTACAAAATGGTACGTTTTATTTAAAAGTTCCCTTCCAAAAAGCTTAAGCTGTGTCCGCACCTGAACGTAACACTACTTCTTCGCGAGACATCGACTTGAACAAATGTAAAAAATTCATCAAATTCGTTGTTGTGGTGAATACGTGTGATGTCCATGTTCTGCCTTATCAAAGTATTTTTTGGTAGTGCAATAAAGGTGGAATATTTACCAATTTTGTTCTGTCGCTTTTCTTTTTAGAGAAAATGGTTGTTGACGGCGAAACTTATGGCGAACATTGATAGTCACCCATATCTTCGGTCATCGATCTCAGAGCATGGACGAAACGTGGACATGAGCGGTCTATATTAGCCATATGTGATTTCCGACATAATGTTCATACCAAGTTCATGGCTAACGTGGACCCCCAGTAAGGTTTACAAGATTTGCTATGCCGAATACTAATTGTGAACAGGTACGAAATTAGTCCTTAAACACATTTTACGCTTTGAATGATTTCTGCCGCTTAAGTTGAGTCTGGAGCTTGGGAGTCCTTAGACCCATAGCAGAATTTTTGAGGAGAGCTTTTTGCTTCTTTCTTGCTTAAGGAAAGGACAAAAAGTCCCATAGAATGATAGGGCTAAGATGTTCCACAAAATTTTTCTCGTGGTGTTTAATATAAAATACTAACTAAGCAGAACTGATACCTTAAACGTAAGGCTTACAAAATTTCCTATGCTGAGTTAATATAACTGTGTACAAAAGGGGGAAGTTTTATTTTTTTTACTCCAAATAAAATGCGTTCCAGATGTAAACTTTCAAAACGCGAACACATGTACAAACATCGTTAAATAAAACGCAAAAAGCCTATCTAACAAAAAACTCTAATCGGATTTTTAGCAAATTCCAATGTATTTTACCAACATATATAGCTGTTATAAAAACAGATTTACGCGAACAAAATAGCGGTAATTATAAAAAGAAAATCTAAATGCAAGAGCACTGGCCGATTAAATAATTAAGCATATTGCTTTTCCTGTAAAATGATGAACAAGTTAGTTAGGGAGGTTTACGAATTTCAAACTGCACAAAATCTAACTCAAATTGTAGTGCACTTTCCAAAAGGGTTAACAAATTAATATTTTGCTTTTAATATCATAACATTAAGACCTTGATAAAATTTGTTAAATGAAGACAAAATATGCATTGTACATATATGTATATAATCAACATAGTCGTAGATATTTTACACAAGAGTGGGCGTTGTCACCTCTGGTGATACACCGTCGTTAAGGTTTATTTTATTTTGCGAAATAGTTTTATAAAACTACTCTTCTGTTGGTGTGGAATAAAATCTGAAAAACTATATTCGACGCTCCCCCCTCCCTTCTAAAGAAAATCACCACACTACACCACTGAAGATCTGTTTTTAATTCACAAATGTAAAAGGTAAAATGATGTAAATTCTCATTTAACTACAACAGACAAAAAGGTTATAAATAATTAAATAAAATTGAAAAGAGCAAAAGTATATTTAAAATGTAAAATGAAATTATATATGTATGTATCTCATTTAACTGTGACATCAGTGCATATTTAAATTTCGAAGAAATGCTTTATTTTATTTATTACAAATTAATTTATCTGAATACATATTTAAATTTTGATTTGTCGCAAAAATATCGTATAACAATTAAAAGATTTTGTATTTATTACATTCATTTGTTTGTGGTTAGCTAGTCTATCTAGACGGCATTTCGTTGGTTGCCAATGCCAACTCATCAGTAGATCTTTAAGCAAAAATCGGTTCCACATTTGTTGTCCTCCAATGGAGGAACTATCAAATGCTAAGCCGATGAACTACATTTGAAAAGTTTTCAAAACTCGTATGCTAATAGTTAGACTCTCGAACAAGGAATCAGAATCACAATGCACAACCATAATAGTTTTATTAAAAAAACACAACTTTTACAAATGAGCAGCACAACAAAAAAATTTTATTCGATACGAATCTGTCTATTTTTCTTACAACCTAGATTAGATTAGTTAACCAAACAAATGAATTTAGCTTTTTTGCACATAAATTCTTGAGAATATCACGAATAAATACATTTTATATTTATTACAATTAAAATATTTTATTTGATAATTGAGTTATGAATTTTTAGTCGAACTGTATAGTTTTTATCCAAAGTTATTTAATTAGTTTGACTTAAGTTCATTTTTAATTGAATCTTTTCGATCAAATTATTTTTTATTTAAGAAAGAAATTCTAAAGCATGTGAATATTGAACATTTAAAGAAAAATTTTTGGATGTATGGAGGGTTGAACTGACAGCTGTTTCGTGACCACCAAGTCTACTCGTCAGAGTCCTTTAGCTACACCACCACTGACAGTGGCAACAACACTGTAGCGAAAATCCTACTAAATAGTCGTCAATTAATATACGGTCTCTGAGCGTGTAATAACTATAGACTTAATTTGCCTGAATTCACTTGAAATTTCTGAAAAACTTATTTTAGCATTTTTAACAAATTTATTATTTGACATATTGTCATAATTTTATTTTAAATGAAATTTATTTGCTGGAAAATAAAATAAATCTGGTGTATAAAAATAAAATACATTCATATCGAATATAAATTATTTGCTGGGTTTTGTATAATTCTCAAAGCTTACTATGCTTATGTTTGAAAAGCATTTACATATTTGTGAATTCTCGAATGGTTCTTAAAAGTCTGTACACAAGATAAAGGATTTGTAACTGTACAAAATTGTGTTTGAAGTCTACTGACGATTGGGTAAAGCGGCAATAAAATGCTGCATATAGACAATGCTTAAACACCAGCAAATACATTTCATTTATTTTTGAATTTTTACTTTAAAAGAATCTTTACATTAATAAAACAATGAAAATTTCACCAATATTGATATAAGAAATCTACTTAATTTAGAAAATCAAGTTTTCCCGGGAATCCCGGGAACTCATGTAGAAGCGATTTTTCTATTCCCATTTCCCGGGAAGTGCGGGGAAATCCCTAACCCTAATTGTAACTAAAATTATAGCTGAGGTATATCATTTCTCATATAAGAATATAAATTTTATTGGATTTTATAAAAATTTAATTGGATTGACAGAGCTAGTTAATTTTAATAATTGTAACTGTTTTCCAACTAATTTGTTCTCTCTGTGCAACGCAACCAAAAACAAAAATAAGAAATTTTGTAGTGCCTTAATGATGGCCTCCACCACCACCTTTATGATGGCCTCCAGCATCACCACCATGACCTCCATGACTTCCATGACTGCCTCCACCACCACCACCACCTCCATGATGGCCGCCAGCATCACCACCATGACCGCCTCCACCACCACCTCCATGATGACCGCCCGCATCACCGCCATGACTTCCATGACCGCCTCCACCACCACCACCACCACCACCTCCATGATGGCCGCCAGCATCACCTCCATGATGGCCTCCACTATCACCTCCACCGCTACCACCACCATGGCCGTGCTGATGGCCATATGCTGCTGTGCCAACCACAATAAGTGCTAAGATAAATAGTACCTTCATTTTATTTTTCTGGTAACAAACTGACTTAACTTTCAATACGAAACAATGGTATTTATAGTCTGTGTTGCAAAATACTTGCAAGATTTAAAAAGATATAAAAATAAAAAAGCTGTTCTGGACTAAAACTGGCATTTAGAAGTACATATAATAAATTAAGTTCAGAATTGCTGATATTTGCATAATATTTTTGATAGAACTTGTTTCCGCGCAAGTAATAGGGTGTTCAATTAGCGAAAGACTCTAATCGTGGGCACGGAAATCGCTTGACTGTCGTTTGAGACTTCGCAGACCTTCCGCAGGTCGCATAGTATACTTTAAATTTAAGTACATACTTACTTTTATGTAAAAAACATAAAAATATATCGCTCATAACTCAAATAAAAAGTAGATTTGTTTAAAACAACTTGAAATTTTTCTTTTACATACAACTTAATGGAAAACTAAAAGTATGTTCTTCCCTCAAGAGGTGAGTATACAAGATATTTTTATGAAATTTTTATCAGTGTTGACAAACCTTTGGTCTGATTAATGATTAAAAACTAACGATTGAAACGATTAATCGTGATTAATGATTAAAAACTATCTAATCACAATTAACGTATTAATGATTACGATTATAAATCGTAATCAAAAATCGTTAGTCCTGACTGCAAAATGTTGATTGATTATTGTAGTTTGAACCAGTTGAAATATATGTGTAAAAGTTCCAAAATTGGTTCAAAACTAAATTAAAAAGTTAAAAAAACTCAACAAGCGCGATTTCGAGTTATTTTAAGCATATTTGCTATTTCTAATCAATTGTATGGCTTAATTCCTATTTTGAAATTTCTCGCCACTTTTCACCATGTTCGCGATAGAAGCGATTTTTTTCTGTAGGCTTTTAGAATCTTTACAGCTTTAGCGATTTTTAAGCAATGCTAGACTTTGCTATCATGCCGGTGCTACCAAGTTTTTGCAAATTTGCTGGTATAAAATTTTGCAATTTTTCGCGAATTTTCACTTTTTTCACCAGAGTTGTGAATTTCCAAAATGTTGGCTTTTCTAAATTTTTAGGGACAAGATCACGGCTTGCAATTCTAGAAAGTTTTTGCCAATTTTCGTAGTATTCCTGATTTTTTCACGAATTCTTGATATTAATTACAGTCTTAGCGAGTTTTAATCAGACTTACCGCCAGTTTTTGACTCAGTAATTAAATATTTATTTAGTTAATTTTCATATAAATTTAAATTGTAATTAAATACAACTTTTGTTTTTCAGTTGTATTTAGTTGTTCTTATTAAATTGTGACAAAAATATGGTAGCACCATAAAATACCACAAATTTCCCCTAAATTTCCCCAAAAAAAGCAGCTGTTCAACATAAACAAAGAAAAATTCAAAAAAAAATTATTTTTCTTCATTCAGGAAATAAGAATAATGAAGCGTTTCTGCAATGTTTTAAAATAATAAAAACAGCTTACAAAATCACAAAAAGGCAAATATAGACAAAGAAACATTGATTCCAACTTTGGATCTTTTTTACGATATGACAAAAAACGATATGACATACTGTATTGTCATATCGTAAGGTTTTTACGGTATGACAATACTAAGATAGCCATACACGGTGTTGTCATATCGCAGCGTTGTCATATCGTAAATAACTTACGATATATTTTGTCATATCGTAAGTTATTTACGATATGACAACGCTGCGATATGTGATATCGTTTTTTGTTATATCGTGAAAAAGAGCCAAAGTTGGCATCAGTGCAAAGAAAGCCCAAATTTCTCGACAACGAAAGTTGAATTTTTAGCGGCCACAATTTTTTGTTTCCACAAGAACAAGAAGCAGTCTACATCATATGGTAATTTATAAAACTTAATTATTATTTAATTACACAAGGTTGGGCAATTAATTATTATTTAAATATGCAGTCAAAAAGACAATTTCGTATTTAATTATAACCTAAAAATAATTACAACTTAATTATCAAGTCAAAAACCGGGCGTTAGAGCCAATTTCCAATATTGCAATTTATTTCGAATTTTCGCCATAGGCGTCATTTGCTCTGTGTTTTTGATCGTTTTTTGTTTTCATATAATTTTTGTTATATATAGGCACTTTGATGAGAAAATATATATGTAAATTATCATAATTTAATTCTTTGTTTACAAGTCATCAAATTAGTGATTAAAGATTAATATTTTGCTGTACTAATCACGATTAATATTAACATATGTAATCATTATTATTTTAATCACGAGTAAATTAATCCGATTGACAATCAATCCAATTAACCAATCCTCTGAAAAATCAATCGACTATTGCCAAAACTATTATTAACTCTAAAATCACGCTTTTTGAGTTATGACACTATTGAAGTAAATGAGCTACATATATGTTTATATCTATGCATGTAAATATGTACATGAATATATAATAAAGTTTAAGTCGATTTAAAAAAGAATAGAGACATGTATACTACGATATTCTACTGACAAAAAGCAACATGAAATCCCCATTTCTCTGACGATGACATTTCAAAAGCTATTGATAAAAACATATGTATTGGCTTAAAAAGCAAGGAAGTCCACCGGCTAGCATTTACAAGAAGGCGACAACGTGTACTTAAGAACATACTTGTACAAAATTTTATTTTATTGAAATACCCTAAAATGTCTAAACTGGTTTTTGTAATTTTTTTCCAAAATTTATTAACAGAAAAAAGAAAGTTGTCTTAAGAGTAGAAATCACTGATTATTGCAAATTGAAAATGTTTAAAATATGTAAATGTTCTAGCACAGTGCATTACAGCCAACAAACAACACATTTTAATATTTTTATCGTCTTATTAATGATCTCCTAAATAAATGCAACTTTCATGGCAATTTTTAGGGTTCCGTACACCAAAAGTGAAAGGAGCCGTATCATCCCTTTCGCTAAGCTGCACAGTGGTGTCGCATCATAAATTTGGCGGGAAAAAATGGAAACAGTTATTGTAGAGCCTTAAGATTTGGCATATTTGTTGAATTGGCAAATGTGTTTGATATTGCCGCAATGATTCCTGTGCTTCCTTAAATGAAAAATTCCATAAATGACACTAAAATAACATTTAAAATTTTTACATAAAAATACTGTTTACATTAATAAAACAATGAAAATTTCGCCAATATTGATATAATAAATCTACTTAATTTCGAAAATCACCATTTCCCGGGAACGCGATTTTTCTATTCAAAAGATTTTCTATTCAAAAGTCTGTGAAATCCCAAACGCTAGTGCTAAGTCAAAGTAATATTAAGAATTTTAAGTTAATGATAACAAAAAAATTACTAAATAAAATGTTGAAAATATTATAGCGGCAACAAATTTCATTTAAATTGCAGAGATGAAACTTTAATTAAACAGGTTAAATATTTTTGTAGTAAATCAAAATTCTAAGTTTTATGTAAAGAGTAAAAATTTTAACTAACAACAAAATTAAGAAATCTTCAATAAAGCTATCTACAATGGTATTTTAATAGAAATTTAAAATTTTAGGCAATATCAAAATCATTGGCTTTTATAAATGATTTTTTAGCAACTTTCGTTTTGGCAACACTATTTTTGGCAGATCAGCTGTTTTCGTTTAACATTTTGCTGTTAAACATATTCAGTTTAATCTATAATTTAAGAAATTAAGCCACACGACCTACCACAACGGCTAACTTTTGGTGAATGGGCGCTTGCAAAGTAGGATGAAGATCCATTTTTTTATCGAAAAATTGTGTTCAGCGATAAAGCTCATATCTGGTTGAATGGATACGTGAACAAGCAAAATTCTTCGGGATGCATTGGCAGTTCTTGCAATGCTCCTGGCTGTTCTTCACAGCAAATACGGCAATTTTACTAGCTCACGTATCCATGCAACCAGATATGAGCTTCGTCGCTGAACGCAATTTTCCGATAAAAGAAAATGGATCTTCATCCCTCTTAAATTATAGATATTTCTTAAATTATAGAACAAACTGAACATGTTTAACAGTAACATGCTACACGAAAACAGCTGAGCTGTCAAAAAAAGTGTTGCCAAAAAGAAAGTTGCTAGAAATCACCCTTTATAATTTGGCACATAGGTTAGTACCTCAACACAAAAGTATTTTTTCTTTGAAAGGACGGCTCGAAGGTTCAAGTCCTTAAAAATCAGTATTGCCGCTTTGGTATTTTCACGGTTTTCTGTGTTGCAGTTAATTTCCGGGAAAGTTCTGGGGTTTTGGGAAGGTTTTTTTCCTAGTTTTGGGAGTACGGTGAATTTTTGGTATTTCGGCGAGATTTTTATCCTCGTTTTAGGGAATCCGGGGAAATTCTGAGATTTCATGGAGGTTTCGTTTAAGTATTGGAAATCCTTGGACTAATGGTTGATGCCCTTGCTAAATGAAGGTGCTTCGGCTAAACATCACTTGTCTCGGCCAAATTCTTTACAAGTATCGCCTAAGTATTGCTTAAGGCCGTTTCGGAATATAATACAAGTACATATTTATCTTGAATAGTTAGGATGGCTGCAAAAGAATTTATGTAAAAAAGTTGATGCCTTGATAGATTTTATACAACTAATATTTAATACTTGTAAATATATTTGGTAATTCCATGTCAAATCGACCAACAGTTAAACACGACCCCTTTCGATTTTGATGAAATTTGGTAATATGTTTTCTTTCATCCTATTACCAATTTATGCCAAGGTAAAAAAATGTTAAAAGTTTATTTCAAAAGTTATGACATGTTCAAAATGTCATTATTTCACCAAATTTACCGAATGTGTTGAGTTACTTTTTCAATATCTCAGAAACTATTTTAAATGAAAGGATGGTGTTTGTATATAATTTTAAAAATGATAAAACCTATATTTTTTCAGCAGAATTTTTTTATATAATACCTAAAATGGCCTTCAAGATCCTGAAAATTTTAAGAATGTGTTTTATTTACATATTTATTTTTTTGACCTACAATTTTTTTTCTTTCGCAAACTTTAAAAAAATCGTATAAAAAATTTAGGTTTTAGGAAAAGGGAACACATTTCACGTGAATTTTTATTCCCGATAAGAGTGAATATCTCTAATAATAATAATGTCATTTTGAATATTTCATAACTTTTGAAATAAACATTTAAAATTTTTCTCCTTTAAAAAGGTAGAGTAACGATGACCATATTTGGGTGACGTAATTACACATAGACTACTTTTTCCTGGATTGATTTATCGTATTTATGTTCGAAAATGCTCATAAGTGGATCTAGCCAAAAATATTACTTAGACCACTTTAGTTCCAGGCTAGCCAAATATTGTTTTCATAAGGTGTTTAATTTCAAAATATACGCCTGCAAAAATTTTTGGAGTATGTATGTGGCCCATTGTAGTGACTATAAAGAAGGTCATATGTAATGTATTCATGGACCACGTTTAAGCAAATCGAGCTATTAGAATAAAAAGGTTCCATGTAAAATAAAGTAAAACAAAGTTCTAACTGCCAAAAAGAATAATTTTAAATCAATAAATTAACCAAATCTCTGAGTTAGAATCAATTTTAGGTAGTATGTACTTTCATTTTAAGACTGCATGTGGAACTGCTTGTTCGCGAAAGTTGTGATACCACGTGATTGGAACCATTCTTAACTGAAAACGGCATTTTGGTCAAAATGTTAGTTGGAGCGCCTTTACTCTAAGGGCTCGAAATGATCGTGCTTTAGCACGAGATGGGGTGTTGTCAAAAATGTTGTTCGTAAAATCACCAATAGCAATAAAATCAAATTGTACAACACAAAAACATATCAAGTTTCTAATGATTCTGATAGAGTGCTCAAAGAAAATATATACGTATATCGGCGTTTTAGATGCTTACATGTGATATTCATTTCAAAAGGTGTTAAAGCAGCATTGGAAGTCTTGTAAGCCTTACGTTTACGGTATAAGATATGTTCAGACTTTTATGTAAAACACTGCGAGGAACATTTTTGTGGAACGTTTTAGCCCGCTATATCATCGCTGAAAAGGTGCTTTTGCCCCTGAAAATTTTCTCATTTAATTTTTGATTAATTAAAACACTTCACATCTAAAAAGTAACCCTATACAAAAGAGTATCAAGTGTTTTTTGTTGCTTGTTTTACAAATTCATCGATAATTGTTACTGATAATAAATTGTTGCTGCAATAGTGTGTATATATCTCTTATTGTTTCTGCTAAAAAAAATATATTATCGTAATTTCATGACTACAAAAAACAATTGTTATAAATTATTAATTACTTTAAATGACTGAACGAACAAACGAACGCCTTTTGTATAAATTGTTTTTGAAGCAATTATTATTTTAATAGTTTACACTCATGAGCAAATACATACAAACATTTACTTTAACTAAATTCATATTAATTTATTTTTGTGTGCACAAAATTTTCAAAGTAAATTCTGTAATAATTTTCTAGAAAAAAAAAACACATTTCAAATGAATAATTATGCAAATATTAAATATTTAATGGAAAAAATTTGCAAAGTGGACACTTAAGTATAGAAAATATATTCTATAGAATTTTATTACTAATAATTGCTTTAAAAGGATTCATAAGAATTTTTTGATGCATTTAACAAATTAATTAAATAAAATACTAAAATATTTGAGATAAAATCGATTTAGTTTAAAGGGAATTTTAATAAATTCAAATGTTATAATAATTTTATATAGAAACAATGTTTGTTAGGGAGTCACTGTATTAACATTTTTTAACAGCTGCAAAAATAAAATAAAATTAATAGGGAGATTTTGTAAGAAACGTTTCAAATTTGTATGAAAAGAGACGCAAACATGTTTCAAAAAAATGTTTTTCCATACAAATTTCAAAACGCAAAAGGTGTTTGTATTTAAGACATTGTGCAACACAAAGAATCATGAGGTTGTAAGGACTGATTCTTCGACCTAAAAATAATAAAGAACACAGGTCTATCACCATTTTGAAAGTTAACGTCCGTCTGTTTATCAAAACAGAAAGCTATCTCCAATTAATATAGTAACTGAAGCAATTACTAAAAAATGTTGAAAATTTTGTGTATGTAACTGAAGAATAGAATTTTGTGAATTGAACACACAATTAATTGAGTCTGCAGATTTAGTATGCAATTAAAATCATATTTTGGCTTTTTTCTGTGTATTTCATTGAAATTTTTTGTCGTCAAATATGACAGTTTTTACACTGAGATGTACTTATGGAACCATTAATATTTATCATATCTTAAAAATTCCATTGTCGCATGAATTAATTATGTATGAATTAATAATTCAGGGAAATGCATATTATTTACACTATACTAAAAATGAACACACTATTGCTTGCCATTTTTTTTCTATAAATCTGTGTAGAAATATCGATAACAGCAGATAGATAAAATATATCTATTGATGTAATAATTCATGCTATTTTGCTTACAATTAGTTGTTCATTTGTCACTTGTTTTAATTGAATTTAACAGTTTTTGTTACTGATATTATTGCTGTTGTTACTGTTAGTGTTTGTTAAAAAAAAGGTTTATAAAGCTAAAAGTATACAACAACAATATTTGCGAACAGCAGCAACATTAAGATAAAAGCAGCAACAGCTTAATTAATGTGACTGACAACAATAGCGTGAGTGGATATAATGTGAACCAGTTTTAAATTTTTTATCAATTTGGTTTGTATCATTTTGTATCTTTCGTTTGCCATTGTGGCTTTTAATTATTTGTGTGTGACAATTAAAATTTAACCGTTGGCGGAACAAGAAATTCAAAATGACAATTTGCGAGTTTTCTTAAAAGATATTAACATTTTCCCAATGAACAGTAGTTGATAAAAAAAGTAGACACATATAACTTTACATATGAATGTATGTGTGGAAGGTTTGCCGAATGAACTGCTTTTTTTTGTCCTCCTTTGGAACCCCCTTGTTGTATATAGAGAAATATACCAGAGTCTTTGGGAGAAATTAAGTCCGCAACACTAACATTAAAATTTTCTCTAAGTGGGTCTCACTATTAGAGGGTGTGCAATAAATCGCTTCACACTACACCATGCATACCCGTTGCTCTGTTATTTCAAAGATTCCTAACACATAACACTTGTGGGTAGTGGGCTAAAGATCAAGGTCTGGTAAAACTGAATTACCCTTTTCCCAGACCCAGGAGGACCAAGGTTTGTTTCGTCACGAAAATACCGACCTGTATGTACCCCGTCGTATGTTGCGACACATAAAAAGAGAGACAAAAATGTCAAGAAATGTTATTTTGTATTCCAAATCGACCACATATTTAGCACAAATAAAAAATAAAAAAGTAAAATGGTTCTAACGGCTGATTCTGACAGAGAGCACCAAAACTATATACGTGTATCAGCGATTTGAAAGTTTACATCTAAGACTCATTTTAGGTAGAACTAAAGTCCATTCACCCCACACCCCCTTTGGACATACATATGTAGTTATAAATAGTGACTCGGTATAGGAAATCTTGAAAGCCTTACGTGTAAGGTATGAGATGTGTCCATGTTTATATGGGTCTTTTTTGTACACGCAGAGAAAAGATATGGTTGTAGCATGGTTGCGTCAACACTGTCATGTTTCCCGATACATCTTATGGTTGTGCCAAATAAGTTATTATTGTTTTATATAATTATGAACCTTAATTAGTTTACGACAAAAAACTTATTTTTACATTTAATCATGACATTATTACCAATCATGGTATATTTCTATAACAATCAAGCTATGGTTTCAAAAGAGAATTCTTTTTTATTGGTTTCTTGTTTTACTTGAGAGGTGTTGGTTTGTTTTTTTTTTGTTGTGTCACTTGGAAAAACAAAAAAATTAGAAAAAAAAATTAAAAATAAAAAAACTGATAAAAGCAAGCAAAAACTAAAAATCGGCCACGGTCTGAAAACCATTTCTTTTTGAAATTGCAAAATTTCAAAAAAGAAAAACAGTGTTATTTTAATCGGACAATTTAGTGCATTCGTAGCTTAGTTTAGGTAAATTATATGAAACATCTGAGACATAAAAATTAACTGAAAAGCTGCAATAAGTGAGCTTTGGGTTGAATTATTTCCTGAATGTTGCCGATTTCAAAACGAAATGGTTTTTTAGAGCGTGCCTGATTCAAAATAAAAAATGTGTCAACAGATAATAATTTTTATTTCAGATTCAAAATGTTTTATTTTATATTTAATTTCAGTTTTTAGCTGCTGTCAATTTTTTATCAAAATATGATTAAGGAAACAATCTTTATATGGTTCTTTAAAACCATGCTATTTTTATATACAAATATAATATGATTAGCTTAAATCATAGTATATTTACATTCAATTAAACATTAGGTTGTATTAATCATATTAGTGTTATAAAGGACAACAATATTATATTTAAAACAGATTTATTTTCATAATAGTATGATTTGACTTCAACCATATAATTCAATCATAGTATGTTGCTCTTAGTTTATGGTTGCCTCAACCATATTTTTTCTTTGCGTGTACCTTTCTGAGAAAAGGTACAAAAACTCCCCCTTCAGCGGCGATATATCGGACCGAAATGTTCAACAAAAATATTTTGCATAACATTCTACTGTAAGCGTTGTGTTTTTCTTCCGACGGGGTTTGTTTGAATTTGGAACGACTTTCCGTCAGCCCACGTCTAATTTGGTTAATAAACAGACCAGTTTAGGCTATGTGCCATCTTCAGTGTTCTATTGAATATTTCTTAGAACACTGAAGATGGCACATAGCCGAAATGGGTCTGTTTATAAACCAAATTTGACGTGGGATGAAAATCGTTCCGAATTCTATTATAAGCCTTTAAAGACACTGAAGCTCCCGACTCAACTTGAATGCCAAAAATCATTCAAAAATTAGCATGTGTTTAAGGGTTAATTTCGTGCATATTCACAATTAGTATTCGACGCAGGAAATCTTATAAACCTTACGTTTAAAGTATCAGATGCATTCAGCACCCTTATGTGAGACACCACGAGCAGCATTTTTATAGAAAATCTTAACCCTCTCATTCTTCTTTGTATGGGTCTTTTTGTCCCTTTCTTAAAAAAGGGCCAACATCTTCCCTTCAGCGGTGATATATTGGGCTGACATATTCTGCAAAAATATTTTCCATAAAATTCTATTGTCTTTAAACGCACTGAAGCTTCTGACTCATCTTGAACTTACGAAATCATTGAAAAGATAAAATATGTTTAAGAGCTCATTTTGTAACTATTAGTACTCGGCATATAAAATCTTGTAAGCCTTACATTGAAGGTATATGAAATGTTCTGAACTTTTATGTAAAATGCCACGAGGAAAATTTTTGTGATACATTCCCAGGCAGAAAAAGACAATCAGCACGACATTGGTACGATGATCTGAGGCTACAACTAACATTAGTCCAACATCTTGTTTACCATAATTTTAATGTGATTATAACATTAAGATGATAACGCCGAATAACCGTCCTCCGACTCTTGTTTTCAATGTTGTCACAACACTGCAAACTTAAATTTAACATGTATTCCCAATGTTGTAAATACAAATTTAGAGCATTTATTAAAAAAACGATATTACTATTTTTTATATGCAATTTTTTATATTTGAGTTTTATAGTTGATTTTAAAAATTTATTTTATTTATATATAAAAGTTATTTATATTGTAAACATAGAATTACTCTGAGAGCATCTGAGAGAGAGTTTGATTTATTTATGAAATAAAGTGACATTTTTGATTTTACAGTATTGTAGTGGTCTATGATTATTGTGAATATGATATTTCGACAGTTAAGTCATAGTTTTAAATTTGCAATGTTGTATCGGTATTGGATTACTATGAACGCAGCGTTGGGAAATTAAAGTCATATTTTTGTGTATACAGTACTATGGTGACACAAAACTTTTGGAAGAGTCGTAATTTTGTATTTACAGTAATGCGGTGGTACATATTTTTTGCATAAGTCGCAATTTCTGCATGGGTTGCTATATTGCCGCTGAAGTGGAGTATTTACCCCTTTTTTAAAAAAGGAACAAAAAAGCCCATACAGCGAAGTGTTAGTGGGTTAAAATGCTTTACAAACATTTTTGTCTAAAAAAAATATTGAGATATCTTATACCGCAAACATAAGGCTTAAAAAATGTCATATACCGAGTCGCTCCAACTATGTGCGAAAGGGAGGAAATTTAACTATCCGCAATATAAATCCCAACAACGCCGATACACCACCATATATATTTCTTTTGTTCCCTTTACAAGAATCAGTCGTTAGAACCTTGCTTTATAAAACTTGGTTTTTTGTACACTGTTATTTCAATTTTACTTTTTGATATTATTTTTTTTCCTCATATTGGTCTTGATCTCAGGTTCATCAATACATCGCATTTTTACAAGCCAACGCGTTTACTATCTCAGCTACATCATTATATAAAATATCGACTGCAGAAAGTCAACATAAGCATTATTCCTTTTGATGTTGATGCATATGATGACTACGTATCATTAATATGAAGACGATGTGTCAAATTCTCGTTCGTCTATGTGTTTTGTCCGTGCATGCTGCTCTGTAGGCTTGTATATTTTACTTGTAGCTTTGTCATAATAATGATGATGAATGTACATCAATGCGATGTAAATTTCTTCAACTTTTGATTGATGACAGTTTTATCTTTATTGATGACATTTGTCATAACATTGATAGTACAATTCTGATAACATGATGATTGTCTGCGAGTGCATAAAAACTTTTTGAGTTTAGTTATTTGTATTCAACTAAAACTTTTCAAAGTATTGTTTCCTTCAATGGGTTAACTCTGATTTATTTTTCTCTCAGATGCTTGCGAAAAAAATATTTCATTAAAATTTTCTCATTAATAGACAATACAAGTAATGTGAGTAATATATATATAACAGCTGTTTTTATCTGCATTCATAAGATATTTTTTTTAATGTTTTTGTAATTATATTTCAATATTTATTTTAATTTAATACTGTTTACACTCTTAGCCACAGAAAAACATAATTGAATTTTCCAAACTAACGAGTGATTTTTTTGCTATTATCTTTTTGGCAACACTAGTTTTGACAGCTCACGCACGTTTTGTATCTTGTGTCACTGTCAAACATCTTCAGTTTGGTCTATAATTTAATCATGAATCGTCTTACAAACGAACAACGCTTGCAAATTATTGAATTTTATTACCAAAATGCGTGCTCTGTTAAGTTAGATGAATATCCACTTTTTTATCGAAGAATTGTGTTCAGCGACGAGGCTCATTTCTGGTTGAATGGATACGTGAACAAGCAAAACTGCCGTATTTGGAGTGAAGAGCAGCCAGAAGCATTGCAAGAGCTACCAATGCATCCACAAAAAACAACCGTTTGGTGCGGATTATGGGCTGGCGGCATCATTGGGCCGTATTTCTTCAAAGATGATGCGAATCACAACGTTACTGTGAATGGTGAGCGCTACCGTGCGATGATAACAAACTTTTTTCTGCCCAAAATGGAAGAGCTGGACTTGCATGACATGTGGTTTCAACAAGACGGTGCCACATGCCACACAGCACGCGAAACAATGGACCAATTGAGAGGCGAGTTCGGTGAACAGTTTATTTCACGCTTGGGACCAGTCAATTGGCCGCCCAGATCGTGCGATTTAACGCCTCTAGACTATTTTTTGTGGGGCTATGTTAAGGCTAATGTCTATAGCAACAAGCCCGCTTCGATTGACGCACTGGAAGCCAACATTGCCAACATTATTCGTGAGATACCGGTCGAAATGTTGGAAAGAGTATGCCAAAATTGGACTAAGCGGATGGACCATTTGAGGCGCAGCCGCGGCCAACATTTGCATGAAATAATCTTCAAACATTAAATTATATCGACCCAACTATCGATCCAAATAAATATTTCATGCATTTTTCTGAATTTTATGTGTTTTTTTCTTTTTTACTTTCCGATAGTTCTTATAAAATCACCCATTATAAACATATACAAATTAAGAGTATACAATTTAAAAAATTTGTTTGAACACGAAAAGAGAAAAACAAGATATATTTCTTTAAAATAAACAATAATTACACTGTACAACAAACTAATTTTTTTAAATAACAAGGCTCTAACGACGGCTTCTGTTAGAGGATACCAAAAAGAAATACACGTACATATATAGACATTTTGAAAGTTTTGATCTGGGATTCATTTTAGTAGTAAATAAATTTTCCACCATTTGTCAGACAGTTATACGCTCAAAAAAACTACTAATTTAAAATAAAAATGTCGCCATTTTGATTGAATATCAAATTAAATTTATGAGAAATAATTTGTTGTTTAATTATGTTGGTGTTTATTGCTTTGTTAATAGCTACAATGCGCTGTTGTGCTCCGTTCTGTGACTTGCTGTTATTTATTTTGATATTCGTATTGTGTACATATAAATAGCCGAAAAATAGCCAAAAAACTTGAAATTAGCACCGAAAACTTCCTGCTTTTAATTTAAAATTACCATTGGTTTATATTACTTTTAAACGAAAAGTTATTAATCTAACCTTAAATCTTTTTGATTGAATTTTTTTCAGTTTAAAAAGATTTAGAAAAATATTTAAGGTTCGTAACGTTATATTCAGAAAGAATTGGGCTTGATTAATTTTTTAAGGAAAAAGGGAAAAATTAAAATCAACTTAATTTTTCAACGTACACAGCAGAGCAGAGTAGCGCTACTTTCGGAAGCCGTTACACTTCCATCGTCAGTGCTCTATTGTATGTGATTTCAACTCTTATATATAAACATTTTTCGTGAGAATTGAATACGAGAATTAAATCGCTCAAGTTAATATTAAGCTGCACTTCCGAATGTGGCTCTACTTTGTGCTGCTGTGTACATTGAAAAATTAAGTTGATGTTAATTTTTCCCTTGTTACCTTGGAATATTAATCAGTGCAATACTTTCTGAATATAACGTTACCAACCTTAGCCTAATAATCAATTAGGATTCAAGCATAACTTTGATTCAACATCATTCTTCGTGTTGTATCAATATCAAATTCACGTTGTTCCAACTTAATACAACTTTGATTGAACATGATTATTCGTGTTGTTTCAATATCAAATTCACGTTGTTTCAACTTGAAGTAACTTTGATTCAACATGATTCTACGAGCTATTTCAGAATTAAATTTACGTTGTTTGAACTTGAAATAACTTTGAGTCAACACAATTCCTTGTATTATTTCAGTATCAACTTCATTTCGATTTATTTGTACTGGAATATTAAATTAACATAAAATATAGTTATTTCAAAAGGAAACGTGTTCTTTGAAGGTTATTGTAAAATCATGTCGGACTTACACGAAACATCTATTAAGCAAAATCACTGCCGAAAAATGTTAAATTAATCTTGCTTTCGGCGATTTTAATATGCAATTTTTCTGGGTGGAATAACTCGGGAATGGAAATCTAGTAAACCTTACGTATGAAATATAAGATGTGCCCTTTTATGTAGAACACTACGAAAACACTACGAGGAAAATTTTTGTGGGACATTATACCCCCTTATTCTTTTTTGTGTGAAGTGATTTGACCCTTTCTTAAAAAAGTGACGAAAAACTCCTAAAAATGTTCTGCTGTTTTACATAAAACTGCTGAGCACATATTATACCTTAAGGCTTGCGAGATTTCCTACGCAGAGTACTAATTGCGAATGAGTACAAAAATTAACTCTTAAACACACTCTAAGTTTTGAATGATTTCTGGCGTTCAAGTTAAGTCTGGAGTTTAAGTGCCTTAAAGCCCGCTATATCGCCGCTAAAAGAGAGTTTTTTTGTTCCTATGTTAAGAAAGGGACAAACGGACCCATAAAGCGGGTAGTTGAGGCTTTAAAATTTCAAAAAAAAAATGTTTCTTGTGGTATTTTACATAAAAGTGGTGAGCACATATTATACCTTAATACGTGAAATTTTCTATTTCGGGTCACTATAACTATTTGGAATGGTGGTGGGGCGACTATAACTTACATAAAATGAATCCCAGATGTAAACTAGCAAAACGCCGATACACGTATATTTTTTTCGTGCCCTCTTCCAGATTTAGTCGTTAGAGCTATGTTATGTTATATTGCGACAACCATGATAAGGTCATATATAAGATATAAAAAAAATTTACTTTCTTTATCACTTTAAAGCACTATAATCATTGCAGATGTCGTGTTATTTTTAAATGTCTAATCAGGAGTAAATATTTAGTTAGCTTAAATTCAATTATGGATTTGACCTCGTAAAACTATTTGCACAAATAAGTTGATACAATGTATGACATTCATTTAAATATGTAATATGTATTAATTAATGAAACACTAAATATTAATTTCAAAACCTCTTTTTTAATTGGTTCGCATTACAAAAAAAAAAAATATTGTAAATATTTTAAACCAGCTCATTAAATATCTGTAAAAAACCTGCATTAGTTTTACTCTATTTCCTGTGATTAGCAATATTTCAAGTGATAATTGCAATGTCAATTACAAGACCCAAGTTAATAATAACAAATTGTATACAAAAGACTTAAATGAGAAAGTTATCTCAGTGGCAGCAGTAGAAAGATTTTAAATAATATCATAATAATATATAAAAAGAATATATATAATTTCTTGCAAGCTTATATTCCCTACTTCTGGACACTATTAATAATTTATTGATTATAAAAAAATTTTCTTCACATGAATTTGCTATTTGTTTCTTAGCGCACTTCCCAACTTGACAAAATATTTATTGGATTATAAATGCAAGAGCAAAAAGTAAGTAGTTTGATCCGTTTTATTTCACAGCAAAGAAATAAAAAGCTGTTAAACTACTTTTTTCAATTGATCAAATAATAAAAACGAACAAAAACCCCCATACATACAAGTAGATACTCGACTTGTAATTTCAAATGAAATTTATATTTCTTGAACGAGTGTTTTAGTTCAGCGTTAATTTGTAACTAGCAAGACCACTTAAAAATTGCATCTAATAAAATAAATGATTAATTACCTTCTTTCTATCGCATCACATTTCATCATTTAAATTCAAAACTAGTATAAAATGCGAAAATATTCAAAAAAATAAAAATAAAAAATAAACATCAGGAGCATGCTGGCTTAAGCGTGTCTTTTAATAGACGAAATGCCTGCCTGATAGCATGTTGGCGAAATGCTAGCAATAAAAATTTATTTAATGCAATTGTGTGAAAATTGTATAGAAATCTTGTATTTTTTATGAGGGGCGCCTAAGTTGCAAGAGTTTAATGTGAATAGCAATTCGTATTAAATAATATAGGACCAGTGCATTAAGCTCTATTCGAAAAGGAAAAAAAAACGTTAAGTCCAATAGCAATTTAAAAGGAAAGAGGAAATGCATAAAAATATGTAGCCCATAAAATCTGTACGAGTAATACAGGCGCGGATCTAGCTTGAGCTTCTGGAGGGGGGGAACTTCTAAGTAAAATATACTATTTTTCCAAACTTTTTTTAAAAACTCTATAGAAATTAACTCCTTTGGAGGGGGGATATCCCCTTCCCCCCTCCACCCACCCCTTGTAACCGCACCTGAGTAGGAATATATCCCAAGCTAGAGCTGATCTAGAAAAATTCAAGCTAGAAGAGACGAGTTCAAGGTATTGCATATCTATTTTCGTGCATAAAAAGGGAATGGAACTATGTATTGATAGAAATTTACTGGGCGGATATAGGGTCATTTGTTGAAGGGAAATAGCACTTCACCATAGACAAAATTTCTAAGCAGAAGGGACTTTAGAAAGTATTCCCTATCTTAAGAATTTTTAACTTAAACAACAATAGAAAAACTAGAATTAAAGGCAGCAAAGACGATCAAGGGTTTTGCTGGCTGTATGTCACCTTTGGTGACCTCCCGGATCGCAGAGGTGGTAAGTCTGAGGGTACTTTTTTTCAAGCAATGCCAACGTCAGTAATCCAAAGATTGACTGCTATAGTGCAATTTAATGTGGATCCTTCAAGTCGGCAGTGCTAGATAGCGATCGATAGCCCTGAATTTAGGTACACCCAGAACTCACGCTATCAATTTTCTATGAATCCTAACAATAATCCATGTTCATAAACGTAGAGCATAACTGTGATAACGATATGATTCTGACAATACTTAAATTGATTAGATCAACCGATCGTAACGAATATGAAAAGCACAACCGAATAAAATATTATGTATTTGATGTTAGTACCAATTATTGGTATTTGCAACTAAAAAAATTGTATTTCTAAGTTTGCTTTAATTTTTATCGGTTGTTGCAACTAACTAGTAGTTAACTTTATTAACATTGATACACCTAACCGATTATACAGTTCACATTACCAATTATGTATTATTGTAAAATAACTTCTTTTTCAATAAGATTGGCAACAAATTCTCTTCTCTAAATGAATCTGTTTTCTCTTTGTATATTTCCATTAAGTGAAGAAGTCACCGTTTTATTTGTTCTTAAAGCGATCAAGATTTATAGATCAATTAGTCTGTAATTGATGCACATGTTAGGGGACTTTTCGTACAAGAAAACTTATATGTGGGACAACACGTCTAGTAAAAGGGTAGGCAAGAATTTTTGGGAAAAAGTGCGATTATAAATTTAAAACCTACAAAGAAGGAATATGTTTTGGAGTAGTTTTATATATACAAGTTAGATTGAAGGGAGTGTATACATCATCGATATTCGCTGCGCTATGTAAAATTGGAACGAACCGTATAGTGTGGAAATGGACGGGAGATGCGTTCAAAGATACAACCACACTTTCCAGTCTGAAAACGATTAAGAATAAGAAGGCAATAAGGCACACTAAATGGAGGAGTTCTATGTTCACTCCGCCATACTGCATATATAATCGTTATTCGACGCGTTATAGAAATTAGAGGGAACCGTATTATTTGAGAACATACTCAAGTACAGAATCAAAATTTCAAGTCTGGAAATTGGCATGAAGAGGAAATAGTGAGGCACACCAAAAAGAGGAGCTCTATCTCTACACCATAATGTAAATATTGTTTTTCAAATACAAACGGCGAAGCGGTTTATCATGTCGGCGGGAAATAGCCTCTGGACTAACAAGCTAGCATTGCTACCAATTAGCCACAGTTTCACCCATTATATTATCGATATTTTGATATCAATTTGAGAATGGACAGAGAATATGTTTAAAGACCACAATTTCAGTCCGGAAATAAGTGCGAAAAGGAAAGTAGTGAGGCATACCAAAAAGAAGGAGTCTATCTCTACACCCTCATGCTAAATATATGATCGATATTCGACGTGGTACTTGAAATCTGACCGAACCGTATAATTTGAGAAAGGACGGGGAATATGTTCAAAGACAGAATCAATATGTCCATTCTGGAAATGAGCACGAAGATACAGATAGTACAACATCATGCATCCAATCCAAAGCAGTACACAGTTGTTTTTTTTTTCTTAAATCAAGCCTGACACGTACTTGAATCAAGTCTGAGTCTGAATCATGCTTATTTAGACTTGTTTAATCTGGAAATAGCTTGAATTAGTTTCTTTATTTTTGTTTATTGCAGGTATTGAGCACAGCCAATTTCATTCATCGTATGCTTGTAAACCAGCGCCTTAGACAACTCAGCATATAAGCAAATACAGCTAAAATTATTCTGAGAGTAGCTGAAAAATTACTGTGAGGGTAGCCAAGAGAGTACTGTTTGGTCTTGTTTTAAGTGCGATTTATGCTTATTCGTACTTAGCTTCATAAGTACGACTCGTCCTTTAAGTAAAAAGGAAAAACTTAAATTTAGTACGCGTTTTTTTTTCTTTCTGTGTTGGTTTGTGTTCTAGGGAAAGTAAAGAGCGAGTACTGAACCACTCATTTGTTTCGCAATTAATATCCGCAGGATATCCATAGCTTTTTGGTTCCTACTGAGAAGAAATAGGAGGAAGTATGTGCTAACACTTAGAAGAAAGCTGCTTAAATTCTTCCACTCTCATTTGGCGTTATAACAGACACCGTACGATCAGACGCTTGTCGGAATTTCTCAGTTTTCTTCACGGTGAGACATTAGGAAATTACTTTTTCTTTCAGAGTTGCGTCCCTAACTGGGCTGTTGCGATTTTTAAAAAGTTCTGATTGGAATTCTCAGAATTGCATAGTGTTGTGTAGAGTGTAAATGTTTTAAATGGTAACACAATGGGCTTAAAGACCTTTCAGTGTATTCACTGTAGTCTGCTCAACTAACCTGAACCCCTAAAAAATACTGTGTCCTTATATTAATTTTACTGAGTGTATATATCACATCTTTGGTCTCCAAACTATTTAGTATCTTGGAGAAATAAACAGCAAAAAAAAAGTAACACGTACATGCATACATAGATTCATGCATACATAGATATATCGTCGTCAACACTTTACGTTTCTGTAATGCATTTTATGAGCTTTTTCCGCTCGCTCCTTTCCTTCTTCAAAAACTACTGTCAGATAACAAATGTAAATGGGCGGAGTCATGCTATTTAAAAACAACAGCAAGAACTACAATAAACAATAATTTAAATACTTTAGACTGCTACTGTTGCGGTTTTCTCAAATACATTTTACGATGCGAGTATTTTTCAATATTTTATGCCGATCTGCATGTTTAACAGGCGTCTAATAAACAAGTTGATTATTAAGTACGGCCGATGGATGGACGGACGGACAGACAGGCGGTATGTTCAGGAGCTTATACTTATGTTAAGTATGTGTGTATGAAATGTTTTTGTGTGCACTAAATAAACAGCACAACATCAAGTACAGTTTAGTAGTTTGATTTATATCGAAACGTTTATTTGCACTTTTAAAATAGAATCGTAATCGAACAGTAGTGTCAGCAAATGTACGCATATGATTGGAATTTTTATTTGAATTTAATAGCAGACTTAGTGTTCATTGATATATGGGTGAGTCCATAGAAAATAATTATTCTAGAAAAAGTAAATTTCATTGAATTAATAAAATATAAGTTGGAGAAAAAAGTACAATTGAATAGCAACTGATTTCATTAATAAATTTTAAGAATATATGCAGGTGATTCATGTAATCGACTTTATTTATGGACTCTACCATATTCGTACCGTTAATTCTTGTTAATTTCATTTAAATGTTAATTGCTTTGCAATTTTATGGCTTCAAATACTAGGCGACCGACCATATGCCGTCAAATTATTTATCATTCTATTGCCTATTTCGTTTTATCTACATACATAGTAAGTAGGTATATTTTTGTTTATTTGCCATTTTTGTAATTAGTTTAATATTTTTATTTCGCAACAAATGCTAGTCGCCTTGTTTTCACTCCATGAACTCCAACAAATAACAAAATATTTAGTAGGTACCTATCCATTTATTATAATTCATTTGCTTCTCGTAGTATTATGAATAATTTTATTGTTGTACTTGTTTGAGTTTTTAAAATTATGTATTTTGCCTTTATACGCTGAAAGAGTTTAAATGTCTTCTCATCAACATGTTGATTTCATTATAAATTTGTTTTTCTTTTAAATGAATGACAATTAATTTCGTGGAATTTCTAAATTGATTAAAGTCATTTTATTTCATTTAATTTTTCTTTTTTTCTGTTCTTGAGTTGTTTGTTAGTTGTTGCAAAATAAAATTTAAACAACAACTGACTACAAAGGAAAATACTGAAATACAACTGGGGTCAGTCACAATTAGTATGAGATTCATATTATTCCATTAGACTGACACATGTGAGGAGTAAACATATGTTTACATACTCTGACAAGATTTCAGAGTTTTAAATGTATGAAAACAAGACGATATTTATATTTGCTATGTACTAGGTATAAAATATATATATAAAAGATACACTAAATAGGAAATGTATCTTTGCGTTTGGTTCTCCGAAATTTAATAAGGAACAGAGAAAATATCATATCTATATTTTGTGCTGCAGGTTATGCTCATAGTATTCAGCAGATTTCAACAAATCTTATACCATTTCAAAGATGTTTATTGACAGGTGTGCACAATCTATATTTTGATGAAATCGGTTCAGTATTTTGGAAACTACAAGCGTTTGTAGATTTTGCTTTTACAAAGATAATAACAATACAATTTTTTCTCTTCTTTAGTGTTATTGTAGGAAAGGTATAAATCTAAAAGCGAAGAAAGTTCTATAAAATGAATTAGCTTATTTTGAGATATTTTGTTTTTATATTTTACCCTTGTTTTAAATTTTTTAAGACAATTCTGTGACGTTTGGATAGTTTTAAACTTTAAAATAAGTTTCTTAAAACGATTAGAAAAGGAGGTAGTTTACATATATAGGGGTAGTGCACTAATCTTGAAGTTTGCACTAATACGTAATACTTAGTGATAGTGCAAAAGTTTTGCACTAATTACGTTGATGTTTAGTGGTGAATTCAAGACTAGCAGACTCATTAAACATTAGCAATAGTAATGCTGAAAAATTTTGCACTAAATATAAATTATTTTTGTTTAAAACAAAGCAACCTTCAGTTTATTGTTACTTTTTCTTCTTCATTAATTTAATTGCAACGTAGAAGATTTGCACTTAATTTTGGGTAAAATTTTTTAAAGGAGTGGGAGTATGTTTAAATTCAGTTTTTTTACTGCTGATTCATATTTCGCACTAATTGAATGTCATGCATTGTTTTGCACTAAATCTGCATTTTGTGATATTGACAAATGTAGCACTACCGCTAAATTTTTTTAGTGCTAGTAAAGAAAAAATAATTTTCACTACGCAATTGAAAAAAAGTTCAAAATATTTTATTTTTTTAATTTTATTTGGTGCTAGTGTTAAGCTTATTTCTTAACATTTCTACACGTGGAAATAGTAGCTTAAATATAAAATCAATCAAATGAGTTGATCAGCATGTTTTATTAGAACTATGTAATTAGCAAATTTCAGAAAATACATACATTCAAAGAATTAATCCTTTTATGCTACTGCTTTTTAAATAAATTTAAACGATTCATTTTTTAATAAATCTGACCCATTTACACATGCTACAAGCAACTAAGTATAACTTTACTTGAGCAATTACATATATTTAGCAAAATTGTGTAAAACAATTACACACTCATTTTAAACATAGAAAATAATTCTAAAGGAAAATATAAAAAACGTTCAGTTTTCGCTTCCCTTCTTGTTGTTCTCGAATAATTTCGAAATATTTGTAGAATTCTATTTAAATTTTCTTTCACAGTGTAAAAAGCATTCCATTAGAGTGTCCAATTTAATTGATACTGAGTGACTCATGTTTGTATATTAAAGAGCTCAGAGCTCTCGGGCACTTTATAATTAAAATGTTAAAGTACAAATTTTTTGAATTGTCAACTTTAATTACAGTGAAAAATGAGAAGAACAGCAGTTTTGTTTTGCAAGCATTTTTGAAAAATAATAAAATTCTAAGAAACACATGTGGAAATTAAAAAAAAATTTGATTCAGTTGTAGAAAAGAGATGCAAGAGCTGATCTCAAGGATGTTCAAATTAAGCTTTAAAATGTTTTATATTCAAGCGGGGAAAAATACCACTACACGAAAGAAAGTCTTCTCAATTTAGGCTTACAAAAACTGTAAAGCAACTGATCATTGTGCTGTCTTGTTTACTTGTCAAACTCCAAAATTTTGTATATACTTATGGGGTTTGTTTCAAAGTTAGACAAAGCAAAAGCTTTTATTGTGGAAATGCATGAACCTTATTTATAAGTTTTGCTTGAAATAATTTGCAAACAATTATAACTGTGGCTTTTATGTATATGAAAGGATTAAGTTCAATAAATGAAAAAAAAAATTATATTTAAATCTGTATTTTTTTATTGCGACCAACCATTAATATTAAAAAACGGTATTTGACCAAGACTAATCTCCAATAAAATATGCTAATCTCCAGCAATAAAAATAAAAGAGTTCTGATTCACATTTTTAAAGCGAAACGTTAAAGTCAGTCATTAATTAGCAAATGGTTGTGGTTTTTGGTGAAAACAATAAAGTTTGTATTGTAGTTTTAATTTTAATATTAAGGAAAGCAAGTCCCACAGTCTTTTAAAAAAGACCCAGCAAAAACTTTTGTAAATTTTGTAGTTGGTAGTACTTTATTAATGGGTTACAAAGTAATGAGTGATACTTATTTATATTATTACTATGCTTCATATTAAAACTACTACTTAGTTTTTAATAAAATTAGTACGTACACTCTAAAACATTACTTCAAATTTATGATCATATATTGTGTAAATTTGTGTTGAAAATTTCTCCTTGTCTAAAATTACATCGATTTTGTAGTTATTTTATTAAAGAAAAAACCTTTCAAATTAAACATATATAGTCCAAGTGGAAAAAATGTAACATAAAGCTGTGGCGAAATGGTAGATACGTCAGACTATCAGTCAGGAGGTCGCGGTTCAAACCTGCACGCAGCCAATCGCTTTTTTAGTAAAAACATTTTGTTGAAAAATAATGCGTGTGTAAGTTTAGGTCGATAATAATCTGTAAAGTGTTGCCTACTATTATCGACCTAATTTTCAACAAAAGTGTTTTAGAGTGTAGTTTTCTCATTATATGAAAATAGCTATAATTTGTTATTATGTATTAATAGAATAAGTAGACAACCACTTTTTAACTCAACATGTGTTTGATATGAAAACTAATTTCTGTTGCTTAAACTTATAAGACAACAATAGCTTAATCGGTAAAGTTCTTGTCTTAATATCAGAACGAGCACAGGTTCGTATCCCAGCTGGGGGAAAAAATAATAAAAAATAAAATTTTAAAAATATAAATAATATACAACGTGTATAAATTTCTTTTTATTTTAATTTGTTTATTTGACTACTTATTTTTTAGCTTCAAGTATGCCAAATAATAACTAGTTAATTTCTGTGACAATTTAAATACATTTGTAAGGGGTACTTCTTATTTTTTGACTTCTCAAACAAAAATAAGCAGTTATTGAGTAAAATTTTAATTAGTTACGACTTAGATCTTCATATATATATTTGTTTGCCTACCAGTAAGCAACGTTTTTGCTGGGGAGAGAGGCAAAAAACCAAAAGCCTTAACGGCAAAAAAATCTCAGCGTATTTAAGGCCAGGAATATAAAAGAATTTGTTCCTTAAAATTATTTAACAAAAAGATGCACATTTAACATTTACAGAAATGGTAAAAAAACGTTATTCTCATCCAGCGGACACAATGTGGCCGATCGCAAAAGCAATGGTAATATATCTGTATCTTCTAAGGTACTTAATCGATTAAAAAATAATGTGCACATACACATACCACAGAGGGCCAAAGCTTTCGAAAAATCGATCAATTGGCCACCATGTTGGAATACACGATAATTGCTAACCTATCCAATGTGACGCGAGCCAGATTTGTTGCACGCTACAGTTCCACGGAATAAGATTTAATTTATTTTATCACGCTAAGATGTGAAATTTGTTGTTGTATTATTTTGATGTTTGAGTAATGTAAATGCAAATAACCGACAAACTTCATTTCGTCTTCAAAAATTGCCGAGGACTGGTCTAAAACATATATACACACAGAAAATTTTTATTGGATATTATTTTAAAATTATGAGAAATAATTTGTTGTTTAGCTGTATTGGTGTTTATTTACTTTGTTTATTGCTACAATGCACTATAGTGCTCAGTTGTGTGACCTTTTGTTGTTTTGTTGATGTTTATTTTGATGCTCGTGTTGTGTAAATGTAAATAGCCGAAAAATAGGCGACAAACTTCGCATTTTCAGCTAAAATTTCCTGCTTATTTAAAATTGCCATTATTTCATATTAGTTTTAAACGTAAAATTATTAACCGAGCATTCTTAAATCTTTTTGATTTAATATTTTTCAGTGTTAAAACAACATTGTTATAAACGCTACATTTTATTTTAAATCAACATGACTATAGCTTTAATTTCAAATAAATTTTTTGTTAAATAAAAGTCATGTGGTATTTATTAAGTGTATATCTAAAGCAAAGTTTGAAGCTGATGTGGCTGCAATTTTTAGCGCATTGACTACCAAAAAAGTGGCCCGAGTTTAAACCTTGGCTGCGGCAGTCAAGTACAGCATAAATGTTCCTGATGCCTATGCTAATACACATCACGTAAGTAAAATAACTAAATAAATAGCTACATTAAATTCATGTTATATCGACTTGAACTAGCTTTGATTCAACATGATTCTGTGTGTTGTTTCAACATCAACTTCACGTTGTTTCAACTTGTTATAACTTTGATTCAATATGATTCATCATATTATTTCAATATCAAATTCATATGATTCTTCGTATTATTTCAGTACATAAAAACTTCATTTTGATTTCACTGTATTGCAATATTAAATCAACACGAAATATAGTTATTTCAAAATGAAAAATATTCTATGAAGATTATTGTAAACTCATGTTGAATTAACATGAAACATATATGAAGCAAAATCACAACCGAAAAATATTTATTTATTTTTTAAGAGAAGTAACACAATCAGGCAACTAAAGCCAACCAGTTAATTAATTAATGTGTTGCCTTCTTGGGGGAAAGAATAGTGTAGAGAGAACAGGTGGTGAAGTGAGAGAGAGATAGAAAGCTTAATTCATTTATAAATCTGCTGTTGCGTGTTTTTGTACAGAAATGTCGCAGCAGTTGTGGCGTCAAGTAGAGGCATATATTTATGTTTAAGCCGTGTAGCCATTTTATTATTTCTTTTACTTCGCCGACGGTTCTGGTGCAATAGCGACAAAGGAGGGTGCTGTGAAGTGCATTAGGATATGTTAGTATTAATTAATGCCGGTACTGCTAAAGTGATCAGTGCTAAGCCTCCATCACAGTCCAACAACAACCAACACAATAGCACATCAGAAAAATGTATGATGTTGTTAACTTGCCTGAAACTAGTCGTGAACTCAAAACCTCAGGGTTTGTAGTCAAACGCGCTAAATATTCAACCAACATCATTCTCAATTAATTAACCTCGTTTTCGATAATTTTAATATGAAATTTTTCTGTGTGTAGGGTTTTTTGTGAATGCTTATTTCTGTACCTTTATTTGAACACATAAATTCTTAAGCTATGTCCATTTGGAGTTTTAACAAATAAGTTATGAGTTTAGTCGAACTGTATGGTTTTCAAGCTGGTAATGATAGAAATGAAAAGGCTTAATTGAACATGTGAGTAGAGAAAAAAGCCACAATGTGTCCTCAGCTGGAAATTGATGAGAAGACTGTGGCGGCTTCGGAACAACCTAATTTTTCTTTGTCTGCTCAATTATTACATACTTTAGAATTTCTTTATAAATAATACAATTTAAAAGAGAGATTAAATTGAAACGAACTTAATGCAAATCAATGGTATAACTTTGTATAAAATTAATTTACTTTAAAAATTATTCTTGATAGTTCATGACTGAAAAATACATATGTAAAACACTCCTATTTTTACCAGTCATGAGAAGAGTATAAGTTTTATCATTGTTTGAACTTTTATTAGAACGAAATAGTTGACAACAGATTTTAATTTTTTATTAATATGATTATTTCGAACGTATTTGCTTTGTGAATCTAAATTGATTATTAGGCTAAGGTTCGGAACGTTATATTCAGAAAGAATTGGGTATGATTAATATTCCAAGGAACAAGGGAAAAATTAACATCAACTTAATTTTTCAACGTACACAGCAGAACAGAGTTGCTGCGTACGTTGAAAAATTAAGTTGATGTTAATTTTTCCCTTGTTCCTTGGAATATTAATCATACCCAATTCTTTCTGAATATAACGTTCCGAACCTTAGCCTAATAATCAATTTAGATTCAGATTTTAATTTTTTCAGTGAATTTGTATTTGTTATTTAGTTACATGGATTCTTTATTTAGAATATTACACAAAAACTTAATTTGATCCTTTAATTATCTCTTAAATAAATAAAAACATTTAACTATAACGGTCTTTCTTGTCCAAGCTAAAAATAGCATAAAAACAAAAACATAAAAGTCATATCAATCATATTTAGCGACATTTAAGACACACTAAAAATGAAACTAAGAAAAAAAGGTAACAACAAAATTCTTATAAAAGTCGCTGGTGTTTAAAAAGATTATCATTAAAATTATAAAACAAAACTTCATTGAAAACATTAACGACCATGTTGCAGCGTTTCAATTCAATAAACGTAATTCGGTCAGTTGAGTTTGTCAAGCCTTTTTATTTTGTTTTTTAATCTTGCTGTTTAAGACCGTGGTTCCCAAAATGGTGTAAAAATATAACTGGTAGAGTAAAAAATATTTACTAAAAATATTTTTTTTAGTTTCCAGTCCTAAATTATATAGCTTAGATACAACCGAGCCACCCATCCAATGGCGCAAGAAATACACATGAATAGTAACGAATAAGTGCTACACTTTTCGAAATCACCGTATGTAGGAAGGTACTGCCGTGTAGGTTGTGAAATTAATAAACGTTAGTTTTTGACTTGATAATTGAATTTTTGTCCGTGAATTTTTGTCTGTGGTTAAAAATGTTAAGAACTTTAGCCTAACAATCACTTTGAATTAAAAACCAAATTTAGTTCGTAAAATAATAATATTAAATAAAAAAATAGGTTAAATCAACTAAAACCCGACTCTCAAAAATTGCGCGCTTAAGAGTACAAAACAAGGAAGTAAAAGTGGCCGTATGCCCCTTCATCCTAAGCATTGTTTTTACTACAATACATTTTATGCTACGTGACACTTAGGACGAAGGACCATACGACCACTGATACTTCCTTGTTTTGTAGTCGGGTTTAGCTTTCTAAACATTTTTTAAATGGAACTGTTTTGGGGTCATATATCAACATGTGTACATCTGGTCAAAGACGTTAAGTTGTCCCATGGCCGCCATTTTCAAATTGTTATTTATCTTTAAAATAATAAATAAATAAGATCCATCGCGATTTGTTTTCATAATATCCAACTTTGGGTTCCTGATATTACAAAGGTCCACGGCCGCCATTTTGAATTTGCTATATAGCACGATAGGTTTAGATAATTTTCAATTTTCGGTCTCTGACATTATACTGTGCCATGGCCGGCATTTTCAATTTGTTATAAGTCGTTAGAGTCTTATTGTTATGCTCTTTAATAGGATATCCATTGCTATAAACAGAAAAAACTAAATTTCATTTTCTGCAAAGGAATTCAATGAAATAGTATATATAAAAAAAACGTGTTTTTTCAGTGAACAAATTGTATAAATCTATAAAACAATTTGTCTAAAAATATTTACAAATTGTAAACAAAACAATTTACTAAATCAAAAAAAAAAAAGATTTTGTAGATTTTCTGAAAAATAACAAACAATATTTTTGAATTTATAAAACAATTAGTCTAAAAATACTAACAAATACTGAACAAATAGTTTTTTTTTAATATATCAATCGAAATTTTTGTCTGGGTCTTCATCATCATCATGCATTAACCATTTATGAAATTTCACTTTGTTAAATGTGTTCAAGTCTGAATGCTTATCTAAAAACTCTAAAAGAATGAATGAGAATTAACGCAACGACATTAATGAATTGATTCACTCAAAAATCTTCAGTAAACAAACTTAATACAATCGCATTCTTTTTGCTTTCATTGTTGTTGTTGTTATTTGTGTGTATGTTGTCATCGGGGTTGTTTTTTACAGCACAGTTTTCTTGTTGTTTTTGGTGTTTTCGTTCTAAATAAAAGTCAAACAAACAATTCATAGATTATGGACAGAACATTTACTGAAAATTAAATTTATTTTTAGACAAACTTTTGTTTGACAATTTTTTGGTGATATATTTTTCTGTGTAGGTTTTAATTTTGGTCCCTGACGTTATGCCATTTTGAATTTAAGAGAGAAAATTTTGCCTATAACCATCTCAGCACAATAACGAATCGATTGACAACTCACTCATCAAAATCGGATAAGTAGCTTAGGCGTTAGGGTGGAACATGCTTAAAAACATTTTTTATTAACTGCTTAACATATAACCCGTCTTTTAGACGTTGGCGTAGTCGCGTAAAAAGATAATAAACATTTCAAACAAAAATTTTTTTGAAATTTTTTGTTGATAATTTTTTTTGTGTGATAGCGCCGATTTTACAGTTTCTTGATTAGTCAAGTCACCACGAATAGACAAGAATAGTTGCAATGACACAACTTTTATTAATTCAATAAAGCGTGAAGTTGATGGGGTTTTGATGTAACTTTTCGTCACATAAATGTCAAAATATATTGGATCCATGAAGAAAATTCACCCACTGTGTATGTGAATTTTACTTGTAATTAACAAGAAATGAATGTCCTGTCCTATTAGCTCGTCTACACAATACCCAAAAACATTTCCAATGGTCTAAGTACAAGAACAAGTTTGGGTACCTCTGATTTAAACGATGCAAGTAGCACCATTCATTATATATTTTTTTTAAGACAAAATTATGATCATATATACACAGTCTATCTCTATAGAGACATTAGCAAATATTGAGATACAAAATATAAATATTTTATCCAAAAATGTTTACAGAATAGTGCACAACCATAAAGTTTGCAATAATAAAATAAAATATTCGTAGTAGCAGAAGCAGTGAAAAAGAAACAAAAAAATCCCCACAAGTGGCAATAACATGAATTTTTCATTAGTCAAATTAAACGGTTGTTATTTTTATTATGGTGCTGCTTAATAAAGTTACAGACAATAAATATGTATATACGTCATATGTATAAGGAAAAGTCCACAAGAATTGGTATTGTTTTTAGTGGAGAGTATAATAAATGATATATTGTGTTTTTGTTTTTTGCGGCAAATAACTTTAAACTTGCAAGACCATTTTCAGTGATAAGTGATTTGACAGTTTTTTGTTACTTTTGATTTCGTTTTTAATTACAAAAGTTTTATTTACATACATCTAAAAATATTCGGGCCATTTTAGGGGATTTTCACATATTACATTATACTATTTTCGGAATTTCTCCTCCCCCCCTCCTCCGTAACGCTTTTGACAAAATTGTCAGTGTAAATTATCTAATCCATAACAAATCCTTTGTTTTTGATCAAATAAGTAGTTACGAAATTAGTTAAGGCCAATTTTAATTTCAATAAAAACAGTTAATCAAAAATTAACATGACTTTCAATTAATTTCGTAGTTGAATCAATTACTCATGTGTGCAAAAATGAAATTTTTTTTTTAATTTGTATGTAATTGAAAATCAGAATCAGTAACTGGATTTTCGCCGTCGGTTGAACTTTAACAACATAACTAATTTTTTCGTCGGCTTTGCTTAAGGTATTCGATCAGGTTGGTCCCTTTTTTCATCATACATTTCACGTGTTAACAAGGCTATTATTAACATCAAAAAGGCAACGTTTGCGAAGCAATCGAAAAAAACTTTCAAGTGAAAAAGTTTGAATAAAAAATGCCTACTCAATTTATTTAGATCACACTCTTATAAATATATGTAAGTATATGTACATGAAAACAATCACATAAGAAACCACTTAAGGCATTAATAATATAAAAAAAATTAACTGACAGTAAATCAATCAAAATTGATTCGAAATAAAGTGGTCAAAAATAACACGTCAATAAAAGAGCATTTTTATTTTTTGGTAAAATGTAGTCGCTCGCTGGCACTTGTTTTAAGCTAAAACTTAATGTGATTCTTTTAATTTTATTAGCGACAAATCATGAATTATTTATAATTCAACATGACAGAGTTTGAAGTAATTCAAGCAATTTATTTCAATAAGAAAAAATACAATATTTATTTTGCCCTAAAGCTTAAAAATATATTTTATAAAAATTAATTACAATGTTGTTTTTTATGTTTTTTTCTTCACAGGTCAGTACATTTTTTAATAGAACTAAAAAAATAAAGAAGCCGACCATAAATAAACATTTCAGTGGTGGTAAGTTTTAAAGGCAAATTAAAAAATAAATAAATAATTAAGTTATGAGTTTAGTCGAACTGTATGGGTTTATATCCAAAGAACTTTTAATTATTTTGGCTTAAGTACGGTTTTAATTTAATTTTTCAATTAAATTATATTTTTATTTAGAGATAAATGTGAAGCATGTAGACAAAGAAAATTTTTAATGCGCGGAGGGTTGAACTGATGTTTCGGTAGCTCCCGCTAATCTTATCAGAGTTCTTTACCACTTAGACCACTCGACCAAAGTCGGGTGTTTGCAGTCAAGAGCTGAATATCATCTACTTTTAATCAATTCATACTGTCACTCTTAGAGCTTTATTTCATTTGATAGTTATTGATATTCAGTTTTTCTTTGTCTTGTATTAAGCTTCTTTTTATTATTTCTCTATTCTAGTATGAATTATCATTGATCTACATGCTTCATATTTATCTCTAAATAAAAATATAATTTAATTGAAAAATTAAATTAAAACCGAACTTAAGCCAAAATAATTCAAATTTCTTTGGATATAAATAAATAATAATAGTTTGTCACACGTTTAAAATTAAAATTTAATTAAAGATTTTTTTAAGTGTATGGAAGTTGCTATGTGTGGTGTTATAAGTGGGGTATAGCGAAAGAAACAGATCACTACTATTCAGGGTTTATTTTTTATATTTCTACTTACCAGCAGTTTCTTTCTAAGACAAAAATACTCTATGTCACAACGTACACAGACGAAGCTAAAATACGATTTCAAATACTAAACTGCAGATTCAATTAATAGTGTTAGTTCAAGTCAACCTACTACGTAAATTTGTATATTCAATCACTAAAATTGTAATTTTCAAGTACTCAAAATTCTTAAAACTTGTAAGAAAGAATTCTTTTGAACACATGTATAATTGATTCAATTACGACATTAATTGAAACCAATTTTTAATTTTTGATAAACTGTTTTATTGGAATATTTTGATGAATTTGTAGTTTCTGTTAGGAATTACTCATATTAAAAGCACTTATTGAGGCTTATTGGTCTACACAAGCAAATGGAAACAAGATTCAATTAAAAAATTAATTAGTTTTAAGCCAATCACGAAAGTTGTTGATTTGTTTAATTAACAACAAATTTTTATTAAAAAGAAAAAACTTCTTTTTTGGAACATCATCGGATGCTCAGAAAAATTACACAGGCTTACTTACAGTGAAACTCCGTCTGGAATAAAACTAAAATTTTTCTAATCAGTTTGATGCGCTAAAAAATACTGTGTCCTCAGTTTTTTCCCATTATTTACAGATTTTTTTAAGGCATATCTATATTTCTACTGGGTACACCAGAATATTTAACCTGAACTCGAGAACTCCGTTTCCGACCAACAAAACAATAACAGATGCATGACAGAACTACCTTCAAACTATTTCAATATAATTACATAAGCAAAGCAGTGATTTATTTATTCACAAATTAGTATAAAAAAATAGAGATTTTTTAATGAAAAAAAATGTTTGTAGAACATTTTAGCTCACTAAATCACCGCTGAAGGTGAGTTTTCTGCACCTTTTTAAGGTTCCGTACACCAAAAGTTTAAAGGAACCCTATTGTTTTCGCTACGCTGTCCGTCTATCTGTCTGTCTGTCTCTTCGTCTATCTGTCACATGCTGTTTCTCGGGAACCGTAAGAGCTACGGTCTGAAATTGTCACAGAATATGTAAAACTTTGGCCGCTACAACAACAAATATATGCCAGTTAAAAATTAAAGGGTGCTCTAAAGCGAGTAACGAAAAATTTTGAAATACTAATGCAATATACAGACACTTATATATAAACACTTTAAATTTTCAAAGTTAGTGTTAATTGGTGTAGTCTATTTTATAGACTACTAACTAACTACTAACTACAACTAACACCGATATTTAAAACAATAAAATTAAAGGGTGCTCTATCAATTAATGTAATTTTAACTATGTAATTTAGACAATTTGCTGTATCTTGGAAATCGTACGAAGTAAAAATGTTCACATTTTAAAAAACACTAGAACTAAAAAATTCCAAAATTAAAAAAATTTTAAAACGAAAAATCGCCAAAATGAAAAAAGCGCTTAAAGAAAAAAGCACCAAAATCAAAATATCTTTAAAACACTAAAAAATGAAAAAAATCGTCAAAACGAAACAAAAACCACTAAAACCTAAGCAAATCGCTAAAAAAATATCGTCCAAAAACGAAAAATATTTCGTCAAAAACGAAAAAAATTAGCAAAAATGGAAAAAAATCACCAAAACGAAAATGCGCAAAAACAACACAAAAGGACAAAAACTAAAAAAAAAATCGGCAAAAACCGAAAAAATCGCCAAAACGAAAAAAACTGTCCAAACCAAAAAAAAAAAATCGCTAAGACTAAAAAAGTCACGAAAAACCGAAAAAAGCGCCAAAACTGCCTAAAAGCGCCAAAACAAAAATAAATCGCTAAAACTAAATACATCGTCAAAAACCGAAAAAACGTTAAAACAAAAAATACGCCAAAACGGGAAAATCACCAAAACTAAAAAAATCGTCAAGAAAAAAATTGCAAAAAACCAAAAATTGCAACAAAAAAAAACACCAAAGTGAAAAAAGCGCCAAAACCAAAAAAAAATCGCTACATAACAATATTTTTTTTCTCGAAGGTTTTCTTAACCACGTTTACGAGTCTATGTGTTTGTTCAATTGTGCTATATTGTCTCCTAAAACCGAATTTGTGGTCTGGCATGCATTCAGTACCATTCAGTATGGGTGTTAGATTACTCATAAGTAGCTTTTCAAGTAGTTTTGACATGTTAGACAATAGGCTTATAGGCATATAGGACTCCACCTTCATATGATCTTTGCCTGGCTTAGGTATCATGGTAATCAGCGAAACCTTCCATTCTGCGGGATAACATTTGAGGCGCAAAATACCGTTGAAAATGAATAGAATTATCCTTTTTGCAGTATAGGGTAGCTCTAAGAGCATTTTATTGCTTATTTTATCAGCGCCTGGAAGTTTTTTCGAATTCAAGCCAGCAATACAGTGTTCAATCTAATGAATATTGAAGCTCAAGGTGACACCTGGTATAACGAAGACTGGTGGCAGCTCAACTATAGTATCAGACGTATTTGGAGTAAATACTTTCTGCAAGTGGTTTACAAACAGAGTACCTTTTTCAGCGTCAGTTCTTGCCCAGTCCCCTACCCCCCCTCTCCCATAATATGAATGTCAGACGCCGCTACACGTATATATATTTCTTTTTGGTGCTCTCTGTAAATATTTTTAAAACACATTTTATTTTATTTTATTTTTTTGCAAATACCAGCACCTGCATTCATTTGTACATCCATTCTCATAAACATAAAATATCAATTAACCTTAAATACAGAAATGAATATTTATAAGTAAAAAAATATATATACTACGCTTTTTAAACCAAAAAACCTTCATTCACAATTCAAACAAGCACACAAAATACCAAAATACTTTTAAAATAAACCCTAAGAACGAACTGCGCTAATGTTAAAGAAAAAATTACACGCAAAATGGAAATCATTTCATTTCTGTAGCCATTTCACTAGTGTGAGTAAAAAAAAGGGTTTAAAATAATTTCATTTCTTGATTACGAATACAGAAGCTGGCATACTTGCGCGTGCATGTAATTTAAGGACTTCATCATGCAATTTTGCATAAACGAAAGTTTTGTGCAAAATTTGAATGGAAAATTATTTATAAACAAACATTAAGAAAGAAGTGGAAGAAAAGAAAGAAATGTTAAACAAACAAATTCTTGTTGCATGTTTAAAGTTTAATTTTTTATTTTACTTTTTATATATTTTTTGTAAGGACATTTTGAAATAAAAAACACCGAAATCATTATTTAATTACGTTCAGTTAAGCAAAATCCTTGGCGGTTATGAATCGCGAAAGTATTTTTCTTAATCGTTTGGTAAATACAATCGATAAGGTTGAAAAATAAAAATTATTTTTTATTTTTAATTCTAAGGACTTAAAAATAATTACATGAGTTTTGCGAGCTAAATGGATAAGTTTACGTTTTTGAGAAATTTTTTCATTGAAGAAAAAAAATCAATTAAATGAAGTATTAATGAATGGGTGTTTAATGCGTAAATCATCATTATGGGACTTTAATTTCTTTATTATAAGATATGGGGAACTACAATTAATTAGAAAAAGTCAACAAACTATTAAAAACAATACCACAGAAGAGTTGTTTAATCTTTGGAGCCCTATTTCATTTTATTCCTTGCAGAGTTCTGCTCAATAAAGCAAGTCGTTTAAATTTAAGAGGAATAAACTTAAATATTTATTTTCTTCCAATTATATTTAGTAAATTCATAGGACATCAGGGCAAGATTCAGGGCAAAGTATAAATTGCGCGCATCTGTCAATAAATATCTTTAAAATTGTTTAAGTTTTGTAAAGTCGGCTGTACGAGTATAATGTGAGTAAAAGCTGCAGCACAAAAACGGTATCGTCTTGAAAAAAAGTTTAATTGCAAACAGCCATTTAATAGACTTTAATAATTGAAAAATCTAATTAAATTTCTGTTCGTAGAAGTTTTTCAATTTGTTGACTTATTTCTTAAAATAAATACTTTGAATAAAAATTTGTAGAATATCTATTTAAACATTTAATTAATTCAGTTTGTCCACAAAAACATTATAAAATTATAAACTGTTTTTCTTTCACAAAAGTCTTTTAATGTTTGTATAACTTAATTTACTTTTATAGTTGATTTCTTAAGTCACTTTTAAATTATACATAATAAATAAACAGATTTATAAAACCATTTAAATAATTTTTTTTGTGTTAACGTACATGTATCCTTCCTGCCCCCAAAAGTATGCACCAGACAAATACACAGCGTGAGAGAGGAAGGAAGGGGTGAAAAGAGTTTTGTATATGACACATAAATATAATTAAATTTATTGTTGATCTCCTGCTACTTAACAAATACTGAATTTTCGTTTGTATATCAATAATATAAACTTGCAACATAAACACATGCACATTTGTATGTACTTATTTATGTATATATACATATATATATATACATTCACATGTACATATGTATATACCCCACAGTTCTGGTGGAGTAAAGTTTTTTTTTTAATAAACTTGTTAACAATCAGCAGTTACTTTAATAAAGTTCTCTTTTCAGTAGGAATTCAATCGCAATTTACTTGATTACCAAAGACTTGTACAAAATTGACAATTGACTTTCATTCGGCTTCCAGGAAAATTACATAATCTTCTCTTTTACAATGCTTTTTGGTGTTCGTTAAAAAAATAATTGAGCAATTCACAACCTGTTATATGTGTTGTAGATCGTATAATTGTTGTTGGTAATTTCCAAATAAACATTTGCTTAGAAACATGTTTATGTGCAAATTACCAACGATATTTTTACGATCTACAACACTTACAACAGGTTGTGAATTGAGCAAATATATATTTCATTATATGATATAAATTCAACTTTTATGTTCCAAACGCGTCTATAATGTTATTTCGCAGCACATTATAATTATTTCTTAAGTTTTCCTACTGCTTCTTTTTTTATTTTATCTTCCTCTTTTTCTTTTATTTTCTGCGATGTGCAAGGTTAGCTGAGCAGAGATGCCATCTTTTAAATTTTAGCATGGCAATTTTGAGAAGTTTAAACTTCCACTTAAAAGCAGCAAACAGAATTCGCACTCAATTAAAATTATTTTAAGATTAACACCCTGATTCACAAAGACGAACATAAGCTTCTTCATGAAAATTTGCATGGAAAACACTGAGTTTTTTAGTATTTTTCATACAAACTTTGTCAGAAAAAATTTTCGTCTTTATGAATCAGGTCCTAATTGATTATAGTTTCAAACTAAGATAAGGTCTTTCTTAAAAACTGACTCTAAAAGTTAACTGAGGTTTTTATAGGGCACATACACTCACCCATACACAAACACATCCAATAAGGACATCATCATAAAAAACAGATTCTTAAATTTCATACGAGAATTAAATCACTTGAGCGAATTGCTGTGGTAAAAAATTAAATATTAGTTCCCGTATGCAATTTTCACGAAATGTTTGTTCAACAGAGCCACCTCACACGTATTGATAAACAAAATACACAAGGACACAGATGATGGAAGTGTAGCGGCTTACGAAAACGGCGTTGTAATGTTCTGCTATGTGCGTTGAAAAATTAATTTGATGTTAATTTTTTTCTTGTTCTTAGCAATATTAATTATGCCTGATGATGGTAGTGTAGCGGCTTACGAAAACCGCGTTGTAATGTTCTGCTATGTGCGTTGAAAAATTAATTTTATGTTAATTTTTCCCTGCCAGCTGTTGCCGGTGACTGAGCCGACTAATTTTCCACGCGGCTGCTAGTGGAAAAACGTTAGTTGGCTGCCAGCCAGCTAAAGTATACAAACAAAATTTTCTCACTTGCATACTTTTAAATGTCTCGATTTTTTATTTTTACTTGTTACACAGCTAAAAAACATAATCAAATGTGAAGTTATAAAACTGTGAACAATTTTAGGACATGCTTTACTGGATATTACAGACATTCATTTATATCAATGGCGGCGGATTGTGAATATTACCACCGGCGCGACGAAAAAGTTTCGGCCGTTCGGCTCAGGTTTTTACTGTGTAGTTATGACAAAATAATAAACACAGCACAAAAAGTCTTATTATCTTAGGACTTTTTTGTTTGAAGCACAACAACAATGTTTTTAGACTATCTTAAAACATTAGCACTTTATGACATTATGACATGATAAGACACCTTGTGAATACCCCAATTGTAAACTGATGTTATATTTATAGCTTGTATTTGAAAAAATATAAAATTAATACAAAATTGCATTAAACGTTATTTCAGAAAAAAAAACAATTGATTTGGCTTTCTGTTACAGATTGGTAAATAGAATCTAAAACTAAATAAAACCCGTCATAACGCATTTCTCGTAAAAAGAGTTGTTTGACTAAAATTGCTTTTTTTATTAAACTTTTATTAACGGATAATGACAATGTCAAAAAAATATAAGCATACAGTTTATCACCGAAAGCCATTGTGTAAGAAAGGTAACGTTCAATACACAAAACTAGTTTCCTTTTTTGGTTTAGCATTAAATAGTGGAAAATAAGAGAATCCATTGTATAAAACGAAAATAATATTCATATTACTTGCTCAAATGTTCAGTATTTTAAAATCAGTAAGTGAAAAAAAAACGTTTCGACCAATTTGAATAGAATTTTGTGCGTGCGTATATTGTTTCCAGCTGATTAATTGTCGACATCTAAGTATTTTTTATTCGTGGCAGGCCAACTTCTGTGTGCTCTAATTTTCTTAATATATATAAATGTTACGAGTCTCTGATTTTGTGCATGCTAATTTTCGAAACCACAAAGCCGATATTTTTAGTATACAAAATTATCGATAGGCTTCGCCACTGTCAAGATATTTTTTTTATATTTTCAAAGGCTACCTTTGGAAGGACCAGAGTACTCTGCTCAATAACAATTAATAAATTGAAGTTTATTTATTTAATTATTAATTTTTAAAACCGCTGGGTTTGTACTGATATGCAATTGTCTCTGTTTTTATATGCACAGCACTGCCACACACTGTTATTATTTATTGTTTTATATGTGGAAAGCCAACAAGAACACAGTTGTCATTGAGCAGTATCAAAAGCAGATGCAATTTCAATTTTTCAAAAAAAAAAAGTTAAAATAGATACAGAAAGAGATTTCATACCACTTAAGATATTGATTTTTTTTTTGTTTTTAAATAAACGACAAAATGTAATAAAATTTATTGCGAAAAATTATTTGATTTCTTTTGAGTAATTCAACCTTTTTCATAGCTTTATGATTTTTGGAATTTTTCACGATAAAAAAATTTTTATCGAAGCTCTACTTTACTTTTTTGTGATATTGTAAATGTTCGTAATTTCCGCAGAAAACAGTTTGTTTTCTCTATTTTTTTTAAACGCTTTTAACTATTATGTGCGCGGAAAAAACACCTTATAATTCTCTGCAAGGTACCCGGGTACCTATGTGAAAGTTACGTGGAAAAAAGCACTTCCCACTTAATATGTAGTTGGGAAATATTTTTTGGATTTTAAATATATATCTGTGGCCAATGTCATATATATTTTACAACGATTTAACTTGATATTTAGTGCGAAAATGATTGTTTTCCACGTAACTTCCAAATAGGTACCAGGGTACCTTGCAGCGCAATAAAATGTGTTTTTTTTTTGTGCACATAAATATTTTCTAATTTGATTTAAATTTCTCCGTCTACTTCGTTTATATAGACTTTTATTTATTTATCCAGAGCTACTAATAACTAACAAAAAATATATGTACTTACAATGGCCGCATTTCCATATAAAACACGTACAGGTACCCGGGTACCTTGGTGCGCATTTAAGGGTGTTAAAAGTAAATTGATCTCTCACACAAAATACAAAAAAATCTTTGCTGTACGGCTGCAAAAATACTAAATATTCTGAAAGTTAGTACTTCTCAAGAAGTTTCAGATATGCAGATTTTCAATTTCAATGAAAAAATTTTGGTTGAACACGCCAAAGGTACCCGGGTACCTAGGTGCGCACATAAGGGTTAAATATAAATTTTACATGTAATTGTAATTGCTCTTCAGTCAATTATCTATAACATGTAATTGTAATTATCAATTACAATTACTTATACGTAATGTGTCATTGCAATGGTAATTAATTACAAAATATAATTTACACCCCCAAATCCTGTCTGGGATATACTTACGGGAGACCGCAATATATCAATCCACAGACGTTTTCACATGATAAATTATATTTGTTTTTTTGCAGATACACAACTTTTACTTTGCTTCATGGAACACATACATGACATATAATCCAATGTAATTTATGATAAAAAACTTTTAATCATTCTAGTGGACATATCAGAGCTGTCAAGGCTCTCTACATAAATAGTAGCCATCGTCTTAAAACAAAAAAAAAACTTAATGGTCTTAACTTAAATAAATAAAAATACATATATGCATGTACGAGTGTATACAATTTGGCACCATTTTAAATAGAATGTTCATTTTTAAACGTTTATACAAACTCGCACACACACACACACACACACACACACACCTCTTTAAACATCCTTGCACGCGTTCAATTATAGTTTTACGTATTTATAAAGTTAAGCTAAACTTTATGTTTTATAGAAGAAAAAAAATCTTTCACAAGAACGACAAAACTGTAAAGAGAAGCGAAAGAAAACTCAACTTTTAGGAAGTCTACTTAATAAGACACGTAATAGTTGTGAGTACCTTGAGTTTAAGCAGAAACTGTATTGCCAGGACTAAGTAAGAGAGTGTATGAGGATGTGTGCAAGTGCAGACAGAATAAGAAAGTAAAGTGAATTTGTTAGCAGAAATATAGAACAAGGACATATATTTTATTTTAACACACACATAAAAAGGAGAGAAAATAAACACGAATGCTTAATTATATTATATTTTATAAGGTTTTTTTATTGTTGTGTTTTTTTTTCTTATTTAAGCAACGTCTTTATTTGTGTTTTTCATTTTACTTTTTCTCAAAAAAAATCTAGGAAAATTATTTATCATTGTTTTCTTCCACAGAATAGAGTGCAACAATGTTGCTTGATTTTTTTATTTTTAGATTTTAATTTTCGTTAATAGCAGCGTTGCTTGGAAATATAATTTAATTAATATTTTCATGTGTTTGAAGTGCAATAAAAACGAAATTTTATATGTGTGAAATAAGGATAAAATATAGTGAAAGAAATAAGTGTGTTACATTGGGGAAAATTTATTGGGTAATTGATTTTAATAAAGTGAGAAGGCGAGAGAAATGTGAACTTTTTTAAAACATTGTTACTTAATATGTGAATAGTTCCTTATTTTTAGATTTAGTTCATTTTTTTTAGTTACGGAATTATTTTCTCGGAATTATAGAATTTTTGTTTGTTTGTTTTCAATAGAAATATTTTTAATTATATGTTTTATCTCTTAAGAATTTAACCATATATAAATATATTTAAATTACTATGATTAAATTACTAAAAGTACAGTTTTATTACAAATTTTTAAAATAATATAAGTTTTGTAGGTTCTACGAATATCGGTCTGACAGACCGGAAGTGAGTATACGTGTTTAATATTTTGACATGAGTATAGGAAATTTAAAGTACTCGAGTTGTGTATTGCGCTTAAAAATTGCTTATATAATCCTGATGAAAAGGGACCTTATCTTCCGGAGGCCGACATTGAGTTAGAAACTGGACAAAACTCTGAATATAATGGCGTTTTTTTACAGCGAAACTCAAAAAATTTACGAAGATATAAATTTTTGAATATTATAAAAGTAAAAATATACATTTGATTATATGACACTATTCGGGAAGAAAAAGGTAGAGGTTGGGAAAATTCCTATTTTAAGTCATTTCGAAGGTGAATATAGCGATATGTAATTCCACTTATTAGGTGGGGAACATGCATTGAAAACAAAGTTATTCATTCAGGCAATGAAACGGTTTCATTAAATGTTCTTAATTATATCAATGAAACTTTTCATTAAAACAATAAGCAATTGCATTGCATACACGAAATTCTTCATTATCTACTTGTCATAAGTTAATTATAGTTCATTGTATTCATAGTTCATTGTATTAATGAAAATCTTTACGTTGTTTGAATGAACTTTGTTTTTAGCGAATATATAGAAAATATAATTAAGTCATAAAATTTTTGCCAACTCAATGTACAAGATTTTTCAAACATAAGTAAATCAACATTTATTGATTTATAGAATGTTACCTATTTCTTATTTTATGGTCATCATAAATGCAATGAAAATATTTCTTTTGCAAAATGTAATATTCTTCATGGTATAATACACATTGTTAGCTATATATCTACCTTTTTTCTAACTATACCTCATTTACGTATTTAAAATAATGAGAAACAAGAGGAGTTGTTGGCTGAAGTGATTAACGCGTTTACTACAAATCCTGAGGTGCTGAGTTCGATACTAGTTTTAGGCAAGCCATCAACATTTATTGGTTACTGAGCAGTACAGGCAGCGATTGACTGACATATATTAATGCACATCACATTCTTCAATAATCTAATGAAGGGCTTCATTAGATGACTTTCAATGAAAAATTTCACTAAAAGAATGCAGAAATGAATTGTCTGAATGATGGATTTCCCTTCAGTGTGTCTGAGCAATGATACCAAGCATAATCTTAAATTTGAAAAAATTCTGGCTCCACTGAAAACTTTTGCTAAAACGGATCATCACATGTTATGGCATGAGAAAGTTAGAGAAGTGTTATAAGAGCCAGTTCAGGGAAAATCAATTATTTTTCAAGACAGCTTAAAGCTTTCAACACTTTTTTAAATTACTAAAATCAAGATTTTTTTAAATTACAAGGTTCTAACGATCGATTCTGGTAAAACGCACCAAAAAAATATATATGTACGTACGGTCTTGGAAGTTTAGATCTAGGAATTATTTTAAGGGTAAAGTGAGAGTAAAGTTTCCCCCTTTTCCACATAGTTATAATGATCGGCAGAGAAAATCTTGCCGCTCAAGTCGAATCTGGAGCATGGGTGTCTTTTTGAGGACCTATAGTATAATTTTATGGTGAATATTTTTGTAGAGAATTTCTGCCCGCTATATCGGCACTGAAGGGGGAAGTTTCTTCCCACTTTTTAAAGAAAGAGACATATAAAAAATTAATTTGAAAAATCAAACCCCGACTGCGTAAAAAAGTAAAAAAAATATATATCCAGTGTGCGGAACATATCGACTTTTACATTCGGGAACCATTATTGCGAAGATTAGATTTTTAATGCTGCCCGACTGTAAAAGTTGCTACCGCTCACTGGACTTGTTTTTTAGTTTTTTTACGCAGTCGGTTTTTTTATTTTTGTAATTTATTATTTATTTTCTTTTTTTAGGTTTCGTACACAGTTTGGATTTAGATTTTTTTAAGAGTTCGCTTTTTACGCAATTAATTTTTTTGGCTTTTAACCAACTTTAAACCGTTACAAATCCTAAATGGTCATTCGAAATGAAAAACGAGAAAGAAACCTAAGGACCACTTTCAAATAACTGTTGGTTGAATGATACCCATTTTAATATAGTTCGCCGATTTTTTATTTTTTGCGTATTCTCAAAATGGCCTCTGTTGGCCTCAAATACTAATTTTCACTACTGTCATGTCTTTAGAGACACTCGCACGATTAAGATAAATCGATTGACGTAAGAATCATCAAAATCGGCCTACGCGTTCGGTTTATATAGTGCCGCAAAGGAACACACATACATGCATAAGCTGATACGCGCTATACCCTTCTTTGCGTAGTAAGTCAGGTAAAAAGAGACAGTTGTTGGGTATCAACTATTGAACCGTCATATTTAATGATAAATAGTACAAGACTTATTACTTATTCATATTAATTTAAAAAAAATTAACGCACTTCATTTTTACTCCAAAAAATATTTTACAGTGTAAGAATTCATTAACTTAATAGATAACATTTTAACCATGTTTAATTTTTCTGTTATTATTGTTGTTGCCTTCAAAATACAGTTATTATTCAGTGAGCTAAAAGCGAAAAATAATCTACAAAATAAACAATAAAAAGCTTTACCGACTTTCTCTTTCGCTCTATCGTAACTCTCTTCAATTCTAAGTAAAAAGCCTGTTAAATGTACTCGTATATAAAGAATGTTTATTGGTAGTAGATGAAGTGAGTGCATTAACATCATCATTATTCCTTTTTTCACTTTAATTAATCCTTTATACTTTGTAACTGTAATGTAAACACAGTTGTACGTACTAATACGGGCATACCAGAAGCACACACAAATGCAATAGACTCAGGACAGACACTTAAATACAGGAAGACACGGACACACAACAATTATGTACAGGCAAACATAGCCCAACAGTTTTGAAGGCATAGTTCGATTCAATTCAAAATTTGTAATTATTTATGTCGGGTGATCACATAACGCCATTTTCGGCGTTTTTAACGCCCCTCTTTGAATACCTTCTTTAGATTTTTAGCAAAATTTTCGTTTAAATTCTCAGCTCCGTAACAAATCCTAAACCCTTGCCCAAATTAAGTGCGCTACCTCATATGTATGAAAAAAGCACCTTAATTGTGTCTTATCATTTGGTATCTGATGTAAGGCAAAGGATGGGCATTGTAGGGAATGCTCATATTATATTGATTTTTGTAAACTGTGAAAAGTTAATTCACCTTCATCTGAGACGTGCGCTATGTCACAGATTGTTATGGTAAAAAATTATTATTACGGAAAACAACAGCTCAAGGACAGCCGCCAGAACTACTGGGATATAACCAGACTCAAAACTTACATACATTCTCACCACTATAGACTCATCATCAGCAGCATTATGGCAACAGCAGAAGCAGCAGCACCAGCAACGTCATTAAATAGAAAGATAACTTAAGTATGTTTAAGAGCTGGATACTAATTAATTGCTCGACGTTTTATTATTCGAGATTTACACAAAATGTTTGCAGAATCATTGTTGTTTTTGGATTTTCATTTACACCCTACAATTGATAGTGATAGTTTAATTAAATTACTGCCACAATGTTATCAATTTCGAAAATTCTTGTTAAACAATTTTGCGTTTGGTTTGTTTATGACTTTTCGATTTGATTTGATTACAATCTTGTGACTTTGTAATCAAATCTAATGAAAGTTTGTGTACGAATAGTGATAATACAACATTATAATTAGAAAAGTTGAAAGCACCATGCCCATAGAATTTATATATACGCTTTCAAACATTTCTGCTTAACCGATTCTTATGAGACTTCGCAATAATATTGAATACTTAACATAATGTAGAATTAAGATAAAATAAGTGGGCGGTGCCATGCCCACTTAGCATATACGTTTTTATTCCAGTACATCTACTTATTGCTATAAATTTTTGTATATGAATTGACCAAAGGAACTATTAATTATAGAGTAACTATAAAAATAACCTTGTAGTTATTTATTAAGAACTTTTGAAGCAAACTAAATTCCAATGACGCCAGACTCATATAAAGTAAACATATTTTAAAAATTGCTCGTTAGATCTCTTTTTAAATGCAGACGTTGTCTTGCTATAGATCGCATTCAAGAATAGTAGTCTCTACAGTACAACCTGTCAGTTCCCAGAGAAGCCATCTATACCTCGAAATCAGTAATGATCTTTTTAAGTTTTGACACTTCTATTCCTTTGCTTTTCACTCCCTCAATTATGAAATAAACATATATATAACAATTTTCATTTTATCCAAAGAAATTTTTATTATTCAGTCTTAAGTTCGTTCGTTCAATATAATTTCTCAATTAAATCCTTTACATTGAGGAAGGATTTTTTCAAAGCATTTAATAATTGAAAAAGAAAAGACCGATTTCTTGACTTTTGCAAGGGTCGAACTGAACATCTCGACATATTCGGGATCAACTACGAACCCATCGTCAGAGCTCTTTATAATCTAGGCTACTACAGCCCCGACACTCAAGCAGATAAATATCTAACGTTAAGGGCATAATACACAATCAATCAGCTTGATGTCAGATTCGTGTACGTGTGCTTGACGAAAAATCAAAACCAAGTAGATTTTCCATCAAGCGTCATCGGTGTCATTAATACTAACGAAATTTCACACATACTATTACCACGCTTGTCAAGCATGTTGACTGTGTATATTGCCCTTTAAACCAATTTGTATTAAGCTTTTTTTTACTTTTTGAAGCTTTTTTTGTGGTTTAAAAATTTACCATATTTGGTTCTTGTCTTAGCCAAACATTATTTGTGGTTCTTCTTTCTCACCTAAGCTGAGGAACGTTGCTTCTCCAAGTCTTACCTCCATATTCATAGACGATTAGTAAAGTTAATGAATGCCGGTTACCCCATACAAAATACGTACATTAAACCAACATTAACTTTAATAAAGTTTTATGAATATTGGGGTTAGGGTTTACATCTGCTTACTACTCGGAAACTATCAAACATATAGTTCGGCTAAAAAATACCTAATTTAAATTATTTTCATTTTATATTAATTGTATGAATTCGGACATCGCACAATTTATGCCGTTATTGGTGGTATTGTTATTTTTTTACCTGAGCATGAAAAAATGTGTTTTACTATAAAATATAATTTCAATACAACATACAAACATACAAACATACAAACAATACAACATACAAACATAAAAAAGCTCCAATAAAAAGCTTGAACTTTTTTGCGGAAGTTTGTGCCCTAAACAAAAATCAAACAAAATATTAACTTTATTTAAAAAAAAAAAATTTTATTTGAAAAATTTATGCTAATACGGGGTTCACACAGGGCACTTTTCGTTGTGCAACTTTTAATTCAGCCGCGAGAAAGACAAAGAAAGCAACACAGTTTATCTCTGTGTTTCTCCCAGCTGAAGCAAAAGTTGCGCAACAAAAATTTCCCTGTGTGAACCCAGCCTAACTCCCGGTTCACACACTTTAACTTTTGTTGCGCAGCTTTTAATTCAGCCGCGAGAAAGATAGAGAAAGTACCACAGCTTTTCTCTGTCTTTCTCGCGGCTGAATGAAAAGCTGTGCAACAAAAGTTAAAGTGTGTGAACCGGGAGTAATAATTTTTTCTTTGTATGTTTATTAGAAATTTTAACTCATTACTTGACATCAAAAGTTTTTGCTGGTTAAGTAAATTGTTGCTGAATATTTCAATATTATAAGTAAAGTAATATTAGGTCGTATTTGCCTACATTTTCAATTTGATTTCCATCCAGATTGTACTTGTCGTTAATTCCTTTTGTTTTTTGCTCTCATTTAACAAATTAAATTGTATTTTATTTCGTTTATTCCCTTCTGTTTATAAGCCAAAGCGAAAGTATGGGCTATATAGTCATGGTGTGGTAATTGCGGAAGGTAAAAGGGACAGTTGAACATATACTGCACACAGTGGTGTAGAATAAAAATATTTGGAAAATAAATCAGTCATTTATAAACGGATAATCTGGTCAGTATAGTTTAACGTTGTTAGTTTCTTCTCCAAAATGATAGAAAATGATTAAATATACCTACGTATGGAAGAACATAAATTAAAGACCAATTAAAGCTATTTTAGTACTAGTTTTTATTTATAAGTCGATTAATTTTACACGTTTAAAAGATAAAGATCATTTACAAAATTATGTGTACTTTTTCAAAGCGTATTGAAAGAATTATTATAAGAGATAAAATTTTTTTTATTTTTCCATGTAAACCCAAGTCAAAATTCAAAAAGTGGTCATAACTTTTAATATCGTCTTATGATTGTTATAATTTTTTTGTTTTTAGCGAGTAGATGCAAAGTACTTTCAAATCCTATACTCATTTTTTATGGTATACTTTTTTCGCTAAAATCATTTCTAGAACAACCGCGAAAACATATGTAACGCTTAATACACAAAAATGTTAAAAAATCTAAATATATAATTTTATTTTAGGATCCATTGAATGAAGCGAAAACTATAATATGAAACCTAACTTCTCATATTTCATTTAGTTACATTGGTAAACAAAAAAACAAAAACACGCAAAATATACTTTTAGAATGAGAATGAATCACCCATACAATAATTTGATGTTCATGAAAAAAAAAATTTATAGAGAAAAGAGCGAATCTTCGAAAAATCGTTTAAAATCTTGTTTAGAGAGCTTATTATGATTCACAGTGTGTATTTTAATGTGTTAAAAAATCGAAAATTTTTCCACTTCATTTCCACTGTAGGCTTTCCGGGATACTTAATAACTTACAGGCAGCAACAGCCAGACACACATTAATAAACTACCATTTACAATTTATAAAGATCACAGAGAATGGTACAGAAAATTACTTTCATTACATTTAAAAAGTCATTAAAAATGTTTTCGTTTTTGCTTTTATTTTATTTTTGGATACATTAAATTCAAACCCATCACTACTTATAGCCAACGAAATGCTTTTGCTGGGAATTTTACCACTTTGTATGTTTTTATTTTATTTGTTGAATTTGGCATTCTCAGAACTACTGAAGAAATGAAGGCTTGTACGGGCAAGACACAACTAGAGCTGTATGATGATGAAATATATATATTTTGGCCATTTGAAAAATGTTTGGGCCGGTTGGGCAGAGAACAGGCTAAAGTTTATATGAAAAGAAGCCTTAATGAACACTATGATAATAATGATGTTGTGATTGTTTTCAACATTTAATTTAGTTAAACTTTTTGACTTCTTTGCTAATTTTAACAATTATTTTTAATGCTTAGCCCTTTTAATTTTTCAACATTAATTATGTATATTAATACCATTAACTGCCTAGAAATAAGAAAACAAATTGTGAATTTTTGTTATTTTATTGAATATATATTTTTTTCAATTTTTATTATCGCACTTAAGATCTGAGCTCATTAATTATAATGATATAAAATTTGTCATTAAGATGTTTTTTTTTATTTCTTACTTTTTATCTAATTAATAATAATTGTGTAAAAATATTGAGAGATTATTGCAAAGTAACAAAATTGAAGTCAACAAAATACTTGTAAAATCATTTGATATTATCTGTTATCCGGTGTGCTTCGCAATCTGCATACATCCACACAAAAATATAAAGTTGAAAATAAGGTCAAGTTTCTATTCAAAAGTTTCGGCCGTTAATAATACTGAGATTAATATGGGGACCAAACTTTTGCTTTGTGCACTGAAAGAAAATCGCTTCACAAATTGAATCAAACGATTATGTGAAATTTTACGAATACTCTGAAGGAATTTCATGAATGACAACAACAGTTTGCAGTTTTATAAAAAATTTTATGGAACAATTTTGCCAACACAATCTGACGGATATAAAAATGGGAAATGCCACGCCTATACTAGTTAAATATATCAAATCATAAATGCTATAGTAGTCAGAGTATTTATATATGGTATATGTCATTTTTAGAGCAATCTGCGAAGTGTGTAAAAAGGAAATTGCCAGTATAGGACCAAGTGAAGGAGTACTACTCCCCATACAAAGTAATTAATAATAATGTGGCATCTGGAAAGCTATAAAAGTATGAATCTTTAAATTTGGTATCAGTTAATTGAAATACAATATATAGAAATAGGTAAAAAAAAAACTGACGGTATAGGTGCGAGGGAAGGGGTACTCCCTATACAAGGTAATTAATAAATATCTGCTATATGGAAAGCTTTAACCGTTGTGTAGACGAAGTTATGTAAAAACTGGCAGCGTAGGTGGGATGGAAGGGTTACTCCCCATACAAAGTAATCAATAATACTTTCTAACTGGAAAAATATAACATAAAGAGTCTTCAAATTTGGTATGAGTTAATGTAAAGACAATATACGAAGCTATGTGAAAAAAACTGGCAGGTTAGGTATGATGGAAGGAGTACTCCCCATACAGAGTAATCAATAATTGCATGCTAACTTGAAAGATAGAACAGCAAGAGTCTTCAAGTTTGGTATAAACTAATTTGAATAAAAGATATAAAGTTGGGGAAAAAACGTGACGTTCACGTTAAGTCTATAGCTTAGATGACTTGAAAGACCCATAGCCGAATTTTATGGCGAATATTTTTGTAGAGCATTTCGTCCCACTATATCTCCACTGAAGGGTAGTTTTCGCCCTTTTTTTGAGAATAGGACAAAAATACCCATACAACGAACAGTTAGAGGGTTAAAATGTTTCAGAAATATGTTTATCGTGGTGTTTTACACAGAAGTACTGAGCACATATTTTAAAAGGCCAATACTACGATGAGTTGTAAGGTTAAAATATTCTACAAAATTATTTTTCGTGGTCTTTTATATAAAAGTAAGACTGACAAGAGTTCCTGTTTAATTTTGCATTTCAATTAGCAAAACCAAAGTACTCTTGACGTAGTGTCGTGAATCCTTAAAGGAGAACTGAATTCGGCACAACACTACTTCGATATATACAGATGCACCCAAAAACCGTGGGCATAAATAAGTTGACAATGGGGGATTTTATTAGTTAGGTGGGAACAACCTAAGAGATTTAGGCTTTTAGTAAATTGGGCGCAGGAAGGGATACCTGATTTAACTGATATTAAAAAAAAACATTAATTTCTTCAACTTGTGTACTTACATCAGTATACAACTTTATTTTATACTTAGTAAAATTCCTTGAGTGGGGATGTAGAGCGCTTGATATAAGCCGAGGGACTTCTTTCCTTTTTGAGCGTTCGTAAAAGAGTGGACGAGAATGACTCGACCATTTTAACAACTTCGCGCTCATCCCCTCGTCAAAGAATCGTTTCCAAAGTATTGGTTACTTAACGAAGTAATTCGCAATAATTTATAATTCACTTTTATTTAGGTGTGGGACTACTTAGCTAATATTTTTAAATGATTATAGCAAATAATAAAAAAAAGTATAAAATGACTTACAAAACTCATTGAAAAATAATTTAAGTCTAAACTGCTTTAAACAGTTCCTATGCCGAGTCACTATATATGTGTTGAAAAGGAGAGAGCTTTTTAACTCCCCTTAAAATTAATCCCAGATGAAAACTTTCAAAACATCGACACACTTGTATATATTTTTGGTGTGCTCTACTAGAATTAGTCATTAGAATCATATAATTTTTTCTGTAGTACAGTGTTGTTGTATTGAAGCCATGATGAAGTAAAAATTATTCGCTCAATAATAAATAAAACAAAATAATTCAGCATTCAATGATAGCATATGAATGTATGTATCCTTAAATACTCCGAATGACAAGAATTCAATAGAAACGGATTATTGAAAACAGATTTATACACAACAAGCACGCTTATGCAACGTTTAACACACATTAATTAATGATAAATTGCAAAATAAATTGACTTGTGTCACTTAATTTCAATAAAACAAAACGATTTTTACAAAATGAAAATCACTTTTGGGTAACTACACAGACACAAGAGTTTCAAAAGACCATAAATGGAGGGAGCAACAGAGAAAAAGGAAATAAAACATTTAACAATAAAAAGCAAGTAAAAACAGTAAAAACGTAGCAATGACGACGACGAAGACGACAATGTCAACTTTAATTACAACAAAGTATAATAAAGTTGTTCATTATGATAACGATTTTAATGATAATGATTTTGATGATGTTGCTGACGAGGGTGATAATTATGTCTGCATTGCAATTTTTATCGTGATAATAAGACACTTACTTACAAACAAATAAACATGCAGGCAGACATACAAATATGTAGTTACAAACAATACAAATAGGACATCCTTTAAAACTCAATACATTCATACTTAATTATAACAAGTGTGTAAAGGTTAAAGAGCCAGGATAAGAGAGCAGTTTTTAACAGAGTATGCTTTAATTGATTAAATGGCGGAAGATGTTAAGTAATGCAAATAATTGAATTGTTTATTAATTTAAAGTAGTCTTTGGTAAGCATGATTTGCACTATACAAATAAATATGTGGTCCTTCGAACAATTTTCTTCTTTGTTCCACATGAATATTTTGTGTAAAGCTGAAGTCATACATTACTTCTCGTATATAAAACGGTTCTTTCAACTCTTTTAAAATGCACCATAAGTATGTTTATGAACAATATAGATATTTTTAGCGATAAATTTAATATTCTCAAAAATTATTTTTAACTCCCGCTAAAATGAGTAACAGATGTAAACTTTCAAAACAACAATACAAGTATCTCTTTTTACGGCGTCCTGTACCAAAATCAGTCTTTGTTATTTGGAGAAAAAAATCGAATTTGTTGTACAGTGTAATTAATTACAAAGCAAATAACAATTTCTACAATTGTTTAATAAAAATTAAAAAAAAAATGATTCGTTATAAAAAGGACTGTGACATTTATTACAGAATTCTATTACATATTCATTTCATAAGATAAGTATTATTAGACAATGAGTTGTACATAGATAAAATTATTGTATGAATTAAACGTCTTTTTTGTTGCTGATATATTGCGCAATCAGATATGCGTAATTAGTGTCTTTAGTCTTTGACAGAAGCTATGCACATATTTTTACAAACATTTATTATTTTGTCTAGTGTTTTACTGTCTCATGTATAGCTGACACATACATATACATATGTATATGATTGGATACAAACACTATCAACCCTATCATCTTATGGCTGTCATTGTCATTTTTATTATTCGATATTATATTCAATATTCAGTCAAGACAATTATGAACAATACCCATCATTAACATAACGAATATTTTTAATTGTGCAGTGAATGTCGTAAGAAAAAAATATTTTGGTAAGCAAGCATAATATATTTGGTCTGCAATTAATTTTTAGCGCCCTAAGACTCAAAGACAAATTATGTTTAAGAATTTTGTCAAAGTAACGCTCAATACATTCTTTATGAATTATATACTTTTTTCTAGCACGCTCTCAAATTATATTAACAACAAATGACATAAAAAAACTTCTAAAAGTTTAACCAAAAACTTTTTAATTACATTTAAAAAAAATCCAATAAATTTAAGAACGTTACGTTCAATACATTTCGATTGGTGGAACCTTTTCCAAAATATTTTCAGTGTAAATTTAGCAATTGAAATCTTTAATGAAGCACACTGATGTTCATTATACTACAAAAAATTATTAAAACATTAATATGCCAAAAAGTCTTGTATAATCTCGTGTTCGCGTCACGAAATATATATTTGTTGTAAATACCTCATTTCCTATTTTAATGACGACTTTTTATGATATTATAAAAATTATAGAAAATACCGTTTTCTAAAAATTTTATTATTAGCGATATTTTATCGGACCGACCAACCGTATTAGAGAAAATGCTAAAAGAGTAAAAACAGCTAGACATATATGCACAAAAATTGAACTATCGCTCCAATTAAAACTAAATAAATTTGTTACGACATTACATCCATTCCTAAAATTAATATATGTTTAAAAGTGTCTGATTATATCGCCCGGTTTCAGAGCTAAGGGTTCCAAATATATTTTCAATTGAGTATATCCTTGATACTATGCAACTATTATAATATAACTGATAAGATTTCAAGAATAGTAAAGTTAAAATATCTTTAAATTTGTATATAAAGTTTTAAGAGCCTTTAACCCATTACGACCGAAATTAAACATTTTATAACAATACTTATATTTAAACAGATATATAACAATAATATATAAAAGTCAAAAATAGCATTTGGCTCACAACGGGTTAATAGAAATAATAATTATATCAATTGTACGTTAATCAAAAAGTAGATTTCATATTACGAATGATATAACTAATTTAAAAAAAGTTTTGAAACCCCTAACTCCGGAAAGGAGCAAAGAAGCCCAAATATTTGCATAATTGTTTTTAGCAAGACCTGTGATTTCATAAAATTTTTCTTATTTCGAACAGACAGAGAGGTCTAGATGTAGTGCTTTGCACTTTTAGTACTGCGGCTTAAAAACGATTCATTTTTTGAGATATGGCTACATACAAAATATGTAGCAAATTCTTTATATTTTCTACAACTTTCATATTTACAAGAATCGTATTTTTTACTTTTGACGAGATTGCATGAAATTTTTGAAATGTGTATAAACATTTCAGCTTCTCACCTGAAATATCGAGGTTAAACCCTTAGTGGGCTGGCCTAAAAGTTACCGAAGTGAGTCAATTGACAAAAACTTGGATCTTTCCTAGCCTGACCGGACATATCGTTAAAATATTTTATCCACGATTTTTTAGCTTTGCAAACTTCAAAAAAGTGGGATTTGTATATAAAAAGCGGGTAAAAATGTTTAAGCTAAAGTAACTTTTAAAAAGCGCTCTAATCCCGGAATTGTCTGGTCAGGTTAATCTTAATATATTCATTTATAATAAAACTTATAGAGCTGCTGTCTATTGTACCCAAATGGCTTTTACAATCCTTGGCTCCCAAGATCATCAATTGGTTCTAGAATCCCGATATATGGCGTTAAAGAAACAAATCTTAAAGGTTGAGTCAACTTACGTTATCTATGCTTAAATCTTGAAACAGATCAGTTTTTGGAGTTTTTTTTTTGCTCATAGCTTTTTGCTCATAGCTTTCTTAATAATGGTCCAAATGGGACAAATTAGTTGTTTTTTTTTAATTTTTATTCTTCGATTTTTTTTCAGAAAAGTTTAGAAAAAAAATTTTTAATTTTCCGAAGAAATTTAATTATTTTGGCTTGACTTCGGTTTTAATTTAATTTTTCAATTAAATTATATTTTTATTTCGAGATAAATGTGAGGCATGTAGACAAATAAAAATTTCACTGCGCGAAGGGTTGAACTGAGATGTTTCGATGGCTCCCGATATTCTCGTCAGAGTTCTTTACCGCGTAGACCACTCGACTAAAGTCGGTGGTTTGCAGTCAAGAGCTGAATACCATTTACCTTTAATCAACTCATACTGTCACCCTTAGAGCTGTATTTCATTTGATTTTTTTTAAGAGAAGTAACACAATCAGGCAATTAGTGCCTATCAGCTAATTAATTAATATGTTACCTTCTTTGGGAATCGGATAGTACAGAGAGCACACGTGGTGAAGTGGGAAAGAGATAGAAAGCATAATTCATTTACAACTCTGCTATTGCGCGTTTTTTTTGAGCAGTGTTGAAGCCCCTCTGGTGTCAAGTAGAGGCATTAATTTGTTTAAGCTATGTAGCCATTTTATTAGTTCTTTTACTTAGCCGACGGTTCTGCTACAATACCGACGAAGGAGGGTGCTCTGAAGTACATTAGGATAAGTTAGTATTAATCGCTGCCGGTACAGCCAAAGTGATCAGTGTTATGCCTTCATCAGTTTAACAGTCCAACAACAAACAATACAATAACACCCAATGCACATCACAAAAATGCATTATGGTGTTGGCTTGCCTGAAACTAGTATTGAACTCAAGACCTCAAGGTTTGTAGTCAAACGCGCAAACTATTCAGCCAAAAACACCCTCAATAACAATACAATTGTATGTATGAATTTCTGTGTTTGTGAACCGAAGATAAATGGGATATATGCCAAATGTGCTTATATCGCTTATTGGACTATAACGTTAATATTTTTTATGAACTTTTGTAATGGAAGCAATAAATACAGATAAAATGGACTATATCGATAATGTGACTATAAACGGTAGTGACTATAAACAAAAAGTACTATAATTGTAAATAAGTACCAAATGAACCCTTAAATACATTTCAAGTTTGGACTGATTTCTGGTGTTCTAGTGGCGTTTGGAGCTTGAGTGTCTTTAAGAACCTATAGTAGAATTATATATAGCAAATATTTTTGTTGGCTTACAAGATACAAGATTTGTTATGCTTTATAGAAAAAATGTTTTTTTTAATTTAGAAAAATCTAAAAAAAACAGTATTTATGCAAGGCCAATTACCGGACTGGCCTTAAAAGTTGTTGTGTGGATAGAAGTTAAAAATTTAAAATTTTCGAAAACATCGAAGGATATCTGATTTGAAAGTATAACCCCAATAATCAAAAAATATTTCAAAAGTTTGTTACTATTTTTAACCGACTTTAAAAAAGAAAGAGTGTATCAATTCGTATGTATGTTTTTTTTAATTTTTTTATGTTTGTACACGCATAACTGTAATTTTTTCAAAATAATTTTTTTGTTTGAAAGGGCTTGTTTGCAGATTAATCCCATAAATTTTTTTTCGAAAATCGGGGGGATCGATTTTCAAAACTATTTTTTTGTTCGAAAGGCTTTGCTTGCAGTTTTGTCCCATAACTTTTTTTAGAAAATCGGTCGGGCATTTCTCACACAAATATTGATTATCGCATAACGCCTCCAGTAATGAGCCGATTTTTAAAATTATTCTTTTGTTTTAAAAGGTTTGCTTGCAGTTTGGTCCCATAATTTGTTTTTGAAAATCGGTGGGGCGATTTGCCGCTCCCCCAAAAGCATTGATTTTCGCACAACTCTGTCATTTATGGATCATTTTTGAAATTTTTTATATTAAATGGCGTACAAGATTTGGCTCTTTGTATTAAAGTTGTTTTTTTTTATTTATTTTAATTATTTATTTTAATTTTTTATGCAAAAAATATCGAAAAACAAAACATTAAAAAAATTGTCCAATTTTTTTTAAGCGGCTGCTAGACAGATCAATATTTAACTTCAATATATGCGTTTCTATGCGTTTGTTATGAAAATAGAAAGCACTTTGATATTCTTCAATATTTGCCCCCGTATATATGTGTAACAATTTTGATCTGTCTAGCAGCTGCTTTAAGAAATTTATGAGGAAAAAAATATCACAAAATTAGACCAATAAAAAATTTTAAACTGTTAGATTTTGTGTGGAGTACCCCATACATAAGTTATTTGTTGTGTTCTTTATTGAGTTTAACCTACTGTCTTCATAATTAGTAGTTCTAATTTCTTCTTTGGGAATTTTTATACGATTATAACCATAGAGATGGAAATATTATTAAACATAATGATTAAAGGTCTACTGATGAATTAGTATTAGCACCAACAACATGCAGCGATAACCTCATTGAAACTACTTAGGCAAATATTATTGAATTTATTAGAAAGAGTGAAATTTCAGATAAATGATTTTTTTACAAATTTGAAAAATTCGTTTGGACTACTTTTCGATTTTGTCTACGAAACTTGTAGATTTTATTTAAACTTTATACAGTAGATATCTATAGTCGCACTAAAGATTATGACAATAAGTTTCAGGTTCGAAGGACCATATCTTGCATGTAATATGAACAATCGGAAAAATTAGACAAACAGCCCAGTAAAAAATTTTCATGTTTTTTGAAGCACTAAAGAAATAAAGCGCTTCATAATTCGCTTTAAAATATAAGCTTGTTCAGAAGCTGATTTCATAGCGTCACAACAATGCAAGTTTTGAAGCGAGAAAAGTATTTGCTTTTTACTTATACAAAAGCTTCGTACACAAGCTATACAAAAAAGCTGATTTTATAGTGCTGATCCATAGCAGATTTTTAAGCGAGAATGAAGAGTAAGTTTATATGAGTTTCTTGGTGCCGTTTTGCAACAGTGTTTTTGGTTGAGTGATTGGTAAGTTGGACTTCAAACCTGAAAGTTCTTAGTTCGATACTAGTTGAAGTTAAAATTGCAAACATTGAGTAAAAATATGAAATTAATAAAAATAAATAAAGTAACGAAATGAGAAAAATTCAAAATGGCGTTAACGACGCCATTTTTAGTTCTAGTGCTGAAAATGTTGATGATTTTCAGCGCTTCAAAAGCGCTTTTGTGAGCAAAAATGTAGTACTCCAATCCGGGAACTCGCCATACAAAAATCAGTAGCGATATCAGCAGGTCTGTCAGCGCTACTTTTATTCCATAATAGTAGAAACCTAGTTTACTGGAAGCAAGTTTTTTACTGGGAGGCTTGTGAATACTTTCAGTAATTTTGTCTGTATTTCTTAATATTTAAGTCTCATTTCATAAGTTGTATATTCAATATCACAATTATGATTAAGGCATAGAGAAACCCACACGTTCTGAAACAAGTCTGTTGCCAACTTCATATGAAAGAAGAAGTATTACAAAAACTTCTTTAGGAAGATAATATGCCACAACATAAAATGTGTAAAGGAAATATAAGTGGCACGTACAACAACTAACCATGCCGCAGAATACTTTAAGCGTGAGTAAAAAATAAAAGAAGAAAAAAACACAATAAATATAGAAACATTTATTAGACCGTCCTCTGACTGACTGACTGCCTGTTTCCCACTTAAGTTGAATGGCTGCTTGGTTGGCTTGGGTTGGCTGGCTGGTGCTCATTAATGATGAGTGTTTTTGAGATGATTTCCGTTTATATTCATAAAAATGCATGATAATTAAATACAGTTGAAAGACATTTATAGAGTTTATAATAATAAAATAAAAATAATCACATCCTTCTTTTGCTGCTGTTGCTGCTGCTGTTAACTGAATCTGTTTTGTTGACTGGTTGGTTGGCTGGCAACTTTTTGTCTCTATTCCCTTTCCTATACACTTCGCAAGGGAGATAGATGTTGTATTAATGGTAGTATGTAATAATAAATGCTTCACAAAAATTATCTGATTTAAGAGTTAAATCAATAAACTGTAAAGCAAGAAAAAATAAAAATCATTTAACTGTAAAATATTTTCGTTTAAAGGAAATTAATCGTTTCTTATGTAATTGGTGAACTTGTTGGTTTGGTTGAGTTTGTATGGTTAAAAAAATACGCATTTACTTGTTTATTGATGTCTACTTTCGTTTGGAACTTTTATTTAAGTGGGATTAGCGAAATAAATGAAATAAAAACTGAACAAATTTATAATTAAGTAAAAGAAATTTTAAGGATTAGCATTAAGAAGCAATTATAAGGAATGTTCGTTATTTTGCGACTTTATTTTTTTAATTGTTTTGTCCTTTCTTAATCCTTTGTAGCAAGAAACATTTACCTTATTGTTTAGCTCCATTCTGTTTTTAACCATTTGAAAAATCTTGTCCTTAAAATATATCCTTTAATTTGCTGTATAGTTTAGTGCTCCGAAATTTTGAATTGGTTTTGAAACAATAGGGTGGAGTTTGTATTTTCTGATAATTTTAAAAATAATTTTAGTTACAGAGCAAACATACAATTACGACTTCATTAAGAAAAAAAAATTATATAACTTTAAAATAATGTAGTTTTGGAGATTTTCTTCTAATAACAAAAAAATCAGACTTCGGCCTTTGGTGTTTTCGAAACTACACACACAAAAATGAATGATAAAATCGTCGAAAACAAGATTAATTTAACATTTTTTTGTAGTGCTTTTGCGTTAAAGGTATTCCATGTTAATTCAATATGTAAATAAACTTTAAACAACATTTTTTAAAAAGTTATATTCCATGTTAATTTAATTGTCTAGTACAGTTAGAGAAAAATGAATTTGATACTGAAAAATACAAAGAATCATGTTGAATTAAAGTTATTTTAAGTTGAAAAAACATGAATTTAATTTGTTCTGTATTCTATGCGGGATTAAAATGTGCGGAATTGCCAAAGCATTGAGCATGGAATGCAGAACATGGAATGCAGAACTTCGTCAACGATTTAGAGATAGTGGGGTTCCTCCCGGTGGTCGAAATTCGACCACTTGATCCGTAGCAAGGTTTGTTTGTAACCGGTTTTGTAACTGGTTTTTTAAGCAAAAAAATATATATTGTGCATATCGGCAGAAAAATACCTTTCAAACCATTTACGTTTCATCAAGATTGGTGGACAGTAAGATACACCCTAAAACATTACTTCAAATTTACGATCATATATTGTCTAAATTTATGTTGAAAATTTCTCCTTGTCTAAAATTATATCGATTGTGTAGTTATTTTATTAAAGAAAAAACCTTTCAAATTAAACATATTTAGTCCAAGTGGAAAAAATTTAACTTAAAGTATAATACGGCTATGGGTGAATTGTAGATACGTCAGACTATCAGTCAGAAGATCGCGGTTCTAACCTGCACGCAGCCAATCGTTTTTTTTTTAGTAAAAACATTTTGTTCAAAAATAATGCGTGTGTAATTTTAGGTCGATAATAATCTGTAAAGTGTTGCCGACTATTATCGACCTAATTTTCAACAAAAGTGTTTTAGAGTGTACTTAAAAGTGTACCACAGAATATTGTGTGGACTATTTCTATATAAGAAGAAGATAATTACCGTCTAAGAGGGCGCCGTGATGTGTATTAACATAGTCATTAGAAAACTTTGAATATGGCTGACGCTGCCAAGATTTGAACTCGGACTCCTGTTATCATCACATGTTTGGTAGTCATAGTGCTAACCGCTTCAGCCACAACAGTCTCAAATATGCTTTATATATACACTTATATAAATACCATCATAAATAACATTAATTTAATGTTAATTCAATATGATTTAATTGATGATTTGCCATAAAAGTTATTTGAAATTAAAGTTATAGTCATGTTAATTTAAAATATAAAGTATTTAACTTAATTTAACGTGATAAAAATTGATTTAACTATAAAACAAGATATTATGGATTCAATATTGAGCAATGTTGTTTTAACAGTGAAAAATATTAATTCAACAAGATTCAAGGTTAGATTAATAATTTTTCGCTTAAGATTAATATGAAACAATGGCAATTTTAAATATAGTTTGTATTTTTGCAGAAATTTAATATGATTTCCAATCAATATTGCGACATTTTGATTTTACATTAGTATTTTTTTTTTTTTCTTGGTGCAATCGTATTATTTAAATTTCAGCGAACTTTTAAATCTTTTACCAACATAATTTAAGCACACCTTAAATCGTTTAATCTTTTACCAGCGTTAATAGAAAACAGATTTAAAAAAATTTTTTTTAAATAACTCTAACAAAAATTTTTTAACAAATACTGATTATATACTTATTAGCAAATTATCTGCAAAATGTTATGCAAATGATGGCGATTTACACATTTAAAAAATCATTAATCATGGTTTTAGGCTAAAAAGTTAATTGCCGTGGCCAATTTTCTAAAAAGTTATAAGAGATTTCACTCTCATTTAAAAGCACATTTACCGCTCCATGCGACTATATGGGGGAAAAAATATGGTAAAAGGCATAAAACAATATATAACCAACAGAAAAATACTCATAATCTCTTAAAAGTTTACTAAAATTAAAGTATGCAAATAAATTATATCTTCTGTTGGGTAGTCAGAGAAGTAAAAGAATTGTTTATTGATCTATGAATTAACTTAGAGGGTTAAAATGTTCTACAAAAATGTTCATCGTGGTGCTTTACATAAAAATGCTGTACACATTTTATACTTTAAACGTGAGGATTACGAAATTTCCTATGACTCTATACTGTGGATGCTTTTATATATATTCCTACTAATATTATAAATGAGAAAGTTTGTATGTTTGGCTGTTTTCACTAAAAATATTCTGTACGGAAAATTAACTGAAATAGTAATATAAAATAAATGAAAATTCAATTAACAAGTTTCATAAAAATAAATTATTTTTGTTTAATTTTTAAATGTTACAGGCTTATTATTTCGTATCTTTAATTATTATTTTATTCATTTTATATTATTGCTCATTGTTTGTTATTTTAATTTCTACTGGAAATTGAACAAAGCCCCTTCAGTTTTGAAATTCAACGCACCAACTACTCGGCTAAAACAAAGTATTTAAATGGCTGAAAAAGATTAATAATCTAGCATACTATCGACTACTGATTTGAAATATATTTTAAATTACTATTTCAGCTAATTTTACACACAGAATATTTTGAATATTTGTGTGCGTGTTATTTTCATGCATGTACTTTTTTGGTACTTATAACATAATCAACGGACAATATTAAAAGTAGGGACGTAACGAATACCGATACCGAAGTATCGGCAATACTTCAGATTTTCCGATACATCGGTATCGGCGATATTTTACTGCCGATACGACGATACTTTTAAAAATTGTTTCAGAGTTTTTTTTAACAAATAATTTATTTTTGTTCGATTTTACCATGAATTAAATACACTTCGTTATTTTTTAAATCTTATTAATATCAATTTTAAAAATTAATAATATTTTATGCTGTTATTTTGTAAAAAATTATTTATTCTTTGTTAATTTTAGCATGAATTCAAATTCAAGCCGTTGTTTTTTAAATCTTATTCCAGCAAAAAAGAGATACTCCAAAGAAGTCATGAAAATGTAGAATTCGTGATTTGGAAGTATTGCAAATTTGGATAATTTCTAATTAGTTTTACATATCCTTGCCATTGCAAGAAGTTCTGTTTTTCGATTACCAATCACCGAATTGGAAGCGATGCTAGGACAAATTTCTTTTTCGGTATTCTATAATGATTTTTCCTCAAGGAAAAAGGATAAAAAAGTACCCATTTTCACAATTTTTTTTATGCGAATTTAAACTCAGAACTGTATTTTCATGTAAATTTAAGTGAATAAATATAAACTTAGAAGTCTTTTAATAATTAAGCTATTAAGTTATTTAGATGAATATTAGTTGATAAATGTCCTTTAAAAAAATCGATTTTTTAAAAAGCATGGCGAGTATTTTTTAAAATTATAAAGGAATTAAAAATTTTTTCTTGCTTTTCTACTAATTATCTGCATATTTTTCATATAGATTTGTTGGAAGCAAAGAAAATAAAGCTCCTTAAAAATTACTTCCAATGTTTTATCAATTTTAAATATTCTCTCTTATAATGTAATTTTGTATAATAAAAAAATTGCACTTGAGTTTTGTTAATCTAAACTTGAACTCAATTTCAATATTCGTATCGGTATCGGAATCGGTATCGGCGATATTTATTTTTAAATATCGGTATCGGTATCGGATCGGCAAAACGGCGTATCGTTACATCCCTAATTAAAAGCAACCGAAAATCCGTATTAATTTGTACATGGTTTTTTTATTGAATGTTAGAATCAGTTAAAAACAAAATTGCTTAGAATTTCAGATGTTTATTCATTTAAAAATGACAGCATGGAATACTTCTTGATAAAATGCTTCTTTCCGTTACTGTACTAATATTGTCAGTGTAGATCTTTCGATGTTGTATCGCGCAAAAGCCGCTAAGTGGATTTAGATGAAATTTGGTGGACGGATAGCATATGGCCCAGATTAAAATATAGGGTACTTTTTAAGGGGTAAAAATTGGCAAAAAGTTTTACTTTTGGTACTTTTTCTTTTTTTGTGTGCGACGAAGTCACGGGTAAAAGCTAGTATTATCTATAGGGAGAAGAACTTGCTAATGACTTTTTCTATTTGACTGGACACAATTAACCTTGAATATAATATTTGGAATTTCTTTTATTTGCTAAATAAAAATGTATTCGTTCAGATTTCATTTGTCAAATCTATTAAATATTTCTTTGCTGTCCTTTGTTTAGTAAGGACACATTCACAAGGCAATATGAATTTTTATATGCGGTAAATATTTGAAGGGAAGTATGTATAGATGTGTATATAAATGTATGTATATTTTTTTCATTTACTGTCAACCCATGTAAGCAATTCATTTCTTCAAAAAGCTCTTGAAAAAGAAATGAATTATGAAAGAATTACGTTAAATGTAAAAATGTCAAAATAAAAATCTTAAGGAATTCTTCACAAAATAAGAAAAATGAAAAATTGAGTTCAAGACCAGTTCAATCTGAAAATAAATGTAAAAGAAGATAAAATATACACACATACACAAATGGCAAGAATACAATGATCCTAATTCTTTGAAAAGGCAATAAACCAAAAATATATACAGAATATTTTGTTATACGAATACCAACCACGTCAATGGTTAACTTGCACAGACATAATGTCTTCTTGTTCAACTCGTTCCATAAGCAGTCATAAATGATTTGACAATAATATAAAATGAAAACAATACAAAAAACATTTATTTCCAATTTATTAAAGAGAAAGATATATTTATAAATGGCGTTTTTTTTAAACGTTCACATGTATGAGTTAACTTAACATCGGTGAGTTAGGAATTGCTACTTAAAGTGTATGAAATTTTGGACATCCTAATTGTAGCATCTACGAGCCGCCACTCTCGGCTGTCACATGCTCGAAATCACATTCTAAACATAAACATTTTAAACCCTCTGGTAACCAAACTGATTTGTGGTGTTTTTAGCCATTTCGTTGGATTTATCTCTGTCAAACATTTGAACATAGAAATCTTTGATTAAGTCATGTTATTTTTCTTTAGTCTTCTTTAAGTGTGCTCGAAGGTTACAACCCAGGATACCTGTAGTGTTTTACGAAGTGGACGACTTCTACCTCGGGTCCCTTTTCAAAAGTAGTACGCGTAAGTTGCGTTGATATCCATATTACTGCACAACAAAATCAAATTTGTTCAAAATAACTAAGTTCTAGCGACTAATTCTGGTAGAGAGCACAAAAAATATATACACGTGTATCGGCGTTTTGAAAGTTTACATCTGGGTTTAATTTTAGAGGGACTTAAAGATCCCACCCTTTTGCACATAGTTAAAGTGACTCGGCATAGGAAATCTTGTATAGGCATAGGAAATTTAGACCAAGAAATTTTCAAACAAAAGTTTGTCTAAAATAAATTTATTTTTGAGTAAATGTTCTTTACATAATCAATGAATGGTTTGTTTGACTCAACCCCGATGACGACATACACACAAATAACAACAACAACAATGATAGCAAAAGGAATGCGATTGTACCAAGTTTGTTTACTGAAGATTTTTTAATGAATCAATTCGTTTATGTTGTTGCGTTAATTCTCATTCATTTTTTTAAAGTCTTTAGATAAACAGTCAGACTTTAACACATTTAACAAAGTGAAATTTCATAAATGCTTAATGGATGATGATGACCCAGAGAAAAATTTTGTTTGATATATTACCAAATATCTAGTAAATATTTTATTTAATATTTGGTAGTATCTTTAGAATAAATCTTTTATAAATTCATACAAAAATATTGTTTGATATTTTTCAAAAAATCCAGTAAATCTTTTTGGTTGATCTAGTAAATTGTTTTGTCTACAATTTGTAAATATTTTTAGACAAATTGTTTTACAGATTTAAAAATTTGTTTACTGAAAAAAACACGACTTTTTTCAATGAAATTGTTGAGATATTTTTGTCTATATTTACAAATCCTTTATAGGTCCGTTTCTAGACAAAATATTTACTATTTCATTGAACTCCTTTACAGAAAATGAAATTTAATTTTGTCTGTGTAATGTAAAACACCACGTGAAACATTTTTGTGCACCAACTCTTTGTTGTATGGGTCTTTTTGTTCCCGGGGTAAGAAACTCTCCTTCAGCGGCGATAAAGCGAGCTGAAACATTCTACAAAAATGTTTCCCGTGCTCTTTTACATCAAAGTGCTAAACAGATTTTATACATAAAACGTCAGGCTTACAAGAATTCACCTACCGGGTACTAATGGTGAATAAGTTAAATCAACCCTTAAAAACATTTTAACTTTTGAATGTATTCTGGCGTTAATGTTGAGTCCGGATGGAGCCTAAACGTGTTTACTATAATTTTATGGAAAATATTTTTGTAGAACATTTCAGCCCCCTCTAACACCGCTGAAGGGGAGTTTTTTCCCTTTTTTGAGAAAGGGACGAATAGACCCATAAAGAGTCAAAGGGTTAAAATGTTCCACAAAAATATTTCTCGTGATGTTTTACATTAAAGTCCTTCTTCACTTCTTATACATTAAACCATGACATAACCTTTTTTAGTATTTGAAAAACTCTTACGAATCTAATATAAAATCGAAAAATGTTACACCTAACATGTTTCAAACGTTTGACTTTGTGTTCGTTGGGTTCTCGTTCGCTTCTGTGCGTGTGTGTTAAAATAAGTACAAGTCATAATGTGGTCCTTAAACGGAAATGAACATTTCTAAATGCTTCCGTTTAAGAGCCAAAGTAAATATATGAGAGTCATGTATTACTCTTTAATTTGGTAACTTATCCTTACATTGAGATTTGTTAGAGTTTTATCTAATATCTATGTAAATGCTTGTAATTTTTAAAATAATATTTGTTAAAGAAAAAGTAGAAATTTTCATTGAGTGTTTTTTTATGAGCATACAATTATTTTTGCATATTTCTTTTGGCAGTAAAGGAAGTTTTGCATGTTAAGACTTTGACCTAGTTATAGGAGTCATTGATTTTTTATTAAAGAAATATATTGTGTGTCATGGCAAAATCTGAAGGAGAAACTTAATTTTAGAATATATTGCCGAAATCCCCATTTATCAATCAACCTACGTTGGAATAGAGCCCTTCATAAACACACTTAAGCACGTGCCTAAGATGTTGATATTCTTTTCAAATACTCTCACTGCGCAGAAACAAAGTAAAAACAGGATTCAACTAAGAAAAACCATGATCCAATTAAAATATTAATTAGTTTTCAAACAATCACGAAAATTGTAGTATTAACTCAACAGAATTAATTGAAAATATGTTTAGATTTTTTCAATTAAAAAAATATTATATCAAGTAAAAAATTAATTGAAATTAAAAAAAACAATCAATTAATTGTCATAAAACAATGTCGCATACTCAGAAAAATTATACAATTCTCACACATGCAAACTAAATTTATTTTATTTATACACAATTGGCATGTAGACATTTTTTCTACTGTATGGTAACTTGATTTAAAATCTAATTGATAGCTTTGTTTTAAAAGAAAATAAAACCAATTGAAATAATAAAAGTGATTCAATTAAAATATTAATAGTAAATAAAAAAAATTTCTGACTCTAAAGTTAATTGGAAAAATTTGGGAAATAATTTTTTCTTTGTACAGTAATATTGCGATGCAGAAATAGTGGAGGTCACTATTGGAAAATCAATTGTTAAAATTATTTGACGGGCAAATTTTTTTATACAGTCTAAAACTTTCAATTTGCTGAAAGTAAAAAAAAAAATATTTAGTTATCAGTTTTTAGTCGAACTGTATAAATATTTAATTATTCTAGCTTAAGTACAAGATGCATCAGCCGAATTGATTAAAGTTAACGAATATTGAACTATTTGACTGCAGTTAACGTGATTGGCAATGAGGTCTAGGCGGACAAGATTTCTGATGGTGTCAGTTCAACTTTCCATGCAGTTAAGATTTTATTTCTCTTAAGTTATGAGTTTAGTCGAACTGTATGATTTTATGTCCAAAGTAATTTAATTATTTTGGCTTGAATTCGGTTTTAATTTAATTTTTCAATTAAATTATATTTTTATTTAGAGATAAATGTGAAGCATATAGACAAAGAAAATTATTGACAGCACGGAGGGTTGAACTGACGTTTCGATAGCTCCCGCTAATCTCTTCAGAATTCTTTATTTTAGATGCTATTCAACTCTTGAGTGCAAACCACCGACTTTGGTCCAGAAGTCAAGCGGAAAAGAATTCTGAAGAGATTAGCGGGAGCTATCGAAGCATCAGTTCAACCCTCCGTGCAGTCAAATATTTCCTTTGCCTGTATGCTTCACATTTATCTCTAAATAAAAATTTAATTTAATTGAAAAATTAAATTAAAACCGAACTCAAGCCAAAATGTTATTTCGCTTTTCAATCCTTTTTATTTACAACTAATCAACAGGATATTAAAAGCTATTTGCCAACTTTTTATTGTGACATTTCTTTATCAAATAAAATAAATAAATAAATGCATAATAAATAAAAAACTCACCATATTAAGTCAACACAAGATCCTGCAACAAAAAAAAGATATTCAAATTTTACTCATGATTAATTAATGAAAACATTGATAAAAAAAATTATAACGTTTAAACTTCAAAATCTGGCAAAAAACCAATTAAATATTCTTACACATAATTAAGAAGTTTAAAAGTCATTCGTTTGAAACTTGATATTTTTAAGATTTGTTTGAAACGAAAGCTTGGCTTAAGATTTCACACTAATATGTTTTCATTGTATCTAAAAAAAAACATTTAAAAGGAAGTTTTATTAACTTCTTTTTATTATAACATTTTGAGTTGTTGGAAAAAAGAGATAAAATTTATATTTTATTTCTTATTAAAAGAATACTTTTAAAATACTTCCTTTATATTGAACTTTATTTATACATGAATACATATTTGCTTGTATATTTAATTTTTTATTTTTATATCTTTCAAATAGAAATATACACACACCCACATTAAATCCTACACGCATGAATGGTTGTACTCAGCGGGAAAACTCAGAAGAGTTTCTTACTTCAGGCCTGCTTACACATTTTTCTTTATTCAATTACCCTTCTTATGTAGCTGCTAAAAAATGCCTTACAGAAGGTCTCGACTCTTCCGTATAAAAGATAAGATACACATTCGCTTCTATGAGAAGGGAGAAGAGAAGGAGTAGCATTTTTTTTCCAAAGCAAAAGAAATTCGTTTTGTTCACCAAAAATTTACTTTATTAATAACAATAATTCTCATATTCTTTTTTTGCAAGTAATTTGTATATAAAGCTGAAATGTACGTACAAGACATCATACATACGTGCTTCTACTATGCCGTTTATGTTGGAGCTAATTAACTTATATTTATTCCGGCGGAACTATTCATGTCGAATTCCTTTTTTATAAATACATTCGTATAAAAAATTACTTCAGATGAAAGGAAATAATTCGAAATGAGAAATTGCATTAACTAAAAATAAAGAAGCCGCTATAAAAATACCGAGAACTAAAAAAAATATAACTCCAATTGCTTTTTGACAAACCTTCCTCAGAAACCTATCAAAATTACCTTTTAGAAGGTTTTTTGTCAGGCCTTCCGGAAAAAGTAAACGGAATACCTTTCCTGCAATGGCAACGTGTGTAAAAAAGATGGAGCGAGCAGGCCTTGTATGTACATACAAATGAAGGAGTACAGAGGCCTTCTAGAAGGCATCCGTACTCCTTCTATTTCCCACAAGGTACATGTGAATATGGTTGTGTGTATATATTTACCTGTTCTTCATACAATGTTGATCCTTGTCAAATGTCAAATTAAATTCCTGTTAGAATGCTCGTACGTTCAATATACTACATTGTTGCTAAACAACAAGACCAGCTACAGTAAAGGCTGCAGCAAATACAGTAGCTACAGCAGCAGCAACAACCACTGAACATTAACAGCAGAACAGAGTACAACAAGTTCATTTATATGTTATAAAAATTAAAAAATAAAAATAAAATAAAAGAACGTATAGGTACATAAAAACAATTTAAAAAGTAGTTCAGTATAAAGTGAAGCACAGTAGAGTATTAACACTGGCATTGATTTCATTTGGCCTCGTGCCAATTTTTTTGAATATTAAATAAAGAAAAAATCTGAAAAATTCTTACACACAAAACAACACCAAAAATACTCTTTGTAATCAAATACTTGCAAAATATTCATCATTTAAGAAATAGCAACCAAGGAATGTTAAAGGATTTAAGTAAAAATTTTTTTTTAATTTTTGTACAAATAAAAGTTACAACAGTCAGTTTTATAAATAAAACACTATTATGTATTTTATTACATAAAAAACAAATTTTATTGATTCAATAAACGTGTCCTGTTAAAAAGACATTTTTACTTTGAAATAAATAAATAACAAACAATACAACAACAAACGGCAACAGCAACAGCAGCAGCACCAGAACAAACAAACGTACGAGAGAACCAACAACTGTCATGAATACTAAAACTCAAAGTACGAGTAAGTTTAAACGCCATTCATTCAATTTTATTCTATGAGTTCTATATTTGTATTCTGCTTCCTTCGAACGAGTACAAGAGTTCTTTTTTTTTTGACAAATAAAATAAAACAAACTCCTACATCATACTTGTATTTAATAGATAAATTCATACTTATGTATACCCACACCTTATTTAGTCATACTCTCACTTCATCCATCATTCACGTGGTTCCACTTCATCATCATTCTAATAAAGTTTTGAACATGTTCTAACAAACACTCTATAAATAACGTCGTTATGAACGCGTGCTGCTGATACAGTCAGTTCGAAAGTATTTCTTTCCTTTTTTTTGTTGTGTTTTCTAGTCGCATTATTTGAAAGAATTCAAACTTCTTTTAAAATAAATTTATTGAGTTATAAAAAATGTTCATGTTTGTAAAGAGCTTTTTCCAAAATTAATATTTTACAATTCAATAATATGTTAAAATTTTTATTAAAATGCATTGATACTGCTTATCAACGGTATTATAATCTTATTGAGATCGAATTGTTTTTAGTTTTGATAAAGAGCAATTTTTAAAAGGACCTTTTTTGATTTTCTTCTTATAACCATGAGAATTCCTAACAGAGTTCGAACAAATCCCAGAAATTGCATTTTTATGATTTTGGCCAGAAAGTCTGCATTTGGTCCAAGGTCCATAAAAAGTTTCATAAGAGTTTCTACAAGCTGTAGATGCTTTTCAATCCAAGCGTAGGGATTTTAGAATATATGGGCTAAAGTCAAGATTTTGCTGCAAAACAATTTGTATGCGAAATAGTGCAGAGCAACAAAAATTGTGAAATGGACAAAAAAATTTTTCGAAAATCATGTCTGTAAATATTTACCTTTTAGACATACATACATATGGGGCATTCAACGGCAGATCGGACGGTTTAAAAACAATTTTTACTTTCTCCAAATTTTTTTCCTGGTAAAATGAAAGGGTTTGCTTGCAGTTTGGTCCCATAATATTTTGTTCCAAAATCGGTGGAGAAATTCCCTCCCCCTCAATGCCTAACGCTGTCATTTGTGAACCCATTTTTAAAATTCTTTTTTTTTATAAGTCGGAAGTTATTATTATTCGGCTTAAGTTCATAATAATTGAATTAATGTAAATTCAATTTATTTTTAAGAGTGGAATTTTAGAATATATAATCAGACTAGCAGAACGGATTAGTACTACTAATTTCGACAGCCGCTACGCTGTCATCATCAGCATCCTTTGTTTTTGTTGGAAAGGTTTTGCTTGCAGTTTTGTCTCATAATTTTTTTCGAAAATGGCGGGGGAGGTTTGTCCCTCACCCTCTGTCATTTGTCAGCCGATTTTCAAAATTCTTTTTTTGGTTTGATAGAATTTGCTTAGTCCCATAATTTATTTCGAGAATCGGTGGGGAAATTCGCTAACTCCCCAATGTACTTCAGGAAAAAAATTTGGTATTTTTTATGAACGTTAGCTCGTGCAAACTTGCGTTTAAGTCAAGTTCATACAAATTGTGCTAGTACTGCGATACAATATGATGAAACATGTTGACTTTGCAACTTTTGTATGATTTTCTTTGTTATTAAGACCAATCTCAAGTTAACCAAACCCATGGAGCTGACATATTGGGCCTGATTGTATAAGGCGTTGGCCTAAACACCTAAGTCGTTTTTTGTAGTAGATTAAAGAACACGGGTTGTGTGTTCCTTCAATATATTACAAAAAACGCCTTACACAATCAGGTCGATAAATTTTTGAAAAATCATTTTAATAATTTTGATTTTATATAACACAAGCTCTTTGCACTGTTTCATATCCATCCTACATCCAAACATTGCTTAGTTGAGCAAGTTTTAATATATCTTACTACTTGATTCAAAAATCTCGCGGTAGAGGGCTCAGGAGCTGCTCAAATCAGAATTAAGAAATTTTGGTAAAATCGAAGGCCAAAAACTATTAGCACGGCATTTAGTATTATTGAAATATATTGAGATAAAAATTTTCTCGTCTATTAAATCTTATTATATACAATAGAATATGGAAGAACAATTTTTTTTTAGTTATTTGCTGGGACGAAGAAAATAACCAATTTATGTAAGCACATGCCACGGAGCTGACATTTCAGTGAGATATTGCAAGTTATATTTCAACTTCAATTTGCAGCTTTAAAAAAATTTACGGAACATGTTCATGAGGACCAAATTTTTATAAAACATTCTTTAATAAATTGATAATTATTGCCAGTAAGACAGAACAGTAGAGGGCATGAAAAATGACAGTTAAAAAAAATTATGGCGCTTTTCAGAGTAAAAATTGTCATAAATTAAATTTTTTTAAATTTATCGTATAAAAATTGTATATTTTCTAACTCGGAAAGAATACTTACATCCACTTTTAGAAGCTATTCGAAATTTTGTTACATATTGAACTAATTTTAGCAGAAATTTTGAATAAGTATGAAATTAACTCTTAAACACATTTTAAGTTTTGACTTATTTTTGGTGCTCAAGCTGAATGAGTCTTAGAAGACTTATAAAAAAAATTGTATGACAAATAGTTTTGTAAAACATTTTATCCCGATATATATCTTTAAAGAGCAGTTTTTTGTTCCCTTTTCAAGAAAGGGACAAAAAACCAATACAGCAAAGGTTCCACAAAAAAATGTCTACTAATGTTTTACATAAAAGTACGGAACACTCATTATGCCTAAAATGTAAGAACTACAAGATTTCTTATGCCCATTCCCAATAAAAAATATGCAAAATGGGGGGAAGCTTTAGCTCTAATAAAATTATTCTCAGATGTAAACTTTCCAAAAGCCGATAAACGTATATTTTGTATTGTTACCCTCTCTCAGAATCAGTCATTATAGAACTTTGGAATTTTGATAAAATTTGTAAATTTAAAATATTTATATATTTTCCCCACCACTTTATACTTAATACGAGTATGTATCTGTGAAAGTATTGTTCTTAGGTATGACTTAAATTCAATTTCAGTGCAGTTTTTTTGTTTTATTATTTTTATTGAACCAGATCGTACGAACCGTTTCCGAGTTATAACAATTTCTGATGTATCTGTAATTTATAGGCAACAAACTTTCTTAACATATCAAAAAGAATTGACTAATAAATCCCACAGTGCTGCGCTGCGTAATGTAACGCTAAAGGCAATTTTTCAGAGAACTAAGTTTTTGCTGTTAAAAATTCCATGCCTGCAATTTTATTTATTTGTAGCCCTGACAATTTTGTAATATCATTGATAATGATTATGATGACGTTTTCGATTGCAATGACTTTTTTCCAGTTTAACTTTCCCCCTTATTTTTCTGACGTAAAAATCGTTTTAACAAGCCATAAAAAATATGCCTGAGAGTACACAACAGAAAATATGTAAGTATGTGGAAAAAAAAGTTAGAAAATAACAATAATATAAATACATAAATGAAATTGCCAAAGAATGAAGAATGAAAATAACTTAAACTTTGACAGGACAATAACAGCGAACACCAACTGCAAGAAAAATATAAAATAAAAGTAATGACAAATAGTTCTTCCTTCTTATGAAAATGTGAAAAAAAAATAAAGAGAAACTTTGTAAGTGCACTGAAAAAAAGTTTTGGAGCTACCGAGCAAAAGTTTTAGGATTTTTGATAATGAGTCTCAGGTTTTCTGACTATTTTCCAATGTATAATAATGACTAACTAGTAATAAATGAAAGAAGTACATATTAATACCAATATGTGAAAATAATTACTTTCCTTTTATACATAAAAATAAGTAAACGAAAAAAATGTTCTTAAGTATCTTGTCTTCAAATCCGAACGATGTAAGTTCGTAAACGAAATAATGCAAACATTTTCTTTCAGTTATATTTGTTGGGGCACCCATTATCTCTTTAATCTCTCCAACAAATATGGGCATTTCCACAGGAAAGTCCACTTTTTGGTCACGTGCGACATCATGCAATTAAGATTGTATTTCAGAACCATGTACTTCGATTTTTTCCTAAACTTTTACTTAATACAGAGATACTTACGGCCTAGATAAATATATAAAGCAGTAAAAAAAATTAAGTTGTCTTTGAAAACAAAAAACAAGCGTAATTGATTGGTGTCGCACGTGACAAAAAGTGAAATTTCCTGTGGAAATGCCCATATACGAGTACATAAGTAGTTTTTCAGACAAATATCAAAAAAAAAATTACCATATAAATCCTAGTTTTCCTTTTTGCATTCTTCTGGGGCATGACATTTTTATCTCTTAACAATTTAAGTTGCGAAAAACGTAATTATAAAGCTTTATATGAAATATTGTATAACGCAATCATACAGTTCTCTTAACTTAACTTTAGTGTTACCTTTTCTTCAAGTGCAATGGTTTAGGACTCAAGTGTTTGTGTTTTTTATTTGTAAAAAGCCAACATTTATAAATACTCGTATCATAAAGAACACATTAGCAACAAAATCCAATATTAGCCAACATTCATTTTTGTATGACTACTCAGTACATCCAGTCATTCAATAAAAGATGAAAACAAAAACAAAAAATGGAACAAAGTAAAATATATTTAAGCACACAAAATTAAGTCTCAAGGAAGTATACAATTTTTGCTGAACTCAGACAAAAATCACCCACATTTTATTTCTCAAGGGGATGGAAGTTGTTACATAAAACTGACAAGATGATGTAAAATTCCAAAGAGGAAGAATAAATTTATGATTATTTCATTACAATAAATGTTCGTTTCAGTTTTTTTTTATATGCCCATATCGAGGGTTTTCTGACGCAACCACGTATCTCAAAATGTAGTACTTTTCAGAAGGGAGAAAAACGTTTTATAATCAAATCTTGACATCAAAAAAATATTTCTGCAATCTAATTATCAATGAAAATTATATTAATGATTGGATTAAAGAAAAATGTTTTTTAAAAATTCAAAAGTTTATTTATGTACTTGTTATATAGTACTTTTTTAGATTCGTTGTTGCGTTATGAAACCCTCGATACGTATTCATACATATGTACGTACATATATATATTATATACATTTTTCTAAGATATATAAAAATATCGTATTTCCTTTAAAAGTGCAAACTAAAAAAGCTCATATTTAAATTGCAAGCATAAATTTCTACAGAAATAAAGTTCCTAATATAATTAATTTGTTTGGGAAGTTATTATTACATTACTTAAATTCCCAATACAACTTTTATTTTAAGATTGCAACAATGTTTCTGCAACATGTTGAGTCAAGGATTGTGCGCTTTAACTTTTCAACTTTTACTCTCTGCTATTAAGTTTCTGTGAGACAGAGTATATTTATTGTATTTGGAACAATATTATTTCCAACTTAAATTGGTTTTGTATGAGTGCTCTAGTAATTTTTGTTGTAGTCGTTGTTATTTCTGTAGTTTATGTCATACTACTTATTCCATGTTCTTTATTTACTAACTGGGGTAATAAAAAGCATTAAAGGATCCATTAAGCTTAAGGAAAATAAACAACATGTCAATTATAATTTCCGTTTAAATTTTATGAGGACACAAACAGTGAGAAATAATGAATCATTGTATTTTCTTATTGTTTTTTTTTCATTTTACTTTTTTTCTTTGTTTGGGGAGAGCCCATAATAAGGAAACTGATTTAGGAAATTGAAAGAAATGAAAGTAAGAAGTAAACTAATTTTAATTAAAGAAAAAGTTTTTTCCAAATGATTTCTAATAGTAATGGAGATATATGTACATAGAAAACCCAATAATTCAAAAAGTGGATGTGACTGGAATAAAAATATTTGGTTTGTAGTAATAAGAGTTTACCAATACAAAAGAAAATCGGCACAAAATTCGTGTAAGAGAAATTGTATCGGCCGCAATGTAATTAATTTACTTTCATATATTAGAATTGAGCGTATAGACAGAATTATACATGGAAAGGAAATATATGAAAAAAAGTCATCCAATTGATTTCGAATACTCCCACGTTGCAAAAATATTTATTTTTATTTTATTTATTTTTATTTTAGCAATCTACGACGGCTGGAAGCTGAAATAATTTTATGAATTTCATTTTAAGTTACGTATATGCGTAAAAGTAAACTTTGTGCCGTATAAACGAAGCTTAAAATCGGGGAGATCCTGTAAAAAATAAGAAAGTTAGAAGCCATTAAGCGAAAACCCCCGATTTCATTTCCCATACAAAATTGTTTTTTATCAAAGAAACTTTCTACTACAAACTGAATTAATTTAATTTTGTATGAAGAATACTATGCCTGCTTTTTACTTAATGGCTTATAACTTTCTTGTTTTTTATAGGAATTTACTGATTATATGCTTCAGATGTTCGTCACAATACTATCTTTAACCTACAAGCGAAGGAGTTACGCAACATTTTTTTTTCATATTAATGGAGCAATTTAAAATTATCATTTTTGGAAAAGATGTTTTTTAAATTTTATGGCCTATAGCTAAATAATTTTTTAACTGATCAACACAGTCGTTGTATTGGCGGAAAGAAGAGGGAGATATCTACGCAATGGTGCAACATTTATTTCATTCAGATGTAACAATCCGAATTTTTTGGCAATAAGTAGAAAAACGCACAAATATTGCGAAACCCTGAATGAAAATATTGGGTTTTCCACTCCCCTTGATCCACTCCTGATGTATGTGTATAACAGACCAATTTTCTTTAGCTTCTTCAAATTTAAGAATCTTTTAGTCTTTATTAATTCAATTTATTTTATATAAGTTGCCATAGCATTTTTTTAATGTGCGTCAATGTGTAGCTATAAAATTCCAATATGTTTTGAAATGCTACTTCTTTTATGAAGCAAGGAATTAGATAGAGGAACACCAACATTGTTGCACGGGCTTTATCCGTAAAGGTAAAAGCAACTGTCACAAAACTGTTGACGCGACAACATTCTAAAAAACTTTTGTTGAAAATTAAGTCGATAATAGTCGGCAGCACTTTACCGATTATTATCGACCTAAAATTAGACACGCATTATTTTTGTTGATTTTGGAACAAAATGTTTTTACTAAAAAAAGAGATTCAGCCATAGCCGTAATATATTTTATGTCAAATTTTTCCCACTTTAATTTGAAAGGTTTTTGTCTTTAATAAAATAACTACAAAATCGATGTAATTTTAGACAAGAAGAAATTTTCAACACAAATTTAGATAATATATGATCCTAAATTTTAAGCAATATTTTAGAGTGTAGTTTTCAGGTAGAGGGTACCGTTTTTAGATCCAAAGCTCTACGCAAAAGACACTTTGTCAGTTTTACGTGGCGTTATCATTTGGGGAGAACAATTGATGTAATTAAGTTACAGATCTCAGATCCAACATTAATATCCATGATGATGACTAAGTGCCATCAATATGAAGACGAGGTGTCATATTCCCGTTCACTTACGTGTTTTGTCTGTGCATGTGCGCAGTCCTATAGGTTTGTAGATAACACTTCTAATCTTATAATTAATTATTATGATGATGGATGAATATTAATAAAATATAATTTTTTCATATTTCGAAACCCCGCTTTAAAAAAATTCATAAATAAGACCATAAATCTTGTTTTTAAATACTTTTCTTTTTCTTTTCTTTTATACATATTTTAAGTGTTAATCACTGTCAGTCCGAGCATAGGTGACACTTAAAATATGTCAACAAGCAATGACATTGATGACACAATTCTCGTGACAGATCATCATAAACTTGAAGATGAACTTTTCTCTGAGTGTATTATTAAAAACAAAGTTGTAATGACTTTCTCATTTTTAATATATACATTATGACATTTTTCTACTAGCAGACTCTGTACCAACCCCATTATATCTTGCCGACAGCTTTACCTACAAGTATTTAATTTAAAAGTCTACATACTTCATAAATTCACTCGGAAAAAAAGAAGCAAAATGAAATATGTGTGCGCAAAATTTTAAACGTAGAAGTTATTTTATTATCAATTTAGAGCTAATTAAATGACGCAATAATATATGAAAAGGAAACGAACGTACAATGTACACACACAGCAGTAAGAAAGGTGGCCTTCTATAAGGCCTTATTGAACAGACATATGCTCTACTAGTCCCATTACATAATTATATATTATTGCAACGCCAATACACAAAAAAGATTGTAAAATTAATGTGTCCTTAGTGAAAATTGTTCCTTAAATAATATGTATTTTAATTAAACTAACCAATCATCCGTATTATAAATGCCGAAGTCGAATTTGTGGCTACGACAAATTGTCACAGAATAACCAAAACATATACAACTAGTCTTTATTCTAGGAGAATTTGTCGTTGTCACAAATTCAACTTCGACATACATCATTTTTTATTTAAATCAACTAAATTTTGAATTAATTCAATTAAATCTTAATTGATTCAATTACTTTTGTTAATTAAAGTAAGATTCTAGTTGATTTTATTACAATAAATCAATCTATTATACTTTCTTGTATCTGAACCAGCAAAAACTAGTACATATATATTATAGAATAAGCCGCGTTATCGGCTAATTTGGTATAGCTAAAGGCGGCTGAGGTAGTATACTGCAACACTTTATTCTTTCAGGAAAATAAGCACGTCAAAAAGAGATGTCATATGAAAGTGGGCAGCGGAATATGAAGCTATGGTATACCACATTATCGGAACATAGTATACCACATTACCCGCCTATTTGTTAAATGTGTTTTTTTTTTCTTTTCTCCAATTTCTCTGAAACTTGGGCTTAAAAAAATTTTTTACTTTACCGAATATAAACCTGAGACTTTTGGTAGAATACCAGCTCTAATCTCATCAAGTTTCTAAAAATTATATCTAAATAAAAATACACATTACGCGAACTTACTCTATGGTGCAATGAAGGGACTAACGGAAGCGAGTGACGGATATAGAAATCGTCACTAAAAAATGTTTAGCCTTACAGAAAGATCTTAGCCGAAAGGTTCACGAGCTCTTGCACTATATATAAGCAACGTTGATTAAAGAACTTCATTAAAGACTCATTTAATTCGATATCCTAGGAGTGTAACTAACATGAAAAAGAAGTCAGTTGTAAAATCTACTTTTCTGCAATACATTAATTTACTTTTTATTATTAAATCTGCCAAGTGATCTCCTATGTAAGATGATTCTACAGGTTCTTCGCAAAAAGTTGAATTTCTTCAGAAAGGCAATGAGATTAGAATGTGTATCGAATCATAGAGAATGCCTTAGTAGGCCTTCATGAAGGCCTTCTTGCTAAATGTCTCGTGATTATTATCGCAAGGTATGCAAACACACAATCGCATACACATCCCCATACATGAATATGTCTTTCATATAATGAAATATATATAGAGTAAAAAAATCAAGGAATACAAAAATACATATCAACTAATTAAGGAAATTGTTGTACGTTACAGAAAAAAATGAAAAATGTTAATACACGAGCTTATATTTAAAGAATTTCGAGCAACGCAGAAAAAATAATAATAAAAATTTTTTATGTCTAAATTTCCTTTAAAAAATTATATAAAAAAGTTACTCTTTAATTCCGCATTTAATTTAAACAAACCTAGTAATAGATAACCTGCCATTTAGTTGACAATATAAACAAGCAACTTTATTTTGATTCAATTGAATATTTGACAACTTGATGTTTTGCTACATGGGCCAATAAAAATAACTACCGAACAAATTTAAGCACATACACAGAGGCATACAAAATTCCACAAAAAACAAACGTACATAATAGCAAAAACCCTTATTATATTTATTTATCTTAATCCCATAAGTGACAGCCAGGGTGGATGGTTGGAAATTTCGATAATGTGTGTGTGTGTGTCTGTTTGAATGTCTATATTTCCTAGTCATTACATAAACTTATAAGTACACTCAAAATATTTTGTACCTAAAATTAACTGAAATTGTTATATAAAATAAATTAAAATTCAATTAAAAACCGGTATACTTATTTTTCATTTAAGTTTAATAAAAAGTTTATAAAACTTTAAATGTTAAAAAATTAAGAGAAATAAAGCAAAAAATCAATTATTTTTACGGAACTATGGGTTGATTATTTAACAGTAAAAATAGTAGGAACAAAGGAAACCTCTTTTATTTTTACGGAAGCTGCAATTAGTTTTTTTGACAGTTAAATTTATCCAAACAAAGAAGAAATCATTAATTTGTTATGGTTTTAAGTCTGTTAACTTTTTAACATTTAAAGTTTACTAAACTTTTTGTTAAGCTTAAATGAAATATAAGTAGAACGGTTGTTAATTGAGCCTTAACTTATTGTAGATTACAATTTCAGTTAATTTTAAGTACAGAATATTTTGGGTGTACAAATGGGGTGTCTGTCCACAATTTTTTATAGTACCAAATCTCTGATGTCTATTGAAATATAATATTTTTAAAATCGGTCAAGAAATGGCAGAGATATATGATAATTAATATGTCGGGCTACCACTTTGTCCGCCAGATTTTTACTTCAATAATATCAAACTGAGAGCAAACCCTTCCAAACATAAAAAATGCCCCGTAGATTTTCGGAAAAAGCTTATGGGACGAAACGGCAAGCAACATTTTTCAAACAAAAAATTATTTTAAATATCGGTTCACATATGGACGGAGCTATGCTGGGGGGGGGGGGGGGGGGTAGAAAATTTCCTCACCGATTTTCAAAAAAAAAATTTTAAATTATGGAAGCAACTGCAAGCAAATCGGTCAAGAAATGATCATTAATATGTTGGGCTACCGCTTTGTCCGCCAGATTTTTACTACAATGGTATCAAACTGAGAGCAAACCCTTCCAAACATAAAATATGCCACGCAGATTTCGAAAAAAGCTTATGGGACGAAACTGCAAGTAAACTTTTTCAAACACAAAAAAAAATAATTTTGAAAATCGGTTCACATATGGACGAAGTTGTGCTTGGGGAGAGGAAATTTTCTCACCGATTCTCTACAAAAAAAAATTGTGAAAGCAACTGCAAGGAAATCCTTTAACATTTGTTTTTGAAAATCGATACGCAAATGACAGAGTTGTGTGTTTGGGAGGGGCGTGGGCAAATTTCTTCACCGATTTTAGAAAAAATATTTTAGAACCGAATTGCAAGCAAAACCTTTCAAGCAAAAAGGAAATTTGAAAATCGGTTGACAAATGACATAGTTATGCATTGGCGGGGAGGGAGAAAATTCCCCCTCCTATTTTCAAAAGAAAATTTTTAAAATTATGGGACCAAACTGCAGGCAACCCCCTTCAAACAAGAGAAGAATTTCAAAAATCGGGTCGCAAATGACAGAGTTATGCTTGCGGGGGAGCAAATTTCCCTCACCGATTTTCGAAAAAAAATTATGGGACAAAACTGCAGGCAAACCCTCTCGGTTCACAAATGACAGAGTTATGCGTCTACAAACATAAACCAAATATAAGCGAACTGATAACTTCCTTTTTTTTGAAGTCGGATAAAAAAATATTTAGTAAAACCTTTTTTTATACATTGTAGTTCTTGGATATAAATAATAAATATAACAATACACTCACTTACATATCCAGTAATATATAATAGTTTCAGATAGTAAATAAAACAACAAAACAGCTACAAATCTTTAGTCCAATTTGTCAAAAGTTTGTATTTTTATACATATGAACCAGTACGCGTATACGTAACGTACACTCATCCAAAGTTCTATGAAACGTATACGTAGTGCTACAACACCAATAGTAAAATATACATACTATATTGAAATATATTTACACGAGAATATACTCCAACAGTATTGCTAGTTTTTTGCCTAAATGCCCTAAAAATAACATTTAAAATGCCATAAACAATCAAACACTACATTTAAAAGGCATTAATATCTTACTCACACAAGGGCAAAAACAAAACTTTCACCCAACTTACGGTTGTGTTAGTGTTTTATTATTGAAAATTAACTTATATTTTACAACAACAAATTTTTTTTATTTGTTTCAAATGTTTAAATGTGTTTTATAGGTTTTTAGTTAACTATTTTAAGCATAATGTGTTTGTCCGTCTGACTGTATGTATGTTGCCATATTTGTGTGTTGGCATATTTGTTGAATTGTTAGTATATGTTGGCTGCTCTCAAATTAACACAATTACAAATACCAACAACACTATATAAATAATTTTATACAAACATTCGTATGCACATAAATGCAAAATTTATTTATTAGATTTAAACAGCCACCACCAGGTGCGGATACATGGGGGAACGGGATATTCCCACCAATACGAGTAAAATATACCCAATTTCTATTGGGTTTCTAAAAGAGGTTTTGCAAAATAGTATATTTTGGTTCGAAGTCCCTCCCCCCCCCTCCCCCTCAAAAGCTCAAGCTGGATCCACGCCTGACCACCACCCACCCACAATTCACATTAATAGAAAAATAAAATTTTCTAAATTTAACTTCTGCTCAAAAGTGTCCTTTTTAAAATGAAATTAAACTGAAATGTTTTAGAAAAGTCATACATTTAGAAGTTGTTTATGCATGTATGTTTCTATGTTTGTTTTTTTAACTATTAAGGTTTTACACTGTGGAAAAGGAAAACTGTTTGAAAGGTTTAAATAAATAAGAATTTTAAATAATATCAAAGCCAAACAAGTGCTCCAAAAATCTTTAGAACTGTTTTTCTAAAAAATCGATTACTTAATTTTTAAAAGCTACAAATAAATATCTTATAGAGAAACTTTTACAAAGCAAATGAGACTTTAAGCTTCATCTCAAACAACCCTCATTACTTTTCTTATTCATATTTCATATTTTTTATTACATTCCAGGGGAAACAGTGTAAATAATTTGAATTGTTCATATTTATAGTACATTAGAAAAATTGTTATATAAAATGTTATGAAAACATGCACATGTGCACCATGATATTTAAGTCTGCATGTGTAGAAAAATCTTTTTATACAATAACAATTTCATTTAAAGTCTCTCTATAATAGAAATTCATTCTAACATGTATCTGGAAATGTATACTTTCGTTAGCTGTTACATCATGATGGTGAATTGCTTTTGGTGGCGGTACGAGAAGCACTAGTTTGTATGAGTATTTTTATTAAAATAATATGCAGAGATTTTTATTATAAAGCAAAATGTTGAAGGTTGCCAAATTATAACAATTTATCTTCAGCAAGTGTTAAAACAAAACAGTGAGGCTAAAAAATTAAGATACGAAAGAGGAATTTTTCGCTCCTTTAGTTACATATTCGTTAGAAAATAAATGTTTTTTAGTCCGAGATTCTAATAAAACAATACTAAAACTAATATGAAGAAATAAAATTCAGATATTTATTTCATTAAGTAATTCCAGCCAGAGAAACAAGCCGATCGGCTCAAAGCCGCCTTAAGAGCCGCCGCCGACTTTCAATGTAACTTCAAGCCGTGGCCGATCCATGCGGCTAGCTTCGGCTCAAAATTGCATCCGGCAGTTGCAAATTTGTGCTACATATTACAAATTATGTGAAAATCGTCAGGTGTTTGAAAACTTTAATATACAAATTTGTTTAAACAGAACTTATAAAAAGAAAATTTAATAAAATTTCCTAATAAAGAAGTTTAACATTAAAAAGTGTAATTGATTATATACATTTTATCGCAAAATATTCGCGAAATACAAAACCAGCCGCTATCAGCCGGAACGAGCCGGCTATGGGCCGCCGCTGAGTATTTTTCCTAAGCCGCCCCCGCCGCCGCCGACTTTTTAATATGGCTTGTTTCTCTGCTGCCAGCTACAAAGTGGAATAACAACGAAAATATGAACGCTTATGATAGAGTGTAGCGACGGTCGAAAGCAGTACCTGTTAGGTTATCGACTTTAGTGTTGTCAGAATTAATTAGGTTTTATTGTATACCGTTCTTAATACAAATGTTTTAGATTAATAATCTAAATTTGCTAGCTGAAACCTGATTTAACAAATTTCATGATGAAATTCATGAAATATTTTTCAACTAAAAATTTATAGTTATCAGGCATGTTCTGAAAATCAGATGGCTATAAATCACATGTGATTTTAAAATCAATAATGGTCTTGCAGACATTTTTACAGTCATACGATAACTTTCTTTCAGAACTGATATTCGGTGCTCTATACAATAGAAAAATTGAAAAAAAAAGTGAAAATATATCTGCATGACCATTATTGATTTTAAAATCACATGTGATTTTCAGAACATGCCTGTATTTATTAAGATTGACATGAAAACCCCGTTTTGCTTTTAAGTTTTTTTTAGAAAGAAACGAGTTATGAAAATGGCAAATTTTTTACATTTTTACCCAGAGGCAAATATCATTATAGAATGCCAAAATCGAAATTTTTCTTAGCCCTCTGTGACTGACGTCATAGTCTAGCAGACACCAGTAAACAGAAAACATTGTTTTCCGCCATAATTATACAAATATCGATTCTGGTATTTTCAGTACCTTCATGCGTACATTAGTGCGAAGAAAGCAATTGAAACGAGCGCACGCATTGATGTGACCATACAAGTATCTACCAGTTTACCACGTCAGTATTGGGGTAGACCTGACAAAATACGTTGAAACTTTTTATTAAACCATTGATATTATCTCTTCCTTTTTAGATTGATTAGCTTAGGTATAAGCTAAAATTAATGTTAAACTTTTTACCAAAAAAATAATATATGACGTTTTTTTTTGTTTTTGTATGGATGTAAGCTTTTTGATGGTAATTTATGTCATGGCAATAATTTTGATTTTAATAAGATTTGTCGTTTTGTTTTCAACAAAAAATTACAATAAATAAGAAACTATTACATTAAACTAAAATCAAAAAATTGTTTCAGTGGGTTTACAAACGGAACTTGGAAAATAAAAGCAGTCGAAATAGTGTCTAGTGTACTACCACGTCAGTGCAATTGTGATAATGAAGTCACGTCAGTCGCAGAGGGTTAATATCGCTTTTAATTCGGTGAATAGGAATAAAAAAAAGAGAATTTCTTGCAATGACAAGCATATGTAAAAATCATTAGAAATGATCCAAATTTGCAATAGTTCCAGTTCGAAAATTCTACATTTTCATGAAATCTTTGGAAGGTCATTTGTACTGGCTTTGAATCATATTGTTTTTCTGCCTTGTTTTTGTAATATTTTAATATCAAAATGTATGTTAACTATTCTTCATCACTGTCAATATATTCATCAACATGCAAACCTGTACATATGCAGATTTCAAATGCTATAAATGTACCAGAGTCAAATTATTATAGTATTTTAATTCCATAAGTGTATGAATGTTTGTGAATGAATGAAAGAATGAATGCTTATGTGTGCCTCAACGTGTTTGAATGCCAAGTTAAAATTTATTCATTTATTTAAATTTCTTTTTCTCTTTTCACAAGGATACCAATTGGGATTTGAAAAAAATATATATAATAGTTTTAACAACTTAAATTGCTCGAGTTTTCAAAAGGGGTTTCTCATACAGCCGTTTATATATACATACATAAGTATGTATGTGTTTATGTACTTTTAATAAATAAAGTTTATATAGATTTGAATAATCTTCATTAAGAAAAGTGTTTGTTTAATGCACATGTTTTAATGTGAAAGTTCAGCATTTTAAATTAATTGCCTTAATTAAATTGTTTTTCTCTTAATAAAGGATAATATTATATTCAATAATATTAATTGTTCTAATAATTTTTGAATAATGATAATAAATTTATAAAAGCAGTACAAATTAATGCTTAATAATAAAGTAAAATTGTGTATCATTATCTAAAACAATAGCATAAATAATAGCAATTCATTTTCATTTATTGTAATTTTCATAGAGAATTCTATTGTAAAAATAAAAGGCTATTGAAATTCAATAGTTTCGCATTAAACTGATGTTTTCCATAGCATTGTACTCAATATTTTTGGAAAATTAACTGACTTAAAAACCTAAAAATTAATGATTTTTTCTTTGTTCGGAGCAATTTAACTGTCACAAGAACTAGTCCCAACTTTTGTAAAAATAAAATATGTTTTCCTTGTTTCTGCTATTTTTACTGCTAAATAATCAACCCCAAGTTCCGTAAAAACAAATGATTTTTGCTATATTTTTAAATGAACTAATGTCATGTTAAAGGCTTATTATTTCGTGTCCTAAGCGCACGAACCACTCGGATAAAGCATAGTATGTAAGCCAGCAGCACAATGTTAACATAAACTTATTTGCAAATTGATTATGACTTATTTCTCTTCTCGGTATGTATGTTTGTATGTATGTGTGTCAATTTTATGAATTTAACATTAAAAATTAAAAAGAAAACACACAGGCATGGTCTTCGCTGGAATTGAGCATGTGACCTCCCAGTTAATAGTCCAGCACACTATCCACTACACTGCCGGATTTAATTGAATATTCATTTATTTTAAATTACAATTTGCCTTAATTTGTCGTACACAATTTTTTAGTATTTGTGTGTGTGTTATTTTATACATGCGATTTTTTTAGTACTTATAACGCAAGCAACGTACAATATTGAAAGCAACCGAAAATCAGTATTAATGTGTACTTAGTTTTTTTTTTAATGAATGTTAGAATCAGTTAAAATAAGATTGCTTAGAATCTTAAATGTTTATTCATTTAAAAATGACTGCACGGAATAGTTCGTGAATAAAGTACATTCCGTTACTGTAATAATATTATGAGTGTTGTTGTGGATTAATAAAATATGTAGACTATCAGTTTTTAAGTTAAAATGTATGTGTAGGTATATGAAAACAAATTTTAAACTTATAAGTCAACAATGCCAAATAATAATTACTTAATTATTATGATAATGTAAATACATTTGAAACGGATACATTTTATATTATGAACTTCTCAAGCCAAAATAAATTTTTATCGAGTCAAATCACAAGTATATAGTTACGATTTAAATCCTCTTATATTTTATTCTTCACCGGTAAGCAAAGTATTTGCTGGGAACTTTAAGAAAACTTGAGTACGGATTTAAAATTTTTTAATTATGCAAACCGGGCCGCATTCTCCAGATACGCTAATTAGGTTTATATCTATAAGTAGAACTTGATTATCATATGTATCAAAATTTATACCAAACAGATTAAAAAAATTGATTTTTTACTTTTTAATTTCAGTTCCATCTCTATATGCAAAACAAACATATTGTGCTATGTTGGGCAGAAATGATTAATAAATGATGCCAGAAATTGATTATGATATTGTGGCAGCCGCAGCAACAACAGACATGGTTAGTGGAGGGACACATGTACCAATTTTCGAAACAGCGGTAGCACAAAAACTTTATAACCCTCATCTTCTACATCAGCAGACAACGGTACAGCAACAACAATACTATCAACAGCAAAATCATTATAATAACTCCGCTAGTTGCAACTATAAGTTGCAAGAATATCACCACCAACAACAACAGCAACAACAACATAAAATGGCAACAAGTTCATATGTGTATCGTAGTTCTCTAACGATACCACCTGCAGCTACACACTCAATGTATGAGAATATGAGCAGTATCGCTAACAATAACAACAATAATTGCAACACAATTAACAATAACAATATTAGCAGTCAGAGCAACAATATGCTGGAAACCTGTAATAACAATTATAATCATGCAATGAACTCAGCAACAACAACAACAACAACAACACCTGCATCACTTAATCACAATGTGGCAGCAGTTACAACAATACATTGTGTTGCAGCAGCAGCTAGTGGTTTTGGTGATGCTAGAAGTACAATTGCAGCAACGATACCAACAACAACACCTAGTCCTAAACAATATAGCTGTAAAGAAACTCAACAAGAACAACAGCAACATCAGCAAACAATAATGCCTACAACGGCCACAACATTTTTACAAAAATCATTAGAGTCTCCCAATAAACAACTCAATTACACTAATGGTTATGGCAATATTGGAGAAAGAGGAATGGGCAAGAGTATATCTAGTCCAACACCACCACCTGCAGCAATACTAGCCAAGACACCACAACAAAGGCAATCGCAATCACCCCACATCTCGAATGAAGCCAATTTGTTGGCCTCCAATATGACTACACCACCATCGTGGCATCCGCATGTCTACGCTCATCCACCAAACAGACCCACACCCCATACTATAGCTGACATTTTAGGCCTGCGTGATATTAGCAACTGCTCCCTAACCACCACGCTACTACTTAATGCTTCGCTAGCACATGATACTCAAGATGAATCTTCAAATTTGTCAGCCAACAATTTACCACCTGCACCAGCTAAATCACCAAAAAGTATATTACGCAACTTCCAACAAGAATATTCACAACAAATTAATCAATATGATCAGTCTCAATTGCACAGTGCTTCTGTCAGTGAAACCAGCGAAGATGATCATGTGACGACAAGTATTGCTATGAGCTCAGAGTCCCAGCAGCCACCCGTGCTTGATCAACCGTTGAATTTGTGTGTCGCTAAGAAAGCTAGAGATTCTCTATCACCTCCACCTGCAGTCAAACAAAATCAAATTCTGGGTATGACAGCAGACAGGGAAAAGACATCATCGCTGTTGGGCAAACATTCAAAGAAAGGTAAGTGATAATTATTTTCATATATAAAAACTTTACGTAGAACAATTGTCAACGTTCTGATTTTACGTGAAATACAATAAATGAGAAATTCTAATAAGTCCCTGTCCATAGGAGTCCACTTTCACTGCGCAACTTGTACATTGCTTCTTTTATTTTCCTCTTCGTAATATTAAGCAACAAACAACAAATTCTATGTAAAAAGTCAAAAACTGCACAACAAGAATTTCATTGTATGGACACGAATGCAACTGCAAAAGAAAATTTAAAAAAGATGCAGAAGCAAAAATTGACTCGTATGGACAGGGACTAACGAATAAACCAAGGACTAACGAATAAAGTGGAAAGCCAGAAATCTTTCAAAATTTAAAATGTGTGTGATGGCTTATTTCGTACTTATTCACAATTAGTACCCGGCATGAACAATTTTGTAATCCTTTAAGGCAAAAGATGTGATCAGCTTATGGAAAATTTTTTTGGAACATTTTCATTCCCTAACTCTTTTTTGTAAGGGTCTTTTTACCTTTTTCTTAAATAAGGAGCAAAAACCTCCCCTTCAGTGGCGATATATCGTGCTAGAATGCTCTACAAAACTATTTGCCATAAAATTCTACTCAACCTAAACACAAGAAATCATTCAAAACTTAAACTTAATATTTAATTTCGTACTTTTCCACGATTACTACTTGCGTTTTTAAAGTAAAAGATTTATTCCATTTATGCAAAATACTACGAAGAACATTTTTGTAGAATATTTCAGTTCGCTATATCGCCACTGAAAGGGAGTTTTTCCCCTTTTTAACCATTTGAGGTTAAAATATTCCATAAAAATGCTCCTCAAAAGGTGGGGAACTTAAAAATGTATCATCGCGCTGATCATCGCAATTCTGACATCAATGCTATGACAAATGTCATCAATAAAATGAAAACAGACAACAATCTGATAACAAACGTCATCATAGAATTTTGTCATAGTTTAAGTGTCCTTAATGCTATGACTGGAATTATATATTATACTATAGTTGCGTTGTCAGTCGACAACTGAAAATTAATGGTTGCCAGAAAGGCACTAGATAGCAACTGAAATTGACGACTCTCAATTACCAGTTGCCATCATTAGTATCGTTTTTAGCAACTGGCAACCCAACTCGGTTGCCATAAATAATCGAACTATTAATATTTTTTTTAAATTGAGAAATATGCATTGAAAACATTTTTATTACTCCAAAAATATGAATTTATTGCCAAAATATGCATTTACCACCAAAAAATGCTAAAATTTGATAATTCGCATAGATAATTAGTCAATACCTCTTTAGCTATCACCACACAAATAAATGCATTTGCATGAAAGTCCGAGCCCTGATCATTACTACGACAGAGATACCAATAAAATATGCAAGTATTGCACGCCTCATAAGCGAAGCGTTGAGGCGGGTACTACTCTCACTTCACGCGAAACTACTGATTTTTCAAACTTAAAATGGCTCTATTCTTATCATATATTGCACTTGTAAAAATATATACACACTCATATTAAGAAAAAATACTATTTTTAACACTCATGACATTTTTAATGTCATTTTTATTATTTAAGCTAATTAAAAAACTGTTTAAAAAAGTTCTGTCTTGGACGTCCGCTTGTCTGTATCGCATCCTTTTGTTTTTTTACGCTTCAGTATAATTAGGAATAGAAAGAAGCCTATTTAATTTCACGGTCTAAATGAGATTGAGGCGTGCACTTTTGGATTTTTCAAACTATTTTTAAAAACTAGGCCAGTACAGCATACATGCATATTATGACACTTTTTCATCATATTGATGGCACTTGGTCATCAAATGGCCGTCGCAACAATCATGTATATGTTGACTTTGTGCTGTCGATATTTTGGATGGTAACATAGCTGAAATAGTAAAGGTGTTTGTTTATAAATGTGTGATGAATTGAGGAGCTTGGGATTAAAACCAACATCAGAAGAAAAAAATTTTATAAAAAACGTAAAACTAAAATAGAGACAAGTAAAACTAAGAAAATGTAAATATGTATAATTGTTTAAATCATTCCATTGATGGCAGCTGATATAAAGATTGACATCATTATGATGTAAAGTGTTGTTGGGTCAAAAACAAAGATACTTAAGATAGCATTGATGTCAAATTACATCAGCGTTATAATGGCTTTTCTATTAGCGACACCATATTGATGACATTTTGTCATTAAATTGATGTCAATTAGTCATTTGCCTGATGTCGATGTGTCATTGCATTGATGATAGATTTGTCATTATTGGCATTGATAACCAACTGATGTTAAGGTTGCCATCACAGTGATGAAACGTGTCATGGGGCCAAAAACGAAGACACTTCGCTTAGCATTGTTGTCAAATTACATCAGCGTTATGACGATTTTTCTGTCGGTGCTGATGAAAACTTTCAGAACGCCGATACACCCACATACTTCTTTTGTACTGTACAATGTTATTTTTTCCGATATTTTACTAATATTTTTGACCCCAAAAAATTTGTAAAATTGTAGCTGTTATTTTTAACCAGAGGAATATTGTTAAAATTTTGACTCAAATTTGTGATCGGAAAAATATCACCCAGATTTGATCTGTTATTTTTAAACGAAAACTATATCGATCAAATAATTTGAAATGTTATTTCAAACCGAAAATTATAAATAAAAAAATTAATATTACTTGACATTTTTGGAAGAAATTGTAAAATAAAATTATTGATCCTTAGATAAAGCAAGACTATATCGCTGTCAAACTATAGATTAACTAAAGGTCGAACTGAACTAAATTAAACAAGTACTGACCTTAATTTTTCTATGATAGAGTTTTTTGTTTTCAAAAAACCACCGAATTAAAGAATACTTGTCTTTTTTTAAATCAGCTCATAAATAAGTACTAATCAATCATCTTATTATCAAGTAATTACCTGAAACTTTCAAGTAATGCAGAAGCTATATAATTGAATAAAATATTAAATTTTAGTGGCAAGTCATTACTTCTTTTTTAGTAGACTTCTCCCGCCAAAAACTATTTATTAATTTAGAAAACACTAAAAATGTATTTTCTTTTATGCTTAAACATGCCATTTAGTTTTAAATGATCAAACCTAAAAAAAGAACAATTTGACAAAACATCAAATAAAGATTAAGAGTGATCAAACTACAAAGGAAATATAAATAAAAAATAAATAAAAAAGATTATTTTAACATCATTAAATGTTTAAATGTCAACATTATCACAATTTGGAATGTTTTGCTTTCCAAAAATAACAATATAAAAAGAAGCCGCACAGGAGCACTATTTTCAAAAAGAAAAATATCTTAACATCAAAAATAAAAACATGACATTAAAATTAATTTAAATATGAGTTCATCATCTTTGGTCGGTTTATAAGACTAGTTAAGCGTCGTTGTTCGCTACAAGAAATATATATGATTTTTAAGAATTCTTCTTTATTCTTTACAATTAAAATTGTTTGATTTTTGGCCACCAGCGATTTAATTGAATGCATGTTTGTCGCTAAATAAAAATAAATAAATGAAAACAGCTTGTGCCAAACCTAGAAAAAGATATAAAACATGAATGTAGCTAATTTGCAATATTTTTATATATAGATAATTTGTACATGTTAGAATCTTTAGTTTTTAATTTTTCTTTAAATAAATGAACTTTTTACTTGACCTTTAGTTATTTATCAGTAACTAATTTATTAAGCTTTAGGTCTTTTTTATAAATATTAGCAATTTTATATTTGACTCGATATTTCGACAAGCCTTTGGGTGTCTTCTTCAGGGAAAGTAATTCTTTAAATATTGTTTCTATAAACATTCTTTTATGAAAGCATTGCTTATCACTTCTGGCTTCTAAACTGTATATATTCCCACTGAAGATATTCCCAATATCTTCAGTGTTCTATTGAATACTAAACAAAAATAATTTTTTTTAGTATTCAATAGAACAGTAAAGATGGCACATAGCCGAAACCGGTCTGTTTATAAACCAAATTTGACGTGGGATGACGGAAAATCGTTCCAAATTCAAACAAACCCCGTCGGAAGAAAAGCACAACGCTCTATAATATTATTCTCGTTTTTGACGTTAATACTCACGAAAAAATTTCAAAATTCTGACTGGCTTCCAAGATATTTTCAAGGAAATGTTGTTTCGATATGGGAAGTGCCATCAGTAATATGCTGAAAATATTACAGAACGATCAGTCCGCTCGTATTAGTTTTGAAAGCATCTCAAAATAAATATAAGCCAATGCACAATATCGACAGGGTTATTCCTACAAAATTTCAAGGCTCTGCCTATATTTGTTTTGTAAATATCTTAGCATGTCCAATCAGTACTTATGTGTGAACGACAATGTACATATAAAAAGCTTTGCTCATACAAAATTCCAGGTTTCTTGCTGCATTAGCTGCAAAGATATTTAAAAAATTATATGGGGGTGCCACGCCCACAAATTTTTTCTGACTATTTTCTCTAGAACAATGCGTAAAATCAATGGAGTAATTCCTGTTTTACCGTATTAGGTCCCATGATACGTCAAAATATATATTTGAAATATATGAGATGTGCCACGCCCACTTGTCCACTCCTTAATAATATATCTTTAAAAGCATTATAAAAAGAGATACTCGCATAAATTTTGAAGTCCTCAGCTGCATCAAATATAAATTTCTACTGTATGGGAAGTGCCACGCCCACTAACAATATTTCAAAAATATAAAGCCTATTGTTTCCCTGCGGAAAATTTGGTGACAATTGATCCAAAAGTACTCGTCCTATGACTTGAGAAAATGAGACTGGTACCAAAAATAAGGAGTAGTGAATGGTAAAAAAAGACATACAGCCAAATTTATAAAAAATTCTTATTTTAGGTTTAAGACTCACAATTGTTATTGAACAGTTTCACGCTAAAAACTGTTTAATATAAAATTGCATTCATAAACACTACAATAGACATTGTGTGTTTTAAGGAAATTTAGATATCTCGACTGGTAACACCACCATGTTTTGTAGCTAGTGTTGCAATAAAAAGAATATGATTTCATCCGGATATTGAAATAAACGAATAGCTTTTTATTGTTTTCGTGTAAGTTAAGATTTTTTGAACTCTCTTTATAATATATTTCTCAACTTATTTAACACAAGTTTTGTATGAAGTAAAAACAAAAAAGAGAAATGATTACAAAAGAGTTCACACGAATCTTTTAATCATGTATGAAAAAGGTACTCGAATAACGAGCCTATTTTCATTTGTGTTGATTGTTTCTACATCACTAACATTTCTTTTTGCTTTTATGTGTTTTGATGGTGTTTTTTTGCTAATTTTGTTGCGAATTTTGTTTAACTTAAATAATTAAGTGACATATTCTATACAATTTAAAAAAACATACGTAAACGCTTATAGCGAAGACTTATAGCGAAGACATATCATGTATTCCTGTGTGCTAAATTTGCAAAGATATTTGAAGTTGAAATTGATATATCGATGATATGAATTTATTGAAGGTTTATAGTAGGTGCATACCGTCTTTAAATCTATTTTAAAATTTTCATGTAATATACATTTTTGAATGCAATTTTATGAAATTTTGCTTAAAAGTAGTCTGTTGCCCTGTTTTAAATATTTATGAATATGACTGATATTGTGGAAATGGTCACATATTAATTATTTTGAGTAAATTCGATGCACCTGGAACAAATTCGATGCACCTGGATTTAAGGCCTATCACATAGTATCTATATAATATTAATTGTCTCCCTTCAATGAGACTGCCATTCCACTCAGGAACCTGTTCCGTAACTATATTCAGATATTAACTCCAGCTTAACTAATATTTATAACATTGAAATATTAGTGGGTAGTGTACTAGCCTGTCATGCCGGAGGTTGTCGGTTCGAATCCTATCAAAAACACCGCTTAAAAATAAAATACGATTTCTATTTGGATTTGTAACAATAAAAAAATTAATTTATCGATAATTACAGCTGAATTTTGGAATAACATTTATATATAAATTATATTATTCTACACCGATTAGGACACCATAAGATAGTTCAGAGACAAGTTACAAGGTGCATACAAAGTATCAATTAACCCCATCCTAGGCCAACCCCATATAAAAGTGGCTGGTCCGCTTCATAGGAAGTGTTAGAACTCGGACTGGTCCCTATCACCTGGGGATCGGTCAAGTGACTTGTTTTGTGTCAGTTCCATTTACCATAGGGTTGTTCCAGATCAACAGTATTATACTGTGAAAATTTCAGCAAGATCGGTTCACTGGTTTAGGAGTCTATAGATATCAAACATACAGACAGACAACTAGGCAAACATATAGTTAAACGGATATTCACTTTTGTATATGACTGATTCTCATTTCAAATGATTTTTTCGTGTCCGTTGAAAGCATATTAAAATATTTCAGTATATAAATGCATACATTTTAACGAAAACAGCTTTAGCATTATTTAATAGATTATAAATAAATGTAGATAAGTTTTTTTGTGTAAGACTTTGTTAGAAACGAAGAACAAAAATACTGTTTTTATTCTCTTAATACAAAATGGCGTGGCGTGTACGTCATGCATGCTGTTGATTTTCCACATTAAGAAACTGTGTTTTTCGAAAAACGGAATTAAATTTAGAATATTTGCTTTTGATTCTCTTATTTTACACATAAAATTTTTGAAAAATATTAGAATTTATATAATATATAAATTCAAATCGATGTTCATCAAATCGATGTTCATCGACTCTTGTATATCTTCAACGGATTCCTCCAATTCGGATATAATAGTGGATTCGGAAACATCATGCAAAAAACTTTGATTTTCAGTTAGTCCCGAAGTATTAGCACCGATAACGTCATATCAATCTCATCATCCCCATAAACCGAGTCTAGTCTTTTTAAATCATCATCAAAGCTGTCAGAAAAATCCATTTTTATAAAAGTTACTTCAAATTAACATAAGCTTAGTAACAAAATTACAAAAGAACCAAAATTGCGAAACAACTTTTAAGATATTGATAACACTGGTTATACACAGAGAAAAAATTATCATAGGTTTTTATTTAAACACACATGTTTTTTTGTATTCCAATACAAAATTTTGATAGAAAAAAATTCGATTTTTTTCTTATTAAATATTTACGAATTTTAGTGTTTAATTTTACGAAGTTTGTGATAGGTACCATTTCCGTAAAATAAATATTTGAATTTATGAATTTAGTAATAGAATACGAATTATAGTTTTTTCTGTGCAGTTGGCACAAGACTGAAGCGTCACTTTATTATTTTTCTTTCTTATAGTTATTTTTACAATGTGTACAGAGCAGCAACAATAGCAAAGGTATTGTCACACTAAAAGCGAAAAAAATACGTCACCACATAGGCATGACGTCACCAAAGTCGGCACCCAATCATAACTAACCATACCAAACCGCATCACCCAACTGAAAGTGATAATGCGTTATGAAACTTTAAATGGGGTTTTCTCAAAACTTCATTTTCACACACTAGGTCCCTTTTCTCGGAGAAGGTCACATTAATTGTTGTTGTCCGCAGTCTGCGTACCTCTGTATCGGTATACATATTGACCGTTACGCTTTTTCAGTACGCTTATTAAAATTGCATTAACAATATACTAAAATAACAGCGTAGGTTTGTACTTTTAAATATTTAAAAGTGTTGTGAACTTTGTTAAATAGTAAAGAGTGATTCCACGTAAAACGGCCCTATGCAATAAAAACAAATTTGTTTTATTTTTTATAAAAATCTCTCAATTGATGGTTTTTAGAGCATGAAAACTATAGGAAAAATAAAAAAATGCATTATTTAATATTTTTTAAGCAATTTGAGGCACTTTTAAATAATCATCCACGAAACATTTTGCCTCCCTCTTTGTATGTTTAATATTTATTTCAGATTTTCTTTTCTTCCCATTCTCATTATTAATAAAAACCCTTATCTCTGAAAAGAATATACTTTTTTCGCTTTTTATTGAATTTAAAAATATACTCTGCTAGAATATTTTGCTGTCTATAATAGAACAGATAGCAAAGATTTAATATGCAATTATTTTCTTATGACTTATTTTTATACTATTTATATTAATGAAATCAATAAAAAGTTTGATTTCGTCGAATTTTTTAAATTTTCGTAATAGGTCACACCCGTCTGTCTGTCACAACCGTCACATTTTAAAGAGTTTTCTGTTAAGAAAATTGATTTTTTTTGTCAAACAGTAAATACGTAATAGAGCTAAAAAGACTATACCAAAATTATTGTGTACGTTATAGTAAAAATGTTACAGAATTCATGCTGAACATCATAATTCTTTAAAACTAAGATTTGTAAGGTCACACCCGTCGCAGCTTTCTGACGACCATTCTGAACAGGAAACGAATTCTTTCAGTGTCTACCCGTTATTCAACGACTTTAAGCTTAATGGCCTTGCGAGTCGCAACCTTTTTTTTTAGTAAAAAATGTTATATTTTTTATTTATAGCAAAAAATATGTGTAAAGTGGTCACACCCGGCTAAATGGAATTACTCAAAACATTTCGTCAATCAATCATGATTTGTATCCAAAAAAATGTATTGAGTGTTATTCATATTTTTTTAATATAATTGAAATTTTTTAGTGACTAACTAAGGAGTTTATGTTAAAATACATCGAAGATTATACATTTGAAGTCTATTGAATTCAAAAAATAGAGTGTGTTCTAAAAAAAATATTGAATTCGTAAAAAATATGTATTGAGCGTTACTTTAAAAAAAGTTAACAGCAGCTGAAGGGTAAAAACGATATAAAGAACATTATCTGTTTAAAAATGTCTGGTTTTCTTTGAAAAAATTTTGCTTCTACCACTCTGTGGGTTGTTATATTTTCGAAGAATGTACCCAGTAAAAAAGTTGCTTCCAATAAAGCAGGTTTCTACTATTATGGAATAAAAGTAGCGCTACAACCCTGCTCATATAGCTGCTGATTTTTGTATGGCGAGTTCCCGGATTGGAGTACTACATTTTTGTTCACAAAACCGCTTTTGAAGCGCTGAAAATCATCAACATTTTCAGCACTAGAACTGAAAATATATGAAAAAAATGATTCGATGTCGTTAACGCCATTTTGAGTTTTTCTTATTTCTTTTCTTTATTTATTTTTATTAATTTCATATTTTTACTCAATGTTTTTTATTTTAACTTCAACTAGTATCGAACTAAGAACCTTCAGGTTTGACGTGCAAAGTACCAATCACTCGACCAAAAACATTGTTGCAAAACGGCACCAAGAAACTCAAATAAACGTAGTCTTCATTCTCGCTTAAAAACCTGCTTTGGATCAGCACTATAAAATCAGCTTTTTATATAGCTCGTGTACAAAGCTTTTGTATAAGTTAAAAGCAAATACTTTTCTCGCTTCAAAACCTGCATTGTTGTGACGCTATGAAATAAGCTTCTGAACAAGCTCATATTTCAAAGCGAATTATGAAGGGTTTTATTTCTTTAGTTCTTCAAAAAACATGAAAATTGTTTACTGGGTACTTATTATATAGGTCGTATTTTGCTACAAAAAAATTTATTTGAAATTGACATAACTTTTGACATTTCCAGTCGATTTTATTACAATTAGTCTTATTTGAAAGAAAAACTAGCCTACTTTTCTCTTATGTATAAATGTGTGTAAAGAATTATTTCAAAAGATAAAAATTTTTTATTTTTCCATGTGAACCCATGTCAAAATGGAAAAAGTGGTCATAGCTTTTAATTCATAACTTTAAATCGTCCTGCGATTATTATAATTTTTTGTTTTCGGAGAGTAGATGTAAAGAGCTTTCAAACCATCTACTAATTTTTTGTGGGGAGTTCTTTTCACAAAAATCATTTCTAGAACCAGAAAAAAACCAAAAAAAAACATACACAAAATGTACGTTTAGAATGAACCATACGGACATCATTGTAACATAGTCAGAATAGATTCCCAAGACCTCAAAACGTCGAGATCTGATCAAAACTCGATTTTCCAAAATCGCGGGGAAGCAAGCGGTTACTTCCAATTTTTGGCAGCAGGAAGTCAAAAAAATCAATAATGAATAAATTGTAGTTATGAATTTACGTCGAACTGTATTGGTCTTATTCCAAAGATATGTATTTGTTTTTACACACAAACACACATATACACACACACACTATAAAATCACTTTTTACTGTATAGAAAAACTCTAAGTTAGCTTAAGGTCGTTTTTAAGTTGTTTATTTCTTTATAAATGTTTGCTTGTACAAGATGCCATTAATTTAATTGATTTAACAATTTGTTTTATTGTTGTGTTCGGAATGAAAACTATACATACAAAAGAAATAAAGCAGTTTATTGATTTTGCAGCATGTCCGGGCCTGTAACGACTCTTTAAAAATGCTTTTAAACTTTTTTCTTTTTGTTATTTATTGTTTCTATTGCACTTCTGTGTTGTTATTTAATGAATTTTTAGTATATTTCAACTTATTTTCTTGCCTCTAATTGAAATGTACGATTATTATTGCTGTATATTGCTGTTGCATTTTTTGAATTACAGTCGATTACAGTTTATGGTGCTTATTTAATATTTATAATGGATAAAAAATGATTTATTACAATATTGTTTCGTTATATTTTTAGTTTTTCATTAAAGTGCTATTTGTAAGCAATTAGGTTTTTATTTTATTTAAAAAAAATCGAAATTTGACTCATAATTTAATATTTGAGTCGTCAAAAGAGAAATGTTTGATATAGAAAAGTAATTTCACAAGCAAATTTTCCAAGTATTATGCATTGAGATAAAACCTTTAATAAACTCTAAATTGGCCAGAGAAAGTATTTCTGTTTTTGTTTTTTACTCACTTTAATTATAGCTCTGGTAGATTTCTATAACAAAATTGATGTTTGTTTGGTGGACAGGGATGCCAACTTAGCCCTTTTCGTGGTAGATTTAGTCCGTTATAAGTTACTCAAAACGTGAAAAAAGAATTAGCCCCACACAAAACAACGCGTAAGTCTAGAACTTTTTACAGTGATCTTTTAGCCCTTTTTTACTTTTCATCAATATGGGTATATTTTTTTACTTCTGCGAACTATTTCTTTCATTTATTCTAGCAATAGCGACTTGGAACTTACGTTCTAATAGCGTTTTTACTAATTTTCTTTTGTTAGTTTGCTTTACCAGTAATAAAAGGAGCAATAGTCTAGAAAAATCTTATATTTCTTTAACAATTTGTTGCGATTTTAAGTTGCCCCAAAATTTAAACGTGTTTTGATTTTTAAGTTAGCCATTTTTTGAGCGTTTTCAAAAAGTTTCACTTGATATTGCTTTATAGGTATATTTGCTCAAATTTAGCCTTTTTAGCCCCTTTTTCAAAAATGTTTGCGGGTTTTGTATCCCATAAGTTGGCATCACTGTTGGTGGAAATATTTCTTAAAATTAGCAATAGGATTGCAGCTTTAATAGTAGAGCTTTAAATTGCTAAAAAGTAAAATTAGAAACGAGTAAAAGTAAATACATTTAAACTTAATATTTTTAATTATTGCATTGATGACAGAATTGTCATCATTGTCATTAATGACAAAATAATCAACTGATGACAAAAAGGTTGACATCACAATGATGACAAGTATCATGGTGTGTGAAAATGAAAATCAGTTGCCATAGTAGTGATTATATTAGCGTTATACCAATATTTCTATTAGTGTAGAGCTTACCATTCCACTTGATTAGTGACAAAAAATACAGAAAAAAATTACAGAAAAAAATTATCGATTCTGGTAGAGGAGACCAAAAAATATATACAGCGTTTTGAAAGTTCACATCGATATTTTATTTTAGGTTAGTTAAAGTTGCCCCATTTATCATGTTCGTGCAGCAGCAGCATATCGGTATATGAAGCTTTGTGTTCCTTGCATCTGAGGTGTGGGGTATGTTCAGTAAATTTGTAGAAAATATTAAGGAAAATATTTTTGTTGAACATATTCTAGCAAATCGTAATAAACGCCCAAAAAAAGGGGAGGGCAGAGATGAAATGTTCTACAAAAAGGTTGGCTATAAAATTGTACTATGGGTTTTTAAAGACAACCAAGCTCCAGACTCAACTTGTACGCCAGAAAGTATTGAAAACTTAAACTGTGTTTAAGAGTTAAGTTCATATGATCACGATTTCATCATCAGAGGTCTTGTTATAACTTTCTACAGTGTGACTTTGACGCCCTCACAGAGTGGAGCTCAACAATTGTTTTTTTTTTTTTACTTTTTCTATATTAGAGTAAGTTCTGGTAATTTAGTATACCCATTTTTTTATTTAGCTATAGTTCTTAGAAACTTGATTCGATTAGAATAGATCACAGCTTGTATTCTACTATACATCTTAGGTTTACATTCGGGATAAAAAGTTTATTTAAGACCAAGTTCCAGAGAAATTGGAGAAAAAATAAAAACACATATATAAGCCATTTACAAAATTGGCGGGTAATCTGGTATACTATATTCCGATAATGTGGTATACCATAACTTTAAATTCCGCTGCCTGCTTTTTTACTTCATCTTTCTTGAAAGAGTAAAGTGATATAGTACACCATCTTATCCATTTTTAGCTATACCACATTAGCCGACCACGCTGTTTATTCAAATAATTATTGAATTAAGAATAAACGCTAAATAGGCAATATTGTCGCATATTTCTCTGCACTAATAAAATACTCATATTTGACTTTAAAATTAAAATAATGCAGTTGTTTTCAGAAAAATAACGAAATTTTTAACAGAACACAAAAAAGTCAACTACGCGAATACGCACATTTTTAACGATTGACTATTTTCTCGATATGCAAAAATCTAATACACTAACGCACTCTTAACTTTCTGAGAGCATCAAACTATTAGTTTTAGAGAAATGCAGATATTCTACATTACCTGCTTAACCCGCATTACCAGTCTATCCCACATCACCAGCCTATCCCACATTACCCGCCTATCCCACATTACCCGCCTATCCCACATTACCCGCCTATCCCACATTACTCGAACTTACACTAAATTCGTTATAGTTTCGGAACCACTGAGGCTAGATCTCTATTTTTTGGTCAAATGTTAGTTGTACAAGACTGATCAGCGACACCAATTTTAAATCGATTCGGAGGAGGTCGGTCCCAATCACAGGTTGTCTTTATACTAACTAAAACGCTTACAATATATATATATTGAAATTTCCGCAAGCTCAAAGTCCGTTTTTACCTATTATTTCTAGAGTAAAATAGCTTAAACTTCTTCATAGGATGATACCCACACACAACGAAGGTACTTAACTTCGGGCCGCTGTCGATCGAACTGTGGTTTATGTGTACAGTTTTTAAGACAATAATCTGATAAAATTACTCCTCCATAATTTTTCCCCTAAGATATTTCAATCTTCTAAAAAATCAAATCAATAGTTTCGGTTTACAGCTATATTAAAACTTCCCTGTCGGAAGTGTAGCTAACTTTCTGTTAACTTTAAGCTAACTATTTCACAACTAGCTCTGACTAACATTTTTATTACTTTCCAATGGAAACAACTAACTATTTTAGTATTGCGATGTCCTAGGCGGTAGTCAATTGTCCCACTCTGCACTACTTTTCAACTAACTTAAAGTTGACTTTATTTAAGTCACCTGGTAGTTAGTATATTTACAAAAATATGTTGCTGGCGCTCGAACTATGTATCACCCAGCTAAGATAATAACAGCAAAAACTTAATATAATCTTGAAATGAGTTTCAAAATAGCTGAGAGTAAAGTTGTGGGCTCTCACCAAGTCCGACTATATACTCAACTTAAAAATTGATTTTCTGAATTTCATTCTGGATTACATTGTAGTTAGCTTTCAGATAGTCTAAGAAAAGCTAACTTTAAGTTTATTATTTTTGTAGTCAACGAGTGATTTTCCGACAGGGTTATTTCTTGATAGTCCTGATTGTGCATTGTCCATAGAGTTTTTCATTTCCTTACACAGTGTTATTATTAATCATGTTTGCCTGGCATTATTTTTTTTATATTACTTATTAAATATTTATTGATTATAATTGTTTCCCAGTCAGTCATATTTATTATTATTACATTTTTTTCATTTTAATTCGCCAGTCTCCCTTAAACGACAGCGAGTGTTAATGGTTGTGTTGACCCAAATAGTTTTTGCTGGTATTTTCATTTAAGGCAAAAACAACGTTTAAATGTCATTTTATTACACGTACTGTACAGCCATTGCTCTTTAAATGAATGTGTTTGTATATTTTAATGGCATTTTTTACATTTATTTATTTATAATTTTTAGTTTTAATTGTAGTAAATGAATTTGAGTGTGTGTGCGTGTGTGTGTGTGTGTATTTCATTAATTGCTTTATTGTTTATTTTGTTTAATTTTCATTAATATTTAATTTAATTAAATTATTAATCCATGAATCATGTTTATTTTTTATTTCGTTTTGGTATAGAAAATGAAGTTGAAATAAAAAGTTAATGTAATTTTAATTAACGCTCATTTTAGAAAACTATAAGCCTTAAATGCTTTAAGCACAATTAAAATACAAATAAGTAATATGATTGTTTAATTAAATACAGAGTTTGAGGTTTTTTTTTGTTTGTTTTAAAATTTAATTGCAAAGATATTTTATTATTTTATCTTAAGTTCGTTCAGTTTAATTTTTCAATTAAATTATTTTTATTTAGAAAGAAATTAGAAAGTATGTAACAATTGAAAAGACAAAATAAAATTTTGGCTGCACGGAAGATTGAACTGACATCATGATATTTCAAGACCAACCACGATATCATTAACAGAATTCGTGGCCGCTTAGACCTCACTGTCAATCACGACAGCTGCAATTTACGAATACTAGGGTGTGAATTTTTATTTTTCTTCAAGCTCTAGCATTTCTAAAAAGAGGATTTCAAAACTGGGAATGAGAGAAATAATAAAAAAATAGTAAATTTCCAAACCATCAAATGAAAGCTAAACGATATTGAAAAACTTGACTGCAGCTATCATAATGGACAGTACGGTCTAAATGTACAAGAATTTGGAGCTTGGTCTTGAAACATCATGATGTTAGTTCAACCTTCCGTTCAGCCAAAATAGTCTTTATATTTTCAATTGTTACCTGCTTTAGAATTTCTCTCTAAACAAAATAATTTTATTGAAAAATTAAATTGAACGAACTTAAGCCAAAATCATTATATATCTTTGGACTGAAACCATACAGATCGACTAAAAATGCATAACTTAATTTAATTGCAATGTTGCAAAGTCGTTGGAAAAAAAAACAAAGTGAAAATATCAGTATACTGTTTAATATAAAGTGAAAATTTTCCAAATTGGTCTATAAATGGCAGAGTTCAGAAAATGAAAATAGAGACGAATTAAAAACCTATTCCTCTTTTTAAGGAGGTTAAAAAAAGCATTTCAAGACAAACTAACCCCAAAAACCTAAACTTTCGTATCGTCATATTAAATGAAAAAGGCCCTGTCATCATTTTTACAAAGATTTCAGCAGAGATAAAAAACTTAGTAAAAAACAGACTACTGTGATTACAAAAACTATTTTGTCAGCAAAGTATCATTAACTCAGATTTTACAAATGGTACTACCCAGAAAAACAATAGTTTGCTTTTTATTAAGTTTTGTATATCTCCTAAAAAAATTTAATAATGATGATAGTCCCTTTTACATTTTATATGAGGATATAGACTGTCACAGCGAACATTATTATGATTTTATAGTTCTACGTCACTTAAAAATCCTCATTCGATCTTTGTTTAGCCGTAAAGCTCAATAGAAAATGTCTCCCCTTTTTTGACGGCTTCGATAAATCTCAAAATATTTCACTGGAAACTTTCTCACTTTTTAACCGACTTCAAAAAAAGGAGAGAGATTATCAATTCGTCATGTTTTTTTATGTATGTTCCCTCAAAACTCCGCCATTTATGAACCGATTTCGGATTTTTTTCTCTATTTAAAAGAATATACTTCCAGATTGGTTGCGTTGAAAAATGGGCGGGGTCACGCCCATACAAAGTAAATACACATTCGTTTTCAACTACTTCTACTCAACCGATTCTTATGAAGCTTTACACACACATTAAGCTTCTGTTTAAATACTACATCAGGATCAAAAAAGTGCGCTGCGCCACGCCCATGCAAAGTAACTATTATTTTTCAACAACTTCTACTAAGCCGATTCTTATGAAACTTTGCATACACCATTAGTTATATTTCCAATACAACATTATGTTTAGAAAAGTGGGCAGAGCAACGCCCATGAAAACTAAATAAGCATTTTACCTACTTCTTCCTATCCGATTCTTGTGAAACTTTTCATACACATTTAGTTATGGCTACAATACAACATTGTGGCTACAAAAGTGGGCAGTGCCACTCCCATGAAAAGTAAATATTCACTTTAACTACTTCTACTTATCCGATTCTTATGAAACTTCGCACACACAATTAGTTCTCGTAAAAGTACATGGTGTTAAAATATGGGGGCGGTGCCACGCCTATTTTGTAATCGGTTGTTTTTTGCAAGAATTATTGTTCATGAATTTCATTTGTTTAATTACAATTTAAAATCAATTCAATAGATTTAATAAACAACAAATGAACATGATGTTTTTTTAACTCTAAATAATTGCGAATAAATTAAATTTTGTAAACAAATTATAATTTATATGACTGTTTAATTACGTGTTTGTCTATTTGTCCATTTGTCTTTATTTAATTTATCTGTTTAACAATAAAAACAATAAAATAATGCAATGATTTTATTTCAAATTAATGACTAAAACAAACGAATTCTTAATACGAAATTAATCGCTGTTTATTTTTACGTAAGAATCATGAAGCATATTATTTTCCATTGTTGCTTAATTATCTTGTTAATGTTAGAAAAACACAATTATTTATTTATATTGAAATGCTTTTTAGAATCGAATCGGTTTGTTTGATCATATTAGACAAGGTTGACTCTATTTCATGCACTTTATAAATTAAATATTTTACATTTACGTGAGTTTTTTTTTCGTTATTTTAATTAATACGCCATATTATTTGGCACATAAATTTAAAAATTAATTATAATTGCATTAAAAACAAACGGTTTTCGAAACAGCAATTTATAATAAGCAAATAAAATATTTAATCTTATTGATATTAATGCAATTTAGTTTTTGTACTTTTAATTAAAATGGTTAAGCCAGAATCTTTTAATGACATGCTTTAGTTGTTTTAATTACAATTTGCTAAGAAGAAGGGAAGAAGAGTTTGCAAAAAAAATATTAATATATAGATGATTCTCATTTTGAATGCTTTTTTCGTATCCGTTGAAACTACTATATAGTAAAATATATCATACACAGAGAAAACAGATTCGTTGTGATAACCGAATTTGTTACCAATCGTCAGTTGCTTTGTATTCGAACAATGTATAGTGTTTCATATCGTCGCAGTACAAAACATTGACAATGCATACCTTTTCAAAACGTCGTCGACAAGTATCAGAAACGCCGTAAATGAGTAATCATGGTATCGGGGTCAAAGTTGATGCAATGTTTAGCAACTTTGCATACATACACGATCTAAATAGTGCAGGAGAACTGTATACAAACTTTGTATCGATACGTTTGGGAAGTCAGCCGTACTGATACTTATTCAATTGTATGTAATGAAGAAATTTAAATAAAATATTATTGTGAATAAAATTCAAAAAATTTTTCTTTGAATGTTCAATATTCACATGCTTTAGAATTTCTTTCTTAAATAAAAAATTGTTTGATCGAAAGATTAAATTAAAAATGAACTTAAGCCAAACTAATTAAATAACTTTGGATAAAAACCATACAGTTCGACTAAAAATGCATAACTCAATTAATAAAATTCAAATTTTAATTTATTTTATCTTAGACATAAACCATAATATAATTTACAAAATAAGAACAAATACAAATATAAAATACATTTTTGAAATTTCTTTCTTTCTCAATTTGGGCCATTCATGGCATCATAGTGCTTGCTTCTAACATAGGGCTGCCAGAACTCTGAACCCGTCGACCAGGGCATTTATAATACATATCACAAACGAACGTACAACAACACTTTATATCTGTGGTCACAAGCCTTAATCGCTTAAGTAGTTTTCGAAATTTTCGGGAGAGCTGCTTAAAGTGTCAAAAAATTGCAGTCGTCAGTTTGTTTTTCCTTAACTTATTTATAGATAATTGTCGTCTTAAAAAAGTTACAAACTTAAAAAATTTTCAGCGAGTTGATTTAGAAACGAATGTACTCGATCACACCAAAAATTTAATTTTGTCCTAATTCGACTTAAGCTGTTAACGGTTGTGACCACAGATATATTCCAAGAAATAATCGTATAAAAAGAAACCCCAACAAATTTTTATTTTGATACATGTATCAACCATACATATGTTTCAAATTTATGTCCAACAATTAAACAATAGATACAAAACTTACAATTACATTCATACATAAAAAACAATAAACAAAGATAAAAAATTAATTTAAAATTACAAGGGGCGACAATAAACACATGGGCTGGCGAGGCCACCTGTGCTTATTTCATCGAGTAGTTGAACGACATAAGCTGCAGGCAACAAATGCTGGTAAAATTGATTCATGTAAACAGCGTTATAACAGAAAGCTTAACCTCTGTTCATAATAAAAATCAGCAGAAATTAAATTTTTGTCTGCATTGACCTGTATCAAAAAACCAGGACAATTTAAGAGTGGACCAGGACACCAGGACTATTTGTCTAAAAATAGGACATATTACAGCCCTATTCTAACATGATATATCCAGAATGTCTTCGCCTTCCAGACAATGAATTTGCAATGTTGACTACAATTTAAGAAATTAGTTTTTAATACATTTTTAAAAGCGTCTTCGACAATTGATTTTTTACTTACCATATAACCACAAAGAAAAATTGCGCCAGATATTTTTTTATTGTTATTATTATGTAATACAAAAAGCCTTTGTGGCCAAAATCACTTTGCACAATCCTCGTTGATTTAAAGGAGTACTTTCATTATACTCAATTACGATTTCTGATTTAAGTGGTCTCACATTGCACTCTTTAAAAAATTGTGATTATGATGAACATATTTCATTATATTACACATTTACATACGCTTTTAATTCAAAATACCGTCCAGAGTAGCTTATTTTTAGTCAGCAAACGCTGCATTTTTTAACTTAACTTTTACATTGTAAAAATATGTATGCATTTTTTAAATTTTATTGTTTATTTATTTTGTTTTGATTTATAGATGTCATACCATTTTATATATTATTGATTAGCACTATAATATATCAGTTAGGAACATGGATTTTGATTTTATAACGATACATGCACAAAACTAAGACTGATACTATAACAAATTATTCAATTGCAGGTCTCGATATGAAAAAATTTGGTTTTTACCAACGAATCTGTGTATTAATTTAAGCAACTTATAAATTGATTATAATAAATTATACGACGGTTGTGGTAGTTGCGCCTTCATTATAAATAAGTAATTACAGTTATAAAGATTGGAAATATGTTGCAATTAATAATATGTTTTAATTATTTAAATGAAATTTATTTTCTGGTGTTTAAGCATTGTCTATATGCAGCATTTCATTGGAGCTTTACCAAATCGTCGGTAGACTTCAATGGATTTCTAATGGATTTCTAATTGTATAAAGATGTAGAAAAATAAAATGGATTCATATTGAATGAAAAATTATTTCCTGGGTTTTGTATAATTTTCAAATCCTACGTTGCTCATTTTTGAAAATCATTTACATATTTGTGAATTCTCAAAGATAAAGGGTTTGTAACTGTTCAAAATTATGTTTGAACTCTACTGACGATTTGGTAAAGCACCAATGAAATGATGCATGTAGACAATCCAAATAAATTTCATTTAAAATAAAATTCTGACAATGTGTCATATAGATTTCATAAAGATTTTTTAATTATAATAAAAAATTTATAATAGTTGTGACCGTTTTTCAACCAATCTGTTTTCTCTGTGTACAATAAACGCATACATTTGAAAATGAAATTTACTTTAGCATGATTAAATATGCTAAAAATAAATGTACACAAGTTTTTTTAATGTGAGAATGACGATTATGTGTTAAAAACTAAAATACTAAAATTCTGTTTATGCAATCTTCATACAAAATGACGTGCCCGTAATGCATGCTGTCGATTTTCCACATAAAGAAACTATGAATTTTCCCAGAAATCATCGAAGATTATACATCTGAATTGTCCTAAATTCAAAATATAATGTGTGTTCTGAAAGAAATACTGAATTTGTAAGAAAATGAATTGAGCGTTACATTAACAATATTCTTAAATATAATTTATGTATAAATTTTAGACCGGTAAAAAAAAGTTAATAGCTGCGGAAGGGTAGACGTGATGTAGAGAAATTTTGGAAATTTCTGATTTGCTGCTTTGAAGAAATTTCGCTACTACCGCACTGTGGGCTGTTATATTTTCGAAAAATGTATTAGGTTGGTCGTATTTTGGTAGGAATAATTATTTGAAATTGACATAACTTTTAACATTGTTGGTCGATTTTATTAAAATTAGTCTTATTTGAAAGAAGAGTTAGCCTGCTTTTTACTTGTAAATGCTTGTAAAGCATTATTTTAAAAGATACAAATTTTTTATTTTTCCATGTGAATCCAAGTCAAGATTAAAAAAGTGGTCATAAGCGATTATTATAATTTTTTTGTTTTTAGAGATTAGCAGCTAAATTCATAAAAAATTCTTATTTTAGGTTTAAGACTCGCAATTGTTATTGAACAGTTTCACGCTAAAAACTGTTTAATATAAAATTGCATTCATAAACACTACAATAGACATTGTGTGTTTTAAGGAAATTTAGATTTCTATACTGGCAACACCACCATGTTTTGTAGTTAGTGTTGCAATAAATAGAATATGATTTCATCCGGATATTGAAATAAACGAATAGCTTTTTATTGTTTTCGGGTAAGTTAAGATATTTTGAACTCTCTTTGTAATATATTTCTCAACTTATTTAACACAAATTTTCTATGAAGTAAAAGGAAAAAAGAGAAATGATTACTAAAGAGTTCACACGACTCTTTTAATCATGTATGAAAAAGGTACCTGAATAGCGAGCCTATTGTCATTTGTGTTGATTGTTTCTACATCACTAACATTTCTTTTTGCTTTTATTTGTTTTGATGGTGTTTTTTTGCTAATTTTGTTGCGAATTTTGTTTAACTTAAATAATTAAGTGACATATTCTATCAAATTTAAAAAAACATACGTAAACGCTTATAGCCAAGAATTCAAGCTTTAATTTAAAGCATATCATGTATTTGTGTGTGTTAAATTTGCAAATATATTTGAAGTTGAAATTGATATATCGATGATATGAATTTATTGAAGGTTTATAGAAGGTGCATACCATCTTTAAACCTATTTTAAAATTTTCATGTAATATACATTTTTGAATGCAATTTTATGAAATTTTGCTTAAAAGTAGTTTATTGTCCTGTTTTAAATATTTATGAATATGGCTGTAGATGTATAATGCCTTCAAACTCTATACTAATTTTTTTATGGTGTATTTTTTTCGAAAAAATCATTTCCAGAACCACCACGAACGCATGTGTAATGCTCAATACAACAAAATGTTAAAAAGTCGAAAAATATAATTTTATTTCAGGATCCATTGAATGAGGCGAAAACTATAATTTGAATTCTACCTTGTCATATTTATATTCATTACATAGGTAAACAGAAAAAAAATTAACAAAAGCACACAAAATGTACGTTTAAATTGAGAATCACCAATATACTTTTTTAAAGAGAATTTATTCAACAAAGAGTCTCTCTAAAATTAATCCCGTGCGCTAACTTTGAAAACGCCTGTATGAATATATTTGGTTTGGGCCCTCTACACAATCAGTCGTTAAAACTTTGTTATTTTGAAAAATAAATTGATTTTGTTGTACAGTGTAATTATAAAAATCAATTTACGAGCACCTTTCTAATGCATTTAACTGGCGTCTTTTGTGGGAAATGTTTTTTTCTTCAAGACCCACATCAATTGGATTTAATGCTCTAGTATGCAAATTAAAGCAGTCAGTTTGGGTGTCTCAATGTTTCCATTAAATTGTGGCATTGTGTTTGTTGAAATGAAATCAGAATACTTTTTATTGTTAGCTAAAGAACAAATTTTGTATTGCATATTGTCATTAGTTCCATTACATTTGAATATATGAAAATGTTTCTTTTTTTTCTTACAATTTTATCAATGTTAGTTTCAATTTGTTATCGTGTCTAAAAATAAATTTATAAACACTACAAATTGTTTAAGTAGTCTACATAAAAAAACGGCATACTAACTTTATATGCAGATTATGGCATTTAGTAAAAAAATATTGAAAATTAAAACTTAATTGTAACCATTGGAATAACCAATTATGAAAAGGAAAGATAAGAGGCGCCGATTGTTATCCAGCAGAAGAATAAATTTGCATTGTCCTTGCTCACATGCAAAAATTAAATAAAAAATATTAATAAATTTTTTTTTGTCCATAGAGAACAGCGACAAATATTCGTTTTATACCAAAGATTAGACCATGAGACCTAAATATTTATTCTTGCTTGGCATTTTGTTATTAATTATTGTTTGTAATACTCGTACTTGCTTGTTAGACTAAGTTTTATTATACTGTTTGGTTTTATTGCTTATTATTGTTATTGTCTGTATATTTAGTTTCGTATTTGTAATTACCACCCAATATGGCATAAAAATAAACTTTTAACAAGTCGACAACACGCACCAGAACTAATCAACCTACACTCTCAGCACTTTATTACTGAAAAGAACAACTGCCAATAAGTAAACAAAATAAATTAAAAAAATATTTCTTTTTTTTCGATTTATTTTGGAAAATGTGTTAAGCATGCAAATCATGCATTTACTTCAACAGCATGTCGATTAATATGACTTTTTATTTATTCAATATCAATTCAGAAACAAATTTTACAATTATTAACAGCAACAATAACAATGAAAATATATAATGAGTTACAAGCTCACACATGCAGACAGTCTCACATTTAAATCGGCAAAATGCGAATAACAATTTAAATAGAAATTTGATAAATTAATTTGAATTGTATACAACAGTGTACTAGACCTTTGTCGTTATCTAACGAGTTCCTAAGAATCATAATGCTGTTGTCTTGCCGACATTAGACATTATTGTAGCAGAAGCAGCAGACAGGTCATTAAGTCTGCTAATTAGAATTAACAGGAAAAATATTTTTTTCTTTATTTTTGAAGAGAGTTTTGTTGAAATTTTTTCTGAAAATGCAGAGACTTGGCGGCTTAAATAATGTTGATTATACACATTATTTACTCTGACTTCATATTCGTCGTTTTCTGAGACTTAACTAGAATGTGTTCAATAGATGGGAAAAATATCGATATATCGATATTTTCTTAAAAATATATCGATATATCGCGACCTTAGTATTGGTTTAGCCCATATGCAAAAAAGTCGGATTGGAGGAAAACAACAAAGAAGATTTACATAAAGTTTTCTCAAAATATATCCGATAGAATTTTTTTGTATTCTCAGCACTGCTTCCGTCATATGTTTGAAAGAAAAATGTACATTTTTGTGAACTTTCATCAAACCGATTAGAAATTAACATCTTTTGTGCTGCAGTAACCACTTTTTTTATTTTATTTGTAAAAAGTAGATTTTGTTGCTCCATGTGTATACTAACTGCTGTGTATTGAGTAACTTGTTATTGAGATGAAATTTTCTACTTTTTATTGAAAATAAGCGTATAAATGTTATTAGAAAAGATATTTACAAGGAATAAAAAGTTAATATTGATTTAACTTGGTATTATACTTGATTTCTGATTTTTATTTTTTTATTTAAAAAAAAATTTTTTAAAAAAAATTTATCAAAATGATGATATCGAGTACAATGAATGCTTGATATCTCGGAAACCAGGAACAATTTCGCGAAACAGCTTTTGGATTCTGAAAGAGGGTATTCAAAATATATGTACCCCATACTTAACTTAATTTTTTTAATTGTCGGTGGGCCAAAACAATACTAAAAAAAATTTGAGGACTACGTATGAATTATCATTGTTGATAAAATATTGATATATCGATATATCGATATATCGATATTTTTATTCGATATATATCGATGCCGATCGATATTTAAAAATATATCGATATACATCGATATATTTTTTTCACTTGCCCATCCCTAGTGTTCAGTATGATCTTGATTATGCACTTAATTATTGGTTTAACTATAGAATTGGCTGTAGTAACTACCCTGTGGAAAATTTGGTGACAAATGATCCAAAAGTACTCGTCCTATGACTTGAGAAAATGAGACTGGTACCAAAAATAAAGAGTAGTGAATGGTGAAAAAAGACATATTGTGTAAATGGTCACATATTAACCATTTCCAGTCAATTTAGTTGGTACTCCGGCTAGTATTGTAGTAAACGGCACTGAACAAATTCGATGCACCTGGATCTAAGGCCTATCACATAGTATCTATATAATATCAATTGTCTCCCTTCAATCAGACTGCCATCCCACTCAGGAACCTATAACGTAACTATATTCAGATATTAACTCCAACTTAACTGGTATTTATAACATTGAAATATAAGTTCCCCTGTGATCAAGTGGGTAGTGTACTAGCCTGTCATGCCGGAGGTTGTCGGTTCGAATCCTATCAAAGACACCGCTTAAAAATAAAATACAATTTCTACTTGGATTTGTAACAATAAAAAAATAAATTAATCGATAATTATAGCTGAATTTTGGAATAATATTTATATATAATCTATATTATTCTACAACGATTAGGACTCTATAAGTTAGTTCAGAGACAAGTTACAAGGTGCATACAAGGTGTGAATTAACCCGATCCTAGGCCATCACCATGTAAGACTGGCTGGTCCGCTTTATAGGAAGTGTTAGAACTTGGACTGGTCCCTATCACCTGGGGACCGGTCACCTGACTTGTTTTGTGCCAGTTCCATTTACCGTGAGGTATTGACTGTAACTTTGACTATAGTCAGGACTATAATCTTGACTATTTACTATAGTCTTAACTATAGTTTTGACTATAGTCTTGACTATAGCCTTGACTATAGTCTTAACTATAATCTTGAGTATATTATAAACTATAGTATTGACTATAATCTCGACCATAGTAGTGACTATAGTCCTGACTATAGACGTGGCAATAGTCTTGACTATAGTATTGACTATAATTTTAACTATAGTCTTCGCTATACTAATGGCTATACTCTTGACTATTTTCTTGGCAAAATTCTTGACTAGAGTCTTGACTATAGTCCTGGCTATAGTCATTACTATTATCTTTACTTAACAAATGCCTGAACTATAGACTCGACCATATTATTGACTGCAGTCCTTGCCTTATACTCCATTGCATTTTCACTATAGAGTGACCTGGTCACAGCATTGGATATTAACTATAATCTTGCCTTTAGTATTACCTATAGTTTTGGCTAAAGACTTGACTACAGTGATGCAAAAAAATAGTTTTACCTGTATTTTTTGGGTATAGTCTTGAACATAGTTTTAACTATAGTCGTGGCTGTAGTATTGGCCTTGTTGTTAATAATATCTGTGTCGTTTTATCATAACATCTTAAGTCGAGTTAAGTCACAATCGAGTTAAGGTCACATTCGGGTTCGTCTTCTTACAATCCACATTTCAGTCTTATTCGTTTTCAAATACTCCGATTTTCGAAAAAGTTATCACGGTTTATTTTTTTTAATTCTAGAACAAATTCAATACAGATTTTACAATAAATCGTTAATATCTCCAAACATAATTTTTAGACTTAAGATGTTATGATAAAACGACACAGATATTATTGGTTACAGCCTTGGCTATAGGCCTGGCCTGGTATTAATAACTATAGTCTTCGCCAAAGCCTTGACTATAGTCCCAACCAGTGACGACAAAGAAAATAATTAATCGATTGAATAATCATTTTATGAGTAATTAAAAAACCTAATCAAAAATGAATAATGTATTAATTATTTAATCGATTAAGAAAAATGTTAGCTCAATAAAATTATTTCTCTGGTATATTACACTGTACAACAAAATCAACGTTTCTCAAAACAACAAGGTTCTAACGACCGATTCTGGTAAAAGGCACAAAAAATATATATATATATATATATATATATATATATATATATATATATATATATATATATATATATATGTACATGTATCGGCGTTTTGAAAGTTTACATATGGTATTACTTTGAGGAGGAGTTAAATTTCCTTATTTTTACATAAATATAGTGATCCGGCACAGGAAATCTTGAAATACCTACGTTTAAGGTATACGACGTGCTTAGCTGTTTTATGTAAAACACCACGTGAAACATTTTTGCGGAACATTTTAGCTCTCTAACTCTTCGTGTAATGGCTATTTTTTTCCAGACAAATTCATTTTTGGGGCAAACAAATTCATTTTCAGCGGCGATGTATCAGGGTAAAATGCTCTACATAAATGTTCCTCGTGACATTGTACATAAATGAGCTGAATACATATCTGACCTTAAATGTAAGGATTACAAGATATCATATGCAGGGTGTCAACTAAAATTAAATTAATCCTTAAACACATATTGAGTTTTAAAAGATTTCTAGCGTTCAAGTTGAGTCTGGTGGTTTGGTGTCTTAAAATACCTATATTGAAATTGCATTAGAAATATTTTTGAAGATTATGTCATCCCACTAAATCGCTGCTGAAGATAATTTTTCACCTCTTTTTTTAATAAAAGGACAAAGAACAGAACACTCGACAAAAAGATCCATACAGCGAAGAGGTAGAAGGTAAAAATGTTCCGTAAAGTGTTTCTCGTGGTGTTCTACAAAAAAGTCCTGAGCACATCTTAAACCGGAAACGTAAGGCTAACTGCGAATAAACAAATTTTAAATTTCGAATTTTATGCCAAATATTTTCGTCAAACATATCAGGCCGCAGAGTTGTGAAAAATACGTATTTTAAATAAATAAATTCAAAATACAAATGGTTTTTTATTTTTCTGTTTCAAATTAAAAATACAAAATAGTTTTTAAAGAAGTATTTGAAATAGAAAATACAAAATACATATTTTCAAAATACCTATTTTCAAAATATATTTTCTTCTATAATTCTAATTTTCATTTAAAATATTTGTTCAATTCAATACAAAATATGTTGTGATCTCTAATCAAATTTATAGTTTGTTTCCAATTTTGCAATTTCTCGCGAATTTTTGCAATGTTTGCGATAGAAGCGATTTTTCGCAATTTTTCAACGTCTTTACAGCTGTAGCGATTTTTCATCAATATTAGATTTTGCTATCATGCCGCTGTCAGCAAGATTTCGCGAATTTATACCATTTTCGCGTTTCTTGTCGAACATTTGGCATTTCTTACAGCTTTACCAACTTATTATTAATATTATGGCTTTTTAAAATTTTTAAATTTAAATTTAAATTTTTTAAATTTTCGCAATTTCCGGGACAGAAGTGATTTTTCCAAGGTTTTTGGCTATATTAAAATTTTATGAATTTTTATATCAATATTATACTTTGAAATCTTTCCAAGTTTAAAAATATTTAGCGAATTTTCTCGGTTTTGTCCATGTTTTTGGCATTTCATACAGTTTTAGCGAGCTTTATTCATTTTTAGGGCTTCTTTCTAATTTTGCAATTTTTTTTTGCAAATTTTCGCCACTTCCGAAATAGGCGTGATTTTTTTTACATTAATTTTTCTTTATGCAGCTCGAGCGACTTTTAATCAATTTCAGTACTTGACATCGATTTATGCTATAATTGCGAAATTTTAGTTATTTTTGCAAAATACTCAAAAAATTGTGCAAGAGAGAAAGCCGAGATTAAAATTGATTGCGCTATTGTTTACTAATACTTTACTATCACTTTTCACATTGTTATTTTTCTTCGCACCACATAAAAAATTATTTTATATTTTACAAATATAAAATATGTATTTTGAAATGTTTCAAATAAAATATAAAATACTCTTGAGGCAAAGTATTTCAAATAGAAAATAAAAATGGTATTTTGTATTTTCTATTTGTATTTTAAATAAAAGTATTTCAAATAATTCACATCTCTGTCACGCCGCTATGTTGGCGCTGAATGGATTTTCGTTAGCCTCTTATTATAGAAAGGCACACAGAGACCCATAATATGAAGAGTTAGAGGGTTAGCATGTTCAACAAATAGGGTGCATTTCCAGAGTGGTCCCGTTGTTTAAGTTTTCAATTTTGGACTCCATTTCCGTCTGTACGTCTACATGTTTATCCGTCTGTTTATCCCTCGTTTTTCGGTTCATTATTAGCAGATTTGAAATATTATGACTAAAAAATGGGCATCGACTGCCTGCATCGCCCACAAAATGTAAACATTTATTTTTTTTATAAAGAGAAGTAACACAATCTGGCAATTAATGCCTATCAGTTAATTAATTAATGTGTTACCTTCTTTGGGAAAGGGATAGTGTAGAGAGAACAGGTGGTGAAGTGGGAGAGAGATAGAAAACTTAATTCATTTACAGCCCTGGTATTGCCCGTTTTTTTTGTAGAGCAGTGTTGCAAACCCCTCTGGTGTCAAGTAGCGGCATTGAGTTGTTTCAGTTGTGTAGCCATTTTATTAGTTTTTTTACTTCGCCGACGGTTTTACAATACCGACGAAGAAGGGTGCTGTGAAGTGCATTAGGATATGTTAGCATTAATCGCTGTTGGTACTGCCAAAGTGATCAGTGCTATGCCTTAATCACATTAACAGTCCAACAACAACCAACACAATAACACACCAATACACATGAGAAAAATGTATGATGTTGTTGGATTGCCTGGAACTGGTCTTGAACTCAAGACCTCAGGGTTTGTGGTCAAACGCGCTAACTACTCAGCCAACAGCACCCTCAAACTAACTACTTTTAATAAAAGTCTTTTACTTTTCCAATTACTTTTACTTAGCCGATTATTGTGAAATTTCACACACGAATCAGTAAAACATGTGGTCAGTGACACGCATATAAAAATAAATCTCAGGATGCTGTTGGATGAGATGGTTAGCGCTTTGACTACAAAACCTGAGGTCTTAAGTTCAAGACTAGTTTCAGACAATCCAGCAATATCATGAATTTTTCTGATGGGCATTGGTGTGTCATTGTGTTGAATGTTATCAAACTGTTAAAGTGATGACGGCATAGCACTGATCACTTTAGGAGTACCAGCAGCGATTAACACTGATATATCCTAATGCACTTTACAGCACCCTCTTTCGTCAAGATCAATAAATCGTAGTTCCAATAACTTATTTTCTGAAAAATGAAAAAAAGAAGTTGTACATCATCAATATGTAAGGAGTTCTATGGAAAAAATCGTCAATCGTCATTTTGGCAAATTTGCATTACAAATCGTCAAAAATGATGTAAAATCATCACATCTAACACGATTGCAGGTAGGCAATAATTGCCTGATTGTATTAGCTCTCTTTAAAAAAATATTAACTACACACAAAAAATTTCTCAAATTTTCTTTTCAAACAAGCATTTGATTAAAATTTTCTGTAAATTCTATAAATATTTTACTAGTTTCAATAAAGGGGACCTAAAAGCTTTTTTGTAAAATCAAACAACACATTTTGATTGAAAATTAAACTGGATTTTGTTGTTGCTTTTTATTGTATATAAGAGAAACATTTATTGAAATAAATAACCTATTTATAAAATTTAAAGCAAATTTCAAACAAATGCTTGCCTGAAAAGAAAATATGAGAAATTTTTTGTGTGTATAAGCCAATTTGAGAAATTGTTTGTGTGTATAAACCAATTTGAAATGCAGACAAACATTTTTCAAAATTTTCAAATTTGTGTATTGAAAACAAACTGAAATTTTTCCTATACAAACAAATTTGTAAGTTCAGAGAAAAATTTGTCAAAATTTACAACAAACTTGTTTATTGAAAAACAACTTTAAATATTTCCTATCAAAAAATTTAAGTCAAATGTAAATAGAGCTGATCTGATGTTAACGAAATAAAATAAAAAAACAAAAATTTGTAGATTCAGACAAATTTTTGTTTGAAATAGGACCTAAAACTATTTTTATAAAATCAAACCACACATTTTGATTGAAAATTAAATTGGGGTTTTTTTTTGTTATTGCTTTTTAGTGTAAATAAAAGAAACATTTATTGAAACTAATAAACTATTTATAGAATTTGAAGCAAATTTCAAGCAAATGCTTGTCTGGAAAGAAAATTTGAGAAATTTTTGGTGTGTAGCATTACTTAACAACTTTACTAGCAACACTTGTGAATCTTTACACACATATCCATCCAGTTTCCGTGACAATACAATATTATGGACAGAAAAGTGGGCGGTGCCATGCCCATACTAACCTAATAATCTTTTTAACTGACTTTGCAACATCATGTGCCTATTTTGTAGTAGATTTTTCTACAAGAATTAAAAATTGTACTAGAGTCTTTATAATAGTGCTGGCTGACATTTATCGTAACGTAAAATTTTACTATGGTTTTTAATTTGACCCCAATGTAGATAAATTAATTTTTGTAAGACCAATCAATATATTACATATGGGCCAAAATTATACTGAAAAGAAATGAGGAATTTCTAATTTAATAGCATATTTGTCATTAAAAGCTTTTACACAATACCCAGTAAAAAAATTGCTTCAAAAAATCATGTCTTTATTATTATAGTTAAGAGTAAAATTAACGCTTATAAGACTGCCGATATCGATACTGGTTTGCGTACGCCAAGTTCCCGATTTTGAGTACTACATTTTTGATACAAAAAGCGCTTTTTGAAGCGCTGAAAATCATCACCATTTTCAGCAGTAAAACTGAAAATATATGGAACTTTCTCGCTTCAAAATCTGCATTGTGTCAGCAATGAGAAATCATTTTTTTTATAGTTTCTTTCATATACATTCACTGCTCCAAAATAAGCTCCTATTTTAAAGCGTATTATTATGCGATTCATTGCCTTAGTGCCTTAAAAAGACATAAAAACTTTTTACTGGGTAAATTCAATTTATAAACTACAAGTGTTCATAGTGTGCTAACAATATTTAATATTAAAAGAAAAAAAACAGTGTTATTGCTATAAATAATAGAAAAATAAATAAATATTTATTAATAAATTAACAAGAAACAAACAGCAGAAAAGCAGAAACTATTAAGACAACTAAACAACAGCAAATATGACTTAATAAAAACAAATAGAGAAAAAAAATTACAAATGCAATTAAATTTTAATGGAAATAAAGCATTGAACAATGAACACTAGAATGATAATGATTATTAATAATAAAGAAACGAGGAATAGAGATTAACAAATTCAGAATGGAAAAATTTAATTGTGCTTGTTTTACGAAAACAATTTTATTTTTATTCAAAGTAATTTTTAATTTAAACACGTACTGTCAGAAATTAATTCTAGACAATAACACCCACTTTATGGTTGGTGTTGTTGATTCTATTATTTTTAGATTTTTTTTTTGTTTTGCTTTTTATAAAAATGTAGAAAAAAATTGCAATGAATATTTAGAAGCTTAAGCTACTCAAGAGTCGGGCAGTCAGTCAGTCCGACAAACCAAATCAGGCGTTCAATACGACATTTATATTTCATAGAATTTTTTATACATGAATATCCGGTCTTTGTTTTCAATTTTATCATTAAGAGTTTTATTAGATTAAAGAAAAATATGAATGCAATTAATGGATGATATCAAGATGATAAATATTATAATATATATATATTTTTTTTTGTTAATTTGATACCCGTATTAAATAGGATTTTAAATTTAAAGCTAATAATTAGAAAAACATTTATATATATAAATACATTTACTTTTTTTAGAAATGTCAATAGTATTAACTTTTTAAACCGAGGTGAAATGATTACGAAGCATAACATAAATTAATTGCGTTATATGAAACTTGAAAACTGTACAAAGTTTTTATGTCTATAAATAGTATAGACTCTATACTTCTTAGCCAAACCATTAAGTTGATTTAAAAAGAAAAAAATTAAGTATGATTTCAATTACGACAACTTCAGATTTAATTAATTTCTTTGTTAAAGTTCAACCTATGAAGAAAACTGTATACACACAGAAAAAATTCGTAGTAAAATGGTCGAAAACAAGATTAATTTAACATTGTAGTGAGTTAGCTTCATATGTGTTTCATGTTAATTCAACATGATTTTACAATATGATTTTAACTATATGATTTTAACTATAATGATTTTAGCTATATGAGTAATTCCATTTAGCCGGGTATGACCACTTTACGCATATAACTAAAAATTATAAATAAAGAATATAATATTTTTTACTTAAAAAAAGGTTGCGACTCGCAAGGTCATTAAGCCTTAAAGTCGTTGAATAACGAGTAGACACGGAAAGAACATGATTCCTGCTCAGAATGGTCGTCAGCAAGCTGCGACGGATGTGACCTTACAAATCTTATCTTTAAAGAAGTAGGAATTTCAACATAAATTCTGTAAAATGTTTACTATAACGTACAAAATAACTTTGGTATAGCTGTCTGTTCAAAGTGTTTTTAGCTGTATTACGTATTTGCTGTTTGACAAAAAATCAGTTTTCCTAACAAAAAACTATTTTTAAAATGTGACGGGTGTGGCCGACGGGTGTGACCTAATACGAAAATTTAAGCAATTCGAAGAAATAAAACTTTTTATTGATTTCATTAATATAAGTAATATAAAAATAAATCATAAGAATATAATAACCCGTTAAATTATTTGCTATCCGTTCTATTATAGGCAGCAGAATACTCGAGCTGAGTATTTTTTAGATTCAATAAAAAGGCGAAAAAAGTATATTATTTTCAGAGATGAGGGTTTTTATTAATAATGAGAATGGGAAGACAAGAGAATCTGAAATAAATATTAAACATACAAAGAGGGAGAGCAAAATGTTTCGTGGATGATCCTTTAAAAGTGCCTCAAATTGCTTAAAAAATATTAAATATGTAATTTATTTTTTTTATTTTTTCTACAATTGTCATGCTCCAAAAAAACGACAACTGAGAGATTTTATTAAAAATAAGAAAATTATTTTTTCCTTGCATAGGGCCGTTTTACATGGAATCACTCATATTTAATGTAGATTTAATATTGCAGTATAATTAAAGCAAAATGAAGCTGCTACTGAAATAATACGAAGAATAATGTTGAATTAAAGTTGTTTCAAGTTTTTGTTATAGTAAGCTGCCACAGCAAAGACTAGACCTCAGACTCATCGCTTGGTAGTCAACGCGCTAACCGCTACCTCAAATACTATTTTAGTCAGAAACTAAATAAACACCATCATAAGTAATATAAATTTCACTTTAATTCAACATGATTTAATTGATGATTAAGCATAAAATTTATTTGTAATTAAAGTTATAGTTATGTTGATTTAAAATTAAATGTAACGTTGATTTATCATTGATTCACTAAAGTAGATCCAACTTTAATTTAACATAATGAAAATTGATTTTACTGTAAACAAGGATTTTATGGCATCAATATTGAACAATTTTGTTTTAGCAGTAAAAAATGTTAAATGAAAGAGATTGCAGGATGCATGTTATGCGTAGTTTGTCGGCTGTATGTCTCCCATTTACATTTACACAACACGAATGTCATAGTAAACAACAACAAGAGCAAAACAGTACCAACACATCTAAACTACAAATTATAAACTAAAGCCAAATATTATTGAAAGTTTCTTATATATTTATAAACTTTTCAAAAATATGAAATTTCTTAAAATCGGCCAATATTTGTAAAAGTTATTAGACCAACAAAGCTTTTGATGTCGGAGGTAGTAAGCTTTGACACCCTGTATGTAGCCCACTGCGTATTTGAAGAGCGTGGTCAAGACTTTAATATTCTTAAAGCTTATGTTTTAACCGATTTCAAAAAAGAAAGCTGTTATCAGGAGGTTTTCGTGTGTATTTTCAACCTGCTGCAATCAAAGATAGGAATGTTACTGATTTCACTCCGATTGTCGAAAATTGAGTTTTCATCAGATCTGAACGTTTTAAGGTCATGGGAATCTATTCTGACTATTTTTACGGTACCAGTTAGCATTTTTTGAAATTTCTAATCAAATTCGAGTCTTTTTCGATACATCGGCGCGATTATAAAACCAGAATATGCGCTCTTTTTCTGATCATAAATGATACTTTCGTCGGGAGAAAATGGTGCCCTAACCGCGACTCTTCTGGAAGTGTCATTTATGATTTGTTCTTTCATCAGTTGCGAATCTTCTTCGTGCCATATTTAAGTCTTTTTGTAATCATTTTCAAATCATATTTAAGCCATATTTCTAATCATTGCGAGTAAAAAGTTATCCAATGTGGATTGAGAGGATGATGGATGGATGTATTACAAGTGCGCTTACGTCATGTTGAATATATATTATTTGGTATTTTAATGACTGATTTTATATTTTTACTTACTGTTTGTATTTTAAATCTACTGCGAATCGCATCCGTTTGCAGTCCCACGTACCAACCACTCAGATGGGTGACAGTGTCGCTCTTGTTGTCATGTATGAACTTAGGGGGCATTTGTTCGAAAATGTCCTCACTGATCTGTTTGAGCTGTCACCAAAAAGTCATCGACGCTTTAACATTGTCATGCATCGGTCTTGCAAGATGTCTGAAAGACACGGCCAACCGGATAAGTATTACTTACTTACCGGATAAGTATTACTTACTAAGTAAACCTCTAGTAAGCAAACCTCTCATAACGGCTTAAGCAATCGCAACAAAATTTAAGGCATTCAAAAGACATTGATTGATCTCACTTAGATTCCGTGACACGATGAACCGATTCGGTTCAGTAGATCTTGAGAATTTTCGAAAAAAAAATTTGTTTCAAATAAATTCTAAAGTACTAAGCCGATCGAGTTCAAAATCGAATTAGCTTTTAAGCTCATAATACTATGTCGACTGCTGCAAATTTTATTGAAATCGGTTGAAAGGTTCGCGAGATATTGTTGACAAAAATAAAAAAAAAACTTTATTTTAACGACTGCAAAATTTCTTGCGATTCATTTAGTTTTTTTAATTTGAAAAACTGCGCCCGATTACCGCAAATCTTATCTAAATTGATTGAGTGGTTCGAGAGATGTCGTGGTCGAATTGTTGAAAAATTTGTTTTGTTTTTTTATTACTCCAAAAATCTATGCAGCACTTTGAGCTCGAGATTAGCGGGAAATTCCAGGGATGGCCTGCAAGGTCAACCGTATCCCATAATTTTTTTTTACTTTTTATATTTGTACACTAACTCTGTTTTTGTTTGAAAGGGCTTGCTAGCAGTTTGGTTCCATAACTGTTTTAGAAAATCGGTGGGGAAATTTTCCCCCTCAAAATATTGATTATCGCATAAAGCATGGTACTCTGTTCATCATTTCGTGCGAAGTGCTGTCAAAAGCCATATAAAAAAAATTTACACGAATTGCTCACGAAAAATTGTTACAGAAGTAGTACTCTGTTTATTTTGTGAAAAACATATGAAATGTATCTACAACATTTTGAGTCTTCATGCGAAATAATATGAGCACCACTTTTTTCGTGTAGAATTTACAACAAACACATTGGGGTTTTTTAAAAACGTACACAATTGCAGCATAATTTCATATTTTTCGTATGAAAAAACCAATATTGATCAACATATTTCGCAAATTTGAACAGAGTACTAAGCTTAACTCCTCAATTTATGGACCGATTTTCAAAATTCTCCTCCCATTTTTTTTAATCGGTGGGGCAAGCTTCGGTGCGAGAACCATTCCTGACTAAAGCAAAGAGAATGACTTAAGCTCCCTAAGCCATACTATACGTAGTTGCAAATCTCTCTTATTTCATTCAAAAACAACCCCTACCGCGGTTGTTCATTCATTCAAGTTTCTCGATTAAGAGTCGCCGTCGCAAGACCTACCAAACTATGAAACTACTCTTTTTTGCTGGAGTCTTGACCTCATTTCACCTGAAGTGAGCTCAGGGACTAACCTTAGAGCGCTAACCAACACTGTTTTCCACACCAAAATTGAAGACTGCTATTGATATTAATAACATTGTACAACAAAATAACAAGGCACGACTAATTCAGGTAGAGAGCACCAAAAAGATACATCTTTATATAAATCTTAAAACCATGTAACTACAATTTTTTAACTTTTACAGGAAATTTTACAGTTTATAAAATAGTACAAGGTATAGTGGCTTTGTTTTTTCTGTTTGCTTATAACGTCGGCGAGCATGACAGTAAAAGCCTAAATATTTGTAGGGACATGGTTTTGCGTGTCATATGACGATATGCATGTGGAAGGTGTCTTGAATTTTTACATCTGTGATTCATTTTAATGGAGTTAAATGGAAATAATATCCGGTAGATATTATTTATTTTTTTTTAATATGCTGGTTTTGTAGAGTAAAACTTTTTGTCCATTGACATTATTTATTTTTCAACGCGGAAAAAACGTCTATGGCTATTATTTCCATGGTCGTTATTCCATGCCACCAAAATTTCACTGGAGGAGGAACTTGAATCTGACTTAAAGTATTTATAAAAATGTTTCGAAAACTTCGATCATTCCAGTCACGCTCAATTTTATAATATATGAATAATGTAAATAGGTTGTTTGCCAAATAACTAAACTTAGAAATTGAATCTTTTAGTTCTATTAATTAAAATCTTAAAACAACGTGGTAAAACTCCCCTCATAAATATCATGCCTCATGTAAACAGATTTTAAATTAAAGTCTTATAAATCCACTTCTGAATATGTAACTTTAATATTACACTTTCATAAGTCATAAAAAAGTAACCAGATATAAATGCATTAAATAATTTCAATTAAAAAACTAGCAAATAACACTTGTTTAAAAATGACTGTAATAAACAGCTATTAAATTTATACACAACAATTTTCTTTCATGTTTCTTTTAAGCATATTTCTAATTTTTTTTCTTTTTCTTTTAAATTATACAAAAACACATAAAAAATGGCAACGAACACAAATTGATGGAAATAAAATGAAAACGTAACAAACAGCCAACAAGACATTTTTAATACTTTTTCAACTGAAGAAAATTTAATGCATTTTAAACGAGACTCAATAACAATAAAAAAAAAATATTGTTGTTATTAATTGTAGCCAAGTAAATAGCACAAGTTTTTTTTTCAATGTTTTACAGCAAATAGTGGCACTTGGTTTTCTAAGTTGTTTTTCTGTTTTAATTAAATAATTAATAATAATAAAAAAATTACAACGAGTAATATCTGAATTAAGCGAAAGGCAAAAAATTGATATACTAATCCATAGATTAATAAACTTATAAAAACAGTTTAGCGTCGTAGTCAATAAACCAAATGAGTTTTATTGTAAAACGAGGTAAATGAATATTGATTTTTTTTCCTAGAGGGTGTTATTTCTGAAGTCCAGGGAACTTTAATTTGAAATAAAACACAGAAATATATTTCTAATATCCAAGAACCGGGCGGTCACAGTTTCGATTCCTGCCAAAACCATGGGGTTTTCTGCAGAAAAGACAAAAAAGATTTAAGTGGTATGTGTGGTTGTTGTTTATTTAACAAAAACAACACAGTACTGCTAAATTATATGTTACAGAAAAATAACCGCCTCTACAAAAAACACCCGTTAGCAAATTGTTATTAGAATTATAGTTAATTGTTTCTATTTAGTTAATTTTAGGGGGGAAAGTAAAGGGGTTACATATTTCAATTAACAATGACAGCCAGTTGGTTTTCATTTAAATATCAGCTGCTTTTGGTTTCATTTATAAAAAAATTGTTTTGCCACCATCACCAGTCAAGTCACACTGGAAATTCTGAATGAGATATCATTATTTATAAATATTATAATTTAGCAATACTTTGAAGCAATTGTAACGAGCGAAAACAAAACAAATTGTATAATTAAATACAGTAGATAATAAAAAAATTTAAATAAAAAAACTTTTGTTGTTTTAGATCAGCGGTCACTGGCCATATTTTTATGTTTGGGATAATTTTCGCAACATTCTACGGACTTAAATTAATTTTAAATCCGTTTTCAGTTTTTTTTTCTATCACACAGAAAATTGTAGAGAGCGTGCTTTACGTCCCGAAGAGCGTGGGGTCGTATCCCAGCCATATGAAAATTTTTTTAATTTAAAAAATTTTTTTGTAAATTTTAAATTAATTCTTTATCAATATTCTCCCAAGTTTTAAATAAAAAAATTTATTAAATTTAAAATTTATATTTTTACAATGTTTGTTATTAATATAGCGGAATACTTTATCACAGGAAATTTGAAAAAAAATTAATTGAATACCGCGATTTTTGTTACCAAAAACGAAACTTATTTTTTTTCTCTGCAAAGGGCTTGACTATTATTTCCACTGGGTACATCAGTACATTTCACCCTAACTCAAGAACGGTGTGCCCGATTTCGATGAACGAAACAGCAAAATATGCAAAGCAAAATTACCTTCAAACTTTTTTAATATAAATAATAACATTTTACATTAATATAAACTTTTTTCAAACCAAAAATTAATTTATTAACGAAAGTAACTTTTAAGTGTCTGGCTGCATTTATTTTATTGCTGATAAAATCACCATTTATACATCGATTTTCATGATATATGGCTTAATTTGTTCGTAAGATACTTGTCCTTAAGAAAAATAGCTGAAAGGTAAATTTTCTGTAATTTTTTTTTTTATGAGTTTTTAGAAAGAAAAAATTGTTTAATTTGAGAATAGCTTCGATATTATTAATCAAATCAAAAAACTATCTTAAGAACATTTTCAGGTAATTTTGCTGTGCATGGTGTTTCATGTATAATGCAAAATGATACAGCTGCAGGTGGCAGTGAGTGGTGTGATGGACGATTCTCGGTAGTCGGGCTTCAGGTGTGTGGTAAAAGAATAAAACGAATTTTAGAGTTCAGGTGAGATGTCTCATAAATTGCTAGGCAGTAATATATTTACAAAATTTAAATAATACAAGCTACGGTTACGAGTGCAAGAATGTATTCGGGTGCTCTTACAAAAGGTAAAATTAATTTCAAGTACTAGGTTATACCAATACATGCACAGGAAAATTACTTCAGAAACCTCTCGGGCGACAGTTCAGGTGGCCGACTTGTAACTATCTTTCGCATATGCTCGTTAATTGCTCGTCTGTTGGGTACAAATATTGGTGCTATATGCATGCTAATTTATGAAATCTATGAGAATTATATCTGCTTGAATGCTGTTTGTGTGAATGGTATGTCGCTACACTATGTAGGGTGACATATACTATTTGATCACTACGGTTGTAACTGTAGGCTACTTACGTGGTATTTTGGATTTATTTTTAACGCACGTTACACATATTAATTCAACACGATTTTTCAATAACCTTCAACAAACATTTTTCCTTTTGAAATAACTATATTTTATGTTTATTTAATATTTCATTATAGTTAAATAAAAATTAAGTTAATACTGAAATAATACGAAGAATCATGTTGAGTCAAAGTTATTTCAAGTTGAAACAATGTGAATTTTATATTGAAACAACGCAAAGAATTATGTTGAATCAAAGTTATTTTAAGGTTAAAGAACGTAAATTTAATATTGAAACAACACGAAGAATCATGTTGAAGTAAAGTTATATCAAGGTGTAACAACACGACTTTAATGTAGCTTTTTTATTAATAATTTTACTTACGTGATGTGTATGAGCATCACAAAAATTTGTGTTGTAGTAGGCTGCACAAGCCACGATTTGAACTCAGGCCAATTGGAGGGTAGTCAACGCGCTAACCACTGCAGGTACAACAGCTTGAAGCTTTACTTTAGATATACGGCTGATTCTCATTCTAAACGTACATTTTATGTTTTTTTCTTTTTTGTTTACCAATGTAACTAATATATACATATATACATGAGGATTTTTATTACAGTTTTCACCTCAATCAATGGTTACTGAAATAAAATTATATTTTTCGATTTTTTAGCATTTTTGTATCTTGAGCGTACCAGTTGCTTCCGCGGTTGTTCCATGAATGATTTTTGCAAAAATAAAAACATTACAAAAAATGAGTATAGGCTTTGAAAGCACTATAGATCTACTCTCTAACAACAAAAAATTATAATAATCGCAAGACAAAATTAAAAGTTATGACCACTTTTTCAATTTTGATTTGCGTTCACATGGAAAAATAAAAAGTTTTCTATTTTTAAAATAATCCCTTATAAATATTTTTACATTAGCAAAATACGATCTACCTAAAACAATTTTCGAAAATATAACAACCCACAGTACGAAAGAAGCAAAATTTAAAAAAAAACAGAAATTTGGAAATATAATGTTTTTTATATCGTTTCTCCTGTTAACTTTTTTTAACGTCCTAAACTTATATATAAATTATATTTAAAAAAATTTTAGGTAACGCTCAATACATTTTTATACGAATTCAATATTTCTCAAAGCACAGACTATATTTTGAATTCAATACAATTCAGATGTATAATCTTCGATGTGTTTTAACAAAAGCTTCTTAGTTATTCACCAAAAATTTCAATTATATTAAAAAAAATGTATAACTCTCAATACATTTTTTATTTATTTTTTTTTTTTGATACGAACGATGACTAATTGATGAAACGTCTTGGAACTAAAAGCTATTTAGCAAACTTCACAAAAGTTTTAAATATTTAGAAGTTGCTGCTATTTTAGTGTATGTTGTTAATGAAATTTTAACAACTAAACTGAGAAATAAGTTACTAAAAACTCGTAACATTCAATACTCATGACTTCAGACACCAACAATTTAAAAAAATATATAATTTCTAATATTTCTCAAAAATTTGTTGTATGATAACCAAATGCAAATATTCTAAGATCGTGTTAAACTAGAAAATGCAATAAGAACATAGTAAATAGTAAATCTGCAATTAATTAACGAACAAACAAATCAGCAAAAGGTTTTAGCAAACATAAGCTGAAGTAATTAAGAAAAACTGTCTGAATAAATAAATTAAATTTTCTATTTTAATTTTTATAGATTCTAGTCAAACACCTGCGAAAAACTGTGCAAAAAAGAAAAAGCTGTCCTCTGCTATAGCACCGCCCTCGAATGTTACTCTGCCGCCAGATGTTAGCCCTTCGGGTAGCAGCGACAGTTTGATACGTGAACGTTTGGCACCCTCCTCCATGAGTACAACACCGCCAGCTGTCAGTATGGAAACAACGGAAGATGATTCAGATTCGGGTTCTACGGATGCAAGACGTAAGAAAAAAGCCAGAACTACATTTACGGGCAGACAAATATTCGAATTGGAAAAACAATTTGAAATCAAAAAGTACCTTAGTTCTAGTGAGAGAACGGAGATGGCGAAGCTGTTGAATGTAACAGAGACACAGGTGAGTTTTAATAAATTTTAAATTGCTAATACACAAAGATAAATGTGTGTGATAATATGATTATTTCGAACGTATTTGCTTGTGAATCCAAATCGCTTATTAGGCTAAGGTTCGTAACGTGATATGCAGAAAGATTTGTGCATGATTAATAATACTCCAAGGAACAAGGGAAAAATTAGCATCAACTTAATTTTTCAACGTACACAGCAGAACAGAATAGCGCCACTTAAGTTGAAAGTGCAGTTTAATGTTAACTTAAGTGATTTCATTCTCGTATTCAATTTTCAAAAGAAAGAAATTTGTATATATAAGAATTGAAATCACATTAGACAGAGCCACCTGACAAGTGGTGATAAGCAAAATACACGTGAGCACTGACGATGGAAGTGTAGCGGCTTCAGAAAGTGGCGCGTTACTCTGGTCTGCTGTGTACGTTGAAAAGTTAAGTTGATGTTAATTTTTCTTTTGTACCTTGGAGTATTAATCATAACCAATTCTTTTTGAATATAACGTTACCAACCTTAGCCTAATAATCAATTTGGATTCATAAAATGTATGTAATTTCTAAGGATTGATATTTAGAGCGTATGAGGAAATAAAGCTAATCAACATTTATTGCTCATACGTATGTAAGAAATATTTTTTTAATAAATTTAATTGATTCTCATAAAGAGTTAAAAAAGAACTTTGGCTTCAAGACTTTCCAATCAGATTGAATTTCAGCTTTTTGATATTCGTCCTAAAAAATGTTTAAGACAATCCAATCATAACTGGAAGATTTGTTTTGTTTATTTATTTTGAATACCTTGCCATAATATTTAAAAATTTATTATTATTGAATATTAAGCACTAGGTCAGTTTTTTTATATAAAAAAAAGTTATTTAATTAATCTAATATTTCGTTACACTTTGTGCAACTTCTTCAGGGATAAATTATTATTGTAACAATTATTCGAATAAAAAATATTAACAATACAAATTGTCACAAAAAATATTTTACCAAAATATTTTTTACCAAAGCAAAAAAATGTACTCGTGTTTCAAAAAAAAATTTAAATCTTAATGTCATAAAATATTTAATTTCATGCTTGTAATTTACAAGAACGTGTTAAATTTGTTTAAATTATTTTTAGTGTATAGGAAACACACACATAAAAGTATTTATTTAGAAATACTAAATTTATGTAAAAAGAATTTGTATTTTTTTCCCAAAAGATTTGCATTTAATACGTAATCTCTCATAATCCCCTAAACATTTTAGCTTTCAAACATACAAGATGAGAAATAACTTTTGTGCACCAAACGTATATTTTATGAAAAGACAAATAATTCCATATTATTGAAAAATACAAAAAAACAATACTTGTGATGCAGTCACACAGAACAAACATTTGATATTACATATATGGCTGATTCCCATTCTAAAAGTATATTTTGTGTTTTTTTTTACCAATGTAACTAATGTAACTAATATATTATAGTTTTCGCCTCATTCAATGGATCCTGAAATAAAATTATATTTTTAGATTTTTTAACATTTTAGTATCTAGAGCGTTACATTTGCTTTGGCGGTTGTTCCAAAAATAATTTTTGCGCCAAAATAAAACACCTCATAAAATCAGTATAGGGTTTGAAAGCACTATCATCTACTCTCTAAAAACAAAATATTATTATAATCGCAGGGCGAAATTAAAAGTTGTGACCACTTTTTAAATTTTGACTTGGGTTAACATGGAAAAATAAAAAACTTTTATATTTTAAAATATTTATTTACATATGTTTATACATGAACTAAAAGTAGGCGAACTCGTCTTTCAAATAAGACTTGTTTAAATAAAATCGACCAACAATGTCAAAACTTATGTCAATTTTATATAATTTGTTGTAGCAAAATACGACACACCTAACACATTCTTCGGAAATATAACAACCCACAATCGAAAGAAGCAAAATGTTTTCAAAGAAAACCAGAAATTCATAAACAGATAATGTTCTTTATATCTTTTCTATTCTTCAGCTGCCGTTAGCTTTTTTTATAAGTCCTAAAATTTATAGATAAATTATATTTAAAAAAAATTTACGTAACGCTCAATACATTTTTATACGAATTCAAAATTTTTTTTAGAACACACACTTTATTTTGAGTTCAATACAATTCGAATGTATAATCCTCGATGTATTTTAATATAATCTCCTTAGGTATTTACTAAAAAATTTAAATTAAATTAAAAAAAGTATGGATAACACTCAATACATTTTTTTTGGATGCAAACGATGATTGATTGATGATACACTCTGCAATATAAACTATTTAATATAGTTCTCAAAACTTTTAAATATTAAGAAGTATAAACCTACGCTGTTATTTTAGTGTATGTTGTTAATACAATTGTAATCAGGGACCGTAACTGTTATTATTTTTTTTTTCGAAAAAGTTAAATAATAATAGCTACTTATTGACCAATATGTTTTCGGTCAAAAAAAAATTTTTTTTACTATTCTTTTTTAGGTCAAAAAAAGTTGAAATTTGACTGATATTTTTTTGGTCAAAATTAAAAGATAAAATTTTACCGAAATTTTTTCGGTCAAAAATAAAAGTTAAAATTTTACCTATATTTTTTGGTAAAAAACAAAAGCTAAAATTTCAAATGGTAATATCCCACTAATCAACATCGATATAGATTGTAAGTGAATATAAGGAGCATCAAATGTCGTTAAATAAATTGGTTCAATAGTTGATGCTCCTGCTTACTAATATCAAGCATGATAAGTGGTTAAAATAAACAATGAATGCTGGGGTAGCGCTTAAATTTTAACTTATATTTTTGACCAAAAAAATATTGGTTAAATTTTAACCTCTATTTTTAACCAATAAAATATCAGTCACATTTTAACTTTTATTTTTGACCAAAAAATATCGGTCAAATTTTAACTTTTATGTTTGACCAAAAAAATATCGGTCAAATTTTAACTTCTATTTTTGACCGAAAAAGTATGAGTAAAAATATTACGGTTATATTTTGACTTTTTTTGAAAAAAGTAACAAAATAAAAATATTTTTAGATTTTTATTCCTTAGCTCATGACCATCACAATGGTATACTCAAATATCGTATAGACGAATTATTTCTGTTTGACTTTTTGAACTTTTTGATTGTAATAATTAAAATGAGTAATAAAGCGCAGTAAAAAAGCGTAACACGTAACAACAACAATTTAGAAAAAATATATAATTTCTAATATTTTTCAAAAATGTTATGTGTAAAATAAGAGAAGCAAATGCAAATATTCTAAAACCGTTATAAAATAAATTAATTTTTTGGAAAAATTTATAGTTTCTCAATGTGGAATCTCAACAGGATGCATTACGCACACGTCATTTTGTATGAAGAGAGTAAAACAGTATTTTTTTTCTTCGTTGTTAAGACATAATCATTTCGTACGAACTGCTGTCAAAAGTTCATATAAAAAAAATTTTCAGGAATTTCTCATGAAAAATTGTTGCAGAAGTTGTTCTCTGTTTATTTTGTGAAAAACATATGAAATGTATCTACAACATTTTGTGTCTTCATGCGAAATGATATGAGCACCACTTTTTTCATGTGGAATTTACAACAAAGGCATTGGCTTTTTTTAAAACGAACGCAATTGCAACATACTTTCAAGGGCTATTATAATTGGTTACTTGTCATATTTTTCGTATGAAAAAACTAATGTTGATCAACATTTTTCGCAAACTTGAACAGAGTTCTATGCTTTAAGCTTAGTACTCTGTTCAAATTTGAGAAAAATGTTAATCAACATTGGTTTTTTCATACGAAAAATATGACAAGTAACCAATCATAACCAGCGCTTGAAAGTATGCTGCAATTGATTACGTTTTAAAAAAAAACCAATGTTTCTCAGTTGTCTCACTTTCATGAAAGTTGTAATTCAAAATAAGAATTTGGCAACTACGACTCAACTATCAATTTAGTTGTGAATCATAATAGGGGCCTAAATAAAACTTTAATATTTTACTGAATAGTAAAATTTTGATTTTAGAAAAAGCACGTTACAAAATTAACATTATGTTTATTTTAGATCTCTCCTGTACAATTTATATTTTATATTAAATGTATGAATACGAATATCGCACACTTTATGCGGTCATTGTTATTTCTGCCAATTTTTAGTTCTGAATAAATAAACAAGTGTTGTTTTCTGTACAAAATAATTTTAATACAGCGCATTTAAATGGGAGTTTGTACAAAAATGTTCACAGAAAAAATTATTCCTCAAAATTTTTCAATTAAAATACTTAATCAAAAATTAACAATATTTCTAATTAATTCAGTAATTGAATTAATTATTCATGTGATCAAAAACTAAATTTTCTAGCAAAAAAAAATTTTAAATTCTCCAGATATACAATAACTAATTATTAATTAGTTATATTGTGAGGTAGCCCTGACCCCGCTCCTATTTCATAAATTGTACGTAACTTAGCTATAAAATAATTCATACCAAATTTGAACACTTAGTAACACAGTTCAAGAAGTTTTTCTTGAAGCTTTGTTTGCTTTAAAGTACAAAGATGCATACTATTGTTGGCTTTGAGGTTATATAACATCTTAATTAATAGAAAAACCCTACTCATGTATACAACAAAATATTTTTGTCTAAAAATTTTTAATAGTAAAAATAGTGGATTTGTAGAAAATATTATTATCTAAAAGAAACCTCCTTGCAAAATTTTCATATTCTTTATAGTTTACGAGATAACCTGAGAAAACTAGTCAGTACTTTACTTTCAATATAGCGGGCCTTCTCTACCTCCCCCGAACCAAAAATCTCAAACTAAAGTTCGCGAGCACATGTGTAACCAAACGCATGAAAAATTCCATCCTATATGAAGTGCAAAATTGGGCCTTTTTTTGTACGATATATTGAATCATATTACGTTGCTCTTAGATTATGGTTGCCTCAACCATGTTTTTTCTTTGCGTGCACTGAGCATTGATTGCCTCAAATATTTTTCCTCCCTAAACGTACCTTAAGTATCCAATAAAAATCAAATAAATTTTATATAAAAGAACACAAATTGAAATATGACAACATGAAAGTAAAATCAACATTTTTAATCTCATGTGTGTCTGTATGAATGTGGCAGGGAGATATAAACACAAATTTGATACATACATACAAATAAATTCAAATATTACAAATAAAAACAGACAAATGTATTTATATTATTTTACACTTGCATATTTACAACATCCATATGGCTAAACCTATAGGTGTACATAGCTAAATATGTATAATATGAACATATATGTGCTCAGATATATAGACACATATGTTTTGAATATATAAATGTGTATTAAGTAAAAAGTAAAAGATATAAACAAATTTAAACTGTCATCAACAAACTGTAAAATAGCCTTAAGTCAGATAAAAATCAATTAATTACTCAGCCGCATACCACATAACTTAAATACTTTTTGATGGTGCTGCTGTTGGTGTGCTTTGCTGATGATGTAGCTCTTGTTGCACAAGCAATCAAAACACTTATACATGCACAGCTATGAGAGCACAAAATGCATGTTTTCAGACAATTTAAAGAATTTATTTAACATACTTTGTGTTTAAAGCATAATTTTAAAAACTAGAAAACTATTTTTGCAATTTTTTTAAATTCAATAAAATCGGTTATTAAATTGAATACGAATAATGATTGTTAAACTGGCAAAGCCAGAGGCCCCAAGGTCAATTTAATTTGCTTCAAAAGTATGTTATATCAAAACTATAACTATATGTAGGACTAAGGAAGAGTTGAGAATTGCTATTGAAATCAGATGATAGAATCGTCACATATTAAATATTTGCTCTTGCCTATGCTGTGCGATAGATATTATACGCGCATGGAGAGGTTCATCTTCAGATTGATGACGCCCTGTCATCAGAATTGTGACATTAATTCTGTGACAAATGTTATTAATAACCCAAAAACGGATATCAATCTGATGACAAACGTCATCATAGACTTTTGTCATATTTTAAGTGTCACTTATGTTACGATATCAATTTGACATCACATTTCATATATTGTTAACAGACAAAATATTTATTAAAGAAAAAATAACTATTATAATATTTGCAATTGGTGTTTAAAAACATACTTGTTTTTAAAAAAAATTTTCGTCATCATTGCCATGACAAAGCTAATAGTGAAATATGCAAGTATACAGGATAGCGTACATGCATAGACAAAGCAAGTAAGGAAACGAGAATGTGGTAACTCGTTTTCTTATTGCTGACACTTAGTCATCATCTGTATGTCGCATCAAAAGCAAAAAGAATGATGTTGTTTATGTCGACTTTGTTCTGTCGATATTTTAAACGGTGACGTGGGTGAGACGGTACAGAGGCTTGTTTTGTAAACATGTGATGAATTTGAGAAGCCCAACATCAAGATCAACATTACAAATATCTTATTGCTGACACTTAGTTATCATCTGTATGTCGCATCAAAATCAAAAAGAATGATGTTGTTTATGTCGACTTTGTACTATCGATATTTTAAACGGTGACGTGGGTGAGACGGTACAGGGGCTTGTTTTGTAAACATGTGATGAATTTGAGAAGCCCAACATCAAGATCAACATTACAAATCGAAGTAAGGAAATTTATATAAAATTTTGGTAGTCATTCCATTGATGACAGAATTGTCATCAGTATCGTTGATGACTAAATGACCAAGTGATATAAAGATTAACATCACAATGATGCCAAGTTTCATTGGGTCAAAAACGAAGACACTTGTCATAGTATCTGTATGAAATTACATAAGCGTTGTGACGGTTTCTTAATTAGTGTAAGCCCCTGACAAATATCTATAGAATGGCCTTAAGAGATATTTTTCAAAATTCGAAATTAAGCAACTATTAATTGCGTATACAAAAAGCAATCCTTGTTTTGTTACTATTTCATTGAAATTTCCTAAAGATTTTTCAGTTTCATTGCTTCCACTTTTCTTATTTAAACAATGTATTGCATTTCCATAAACATTCAATACAAGCCTACATAAATATTTTTCGGGCATAATGCAAAATTTAGTGAGAGCATGACTGTTGTTCTTGCTGCCTTAGTCATTCAATAAGCAAGCAAATAAATAAATATCTCCATTGGCATGAGCCAAAGTGGTTATGGGAAGACAGGAAATGAGAGAAGAGGTGAACTTTTGAATAAAATAAAAGTGATTACATACGTCACGCGACGCGGCAAATTACATTTTGCATATTAAGTACATAAAATGCAAACATATACAAACATTTCATTTCAATATTGTGCATTAAATGTGCTATGCAGTAGCAACAACTCACCAAAAAAAAAAGTTTTTACATTAACATAAATATTTACGTGAGAGGGGGGATACGAACACCGAGAAGGAAATTTTAGGAGTAATAATATAATAAGCATGTCTACTAGCTGCAAAATTTCAAACATAGACATTGGGTAACTATACATATGGAATACACTTTTGGGAATATAAATATTCCCCAAAAGTATATTAAGGAAGGCCCAATGATTCTTAGTTTAAAAATAACTTTTCATAATCATAATAAACCAATAAAAAAAGTATATTTTAGTTAACAATTTGGTTAACTTACTATGTGTGGGTTCCCTCTAAATTGTGCCACGTTAATGTTCACATTAATTACGTGAATGTCTGGTCATGCTTACGGTATTTAGACAACATAAAATTCAATTTGTTTCGATTCAACTCGACTTGTTATTAGTGCGTGCATGTAAGTGCATACTATAGATGATTATTTTTTTGTTTATGCAAATGTCTATTGTAAAGCTTAATTTATTTAATGCAGTAGTGTTTCTATTAAACATCATCATTTAAGCCAGTATGTAAAACTATTATTTGATTTTCATAACACAAGAAAAATTCAAAAGGTTCTAACGGCTGATTCTGGTAGAGGACACCAAAAAAATATACGTGTATAGGTGTTTTGAAATTTACATCTAGAACTTATTTTATGGGGTGTTAAATTTCCCCCAAACATTTAATAATTAAAAAAGCTAATATCCTACACGTTGCCTCCACAGACGAATGATGTTTTAGAGAAGCATAAATTGAACCGCTTCGCTTGCCTTTTTTACTGGTTCCTACTTTTATTAAAAGGCATAGCCTATTGCTCTTTATCCACATTTGGATTTGCTCCTTCCTTCGGGCCCTTGTTTTAAAAAAGTACACTCTAATATTCCTTTCAAATAAAAGCATCTTTCCATGTTTCAAATTTCACGTAAATAGGCTGGTTAGTCACAGAGAAGCATAAATTGCTCCGCTCCTCCCCTTCAGATACTATTTTGTAAAAAATATATATACACAATTTTTACTGTTTCAAATTTCTTTAAAATCGGTTTTTTTCCAGAGAAAAATTGGTGACGTTTTCGATTAATAATACTTGCCTTCTATTGGAAGTGCGACAACCCCTGCAATATTCAAGAAAAAAATTCATTTAACATCGTCCAAAAAGAAATGAAAATGAAATATGCAGGTATGTGATGGATATCGATTTTGAAAACGAAGCACTTTTAAATGTCATTTTTAATACACTTTCCATCCAATTTTTATAATTTTTGTGATAAAATTATATTTAACATTAAATACAACTTTTTAAAATTGGCTCGTTTTCGAAATCGATTTCAAACACATACCTGATGATATTTATTATTCTAAAATTCTAGATTGTGGACTGTGGATAGCAGTCTCTAGATAAAAAAGTGTAATTTGTGTTTTTTTTGCCATATCAACGTATAGTGGTTGTCATTCGTTACCTCGATACGATATGATTACTATATATTGTTTCACCTCGTTTTAATTGCTTAGTATCAAATTCACGTTATTTCAACTTGAAATAACATTGATTCAACATGATTCTTCGTATTGTTTTACCCTTAAACATAGTTGAAGATTTCAATGATTCTGGCGTACAAGTTGAGTCTGGAGCTTGGCAAAATTTTATGGCCAAGATTTTTGTAGAACATTTTATCCCCGCAATCCCCCTTTTAGCGGTGTGTTTTACGATTTGTTAGAAAAGATCGAAAAATTACCGGTATGTGGGGGAGTTAGAGGGTTAATATGTATGTTTCACAAAAATATTTCCCATAATATTGTTGACACACAACTGAGCACAGCAGTGCATTTTAAGCTTTGATTGATTTCTGGCGTTAAAGTTTAGACCTTTAGAGTCTTTAAAGACTTATAATATAATCTTATGGCTCTCTACATCGCCCTTGAAGTGATTTTTACTGCCCTTTTTTTAAGAAATGGTAAAAAAGAGCCAAACAGCAAAGAGTTAGAGGATGAAAATATTCCACAAAAATTTTTCTCGTGGTGTCTTACAAATAAGTGCTGAACACATTTTTTTTTAACAATCACAGCCTGCGAAGCGATTATCTTGTCTGCGGAAAACACCCAGGGCCTATGGCGGGAATCGAACCCACGATCTTTAGACTGACAGGTTAGCATCGCTACCACTCAGCCACAGGGGCGCACATGCTATACTTTAAACGTAAATATTACACAGTTTGCTATGGTGATTCACTATACCAATGTGCAAAGGGGATGGGGCAATTTATCTGCCCCCTAAAATGGGTCCCGTGCATAAGCTTTCAACACGCACATGCAAGTATATTTTTTGATGTAAGATTCCTCTGGGCGCATACCACTCACTATACTAATTGCTAATATGCTTCTTTTAAAAATCTGCAATTCACATGCTACAAGTCCGCACAAACACACACGTTAATAAGTAAAGTAGCTGCCCAAAATAAAAACATCACGATAAACACATTATGAGTGAGGTTTTTACTATTTGTTTTAACTTAGCATACAAATTTCTATGATCTGCTGTCTATTTTACAAATTTTGAAAATTTTTTACATTTAACTCGTAAATGTTGTTAAATGAGCCAAAAGTACTTGAGTTTATGAGATTCTATTTGCATTAAATATTTGAAATTTATATGTAAATGTAGGGGTTTGTCATAATGCTGCGTTGCAGCAACGTACTTGCAGTCAACAAAAATTTCAGCCATAAAATACGATCAACTTAAAATATTTTAGCTAAAGATGAGCAAAGAAAAAAAAACTTCAAATTTTTTTATGCAACATCAGGTTTAATTTTCAAGCAACAACTTTGTTGCATCATGATTTTTCTAGCATTTCTTGAAAAACCAAAATTGTTGACCTCAAAGTATTTTGTTCATTTTGCTATTTAATCTGTTTAGTTTGTTTTCTTTGATTAAAGACTTTAAATATTTTTTTTTCATATAATTTGTTGCTAACTTGCTGTCGCTGGATCTATTTGTGTTATGCGCAACTTGTGTGCAACATTTCAACAGCAACAAGCAATAATAAATTGCAATAGAAATAGAAATATTTTTGTGTGTTTGCCAGCCGGACAGCTAACACATAAAAAATATTTTTAAAAAAATAAACAAGTGTAGGCATTTAGTTGGCAATTTATTAAAATTTGTTGGCAAAAATGAAAAAGTTTTCATGTCAAAAACAAAGACTATGTATTCATTTTTGTACTCTACAATGCCCACTGTTGTGTGCAATTAAATGTGCCGATGAATTTTTTGCGATTATTTGACAGCTCATGCAATTTGCCATGTATTTAGCATATTGTTTGTTAAACTAAGTAGTTTGACAAATCAATAAACTGGTGAAAGGTTTTCAAATAAATATAATTTTTTATTAAAGCTCGTTCATTTTGAAAAGAGAAATTTCAATGAATGACAGCAACTGTAAGTTGTTGAAGACAATTTAATAAAACATTTAACACAAGTATAATGATCATATTAAATGATATATGGTGGCATAAAAATACATGTTTATTTTATTGTTTAAGTCGCTCTTATTAGCTTCGTTTGTAACTAATTTAGTTTTCCGTGACAATATAAAGCAGGCAAGCAGTGACATGCCAATACAATAAAATCCATTTGGATTATATGGGTTTGTTTATATAGTTCTGTGTCAAAAACCAGCTCGAATTCTTACGAAATTTGGCTTACTCATTGCATTAAAAAAATTATCACCAAAAAGTTTTCAAACAAAAGTTTGTCTAAAAATAAATGTCATTTTCATTAAATGTTCTTTACTGAACCAATGAATTTTTTATTTGGGACGCAAACACCAAGAACAACAAAAAATATATAAAGTTGTCTGTGTCGTAAAAAAACAACACCGATGACGATATACACACAATTAACAACAACAACAATGATAGCAAAAGGAATGCGATTGTACAAAGTTTGTTTACTGAAGATTTTTGAGTGAATCAGTTCGTTAATGTCGTTAATTATCATTCATATTTTTAGAGTTTTTAGATAAACATTCAGCCTTGAACACATTTAACAAAGTGAAATTTCATAAATGCTTAATGGATGATGATGATGGCGCAGACAAAAATTTTATTTGATATATTACAAAAAATCCAGTAAATATTTTTCTTTTTTCTATTAGGTAAACAATTTCGTTTAATATCTGTTAGTGTTTTTAGAATAATTGTTTTATGAATTCAGACAAAAATATTGCTTGATATCTTTCAAAAAATCCGTTCCATCTCCCTCAATTTCCCCTAAGAATTTTAGCCCACTAAATTTGCCACTAAATGAAATAAAAGCCCCTAAATCTAGGGGAAACCCCCTGAAATGTGGAACCAAAAAAGTACCAAACTTTTGCTTTTACCCTTTTTGCTCCATATATGTATAAATTTAAAAAACGTATCGAAAGCCATCCACTTTTTTTCATCTGTGATGTATTTTGAATTTTACATTAGCTAGATCGGGAGAAATAACATTACCGAATTTACCCTTTTTCTCGATATTCCAAAAATCGTTTCCTAATGGATCTATGCACATATCAAGTTTCTCAGTCAGTCAGGCAGAATCTCGCTATGTGAAAAATACTGCACTTATTACTATAAGCAACACTGTAATTAAAACTTTATGTTTTTGTCATTTATTAAATACATTTTTGGTATTCGGTGAAAACATAAATTTATTATAATTAGTCAATAAATCTCAATTAATATCAGATGTTTATTAAATGTGCACATACGTTCATAGAGTAGTATGTATGTGTTTGTTCAAACAAGTGAGTAAATTTTGCTGCAAGACATTTTTAAAACAACATTTATTGTTATTGTAGCTTTGTTTTATATAATAATTATAGCTTCTATTAAATCTACTTTAAACATGCAACATTAGAGTGGTCGCAAAAAATTAAAATTTGGATTTCTTCAATTCTCATACCCCAAATCGTTGGGTATTTATAAAAAAAACTGCCCTAAAAAAATTATTTTTTACGGCATTTATTAAATTTGTTATTTGATATATTCTCCAAATATTATTCAAAATAAAGAGATATTTGTTGAGGGTTAAGCTAGTCTATATGCATTTTATTGTTGCTTTTCCAAATCATCAGTAGATTTCATCCACATTTTTTAAACGTTTCAAACCTCTTATCTTATGCACAGACTTCCAAAAGCCATTTGAGAATTTCCAAAATTTCTTTTTGAAAATCACAAGAGAATAACATGAGCGTACAACAAAGAAATCTTTATTTTGAATAAAACTGGGAACATATCTCAAATAATAAATTTAATAAATGTTTTAATTTGGATTTTCTTATTCATGTTGCTTTATAAATACTTTTATTGCCACCCAATAAGCGAGTAATTGTATAAAGGTGTAGAAAAATAAAAATTATTTCATATCGAATATAAATTGTTTGTTGGGTTTTTTATAAGTTTCTAAGCCTACTACGCTTATTTTATTCTCTTGTGACTTTCAAAAATAATTATTTATAAATCTCAAAAGGTTTTTGAAAGTCTGTGCATAAGATGAGAGGTTTGAAACTTTTCAAAGGTATGGGTAAAGCCTACTGATGATTTGGTAATGCACCAATGAAATGCATACAGACATTGCTTAACCCTCTACAAATAAATTTTTATTTTTTATTTATTAAATATTTCCAAAAAAATTTCTTCAAAAGAGCTGTTGCCTAATGCAAGAGAAAAATAATTTTATAATTTTTAATAAAAATCTCTCAATCGATGTTTTTTAGAGAAGGACAATTATAGAAAAAATAAGAAAATACACTATTTAATATTTTTTTAGGCAATTTGAGTGAGACACTTTTAAATTATCATGCAAGGAACATTTTGCTCTCCCTCTTTGTATGTTTAATATTTATTTCAGATTTTCTTTTATTCCCTTTCTCATTATTAATAAAAACCGTTATCTCTGCAAAGAATATACTTTTTTTGCTTTTTATTGAATTTTAAAAAATATTAACCTAGAGTATTCTGCTGTCTATAATAGAATGGATAGCAAATAATTTAATGTCTTATTATTTTCTTATGAGCTTATCTTTATATTATTTATATTAATTAAATCAATAAAAAGTTTTATTTCTTCGAATTTTTAGATTTTCGTACTAGGTCACACCCGTCGGTCACACCCGTCTCATTTTAAAAATAGTTTTTATGAGAAAAAGTTTTGTCAAACAGTAAATACATAATAAAATTAAAAACACTTTGAACAGATATCTATACCAAAGTTATTGTGTACCTTCTAGTCAAAATTTTACAAAATTTATACTGAAAGTCATAATTCTTTAAAACTAAGATTTGTAAGGTCACACCCGTCGCAGCTTTCTGACGACCATTCTGAGCAGAAATCGTGTTCTATCAGTGTCTACCCGTTATTCAAGGACTTTAAGCTTAATGTCCTTCGGAGCCGCAACGTTTTTTTAAGTAAACAATTTTTTATTCTTGATATATAAAAAAATGTGTGTAAAATGGTCACACCCGACTAAATGGAATTACTCATATTTAAGAAAAATAAACAGCAAAATCGAAAAAATCCGGTAACAATTAAAAGTTCAAAATGATTACACTAATTTACAAATTTCGGTCTTTAAGCCAAGCGAACATTGTTTCTAAATCTGTCCATTAGTTGCAGAGGTATCGTAAAATATCAAGATAATTTTGTTGTCGAGCTTTTGTTTTTCTTTTTTACTGAAAAGTTATGGGCTATTCGATACTTTGCTGTTTATTTTGTTAAGTATGCGATTTAGATAAATTCGATAAGGCAAAAGCTTCACAGACAACAACTTTTTAGAAAATGATTTTTTTCTTTTTGTAAACACTATATTTATTAAGTTATGAGACATAAAAGCAGAAACATGGCATTTGCTGAAACTTTGATGGGAGGCGACATGATTTAATCTCAACTGATTGACCTGAATTTTTTTAGCGTAGTTTATTATAAATACCCATCGATTTGTCGTATGAGACTTGAAGAAACTTTAATTTTTAACAACCAATCTAATGCAATATGTACACAGCGAATACATATTTATGTGTGCATGTTTTTAATGCTGCATTCAAGCGTGCAATATAAAGTTAGTTAATAGGGATGATAGAGCGTATAAGAGGGAAAAGTAAAAGAAAAGGTACTTAATATTTTATTAATTCCCTGATATTATATAAACATACATACCATACGAGTATATGTATGGCAAATATATTTACTACAAAGAAAACTTGTGCAAATGGGGCTGCGAAAATGTAAGTTTTAAACATTGGTGTTGATTTGCAATAAAAAAGATGCGATATTTTGCATTTGCAAGACCAATTGTATCAAGTAGTGAATCCCTCCAATAAATATTGAAACAAAAACATTTTAGTGCAGTAACCATGTAAGCCACAAAATAAAAATTTTTCTTTCAAGTTTGAATATAAAAAAAAATTCGATTGTATGTGGACCAAGTATTTGACATAGACCATCATTTATAAAAAATTTCTATAGCAAAAAAAGCTATGGTACCAAGCAATACAATGAACTCATACCGTATATTTTCAAAATCATGTGGCGGACGTGCTTACTGCATTAAGCTTTCAAAATCGCAGTTTTCATGTTTATAATTCGAAAAATGTACTTAAAGGCTACTCATTGCACTTAGGACCATTGATTCAACTTGGCAATAGTTAAAGGCAGCATTTTATCGGGGGGATAAACAGTTTATATTTATTACAACTTTAATTTAACTGAAAGTGAGCGATAAGTTAAAGGCAAGTTCATCCTACCTGGTAGGTTATAGTAAATTTGAAATAATGTAAACTGCTTATGAATACAAATTGATTATTAGGCTAAGGTTCGTAACGTTTAATTCAGAAAGAATTGGGCATGAATAATATTCCAAGGCACAAGGGAAAATTAACATCAACTTAATTTTTTAACCGTACACAGCAGAACAGAGTACCGTCACTTTCGGAAGCCGCTACAGTTCCATCGTCAGTCCTCACGTGTATTTTGCTTATCACCTCTTGTCAGGTGGCTCTGTTGAATGTGATTTCAATTCTTATATATAAAAATTTTTCGTGAAAATTGAATACGAGAATTAAATAACTTTTAAGTTGATATAAACTGCACTTTCGTAACGTTGAATTCCAAAAAAATACGTTCGAAATAATCATATTAATAAACAATTAGCTACTGGCTTGAGCGTTTCACATGTTTACATGTTCATATATGCTTAAGTATAAAAACTAAAAAGTTTGCCTCAAGTACACTCTAAAACACTTTTGTTGAAAATCAGCTCGATAATAGTTGGCAACACTTTACAGGTTATTATCGACCAAAAATTAGACAACCATTCTTTTTGTTGATTTTTGAACAAAATATATTTGATACAAAAAAATTAATTAAAAACGCCTGCGAAGCGATTGGCTGTATGCAGCTTCGAACCGTGACCTCCTGGCTGATAGTCTATCGTAGGTACCATTCAGCCATAGGCGTATTATACTTTATGTTGAATTTTTTCACTTGAACTAAATATATTTAATTTGAAAAGTTTTTTCTTTAATAAAAATGTATAAAGTGCATTTTTTTAATTCATTACATTTATTATAACAAGAAAAAGCCTTAGATATTTGTTTCTAAGTTAACAATATTTACTTTCCAATACTTACAAAATTCATATTTAAAAACCTTTAAATACCAGAAATTAAACGTTGAGGACCGAAGAAAAATATGGCGTGCTTCTATTGTTTAAACATTTTCTGTTGTTTTTAAGACAGATTGCTTAATATTCGAAATTTTAATGTTATTTAGACATACTTTGCTCAAAAATTAATACTTATAACAGCAGATTTGTATTTTTGCGAAAAATTAAACAAATTATGTTTTTTTTTTAAACAAATAACTACAAACTCGATGCAATTTTAGACAAGCAGAATTTTTCAACACAAATTTAGATAATATGTATATAATAGTAAATTCCAAGCAATGTTTTAGTGTAGAACAAAAAATCAGAAAAATGGGAATGAAGAAAAATTAACCAATGGGAGCACTGGGAAAGTGCAGTTTATTATCAACTTAATTCTCGTACTCAATTTAATTATCGTATTCAATTTTCACGAAAAAGTTGTATATATAAAAATTAAATTTACATTCAATAGAGCCACCTGACAAGTAGTGACAAGAAAAATATACGTGTGCACTGAAGATGGAAATGTAGCGTCTTCCGAAAGTGGCGCTACCCTGTTCTGCTGTGTACGTTGAAAAATTAAGGAATATTGATCATGCCCGATTCTTTCTGAATGAAACGTTACGAACCTTAGCCTAATAATCAATTAGGATTCGCAAGCAAATAGGTTCGTTATAATCATATTGATAAACTGTTTATCCGTCCGACAAAATCATGCCTTTAACTATTGCCAAATTGTAATAATGGCCCTTAAAAATGTTACCATAACTTTTTCGTGCTAATGTACTCATAGATAACTAATTTTATTACATAAAATATATGCTATTTTAATCAAACTCGCACAAAATCTATTGCATTTGCAATCGATATACATAATCACACCTAATTAAGTTTCTGGTATGGCAAAAATGCCACAAGGATTACTGAATGTTTAAATGGGAAAATGAGTCAGAGAGAAACAGAGGGTAAGAGGGAAAGAGAACGAGTTATTTGGATGTAACAAATTTATATAATGGATTAATATTAAATAAAATTATAATAAACAAAATATCAATAATAATTATGCAAACATATTGTTCAACTAGAATTTTCCAACCACAAATTATTAATACTCACACACACACACACACATGTGTACGTAAATATCCTTAGGAATATATGAATAAATGTGAGTGTATGTGTGTAAATGCAGGAATGCTTGGTTAGGTGTATTTGAAACTACAGGAAACTTAAGTGCCATTTGTTTTATTTTGCATTGTGTAGAGAAAAAGTGTTATTAGCTTAACTGAGGAATGAAGATAATAATAGTTTATATTAATTACATATTTGCAAAATTTTGTAAATTGCATTTTAAGTGTTTAGTATATTTAATACTAAGGTTTATTTGTTTAATTACATTGTTGAGGTTTTGAGGTGTCTATTTGCGAATTTATAATTGAGCTAATGAATTATGATCACAATTGGAATTTTATCAAAATAAAAGCTTAGACTGACTGGCATAGGTTGAAAGTTTCGCTATTTTCAAAGAACTTAAATTTCTTTATAATTCATTATTATTTATTATTATATTCGACATTAGTAAATAGTTAAAACAAAAACAAGTATGATTAATGAGCAAGATGCTCATATTATTTATGAAAAACACACTGAACAAATTATTTTATATAAATTTAAGGAATGGCATTCATTTAACCAAATTCATTTGTTCAATTCACAAGCTCAATCGTATGGGTTTATCGTTTAAAAAAAGACGATGTTTGTTATGTGCTTGTGAACACATTTTTTTGTATTGTTATTTTGTCTTATTTTAAATGTGAATTCAATGTTGTGAATTCATTTGGAGTAAATCAACCTTATTCCAGTTGTCGTTAGTTGTGTTGTTAGTAATTTTTTTTGCCAATTTTATTATTTACAGGCTTAGTAGTTTCTTTTTAGTACATTAGAAATTTGTTCGCTAACTTGCGATTTTTTCGGGTTTTTTCTAAACTTTTTTATTTTTAACGGCTTTGGCGATTTCTAATAAATTTTAGGGCTAGCTGTCGATTTTGCAATTTCTCGCGAATTTTTGCAAAGTTCGCCATAAAAGCTACTTTTTTCATGTTTTCAGCTTTCCAACAGTTTTACCGATTTTAAAACAATATTAGACTTTGTTATCATGCCGATGTTAGTGAGTTTTGACTAATTTTCGCCATTTTCGAGATTTTTGCCGAATTTTTGGAATTGATTACGGCACTAGCGATGTTTAATCAATATTATGGCTTGTTTAAAATTTTGCAACTTTTCGCGAATTTACGCAAAGTTCGCGATAAAAGCGACTTTTGGTATGTTTTCAGCTTCCCAACAGTTTTACCGATTTTAAAACAATATTAGACTTTCTTATAATAAGGTTTTGCTTCCCCTACAGTTTTAGTAGTGTTTAGTCAATATTATGGCTTGTTTAAAATTTTGCAACTTCTCGCGAATTTTTGCAAAGTTCGGAATAATAAAAGCGACATTTTGAATGTTTTCAGCTTCCTAACAGTTGTGCTGATTTTTAACAATATGTTATAATCCCGCTGCTAGTAAGTTTTTGCGAAATATCGCCATTTTCGCGATTTTTACCGCATTTTTTGCATTCCTTACAGTTTTACCGATTTTTAATCAATATTAGTTATGGCTTGTTTAAAATGTTGCAACTTTTCACGCATTATTGATTTTTTTAACGCGTAATTTTCCCAAAACTGTTTTGGTATGTTATATTTTTAAGGACTTTTAGTCAATACTGCGCTTTGCAATCACTAAAATTTTAGCAAGTTTTTGCAAATTTTCATAGTTTTCAAATGTACTAGTACATTTAGTCAAAATTAATGAACAATTAGTTGAAAGAATTAACTTTTTGCTTGAATTTTTGCTTCATTGCACTTTCTAGAATGAAGCTTTTCATTGCTGTGAAGTGAAAAAATGTACTGCATTAGTTTATCCCTTATTTTGCGCGTTCTAAATGCATTCGTGATTCATTACTTGCTACGATCAGCCGAATAAAAAGCTGAAAAAAACTGCATTGCGCTTCAGCTGAATTGATCAAAGTTAATAGATATTCAACTAGTTGAGTGTAGCAGTCGTGAATGGCATTGAGGTCTAAACGAAAATTCTAATGATGAGATCGTTCTTAGTCTCGAAAAATTATAATGTTAGTTCAACCTTCCGTACCGTCAAATATTTTGTTTGCCTTTTCAGTTGTTACGGGCTTTAGAATTAACTGTTTGTTCTAGTGATGTGTTCTCTTTTCAACGCTCACAGATCGGGAACATATTATACCACTCCCATTTTCACCAGTCATACGACGAGTACGTTGATTGATTTTGTTATCCAGTTTGCTTACATTATATAGCCGATTTTTACAAAACGTATACCATTTTAAAGATATTTATTGACTGATGTGCACAATCTATGATTTGTTGAAATTGGTTAAGTATTTTTGGAGGTACAAGCGTTATAAAGTTGCTACTAATACATGCGGATATAGTACACAAACATACACTTGCTCAAAATTAAAAAAATAAATAAAATTTTGCATGTATGTTCGTAAATTTTAACACAAATTGTTTCTCTGCTTTGAAATGTTGTTGTTGTTGTAGGAAAGATATAAGAATAAAAGATATGAGCATTCAATAAATTTAAGTAGAATCAAGGCGAATTGATACCAGGTGGCCCTATTAGTAAAAATGGGCATCAGCTGACTTTACCAAAGTGTCAAACTCTATGTAAAAAAAAAACTAAACAACAACTTTTTATGTATGCATTTAACATGGTAAAGTACAGTTGTTGTTGCACTAATAAGGCCACTTGGTATTAATACGCTTTGAGTAGGATATTTTAATGTACATGTTTTGGTTTTGTTGTTGCAGCAACAATGCTTTGATAATTCCGAACACTTTTATTCCGCATGGATATAGAACATCCCTGAAAATCAGACCGACTATGACGTACGTCTCGATTGTATGCGGGCCGAGAGATCGGTTGATTGTAGAAGCTACTCAGCCATGCATGGTCAAGACCCAGCAAAAACTTTGCTTACTGGTAGGCAAAAAAGTATATGAGGATTTAAGTCGTAACTACTTACAATTTAACTCTATATCTACTTATTTTTGTTTGAGAAGTCCAACCAAATAAGGGGTACCCCTTATAAATGTATTTACATTGTCACAGCAATTAACTAGTTATTATTTGGCTTACTTGAAGCTAAAATATAAGTAGTCAAATAAATAAATTAAAATTAAAAAAAAAATTATACACATGTTTTATTTATATTTTTTCAATTTTATTTTATATTTTTATTTTTTTGACCCACATGCGATACGAACCTGTGCTCGTTCAAATATGAAGAAGAGAACTTTACCCACTAAGCTATTGTTGACTTATAAGTTTAAGCGACAAAAATTTGTTTTCATATACAAACACATGTTGACGAATTGTATTAAAAACTAAGTAGTCGTTCTAATTTGAAGCATAGTAATAAGATAAATAAGTACCACTCATTACTTTGTAAGCCATTAATAAAGTACTACCGATTACGAAAATTACAAAAGTTTTTGCTGGGGATGTTGGCATATATTCTTGCTACCGGTGTAATGAGGATATGTCCAGCCTTTTTCAAAAATATTTAATCCTGGGATTTGAAATTCTGAAATTCCGAATCCCGGGAAATTTTGAAATTTTTAAAATTTTAAGCTGGTGATAAAAAGAAATAAAAGAGAACATAGTAGAAAGTCTAACGTTGCCAAAGAGACTTAAACAAAATAAAAACAAAATGAAAAATTATCTCAACATTTGGTGTCTGGTGGTGTAGGGCACTTACTCAAAAAAATATATAAAAGTTGATTCTTTAAAACTTATTTAAAAAATTGCTGTTGAATTAACTTGAATTTTTATTTGATGAGTTTCCATTCCTGTTGTTTTTTAATGTTTTCAGCAAACAGCTAATGGACATTTTACATTCGACATACATATTTACACAAGCAGACGGCAGACGTAATCGTGTACGTCGTTGTAGTCGTAATTATAAATGAAAATAAATTTCATTTTAATTAAGTTGTGGTTTTTCTCGTAAACACTGTTCATGGTTTTATTTCTATATATTGTTTCATTTATTTGTTATTTTATTAAATGCATTAAATTATTCATAAATGTTGATTTTGGAATTAACGACTGAAAATATGTTTGGTTGTGCATTTCAGGGAAAAAAATTTTCCAATGATGAATGAGCAAAAATGACGTTGATGTTTCATGTCCATGTTAGTGTGATTTTTCCAATTATAAATATTAAAAAGAGTTTTTGCAAAATTAAATTACTGTTGTATTAGGGTTTTGGGATTTACCGGAGGTTTTGAGTTTCCGGGAAGCGGGAATAAAAAATTTGCATTCATGGAATTGTCTCGAAAATATATAATTCTCAAATTAAGTAGTCATTAAGTAATGCCTTTCTATGAATTTTATTTTTGTAGCATGAAAGGTTCTTAATTAGTATCCAGTGAAAAATGAGCTTCTAAAGAATTTAAATATATCATAAATATGTGATCCAGAAGTAGTGATAAGAGAAACTGAGGAAGTAAATATATTTGGGAGAGAGGTTTGCGGAAGTAGAATAAAATGTTTATTTATTATCTGGATGTTGCTGATAATAATAACTTCTTGAGAAGTCGAAAAAGAAACACATCCTCCTTTTTTTTAAATCCTGTTTCGTCAAAGTTTCCTCAGTTATGTTAGTGTGTCGTTGGGAAACCCGTACTTTTCATTTAATTTCAAGCCATCTGATAAAATTAACGATTTATTTGCTTATTTGTACACGAATTTACTATTTTCATAATGGAAATTATACTTGATACTAAAAGTACATGCTGCTGTAATATTTAATGTGGTAATTTTAATGGCTGTATTAATATTTTTTTTAATTTAAATAAATATATCGTCTGTTTATTATAATCTCTTGTGGTTTTTTCATGAACAAACATTAATTGGTTGGGTGAAATTTGGTTTTAAAGTTTTTTATAATAAAAATATAATTAATTGTTAAAAGTTTATTATTCACTTGACATTGTTGAAATATTAAAAATAAAAATTGTAATTAATTTAAAAGGTTACATACATGTGACGTTTTAGTCATATTTTTTCTAAAATGCCATACAATTTAATTATTTATTCAGAAAATTTTTTTACTCGCAGGTATTATCGCAAATTAAAACATATAAAAAAATTTTATAATTCAATTGCTCAGTTATTGCAATTTTATTAAATATTGCCAGATTTTTAGCATAACGCAAGCAAACAAACAAACAAAATGTGCATTAAAATCATTTCATATTTTTAGCAAATATTTAATTTATTGCGATAAGGCGCATACGTTTTGCGGTTAAAATAAACATATTAAATAATAATTTTATTTTAATAAAACTCTATAATTATAATTGCCATCATTGCTCTTGTTTTTCTATTTCTAAATAACTGAGGTTTATATGGGCCAACGTAATCAGAATTGCAAAATAAATAAGTACTTGCAAAATAAATGAATAATTTAATAAAGTTTTTATTACAAAACAAGTAGGAGAGCACTGCTGTATGTGCCCTTCATCTATACACTGAAAGAATTTTGCTCATAAATTCTGTGAATTTTAACATTAACCCAATGAAAATTTTATTAAAACTCAACCAACGTCACGTTTCGTTAGATTAATGAAACAAGTTTCGTTAAAATTATTTTAATGAAAATTCCATTAAATATATGAAAAAATTTCATTAATCCTATGTAATAATTTAGCTTTGCTAATGAACATATCTCATTATTTTCGTGAAATTATTTAATCGCTTTAATGAAATTGTTTCATTATTTTAATGAAATTATTTGAATAAAGTTCTGTCATTCTTTTAATAATATTCTGTCATTATTGTAAAGACATTATTTCACTGTTTTTATGAAATTATTACATTACTTAGTAGCCTCATTAGCTTAGCCCTTTTATTGACTATTTTAATTTATTAAAAATTCCATGCTAAAAATACGTAATATAAATGTTAATGCACATCGAAAAAATCTGTATTGTTGATGACAGCTCACAGTATCGAACTCAGGCTCTTGTTCTTATCCTTTGCTTTATAGGCAACGTCTTAACTACTTCTGCCAACAGCGCTATCAAAACAATGTGTCTGTCTATGAGTATATAATAATATAATAACAACAAATATTTAAAAAAATTATTTTGTTCACTTTTGGTTGCCAACTGTTGAAATAAATTAGAGTATTTTTTTGTAATAAAAATATGTATGTGGTTTATTTGATCGGTCTTTCATATATGCAATGAAATTTTTCATCAAAATAATGAAATACATTTCATTGAAATTGTGACTTTCAAGAACATAAAATTTTTAATTTTCATTTTTTTTAATTTATCATTGTATATTTGAAGAATTTTAAGTATCGATTAAAACATTTTTTTAAAACTTAAAGGGGTTTCCATAAAACGACAAAATGTTATTGTCATAAATCAAATTAAGTGTTTTAACAAAACTATAAAAGCTAATGAAGCAATGGCAATGAAATTCTTTCAAAATATTCTTAAAATTTCATTAGAATGAAAAAAAAAATCTAACGAAATTGTTTCATTGGATTTATGAACCGAAATTCTTTCAGTGTATAAATATAAAATGAACAAATTTGTGCTAAAATAAGCTTTTAATGTTCGTGAGAAAGGATCTTATTAAATAAATGTTTTAGCCATGTTCCAAGGAACAAGGGAAAAGTCAACATCAATTTAATTTTCAACGTACACAACAGAACAGAACAACGTTCATTACGGAAGCCGCCACAATCCCATCATGCTGATGTGCATCTCTGCTTTTCGCCACTTGTTAGGTGGCTCATGCAAACTTTTTGAGAAATTTGCATACGAGAACTCCATCACTACTAAATAGATGTTTATCACAACAAATCCTATTGTTACCGTTGGTTTGCTTTTCTTCATGCTCATTTTTTTTCTACTTAATTTGGAACAAAATTGAGAAAATATCATGCCGATATTTTAGTTTATAAAAAATATGGTTCCTATTTTTGGTTATAAAAAAAATTTCTTCGGAAGATACACAAGTTTTGGCAGTTTTTGGAAAAAAAAGCGTGTATAAAATCTGATCAAAGGGAATGATGATCCTCCCTCTAGCTATATCCAAACTTGATCGATTTTTAAAAAAAAATTTATAATTTTATTAAAACTTCAACAAAGTGCAAAGCAACTTATTGCAACAAAACTATAAATCTTCTAAGAACTGATTAAATTTTGGTATCGATCAGGAAGAAGAGTACCTGGAAATCTATCTAAAAAAAAAATTTTTTTTTAAACAAAATTTTCGAAAAACCTCGGAATCTACCAAATCTGCTGCAAATAAATATCCGACTAGTTCAGCCCTTCAAAAGATATGACATATATACATCCCTTGCAGACAAAGTAACTAGAATGTAGTTAGAACTATACTAGTTGCTTTTTACTTCAGATTAGTAACCTATATGTCCTTTTTGCATATACCGAACTATCTATTTTAACATTAGGTTGTTATAGGAGACCAACTAGATCATTTGTATACATTTATATCCCAGTTGGAATCCTAGTTGTTGCAAACTTGTGCTCTTACTAGTTTTATTTTTATTTAGATTTTGTAACTCTTAAAAAACTTTGGCACAACCAGGTTACGAACACACATTCCTCATATTGCAATGCAAGTACTCTACCCACTGAGCCACTTTCTACTTATTTTTTTACGAACCAAAATATGTTTTATATACAAGTTATTAACTAGTATCGTTACTAGTCTCGATACAACTAGTAATATGATTGTTGTTTTTTTAATACATAGTATCGTTACTAGTCTTGCGGCAACTAGGCATATGACTGTTATTTTTTGACCGGTACCATTACAACTAGTAATATGACTGTCCCAAAGACTATCTAGTTGTAACTTTAGCTGCTGGGTCTCCACACACACACACGCACACACATATATAACCATATGCGATCATAGTAAAAATAGTCAAAATATCACAGCATAGATCCGATAAAAGCTGGCTTTTTTAAATTGGGATGAAATCAGAACATTCTATTTTTTTATTGGAAGTTTCTTGGAAAAACACGATTAACTCTGAAAGTTATGAACTCAAAATTTTTATAGGAAATTTTATTTTATTTAATAAAAGCTAAATTTTTAGAAAACTAAAGTAATTTATTACAAAAATTAGAATGCCAACAGCTAACTAAATGCATAAATATTTAAAAATATTTAAATTAAAAGCATTTAATACACATATAAATTAAATAAATGTTTGAAAATAAAAAAATGGTGGCCTAAACAACACATGTGTCAATTTAATAAATTCTCGTTTTATAAATACTTTTCAACAAAAATGATATTTAAATATTGAAAACTCAATAAACAGAAACACATTTGAAACTCAAACATTAACAGAAATGGGTGGAAAATTATTGCATTAAAAACCATCGCCCATCAGGAAAAAAGAGTGTGCCAAAAAGTGATTTTTAGACACTAAGAATATTTATTGCTTAAATGGAAGGAAAACGATTGGATTGAGTGAAAATAGGCGCGATGCATAGGTACTTTATGTAGACTTCGATAGGCCAAGCGCCAGTGGAAGTACCAAAAGCTATTTGTAATATTTTTTCTTTAAGAAAAATGTCTGAATAGTCTGCACATTTTCTGATCTACGTCTTACGACTTTTAGCAGCTACTTTTGCACATTGTCTGATTTTAGTTTTCGTAACAATTTCCATTTATCTCTTGAAAGTATATGCACAATTATTTGAGTTTTAAATTATGGATATATGTTTTCTGATGCACAGAAAAAAAAATAGATAAGAATTATGTTCAATAAAATAATGTAAAATAATGTTGTTGAATAAAATACTAATTGCAATAACATTTGTCATTAACTTAATACAACATTTATCAATACCGCGCATTCTAAAAATCATGCAATAAAAAGTGTTTAATAAAAAGTTATTGAAAAATTGCAAATATTTATTTATGTTTATAGCCGTTAAATCAAATGAATATCGTCGTTGCTCTGACAAAATCAGCTATGTGTTTTTTACTATGTTTTCAGGAAAGCGAGAAAATCGATTTATATGATATTTTTTAGAGGCAAGCGCTTTATTGAAACAATTTTCGCACTACTACAAGTATTTTGTAAAAAACAATGGGAATAATTGCAAATTGGGGAGCTATAATAAATTTATTCGAAAAACTTCATATAGCTAATTTTTTGTGAAGCATTTTTAATAAAACTATTTTTTGATTTAAGGCTTGATTTTGTAAATACAAACGCTTTTTGCGTTTTGACATTTGTATGGAAAAAAAATTTTTTTAACGTATTTGTGTTTCTTTGCATACAAATTTGAAACGTTTAGAAACGAAAATTTTTACAAAATCTGCCTATTAGATTATTTCTTAGCACATAGCTGTTTTGGTTTATAGAATATAATAATTATTTTAAATTTCATCAGAAAAAAATTTTTTCTTGTTTGAGTTTATACACATAACTTCTTTGTAGGAATATTCTATGTATGGATTTCACGTAGCTACTTTTGTTAACTTCTAAGCCCATCAAGATATCCTTAAACGCTTTGGTGGGTAGATGTATGGCCAAAAAATTTTAAGAGTGGAATAAAAAAAATTTCAAAATTGTCATATAGCTGATTTTGTCAGAGCAACGACAATATCTACTTAATTCAATGTATACATTGACATGCTTTCCAGGTATAAGTACAGGGTGTTTTTTTTAGAGGTATAGAACTTCGAATTGAAATAAAACACAAGAAAATCGTTTTAATGTCCATCAATTTGGCTTTATTGGAAGGATAATTTTATGCCATTAATGTTTAAATATGATTTCGGGCATGTGGCCGCCGCGGCTGGCTCGAATAAAGCCAATTCTACAGGTCCAATTTTCAACCACTTTTTCGAGCATATGGGGCCGTATGTTGGCAATAACGCCATGAATGTTGGCTTCCAAGTCCCCTAACGTTTCTGGTTTGTTGGCGTAGACGAGCGACTTCACATATCCCCAAAGAAAATAATCCAATGGTGTCAAATCACACGATCTTGGTGGCCAATTGACAGGCCCATTCCGCGAAATTATGCGCTCATCGAATGTTTCCTTCAATAAATTGATTGTGACGTGAGCTGTGTGGCATGTAGCGCCGTCTTGTTGGAACCACAACTCATATACATTCATGCCATCCAATTCGGGAACAAAATAGTCGGTTATCATGGCTCTATACCGGTCTCCATTAACGGTAACTGACTCTCCAGCATTATTTCGGAAGAACTATGGCCCAATGACTCCACCAGCCCATAGAGCACACCAAACAGTCAGTTTTTGTGGATGTAATGGCGTCTCAAGGGTCTCATGTGGATTCTCTTCAGTCCAAATGCGGCAATTTTGCTTGTTGACGTAGCCATTCAACCAAAAATGAGCCTCATCACTGAACAAAATTTTGCGATTTTGCTTGCGGTAAACTTCGCGAACTGAACCATTATTTTCGAAATAAATTTGCACGATTTGCAAGCGTTGTTCTTTTGCCAACCTGTTCATGATGAAATGGCAAACCAAACTAAATATTAATCACTTGACAGCTGACAAAATGGCCGCCAGTTAAAAAAGTGATGCCAACTTAAAGTTCTATACCTCAATAAAAAACACCCAATACTTTAAAACAAGTTTTATATCGAGTGTTGTGTTTTCCTTCCGACGGGGTTTGTTTGAATTTGGAACGGTTTTTCGTCATCCCACGTCAAATTTGGTTGATAAATAGACCGGTTTCGGCTATGTGCTATCTTCAGTGTTCTATTGAATGGAATTCTAACACTGAAGATGGCACATAGCCGAAACCGGTCTGTTTATCAACCAAATTTGACGTGGGATGACGGAAAATCTTTCCAAATTAAAAAAAAAAAGTTTTATCTCATTAAAAAATTATTACGAGGAGCCCGAGTTCGTATCCCAGCCATATCAGAATTTTTTTTTAATTTATATACACATTTTTTTAAGTAAATTTTAAATACATTTTTTATCAAAATTCTCCCAAGTTTTAATAACAAACTTACTTAAATTTGAAATTTAGTTTATTGAAAAAAGTTATAAGTTATTGATAAAATGTTTTATTCATTCAAATATTTCGATTATTAATTTAAATATTTATAAATTGTTTTACGATTTTTGTTATCAATATAGCGGAATTCTTTGTCAAAGGAAATTTGGGAAAAATTAATTGAATACCGCAGAATAATGGGGAATTTTAAGCTACATTTCTGATAAATTTCTAATTTTAGCTCCGACTTTTCTCCGATATCAGTACGACAGGATATAAAAGGTATCAGATAAATTGGAAAATTTTCTGATGTTTTCTCAGCTATTTTTGGCGATATTGTTCAGACTTGTCAAAAATTTCTTTAGAATTTTTCTAGAAACTCCGTCACAATTCGTCCAGAATTCTCTTAGACATTTCATCATAGTTCTTAGAATTTCCGCAGAGAAAGAGGTCCGGTTTGTTGTCAACCTTCTCATATGATTTTTGGTACATTGTCTGACTGACTTCGAATACGAATTCTGCATCTTCCGCAGACTTTCCGACCGACTTAGGACCGAAATCGGAAAAAAATGCTTGCTGGGCATTTATATTTTCACAAAGACGTTTCCAACTACTATCGCACTCTTACATATTATCATATTATTACTTGTGTGTGGTTATAATGGCCAACAGCAAAAAATTTTATTATTGGCCATATCGACATATTAAAAAGTAAATTGTACAAAAAATAAATAATTCATTTTATTTTAGCGAGAAAATAAAATCATCGCAAGTGTTGGTTTAAATCATTTTTACTGCAAATATACAAAAACGGCAGCTAGCACACTCATTCTCACAAATTATTATTATTTATTTTTTATATTCAGTAAAATAAATTTGTTGTTAATATTAATAGCAGATTTTGTTGTTTTTGTTTGCTTTGTATTTGTTAAAAGGCGGGGCATAGAATTTGTTTAAAATGCGATAGATATTTTGGCACGTATTTCAATTGAGTAGATTTGTAGATGTACGAGAAAATATGTAAAAAATAAATAAAGAGAGATATATAAAAGAAAACTATATAAATATTTATTTGTATTTTTTTTTTAGTTCTTATTTAAAATTTAACACACACACACATACATACACACATGCTCACTTTAGAGGCGTGATTTAAAACGATTTTTTTTTAATTGTTAATTCTAATATTTGTCTATTATTGAAATTTAAAGTATAAATAATTAAACACAATTTGTTAATTGTTTTTTCACTGCAAATATTTTATTTGCTACTGAAATACATCTGTACACACATATACACACATCCATAAATAAATATTTTTTAGCGAAAATATGAAAATATGTTAAATAACACTAATATGCGTTATTAAACCAATTTGAATTTAATTAGCTTTTGCATTTTAATTAATTTATTATTTTTATTTTATGAGTATTCTGAAGCACTTTTTTGTGTTTCCTTTTGGTTTTTTTTTAGTTTTAGGTTTATTGCTGTTGATTTTTTAATTATGTGTGTATTTTAATCCATTTTTCCCATAACTAATTATGTTAATTGGCTTTGGCTAAATGAGAGAAGAAAAAAAATACGTAATTATAAATTGTGTACACTGTGAGAAAAGTTTTTTTTAGCCGCAGACATATTTGCCAACAAGAGAAAAATTATGTCACGACTCATGACTAAAATTAATTTAAACATTTCCCATCATATAGTTTTTCTTATATCAAAGTTGTAAAGGAAGCCACTAAACCAACTAACCAAATCTAAACCAACTAGTTTTTCTTAGTGTATTTGACCTTATTTTGAAAGCTTAAAAAACACAAGTAGAGAGTATTTTCATTTAATTACATTTTGAACATATAACAGAAGGATGAAATTACTCAGCCAAGAACATAATTATATGTATATGCCCAGCAAAAACTTTTGTCATTTTTGTAACCGGTAGTACTTTATTAATGGATTACAAAGTAATGAATGGTACTTATTGATCTTATGAATATGCTTTAAATTACAACTACTTCATAGTTTTTAATAAAATTAGTACGTATTTTTCTCATTATCTGAAAGTATGTAGTTACACTTTGTTGATACGAGTATGTATTAATAAAATAAGTAGACAATCACTTTTTAAGTCAACATTTGTGCGTATATGAACACTAAATTTTGTCGCTTAAACTTATAAGTCATCAATAGCTGAGTGGGTAAAGCACTTGTCTTGAAATCTGAACGAGTACAGGTTCGTATCCCAGTTGGGTCAAACAAAAATTTAAAATATAAATAAAATATAATGAGTATAAATTTTTTTAAATTTTAATTTCTTTATTTGACTACTTATTTTTTTAGCTTCAAGTAAGCCAAATAGTAACTAAAGCTAATTACTGTCACAATGTAAATACATTTGCAAGGGATACCCCTTATTTTTTTGGACTTCTAAAACAAAAATAAGTAGTTATCGAGTCAAATTGTAAGTAGTTACGACTTGAATCCTCAAATACTTTTTTGCCTACCAGTAAGCAAAGTTTTTGCTGGGTGAAAACTAATATATTTATGAGTACTAACTAATAATGAATACATAGTTTTATAAACGAGTTTATTACCATAACTATTATATGTACTTCGTTGAAAATATCTATAGTTTATTTTGCAAATGTGAATTAGTAAAATTTTTTTTTAAATAAAATATTAAAAATGAGTAAAATGTTTTAAATAGTTTTAAAATCATAAAAATTATATCAGTCAATTAAGGGAACAAAACTTGTTTTTTAAAACTTTTTAGAGTAGTTTAGTACAGGTTTTATTATGTTTTCTCAAGAACAGCATATATCCACAAAGCAATGACTGAGAAGACTTCTTAAAAGATGCAAGATGTCTTTATGGTGACTTTTCATAACATACTCAAGTTGTTACATATGTAAGTATTTTCGGTCCTTGACTGCTTATATGAACCCCAAATTTTTTATATTTTGTTTAGAGGCAAACATTAAGCAAGCTGCTGAAAATGCTACTTCTACCTTTCGACAGGTGAGATTTAACGAAATTTACTCTGAGGATGTGGAACGGCTATTTTTTTAAAAAAGAAGAGAGAAGAACATACTTAAATTGTTACATAAGTGCTTTCCGTCCTTGCCTGCTTATATGAACACCAAAATTTTTCATAATTTGTTTAAAACGAAGATTCTCCCATCAAAACTTTGCTTACGGGTAGGCTAAAAAGTATATGAGGATTTAAGTCGTAACTACTTTCAATTTGACTCGTTAAGTACTTATTTTTTGGAGAAGTCCAAAAAAGTTAGGGATACCCCTTATAAATATATTTACATTGTCACAGCAATTAACTTATTATTATTTGGCTTACTTGAAGCTGAAAAATAAGTAGTCGAATAAAGAAATTAAAATTAAAAAAAGTTTTACACAGATTATATATTATATTTTTAACCCATCTGGGATACGAACCTGTGCTGGTTCAGATTTGAAGACAAGAACTTTACCCACTCTGCTATTGTTGACTTATAAGTTTAAGCGACAAAAATTAGTTTTCATATACAAACACATGTTGACTTAAAAAGTGGTTGTCTACTTATTGCACACCTCATACGCGAAGCGTTGAAGTGGGTACTACTCTCACTTCACGCGAAGCTACTGATTTTTCAAACTTAAAATGGCTCTATTATTATCATATATTGCACTTGTAAAAAATATATACACACACATATTAAGAAAAAATACTATTTTTAACACTCATTACATTTTTAATGTCATTTTTATTATTTAAACTAATTAAAAAACTTTTTAAAAAAGTTCTGTCTTGGACGTCTGTTTGTCTGTATGTACGGATCCTGTATGTGGTCACGATAACGACCGAAAGATTTCACTTCCTTTTTTTACGCTTCAGTATAATTAGGAATAGAAGCCCATTTAAGTTCACGGTCTAAATGCGATTATGAGGCGTGCACTTTTGAATTTTCCAAACTATTTTATTAATACATAACAACAAACTACAACTATTTTCAAATAATGAGAAAAATACGTACTCGTTTTATCGAAAACTAAGTAGTAGTTTCAATTTGAAGCATAGTAATAAGATAAATAAGTACCACTCATTACTTTGTAGCCCATTAATAAAGTACCATTTATAAAGTACTACCGATTACAAAAATGACAAAAGTTTTTGCTGGGTCTTTACTTTCGTTCGAAAATGCATTCAAGGTAAACACATATATATAGTTTCATCAAAGATAACGAAAATTCGGAAGTAATGAAACTAACGCCGATTTTTTTTCAAAAATTCGATATTTAATACACATTTGAAAACTCGACAAGCGAGGCCTAATGGCCCTGATTAAAGTGAAAACTCGAAAAAAGCGAGCTTTAACCGAAAACCCAAATTTTCAGAGATATTGTAAAAGTTTTAACCTATAAATTAAAAATTTCATTAGAATATTTAAAATTGCCCATAGAAATAACGGACACGCTAATGTATTCGAAAATCTTACAAAACGCCTGAAGTCCAGCAAAATAATTTGAAACTCGCATATAATCACAGTTATTTCGAAAAAAATTAAATTTAACACACATATATTCGAAAATGCAATACTTTCACTGATAACACTAGGTCACAAATAACAAACTTTTGTCTGTTATTTGTTTCTAGCATACTTTTTCTCATGGATTTGGACCTACTGAACACGAAAATGAATTTTAAAAATTTTTCTGTCGATTGGTTTGCGAGATACAAATTTTTTAATTTTTTTTTTTAATTTTTGGAGGTACACTTACTATTTTGAGCATATCTTTAGTCTTCTTTGACCTATTTTATCCTACTACTACTCAAATTAAAGACAATTGAGCCGTCTACAACTTATTCTCAGAAAATTTTCAAATCGGGTTAGTAGTTTTGATGTCAGCTATACGTAAAAAAATTAAAATCGCTGTTAACATCGCGTTTTATATTTTATATGAATTTTTACATGAATTTTTCAGCCACATTTTTAGTAAAAAAACCCAGTTTTTTAACCTTTTTAAGCCGCCAACATCAAAACTACTAACCCGATTTGAAAATTTTCTGAGAATAAGTTGTAGACGGCTCAATTGTCTTTAATTTGAGTAGTAGTAGGATAAAATAGGTCAAAGAAGACTAAAGATATGCTCAAAATAGTAAGTGTACCTCCAAAAATTAAAAAAAAAAATTAAAAAATTTGTATCTCGCAAACCAATCGACAGAAAAATTTTTAAAATTCATTTTCGTGTTCAGTAGGTCCAAATCCATGAGAAAAAGTATGCTAGAACCAAATAACAAAATGGCTGTTGCCTAGTGTAACCACATCCGTGGCAAAAAAAAAACCAAGTTGGTTAAAAAAATTTAAAACTCACCAAAAACTCGAAATTTACTTCGTATTTCACGATGTTGAAATTTCAAAATGTTGTTTTTGTTTCAAATGTAATTTTGAGAAAGAAATAACTCTTTCGACATTGTGAAATAGGCAGTTAATATTTATTCAAAATTGTAGAATAATTGTCTTGAACCCACCACCATAATTTCAGTAAATAAATTATTGGAAGCTCGCAAAAATTCAAAGTTATTCCGAAAAAATCTAAATCAATATTCGAAAACGTAACTAAATTGACTAAATACACCAGAAATACGTAATTTCGCTGAAGAAATCGAAAACTGCAAGACACCAAGTAAATCTGAATACATACATAGAAAATTTCTCGAAAACTATCAAATTAAAACATGTTTGAAAATACGAGTATGTAAAAACTGGCACCATAAAATCTTTGTTTTACTTAATAAAAATCGAAAACTCAAAGGAAATTAAATGTTACTCTAACAAAATCCTTAACTAATTATTTTCTATTAAAATTTTGATTTTTTAACCAATAGAAGACCAGTGAGTGGTTCATGACTAAAAATTATAGATCGAAAGAAAACAATCGGCAAGCCACTAGCACCATGGAATATTCGGGGCAAAATTCATTATAAGTTTTTCGGACGGATTCACTCATTGTACTTATGATAACACTGATCTGCAGAGAAAATTTTTCTTTAAATGAAAATATGTGCAGTATAAAGATTTTAATGCACTAAATTCAAATCCATTTTGAGTTTTTTTATCATGTATAGATTTTTTAAGGGCATGATTAATATTTCTACTAGGTACATGGTACAGACAGACCAGTGTTATAAGTATAAATAATTGTCTCCCTTAGTCTCAATGGTTTCAGTATACGTACTAATTAAATTAAATCAGCAAAAATAAATAAAAAAAGTAAAATGATCCTTAACGAAATTAAATCACACATAAACTTTTATTCCAAACAAAAACTCCTATTGTTATATTACAAACTGTCTCGTACTAATAAAAATAGACACAAAATGTGTGCATGTATTTGACAAATACTTTTCAATGAATTAAGTAACAACAATAAATATTATTTAAATTAACATTAAATGTTAACTAACTTAAATGACATAAGTATCATTGCAATTATTCTCGTATTTGAAATGCATATTGTGTGTTTAATATTTAGATGAGTTTAATTAAATACAACTAAATGAAATAAATATCTGGATAATAATTAAACACTTGAACATGCAGTGCAACAATGTTGCATGCAATACTTATTATAAACATCATTCATTTATTTACAGCGTGAAAGAGAATAGTTTAAACATTATTTAATGGCTCGATTATCGATGGCAATCGAACTTCAGTTGCGTTGCCAGCCGGCAACTGAAAATTTGTGGTTGCCAGAAAAGCACAAAAAAGCAACTGAAATTGACAACTTTCAGTTGCCAGTTGCCATCCGTAATATGATTTTTAGCAACTGGCAACCCAACTGAAGTTCGGTTGCCATCGATAATCGAGCCATAAGATAATATTAAGCTACAAGGCCTATTCTGTAGTCGATTCGAAATAAAAATATGTTTTGGGAATTATCATAGCATTGTCATCGAATTGTTATATTAATTTGTAACAACAATGCTTTGACAATTCCGAACTATTTCATTCGACATGGAATACAATAAGAGCCTGCTAATAAATATTTAACAAAGAAAAAGCCAAGAAGATAAAGAAAAAAGTTATCCACTTTAAATTATTTATGGACTCGATGTTAATCTACTTGGACTGGGAAAAGAAATATGAGTTTTGTTTTAAGAAACAGTAGATTTAAGTGACAAAATTTAAGTCTTCCAAATATATAGTCATGCATTATTATGTTGGCTTTATCACAAAGGAATGTGTAAAATTCATTTTATATTTCGCTGTAAGCCAATATTAGTCATGTAGTTGTAAAATAATTTATAAATTATATGGACTTATAAAAGGATTAAACAATAAATACAATAATATTGTTTGGGTGCTGATATGTATCTGTCTGTTGGAAAATATGCACATGTACAATAGGGTGGAGCGTGTGTATATGAAAGAAAAAAAAATCACCCAATCGATTTCGAATACCTCCAGAATGTTGCATCTGGCTAAATTATATACAAAGAAGTTTTTTTTAATTTTTTTTCGACACATCTTTTAGCCCTCTACCACGCCCAGAAGTTAGAGTAATTTTATGAATTTTATTTTAAGTTGCTTCATTAATACGGGAAAAAATTGTTGTAATTTTTTTAAGGATGAATAAATTAATATCATTTTCGTATTCAGCGACCTCAAATTAGCTTAGAAAATGTTTTTTTGCAAGATATGACAAAGACTTAGAAATTCGAAAAGTTTCTTCATTATTTCATCTGAGGTTTGTCTGAAATCTGACCTTGTATGTATAAAAATAGTGGATATTTTGAGTGTAATAAGTTATAACAGCTATAAAGAATCTATAAAGTTGCATCATATGATGTGTCACAAATTGATCGATTTGATCTCATATTCAAAATCTTGATGCTGCGGTAGAGGGCTAAAAGTAGGTCCCAATATTTTTTTCATTATTTTTCCCATGTATCTAAAAATAAAATGCAACGTTTTAGTGCTATTCGAAATTGAAATTCACAAAAAAAATCTCTAACTCCACTCAAATGGCTCATAACTTTCTTGTTTTTTGTCAGATCTCCTCGATTTTAAGCTTCTTTTATGCGGCACAACTTTGTTTTTATGCGTATCTTTAAAAGATATTATTAAAAAAAAATTCTGTATTAATGAAGCAATTAAAAATAAAATTCATAAAAATTACTTTAACTTCCGGCCGTGGTAGAGGGCTAAAAATATATGTCGAGATATGTCACTTCATACACTGGCGCTCCTCCCTAATGTACAATTGTTAAAATTATTTTATACTGATGAACTTAATAAACACAATGATACGCAAATAAGCATCAAAATGCAAAATCATTTTGTAAATCATTTACATGTTTCAAATGCCAACAATTGTAAGCGATTATATATATTCAAAACTAAACATTTACATTCACAATACATTAATGGATACACATGTGTAATGAACATTTCAGTTTGATTTTTTTTTATTATATCCTTTAGCACAGGTGGAAAGGCTGTAATAATTTTGTTTGTAATTTTTACAATACAAAATAGATATATATTGGATCATTATACATACGTACTAGGGTATTCAATTATTTTTCATACAATTCCTTGGACGTGGCTATAAAATAGCTTAATAAAGATTCTATTACTCTAATGTAACTTATGGAAATTATAAAATGTTTGATTAATAACACAGCGGAAGAGACTTTTTGGTGCCCTAAATTTGACCTCCGTTTTGTACGTGCTGTTGAACCCTCATTACTCTGTTATACTAGTTTTTTTTTCAGTCAGCTCGCGTTTGCGAAATATCGCGGTTTTTTTTACATTATATAGAATATTTTTAGTGTTGCACCTTAAAATGAGAAATTTTTTGGCACGAAATTACTATACGCAAACATATGTTCCTTTTAAATATAATAATTCCGTTGGTAGCTTCGAGATATCTCTGTGGTTTTCTTGAATAAGCGAAGATGTCAATTTTTGTCGATTTTGAGTTATTGATGCTTAATTACATTATTTTATATGCTCTTTTACATGGACCAAAAATTTCGCCAATAACATGGACCTATTCCGAAATTTTTGTCTAAAACCAATTCATTCAAATATTTTTCATCTTTAATGAACTAAATCGACTTACAATTGCATGCTGGCAAATTTATTGCCGTTGAAGAAAAACACACAGCGTCATGCGTTGTTACTGTTGAACACATTTCCGAATTATTTTCAGGTTATTGTTCAGTTAATAAAAACTTAAAGTGACTTGTGCGCAAGCATTTTTCATGGAAACAAATCTTGTGTGCTTGAATTAGTTCAATAGAAACAACTGTTATCGACATAAACACAATTTAAGTGTCCTTGGCAAATTGTTATTTTAATTATTCTCTAGGATCTTACCCTTAGGTTGGCTGAAATTTGTACACAAACTTCTTACCACATATGTTTACATGACTGTCCAAAAAATGTTTGATAAAAATCACACAGAGTCCGTAGTATCAAAAATAAAGTATTTCGGCTCTCCTGAGAAAATTGGTTTTTAGACATACGCGCTTATTCAAGAAAACCACAGATCTTTCCGATGTTTCAGGGATGTTGAAATTTATCTGTTTTGGTTTTAAACTTCATAAAATTGTGTATCACAAATTCTCCCGCAAAATATTTACACAATATGCACAAGCCGTCAGAGGGCACAAAGCTTTTAATTAAAATGAGAAATTAATTCAAAATGTAGCGAATTACTTAGAGACTAGCTCGAAATTTAAGTTTATTTTCCACATCTTAAAGTTACAAATGGGTAAATGTTCTTTTTTTAAGTAATTATATTATTCTTCTTATTTTTTAATATTCATTGGTATTCTGAGTCCAAATAGACAAAAAAAATTCCCTGATTTGCAGTTTTTCAAATATCGCGAATTTTATATTAACGCCATTTTTTGGAGTAAATATCTTTCTTTAGAATTTTTTTAACAAATTGCTAATCTGTACAAAAATATCTTTCATTTGAGTACAATAACGCAGTTGCTTTTATCATTAGACTTTAGTGGTATTTTAAGGATATTTACTTACTGTTCAATTTTGTCTTGTTTTATTTTTATTTCAAGACATTTTAAATATGTTCGAGTTTTTTTCATAAAAATGTGTTTATTGTATATGTCTATGCTTGTATATGATTGTATATGTATATGCTTGGTAAAAATATTTTAAAATGTTAATCAAATGTAAGATTTACGGCCCTTTCACAATGTACGATTAAAAGTTAACGCAGACTTTAACGACAAGTTCGGCATGCAAAAGTTGCTGTCAAAGTCCATGTTAACTCTTAATCATACATTGTGAAAAGGGCCGTTATAAGGATATACTGAAAATAGTTAACATTCATTATCCTTGCAGTTTCACCAAAAACTATCCTGGAACGTACATCGACAATATTATATTTAAGAGAAAGATAATTTTGTGTAGGTTATTATCTAAAACGTCTTATTAAAATTTAATAATGGGAATAAGGTGGCTCATAAACTGATCATTTAGAATAGTTTATTTTTCTATATTCAATTCGGAAAAAAAATAATCGGACTTTAAATGTGACTCGGCAAGAATTGATTAAAGTAGATGGCAATCAACTGGTTGACTGCGGCGGACTGCCACAATGGTGGTGATATCTAAGCGGTGAACAACTTTGTTATTTCGGCGAGGTCTCGCAACATTTAAGTTCAACCTACCGTGCAGTCAAATTTTTCTTTGTCTACAAGCTTTACAATTTTTCTCGAAATAAAAATACAATTTAATTGAAAAGTTAAATTGAAAACGAGCTTAAGCAAAAATAAGTACAAATTCTTTGGACTAAACCAATCAATACATTAGTCGTAGAAACACGAAATCCGTAAGTTCAACGCTTTTTCAATTATGTAATGACAAAAAAAATCGAAATCGGGTTTTTATAATCATTCTGTATTACATCATATAATACACAATAATTGATTTGAAAAAAAAAAATCGACTAGAAAATTTATATTTACCTTAACGTTCTTTTTCATTTCAACTAACGATATATGTGCAAGTAGCAAAGTCCTGCAAAGACTTGTAGCCTTGAAATATAAATTTAAGTATTTTGGAAGGACCATTTATTGCTACATTTTCCCGCTGGGTAATTAAACAGATGTGGTTAATTAATTTTCATTAAACATTTTAGTGAACATGAGCATAAATGTATAAATTTTATGTTCCAATGTATATGAGTGATTCTCATTCTGAACATACATTTTGTGTTTTGTTTACCAATGTAACTAAATTAAATATGAGAAGGTAGGATTCATATTATAGTTTTCGCCTCATTCAATTGATCCTGAAATAAAATAATATTTTTCGATTTTTTAACATTTTTGTGTATAGAGCGTTACATTTGATTTCGCGGTTTTTTCGGGAATGATTTTTGGAAAAACATACAGCCCAAAAATGAGTATAAGGTTTGAAGGCACTATACATCATCTACTATCTAAAAATAAAAAAATTGTAATAATCGCAGAACGAAATTAAGAGTTATGACCATTTCTTGCAATTTTGACTTAAGTTCACAAGTAAAAATAAAAAATGTGTTTCTTTCAAAATAATTCTTAACTCTTCTTTCAAATAAGACAAATTTTAATTAAAATCGACCAATAATGTTAAAAGTTATGTCAATTTATATATTATAGCTAATACATTCTTCGAAATTAAAGAAAATATGAATAAAACTTAATCCATATTTTTGCATACAAACGGTGATTGATGGATGAAACGTTTTGCAATATGATACTATTTATCAAAGCTCACAAAACTTTTAAATATGTATTTAGAAGTAACGTGTGTGTGTTTTGAGTGGGCACCACTGCTTTGCTTAACAACCGATTTGACATCTCACAGTTGCATTGTGGCTAGTACGGTTAGACATTTTATAATCCCCCTTATTCCGTAACTATTTGTCGACGTCACGTCAAGACAATTCCAAAATATTGGTACATTTCTACTCGTCATCGACAACACTTTACTATTATAGACAGCCACTTAATAATCTTTAAGGCATAGAAAATGGGAAAAGGTTGTTAATAGTAGTAAATTTTTGCCGACAGCGAGTAGAAAAGTGCCAATTTTTTGGTATTATATTCACGTGACATCGGCAGATAGTTACAGAATAAGGGGGAATATATAGACTTTTACACATATATAGACTCATGGCACGACTCATTAATATGAAAGACTTGAAAAAAGTTTAACTCATTAATTACCGGAAATTTAAACATTGGAATTTTTTTATGAAAATTTCAGGAACGTCTTATAATACCAATTTTAGCATCTTCCGAAAAAAAATTTTTTTTCGACGAATAGGTTTTCTGAAAAATGCCGTGTGTTTTGCAACAAAATGAAAGATTTTACATAATTTTTCTGTTAATTGGCCACCAAGATCGCTTGATTTATCATCATTGGATGATTTATAAAGTTTCCACCGCTAAACCAAAGACAATTGAACACGTTGGAAATCAATATTTCACGAGTTATGGGCGAAATACGACCGCAAATGCTTCGAAAAGTGTATGAAAACTGAATTTCCAGATTGCGCCATTTAGGCGCCAGCTATGGCGGCCACATGCCACAAATCATATTTAAACGTAAATGTCATTGAATTATTTATCTACTAAAGACAGTTTAGTTGATATTAAAAATATTTTTCTTTGCTTTATTTTAATTTAAAGTTCTATACCTCTCATAAAAATACCCTTTACAAACCTATGCTTTTATTTTTGCTCTTATTTTAAAAAAAAATAATTATAATTTCTATATTTTTTTTTCTGAAAAATTTCATGTGTGAAATAAGAGAAGCAAATGCAAATATTCTAAAAGCGTTATGAATTTAATCTCGTTTTTGGAATAATTCATACTTTCTTAATATGGGAAATCAACAGCATGCATTACGGACACGACATTTTGTATGAAGAGAGTTTAAACAGTATTTTCGTTTTTAACACATAAGGGACAGAAAAAAAACTTATATAAATTTATTTATAACACAATTCAACAGTGCAAAAACACACGGAATCGACAGTATAGGTTCGATTCTACAATCAAAGGGTAGTAAAACCCTACCTATACTCAGTTAGACGAAAAAAAAAGTTTTTCCTTAATTTTTCCAAAAAAAAGTGCACGAAAAAATTATTTTTGGCATAAAATATTAATATAATATTTTTAGCGAACTCTTAGCTACATTATTGCTATATATATAGTTAAGCGGTATCATTATGTTTGAATTAGCTGTTGGCCAAATACTAATGACACATTATTTGAGGGCCCACTGATTTTCAGAAACTTTGGAGGTCCATAAAAAAAATTTTCATCAAATTCGCCAAACTGAGTATAGGATTTTACTACCCTGTGATAGTACGATCGAACCTGTACTGTCCCGTCCGTGTGTTTTTCCAAAAGTCTTCATTTGTCGCATAGTGTAATATATTAAATCATGCTAAAGCAGTTTTCATTTTAAAATTTATGCGTTTATTTTATGAAATATTTTACTACACTTTCAACGGACACGAAAAAAGCATTTGAAATGAGAATCACGCATTGCGTTAGCATTTCTGTCTGTAGTTGTGAGGCAATAAGCACAAGCACAAGTGCAAATGTCATTTGTATATAATTTCTATGTACACACCCTGTCCCTAGTCGACTACAAAAATAATTAACTTATAGTTAACTTTTCTTAGACTAACTAAAAGCTAACTACAATGCAATCCAGGACTGACCCAAAATCAATTCTTAAGTTGAGTACATAATCGGATTTGGTGAGAGCCAACAACTTTAGTCTCAGCTACTTTGAAACTCATTTCAGGTTTATAGTTATTAACTTTTTGCTGTTATTATTTTAAATGGTACCTAAGCTGGGTTGTCAGCGCTGCGCGTTGACTTTAAAACGTGCGATACATATTTCGAACAACAGCAACATCTTTTTGCAATTATACTAACTACCAGGTGACTTAAATGAAGTCAACTTTAAGTTAGTTGAAAAGTAGTGCAGAGTGGGATAATTGACTACCGAATAGGACATCGTAATGTTAAAATACTTATGGCTCGATTATCGATGGCAACCGAACTTCAGTTGCGTTGTCAGTTGCTAAAAATCAACTGGCAACTGAAATCTGTCAATTGCAGTTGCTTTTTAGTGCTTTTCTGGCAACCACAAATTTTCAGTTGCCGGCTGTCAACGCAACTGAAGTTCGGTTGCCATCGATAATCGAGCCATTAGTTGTTTCGATTGAAAAGTAATCCAAGTGCCAGTCAGCACTAGCTACGAAATAGTTAGCTTAAAATTAATATGAAGATAACTCAGTTTCCGACAGGGCAATGAGTACATGCATTTATAAATACATACATATGTACATGCACACATACACATTCATATGTATGCATATATATGAATGCATTTCCGTACATACATACATCCATACATACATCTATATGTATGTAAAATTATATGTTTACATGTGTGTATATAATGTATGTATGTATATTAATAACGACGGTATAATCAACAATGACAACTTAATATTATTTAAACACATAATTTATAACGACAACATTATTGTTTTCTCGCAAACAACAACAACAATAAACAGACATCGTAGAAGATGTGTTGAGCGCATAAAGGAAGTTCGGTTGAAACCTCAGATAACAGTCAGTTACAAACAAATGCAACATCATAATGGAAATTGTATGTATATTGTATATGTACACACATTTAAGTGTAATAATACACACATAGAAACAAGGTTACATACATATATAAGTAATTGAAAAATATAATACGAAGTTAAATTTTAAACTTGAATTTTGGGCAGTTTAAAATAATAATCGTTTTATAATGAATGTTTTTAAAATTAATATGTATTGGAATTATATTTTAAGTAGTGACTCCTCGAACCACTTGAGGACGGACTACCATTAGCACCCATAGCCAGCGTTGCCACTTTCTGTACTATAGTACAAAAACTGTACTATTTAAAAATGTTTGTACAACTTTTGTACCATGAAATATTTGTACTATTATTGTACTATTTAACTAATTGCTGAAAATGAAAAAAGTTATATAAAGCGAACAGCAATTTTTTCTGAACGTTTCATAAACTTTGAAAATATTCCTTTTTAAAACTTACTTTATTATTTACATATGGCAGTACTGCTGCTAATAACCTTCCATTTATCTGCATTGAGAAAATTTTACCTACTTTAAAGGAGCTTTTAGATATTCGGAAATATGCATTAAAAACGTGAATATGCATAGAACTAAGGTAACAGCGATTATGAGTAATGTATTAGAGCAGTGCTTTCTACGGATTTATTGATGAAACAGAACAAGACTGTAACGTCGACCGAAAATCATTCAGAGAGAATCAAAGGACATAATACGAACGAAGCAAATATCAATTTGTACGGAAAAACACGTTGCGCCATCATTCATCATTTATATGAAAATATGAAAAAGTGTAAAAAAAAACAAATCGCATTTCTTGTCATTTATTTTGATGGCAGCTATTCTCAATTACAACGTACATTTTTTTATTTGGAAGAATGTTAAGCTTAAACCGCAACGGAAATATACACGTTATTAAAGCAACTATTATGGAAAAGGCAATCCCATTCATAAGCCTTTCAGAGTGCGCAGTGAACACACCAAATGTCATATGTATTCGATAATTATAATTCTGTTTGTACTTCTTTTGTTATGTTGGGAAAGTGCTCTTTTCACTTAGTACATCTAGTAGATTCCAAATATACTCCCGCTTATTTAGAGGATTTGTAGAGAATACTTAGATCTTACTTTAATTGTAACTGTTTACGACAATGTTAGCTCCAAGAGTTCCAACAATATTTTCAGTTTATAAAATTTTATCAGCTGTCATACACAGAAAAAAATAGACAAGAATTATATTCAATAAAACCATGTTATTAAAAAAAATATGAATTTCAATAACATTTATCTTTAACATAATAAAATATTTCGTAGTAAGAATTTCTTTTCCATGCCGGTTATTTCTTTTCTTTTTATACATAAGTACTTAAAACAAGTTGTATCCCATAAGAAAATAAATGGGATATGGCTCAGCTAGAGAGTGTATGCTTTACGTCCGGAAAGCCCGGGTTCGTATTCCAGCCATGTCAACATTTTTTTTAATTTATATATATATTTTTATTTTGAAATAATTTTGTTATCAATATAGGGGAATTCTTTATCACAGGAAATTTGAAAAAAAAATTATTGAATACCGGGATTTTTGTTATCAAAAACGAAACTTATTTTTTTCTGTGTAGCTAGATGGTTGTCATTAAAGGGTTGCATTGATCGTGTTATCGAACAACATGCACTTTTGAACAACAGCTACATATTGTTCTCGCAAACAATAAAGAGTAGTGATGTCAATATTTATTTTTGAGGAAGCTCTTGCTTATATAATTAAACAGATTTTTTTGGAGTTTTTATATACATTGAAATTGAACATTTGAATTCAAATTTTTTTTGTATACTATTTTATTTGGTTTTGTACTATTTTGGCTTAACTTCTGTACTATTTTTAGTTTCTTTGGTGGCAACACTGCCCATAGCCAATCTAAATTAGATTAAATCGGTGGTGGCCAAGCATACACTACCTTATTCTATGTTTGTGTATGTGCTTCCCTGTTAAATAGATTGGCTGTGAGTCCCACATACAGTGTACGTGTGTTAATGACAAAAAAAAATATAGCCTATGCTCGCGAGCATAGGAAATTGAGATAATGCCCACCACTGGATTAGATGCACAAAAGAAGGAAAACATATAAAATTTGTAGTTGATTATGTTGTGTTCTTTAGTACAAATCCCCAATAATTGTTGCAAAAAATATTCGATATAGTATATCTAAAATACATATGAAAAAATATGAAAAACTGTTGAACTTGAAAAGTTTCCTTAAAATTCCACCAACGTAATTATTTCACAATATTAATGAAATTTTCATTGGATTTGTGAAATTGTCATTGGATTAATGAAAATATCTCATGAAATTGTTTCATTGGTTTTACTAAGCAAAATTATTTTAGTGTACTTAACAATTATAAAATCTATAATAATATATACACCCCGTCTACACTACAAATAAATATGTTAACATATATTGCAACAATTATCAGAATTATGTTATTGCGAATGGAGACAGCTCATTGACCGTTTTTACAATATATGTTGCAATAATTGTCAACGAATTTTCATTAACAACTATTGCTAACATGAAAAGTAAAATATTTATTTCTTTATTTAAAAAAATATTATAATTAAAAAATTATATTAAAATGGTAAATAAAATTGTAGAAAAATCGTTGGTAAATAGTTTTCGTGGCTAAAAACATTTTTAAAGTTAATAAAAAGTAGAAAATATGTGAAATAAAATTTAATTTATAGGAACTTTCTTGCTTAACTTTTGTAAAATAGTGTGTACGTGTTCTCATAGCAAAGCAATAAAGAATATTGCTCCATTCTTCTGATGTCTTATATCTTATTTATTTATTTATTGTATTTATTCATTACCATAACCAACCGAGCCCTTTGGGCCATATATAGTTGGTGGACTACAATTATAAATTCATGTACATATATATCTGGGCAACAAACTAGAAAACTAGTAACAATATTTATAAAAATTAAATAAAATAATAAAAGATAAAAAGAAAATGGAGAATATAATCACATGTAGGTGACAAGGTGTATTGCGCATTAGGGAACCTGAAAATAGTAATAGTTTTTAGTAATATGTAGTTCTCTTCAACTGTAGAGAAGAGCATAATGTTGTGTTACATGTTATGCATGGGGTAAAGTTAAATTATCTTAGAGAACTTGGTAAAGAGTTCCAGCACTTGGCCACTCGCACATGAAAAGATCTGTCATATATAAGACGATTACTAACAGGGTGTAGAAGCTGTGGGTTTCTAGCAGTATGCAAAAATATGAAATGTTGACGGATATATTCTGGACAATTTGTGAGCATTACTTTATAAAAGAAGGTAACTAATCTGGTTTGAATGAAATTTTTAAAACTACACCCCATTTCTAAGATTTTTATTGCTAGTGTAGGCGGGGTGGGGTGTTAGTATCTTGAAATATCATTTTAACATAGAAATACTTAAAAACAACAAACCAGAAAACAAAATGAACATAATTTTCAAAAGTCATAATAGCTAATATATTTTCACAAGGAAATCAATTGGCTAGTCTACAAATTGAAAAGATCATTATATTTATTAAGACCAAACACAATTTACTCATAACATGCTGTCTATACCTGATAATAATTTATCATAACAAATAACAAAACGTCGGCAGAGCTGTTGTCAAATTTTTGTTAATGCAAGTATACATGCGAAGACGTTGTTGTATTTTTGTTATGATAAATCACAAGTTGTTTGTTGTCGTGAAGTTAGTTTGTCACAATTCATGCAATATTTCACTTAATTTTTATTAAATTGCTTTTATTTAATTAAAACATTCATATTTTTCTTTATTTGTATATTTTTTGTCTAAAATGTATGAAAAAATTTTAGTTTTTCCTAATAAATTAAAACGTCAAACAAATTTATCTGAGCTTGAGCTCTGACAAAATTATCAAGACACTGCAATAACACTAATAACTGCAGTCTATACCTGATGAATTTTTACCTTGATAACGATGTGACGTTTATCATGATAAAAATTTATCGGGTAGAGACTCACTGTAATAAATCAGTTTGGTACTAAAGACAAAACAAAAGAAAAATCGCAAATGAATTACAAATACCCTGCTCTTAATTGTTTCCAAAAACAAAATTTAAAAATGTAGCCAATAAAACTAAATTTCTTGTTGTACGAGTATTTCAACATTCTCTGCAGATAGCAGACCTTTAAATCAACAAAATGGAAAATTAATGAAAAAATCTTTTGTAAAAAAAAGCTAAACATTAATTAGTACAGTGACAAAATATCATGAAACAATTTATTTTCTTTCTTACAGTTGGCAAAAGAAAAATCTTTACCACTTAGTATGTGAAAAACATTTCCTGTACGAAAGCAATTTTCCCCACTTCAACAACAGAAAAGTTGCAACCAACTCGACCGAGCACTGAGAAATTTATGAAAAATAAGTAAATGTCTATTTCAAACTTAATGAGATAAATGTTAATGACGAATGTCTGTCAAGAATAAGAATATTTACAATATTCCTAAAAGGAAAAATCGAAAAAATATTAAATGAATATATAAAACATTTTGCGGATGTATCGCTTAGTTTGGATACGAAACTCATCAACTTTATCAACATCAGCAACCTTAACAGTTTTAAAAAGTACAACCGACCACAATCTTATATTCACTCATAAACACATTTTGAAAATAACACTTAAGCATTCAGTCAGTCATCCAGCCAGTCTAACAGAATTGAAAATAAAAACATGAAATTCTATTTAAATCACGCACTTAATTAGTAAAAAAATAAACTGATTTTTTTTACTTCACTTACTTTCTTCCCCTTTGTCTTGACTCTACACTGAAAAAATTCCATGCAATATATGCACGAAAACGCTCGTACAAATTACGAAATATTTCATAATTTCGCACCACGAAATTGTTTCATAAAATATACGAAATGTACGAAAATAATCAAAAAAATTAAAGTAAAAAAAGTATGGCTCAACCGGGGCACGAACTCGCAATATTCATATTGCAAGTCATGTACTCTACCCACTGAGCCACTTTTTACTTATTTTATAAGAGCTAAAAATTAGTTTTATTTACTAACATTTGAAACATCCGTCAATTTATAAAAAGTTATTTTAATTTATTTTTTTATTTCAAATATATTTTTTTACAAGGAAAAATTTGTACAAAAGGTATTCGTTATATTCGTAAGTTCAAAAAAAAAGTTTTTTTCGTAATATATATGAAAGTTTCGTATATTTTACGAAAAAAGGCATTACGAAATTTTTTTTCGTAAAATGTTGCACGGATTATTTTCAGTGTACGTATAAAAAAGAAAACTATCTTCTTTGAATAATGTACGAGTAGCAACCAACCATTAAGAACGAGGAGAAATATTATGAAATTTGTTTAAATTATGCCAAAATGTAAACACAATTCAATATGGGTTTCAATATGGGGGAAAACCACAGAAAAAAGAATACGTTCTGACATACGACATCACTCGAATGAATGAAACACCCGAGCCAGAGAGACTGACTGAACGATCTCGTATACTTAAATTAAAAGGGAATAAAATACAAACACCTGGTTCTTTTAATAATCCATAATTTATAATAGACTTTGGCTGTTTGTATAAAGCTAAATCACATAAAACTAAATCATATATAACTGAATCATACACGTGAATGGGAGTGCAACAAAACAGATGGGACGATAAAAATAGCAGATTGAGCGCCATGTTATTAAAGATTATTTTAAATTTAACTTCGAAAATAACTTATTAAAATTCGTAATTAAAATTTATAATTTCAATGACTGAAGGAGAAAAAAAATTTATTTGGATTACACCCCAGCAAAAACTTTGCTTAGTCGTAACTACTTATAATTTGATCCGATAACTATTTATTTTTCTTTGAGAAGCTCAAAATATAAGGCGTACCACAGTAGTTCCAATTGGAAAAAAGGGTAACAAATATGTATCTTCGAAACTTGCGATCCGATAACAAAACGATGTGCATAAAAATCATAGAGGATGTCCTGGGCTTTAAGAATGTTGAATCTTGGACCACCCTGTTAAAACACACGGTGACAGAGTGTCAAAGTTGGCTACCTCGGTCATGATAAACTTTGGTAGCCTCATAACATTTGCAAATATTATCCGATTTTAATCAATTCAAACTTGCTGTAAAGCTTATAAATAAATACGCTTTATTTCATTAAGATATTTTTAACATTTTCAGAGATATTTAGTTTTTGGCCTCGACTTTGGTGCCGATTTCGTATATATCTCCGGTAAAAAATATTTTTTGATTTTTAACAAAATCCTTGATAATATTCAGGAGATATGTTTAAGTTATCTCAATTCATGTAACCGTGAAAAAAATTAAAGAAATGAGGGTGAAAAATTGCTACATTTTGAGAAAAAAAAACCTTAATTGTTGGACGTTTTTTTTTCAATAATTTTACAGAAGTAAAATTTTTGTTTTTCTGGAGTTTAAGCAATTGTCTATATGCAGCATTTCGTTGGGGCTTTACCAACTCATCAGTAGACTTCAAACACAATTTTGAACAGTTACAAACCCTTTATCTTATGTGCAAACTTTTAAAAACCATTTGAGTTTTTCCATATTTCAAAACAATAGACTCCAAAAATGACTGCAGTTGAAATTTTAAATCGATTAAAATATGCACGCTACACTCAGCATTGGACAAATATAGTGAATTTTTCTACGAAATTCTAAATTAATCGCTTAAGAGAAAAAACGGCCATCGAGTTTTTCAAATTTCATTACAAGTTATATTAGACTAGATGAGCCCGCCCGCTCCACGTGCTTAAAGTTCGCTTTAAGACTATAAGTTGTCCGTAGAATATAATATAAAGTTTGCTTTTTTCCAATTTAACTTTGAAATGAGATATTTTATCGCGGTAAAAGTTACCCTAAGTTTGAACCAGACTCTAAAGTACATTCGCATCAAATTTTATGAAAATCCGTTCAATGGTTTTTGCGTGATTCGTGTTCGGACAGACAGACAGACAGACAGGCAAAAATTCGAAAAGTTGACGTTTTGTGCTCTACAACGATTACTGTTTAAGCCACCATAAACATTTTCAAAAAATATTTCATGTATAGACACGCATAACGGAATTTACTCTTGAGGTAAACACACGCGTTGATTTTCGGTCGGCCAGTTGACAAAATACACAATTATACAAATATATAATATCAAAAAATACAAATATTTGCAACAACAAAATATTAAAAATGACCGTTTGTTTAAAATTTTTTCCTTCTGCTTGTGTAAAGTAAATCATAAACCTATAGACAAGTAGATACACACATCAAACACACAAATGTGTGCTCATATATGAGTAGCACTAGTAAAGAAAAAATAACAACAGCAACAAGAGTCAGGAATGCGTATGCTACTGTTGTTACTACCGAAAGTGAAAATGTATTAACCAAAAATTTACACTTGGCGTCAAGAGTACGGGCACGCTCAAATCCAATGGCAATGACAGACAGTGATATAAAAATATTTTTTTTTAAATCAGCTTCACGGCAAAGCACAAGTGCCAACAATATGAGCCAACATCTAGCTGAAAATGAAAAAACGACAGGAAGTGGACCCCTAGAAAATGCTACAGAAAAGCCAAAAATCCAAATGGGTATTGATCGATACATGGAAGTAATAAATAAGAAAAGGCAAAGACGCCTCAAATCGACAAAACTCGCTCCAGTGACGATGGTAAATCTGGTGCGGTGCCTTCTGAAAATCGCTTTTCTATTTTGCAAAATGATGAAGATGAAATCATCACCGTCAGGTCCCGCAAGCCGGCCCCAATTTACTTAAGGGAGAAAACCTCAAATGAGTGGCTAGTGAAGAGTTTAATGTCATCCCTATACAACGCGACATGATTGACGAGACAAAAATTCAAGTTAATCAAGAAAACGATTACCGTACTGTAGTTTCGGAGTTTGAAACTCTAAACAAAAATTTTTACACATACCAACTAAAAAGTGCAAAACCTGGAAGACGGTAGTGGTAAAAGGTATGGATTCATATATGGATCCAGAAGAGGTAAAAGCGGTTCTACTAGTTAATAAGTTTAAAGTGAAAAATGTTAGTAATATTAAAAATAGAGAACGAGTCCCCCAAACACTATTTCGTGTGAAACTGGAACCATGTGACATGAAATTAAAAAAGAATGAAGTACACCCCATTTGTAGCTTAAGATATTTGCTACACCGACGACTTACAGTAGAGCAACCACACAAGCGATCAGGGCCCATCCAATGCCCGAATTGCCAAGAATATGGCCACACCAAAACATATTGCAAGTTGCGCACCGTTTGTGAACTACACAGCACTGCCAATTGTGGTAAGCCAAAAGATGATTCAAAAATTAAAAACTAAAGCAATTGCCATGAAGACCACACTGCCAACTATAGGGGCTGCCTTGTATTTGTACATGTTAAGCAGTCTTTGTCTAAAAGACGTAATCACACCTATGCTCAACCTATTTCTTTCGACAAATTACAAATTATTCCCAGTTGCGCCAACCAGCTACCAGCCGGCCTTCATACTCCCACGTTTTTAATGTTAACCAGGCCACAGCGCAAAACATACCAAACATTCACTTCTCTCTCATACGCTAATGCTTTGAAGTATAACGAGCCCACAGCTCAAAAACGGTCTCTTGTCAACAAAAACACTGGTTTCAATTTTAATCGAATTAAAAAGAAATCAAGAAAAACGTCGAGCAATAAGCACTAATTTTGGCTAAATCTAGCCATTTTTCACTGTCATTTCAAAGTCTTGAGTTTGATTATTTTTCACGATTACATGAATTTAGATAACTACAAAACTTGTTCTGCATATTAAAAATCATAAAATATTTTTTTTTGGTTATTACCGGAGATATTTACGAAATCGAGGGCAAAAGCTAAAATTTTAAAATTAAAATCCAAATGTAAGATCCAAAGATATCCTAATGAAAAAAATGTGTTATCTTTATCTAATCATAAACTTTACAACAAGTTTAAATTCAATAAAATCGAATAATATTTGTGAAAGTTATTAGGCTAACAAAGTTTTTCATTACCGAGGTAGTAAATTTTGACATCCTGTAGTTCACTGTGTGTTTCAACAGGGTAGTCCGAATTTCAATATTCTTAAAGCTTAGGTCCTCCTCCATGATTTTTACATACATCGTTTTGTAATCGGCTAGCACATTTCAAAGATACAGATTTATTACGATTTTTTTTTTCAATTGAAACCACTGTGGTACGTACGCACCTTACAGATGTACTTAAATTTTCACAACAATTAACTAGTTATTATTCTACTTACTTACAGCTGAAAAAAATATGTAACTAAATTAAATAAATAAAAGCTAAAAATAAAAATGGAAACTTATTTTATAAAATTGTAAACATCAACCATATTTAATGCGCACGCCATTTTTAAACTTCTGCTGGAATTCGAACCATGCTCTCTCAGATTTACGACAAGCGCTTTACTCACTCATTCGTAGCCGACTAATTGTTTTAAGCGATTAAAACTTAGTTTGGACTTATTTCTGGCGCTCAAGTTGAATCAAATAGCCAACCTTCTTGCAATAACAAGCCTATGTAGAAGTCATTAAAAATGATCCGAGCAAGCACCAGTTTCGGATCACAAGTTCACGATCTTATTAACTTCTTCAAAAGCTCTTTTTTCACTGGCAAGTTTATTACAGTCAGATGTTGACTACCACAATGATAAAAATTCTCAATTATCATTGAGCAGCCACAAAATGATATTTTTTCCTTACATTCAAGTTGATTTTAATTAATTAAATTTATTATTTGTTTCATTACTGTTCCAACTTAAATTCATTTTCATTTTAAATAAAACATTGATGAAATCTTGCACATAATTACATTAAAAATTTCATTACATTAGAAAAATTTACATGATTAAATGTGAAAAAGTAATAGATTGAAAAATAAAACAGAGAACACAACTCAGAAATGAAATAAAGAAAAAAACTAGAAAACATTTTCTAATTAATTTTAAAATCTTGTTGCGTTTTTTTTTCACAAATCTTTCAAGTAATTAGATGAAAAAAAGAGCCCATATATATAGAAGTACAAGAACGAGTGTTAATGGGCAATGATTGATAAATCTATAATGATTTGTGTACGATAATTAAAATAGATGGACTTTTTCAATGATGGAAATGTTTGCAATATCAATTAAATCAATATGTTCGCTCACTCGTACAAGCAACAAAATAAGAAACATATGCAACGTTTAAGTACAAATGCCAGGCATATAAATTGAACTCAATAAATATTTTATGAGTTGTGTGTTTTTTTAATTTGTGGAGAAATCTTCTACAATTATTAATGGCTAAAGGAAGAGTTTAATAAAAAAAAGTTCAGAAACATTTAAAGCTTTTCAATATTATTTTCAATTTTAAATCTTAATTAATTGAAAAATTTTATTGTTATGTTTATAATATTAACCTAATTTTTGTGTATTTTTTTATCTTTAAGGAAATTATTTTAAGGCGTTGAAATTTGTATTTTGTTTTGTGTGAAACTTGTGTTAAATTTTTCCTCTTGAATTTAAAAACAAAAAACTTCTTTCATTTATTCAAAATTTATGATTTATTGCTGTATGCTCGTTAAAATAACTTAATGGGAAAATTGTATATAAGTTGATATTGTGTGTTTAGAAAATGGTATTTTTAATATTTTTAATAAAAAGAAAAAATCACATTAAGAACAAAATGAAAAAAGAGGCGGTCGGCTGCAGGCCACTTAATAAATTTTACGTTTCATTATTTTTTTCTCTTCTCGGTTATAAAAACTTTTTGTATTTAAAGCATGTAACAATTTTAGTTGGCTGGGTTGGTTTTATACGATACGCTATTTGTTTTATAATTAAATATTTAAATGCTCTACTTGTAAAAGCACATAATTTTAAATTTATTTGGCTCCTTTGTTTATTAAATTAGCACTTTAATAAAAAAAATATGTATAAATAGTCTTAAAGATCTACACTAGATGGTAGACAAGGCGGAATATAAAATGTTGATTACACTGTATAACATAAAACACTAAAATTGTGTAAAGACTGATTCTGGCAACGGGGACCAAAAAATATATATGTATACGTTAATCGGCGTTTTGAAAGTTTACATCTGGGACTCATTTTGCACATAGTTATAGTGGCTCGGAATACATCTAACAAATTTTTCACATAATAACGAATGGCATTCATTTTCCCAAATTCATTAATTGTTTGCAAAGATTCGTTGGTTCAATGTACGCATACGTTGTTTCAATGAAAATATTCATTGAAGTTCAAAGTAAAACGGTTCATTGAAAGCATTCTATACTGTTGTTCTTTAACAAAATTAATGCACAATTCGTTGAAACAATGAACTCTTTCCTTGAATTTTTGGTAGAGTGTATTAAATATTCTAGGACTTACGTTTAAGGTATAAGATGCCTTCAGCACTTTTATGTCAGACAACACGAAGAACATTTCTGTGGGACATTTTAACTAGGGATGTAACTGATACCGATACCGATTCCGATATATCGGCGATACTTCAGATTTTCCGATACATCCGTATCGGCGATATTTTACTGCCCACACGACGATACTTTTTACATTTTTACAGAGTTTATTTTTTAACTTATAATTTTGTTATGTTAATTTTACCATGAATTAAATTCAATTCGTTGTTTTTAATCTCATTAATATCAATTTTAAGTATTAATAATATTTTACGCTGCTATTTTGTAAAAAACATAATTTATTTTTTATTAATTTTACCATGAATTCGAATTCAATTCGTTGTTTCTTAAATCTTATTCCCAGAAAAAAGACACTCCAAAGAAGTCATGAAAATGTAGAATTCGCAATCCGGAAGTATTGCAAATTTCGATCATTTCTAATTAATTGTTATTGCAAGAAGTTCTCTTTTTCGATCACCGAATTGGGAGCGATGTTGGAAAAAATTTATTTTTCGGTGTTCTATAATGACTTTTCCTCAATGATAAAGGATGAAAAATTACCAATTTTCGCAACTTGTTTCTTTTTATGCGAATTTAAATGCAAAACTGTGTTTTCATATAAATTGCAGTGAATAAATATAAACTTTTAGAAGAATTTGAACAATTTAGCTATTAAGTTATTTAAAAGAATATTAGTTGATAAATGTCCTTTATAAATTCGATTTTTTACAAAGCATTTCGAGTATTTTTTAAAATTTAAAAGGAATTACAAATTTTTATATAACTTAAATAAACTTTTACTTGCTTTTTTTCTACTAATTATCTGCATACTAATTATCTGCATATTTCCTTCAAAATTACTTCCAATTTTTTATACTGGGTTAATTCAATTTTAAATATTAATAATCTCTTAGACTGAAATTTTGTATAATAAAAACTGCCCTGCTTTAGTTTTGTTAATTTAGACTTGAACTCAATTTTAATATGCGTATCGGTATCGGCGATATTTCTTTTTGAGTATCGGTATCGGATCGGCAAAACGGCGTATCGTTACCTCCCTAATTTTAACCATGTAACTCTTCGCTGTATGGGTCTATTTGTCCCTTAAAAAAATGGACAAAAAGCTGCCTTGCAGCGGCATTATAGCAGGCCGGTTGTCGACAACGAAGAGACAAGTGACAATTTTGTGCAGTCGTGTTGATGTGACGTCGACGACGACATTCATAATAGTGGGGGACTATTTCAGAATCAACTTCGTTTTGGTCTAGCTGTACTGGAATACTAAAGCAATTCGACGATTTTTCTGTGTGTATATACTTATTTTAAAGTCATCAATGACCTTCTTAAGAACTTGTGTCTATGAGACATTAGAACCGGTCAGTCGGAAAAAAACATGATAAGATACATAGTGGGCCTGATTGCTAAGGTAATAGTAATAAATCTGCATCTCTTAAACTGCTGTTGCTGTTTCATTGAGCGTTTTTTTTTTCAGATTAGACTTAAAGTAATGGCTTGACAGAAAAAGATAAGAATCGAATGCGGAGTGCTTCTCTGAACCGAAAAACCTATTTTAAGTACTTTAAGAAATTTTTCTATGCCGAGAGCTAAAAAAAGCTATAGAGTTGCTGGGATAAAGATAATCAATTAAAAGATATTTTTGTAGTAAGAACAGCGTGTATCTGGAAAGCTAAAAGAACTACTTATCCTAAAACTGCAGGAAATTTTGTATCAATTATCTTCAACGTACTTTTCCTATGGCTGGTGAAAATGGTAGTGGTACAATATATTCCTGAGTCGTGAGCGGTGAAAAGAGGACACATCACTACTTAACTAGAACAAAAATGGTAACAAAATACCCTCACCGTACAAGCAGATTTTTTCCATATCAAAAATGTTTGTTTAAAGTACAGTAATTTGAGTAGTATCACATTCTAACCAGACACGTCGACTTTGACAGTTGAAAATTGCCCAAATCAGGTTTTACGCCGGCTAGTTGAGAAAGAGACAAGTGTATATTTTGGCAACAAATGCGAATTTTTGGAGTTCTAAAAATTTTTGTATGCATATTTCTGAATTTTTGAAAAAAAAAAATACGCCGATTATGAATGCTAACCGAGCATAAGTTTGGTTGCCAGTTGCTGAAATGATACTACTGATGGCATCCGACAACTGAGAGCTGTCAATTTCAGTTGCTATTTAGTGCCTTTCTGGCAACCATTAATTTTCAGTTCCCGACTGGCAACGCAACTAAAGTTCGGTTGCATCACATAATATACCCACCCAATTATGTTTGCTTTTTGTTTTTTTTTTTTCTCTAATAATAATAACAAATGAAAAAAAATATTTTCATATTATTTTAGTTTTGGTACTTTGTTCGTAGGCAAATGCATATTTTTGCGCATATTTTTAATTTTTAGGTTCAGCTGAAAATTACACAAAATAACCCTATACAACAAGAAAAATGCAATGAAGTACCATTATATTTTTTGATGTATTATGGTCGCCTAACTACAAAAACAGTCGAAATTTTTAATTCTATGGATACGTTTTTTAAAATTTGGGATTTTTTGAGAGGCTGCTACACCGATTTTATCATAACACTTAAAAACTTGCAACAAAATTACCTCTAAGCCGTTCTAATATTATTTTTATATACTCATTGGTTTCGAGCCTTGTTTTGTTTGGAACAATTCACCTATAAACTTGTGGAAAAAATAACGGAATAATATCTTTAGTTTTTCTATGAGATTTTTGGGTAAACCCTGACGAATTGCATTAGCCCCAATGAAATAATGTTGGTGTTTCATTTTATCCAATTAAAAGTGTTGCACATTTTACAAATGAAACACTAAACTTTCTTATTTATCTTTTGTGCTGTCGGCCACTTCGGCTGAGACGGCAATATCCTCCGACTCGTGTCGCGTCTGGTTAGACTGTGGTAGTATTAAAGAAACCGCCACAGTACGAGTGGGAAATTTTGTAACAACTGTCTTGAAAGTACTTGTCATACGATTGGCGTGGTGTAAAATTTTCCCGAGTCGTGAGTAGTAAAAAGCAAACTCATCACTTAACATAAATGGTAACAAAATGCCTCCCAAATCAAAAATGTTTGTTTAAATATAGTAATTTGACTGTTATTAGAGATACCACCATATGACGAGTACCTTAAGTTTGGATCTTAGTTATGTCAGTTAACGCCCTTCAATGACAACACTTTATAAACGTGTCAGGTCCCTATCTTATAAGGTTCCAGTCTGTCTTGCGACTGGTTTTCTTCCCTCTAAGGAAGTTGTTGCACATGCTGTTCTACACAACTGTAAAGAGCTCAAAACCCCCAAAGTGGTCATAAAATCAAACAACAAGTGCAGTGGTCCATTACAAAATGACTAAATTACTTTAGAAAAAAATTTTTTGAGATACAATATTTAATAATTTTCATTTTTCTAAATATATTTTCTTCTGCTCAAAATTGCCAAAAATAATCATTAACAAAAAAAGTTTATATTTATGTATAAGAAAATATGTGAGTATATTTCTTTTTCAATAACCGCAACACATTAAGACTTTGTAGAGATTTATATCTTTTTAATACAAAAAATTTCAAAACACTTAAAATAAACATCGATCAACGCAAACATTTGTTCAAACACACAACAAAATAACCGCAATCTAAGGAAAGAAAAATATTTTTAATGTTGTTGCTTCCATTTCTTCATCTTTTCTTTGTTATTCTTCAATTTAGCATTAAATCATTATTTCTATTTTTCAAAAATTATTTATTATGTTGAATGTGTTTGAAAGTGCGTGTGTTTGTTTGTTCATTTAAATTCTAATAAAACGTTGATGATGAAATAAAATTGGTTTTTGTGTTTTTTTTTTAGTTTTCAAAAAAGTCTAAATTTGAATGTTTTTAGTCATGCTGTGTTGATTGTTTGTGCCTTTCATTTAATTAATTTTATTTTGTTTTTCATAATTTCATTTAATTATTTTTGTGGTATTTAATTTTTCATTCTAGTGTATAAATAATTTATAAAGAAAAAAAAAAGATACTAACCAAGTGAGAGTTAATTACCGTTCTCTTTACTATTATCATAGAAAAAATTGTTTGATTTCGCTAAAGTACTTATTTTATTATTATACAAGTTTCATCCAGCATTGATCGAAAGTATCGAATTCTAGAAAAAAAATTTTCAAAAAAAATGTTTATCAATAACGACGAATGTTTCAATTTGCACATCCGCATAATTAATATACGAGACTACCTAGCAAATACATTTTTCATTTCTGTAATCGGTATTATTAATGGTGTAGAAAGTAATGAGTGATACTTATTTATCTTATTACTATGCTTCAAATTACAACTAATACTTAGTTTTTAATAAAAATAGTACGTATTTTTATCATTATGTGAGAGTAGATACAATTTGTTGATATGTATTAATAAAATAAACAGACAACCACTTTTTAAGTCAACATGTGTTTGTATATGAAAACTAATTTTTGTCGCTTAACCTCATAAGTCAACAAAAGCTGAGTGGGTGAAGTACTTGTCTTCATATCTGAACGAGCAGAGGTTCGTATCCCAGCTGGGTAAAAGAAAAAAAATTAAAAATAAAATAAAATTGAAAAAATATAAATAGAACAAACATAACTTAACTTATGACTTATGACTTTATGATACCGTGTGAATCTTCTAAATGTGTATAAAAAATTTTATAAACAAAATGATAAAGTTTTGAAAGCACATTCTTATACATTGTAGGAGCATATTTTTGAGTTTTTAGTGCATATTTAATACGCATAAAACACATTTTTTAAGGCATATTTTCGGTTTCGCTGCTTGTTACTTTTTAGTTTATAGTTCAATTTTAACACTTAAAAGACGCCACTGGACCTTTGATCAAATTCTAAGTAGAACTAGAGAAAATATTTTTTATTATCTGCATTCTTTAAAATGTCGGTGTGGTTATATTGTATGCAAATATCGCATTTTTTATCTAAATAAAGTACCACCAATAAATTATGAATAAAATCGAAATTTGTGCATCGAGTTCGATGATATAAGGTAAGCTTTATCTACGACCAGGGGTCGGACTTTCACGCAAACGCATGTTTTTTGTGGTGGTAGATAAAGAGGCATTTTATAATTACACTGCACAACAGCATTTCTGATTATTAGGTTATGTTACATTATGTTAGTACAATTTTTGATGACAATTTCAATTCCGTGATTGAAATTTATGTATCAGCTCTAGTTAAAGAAATATGACACAGGTGATTTTTTTAAAATAAAACTCTATAGATTTAGAGATAATTCTAATTTATTTAATTATTATAATGATAATTCTTGCAAAAAAACCGACTACTAAATAGGTGTGTCACTGCGCTCATATTTTAAAATCATGTACTTTTACGAGAACTTATTGTGTGTGCGAAGTTTCATAAAAATCGGTTAAGCAGTAGTTAAAATGAATGTTTACTTTTCATGGGCGTGGCACAGCCCACTTTTCTAACCAGAATGATTTATTGTAACGATAACTAAATGTGTATGCAAAGTTTCATAAGAATCGGTTAAGTAGAAGTAATTAAAATGCTTATTTACTTTTCATGGGCGCGGCATTGCGCACTTTTCTAAACATAATGTTGTATTGTAACGATAGCTAAAGGTGTATGCAAAGTTTCATAAACGAATCGGTTTAGTAGAAGTTTTTGAAAAATAATATTTACTTTACTTGGGCGTGGCACTGCCCGCTTTTTTAATCATGATGTAGTATTCAATCAGAATCTTAATGTGTGTGCAAAGTTTCATAAGAATCGGTTGAGTAGAAGTAGTTGAAAATTAAAGTGAATTTACTTTGTATGGGCGTGACCCTGCCCATTTTTCAACTGGAAAAAATCTGAGATCGCTTTATAAATGGCGGAGTTTTGAGGGAATATATAAAAAAAAAAAAAAAAAATACATGACGAATTGATATGATAACCTTTCTCCTTTTTTTGAAGTCGGTTAAAAAAAACTTTCTCTCATATGATTTTCTTGCTAAAGCTGAAGGCAGAGAGCTAGCTATTCTGATTACTCCAACAAGAAAACTTAATATTTTCTTAATTACAAGCAAATTAACACACTAACACAGCGAGTTTTTTTTTTGAAAGTTATATCTCATAAACAAGAGCTGTTACAAAAGGTATATTTGAAATCAGGGACGTCAAATTAGTAAAGAGCATGTGATAAAAGACAATCATCAGACAAAAGTTGTCATATTGTTGTGCATTGTTATCTATCCGAATCACCAAATGTTAAATACGTATTCAGTGTACATACGCACTCACATACATATAAACCGAATGGTTCCCATTTATGTTAAATAATTGTGGTATCTTTCTATGAAGATAAATTATGAACAAGGCCCGATTTCAGTTAGGTATATTACCATCTCCGACCACTGAGTGACCACGGGAACCGGTAGCCTCACAGATGACCTGCCCTCACAGAAGGTTGCAGAGATGTAATTTTTTAGATGGCCATCACTTGACACAATAATGAAACAAAGTAATATTTTGGTTAAGGCTCGATATAAATAATAGTTACAGCTACAATTAGCAAGTTATTCCTTAATATACAAAACTGTTATTCAAAAATCATTCAAACGGTGTTGTATTTTGTCGCTTACGATGATTTTGCTCTAAGAAGCTTATTCAAACTACTTTGAAACAATGATTTTTAGTTGCATAATACTAGCGCTATTTATCAGATTATTTTTTTACATACATTTAAAATTCTCTTTTAGACGATCGACTAAAAGTTAGAAAACAATGTACAACAACCAGTTGTAATGGATTATTTAATTATTATTGTTATTTTAGTAGTCGCTCAAGGGGTGTTCTTATAGCTCAAAATAATTATTGTTGGTTATGTCTTTTGTTATTCATCTCTTGAACATTTATCTACTATATGTCTAACTCTCGTATATATCTATTAGTGTTTTTCATTCGGTATTTCCCGGGAACTCTTTCCCGGTATTCCGCACATTTTTCGGAAAAAAAATCCGGGAAATTTGTGCGGGAGTTCTCAGGATTTTTTTTATATTATTATGACAACTTCTCTTTGTAAGCACACATTTTTAGTGCTGCTTTTATGTATTTTTATTTGCCTCATATTTTAATTTCACATTTTTCTAAGAGCAGCAGTCAAAAAAATCATAGTTCGTGAACAAAAGAAAATAAGAAATTTTCACCAAGTGGAGATAACGAACATACATTTTCTAAATATTTCAGATTTTCATCTGTATCCCCACATGTGTTTTTGGGTCAGTTTTATTTCACCCATACTTTTATAAAAATTGCACTTTTGAAAAAGTCATATGTCGTAAACGTTTGAAAATAACTAAACGGTACTAAGTGGGCATAATAAAGTGGTAAAAGATTATAAAATAAAGTAGTTAAAAATTATAAATTCGGAACGATTTTCCGTCATCCCACGTCAAATTTGGTTTGTAAACAGACCGGTTTCGACTATGTACCATCTTCAGTGTTCTATTGAATACAGAAGACTGAAGATGACACATAGCAGAAATCGGTCTGTTTATAAACCAAATTTGTCGTGGGATGACGGAAAATCGTTCCAAATTCAAATAAACCCCGTCGAAAGAAAAACACAACTCTCAAAATTATAAATATTTGCTCCTTTTTTTGCAGAAGATATTATGTTAAGACAATGAAACTTACGTCATGGTATCAGTAGAGTTCCAAATATAAAATCAATGCTTTACGTACAAGAGGGTTCACACAGGGCTCAATTGAAAATCAATCATTTTCAGTTGGTCACTTTCCGGCCACTTAATTATTTCAATTTAGTTCTACTTAATAATATGAAATACTCAATATATATAATTTTTTACTTCAATTAAAAAGCAAACGACACGGTACACCTATTTATTGATTTCACTTGGAAGAACTGAAATTTTATATTATTTAACTAACGTTTAATGTATTTATAAACTTATTTATTTAAAAGATCTCATGAATTGATATTTTTGTTTTTTAATAAATTAAACGATATTTTGTATCATTTTGTATTGCCCAGGAATTCCCGGGAAATTGAAAACCAATCCCTCTTTCCCGGGAAATGAAAAAGTTCGGGAAAAGAAAAACTCTAATATCTATATATACATATATGCACATTGTTGGGGTTTGGCCTCCTCACAGCACCATGCAGCAGCACCAGCAGCGTAAAATTCAGCTGCGCCACAAACACGCTGCACAGTTGTCAGTTTGTTAACAATGCCATTTAAAATATTTATAGACAGTATGTGGGCAATTGTTACGAGTATTATTTTAATTATAATTTATAATTGAATCAAATGAAATCGTATAGAATTAAGCATCATTTAAGCATGATTTTATTTCTTTATTCATTTATTTCAAGTAGTTTTGTAGCTTTTATTGCCATAACTTGTTAGAAAATGTTTCTAGCAGGAAAATACAAAATATAATTGACGAGAGATTAAATGTTATTTAAATAAAATTATTCAATCCAGTAACTATATTGATATTTATAGAATTTAGTTTGACTAAATCAGATAAATAAACAAATTATAAATAATCCAAAAATTATAATTTAAAGCATGCGTTTTATAGAATATCGAACTTGAACAACGCAAAATTTTGAACAAATTCGGTAGAGGAAAAATACTTTTTACATTAAATATTACGTCACTGGCAAGATAATGAAGAATTTAACAGTGTGTAGGAAGAATAAATAAGTGGTTTGGAGTAATTACTAATTAAAAATGTTAATGAGTGTAGCTTTCAGACCTTGTTGAATTAAAGCTGCAAAAAAAGGTCGAAAACATTACCGGAAAAATATTTAAGCGTTTTCTCCCATCAAAATAGGTTAGTTAAAAATAGTATGTATGGCGCTTTCGATGTATAAAGCCACCATAAAAAAAGATAAAATAAATAACTCAAAAGCAAATATGAGTAAGAATAAGAACAGATGATGACAGCAGATACACTAGGAACGTGAGATCATCGCAAATAGACTGGACACCAATGTAAATTATTAACCAGGTGAATACTAATGTATTTGCATTATTACAAATCAAAGTCGTTAAAGTCTTTCGGCAAAAAATGGGTTGTAAATACATAATACCAGTAAGAATTCTAAGCAACTCCACAAAGTAGGACAGAGACGAAGAAAATGAGTGATCAAAAATGAAAAACTCAGCTTTTTTCCCACTCGGCTATTGTAGAAAAGAGAGACATATAGTGATGTGAAGATGTAGAAGTAAACAAAACAAAATAAAAGTATTTAAAGTGTGTTTAAATGATATTTGAAAGTTGAATTATTAATTAAAGTGTAAATGAAGTGTTCTGTTTGCCTGTGCGTGTGTTTGTGCATCTGTTGTTGGTTCGGTACACAGAAAAAACTAATTTGTCATTTCAAATACCAAATTCCCTGAATCAAATGTAAATTTGTTCAATTTAGGTCCTATAAAGAAATTTTGTAAATTCAAATGCAAAAATTTGTAATAATTTGTTTGAAAAAAAATTCTGATTTTTTCAATAAACAAATTGATTCAATCAAAAAATGTTTTAGAGAAATATAAAAAATAAATCAAAGAATTTCATAATTTTAGCAGGTTGCCAACATTGGAAGTGAAATAATAAGTCAAACAAAATTATTTATCAAACTAAATAGAGACAATAATAAAGATTTAAAATCAGTTTCAAAAATATGTTTGTTTAAAAAAAAAGCTATCATAATTTTTTCTGTGGTTGAAAATTGTAGAAGCAAGCTGCAAAATGTATAAAAACTTTAAATAATGTGTATGAAATGTGGAATTGTAATTTTTTCGAGTATAAAATAATAAATTTCTCCATTTATTTATGAAATAAACAATTTGTTTTAATTCCAAACAATGAAAATTTTTATTCCGTTTTGCACTAGGCTTTCGTTTAAGTGAATATGCAATATGTTCCCTCTCTTTTGTCGCGTCTGTTTAGCCTGTGGCAACTCTTCCCTAGAAACAATAGACCTAGAATGGATTTCGAGCTTACGGAAATTCCAAAGTAACGAGTGATTTTTTTGCTATTATCTTTTTGGCAACACTAGTTTTGACAGCTCACGCACGTTTTGTATCTTGTGTCACTGTCAAACATCTTCAGTTTGGTCTATAATTTAATCATGAATCGTCTTACAAACGAACAACGCTTGCAAATTATTGAATTTTATTACCAAAATGCGTGCTCTGTTAAGAAAGTTCATCGCGCTCTTCTTCCATTTTATGGTCAGTTTAATCGACCTACTGAGGCTTCTATTCGGGCTATTGTAAAAAAATTTCGCACCAAATTTACATTGTTGGACATTAAACCACCAACACGTTTACGTAGAGTGCGAACTGAAGAAAATATCGCAGCCGTATCGGCCAGTGTTGGTGATGACCGTGAATTATCGATTCGGCGCCGTTCGCAGCAATTGGGCCTCTGTTACTCCACTACGTGGAAAATTTTGCGGAAGGATTTGGGTGTGAAGCCTTATAAGATACAGCTGGTGCAAGAATTGAAGCCAAACGACCTACCACAACGCCAAATTTTTGGTGAATGGGCTCTTGAAAAGTTAGATGAAGATCCACTTTTTTATCGAAGAATTGTGTTCAGCGACGAGGCTCATTTCTGGTTGAATGGATACGTGAACAAGCAAAACTGCCGTATTTGGAGTGAAGAGCAGCCAGAAGCATTGCAAGAGCTACCAATGCATCCACAAAAAACAACCGTTTGGTGCGGATTATGGGCTGGCGGCATCATTGGGCCGTATTTCTTCAAAGATGATGCGAATCACAACGTTACTGTGAATGGTGAGCGCTACCGTGCGATGATAACAAACTTTTTTCTGTCCAAAATGGAAGAGCTTGACTTGCATGACATGTGGTTTCAACAAGACGGTGCCACATGCCACACAGCACGCAAAAAATGGACCAATTGAGAGGCGAGTTCGGTGAACAGTTTATTTCACGCTTGGGACTAGTCAATTGGCCGCCCAGATCGTGCGATTTAACGCCTCTAGACTATTTTTTGTGGGGCTATGTTAAGGCTAATGTCTATAGCGACAAGCCCGCTTCGATTGACGCACTGGAAGCCAACATTGCCAACATTATTCGTGAGATACCGGCCGAAATGTTGGAAAGAGTATGGACCATTTGATGCGCAGCCGCGGCCAACATTTGCATGAAATAATCTTCAAACATTAAATTATATCGACCCAACTATCGATCCAAATAAATATTTCATGCATTTTTCTGAATTTTATGTGTTTTTTTTTTTTTTTTACTTTCCGATAGTTCTTATAAAATCACCCATTATATGGTAAATGACTTAGTTCGTATAAAACCAACCAGTGATTGGGCCAGACCCCTCCGAATAGTATAAAAATTTTTATTTTAGCTCAGTATTGTTTAACTAACATTGCACCAAAAATTATAGGAATAGTCATAGTTGTTCCTAAAATATGTTCCTAAAATTTAAGCACTTTGTAGGTACGCCGGCATATACTTAATATTTTATCAATACTTAAAATGATTATATACATATGCCATCGTGTATTGAGGTGTCACTGGTTGATTTTATACGAAGGGCAACATATTTTCGAATTTCCGCAAGCTCGAAATACATTTTGAACCCATGTTTTCTAGGGAAAAACTTTTTAGAATTCTTCGTAGAATCATTTCCACCCCCACGACTTTTTTTATTTTTATTTTTTGCATCCATACTAGGGATACCAAACGCGACTGGTTTTTGTAATTCCCGCGATGTTGCGATTTTTCGGAATCCCGGGATTTGTCAGGATTCCGGGATTTCGGTACTTTTTTCTTTTTTAATAAAACACTCAATTTATAAAGTGAAATATCTTCATTATGTATAGGTATGAAATTGTTCGTAACACATATCTAAAATCTGGATTCGTGGGATATAGCAGTACTAATTGAGAATATGTATGAAATTAACTCTTATGCTCATTTTAAGTTTCGAATGATTTCTGGCATTTAAGTTGAGTTTGGAGCTTTGGTGTCTTTGAGAGTTATAGTAAAATTTTATGACAGATACTTTGGTATGATGGTTTAGCCCGCTACATCGCCATTGAAGAGATCTTTTTCCCTTATTTAAGAAAGGGGAAAAAAGTCCAATAAGACGAAGCGTAAGCCTGAACACACATCGCAGAAGACAAAACGTGTTTTTTAAGTCTTTTAAGTCAAACACACTCGTGTGATTATAACTCACACCAAAAAAATTTGGTGTGTGCCGTCTCATAAGAACTAATGTACTGTTGCCGTATTAGTAAAAAAAACATTTTTGTCCTATGTTGGTGTGGGTTCAGCCTTAGAGTGTTAAACTGTTTGACAAAAACATTGCTCGTGGTATTTTACGTAAAAGTGCTGAATACATCTTATACTTTAAACATAACGATTAAAAGTTTTTCATTGCCGATTCTTTATAACAATGTGCAAAAAGGGGTAAATTTAACTCCCCTAAAATTAATCCCAGGCTTAAACTTTCAATACGCCGAGACATGTATTTTTTGTGTGCCCTATGTGTTATCAGGGAATGGAACTGAATGCACATTAATTTTTTTTTTTAAACAAGCACAACCCGCGAAGCGTTTTGGCTTGTAGCCTATCAGCTACAATAGCATCCAAATAAAATTCTTCTATTCTCTCGGATTAAATGATTTTATGATGATAGCGTGTTGCGATTTTTGAAAACAGTATGTTCTGCTTTAGTCTTTTCAGCACTAATCAATTTTGTATTACTTCTTTCTTGATGAAATACCTTTTTATAACCATTATTTAATACAAGAATAAACAACTTCACACCTCACTGATGTCAGCAATAATTAATGCAATAACTTTTTGAGAAAAATAATTGTAGAACACATTTAAGTGCTTGTATATTAAATGGATTTATTTATATATTTTTTAATAAATGATCTTTTAAATGTTTATAATTAATTTTTGTACTTAAGATTCCACAGACAGTAATAAATGTGTATGTATGTATGTATGTATGTATGTAGGCAAGTATGTACTAGAGATGGGCACCACTCCGCACGTGATTTGTGTGAATCATGTATGATCGTAAGTTATTATTTATCTTAACCATGTGAGCATGGACGTAAGCACAAAAACGATTGCGTTAGTGAGCGTGCATGAGTAGATTTTTACGTAATTGGAAATTTCGGAAAAACAATATAAAATTTAAAAAATAATACAAGTTTCAGGTACATATATGGATAATTTTAGCTATTAAAAATTAGATCGAACTTGCCATTATTTCAACTTATTTTTTCATTAGTATTTTGTGAGCGTGAGTTTTTGTGATCGGGACCAGCGTTGTCAGATTTTTTCCGACCTATTTCGCCAAATTGGTTATAAAAATCGCCAAAAGTCGCCAAAATCAATTGTATGTAGTTTTTCTTAATATATATTTGATAATAAATTTGGTTTTTTTTATAATACTTTTTTTAATATAAGTTTTTATAAAATGATCGTATACAAATTTAGCCGAAAATCGCCAAAGTTTATTTCTTGAAAAATTTTCTCATCCAAATTCGAAACCCATTAATGACTATAATTAATATAAGAAAAACCATCTAAATCACATTGTTTTAATTTCTTGCAGACGAGTTTTGGTGGAATTTCTTTTTGAAAATATTCTTTAAGCAAAGTAATTGTCCTAAATTATAAAACTTTTTAGCTTCAATTTTATTTTAAAAAATTGTCATAAAAATCGCCATGTCGCCAAATCAAAAATATTAACACCAAACAAGTTTGGCGAGAAATCGCCATATCTGACAACCCTGATCGGGACTTATTTCTATTTTACTCTCAAGTGAGCACTCATGAAGGTTAGCCAAGAAGTATACAAGGTCGTGCATGAGTAATAATTTTAACTTCAGCGTGCATGATCGTAAGAGAAAAGTTGCTCACGATCCCATCTCTAGTATATATATATATACATTAGCTTACAGCTCAAATGCAGTAGCAAGTTTGGTGGTAAATTTATGATGATGCATGGTATTGTTGCACTCTTAAAAATATATGTAAATATATTTATATATACATATATGTATATATATATCTATACATAAATATGTAGATGGTATGTGTATATACACATAAATTTGCTAATGTATATACAAAATTATGTATATAAATAAGCAAATAATAGCCAACCACTGTTATACGATGAGTCGCAACATGCCACACGCCATTAACTCAAAACACTATTAATGTGCGTAAAATAACATACAATAATAACAATATCAGCATGTACAACAGAAAAAACAAAATACATTAAACTATTTACAACCAATGCAACAGCACACTCGCACATACATATCGAAACGAATAAGTACCACTCAGAAACATATTGATATTAGCCAACAGAATTTAGTTGCTAAATGCAGAACTTGTAATGAATAATATCTTAAAACAATTAAATAATTATACAAATAAAAAAATCTGAAAACTTAAAATATATTTATAATAAATGAAATTTATTTGCTGGTGTTTAAGCATTGTCTATATGCATTTTATTGGTGCTTTACCAAAACGTCAGTAGACTTCTAACACAATTTCGAACAGCTACAAACCCCTTTTCTTATGTACAGACTTTCAAAAACCATTTGAGAATTCACTAATATGTAAATGATTTCAAAAAATAAGCATAGTAGGCTTTGAAAATTATACAAAAAATTATGACAATGTGTCAAATAATGGATTTCGTGGAGGTTTAATTCGAATTTTATTTTTCATGTTGCCTTGTAAATACTTTTATTCTTATCCAATGGATTTCTAATTGTATAAAGGTGTAGAAAAATAAAATAGATTCATATCGAATGCAAATTATTTGCTGGGTTTTGTTTAAGATTTTCGATAATTTTGACCTTAAAATTAACGGTAAGTTCCAGAGATGTCCGTTTTTTCCGTAAGATCCTTTTAATTTTTATTTTTAAGAACACAAACTTGCATTTGTTAGAAAAGAAAAATCATATTTTATCGTAATTCATGCCAACTTAAGAAATTATTCGTTTAGCATTTTACATTTTCAATTATTCTATTCAAAGTTTTTACTTTATTTTGTTAGCCTTAATTTCGCTTTTTAATTTTATTGATGGCTTAAAGTATATATTTTTACTATTATATCTGCTGATACTTTTCGAGTATTCACAAAATAAACACTCCATATATTTATTACCATTTTTCACATTTTCATTTTTATTATTTCATTTTGTTAATATGTAGTACATCAACTACAACAGCATTCATGCTAATGATGATGAAAATATTTAACAACAACAAATGAAAATATAAGCAACAGTATAAAAAGCGTTTAATGGATTTAATGGTGTGGCAGACATTTATAATGGTAACAACTTTTAAAATAATAAACAAAACAAACCGCTGCCACTACCAACAACCATCGCTATTAAACGAATGACTACAATTCATATGTTAAAAGGAAACTTAAATGTAATTATTTATATTTTTAAACAAAAAATAAATAAAAATAAAAAATATGTATACGGAAACAGACAAAACGACGCACTTAACAATTTGTATAAATAAACATACAGACAGAAAGCCACAGACAGACGACGACACCCAGTGAAAATGAAACTCTTATACATAATGAGAAAAAGAAAAAATTCTACTCGCCATATGAAAAATAAAAATATTATAATTGAAAGTGGAATTGATTATTACAATAACAAGTTTAAATAATAAAATGTGTGCTTGTCTGGTGGGTCGAAAATCTATAGACATTTATTAATGAAATTTATTTGTAACAAACAAGGATTCAAAATTATAATTCATTTATTTATTATATTTTAAGTAATGAAATGCTTTTTAATCTCACAGTAATTAAAAAAGGTTTACATAAGCAGTTAAATCGAAATGCTGGTAATCGACATTTGCTCTTGTTGTCTCTACTTGACGGAATTAAACAAAGTTAATTGTCCATAAGTGGACAATTAATCGAATGGAGAGCATTTTGTTTTGTGCCACTACATATTTCTTCAATTTTCTTAATGTCATTGCAAGTTCTATTTTTCGGTTCCTGATCACCGAATAGGAAGCAATGTTAAAGAAATTTTTCTTTTTGGCGTTGTATAATAATATTTTTTTGTTACAAAAAATGGTAAAAAGTTACCCATTTTCGCAAGTTGTTTCTTTTTATACGAATTTAAACGCAAAACAGTGACAATTAGTTCATAAATTTCTTTAAAAAAATAGATTTTTTAAAAAGCATGGTAGGCATTTTCTAAAACTATAAAGGAATTATAAATTTGTATGTGACTAAAATAAAGTTTCACTTGCTTTTCTTCTAATTATCTGCATATTTTTATCGATTCTTTGGAAACAATGAAAATGTAGTTCCTTAAAAATTACAAAAACTCATCTTCGGATCAATAACGCCCTGTTATCCGAATTGTGATATCAATGTTATGACAAATATCATCAATAAAAAAAACGGATACCAATTTGATGAAAAACATCATCAGAGAATTTTGTCATATTTGAAGTGTCATCACTGCAACGACACCAATACGAATGAAAACATGCTGGTAAAATCAACAGGCGAAACTTGTAAGCGAACGGAGAATATGATGCCTCGTCTTCATATTTTTAATAATTCTATTAATGACAGAGTTTTCATCATTTTAATTATGATGACCAGGGCTCGGACTTTCAAGCAACTAATAGTTGACACATGCACCTAAAAATGAAAAATATGCAAAAATATGCATTTACCTTCGAACAAAGTGCCAAAACTATAATAATGTAAAAATATTTTTTTTTAATATTTATTATTTCTAGAAACAAAAAATACAAAACAAACATAATTGGGTCTATTATTTAATGCAACCGAGCTGCAGTTGCGTTGCCAGTTGGCAACTGAAAATTAATGGTTGCCAGAAATGCAGTAACTAGCAACTGGAATTGACAGATCTCAGTTGACAGTTGTATCATCAGTAGTATGATTTTCAGCAACTAGCAACCCAACTGAGGCTCGGCTGCCATTTATAATCGGCCTATTAATATATATTTTTTTTAAATTGGTAAATATGCATTAAAAAATTGTTATTACTGCAATAATATGCATTTATTACCAAAATATGCAAGAATATACACTTAGGCTGACTTCCAAAACGTCAGTTGCTTTGTATTCGAACAAGGTATAGTGTTTCATATCGTCGTAGTACAAAACATTGACAATGAATACCTTTTCAAAACATCACCAACAAGTATCAAAAACACCGCAAAAGAGCAATCAGGGCATTGGTTTTAAAGTTGATGCAATGTTTAGCAACTTCGCATATGTACACGATCTAAATACCGCAGCAAAACTGTATACAAACTTTGTATTGATACGTTTTGGAAGTCAGCCTTACACTTACGACCAAAATATGCAAAAATATGCAACTACAAATCGATGCCAAAGCACTTAAAACTTGATGATTCGCATAGATAATTAGTCAATACCTCTTTATCTATCACCACAAAAAAATATGCATTTGCATGAAAGTCAGAGCCCTGGTGATGAGTATTGACATCGCAATAATGTCATGTGGCATGGGATCAAATACGAACACACTTTTCATAGTAATGACGTCAAATTACATCAACGTTATGACGGGGTTTCGATCAGCATATCAAATGAATTTAAATCAAGATACTTTAAGTAGTAAAATAACACTGTCTCGGAAAAATATTTCGATCTTTAAGTTATTTTAACTATTTTTCTAATTAATTCAATTAATTTTATAATTAATTCAATTAATTTGTTTAATTAATTCAATTAATGCTTTAATTGTTATTGATAATTGAAATCAGAGCAGGGAAAAATAAAGTCCTTCCGTTTTATTCACTTGCTTCAGAACAGGCACAAGCTAAAAGGCTGTTCACATATTACACAACGCACTTGGTGGGAGGAGGGAGGTAAAACGTTAAGGATTTGTTTAAAAAAATTCCTAAAATTTTAGACTGCTACGATCAAAAACCGCGACTTGATTAAAGAAATTCAAACGACCGGAACTTCAAGAGCATGTATGTATTTTTCTTCATGGGAAAAATGGGTATGGAAAACATACAAAAAGACATGTATGTACTGTTTAAGCTTGTAAACAATGATGTTAACGATGCTTCGAATTTGTTTTTCGTGTTTTTTTTTTCATTTAAGAAATTTTAATAACCTAAAGTATAAATTTTTGCTTCTCGAGTAAAAAAAAAGAAAAGTTCAGTTACGTCCGTTTGCATTTAAGGTGATGATAAGTGTTGGAATAGTTGCTGTTGTTCTCTTAAAGTTTTGGTAGTTGCATCTATGTGCTGTACCTCATTAATGTTTTGAGAATTTTTGTATAAACATCCAATATTTTAGCCTTTCTAAAATACGGTTGAAGACTCTAGAACTACGAAGTTTCGATACTTTTGATATTACTCGATATTCCTTTAAGTGCTGTTTTCGCAATACAAACAATTGATTTGAGGAGAAAATTTTTATGAAAAGCACTCACTTTTTTGAGTGATTCCGATACAAATTCTCTACTCAAATCAGTTATTTGTATTGTGGAAACAGCATTAAGTATTGACTGATATTGACATTAAGATTGAGTAGTATCAATATATAAGCGGATTTCTTTCCTTCATTTTCAAATAGTTTTTTAAATAAATCTTTAAATATATTTCAATTAATTTTTTTAATAAATCTTGAAATTTTTTTAAATAATTTTGTAATCAAAACTAAAAGTTTCATGTTAGGTTGGAAGTTTTCTCAGATCAACTTTAAATTATATTCATGCTCTAACTTTTTAGCACATTACATAAATTAGCTTGCGAATAGAGTAGTTTTTTAATGTCGGGTTTATGTCAAGTTTTTTTAGACATGCAAGAGTCTGAATTAGTTTACCAAACTATTTAAAATACTAAATATCATACAATGTATAAGAGAAATTTTTTTGTGTTGGTGTGCGTTTGCATGCTTCCCTGCAGACAAAATGACTAGTATGTGGTTAGAAATATACTAGTTGCTTTTTTATTCAGACAACTAGTCTGACTGAGCCTAACTGTCCTTTTTCCATATATCGAACTATCGATTTTAACATTGGGTTGTCATAATAGGAGCCCAACTAGTTCATTTGTACATAGTTATATGCTAGTTGAAATACTAGTTATTATAGACTAGTGCGCTTACTAGTTTCTTTATTTATATTTTTTTAAATATTAGAAAACATTTAACTCAACCGGGGTATGAACACACAGTCCTCATATTTCGAGGCATGTACTCTATCCACTAAGCCACTTTATACTTATTATATTTAGAGCTAAAATGTTGTTTTATGTATTGTCAATTTATAAAAAATAATTTAAATTACTAGTATCATTACAACTAGTTGTATGACTGTTCCAAAACGTTGTTGTTTGACTAGTATCGTTACTAGCCTCACAGTCCTTTGTTAACTAGTAACGTTACAACTAGTAATATGACTGTCCCAAAACGTAACTAGTTGTACATTTAGCTGCAGGGTTTCTACATTGAATACATTTTAACTATTATTTGTTGTACTTAGGCGACGAAATGTTGAGTGTCATACTCAAATACAAAATGATGTCAGCAGATCAAAAGTTTTGTTCTTCGGCTAGTATATTTTAAATTATAGAGCTATTTTATGAATCATAAATTTAATTAAAATGCAGCTGTAAGAAGTGGTGAAGACTTTTTATATTTTCTAATAAAAACATGTTATGATTAGAAAATTTTAATTGAAGGGAAAACATATTTGTTCGTTTTTTAACAATAATCGAGTTCTAAGTAAACTCTTCGAAATTTCTAATATATTAACAATAATATTATTCGAATTGAAATTTTGTTTTAAATAGACTTGAATTTCTCTGCATAACGAACTGAGTTATGCAGCATACACTTGTAGCAAAATTTTAATTCATTAATTATACTTTAATACAATAAAAAATAATCTGATGATAAAATAATCAATTTTTGCAACAACGATGCACTGAAACGTAAAATGAGACGAAAGTTACGGATCATTGAAATAAATAAAAATATATACTTAAGGTACGTTCACACTTGGCAAATATTTGCCCAAAAAAACGTAACCACTACTTTTGCTAAAGGATGAGGCCCAACTATAATATGCATACGCTAGCTTAAGGTAATGTCAAAAAATAACGAAAAGCCTGTCAAATACTTAAGCGAATTGGAGAACACTTTTAGGTGACTATATTGAACTTACATGAATGTATGTATGCAGCGTTGCCATTTTGGTTATTTTTACATATATATCGCACTTGTTTAAGACCAAGATTCTATTCTACATGACGGAACGATTCATTCGCAGGAAAATCTGATAGAATTCTTCCAGATTTTCTTGTGAATGAAACAAGGTGCGTCGTTGGTGCCATAATATTACAAAAAAAATATTAAAAAATAAATGGTTTGAAATATTTATGCTATTTTACATATTTCGCCAGCTAATTTACAATAATATTCATTCATAGTACATATTAAGCATATGTCTAATTAATAAAGCATACATTGCTGTTTTTTTAGATAATATTAGTTTATGAAATTTTTCAAAAAATTGCAAATCGGATCGACTTGTCAACAGATCTGTCACACATGTTTACTTAAGCCCTATGGCGGAGTGGTAGCGATGCTAGCCTGTCAGTCAAGAGGTCGTGGGTTCGATTCCCACCGTATACCCTGGGTGTTTTTCGCGGACAAGCTAATCGCTTTGCGCGTTGTGTTTGTTTATTAAAAAAAACTATCATACTTTTTGAACACGCATAAGTTTTTTGACAAATCTAACGACTAATGGCGTTTTTTTTTAGAAAAAATTTAAAAGTTTTCATTTTTTATTAAATAAACCGGAATTCTGCATTTTTTTAAAGCATAACTTTACCTTCATAAAAGTTGGTACAATAATTTCTAACAAATTCACTTCCTTGAAAAATGATTATACATATTGCAAACTTTTATTAAAGTGTGATTGCTTGCATTTTTTGTAGAAAAGAAAACACCAATTTTGCTGTGTTATTTTGAAGGCTTTTTTTGCCTTATTGCTAAGGTATTTATTGCTACTCAACACGGGGGTAGGTTTTTGTTATTTTTATTACATACATGTTTTAGAAATTATTTTTTAGCTTTCACATTTTGGTTATTGTTTCTCATGTATGTAATAAATTTTTTAAACATTTTGGTTAAATAAATTTTTTGGTCGTGGCAGCACTGTATAAATAAATAAAAAATAAAATAACAATTTACAAAGAGCTGATTCCGCACGGAAAGTGCGTTCAGTTTCGCTTTTTGCGTAAGCAAATGACAATTGAGAGAACTTGACGAAACTTTTGCTTAAGTACATTATAGTTTGAAACATACAATTTCTATGCATTCGCACCGTTACTTAAGCTAGCTTAAGCCAAGCCATGCATATTATAGTTAGGCCTTTAGTGTGATTTAACTTAGTTTTTATATCACAAAATAAGGTTGATTATGCTGCAAAAAGCTATTTTTAAATTATTTTTAATAAATGCGAACCCATATTTAAAAAAATATTGAAATTAAAGGAAATACAATTTTAGCTTGTCTGTTGGTCACTTTTTTCGGCAAATATTTGCCAAGTGCGAACGTACCTTTATGTTCACATGTATATTTATATAAATGTGTAGATATAAAGGTAGAAACGTAAAAAAGTGTATATGTAATTCTTAATAAAGAAAGGAAACCACAGAAAATCTTTCAGCCCAAAGGAATATATTTAAAAGCTAAAAACTACTCTAACTTGTTGCCACAAAAGAAATAATAAATAAACAAGGAAAAGTTTCATATTCGGATATGCCGAATCTTATATGCCCTTCTCCAATAACCATTTACTCAAATCTTATGGCAGGTGATGTTCTTTGCCGATTTTAAATAACAATCGATTTCAGATAAATGGTGACATATCAGTCCATATACAAAGTCTGTAATTTTTCTGGGGGATTCGGAAATTCATTGTGAAGTTCTCTTTGACATGTGATTTTAATTTTTGCCAAAATAAAAAAAAATATATATATATTGAATTTTAGCCATCTAGACTAAACAAATACTACTGTGTGCGACGGTAAAACGTATCACAGTGGCTCCTATTGGACAAAAATGGCAATAAATCTGTATATTATGTGTAAAAATCATAGAGAAGGACCTAAACTTTAAGAATGATGAAACTTAGACCAACCTGTTGAAACATACGGTGAGCTATAGGGAGTCAAAGTTGACTATATCGGGCGTGATAAACTTTGGTGCCCTCATAATTCTTAAAAATATCCGATTTTAATGAATTTAAACTTGTTGTAAAGCTTAGATTAAGATATCCCCTATATTTTTAGAGATATTTGATTTTGAATTTTTTAAATTTTGGTCTTTGGCCGTGACACGTATGAGTAATATGATGGTATGTACTATCATATTACTCATGCGTTGCCAAAAAAAATGGGAAATTAGCATTTTCTTCACGTTTTTTTTCTTGGAACTAGAATAAGTAATGAAATGCCCGTTCAATATGTTGTTAAAATTTTTTTAATATAAGGGGATTGGTTTGTTTTTTAATAAATAGTAAAGAAACAAAAATTAAAAAATGATTTTCATGCTGCTGAAAATTTTACTATTTTTAGAAAATCTGCTTTCCACATTTTTGACCGGGCGGTTAACAAGTAAAAGCCAGATTAATTATATTGAATGTATCTAAAATAATTTGCAAAGAAATTTTTAAGAATCGATGGACTTTTTTTCTTGGAGTTCGTAAAAAAATTCACTATATTCATCCAATGCTGGATGTAGTGTGCATGCTTTAATCGATGTGAAATTTCAACAGCAGTCATTTTTGAAGTCTGTTCAAAAGAAGAGATAAGAAAAAAATTTTTTTTGAAAAGAAGAAATTTTAGTTTTGAAATTTTTTTGAGAAAAACGTCCAAAACTCTATTATCAAAATTTAGCCATTCTTCACTCTCATTTTAAAGTCTTAACTTGGATTTTTTTACGGCTACATGAATTGAGATAACTTGAAAATTTATTCTGCATATTATCGATGATTTTATTTAAAATCATACTATATCTTTTTTTTAAGTTTTGGCTATGCTTTTTCCGGAGATATTTACGACATCAGGAACAAAATCGCGGCCAAAAACCAACATTTAAAAATTCAAACCCAAATATCTCTGAAAATATTTGGGATATCTTTATCTATTCATAAGCTTTACAACAAGTTTGAATTCATTAAAATCGCATAATATTTGTAAAAGTTATGAGGCCAACAAAGATTATCATGCCTGAGATAGTCAACTTTGCCATCCTTTAGCTCTCTGTGTGTTTCAACAGGGTGGTCTCATTCTTCTTAAAGCTTAGGTCATCCTCTATGATTTTTATGTACATCGTTTTGTAATTGGATCGCAAGTTTGAAAGATACAGATCTATTACGCTTTTTTTAATTGGAATTACTATGCGTACTAGAACAGAGAGAAAAAAGAAGCTTAAGACAAGACATAAAGAAAAATAGTGAATATCAACAACTATCAAATGAAAAAGCTGAAAAACAACTTTAATTGTGACAGCATGAATTGAATAAAGGTAAATGATATTCATTTACTTGACTGAAAACTACCGACATTGGTGGAGTAGACCGGTTGGTATCAAAACATGTAAGTTCAACATTCTGTGTAGTCCACATTTTTATTTTATCTACATGCTTCATAATTTTCTCTAAATAAAAATATAATTTAATTGAAAAATCCGAACTCAAGCCAAAATAAACAAAAAAAAAATGTCTTTGGATGTAACCCATACAGTTCGACTAAAATTCATATATTAATTGTTATATAACTCTAATATTTTTTATATCGGAGATATCCTTATTAAAAAGGACTTAGTGGTTTTTACATCCCAGATGGTTTTGAGCAGTACTGCGCTCCTTGAAATATAGGACTTAATGGAATTTACCCATCAATAGTGGGAACAAATGCTGATTCAAACATTACAAAAAAACATGACTTAGTGTAGTTTACCTCTCACCTACAGATATCTAACCTTACCATTTTTTTGTGAGGAGTATAAAAATATAATTTTTATAAGAATTTTTTATGAAGTTTTTGAGTTCGAGCTCTTGAAAATCGCATACAACTTTTCATGAAGGCTATCAGGCCCAGCCACTGCTGCCTCCCCGAGAGTCCAGACAGTTCTATAGAAATCGATTGGCTAGATACCTAAGCCTGCATTATTGCAGAGCTGGGAAGTCACAGAGAAGATGTTGGTGTGACTCTTCTTCGTCGAAGCAGCACCTGTAGTGACCATTATGATTATAAAAATTTAATATTGCTAGAAAAAATTAATCAACTTAAAAAAAATTCGTACTCTTTTCTAATCCATTTATAATATTTAATATTTAAACTCCAAAAACTTTTTATATGCATGACCTTAAGTGCAGTTAGACATACTAAATAATATAAATCGTTATTTCCTTTACCCTTTCTTAATAGTATATACTAAATAAGTTTTCGAATTTCTAACATTCTGCAATTAAAAATATCCAAATTCTTTGCTTAAAAAAACTAACTTTAAATCTGTGAAAAGATTTATTATAGTATAAAAGGAAATACTTGAAATACTTTTTTCTACTTTGTAGTTGTGTAACAATATTTCAAAGTTTATAGTTTTGGAAGCAGGACAACCAGCAGCAACAAAATGTCTTTGTGTGCCTCAGCCACAAAGTCAGTCAGTCAGTAACAGTGGTAACAGAAGCATCATTAATTTACTGCTGCTTAACATCAATTATAAAAACGTTAAAGTAATTTCTTCTTTCTTTTAAGTTGCACATATATTTTCCTCAAAAAATATAAAAAAGGGAAAAAATGTTCTGAATTTTTTGTGTTCAAATAAATAGTACTCGCAGAAGAGAAAAATATAACGAAGAAACAAAAATTAAATGAAAAAAATGTTGTACAAACAGGCCTTCATGGTTCTTTGAATTTTAATTGGTTTGCAAGCACAATCATCGTCAGCTGCTACTGCTGTTGTAAAAATACGGCGAGTAGTTGCTAATATTCAAAAAACAATTTAAAATAAAGAAAACCGAAAAAGAAATAAACATTTAAAGTGGGCTAATGTTTGCAAAGGTACGTCTGCACAGTGGGTTGGTGTACTGAGAAATCCTAAGAATTTTCAAACAAACACTTAAATAGCCATATTTTAAATTTTATCAACTCAATGCTAAGGCAAATTACTCAAGAATTGAATATAAGAAGTGAGTTTCGCCTCGCCGCCTTTTGTTGGGAGATGGCATAATTTTAAAATCTACATAAAGAGTAGAAAGTCAAGAATGAAAATAAGTTTCACTAAACTGGCTTCTTTCTTTTTTTATTCCCTCCGCCTGATAAAGCTGCAAGACTAGTTGGTTGCCTTTCTGGCATTGCAATTGGGACAAGGTATCACAAAATTATTTCAACTGTTGTCATGTCTTTCATGATTTTGTTTGTATTTAATTTTTATTTCTTATAAAGTATATTTCTTGTTTGCTTTCAAACATTTAAAGAAATAATGCAAAAAAAAAAAAGAAATCTTATGAAAATACTTGAATGCTATTTGGCGGCACTCTAATGTGGCAAGATACATTTCGTTTTTCATTTAGTCAAAAGTATGAAAATTGTTGAGATATAAAATTATAGAAAAAAATGAATAATTTCTATAGTATGTATTTAATGTATGGCGACACTTAGCAAACGTATATGTACGAAAATGCACAATTCACTAAACACCCAACAAGCGGAATGAGTAGCAGAACTCTAAAGGAATATTAAATTGAAAATGTTCTAGCGACAGCATAACCTTAAAGTTTTTGCAAGTGTAAATGATGGATTTCAAAAAGCTTAGGTTAGAAAGTCAGACTGCATTCTATCGAGCACACACCGATACATTGTACACATTCCTATGAAGCTCTGGATTTGTAGCTCCAAAGAACCACCCAGAACTTTACACAAAGCCTAACAGCTTAGCCAGTGATGCATCCCAGAAACAGTCTAGTTTTCGTAGAAATCAATTGCCTAGACACTTATGCCTTCGTTCGTGCAAAATCGTGAAGTCACGGAGAAGATTTTGAACTGACTTTTCTTTTTCGTCGAAGCAATTCATTCAGTGAGCACAATAGGAACACAGAAAAATTATCACCAAAAAATTTTCAAACAAAATTTTGTCTAAAAATAAATTTAATTTTCAATAAATGTTCTGTCCATTATCTATGAATTGTTGGTTTGACTTTTATTTAGAACCCAAACACCAAAAAAAAAACAAAAATACAACCCTGATGACGACATACACAAAAATAACAACAACAACATGTATAGCAAAAGGAATGCGATTGTACCAAGTTTGTTTACTGAAGATTTTTGAGTGAATCAATTCGTTAATGTCGTTGCATTATTTCTCATTCATTCTTTTAGAGTCTTTAGATAAACATTCAGACTTGAAGACATTTAACAAAGTGAAATTTCATAAATGCTTAATGCATGATGATGATGACGATGATGACCCAGACAAAAATTTTTATTGATATAAAAAAATCCACTAAATATTTTTGTTTGATTAAGTAAACTATTTTGTTTAGTATTTGTTAGTATTTTTAGACTAATTGTTTTATAAATTCAGACAAAAATATTGTTTGATATTTTTCAGAAAATCTAATAAATCTTTTTGTTTGATTTAGTAAATTGTTTTGTTTACAATTTGTAAATATTTTTAGACAAATTGTTTTATAGATTTAAACAATTTGTTCACTGAAAAAACACGTTTTTTTTCAATGAAATTTTTGCTATATTTTTGTCTATATTTACAAATTTGTTTGTAGGTCCGTTCCTAGACAAAATATTTACTCTTTCATGGAATTCCTTTACAGAAAATGAAATTTAGTTTTTTCTGTGAAAAGAATAGACGTTCTTACAAAACTATGTCCGATCATACAGTGCGCCGTAATGATTTCAACCGGGTGTGTAAGAGACCTTCTTCCTCATGTTAGGAGTTGCTCAGTCCCCCTTAGTAGAGTAGTTGAGGGTCAAAGAGTCTTGAATATCCTACAAGTGGTAATTGTGGGCCACCTCAGTGTTGACCTATTTAGCCTCCATTCTTTAATCTCATTTGGCAGCTCAACTAAGAAAATATCAATAACTCTTTCGGAATCTGCTACGTCCGCGGACGAGCCTGCTCTTGCCTGAATGCCTTCATGGCATGGAACCCAAACTATCTTGACATTGTCTTCCAAGCAGGATCAGAGCTTTAATGCATGCCAGTGCACAGTTCGGCTTTACTTCCTTGCAGTTGAATACACTAATTGTGGCCAGACTGTCTAAAAAAATATCTCTAGTACTGGTATCTGAGACGAGCCTGGCAATTATTTTCTCTGCGTTGCTTATGGTATAAATCTTGGCATGAATCTGGGCAAGATCTTTAGAGAAGTACCCTGACAGTTTGTCTACCCACGACTTGCCCTGCTACGTTTCGTAGAATAGTGGTATATCCAATACGATCATGCCTTTACTTTCCTGACTTTCTTAATCTAAAGTCCGACTTGGCATGTACGAGTATGTATTTGAAACATTGGGGGGTGTTCTGTAAATCGCGCGTTTTGAAATAGCCTAATTTCCAGGAAAGAGCTCAATTAAAAGGGAGACTTATTGCAGTTTTTAAGTGGTTTTAAAGTTTTAGATGTTTAAAATATTTTATACGAACTTAACTTCGAATGCACTGTTTTCCGTTTTTAAAATCGCACAATTTCAAAATGCGCGATTTACAGAACACCCCCTATTAGGGGGTTGTGGCACAGAAAATACGTATTCCAGAGACCACAATTTCAATTGCATGTTTAAACATCAAGAGGAGTTAAGTGAAACATTGTCTGTAGACTGGCGTGAAGAGTTGACCTCATTGCACCAGTAATTACGAGACATGATATCCTGTGCACCTTTTCCACCGTAGTGATCTGTACTGCTGTTTACTGCCACCCACTAGATAAGCTATCCCATTGGTGAGAATGGGCCGGATCACTGCCGTAAACATCCAATGTAGGATATATGGCTTAAGCATCCATCGTTTCTCAAATGCTCTTTTACATACATAGAAAGCGCATGGAACCTTCCTTCCAGTCCTTTATCTCCGTTACGTTTCTACGAGAGCTTGAAGTACAGGGCTATACCGAGGTATTTACAGTCTTTCGAGAATTCCAGAGCAATACCACCCAAACTTGGAGGTCTGAATTCCGGGATTATGTATCGTTTTATAAAACGAGGCAATTTTGCAAAATTTCTTTTAGAAACTCATTCACAAACGGATAAAATATACCTCATTATTTTATCCGTTTGTGAATGGGGGGAGGGAATATCCCATTGAAGGGCTTGGCTGGCTCTATTATGGACTATACTACGTCGTTTCTTTTGTCAGCTCATTTTTGAGGGACCTCCAAAATACGATGTCCATTCGCATCATCTTCGCAATCACGGAAGTGAGTTTTCATGAGGAAATCCAAGCTTTGCGCGCTGCTTTCAGTAAAGGTCACGGTGTGACAGTTTTCTTGAAGAGCTTGGTATCACCGCAGAAACTTTGCCACGATTCCCATTTCGTATTCCTTTTTTTCTCTTTTGAAAACATTGTCTTTTCGTTGCTACACTTGGCATTACGTCAACAAGATATCTGAAATTGTCTCAGTACGTATGGGTTGATTGATGGATGCGTCGGACTTAGCTTAACTATGTCAATAATTTTGTTGTGATCAGAGGAAGAGCATTCAAGACTCACCACCCAATCAATATTCCTAATAGGGTTCCTGTCACTAACCAATATTATATCAATGACATGCTCGCTGATCCTAGTGAAAAACGTTGACGTCTTAGGAATTTTTGTTCCTCGCCCACTCATTAAGATTTAATTCTTTTAAATGTTTGTCAACCTATCTAGCCAGTCAAGGAAATATCTGGTTAGTTGTAGCACAAACGGTAGCCAAATACTTACCCAGCAATAAAAATATGTTTCTGGAAGCAGTAAAATAAGTTGATGCCTTTTACATACGATGATTTCAAGCACATCGAAGGACGCTCAAAAAGAAGGCAGAGATCTCTCAGTATTCATACTGTTTACCAAAATTTTATTCAGTAGCCCCCGTTAGCTTTCAACAAAGTAGATTTCAAGGAATTGTTGAACGCATTGTTTCAAAAAAGCTAACACATTTAGAAACTCCAGACACATTTAAATCATGTTCTCTTTCTAAATTTCTCATTTATTGCATGGAGAGAGATTTGTATTAAAACATGATTTGATTTGTCTGTAGTTTAATCGATATAATTTGATAACGCAACAAGACGCAGAGACATGATGTTACTGCTTTTTTGATGCTTCAAAAGAAGCGCTATTCTATGTCAAAAACAGGAGCTGTCAAGTGGAACCTCGCGAGCAAAATCGTGGCTTCTTGATGCGCTTTTCGAAGCAGGAGAGACAACAACAATTAGCATCTCTCGCTTACAAACCTGCGTCGGCCAAAGCAGTAGTTATTACTGGGTATTTATACTTATGTGCGTACGTAAATATACGTCATATTAAATACACGACATTACAATATAGGAGTACAGAAGAACATTTTGTAACTGTATAAAAGCCAAAAATGAAAAAAGTATTTAGCTATCAAATGATTTCAATTTTAGTAAATTTGATTTACTCAGAATATATTTGCTGCATTAATTATAGTTGTACGTAAATTTTCTATTACATTAAGTGCGAAAAATATGCAGCTGCATTAATCTTTAGATTAAATATAGAATATTTTTAATTAAATTTTTTGTAGCGGTTTAAGTTTCGTTTCTTTTTTGTTTTTTGCCATTATTATTAAATTTATTTTTTGCGTAAGTGTCGTATGAGTGTCTCAAGAATTTAGAAGAGGGAAAAAGACGTTAATGAGTTTTTAAATTACATCAATATGAGTTTGCAAGTGATTTTAATTTGGCACACAAAAATAATTTGAATAGAAACTTTGTTGCGTAAAAAGACATTTGACGAGAGGGAAAGAGAAAGCATGTTTCTTAATTATGTGGTAAATTTAATAGATTTTTTCTTTAATTTCCGGTCGAAAATTATTTATTGTGGGTGAACTATTAATATTTTAGTAAAGCAAAATATTAAAATTTTAATGGAGTTCGTACGCTTTTAAAAACAGTTACAAGTTTAGTGTGGTGTAAGCAACAAGGGCGTTGTTTGGGATATTAACTAAATTAATTAAGTCCTAATTAAATTGCAATGGCATTATTAATGCCCAATATTTAAATTGCAAATTATTAACTTAGCCGTTTTCTTTTTTATTTTAGGTTAAAATATGGTTTCAAAATCGCCGTACTAAATGGAAACGGCAAGATAATGTAACCAACTCTGAGGCAGCCGAGATGAAATCATCAAATCATGGCAAATCAACAACATCATCAGCAGCATCTACGTCCTCAACGACAGCAATAACCGATAATACAAATGGAAAAACAGCGGCAACAACAAATGGTTCAGTAACCACAACAACATCATCAACAAATGCTGAAGGGATGACAGTGGCAACAAATAAAAAGAATTCACACAATTCAACCGGCAGCAATGTCAGCAGCAACAACAACAATAGCAGCAACATTAATAATAATAGCAACAGCAGTAATATTGAAAGTAAGCGAAATATTGCAAATGAATTAAGTGCAAAATTAACCGCCAAACAAGCGACAAAAATCAAAAAACAATTGAATGCAATACTAGAGAAAACCTCTAAAAATGCTGCAGGTACAAAAAATGAAAATAGCAATACTGCAGCCAAGGCAGGAGCAGCAGGTGGAGGTGGAGGGGGTACATTAAATATTTCTACTGTAGACAAAGCATCAAATAATACAAAGGCCATGGATAAAAGCTCAAATGCCAAAGAACAGACAACAGCAGCACAGAGCCACAACAATCATCGTCATCATCACCATCATCATCATCATCACAGTCATAATCACAACCATCGTCATATACCACATCATCATCATGCTATTCCATTAACAGTAGAGCCGGCAGCACCCTTGGAACAGACTGAAAAATTAGATATCAAACTCGAAGAATCACCTCAACATCGTGAACTTCAATTAACATTGCTGAGAGCAGCACATGGTCAGAGTCCGCACTTTGGTGAAATGGATTTTGAAAGTAAATTGGCTGCATCAAAAATTTCCAATGCTTTAGCAATGGCCAAACTAAATGTCAGTGAAATTAAACCATTGACCATTAAAGAAAAATCCCATAAAAGAGATGAAAATGCTGATGATGAAGACTGTTTTAACAGAATGGAAAATTTACAAAAATTAAATATATTCAATAGAAAAGAAGAAATTAAATCAACAACAATCGTTGAATGTAAAAAAGAAAATGAAGATGTTATTGATGAAACTAAAGCTAACGACACTGAAAGAAAAGTAAATTGTGATAATATTGAAGATCAGCGTACGGATGATAAAGATCATCAAATGGAGTTTGAAGATTTTATTGAGAATAAAAATGGACTAACACCTGATAATGAAACAGAAAATGCTGACAAGGATGCTAAAATGAAAGAAATTTAAAATTTACTTAAATTTAAAAATATTATATTAAAAAAGATCTTCCAGTCGAAAAAGAAAAGTTAAATTTGTGCCAAATATAAGAAGGAAATTAATTCAATATTGTGTATATATAGAGATTAATTTTATTCGATAAAAGAATTATATAATTAAAATAAAAGGAGCTCAATTAATGTCAATTTTTATTTTCAACGAATAGATATCCTTCTGTTACTCTTTAAACAAATGGTATATATTAGGGCTTACAATTTGACCGGCCCTAGTAAATATACATTATAAAGAACTGTTCCTTTAAAATTGGAAAACGTTACAACTATTGATTGTCTGTACAACTTCTCTTTGGATCGCACTAGCTTAATTATTACACGAACGATTGAATTCTCGTTTTGATCACTCAACGCTGGCACTACTTTTTAATATATTTTTATTATTTTATTTTTTTATTATAACGTAATTTATTATTTTATTATAACGTAAATTTTAATGTGCTTATACCACCATACAAATATCTTTGGGGTATAAATTCCATGCTACATAAAATGTACTGACCGCGACACGGTTCTACATAGAGCATTGATAGGGTATCTTATTTTTAAGTAAGATCTTATTTCTACACGACAATTGTTCGAACTTTATCGATGATAATCGTAACAAGCAGACTGTTGGTAGTTTCTCTATATACTAATCACAGAGTAGTTTAGTCCGATGTAATTCAAATATGTTTTATATAGCCCTACAAAAGGGCATCATAATTTTAAATGGAGTACCCCTCGTTCTCTTTGGAGTATATTTGACATGTGTACGGACTAGATGCGATTTGTGGACGGCATTTCATCATTCTAATGCATTGTGGCAAGTAACTAGATTTGCCCAAAACTTTTCTGGAAGCGAGCAATATCTACATATTGAATAGATATTATTTTGAAAATGTAACGAAAGGTTTTCTCTTTAATCCGAATATGTAAGCTCTTAATACGTTTATATATCGTGTAGGGTTTGGCATTTCCAGGGGGTTATTATGTATTTCGATTCGAAAGAAAACATTTTCGAATCACAATGTATAAGGTATACAAATACGAATGATTTTCTTATCGAATGGAAATATATAATAACCCGCCAGGACGTTTGCACTCTCCGGGAAACGGGAATAGAAAAATCGCGTTCCTGGGAATTCCCGGGAAAAGTTTATTTTCTAAATTAAGTAGATTTATTAAATGCAAATTTGCGAATTTTTCATTGTTTTCAGTGTAAATATTCTTTTTAAATAAAAATTAGTATAAAAGCAAGTCTAAAAGAAATTTTATAAGAATTTTTAAATGAATTCTGGCAAATAGAGTCTATAGTTATTATACAGTAAGAGATCGTATAAAGAGTAATTGACGACTATTACCGTAATTAGTTAAAAATTTCATTTTATGGCCTCCAAATCATTTTATAAGTAACTTGCCGTAACGTTTTTTTATTTTTTCTTGCCAAATTTCCGGGAGGATTCTTATCGTTAAGTACAGTACTATACTCAGCGGCGCCGAATTTTACTTACCCAGATCCACAGTCTGTCAAAATGTCTTTGATTATTCTTTTTATTTTTCTTAAAACATCTCCTTTAAGATTTCAATGTTACCCTCGACTTATAATAAATGTGGCGGTTAAAAGCAAAGGGGTACAAGTACAAAAACTGGGGATTTTGAGTTATATGCAAAAAATCAACACATAATACTAATAAATATCAGTATAAAAAATTCAGACCTGTAGGATGACCTCAAAAAACGTAACAGAATATTGCGTTCAAATTTTAAAGGAACCTTTCCTTTGTTTACCACTTAGATAGAAATATATATTTGGCTTTGTTATACCACAGATACATATCTATTTGTTCAAAATATTGACATGACTTAAAATACTTATACTACTTTGAAATTAAATGTATTTTCAATAAAATATTTGCTATTATAGGTTTTTTATACATACATACTATTTTTATACTCATATCAATAATAAATTTAAAAAAAAACTGAGTTGTAAGCCATTTTTAAACAAAATTCTTCAAAATGTAATTTAAAAATCATTTTAATATATGTGAAAAATGGACTTATGTCGAACTCGTTCAGCAGCTCGTTTTAGACACAAACCTATTATCAAACCCATGCAATTTAAATGGGTTTGATCATAGGTTTGTGTCTAAAGAGCTGCTGCACGAGTTGGACCCAAATCTAATGAAACAAGTGAAAGTTGGAATATACATATATACATGCATACCTATGTACTTTTTAGCCTTTTTTGATTTAGTTGTCTTACTTACGAAAAGGTATCCTAACCGATTAATTTTTACGCGATTAACTTTAATTATTAATTGAAAACGTAGAGCTTTTGATTAACAAACTCCGCCATTAACAAACATATTTGGATTATTTATTATAGATTGGTCCGACGGTTTGGGTTCCCTCTCTGCTACATGAAAATTGTGCGTTGTAAAGTTATTCTTCATACGAACAACGAAGCGTTTTGGTATTTATAAAAATCAAAATATATGTACCTGAGTACTTTCAAATTTGTGTGCGAGCCTCACTTATAGGCTATCAGACTGTAAAGCAGCATTGGGCTTGAAAACAGTCAGCGTCATCGATCAAGCTTGTGCTTGTTCGGCTCTCTGCGAGATTTTGCGGCTTACTCTCACACATATTAATGATGTACCGCGCTACGGTTTCGTGGAATTTTCCATTATCACATGCAGCTGTTTTTAAGAAGATTGATACTGATGGAGACCATAAAAAACTCTGGGAGTGAATGTCAGTAATTCGAAATTCCTTAACGAAGGTATACATAGGTCGCTTTGCAGTTAATGAAGGATGCACCATATTTCGGATACCATTGCAATTTTGACGCAATGCCTTCTCTATTTAACTTTAGGTTAAAATAAATAAATTTATGGACTGCGAAGGTCACACACGGCGTACGTGTCGAATAATCAAAAGATAGTCGAATAACGAATAATCGAATAGTCTAAAGTTAGTCGATTAAAACTTCACCATGACTAATTGTTCACCATACTATTGTTGTTTAAATTATGCATAGGAAATGGGACTGTAATTTAGTGCTATTGAGTTTACGCTACATTTAAGCTTCGGTCTAGTTTAACTAAACCAGAGTTTAAACGTCCATTCATTTATTAGCCCTAATCCCATTAAAGGCTAATAAATCTGAGCAAGATATTTTTTATATTTATACAGCATTATTGTTGTTTAAACTATGCCTAATATATGGACAGTGATTTACTGATGTTGTGTTTAAGCTACGTTTAGATTGCAGTTTAGTTTAACTAAAACAGCATCTAAACATTCGCTGATTTTTTAGCTATAACAGCCAGTTTTTAACGTAAAGAGCGATTTAATTAAAATTAATGTTTGACTTTTGCTTTTCAGTAGTCGCTCATTTGTTTGTTAGTTTAAAAAGGACAGATCTCCGATAAAAAATATTTTCATTACTTACGATCATCGGCATATATGGATACATGACCTTTCACTTGCTCTATCTGAAGGATTTTAGGTAAAGTTTTCGCATCGCAAATGTTTTGTACAATACTTGTTTATCCAATGCGCTATTTCATTTCCCATTTTCTTTTAATGTCATTATTTATTTTGAGGGTCTTTCAATTTCTTACAAACATTTTGTTATGTCATTACATTATTGTTCTATCAATACTGTCATTCCCTACGGCAATGATGAAAGGTTTAAACTATAACTAAAATACGCTCAATTAGATTATTGCTTTATTAGGTTTATTTTAAGATTAACTAATCTAGTTATTAAATGTCATTTGATCTTTATGTTACAACTGAAGCTAAGTAAAGAAAAGAATCTAAAAATTACATGAACAAGTATGTGCACATACATACTCGTAGTTTAACTAACAATACCAAACATTATGAACTTGTAATGCGTAATCTATTAGGCTTAGTGTTTTACATAGAGATTAGGGATTAAATTAACTTTAATCTTTGAATGTTATTTTTCACCAGCGCCAAAATAGGCGCTTTAATTATGAGTTTGAACTGTCAAAAGAACAAACAAAGGAAAGACATAATTAAAAACAATTATGAAATATTATTAAAATGGTGTTTTCAAGTGCTGAGGGAGATTTAAGTCATTACAAAACATTTAAATAAAACAATTATTTGAAAGCCGAGTACAACAAGAGCACTTTCAAATCATTTTCATTTATTTACGAACAAAGAGCTTGTTGACAATCTTAATTTAAAATAGCAAATAAATATATTTTCTTGTCTATAATTTCGCACCCACATCACAAAAAACGCGCTATTTTCATTTTCATGTTCATGGTGTTATTCATTGTTTTGATGACATTTACTTGGATTGCCATAGTAATACAAAAAATACTGTCATTTCGTATGGTAATGATAAAAAATTTAATCTAGAACTGAAAAACTAAACGTAGATTAAAGTTCGATTAAATTTATTTTAAGATGAACTAATCTAGTTAGTAATTGTCTTTTGATATCTATGAAAAGACTCGGCATAAGTCTGTGGCTTCGATACCCGCCAAAGACTCTATGGGCGACAACACAAAAAAACGGACGTTAAATATTCGAATTAATATTAATTTTTTAAAAGCACGAAACTTAAAATAAAATAGTAAAAATGTGTATGGGAAAACATTCTGTCATGTGATAAATTAAAAAATTAAAATTCTATCATAAATTGCAATTTAAAGTATACTTTAGAATAACAGAAACTACCAGCCAGTCATAAAAATATATAAAATATTTTTAGATTTAAAATCAGTAAAAAGTTAATATTAAAATGATCAATAAAAGCATTGAAATAGAAAAGATAAAAAGTATATTTTTAAAATGAAATGAGCACTCTTGTTTAATAACTATAAATTTCATGGAAAGCTTAGTTTAAAACTAATACTACATATTTATAATAACCAATATTCTAAACAAATTCAAATCTATGAAGAAAGGCGCAAAACACTGTACTAACTGTTGTATGGGTTGTTTGTTTTAAAATTTATAAAAAATTGTTTTTAGTATTACATATTTCATTTACATAATTGTTTATGAAGAATATTAACAAGAGTTTAATAATTTTTGTACAACTTTACAACATAAAACCGATAAAAGGGTTAGTACACCTTGTGAGTTCCTTTCACATATAAACATAATAATAGATGTATTTAATTAATTGTTAAATGTACAAAACTTATGTTTAGCTTTAAATATTAATATAAAATAAGAAAACAAAACAGTCATAAAATATATGCAGAAATTAAATTAAAAATAAATTCAGATTTTTATTTATTACTTTTATGAAGTTAATTAATATTTAAGGCACATCTATAACTCCTTCCGCAGTTATTAAAAACTCCGCATATTCAATCGGTGTTTCAGGGGAATAAAGAATTTCTAATTTACGCACCGTTAAAAGTTTATCATTGTATTGTAATTGTTTAGGAACTTTAGTGATGCGAATACGGGTTCTACCTAAATGGGCCCAGGATAAACCCAAACAAGGTACGTCAGGCTCCTTGTTACTGACCGTGGCCACCTTTGAAAAAAGAATGGGACAAATGTTTTAAAATATACTTGATTTATTATTGAAAGCGTGCTGCATTAGCATTAGTTTTTTTTAGATATTAGCAATTGGTACATTGATACAAAAAAATACGGATGAGGTTTTAAATATTAAAAATTAAAAAATGTATGTGGAAAATATGCAATTAACAGCAAATTGTGCCTTTAATTAAGTTAAAAAAGAGTATGTAGTAATAAATACGAAAGAGAGAAATTAATTGAAAAAAAGATGTGGTGATTTAATTATTATTGGATTAGAAAATTGCAAAATAGTTATATATATGTATATATAGAGACAAAAAAATAGAATTGTTCAAAATGATGTAAGAGATGGAGCCGATAAAATTTAAATTTATCTTCACACACATATTTAAATGTTCATTATTATACATTATTATGATTTCATGATTAATAATTACATTTTTATAACTTATAATATATATTTTAAAAATTTGGTTTGTTGAAATTACTAAAAAAGATTTTAAAAAGTTGGTTAAAGTAATGATTTCAGATCAGTGGCATGCACAACTTAAAATGCGTTTGTATTTCGGCTTATTAATTTAGTGACGCGGCAGAGCTGCCCACCAAACACAAAGTCAAATTATTTAAAGTCAAATGTTTAAAATATAATGCTGTATTATATTTCCTTAGGTAATATATTACGTATTCGAAATAAATCAAAATATTTTTAAGTCGTTTAAATTGGCAAAATACATTTTAAAAAATCACGAATTTAAAACATGGCAGCACCCGGCCAAAAAACACTTGTTTGACATCACACTATAAGAATATTAAATGTATAGTTGTTGTTGTTATTACATTTATTTTTCTACATACCGTCTTACATCTGCAATTAGAGCAGGAAAAAAGCCTGCCTGTGTAGTATATGGTACAGTAAGAAAATAAAAAAAAAACATCATTGATTACTTTGATCATGTTTGAGCTTTGATATAGTTTAAGCTTCTTATTGATTAAAATAAAAGTTTGCTACAATATCTTTAGCTTTTCTATGAAATTTTTGGGTAAAGGTTCCCGGATGATCTGCATTTAGCCCCAGTGAAATGCTCATAGGAAGTAATCAATGTCAATGTGTTTTTATAAACAATTAATATTCTACTGAATAAGTAAAATATTAATTTTGGGAAATAGTGCGATTATAAATAAAAAAAACCTAAATTTTAGCAATTCCCAAAAAATCACGAATTTAAAAATACATTCATTGTTTGACTAAAGAAAAGGAGTGTTGCAGCTTTTAGAACAAAAATTTAATTTTCTTAAAACAATGCACACACTCCGACAAATTATTAAAACAGCCTATGACAGACAGACAGACGGACAGCGTAGCGAAAACAATAGGGTTCCTTTACACTTTTGGTGCAGCGGAACCCTAGAAACGACATAAAAGGCATTGTATGTTACCAAATAAATGTGCATTCGTCGCTGTCTCGTCGACGACTGCATTAAGAATACATGTGAATGCTATCAGCACATTTGTTCTATGAAACGCCGACCAATGTTTCAGACAAACAGATACGTACTTTCACAGAGAAATTAGTTTTTAAATATTGTTGGGTTCCAGTTTTTGTCCCGATTTTGAAATACCGAGTTTTACAGCATTTCGACGATTTGAGGAACCAGATTTCGTCGATTTGAGGTACGGACATTAGAGTTGTCGTAAAAAAATCAAATTTGGAGTTCTTTAAGTCTCATGCCCAAATTAATGGGTATTTATAAAAAAGTATTCTAAACAAAATTTCAGGTCAATTAATTGAGATTAAGACGCCCACCAATATTGGAGCAAATCTCTCTTTTTCTGCTTTTATATCTCATAACTTAATAAATAAAGAATTAACAAAAAATTCTCAGTTAAAAAGTTCTTGTCTGTGAAATTTCCAACAGCTATTGCCTTACCAACTTTTATCTAAATACCATATTTAACAAAATAACAAAATAGCCCATAAATTTAAAAATTTCCGTAAACTTTTTCGTTCTTAGAACTTGAAGTTGTCTAAATCGGGCTTTTCTTTTTTTCTGTGCCCTACTGGACTGATATTAATTTAATTGGGTTTGTCACAGGGGTCAGCCTGTGCTAGTGTTAGCTAAATTTGAAAAAAAGAAATTTGTATCCGTTTTCAGAATGGATGATAGCATTTTTTAAAGAATCTGAATTTGGCATTCTATTATTTCCATAATATTAAAAATATATAAAACAGTAATCGGAGCTCCATCTATATACGGATATATAATTATAACAATAACATTAAACAAAAATTTTTATGATAACTTCTTTAAACTTAGCTTAGAATATTTTGGATCGTCACCTTTCGAAAAAAATTTACTAAACTTAAATCGATCTAGCCGTTTGGGAGCTACGGTGTCAAAGACACACAGATTAAAGAGGTCATCTAGAAACGATGTGATATCTTCTAAACGGCTGGACCGATTTTCTTCAAACATAGCTGAAAGTACTCTCGATCAAAAAAATAAATCAAAGTCGGTCTAGCCGTTTGGGTTGTACGATGACGTGTACAGACACAGATATACAGAAACACACAACAAACCTATATCACCTCTTTTTTCTTTGGTCGGGGGCTAAAAAAGAGAACAGCAACAATAATCACATTAAGGGAACAACATGCTATTTTCGGAGGCAGCAATACCACCTCAGCAAATTTTCACGTGTAACATTGCACTATTTAAGCGCGGTACGGAGTTTTTAAACAAATTCACATGCATATAAGAACTGTGTTTAGATTACATAAATTTTACGTCGCTAAATTCCTTAAATAAATTTCCATTTGCTAGTACGGAGTTCCAAAAGAAAAGTACACGTTATTTTTACAACTATAATTGGAGACTTTTTTCCGAAAACTAAAACAAACAAAAATTAATGTTCATACAATTGATTGGTCACGGAATTTTTGATATTTCTTTTTTTCGCAAGTTGTATTTAATTTTAGTGTTTTTATGTGTTGTAAATTAAAAAATAAAGGAATTTTTGTGTATGTAAACATTATTCTCTACAGAAGGCTACACGATTATTTTTCGTTTTAAAAATAAATGTAAATTTCTAAATGTGAATTTCCATAAGAAGTCTGTACCACGCTTTATATGGTATCAGTGTTAAGCTTTACTGTCTGTTTTTGTAAATAAAATAAAAATTTTCGTTAGGGACTTTGAATTGAAAACAAAAACAAATTTGAGTTTTTTTATTGTTGTTTCAATATAAATTCCCTAACGAAAATTTTTATTTTATTTACAAAAACTGGCAGTTAGTCTTTTACATCAATTAAAAATCCTTCTTCCTTCTATGTATTTAACTTTAAAATTCAGAATTTTTCAATCGAAATTCGGTGTTTTAAAAGTAAGAATTAGCCGTTTTTAAATCAAATTAATTTGGAAAATTTGTTTTTGATTTTTTAAATTCCAAATTTGGTTGGAAAAATTCCGAATTTTAATTACAAATTACTGAATTTGATTTGAAAAATTTTAATTTGTTTTTTAAATCCCTGAATTTGATTTGGAAAACGCCGAATTTGAAGTTAAAAAGCTTTACATAGTTCGAAGTTCAGTTTTAGGACCGTTTAGGAAATAGCATGTTAATTGTACAAGCGCCAACAAAAATTCATACATAGTTCGAGGTTTTGAGGAATAGTAATATTTAAAAGAATATTTTCAAAAAATTATACTTATGTACATATATGATAAAACCAATGAGTTATTTTCAAAATATATTTCAGCTGTGTGATGGAAATTGATTTCGAAAATGAAACAATTTTGAAAGGTGTTTTTAACAGGATCTCTGTATTAAAAATTATTTTATCACAAACATTTTTAAAATTGGATGAAGTTTAATAAAAAACGAAGGGATTTCGACGATTTCAGGTACGTACATTAGAGTGGTCGTAAAAAATCAAAGTTGGAGTTATTTAAGTCTCATACCCCAAATCGATGGGTATTTATAAAAAAAACTATCCTAAACAAAAATTCAGATCAATTAATTGAGGTTAAGGGGTGTCACACGCCCACCAATATTGGATCAAATCTTTCTTTTTCTATTAAAAAGGGCTTTTAAAATTACTTCGTTTTCCAACTGATTTACATCACACGCCTGAGTAATGAGTTTGAAATATAAAAAGGTGAACTCACCTGATTAACACATATCACTGCACAATTATACTTATCCGCCAAATGAAGTAAATAATTTGCCAATTTACGCATATCTTTAGCACGCTCTATATAATTTGTGTAAATGCGAAAAATAACTGCCACCGAGTCAATAACAATCAAGCCAATGCGCACCGAAGTCATCAGATCAGGCAAACGTTCAGAGACACATTTTAAAAGTTGTTCCTTAAAGGGTGGGGAGACAAAGAAACAAACTGATTGTTGAAATTTTTGGAAAAATTATAACTCAGCGAATAAGAAATTATTTTAAAACTGTAGCATTTTTGATGAACTTTGAATGAACTCGAACGATTATGTTTAATACAACAATGGCTTGCAGTATTCTTTCGTTACATAATACATTATGGGAGATTTTTTAGTAGTTTCCAAAAACTTACACTTTGCAAAACATGTTCCACATGAACATTGGCTAAATAGTTAATATCTAGTGAAGGATATTTGGTAGTAAATGTTTTCGACATTTCAAATAAACGTTTTGAGGGAAAATAGTCCTCAGTGCAAATAAATGCAACTCCACTTGCCAAGCCACCCAACTCTTGAGGCAATTGCACTATTAAGGACAACTGTAAGAGTAGCTGAGTCTTTCCGGCCCCCGAAATACCACAAAATTCTGTAATCCCTCTAGTGACAATACCTCCACGGGTACATTTATCTAAGGCAGAGCAGCCAAAACTTAAACGTTGCCATTTCATATTGTATGGAAGACTTAAAAGATCTGAAACTGTAACAAAACACCCAAAATAAATAAATATTAGCATTAAAAAGTAAATAAATTTCTTACCTTTTATCTGTTCTTTTGCTACAATTTTTGCCGCAGAAGATTTCAAGACATAAATATCATGAGGTGAGCTTTCTTGCAACAATAAATGAGCAACGGGAGTTAAAATAGCCTGTTCAGCACTTTTGATTTTAGCTAATTATGTAACATTGGAATATGGTACAAGAAATTATAGGTATGTACTTGGGTAACGAATTTTATGAAGTACCTTTTTCAGCTAAATCTTTAGCTCTGGGGTCTAAATTTTCTAGGAAATTTGACATTTTTTTAACACCCCGGAAGCAAGAATAAATAAATAAATTTAACTTTGCGGAATTATTGCCGTTTATATTGTTGCTGTGGTTATTTGTTATCAACTCGATGGCAGTCTTTTTGCGTGCTAATGCATTAATTGCATGTCAATGGCGGCGAAAATTCCAACACTTTTACACTAATAAAGACTACGCTTTTCAAGAAGGTATTATAACAAACACTTATCACTTTATTGATTTAACAGTTTTTTTTTTTGCTTAAAAATTAACACTTTTTTTAAATCAAACCTAGTTTTGTATCAACACATCACGTCAGTCTTTTGCATGGTTCTTTACTTTATTTTACGCAATATCCGTTATATTATATTTATTTTAAACAGCTTTTGCACATATTTATATTTTTTACACTCATTTTAATTTGTTAACTTATTTAGCCGGAAAAAACGAAAATTTAAGAAAATTTCAGGCAAAATCCCGCACAAATTAATTTTTAATGTCATGACTAAAGAGCTGCCACACATTTTTTATATTAACATTGTTAAATGCTGCCATTCTATTTGGATTTACATATATATTAGATGGTTCAAGCTATACTAAACAAAATTTATTTGGAATACTTTCACAGGTGGCAAGTCGAAATAAGTAACGACTTTTGAAGAAAAAATACCTGTATTTTATGAGCCCAAAAACATGTATAAAATTTTTAAACTTACTTAGCAAATTGCAATTGACGGGCCAAATCACAAGGGGTCAACCAAGGTGCATTAATTTTATCAGGTGGTGTTGTTAAAATGTTGGCTTTGTAAAACATTCAGTGAACTGAGTTTATTATGCAAGTAAGTCTACATTTTTGTAAAGTGATGGATATTAGTATTAAGTATTGATTCCTGTATCTAATCCAATTTGTTTAGTTTTGGCACTTGAACCCCTTGTGCTCTAATCACCTCAATTGATATTTTAGTTTCATTTTAGTATTTTTAATTATTACTTTCAAAATGGTAAAATATTTACATATCATACGAGGTGAACCTCATTTACCTATTGCCGTATAATTCGGGCACAAATATATATATAATTTCCTGCAGATCCTTTAAGAATCATGTGGCCAAGACAAATATATTCCATTCATTTCGATGCTAACGATTTATTATCCAACCTATTTTTTTTAAGAACAAACAACCCGCGAAGCCATTTAGTTTGTCTGCGGAAAAACACCCAGGGTCTATGGCGGGAATCGACCCCACGACTTACAGGATAGCATCGCTACCATTCAGCCACAGTGGCACCCCATTATGCCAAAATATATTTAATCTCGTTCCACGTCATCCCTGCTCTCAGCTTCTATATTTATTTGGCGCCTCCATGCGTGCGCAGGCCTTCCCTCTATACGGCTTCCATTCTATGGAATTTCTGGTGGTCATCTAAAGGTCTACGAAGGGTGTGTCTAAACCACTCCCTTTTTCTTCTTAGAATTTCTAACTTGATTGGAATTTGTTGGGCGATTTCCATAGGCTGTCATTCGATATTATTTGATGCCAAAATATACTGAGAATTCTTCGGAAGCATCGATTTACAAAATACTTAGATAGCGTTAACATCTCCTGTAGCAGCATTCCACGACTCACAGCCATAGAGGAGTACTGATTTGACACACAAGTCGAATATTTTAATTCGGGCACAAAAGGATATCCCAAATATTATAGATTATATGACACAATTTCAGATATTTCTATTGATTAATAGTAATTTGTCTGTCCGGCGCCTATTTTAGACTTTGCAAAAGAACATAATATACTGACAAGCTTTAAAGCGCATTGAGATTTAAATTTATTTTTAAAAATGAACTATATCTTTACATTATTTCATCCTCATGCAAAACAACAACACTTTTTTATGATTGGAAATAATACCAACAAGAAATCACTACACACGTAAACCCCCACATCACAGTGCGTAGAGTAGCAATCCAATTGATGGCAATATGCTGGTAATCAGCTAAGTATTTTAATTTAAATAAAGTTAACAAAATACATTAAAAAAGGAATTTATGCTTTCTTTGCAGGTTTTGAGAGTTCTTCCAATGCACGAATTTCAGCGGCAGCACTGCGTTTCTTTTCTTCAGCCAATTTAGCGTCACGGATCACCTTTTGCTGGGCTTCGATTTTACGCACCTCTGCTTCCTTCTTTGACAAACGGTTTTGATGGAATGCACCATAGCCAATGCCAACAGTCAGCAAGGACCATCTGCCAAATTTGATCAAAGGAGAAACACGCACAGGAGCTTGAGACATTTTGGTGTTTAACAGTTATGTAATGCAGGGGCTAACGTTGAATTCAGGAACAAACCTTAATAAGAGAGCACATAAATATTCAAAAAGTTAAGCACATATTTATATAAACCATTTACTTGTAATAAAATTTTATTTTTCTTTAAAATTTTTACAATTATTTAATCAATTTTACCTTATTCTCAAGTTTGTGAAATAAAAGCAAATTACCAAGAGACGATAACTAAACAGTCTAACCTCACAATTTCAGACAGTTGTCAAGCTGACTTTACAAGAATGTCATTTTAAAAAGAGAAATAAAAGTGGTACTGCCAGCCTTAACTTTCAAAACTGCAACCAGAATTTTCAACGAGTGGCACCACTGGATGTTTGTTTACAAATTTTTTTTGGCATTTTAATGAAGTTTAACCTCAATCACATCTGCTTGTATTAATTGCCACGGAATTTCTGTCTAGAATTTCAACTATTTTTTAAGGCTGCAGCTCTTATTACGGGTTATCCGAAAACTATAAAATGAGTAGGAACTACCAGGAAGATCAAAACAATGAAATTGAGGCATTGGACTCCATATACTGTGGCGATATGGAAAGTGAGTTTTTAGTAAGGGTTGATTTTTAGTTGAAAATGTTGATTGATATTTTCTCTGTAGTTTTGGAAACAGAACCCTTACACAAGTTCAAAATACCCATAGCCACTGAAGAGTATGACAAGGAACAATGTAGTAATGGTTTGGCTTGTCATTTGGTTTTTTCGTATACTCCCACTTATCCCGATGAAGCTCCATTAGTTGAAATCGAAGACCCGGTTAATTTTGAAGATAATTATGAAAAAAGACTATTAGCACATATAGCAACATCTATAGAGGAATTTATTGGCATGGAAATGATATTTAGTTTAGTGAGCACAGCCCAGGAATGGTTAAATGAAAGATGGGATGAATTTATAAAAGCTAAAGAAGAAGAGACCGAGCGTAAGCTTATGGAAGTTGAAGAGGCCGAGCGTAAGAAATTTGAGGGCACACGTGTCACCGTCGAATCATTCATGAAGTGGAAACTAGACTTTGAAGAGAGTACTGGTATAGCGGCTAAACGAGAAAAAGCGAGCGATTCGAAAAAACTCACTGGTCGCGAACTGTTCATGCGCGACAACACGCTTAATGAATCGGACATCAAATTCTTATTGGAAGCTGGTGACAGTATTGAAAGTGTCAAAATTGACGAAACATTGTTCCAAGGAATCGGTGAACTTGATTTAGATGAAGACGATGAGGATGACGAAGATTGGGTACCTGGAGATGATGATTAAATGTAATTGAATACTATTTGATACATCTTTGAGCTTCAAGCCAGTTGTGTCTATATTTTTGTCTTGTGGTATATAGTAAATTAAAATACCAGAGAAATTCATTTAATAAATATAAATTATCTTAGCGAGCAGATTTAATCTAAATCATTTTTAGATGAAGCTATTTCTGTCAGTTTTACTCCTGTATTAACTGTTTCAATATCATCTAAATTAAAGCCGTCATCATCGGACTCGTTCACTGATGCAGTTTTTGTTCTAGTTGGCTGTTGACCCGCTTTTACAGGTGGCGGCAATTTTTCTCGTGGAAAGTCCAATTTAGACCATGAGCCTGGTTCAGCTTTAGGCATTGTAATTTCTACTTTACTGCCATACATTTGGGCCTTTGTATTTTCTACTTTAATTACCTGAAAGAAGTGCAATAGATTTAAATTTTCTTGTAAATCTTTATATGTACAAATATTTTGCATTATATACATACGCCTCTCAACTCTAAATCTATTTCAAATTTAGCATTGTCTTGATCTGGAAATACTAAAATGCTATGTAGACGCACTGGATTCACCTCTATTATACTCTGCGCGTAGTGATATTTCTTAGCGTAGATTGACACAATAACATCTTTGGCTGTTTGATGCCAATCATAGCGACATTTCACAGCTTTTTTGTCCTCATCTTCTTTAATGTACTTATGTTGACCATATGCACAACCCTTTTGGGCCATAAAAACGCCAAAATCTGAAGTTTTGCGCTGGCAACAAGACCAATATTTCATGCCTTCATGAAAAATGGGAACACCACTGTGATACTGACATTCACCATTATCAGAATCGGTCCCGGTGTAGGAATAAGTACATCCAGAGTTTTTACATAAAGTGCCGATAGATATCTCACTATTAAAACAAAGCATAGGTAAAGATAATTTAACTATCGAATGTTATCTTACCCTGTGTTCATGCACTCGTTCAAGGTTGTTGTTTTAGTTACCATATTATCTACAAGTTCCTTTAACGCCGGTGCAACAGTAGCTTGGATTTCCGTTACCGCTGAATCGACAGGTGGTCTCTCCATTGATTGTTTGATTGGCGCTCTTACCTCCAGTACTTCATCTTTATTATCATCTTTAGGTGGTTTTACTGGTTCTGGTGGTTTGATATTAGAATGTTTCGATAGAGTGCAACCTTTTATGCTTAAAAACTCTGTAAAATCAACTGATTTCTTATTGCAGCATGACCAGCCCTTGTAGGCATCATGAAAGTAGGGTTCACCAGGATGATGACGGCAGGAGCCTAACAATAAAAATTTAATTTTTTTTATAAATATAATAGCAAAAGCAATTTGGCGTTTAACCTTGGTAATTAATACACATCCAACATACATGCATGTATGTATACAAGATGTATGGATGAAAAGTTCTACATATATTTTACATTTTATTCTTCCTGCAATCATTAAATTAAACGAATCTGTGAAATATATGCAAATGCATTGATCATTCTTAACTTTCACAATAATGAAAACCTAATAGTTTCATTCAACTTTTGCCAAAATGAAGTGAAATGTTTGGAAGTTTTATTGGTTAGGTTTCATTTGTTTTTAAAAAATTGCCTCTTCTTACCATCTTTGTTGTTATCAGCATCATATTCCTGACCACATCCTCGGTTGTAACAACGCAACATCTTTAAAAATACACTTTATAGATAATTTTAGGGAGTATTATAAAATATATTTATTTGCTAAATTTGCTAATTCCAATTTCAATGCGAAATACAAATATTTATCATATGGCTAAGAATTTTTCTAGAAAACGAAATTGCTAATAAGCACAGTTGCTTTTTATGTACAAGATGGTAAGCTTTGCGACCAGAGTTGTACGCAAGTTATTATTTAAAGGAAGTGTAGTAAAAAGTTAACTATTGAAAAAGGCGCAAAGATTTAGGGCCAAATTTACAGTCATTAGTTAATTATTAGTAAACTAAAATGATAACTATTGTTTAACTAAAACTTCATATTTACACTGTATTGTTTAACTATAACTTTCAATACCGGTAAAGAATGGTAGCCCTATCAAATATAAATAAACAAGCAAAAATAAAGAACTAAAAAATATTTCACACCTTAAGGCAGCAATATAAAAATTTTTAAGCACACAAAGTTAATGGAGCAAATATTTTTTGTCGCTCCTAAAAGTATGCTATATGCATGTAATAATTTCCAGAACATGGTGTAATAAGTATGCAGGCTCAAGAAATACAACAAAAAACTAGATAATGCTTGTCAAACAAATACACTTGCTAGACGTTGCTTATGTACAATGCTACCAGAACAAAAAATAATCAGCTGACGTTATGCTGCAACCTGTATACTTATTGCGCCACGTTCCAACGCATCTAACTACTTGTTAACCAATGTCATTTGACGGTTTATCTAATGGTAAACAAAGAAGTGTGAATAAAATATCATTGGCTAAACTATTGTCATTAGCTAACTAATGACTGTGAATTTGGACCTTAATGTATTCCACTTACAATATCCCAGCGAAAATTTGGAATGCATTTTTAGGGAGTACTTTTTATTATCAATAACATCGAGATAGGTATTAACACTTAGCTTTTATATACAAAATTGGAGGTCTGTAATTTGAAATATTTGCAAATACTTTTTTCTTTGTTTCTTGATTTTTTAAGCGAATGAAATAAATATTGTGAATTATTAATTAAATCACTGAATATATATCTATTCATTATTTTTTATTAAGAAACATATGTAAAGTTGGCATCTCAAACTTCTTATTAGCAATTGGTTTCGTGAGTTAGTAAGTTACAATGAAAATACGTATGTACCTGGCAGCACTACGTTTTTATTTGCAAATAAGTCGTGCGTATATATATACTACTAGTCTCAATATGTAACAAGCGGAGCAATATACTGGTAAGGATAATTCGAAAGCACTGATTTCAATGGTGCTAGCCGTCTGTCAAAGTTAGCTCTCGTTTTCGCGTTATTCGCGATCTAAAATCAGTATCCCAAAGTACCACAAAAACGATATTTTTGTACTATTGCTAAAATTTTCGAATTTAAAACGGTTAAAGCAATACAACATAATGCGTCAGTTTGATTTATCGTGAAAATTCAATTTTTTTCGTAAAAAGTTTATTAAAATGTAAACTTCAAAAATTTTGGGTTTTAATCATCTAAATTCTCATAAAATTACAAAAAACATATTTGCACTGTAATTCCTATAATTGTTTTCCGCAAAAAGGAAATCCAAAAAAACAAAAGATTTTTTCGAAAAAAATTTTTTTTTAAAAATGTATTATTCAAGGCGAACTTATTTAGTGTCAATAGTTTTTGATGCTGAACGATACTTCAAAATCAAAAAAGTTGCTTTGATGTAGTCGAATTCGCCTTGCATATACCTTGTTAGTAGTATACCTTGATTAGTATATGTTAAAGGCAAATGTTGCGACCGCTTTTTCTACTAGTTCCACTATTTCTTATGTAAAAATTACCGTCCTTGAGAAGAAATTAACATACGGTAAGGCATTTAATTAAAATCACAGTAGTATTCATTTATTTGAACTAGGATCCCGGTGGTCCAAATTCGACCATTTGATCCGTAGCCGGGTTTATTTGTAACCAGTTTTTAGGCAAAAAAATATATTGTGCAGATCTAGAGCAAAATACCTCTTAAACCATATAACTTCAGTTTATTATGCCACAAACTCGGAATAGAGAAAAATGTCAAAGAAAGTTTACAGAAAGTTTTCTGAAAATATACATGATAGATTGTTTTTGTAATTTTTGCCATAATCCATTCCTGAAAAATTTTTTTTATATGGTCGGTGTGCCAAACCAATAACGATATGTTGCATCCATATTGGTGAACAGTAAGATACTTAAAAGTGTACCACAAAACAAGCCGTATTTTAGTAAAATCGATTTGATTTTATTCACAATTAAATGAGGAAACTCAATTGATAAAAATCGCGATTTTCATGCAGCAGCACAGAATCAATTTGTGTGTATGTTGTTTGGAAATCGTAATTTTTATTAATTGAGTTTCCAAACTTTAAAGTTTTTGAAATTAACGTATTTTTAATGATATTACCTTGCTACCTTTTGGGGCCTGAAATTTCCGTACAAAACGGTAATGCCTGTACGGTTAACATCACTGGTGCGATCTCATGCACAACTTCATTTTGCAATCAATTTGTGACCAAGTAAAAAAGCAAATAATACTCACATTCAATGTTTACTGCAAGGTGGTCACAATAATCCCAGCGGGAAAACTCAGAAGATCTTCTTGCTTCAGGCCTTATTAAAGGACTGCTTAGATATTTTATTGATTCAATTACCATTTTTATCTAACTACTAAAGAAGGCCTCGGCTCTTCCCTATAAAATATACACAATCGCTTCTAACTCAAATAATTGTAACTTACCAGGAGAAGGTAAAAACGTAATAGAAACTGTAATTTTCTAAATCTAACTTTTTTAAATGCATGTTTTAATGAAAATAAATCACAAATTTGATGTTCAGATAATTTTTTTTAATTTTTAAAAAACTCAATTTCGTAAAAATCGATATAAAGCTGAAATTAACGTACAAGAGACATCATACATGCTGCTATTAAGCCGTTTATGTTGGAGCTGATTAACTTATCCTTATTCTGTAGAAACTAAATGCATTCGTATAAAAAATGACTTAATATGAAAAGAAATAATTCAAAATAAAAAGTCACGTTAATCAAAAATAAAGATACCGCTAAAAAAATGCCGAAAGTAAAAAATGTACCTCCATTAGTTTTCTGATAGACATTCTTTGGAAACCCTTCAAAATTAACTTTTTAGATGGTCTTTTGTCAGGACTTCCAGAACTAGCAAACGGAAGACCTTCCCCGCAATGACAACGTGTGTAAAAAAGATATGAGCATAGAATGGAGCGAGCAGGGTTTGTACATCCAAAAGGAGTGCAGAGGCCTTCTAAAAGGCATTCGTACTCCTTCTATTTAACGCTGGGATAATAAGCACATATCTGTGGTTTTCTTGAATAAGCCAATACCAAATTGCATTATTTTATATTCTCTTTTACATGGGCCAAAAATTTCGCTCATAACATGGACCCACTCCGAAATTTTTGCTTGATTGAACTAAGTCGACTTAGAATTGCGTGCTGGCAATTTATTTGCCGTTGAAAAAAACACAACAAAATTCGTTCTTACTTTTGAACACATTTACGAAATAATTTTTGATTATTGTTCAGTTAATAAAAACTTATAGTTACTTCTATGTACGTAAGCATTTACCAGTTAAAAAATCTTGTGTGCTTCAATTTGTTCAATGTAAACAATTGTTATCGACATAAGCTTTTTTCTGTAAACACTTTTAGTGCCCTTTGCAAATTGTTTTTATAATTATTCTCTAGGATCTTACCATTAAGGAATTTTCCCCTGAAATTTTTACACAAACTTCTTACAACATATGTTTGCAAGACTGTCCAAAAAAGTTTGATAAAGAACACAGAGAGTCCGTAGTACTAAAAATAAATAAACATTTCGGCTATCCTGAAAAAATTTGTTTTAAGACATACGCACTTATTCAAGAACACCACAGATATCTACATAAAATATTATGCGACAGGCACACAAACGTTGCACCAGTGTTGTACGACATGGAAAAAAATCAAAACGTTGCAATTTCGTGTACAGCCTACTCCAGTTGTAACATCGCTCGTAACGTGTATGGCTTGCATTATGAAACTTTACGTACACATAGGGCTCCCGTCCCGTGACAATACAACATTATGACTAGAAAAATGGGAGGGGATACGCCCATAGAAAGTAAATCTTTTTTTTTAAATTAGTTATATTTACGGCCCTTTTCACAATGTACGATTAAGAAAACTTAGCCATACAAAACTTGCCGTTAAAGTCCACGTTAACTCTTAATCATACATTGTGAATCGTTTTAATTGATATAAAACTCCGAACACTCATTGATGTACCGTCACAATACAAAATTATGATGAAAAAAGTGGGCAGTACCAGTAAATAGGGGTTTTCAACTACTTATAACAAAGCCTCAATAAGTCGTTTTTCAACAGAATTTTCACTGTAAGAGCGTGTAATGAATAAACGTATTGTGTGAAAATTTATTTTGAAAATACCAATTAGATAATACTTCAGCGTTAAGTACTTAAAGTACCAAGTACAAAATAGATAACAAATAATTGCAATACAAATGGAAGATACTTAATTGTATATCAAATATTTATTTTACTTACATGTATTTCATATCGTCAGCTTAAATGAAAACCACGTAACTAACTAAAAATTTTAAATACCATTTTCTTTATTAATTATTGCGTTGGTATTACATCGAAAAGCATGCCCCTACTGCCAAATAAAAACAAAAATAAGGAGACTACTTCAGTCACTTGAAGTATTTTATTTAGCGTTTTTTCTCTTCTATACTGCCTACTACACTGCCCAACCCTACGTGTTGTGAAGCTTGGACCATTGTGATATATATAATTTTTTAATGTACAAACACAACTCGCGAGGAAATTAAGCGGTAATCGAGCCCACGAGCTGTGTAAGTTAACGGCATTATATGTCTTTGTCATTTCATTGGGTTTTATTACACCGATTGCCAAGAAATCAAGCAGAAAATTTCCTCATTATATTGTGTGTCAATTACGTAACAAATTTTGAAACTGATTTGTAAAATTTAGAAGTGGAGGTCAAAAGTATTTTAAACGAATTGAAAATAATAGTAGATATTTAAAAGTAAGCTTTGTTTATTTGGAAAAAGTTTCTAGCAGAAAAAAAATTATAGTAGAGTACTCAGCACTACGTACACGTTCACATAAATATGTGTTCATTAATTATTAACGCAATTTTTAAAATAAGTGAACGTCTTTTTGTCGATAAGGTCAACAATCAAAACCAAATTGCAAAAGGGTATCTATGTCGTCTAACCAATTATATTGCATACCATACACTTGATATGTGTGATTTTGAACTTTTGTGTAGAGTTTAGTTCAATTTATTGGTTTAGATAGTGCAATGTATTCAAGCTATAATTTTTTTTGACAAATTACTCAGTAATAACACACAAAGGCAAAACAATTACATATACTTATTTTTAAAAAGGGCGAGACCCCCTTTATTCTACCAGTTTTATTAAAAACTTAAGTTGAAGATTTGTTACGAATTAAAAAATTTGTTGCGGAGTTAAAAAAAGCGAAAATACCATTACGTAATATGTGAACAAATAAAAAATAAAAAAACACAAGTTGACAAAAAAAATTTTTTTGCACTTACTCAGTAAAAAATGTTTAGTGCAGAATTTCAGAGTTATTCACAAGTTTTTCTTTCTAAAACCGCATAAAAAGTTTAAAACTGCGAAATCTTTACCTTTATATTATTTTTCTTAAGAATAGGCATCTTAAAAAGTTAACACAAGCTTACACATTTTTATGCATTTAACATTAAAAACTAAACAAAAAGCACACGCATGGTCTGGCTGAAATTGAACATTTGACCTTCCGGTTAATAGTCTAACGTACTATTCCCTACACTAATGATTTTAAATGAATATTCATTTATTTTAAATTACAATTTCAGCTAATTTTCCGTACAGAATATTTTGCGTATTTGTGTGGGCGTTATTTTTAACCGACTTTCATAAAGAAGAAATTTCAGCTAGTTTTTCGTACAGAATACTTTGCGTGTTTGTGTGTGCGTTATTTTTAACCGACTTTCATAAAGGAGAATGTTATATGTATTTATTTTTTTCCTATGTTCACCGATTTCCCCGTCATTTGTGAAGAGATTTGAAAAATTATGTTCCTATGTGAAATGGTATACTCCACAGATGGTCCAATTTTCACTAATATACGATAGGAGCTGGGTGAGGAGTATCCCCCATACAAAGTAATTATTAATTATCGCATATCTGAAATAATATATCAGTGAGAGTCTGCAAACTTGGTGTGAATTCCTTTATAGCTAGTGCACGCAATCCAGCAGAAAAGTGGTGGTGTTAGAGTAGGGGAAGGGCTCCCTCCCGTACAAAGTATCAATTAGTTATTGCATATTTGGAATACTATATCAGTGAGTGTCTACAAACTTGGTGTAAATTACGTTATAGTTAATGCGCGCCATCCAACAGAAAAGTGGTGGTGTAATAGCAGGGGGAAGTCTCCTTCCCATACAAAGTAATCATTAATTATTGCATATTTGGCATACTATAACAGTGAGCGTCACTTGCTATGAATTCCTTTCTAGTCAATGTGCGTAATCCAATAAAAAACGGTTGGGTTAGGAGCTGGGGGAAGGACACCTCATATACAAAGTAATTGCCAATTGTCGTGTACCTAAAAAACTATATCAGTAAAAGTCGTTAGCCTTGGTGTGAGTCACTTAGAAGGCAGTATGCGTAGTCCCCCATAAAACTAAATGGATTAAATCGACTTTAAAAATATGCACTAAAAAGTAAATAATATAAACTTAAAAAAATACTAAACTGGCTTTAAAATATACACTCTAAAACATTGCTTCAAATTTATGATCATATATTGTCTAAATTTGTGTTGAAAATTTCTCCTTGTCTAAAATTACATCGATATTGTAGTTATTTTATTAAAGAAACAACCTTTCAAATTAAACATATTTAGTCCAAGTGGAAAAAATGTAACATAAAGAATAACATGGCCTTGGCTGAATGGTAGATACGTCAGACTATCAGTCAGGGGTCGCTGTTCAAACCTGTATGCAGCCAATCGGGTTTTTTAGTAAAAACATTTTGTTGAAAAATAATGCGTGTGTAATTTTAGGTCGATAATAATCTGTAAAGTGTTGCCGACTATTATCGGCCTAATTTTCAACAAAAGTGTTTTAGAGTGTATGTACTAAAAAGTAACAAGTAATCAAAATATAATTATATGCGTTAGCTACTTAACTGTTTGCAGTTGGTGCGAAGAAGGCAGTTATTTTAGTTTTTACTTTTTATTACATATATTTTAAAGTCGATTTAGTTTTTTTTAATTTTTTGACAATATTGAAGTCAATCGAAAATTCGTATTAATGTTACTTTGTTATTTTTATTGAATTTTTATTAGAATGTTAAATGTTTATTCATTTAAAAATGATTGTACGGAAGGTTACTTGAATCAAGTACATTCCCTTACTGTAATAATATTGTGAGTGTAAAAAAAGAAAAGTGAAATTTTATTCACATTATTAATTATTAATATTTTACCGCTTTAACGAACAAAAATTTAATGAAATCATTTCACTGGATTTATGATGCAAAATTATTTCAGTGCACTAAAAGGGTTAAGGGTTATAGCCGACTTTTTACTATTTTAATCACAGTTAAATAAAAATTCAAATCAATATAATAAAATCTGTCTGTAAAAATTTGTTCTTTTATTTGATTATAATCTTTTTGCAGAAATGTACAAAGTCATACATAAATTACTCTTTATGCCATAAAAATGAAATATTGTATGCAACAAAATTGTTGTGATTTACATGAAGTTTACTATAGAGTTCTTAAAATGAACTTGTTTTTCTTTCAGCAAATACTTGCAACTTCTTATTAGTTTTTTTAAGTTGGCCTTGAAACACCTTGACCTGATTAACAGGATTCTGAATAAAATAATCTATTTATTTTATAACTTTAGCTAATGTAAAAATATCGTCATGAATACACAGGCAGCAGCTACTTACATTGTTTATTCTCAACAATTAACAAGCAATACAAATTTAATTAATTGTTTGTTTATCAAACTATACTATATTAATTATAGATGTATGTATATTTTTTATTTTAGCATACTTTTTATATAATACATAATCGTAGCTTATTTAATACAAAGAATGATTTTAAAATTTCCAAGTTTAAGTATATGTAGTACACACATAAATAAACTAATTTCAATACCACGACAAGTGTTTTGGTCTACGTGACCGAGAGGCCAACTTTTTGCTTTAAAAAATTTAAATATATTAATTCACTTATAGCGTTTGTGAGTGAATTTTGCATTTATTTTCACAATATAAAAATACATACATACATAAATCCATACATACATAGAATTACCCTTACTTTTGTTCCAGTCATACTGAAACCAACGTGCAAATAATTACACTTAATAGGTACAATGAAACTAGTACTGCCTTGATGCTGTTTAAATTTAAATAAAAAATCTACGTTAATGCGGTTGAAGAAATAAAATTCTGTTTGATTAGTTTTTTTTTCTTGGCTGTTGTATTTTGTCGACCAGAAAGTCATGTTGATTTTTTAATTCCTTTTGTAATGTTTTTAACAGAGAATTCAAATTTAAAACTTCGAAAATCCAGAAAATTATATAAGATGCTATTAACGATGTTGGTCATTTTAGCCCATCCTCTCTTATGTAAGAAATTTCGTCCCCAGTGTGCAAAACATTTATCCATTATTATATTTTTTTTTAAATACGACTAGTATTTCTCTCTATGCAAATAGTCTAAATTTTTTATTTGAAATCTACAAGATTTCACGCCTTTTTAAAGAATGCAATTGTGTTGCGATCTTATTTGAGAATAACCAAAGAAATATTTTAAAAAAGTATCCAGTTGTTACAATATTAAACTATGTACGTGTTGGCATTTCAAAGCATTTTGGCAGTTGGTTAAGTTGTTGATAATGTTATAATAATGTTACATTTTATAAAAATTTCAACAGCAAACATTTTTTCTTTCGATCATTCATAGAATTTGATTTTTCTACAAGAATATGTATGTATGTGTAAGACTACATTTACTATATACTAGAGCTGGGCATCACTCACGTTATTAACGTGAATGAAGTATTGGACGTCAATACATTGTAGGCAATAAGTTATTTCGTTGATATTTCTAGTTAATTAATTCCATCAAATTCAACTGAGTGATGATGTATAACGCATTGGGGTGACACTTAATATTAAAAAGTTAGAATTCTTCTTTTAGGAATATTTTAAAAACAAATATTTTGATAAAAAAAAAATGTTTCTTATCATAAGTTCCACGATATATTTGAAAATACAAAGCAGATTAAAAATCAATATTTGGACGGTTTAAAGATAATATTAAGCTTTTTTTTGCTTTAATTGAATATGGCGAACCGCTCTCCAGTTATGCCGTGCGCCTGCTTTATTTTTGAAATAAATATATATCGATAATTGAGTCATGAATTTCAGTCGAACAGTATGGGTTTTTATCCAAAGCTATTTAATTAGTTTGGTCTAAGTTCGATTTCAATTTAATCTTTTGATGAAATTATTTTTATTTTAGAAAGAAATTATAAATTATGTAAATATTGAACATTCAAAGAAAAATTTGGCTGTACAGAAGGTTGAACTGACGTCAGATGTTTCGAGACCACCACGTATTTTCATCAGAGTTCTTTTCGATCTAGACAACACTGCCAGCGAAGGCAGCAACAATTAACGAGCGAAAATTCTATTACTTTGTACCAATTAACAGACGAGTAGCAATCTCGAGACGGCCATATTGGTTTTTGACTGACAGTGTGTACAAAAAAGTGGCAGTTAAGAGTTATTTTTTGTGGCATAAACTTCATAACGTGAACGTGGAAAACAATTTTTTTAGAAATTCATATATTTTTATTAAATGCAAGGCTGTGTGTGTGTGAGATGTTAAAACAAAATCGTACGAGGAGTTGTTCAATAGTAAGAAATTATATAATTAAACTAAAAAAAAATACATTATAAAAAATTTTTGTTATCAATGAAGTGAGTGCATCCAATTTTGTTATTTTTCATGTTTGTGTGTCGATAGTCTCGACAGTAAAAAGTATCCTTCAAAAATTATAAATTTTGGCTATCACTCATGTTCGCAGGTCTGTACTTTACTTTAGTCTGTTCCCGTACGTGCACGAAGTTACCCAAACTTACTCAAAAGCTTTTTCAAATGCAAATTTTGTATTGAAAAGAGCTTTCGCTTAAGTTTGGGTAACTTCGGATACTGACACCAGAACTCTTAATTTAACCTATGAACCAGGCGCGGATCCAGCTTGAGCTTTTGGGGGGGAACTTCTAAGTAAAACATTCTATTTTTCCAAGCTTCTCCTAGAAACTCTATAGAAATTTACTCGTTTTGGGGAGGGAAATATCCCCTTCCGAATTATTGGCATTCCTTACAATTTTAGTTACTCTTAAGCAAATTTAGCGCTCGTCCGCAATTTTGCAATTTCTCGCGAGTTTTCACTATTTTCGCAGTAAAATTGATTTGAGCGATGTTTAATGGATTTAAGGGCTTGTTTCCAATTTTTCGCCAGCTTTAATAACAAATTGAATAAAAAAGTTTCAAATAAATTGTTGTTACCTACCAATACCAATTTCCAATTTTTATAACTTTGGTTACAAATTATAAGCATAGTGACTATTAATACTGTGTCAGAATATTCCCGTTAAAGTAAAATAAGAAAGTTCAGGAGTATCAGTTGAAATGAAGAAGTATAGCTAATAAAAAATATCCCTTAATAAATTTAAATGTTATAAATAAAATCACGCTGTTAATTTAAGTTTAACACGGTGACCGTGATCTCAGTGATCGTGACTAAATTTGAAGTTCTTTACCAGAAAGCAGACATGATAGTGAATGAAATTAAGTACATATCACGACCACGTCGCCACTACAGACTAGTACTAATATTTGTGTATAAGTATGTGAAACTGAACAAGTACGTTTTTATATTCATATTCTCATGGCAAATGCTTAAGGTTTTATTAAATAATTAGTGCCGTAGTTTCAATATGTTAAATAAAACATGTCCACAATAATAAAAATAGTTTTGCAATTATGAATAAAGTAGATGGCGTGTCAAATCTGTTTTTCTTTTGCTGTTTCTTGTTTCAACTATTTAACCAGATAAAATTGAATGCAGTTGAACTTTTTTGTTACAGATTTTGTTTAAAACTACATTGGCATTGAAATCACAATTAAAATATAGAAATATGAATTGTTAAAATAATTACACAATACTAATACACATTCACATTGGCAGTTTGCAGCTAATTTGTCTGCTTGTGAATGACAAAGAATTGTTAGAGTAATTTAAAAAAATATGAATCAAATAAATTCTTTTTTCTTACATACACACACACTCGCATATGCAAAAGTTTTACTGTTATATTGAAATCGCAATTTTTGGCAATTAAGTTACGTCACTTAATTGTGAATATAATCAAAACTTGTGCATTGATTTTAATTATATGTATAAGGCTTTTTTATTTATTACATAAAGCAGATTATGAAACTAAGAATACACGTTCATGTCTTAAGTCTTTTGTTTTAAAACGGGTAATCGAACGCTTGTGTTAAATATACATATAAATATATGTATGTACGTACATTGGATATAGGCACCAATGACGTTATTTAAGTAAGTCATACATGATAAGACGTGATCATGTATGCTCGTGAGTAATTGTTTTCTTCAATCACATGAGCGTGCATGAGCGTAAGTATAAAAGTAGTCGGTGTAAGTAAGCGTGAATAAGCCGAATTTTTGTGTATTTAATTGAAACGTTCTGAAATGTCATTTATAATTTCAGAAAAACAATCCGAAAATATTCTTCCGATGTTTGGATTTGTATTGAAAACATCATTTTTTGTGTTTTTATGACCTGTTTTTAACGAATTTTCAAAAATAGGCAAAAAAGTACATCTCATTAATATAAATTCATCATCATAACTATGACAAAAGTAATAGCAATAAAGTGTACAAATCTATAGACCAGTGTACAATGTACAATATACATTGTACGCATATGACAAATTTAGGTTTTCGAGTGACAAATGGAGGGTATCATATAATAAATCAAATTTAGGTTTTCGATTTACAATGACAGTAAGGAAGCACTCCGATTGCATGGTACCTCATCTAGGCTTTGACAGTACATCCAAAGTCCTTATCCCATCCAGACGGGAGCAGAAGGCAGGGAGGAAACATAGAAAAAGACTTCAACTTCACAATGTAAACTGATGGATTAATAATGATCTGCAGTGTGGGCTCTGAAGTCTTCTCCAACGGCCTTGGAATAAGACTCTCCTTCTGACTGCAAACTTATTCGTCCTTTCACTAAGGTTGCCAGTCTGTTTAACTTCACTTTATAATGAATCGAATTTCATAAAATAAAGCTTATTTTATTTGTAGTATATGTCGTCTTATGATTAGTTAATATAAATGGTAAGTTTTTGCCATTTCCGATTCTTATAAGTTTTTTGAAAAATAAAAATTTTCTAATTTTGCATAAAAACATTATATTTTTCATCATTGCGGTCTGAATAATTCCGAAACCGTTCCGTATATAAAAAAATAAGTTAAAAAAATAAGTTAAAGATAATTTATGCCAAGTTTTGTTGGTGTTTTTTTTTGTAATTAAATAGGACTACCCCTTCCGAAATTATGATGAAATTGGTGTAGCAGCCTTTTGAAAAATCCGAAAGTTTAGAAAAAAATTTAAAAAAAACGTATCCATAGAATTTTAAATTTCGTCTGTTTTCGTAGTTAGGGGACCATAAAACATCAAAAAAATATAGTGGTGATGAAAGGTCATGACAAAAGCTTCATTTAGTTAAAGAATTGCTATGTTTGTTATGTTTGTTTATTTTTAGTAAAAATACCTCAAAATAATAAACAATTTATAAAGTTTTATTCATTTAAAGAAAAAAAAATGTTTTTTAAAGCATTAATAGGTTACCCGATTAATCCAAAATTAACCGATTAATAACAGATTAAGCCAAAATCTTGATTAATTAGTCGATCGAATGCCCTAGTATGTATTTATATATACGTGGCTCCTTTTAAAGCATGTGGCTTAATTATGCCAATAAAAATTGAGCTGCTATTAATTTACAGTACAAAATTTATTTAATAATTATGTACATTAACTATCACCCCATTTTTAAATTATAAATAAGAAAAAAATACTCAAAAAATATAGTTCAGTTGGACAAAAAACTTGTATTTTGCTTAGATTATAATTTGATCAAATAATTATTTGATCAAATTATGCTCAAGGTCATTTTTGTAATTATTTCTTATCAAGAAACAATTTATATATTTAATATTATAATTTTACAGATTAGGGATAGAGTTAATTATTATTGGAGTTCGTTAATAGGAAATATTAATTTGTATGTATTATTATTAAGAAAAGAATACAGGAAAAGGTATTTAATGCTATAGAAAAACGTAAGAGTTACTGTTGCCTTTTGTCACTCTACCAGGCCTGCCATATTTGCCGATTTATCGGTATTTTAACGATTTTTTGTCTCAAAACTATCAAAGTTCCGATTTGCCGATTTTTGCTCCAAAACTGCCGATTTTTTTATAAACACTTAACACAGGGTAACTTTGTTTGTTTTATTATAATTTATTCATTTTGGGCAACACTGGAATAGAATAAATACACTGTTACATTAAAAAGAAACAACTGTTAATCAGTCAGCGATTTTACTAAAGAGAAAAAGGGCTAGGTTTATTTACAATTACCCAGTAAACTTTTTTTCCGACATGTCTAACGTCAGTTAAAATCTGAGACTCTGAGACTTTACCAGACAATCAATCAACCAGATTAGTAGGCAGTTTTCTGGCACGATGTTTCTGCAAATTTTCTGAAATATTATCCGATTAATTTTCTTTAAGATATTTAACAGAATAGTCTACATATTTTCTGATCAACTTCTTACGAGTTTTAGCAGCCACTTCTGCTCATTGTCTGATTTTAGTTTTTGTGATAGTTCTAATTATTCTCTTTAGAGTTTGCGCATAAATGTTTGAGTTTTTAAACTTATAAAATATGGGTAAATGTTTTCTGATTAGCTGCCATTGGCAGCAGAAAAATGTATGCCGGAAGAAGATTCAAAGAGGTCTTACAACATGCTGATTCTATGTGAGAATTTTATACGACATTTCTGATAAATTTAAAATTTTAGCTCTGATTTTTGTCAGATATTTTCTGATGTTTTGTCAGACATTTTACCGACATTGTTCAGACATATCGAAAATTCCTTTTGAATTTCCCCAGAAAATTCTTCAAAGTTTCTACAGAATTCTTTGAGACATTTCTGCAAACTTTTTAGAATTTCCTCAGACAAAGAGTTCCGCTTTCTTGTCAACAATTAAATTAAAATTTCTTTTTCTATTTTATTTTCATTAATTTTTATGTTACAAATATTAGCTAATCCTGAACTGATCTGTTTTCTTATATTTTGTTAATGAAAATATGGTTTATTGTATTTAAAATGGGTATTTTGAATTTGCCGATTTTTTACAGGTTTTATAAAACTCAAGTGCCGATAATGCCGATTTTATTTGGAAAATATGCTGATTTTTTGTCAAAATTATGTGGCACACCTGCGCTCTACCATGCGTTAATGTATTTTGTAATTTTGTGAAAAATTTTGACCGACTCGACTTTGTTTCTAAAAACAAAGTATGTCGCACAATTTTACCTATATATATCTAAAAAATTTTTTTTGAGAGAAGTAACACACTCAGGCAGTTAATGTCTACTACTTAATTAATTAATGTGTTACCTTCTTTGGGAAAGGGCATATAGTAGAGAGCACAGATGGTAAAGTGAGATAGAGATAGGAAGCTTAATTCTTTTACAACTCTGCTACTATGCGTTAGTTTTACAACAGGCTGCAGCGCCTCTGGTGTAAAGTAGACGCACTACTTTCTGCAACATTTTATTTGTAGCCATTTTATTAATTGTTTTACTTCGCCTACGAGGTTGCTCCTAATACAGAAGAAGGAGGGAGCTCTGATGTACATTAGAATAAAACAGTATCAATCGCTGGTACTCCTTAGTGACCAGTGGAATGCTTTCATCACTTAATTAGTTCAACAAAAACTAACACAACACCACACTAATTCACATAAGAAAAAGTTATGATGTTGATGACTTGCCAGGTATCGAACCCGGCATTATTGCTTTGCAGTCAACGGGCTAACTACCTCAGCCAACAGCACCCTCTATCCACAATTTCAAATCGAAGGTTTTTATGTACTCCTCAAAAAATGATTTTAAAATTTACACAGTTATCTATACAAATTACTGATACAAAAACAAGTTTTTCTTTTAGAAATTCTGTTCAAAGTTTTTATTATACTTCAGACAGGCCTAAATTTTTTTGATATGAATTTTACATTCATTAACAGATTCAATAATACTATCAAATTATTTGCTTAATGCAATATATAAAAACAAGTTATATATTTTTTTATTAATTTAAACAATTTAAATAACAAAAAAAACTTCTACTCATAAAACGCGGTCTTTGAACTCCTTAATTTTGAATAAATTAGCAGCTGCAACAAATGCACAGCGGAAATAAATGTATTTTTTTAATAAGTAGTGACTAAAAATGTCACACTTTTACACATTTAATTAGTCATTTAAAAACATATTAATTTAGAAATATTTAACAAAAAAAAATTATTGTAAAATCAAGTATTTGCTTACAGTTCACAAATTTCAAACTGAATGTATTACACGAATATGGATTGAATTTTTAAGGTCTATTTTAAGTGGAAATTAAATGAAATTTATTTTTAAAAGTCTTGTTTATTAATAATAAAATTTTAATTTAATCAAGTGGGTTTAAAAATAAATTTACATATAAAACTTAGGTTTTAAGCTTATTAATAATATGAATAAAGCCTAAAGATTTAATTGGTATTAAACTATTTTTAAGTTTTTGTTAATCAAATCACATTAATTTAAATAAAAACAAAAGTTTTTAATTATTGTGTAATATTTAGTTTGGGATTTAAGTTAAACTTTGTATTTCAACAAATCAAGTTGTGATTGCTTTGTGCCGTGAGAACATTTAAGATTAAGAAAAGTCGCAAAAATCTTTAGAGCAAAAAAAAAATTTGTAAATTCTATAATTTTGATTTCATCACTTAAAATTAGTTCTTTTTTTATTCAAAAAGTTGTAGTAGAAATTGTATCTAGTTACCAGCTGAAGGTCATTCAAGTTTGAGAAGTTTGTTTGGTAAATAATTGGGGTATTATTACAAAACTTTGTTACAACCGCAGAAAAATTCAACTAAAAGATATGAATCATTTTAAAAATTAATAGTATAAAAAACACAGTTGTAATAATATTTCTGTTATTTTATAAAAATGACAAAACTTCAAAAACATTTATGTTGTCGCTGTTGCCTATTTCGCTTGTTATATGCAACACCTTACGGGAACTGCTGTCGGTGGGTGTCGTTGGGTGCTTGTCATAACTTCTGGATCTAAACGCTTTTTTCATTTGTTTATTTTCCTATTTTTTTTTTCTTTCAATAATTTGTATAAATTTGCGTGTTAAAAATGGATATTGTCAAATTTGTTTTAAAAGTAACGATAGCCCCATAAACTTTTTTTCATTGTTAAAAAGTAAACGTTTGTTTGAAATGGTAATAAAACCATGTGGAAGAAAAAAGTAGTGAAAAATTAGTTTTTATGTAAAAACACTCATTCAGAATAATATTTTAAAGTCTTTTGACTTTTTTGTCGCTTTCTATAAAAAAAGTGTTTAAAATTACACAAAAAAGTATTTAAAATAACAGAAACTTTTCTATAGAAAAAGTCTCTAGAATTAGAGACATTTTATTATAAAAAAGGTATCGAGAATTAGAGAAATGTTTCTACAGAAAAAGTCTCTGGAATTAGAGAAAGAAAGAGTCTATAGAATTAGAGAAATTTTTCTATAAAATAATTCTCTAGAGATAGAGAAATTTTTCTATACAAAAAGTCTCTTTAATTAGAGAAATTTTTCTATCGAAAAAGTGTTTTGAGTTAGAGACATTTTTCTATAGAAAAAGTCTCTAGAAAAAGTAGCAATTAAAGACATTTTTCTGTAAAAAAAAGTCTAGAGTAGGAAACATTTTTCTATAGACAAAATCTCTAGAATTAGAGAAAATTTTCTACAGACAAGTCTCTAGAATTAGAGGCATTTTTCTGTAGAAAAATTCTTTAGAATTAGAAAATTTTTTCTACAGCAAAAGTCTCTAGAAGTAGAGAGATTTTCCTATAAAAAATCCTCTAGAACTAGAGAAATTTTTCTATAAAAAATCTCCAGAATTAGAGACATTTTGCCATAGAAATAGTCTCTAGAATTAGATATTGTACATTTTTCTATAGAAAAACTCTTTATAAAAAGTCTCTAGAACTAGAAAGATTTTTCTATAGAAAAATTCTCTAGAACTAGAGACATTTTTCTATAAAAAAAAAGTCTCTACAATTAGAGAAATTTTTCTATAGAAGAAATCTCCCGAATTAGAGAAAATTTTCTATAAAAAAGTTCTCTAGAACTAGAGAAATTTTTCTATAAAAAAGCCTCTAGAATTAGAGATATTTTTCTATAAAAAAGTCTCTTAAATTAGAAACATTTTTCTATAGAAAAAGTCTCTATAATTGGAGACATTTTTCTATAAAAAAGTCTCGAGAATTAGAAACATTTCTTTTAATAGAAAAAGTCTCTAGAATTAGAGAAATTTTTTATAAAAGAAGTCTCTAAAATTAAAGACATTTTTCTATACAGAAAGTCTATAGATTTAAAGACATTTTTCTATAGAAAAAGTGTCTAGAATTAAAGACATTTTTCTATAGAAAAAGTTTCTAGAGCTAGAACAATTTTTCTATAAAAAAGTTCCCTAGAATTAGAGAAATTTTTCTACAAAAAAGGTTATAGAATTTGAAAATTTTTTCTATAAAAAAGTTTATTGAACTAGAAATATTTTTCTATAGAGAAAGTCTCTATAATTAGAGACATTTTTCTATAAAAACAAAAGTCTCTATAATTAAAGACATTTTTCTATAAGAAAAGTCTCAAGAATTAGAAACATTTTTCTACAGAAAAAGTCTCTAGAATTAGAGAAACTATTTTATAAAAGAAGTTTCTAGAATTAGATAAATTTTTCTATAGAAAAGTCTCTAGAATTAAAGACATTTTTCTATAGAAAAAGTCTCTAAATTAGAGAAATTTTTCTGTAAAAAAGTGTCTTGAATTAGAAAATTTTTTCTATAGAAAAAGTGTCTATAATTAGAGAAATTTTTCTATAAAAAAGTCTCTTAAATTAGAGACATTTTTCTATAAAAAAAGTATCTAGAACTAGAAACAGTTTTATATAGAAAAAGTCTAGAATTAGAGAAATTGTTTTATAAAAGAAGTCTCTAGAATTAGGGAAAGTTTTCTATACAAAAAATCTCCACAATTAGAGAAATTTTTCTATAAAAAAAGTCTCTAGAGTTAAAGACATTTTTCTATAGATAAAGTGTCTAGAATTAGAGGCATTTTGTAGTGATTGTTTGGTTTATTCGCAAAAAAAGAAATATCAATTTAAACTAGATGTTTAAATCTAAATCTAAATTAAATGTTTGTTAAAAATATTTCCATGCTTTAAACTTTTATTAAACAAATAAAATGCACTCCAATGTTTATTAAATGAACATGATTTATAACCTGTACATGCTACAACTTCAGCCAATAGAAGTAAGTAGTTTTTGATTTAATCTCACTGTGTTATTCAAATAATAAAAATAATAAAATTCTCTATTCAATTGTTCAACTGCTTTATGCGTTTTAAAGGACTTGGAGCAACGCCTTAAGGAAAATATTTGATAAATGTGTTGACGATTGTTGTTTAACTATTTAAAATAATTCCTTAAGTAAACTGTGAAAAATACACACTATTGTAATTGAAGCGATATAAGTTATTAGTTTCAAAACGTTGAAATGTGTTGCAGCAAAAGTGGAAAAATTTTATGTTGCATGGCCAAATTTGTTTGTTTATCGGTGATTCATATTGGCCTTTATCAACAATGAATGGTAGTGCTTACAAAGGCAAATAAAAGCTATCATACAAATTGTTAGTTTTTAATCTTATTTTATTAAATGTTCAAATTTATTATGGAACCGTGCGAAGTTTTCTTTAGGGCACTGTTTAATCGGCCTTACTGTATTAGAATTTTAGGCTGTAAATCATATTTTACATGACTTGTATATTTCATTGACAGTGGGAAGTATGTGGTCAGAAATTTTTTAAATTTTATGTTTGCAAATAAGATTTTTAGATTATGAATTTCCATTTCGGCATATTAATCTTTCTATTATAAAAAATTTCGAATTCTTATGCAGAGCACCCTTGGAAAATATTATAGAGCTATTGCAAACCTTCCCTTGCAAGCGTTAGCAATTTGTGCTTAAATTATTTATACCCGACTAATCATAAAAAAGTGACATTAAAAATGTTGCTAATAACAGAAGGCGTCCATTTTAAAATGCATTACTTTTTGTACATGAGAAGTTCACTTTTAGCTTTTGGAAGTCTGTTTATTTATTTATTTATTCTTAATTAATTAATGCCCTCTATTTGCACGCAATCAGTAATCAATACATAACAAACATATGTTTTGCACAATTTCCCAATTGTTTAAAGTTTTTCTGGCTGCTTTTTTGGTGCAACAATTGTTGCTTAATTTGTTCTTATTAATACTTTTGTTACTGCAGCAAGAAATTTGTTGTGGCTTAACAAGTTTTTAAAGAAAACTTTGGTCAGAGTTTGATTTAATTTCCATACGTGTCGATTGCGCAGTAATCAATGTTTAGGAAAAAATTTGTGTTGTAATATTTGTCGTTAAATTGTAATTTATAAAATGTTTTTAATATTTTTTCTGGGTGGGTCTTTTATGTAAAAAACCATACTAATTGTTATTTTATGAGAGATATTTTTTCTGAACGAAAATTCTAAAATCAAGTAAGGAAAAACGGTAAAGAAAATATTTGTTGTTAATTGCCATGTTATGTCTAGTTTAATAACAAAATAATTGTTAATAAATTAAAATAAAACAAGATATCGTCATATGAAATGCAAAAATTTCAGGAAAGATAAAAAACTTAATAAAAAGCAAACTATGTAATGTGATTACAAAAACAGTTTTTTCAGCATCGTATCACTAATTCAGAACTTATTAATGATACTACACAGAAATTTATTTTTTATAATTACTTCTCATTAAATATTGTATCTATCCTGAAATATTTTTTAAAAATGATGACAGGTCCCTTGGCATTTTATATGGCGATATGTACATACAAAAAGGAAACCGCCAAACCAACTTGTTTGTATGTATGAATTTGTTTTAAAGTTTAAACCGTTAATAAGCCCGGGGAGCGTATACATGATATTAAATATTAACGAAATGCGTATACGCATTTATGCATTGCGTATACGCACCAGTTGAACTTCTTTGTTTTTTAAGACTGAAATGGTGAATTTTTACTTCTATGTTAGCAAAAATTTTAGTAATGAAAAAAAAAACGTTTAAGAGCTGTTTACCATAAACTATTTATATTAATGTCTGCAGTGTTATAGTGTGTTGATCTAATATTCTGACCCGCTTAAAGTTTTTATTCTAACTTATTAGCATATATTGGAAAAAGTAAAAATCATTTGGAAATGTGCCCTTTTAGTATAAAAAATTGAAACATTTTCACGAGGGAAACAAAAAGGAAAAATGTTACACAAAAAAACTCCATGACTGCCCAGAGTACCTCTTAGAACATACTTACCCCCTATCTCCTTTCCTTAAGGGGGCTCCCATACAAAGTTTAACATCTCCTAAAATGCCCATAGAATGGTCAAATCTATGGCCAACTGCACTTAATTTTTTCTCCCCAACATGTTTTTTTAGCATATCTACACACTATCTCCATCCTCAAGGGCGCTCCCATACAAAATTTACAATACAGACTAGAAATATATTGAAGAATAAGTCCAATAACTGCTTAGGAGTGCCCCCAAGCGGGGTGAAATGTATGACCGATCTTTTATACCGATATTCTATCTTCTATACTGTGCAATACTATTTTCATTGACTTTAGTTCCATTTTTTAATGGACATTATATCCTTCTAAAAATAGAAATAATTTCCCTGGACATTATATTATTTTGAACGTAGACATAAGGTCGATGGACATAGTTTTTTGTAAAAAATTTCAAAACGGATATAGCAACTGTGGGATGACACTTCCGGCTCCGAACTTACGCCGAAAATGGGTCGGTAGTGCAATTCACACTTCAAGTTTAGAATGGACCGGAAGTTGGGTCGGTAGTACGGTTCATACTTCCGATTCCGGTACAGACTGAAAATTGTCTGGTTTATTCTTCCAGTTCCTTCTAGAGCAAAAGTTGGATCCGTAGCGTGATTATAAAACCCTTTGAGCTTATTTCATTAAAAAATTTACAAAAAATGTACATTATGTATGGGTGCCCGCCGGGCGCGCCCCGTGAAGAAATGAAGATAGGAAAAAATTTTAATAAGGAAAAATTAGCTGGGATCGGTCTTACATTTAACCCGTCTAGGGGCATCCTAGGCGTTGTTGGAGCCAAATTAAACAATTTAATTAAACCACCATATTTGTATGGGTGCCTTTAAGGGGTGGAGACAAGGTACAAATATGTTTGAGAAAATGTTAAAGACATAAAACTAATAGAGGCCGGTCATACATTTAATCTCCCTAGGGGGGCTCCCAGGCAGTTATGAGACTTTTTCTTTAATATATTTCTAGTCTTCATTGTAAATTTTGTATACGAGCCCCCTTAAGGAATGGTGATAAACTGTTGACGTTAGAAAACTAATGCGAGTCGGTCATAAATTTCATTCGTCTAGGGACACCCTAGAAACTGTGGGTGCAAATTCTTAATAATTATATAAACCTTTAAACTGTGCATGGGAGCCCCCTTGAAGGCGATAGCCTCGAAAAAAAATTAAAAAAAAATTTTTTTTTTTTTGAAAATTCGATATCTTCACATTCTAGGATGACATCATCGTTTAATAGCCATTCAAATATTTTCTATTCTGTATATTGTTTTATTTTTAAAAGTTTTTTTATTATGCCAGTATTTTGTTTGAAAACCAAGACATTGTTTCAATCTTTGAACTAGTTTTCGTTTGCATTCTCAAATCAAACTATGACTTGAAATTATAAAATATTTTTGCACTTCATTATTTAAAATGTTTCATTTAAATTTGCACAATTGCTGTATTTTTTGTTAATAAACAATAGTGAGTTTTTTTTTTTGTTAATCCAGTTAACAAAACATATTTATAACTTTTATGTTGTTTAGTTTAGTTTTTTTTCTTTAAATAAAAACTCATACTTAACGCCTGTTTGCTGTCACGATTAATTGTTTTGTCATTTTGACTGAAGTTCAGGTACGAGCTTTGTCGACCAAAGACACAAATGGCAACAACACACCTTACAAGTTTAAGTCAAGAACAATCACGGTCAAAACAATACCGAAATCTTTGCCACTCTTTAATATTTAACACAACAAATCAAAATTCGAAAAAAGACATAAAGCAAGAATTGAGGGAATGTTTAAATATTGGCAAGTGGTATACAAATATGGGAAACTAATCTAGACAGAACTAAATAATAAAAATAAATTACGAAATGCTAACATTAGCAGCAAAATATTTTGGAGACTAGGAATTACCTAAGTGTATGGTACATAAACATTAAAATTTTCTAGTTGCTATTAATCTCTTGGCTTAGTTTGGATTCATAGCACTGATTAGTTTGCTAAATATTGATTGCAATAAGCATTGCACTAGCACTAAATAAAATTGGAAATAATTTGCACTATTTTGCACCAGCTTAGTGGTAATGGTTCTTTTTTCACTAGCACTAAAAAACTAAGTGGCAGTGCTTATTTTTTTCTAAATGCAGTTTTAGTGCAAAGATTTTCATTGCACTAAATTATTGAAAAATAACCAGGACTAAAAAACTGAATTTAAACATACTCTCACTAAGTTTTCATATATTTTATATTCAGTTTAGTGCGATATTCCTACTGTACAAGCAAATTAGGTAAGAAAAAAAGTTCCAATAAAGTGAAGATTGCTTTTTTTTAATTTTAGTGCAAACTTGTTTTTAACATCACTATCACTAATGTTTATTAAGGCTGTTAATTTTGAATTCACCACTAAACGCCATCAAAATTAGTGCAATAGTTTTGCATTACTACTAAGTATTAGTGTAAACTGCAAAATTGGTTCACTACCCCCCACATACATACACAGAAAGAACCAAAAAATCGATATTTCAATTACGAAAACTGCAAATTAAACTACTCAAAATTTTTAAAAATTGTTAGAAATTTTTCTTTTTGATCACACGAGTAATTGATTTAATTTCGAAATTAATTGAAACTAGTTAAAACTTTTGATAAAATGTGTTGCAGAAAATTGTTGAGGAATAATTTTTTCTGTTGCATTTTAGCGTTAAAAAGCTTATTTACTAAAAATAATAGTCTGGGGACACTGCAAACTACCAAAATGCTTTAATAAATCTGGCAGCATTGACCTTTGTTGTCAAAAGTTATGTTTATGTTTTTGAGTATATTAACATACGAACCACCAATTAAAATGCAAACGAAATAAAATAAAGCAAATTGCAAATTCGTATATTTTGCTATTGTGTTGTGCAAATGTGTGCATTTTGGCACACATTTGTATCGTTTGCACACTTTGCACTACCCATCGTGAAAATCCTTATTGTTCTAAATGTTTTGAAAACACAAACTAAAACTAAAGTTCATTATTTTTCAAAAATTACTCCTCTTTGTTCTCTGAAATCCTCTTCTTTTATTATAACGGTAAATTTTCATTATTTCGTCATGATCTAATTTTTCGTGTAACTTTAAAATCAATTTACACACTGAACAAAAAAAGTGGTTAGATAATTTGTTAAACAAATAATAAACTTTAGTTTTAGGTTTGTGTTTTCAAAACATATTTTTTAATATGTACTAAAATCTGTATATAAATTTAAAGATAAGAAGCCAACCTTTCAGAAAATTTAACTTTTGAGGAGCAGTCATAATTATTTTTTTGTATATGTTGTTTTGAATGTTGATTTTTCAAAAAATTTTAGGTGTACGAATTAATAGTGGTTAGGGCTCGTATATGATTAATTTGTATCGACCACAATTGAAGTAGGTCAATATAGATTGCGAAGAAGAATAACGTCACTGAATGTTTCTATTCGACTGTGTCAAGCATACAGCAAAAATCTCATGCTGTTTTAATATGATCTCAATAATAAAATATTTAAAGTATATATTTCAAATAATTATAAATGCGCCATATGTTTATTTCACTGAACAAAAGATTTTTTTCAAATACGAGTCCTCCCATATTTATGTAACTTTAATCCAAGAATTTTTAATTTTAATACTACATAGTGTGTTTTAATCTTTTTTGCATTTCTCACCAAATATAGTTTAAATTGAAGTTAAATTGTAACACTTCTTTAAATTATGACCATATAGAGTACTTTTTGTATTTGTGTTTTCTTTACGAAAAAGTAAACCTACTAATCTAAATAAAACCACAAAATTTATATGTAAATATTTATAGCCGCTTATGCAAGTACAAGTATGTTGTAGCTACTGCTCCTAATGTTTTTCTTTTTGAGAAATATAAAACAACGACAATGTACTATAGAAATCACATAAAGAAATCATTTGATGTTTGGCAATATCTTTGTTTTTTCGTTAAAGTTTTTTATTTTTTCTTCAAGTAAGAAACATGAAAAAAAATATATTTACTTACATTTGAGTGCGGTTAAATTGTGGAAGTTACAGATATATAAAAAATACACTGAGCATAATTTTATGATGGCTCAAAGGTACTCATCCCACTTAGTTCCCTGAGCTCGTGAATTTAAATTACATATCTCAGAAAAAAACTTTAGAAATTTGGGTAGAAGTCGTGTCATGGGTTACAAAGTAAGGGGTGGAACTTTTCTCAATTTAATTATGAAAAAAATCACAATTTATTGATCGATTATCGTGTGGTACATATACCTGAGGGTTTGCAAATAGTCACAGATTTTCACAATTACGATTACGGTTAAAAAATATGCGATTACTCGCGATTATCGCTTAATGGCGATTAAGCAAGAAAATAACTATTATAATTTTTATTAAAACAATAAAAAATTACGTTATGAGTTTTAGTCGAACTATGTATATGGGTTTAATTATTTTGACTTGAGGTCGGGTTTTAATTTAATTTTTCAATTAAAATATATATTTATATTTTTTTAATATAATTGAAAACTTTTAGTGAATATCTAAGATGGTTATGTTAAACTACATCGAAAATTATATATATGAGTTGTATTGAATTTAAAACAAAGTGTGTGTTCTGAAAAATATATTGAATTCGTATAAAAATGTATTGAGCGTTACGTAAACAATTTTTTTAAATATAAATTTTAGGACATTAAAAAAAGTTATTAGTAGCTGAAGCGTAGAAACGACATAAACAATATTATCTGCTTATAAATTTCTAGTTTTCTTTGTAAAAACTTTTGCTTCTTGCACGCTGTGGGTAGTTATATTTTCGAAGAATGTATTAGGTAGGTCGTATTTTGCTACGAAAAATTATTTGAAATCGACATAGCTTTTGACATTATTGGTCGATTTTATTAATATAAGTCTTATTTGAAAGAACAGTTAGCCTACTTTTTCCTTATGTAAAAATGTTTGTAAAGCAGGGGTGCCCAAAAGTTTCTTATGGAAGAGCAACCACAAGTACATTTGAAGAAAAACTAATTTTTATTCAATATTTTTTGTCGTAAAAACCAATGCATACAAAAAAACACTATTTCATATATTTATTTGTTGTTGCCTGTATACAGTGAAGAATGACAAAAAACTAATAAGATAAAGTTGTTTGTGTATTTCGTATTGCTAGTGCTGAGTGCTGTATGTGTGTATTAAAACACACAGTCAAACACACGTATTGCTAGTGCTGAGTGCTGTGTGTGTGTGTTAAAACACACAGCCTATAGCTAAGTGCTTTTACAAAAACAAATGAGTACCAAGCGCATAGGGCTTGAGCAACGCTGTTGTAAAGTATTATTTTAAAACATACAAACTTTTTATTTTTCACCGTGAACCCAAGTCAAAATTGAAAAAGTGGTCATAACTTTTAATTTCGTCCTGCGAATATTATAATTATTTGTTTTTAGAAAGTAGATGTATAGTGCTTTCAACTCCTATACTAATTTTTTTGTGGTGTATTTTTTCGCAAATATCATTCCTGGAACAACCGTGAAAGCAAATGTAACGCTCAAGACAAAACAAAATTTTTTTTAAATCGAAAGATACAATTTTATTTGAGGAACCATTAAATGAGGAGAAAACTATAATAAAAATTAGAGTCCGACCGAAACCAGTTTTTTGAGGCCGAACCCGAGGCGAATCTAATATTCGGCCAAAAGGCCGAATATTCGGCCGAATCCAAAACTTACCGAAACTTTTTTAGCATTAATTAATATTGACATTTTTAAAACTTATAAGCATTAAAAAGTCATTTATTTTAATAACGGCCCTTTTCACAATGTGATTAAAAGTTAACGTGGTCTTTAACGGCAAATTCGACATACAAAACTTCCGTTAAATTATATGTTAACTTTAAACCGTACAATGTGAAAAGGGGCGTAAGAGTATTTCTACATACATACAGTGTCAGTCAAAATAATAGCACAAATTGAATATATTTTATTCCATCGGGCAAAAATAAAACTTAAACATTTACGAGCATACGACTAATAAAAACTTGGCATGAAATTAGCGTAAATGATAAATAGAACTGGAATATTGTGTTCGGTACACATATATTTAGGAGTGTTTCATCACTCTATTGATGATGTTACAAGAGCTCCAATCAAAAAGTTGAGTCGGAATAACTAAAAAATATAACAAAGTAGAATCTTTACCTATTTTTGATTGGCGCTATATTTATACGGTTTCATCTCTACTAAAGTGAAGTTTTTTGATTTGTGTCCGCGTTTCATCGATGATAAACAACACAATAAAGAATTTTTCCCGACAGTATAAAGTTTATCGTCAAGATTCATAATGAGTTTTATTCATATTTTGATATTATTTTAAAAAATCTATTTTAAATGACAAATAATCAATTTCCGTGCAAAGTCGCAGAAGTAAATTCGATTGCGAAAAATCGATTTATTATAGCACGAAATATATTTTCGATTGGTATCGAAATCGGTTTGCCATTCCCTAGGTTATGTTATTTTTTTGACAACAAAAAGTTGAATAATTTATGGTACTCTATCTCTTGGTTACACTTTATAAAACTAAATAAAATCTTCATTCAGTTTGAAAAGATATGGGCGAGAAAACCGATTAATGGTGGTGACATATTTTAAATTTGAAAAATACTATTTCGATTAACTTCCTTATTTATACAGAATAAAAAGTTTCGATTTCGGTATTCGGCAAAAAATTTGGCCTAAACCGAATATCAGCCGAAACCACAATTTTGGTAGAATCCGAAACCGAAACTGAATATTCGGTCGGACTCTAATAAAAATCCTATCTTCTCATATATGTATATTAATTACATTGGTAATTAAAAAAAAACACAAAATGTACGTTTAGAATGAGAATCAGTGATGTAATTTTTTTTGTAATAAAATTGGACAACCTCAATGGAGCATCCTCTAGAAAAGTCCCAAATTGTTTTAATAAACTAAAAAAAGGTCTCCATAGTACATTAAATGTCGACTACTTTTTTTAGTTAGGGGACCGCAACACATAAAAATATAGTGGTCATCAATGGTCATGACAAAAGTTTTATTTTGTTGCATAGTGTTATTACACTCATGTGCAGATATATAATTAAAAAAAGTTACCTAAGAAAAGCGAAATTTCTCTCAGTGTACAAGCTCCTCTATATGTGTAATATTGTTACATTCAGCATCTAAATTAAACGCATTTTTTCATTGTAACTATTTGAAAATTTGCATTTAGCCATTGTTGCATGGCGTCGTCGTTGCTTTTTGTGTTTTATGTTTCTGCTGTTCTGTGTTATGTTGTTGTATCTCTTTTGTGTTACTGTGTTACGAATCTTTTTACACATGTGAACGAAATTTTTTTTATTATTATTTTTGTTTTTGCAACAAAAGTTTGCATACAAATTTGTTTGTTTTCATTTTTGGTAGTATGTACCTGCATTTTGCTAGCAAATATTCCTTAAAAAGCGGCATTGTTTTGTGAAATTGACAAAGAAACAAAAATCAGCGGAGAATCTATGAGTGACTAAATATTTGTACGATATGTTTTATTCAACTAAGGTGTTGGATAACATGTTAAACATTTTTCTGTCTATTTGTTTATTTTATTTTTTATTTTCCATTATGGTATTTTTTTTAATAAGGTGCTAAAATTGTGACATTTTTGCTAGTATCTGTTGTATTTGATTTTTGTTTAAATACTCATGTAAATTAACAAATTTTGTAGGTTAAATAGTGTGAATAGAAAATTGCATGAAATTGTTAGAAAAATAAGTGTGTATTTAGCCAGCAAGGTTGAGGTGAAGTCTGAAAATTATTTACAAGCGTTTTTTTGAAATGGTAAATATTTTATACACGAATAATATATAAATAACTCATTTGCATATAATTGGCATGTAATTCAAATATGTATTACATACATAAGTACTAATGTACAATTGATGTTTGAGAATTTGTAGAGACTTTATTTTATATGCATTTGTATGTATGTATGTAAGTATGTTAAAAGCCCTTAGTAGTTTTAGAAAGGAAATAGCATTTATTAGTCTTTTATTTATTTGGAACATTTAATTAAATTTCAACTTTAATTTATTGCATTCAAGCTGTTTAACGATTTCCTGATGATATAATACGAGCCATAATGAAATATATAAAAATACTATACGAGCTCGATCTCCACAACCGAGTTTGTACTTTTAAGTATTGGAGTATCCAATTAATTGCTGTTCAATTAATTGAATAAAATATTTATAATATTAGATCGATTAACTAAAATAGCAAATTTCGTTTAATTAATAACTGGAGCAATTTAGATAAATTAATCTTTTAATAGTTGAATGTAAAAGCTATTGTTTTCGTTCGATCCACTATAACTCTATAATTGTTTATCCGACTAAAGCAAATTAGCCACTATTCGACGCGTAGCTTAGTAGCCTCTCAATCAAGATATAAAATTGTTTAAATCAAATTAGCCTGTTTCTCTGGATGGCGCTTTAAAAAGTATTATACATTGGAAAACACAAATGTATCGTTATCTGGACAATGACCGAAATGATTTTTTTTCTTCCTGTTTATCATCTCATGCTAATTACCCCCAAAAAAATGTATTAGACAATTTTAACTTTTCAACAATTAAATTTTATAAAGCAGTGTTGTGGATTATTTAAAATCTTTTGTTTTACTATTTTCTAATTTTTATAACTTTAAAAAGGTTGGTGTTGATTAAAAAATAAGATGAAACATTTTTGTAAGAAATTTTGTCAGCTTTAACTCTTTTATAAAGAAATGTTTCAGATATATGTATGAGCAAAAAACTTCACATAAAGGAGCGCTCCCCCTCTAGCTCGCACGCCAAACACCAGTAATATTTAGTTTCTTTAAATATATGTCCCAAGTACCAATTTCCAAAACTACGGGAATTATTACCTTTGTTTTTTTTTTGCAAATTTTTTTTATTTATTGCCGATTATTTTAGTTTTCGCAATTTTTTGGTTTTGGCGTTTTTTACGTTTTTTTCACTTTTGGACGATATTTTCAGGTTTAGCGATTTATGTTAGTTATGGCGATTTTTTCACTTTTGACGCTTTTTGCGGTTTTGGGGATTTTTTTCGGTTTTTGGTGATTTTTTTAGTTTTAGCGATTTTTTTTTGTTATGACAATTTTTCTTCGTCCTGGCTTTTTTTCGTTTGTTTGCGATTTTTGGTTTCTTGCAATTTTTTTTTTGTTTTTTTGCCGATTTTTTTAGCTTTGGCGTTTTTTTTTTTTTTTTTGGTTTTGGCGTTTTTTTTTTGTTTTAACGTTTTTTCCGCTTTTTTACGATATTTTTAGTTTTAGCGATTTATTTTAGTTTTGGCGATTTTTTCGGTTTTTGGGATTTTTTTTCTTCTTTTTGTCATATTTTTACTTTTGGCGATTTTTTTTTTGTTTTGACACTTTTTTCCGTTTTGGCGATTTTTTTTTGTGATTTTTTTAGTTTTGACGCTTTTTTGGGTCTTGGCGCTTTATCGTTTTGGTAAATTTTTTCATTTTGGTGATTTTTTCGTTTTTTGATATTTGTAGTTTTTTATGTTGTAGTGCTTTTTTCGTTTTGACGACTGTTTCAGTTCTTAGCGTATTTTTTTTTAGTTTTTTGGCGACCTTTTTTTGCATTTTAGCGATTTTTTTAAATTTTGGTGGTGTTTTCCTTTAAGCGCTTTTTTCATTTTTGCGATTTTTCGTTTTGCCTTGTTTAGTTTTGGAATTTTTTCTTACGGTTTCCAAGATACATCATATTGTCTAAATTACATAGTAAAATTACATTATCTGATAGAACATCCTTTAATTTTTAACTGTCATATAGTTGTTGTTGTTGTAGAGGCAAAAGTTTTACATATTCTGTGAAAATTTCAGGTCCGTAGCTCTTTTGGTGTACGGAACCCTAAAAAGCGATTTTGATTTTCCTGTGGAACATCACAAATATTTAAAAAAACAAACGTGATATCATTTATGACAAGAATCTGTAACTGAATAAAAAATGTTTGGGAAAAAAAGTCGTATTCGATTCATACTTCTTATGATATAATTCATAGGTTATAAGTACTTTTTATTTAGTGGTGTCTAAAATCATTTCAGTATTCAAAAAAATCAAAGAAATATTTGCATAATGTAATTAAAACAAAATGTTTTTTCACTAATTATTCTAATGACAGGCCTCGTGTCATGGTACACATATTTCGAATAAAGTTTTCCAATAAACTATATCCTCATTTGTATTTGTTACTAAAACGTGGATAAATAGATCTTATCAATTTGGAATAAGTTATAATGTTTGTTTTTCTTATATTTATTTATTAGAATTGTTTTTATTCAGACATTTGTCTTTTTCTAAAATGCATTAAATAAGTATTTAAAGTTTATTTGAAAAATAAAAATAGAATACAATTAGAATTTACACTAACAATAAAAGCTAAAAGTAAAATTAAGAATATCTGTTTCCTATTTTACGATGAAATTAAAAATCTTTGTTTTATGCACAAGTTTCTATATATATAACTATTTTATTTAAATATATGTTAAATTTATCGTTAAAAATTTTGAATATTGTTTGTTTGTTTTTTCTGTTAATACTCGTACAACACAAATACTAAAACTATGACTGGTTTTTGCATTTGCAATAAGTTTGCAATAAGACTGCCGACTGCCGTCTGCCTGCATCTATCTGCTGCTGTCTTTGCAAGCGGCCAAAAAAGCCGTAGTGGCCGGCCGCCTCCAGTTTCTGTTTGGCTTTTTGGCTGCTTTAAAAGATTTTTGTTTTTGTTTTTAATGATCACATGGACGCATTGTCTTGTAGTTGTTATTAATGATGATGTTGCTGTTTGTGGTTCTTATTTTGAAAATGTTTTTTTCGCTGGTTATTTTCTAAGAGTTTAATTAAAAACTAGAAACTAAATCGTTGTAAATATGGAAAATTATAATAGTTAAACTCAGCATAAGATGTTGGTGCTGTAGCAGATCGATATGCAGATGTAAAGTATGACGTTCCTGTGTGTGAACAAATTATAAGAAAAATACCGATATTAAATAATTACAATAACTTACTCGTACGATTATTTAAACACATTTTACAAATATTTTTTTACTTTCATTTAAGATAAACACGTGACTTTAAGCTCTTCACGTTTGAATGTTAGTTGAGGGGTGTGCTTTTGTGTGAGTATTGAAGCATGTGTTATTAGCTACAGTGGGCTTGAAAGCATGTTTACCCCCAGCAATTACGGATATGTAAATTAGCTTTAAATAACTTCAACATGTGTATAATAACAGATGTATTTGCGCGCTTAAATTACTTCATCTTCATGTACGTTTCACACAAAAATTAACCCATCAGAAGCGGAAAGTGGTTTTTAGTATTTTAGTTATTAGTATTAGTTATGAAGCTGTTATTGATATTCCCCATGCTAAAGTCATAAAAGCAATAACACTAAGTAATAGCCACTTTAAAAGCTTTCGTACATACAAGCAATACAACAATTAGTATATCTTTGGAAAATCCTTTATTGTTTTTTATAGGACCTTTGAATGAATAAATTTTATTGCATTTTTGTCGACGTTAAGAGTTCTCTTAAGGGATCGAGAATAACAGTTAAGTCAGACTGAAATAACACAGGGCAATACTACAAAATCTTTCAGACTTCTGCTCATAGATTTTGTTTGAAATAACAGCGCTGATTACGATGCCATCATTAGTTTTTTTCTAGCAGCAATAGTTTTAAAGATATAGTTCCATTTAGTATTCGCCTAATATTCCACGAATGGTCCTCCAAACATTAAAATACTTTCTACACTATTAATCTATACATAAATCTCTTTCACTTGAGTAGAGTCACATTGGTGCATTTATCTGGGTATCTGCACCACTGTTTTTATCATAACTAGGAAAAGGATTGTCCAATTGTATTACAAAAACCAAAAAAAAACTTGCAATAAAACTAGTTTTAAGCCGTTCTAATACTATTTTTTTATATGCTTAATGGTTTCGGAATTTCGCAATGATGAAAAATATATTTTTTATGCGAAATTGAAAAGTTTTTAATTTTTTAAATTTATAACAAATCGGATATGGCAAAATAATACAATTTTTATTCTTTGATCATAAAGCCAGATATACTAGGAACAAAATAAGCTTTGTTATGAAAATCGATAAATAAATGTAGATTTTATTCACAACAAAATGAAGTCATCTGATTTTTGCTAAAATTGCGAATATTTACACTGTACAACAAATTTTTTATTTATTTAAAGGCTCTAACGGATGAAGCCTCTAGCTCTTCTCAATATGGGTATTTTTGGCCCCTAAATAAATAAGGGGCAAAAAAGGTCCCCTTCACCGGCATGATAGAGGCTGAATTGCTTAACAAAAATATTTTTTCGTGGCCTCTACCAGAAGCAGTCGTGAGAAAATTGTTGTTTAAAAATAAATTGATTTTGCTGTACAGTGCAAATATTCGCCATTTTTACAAAAACTAGGCGACTTCAATTTGTTACGAATAAAATCAATATTTATTCATCAATCTTTACGAAATAAAGCTTGTTTTATTTGTATTATATGTGGCTTTATGAAAAATTCAGTAAAGTGCGACTTTGGCTCTCACACGAAGGGTTTTTCGCTTTTTCTTTTTGGCAATTTTCCCGTTTAACTTTAGTTTTTTTATTTTTTAAGTTTTCTTTTTTTTGTCCATTTTTTTAGTTTTGGCGCTATTTTTGTTTTGGTGAATTTTTCGGCTTTTGGCGATTTTTCATTCTTGGCGATTTTTTGGAATTTTTTTTGGTTTTAGCGTTTTTTTTAACGATTGTTTCGCTTTTTGACGATATTGTTAGTTTAACGCTTTTTTCGTTTTTGCGATTTTTCCGGTTTTTGGTGATATTTTTAGTTTTCGCGATCTATTTTTAGTTTTAGATTTGTTTTTCGTTTTGACGTTTTGTTTTAGTTTTGGTCCTTTTTTTGTTATTGGAGCTTTTTTCGTTTTGGTGATTTTTTTCGTTTTTTGGCTTTTTATTCTGACAATATTTTTAGTTTTAGCGATTTTTTTAGTTTTGGAGCTTTTTTAGTTTTGGTGATTGTTTTCATTTTAGCGATTTTTTATTTTTGCTTCTTTTTTCCTTTAAGCACTTTTTTCATTTCAGCGATTTTTCGTTTTGGCATTTTTTAATTTTCGAATTTTTTAGTTTTAGCGTTTTTTTAACGATTGTTTCGCTTTTTGACGATATTGTCAGTTTAACGCTTTTTTCGTTTTGGCGATTTTTTCGTTTTTGGTGATATTTTTAGTTTTCGCGATCTATTTTTAGTTTTAGATTAGTTTTTCGTTTTGACGTTTTGTTTTAGTTTTGGTCCTTTTTTTGTTATTGGAGCTTTTTTCGTTTTGGTGATTTTTTTCGTTTTTTGGCTTTTTATTCGTTTTTCTGACAATATTTTTAGTTTTAGCGATTTTTTTAGCTTTGGGGCTTTTTTAGTTTTGGTGATTTTTTGCATTTTAGCGATTTTTTATTTTTGTCGCTTTTTTCCTTTAAGCACTTTTTTTCATTTCAGCGATTTTTCGTTTTGGCATTTTTTAATTTTGGAATTTTTTAGTTTTACCGTTTTTTTAAAATGTCAAGTGTTTGTCTCTTACGGTTTCCAAGAAACAGGAAATTGTGTAAATTACATAGTCAAAATTACATTAACTAATAGAATACCTATCAATTTGTATTGTTTTAAATATCAGTGTTAATTGGTGTAGTCTGTATAATAACTAACTTTGAAAACTTCAAGCGTCTATATATAAGTGTCTGTATATTACATTAGTATTTTGACATGTCTCGTTGCTCGGTTAACATATAGCGGTCACTGTTCTAAAAATATCTAAGTTATTTACAGAACTTATAGCCTACAACCTTTATTGGCAAACTTTTTTGAGGATCAGACTATTGTTTTGGAAAATAAAAGCTTTCCGACGACTAAAAATTTTTATCGGCAAAAGTGGTCTTATTAACAACACATAGCGCCCACTGTGTCAAAAGTAGCTACCCAACTTTTAACACAACTTGTAGCCAAAACCATTGTAGCCTACATTCTTCTCCATAATTCTTCTGTACATTTTTTGTGGACCAGACTATGAGATATTTCATTATTGCGGTCTGAATAATTCCCAAACCATTGAGTATATGAAAAATAATGCTAGAATGTGTTGTTAGTAATTAGATTGGACTCTCCCTTCTTAAGTTATGATGAAATCGGTGTAGTAGCCTCTTGAAAAATATCAAATTAAAAAAAAATAAATAAACGTATCCATAGAATTTAAAATTTCGACCGTTTTTGTTGTTAGGGGACCATAACACATCAAAAAATATAGTGGTGATCACAGGTCATGAGAAAAGTTTCATTTTGTTGCATAGTGTGATTGTATAAACTCCGACATCGTACTCCTTTTGTTATCGTTATTGCTGCTGTTATTTATCTGTACGTCGTCATGGTGGTTGTTTTTTACGACATTGAATACTGATGTTTGTTATTGTTGTTGATGTTTGCGTTCTAAATAGAAGTCAAACAAAAAAATTCACTGATTCTGTAAAAATCATTTACTGTAAATGAAATTTTATTTTATACAACTTTTTTTTAATATTTTGTTTATAATTATTTATGTGTACGTTGACAACTCGTAACTGATTTCTTATTATATTGCGCAAAATGCAGAAAACGTTATATAAATCGCTAAAGACATTCCTATCCTCAAAATAAAAACCCGAAATTAGTTAAGAGTATCTACTAAATAATTTTCTATTATTTCATTTCGTAGCTAGTGAAACTATCAGCCTGCTACTTATTATGTACTTTCTTCAACTGAAAAGCTATCAAAATCGGTTAGATGTTGTCAACGTATGATCATCGATAAGTATATTGTTAACTACAATCATAGTATATTTAAAAATGTAACTATAGCATGCTTCTACAACAATAAACTATAACAAGAACCATACCACTTTAAAACAGTATCCTTGCTTCTTTTTAATACTAATTTTTTAGTTCAATATCACGTTTTATAATACGTGCTAAACAAGATATAATTCATAATAAAGCTCAAAAAAAAAACAATGGTGAATTCAAGGGTTAAACGAATTTTGCAACAAAGTGTAATACTTTGTTCATACAAAACGATTTACATCATTACGTTTGATCTTTTGAGATACATGTTAAATACTAATGTGACGAATATATGAAAAATTAAAATAGAAAGATGTTAAGCATGACTAAATTTCGAACTTGCCCCGGCAGCTCTGATAAAAGCAATATCTTCTGTTCCAAAATATGCCAAGCAATTATCGCTCTTCTCGGTTTCGCACATTTAATTACTTTGAAATTTTCACAATGCCAAACTATTCGAATTTTTTGGAGTCCAATAAAATAATATAAAAGCTTTGGATGACTTTGTATTGCTGGGGACAGCCTCAGTAACTTATGCGATAATCATCTTAGTTTTCTACTTTTGTGCTCACATATAACTCTAATATTAACGTAAAATTATTGTGATTTGTTGTATAAATATCTGTGTTTTAAATAAACTAATTCCATGCAAAATAAAATGCTTTCAAAGTTATATTTCTAATGGTTTTTTTTGCAGCTGATCATACATGTGGTTTCATTGATCTTAAATAAGTCTACGTTATTTTTTTAACAACTTGTTGACGGCAAGAGAACTTAGCAACAGCCTGCTACCACAACAAAATGTTGCATTGTTTTTAACATTTGTAAATTTAAACAAATTGTTTTAAATTACTGGTTTTTATATATTTTTTTAGTAACAGGTGGAACGAGATATGTGTGGACACGTATCTAAATATTGATTTGCTACATATTTTTATCTGCATTTTTTATTATAGGGGAGTGTAGGCGATTTATGTTCGTTGATGTGTTTATAAAATTGAGCGAAAAAGGATTGCTATATGGCTTTGAAAGGATTTGAGTGACAAGTTGCTAGTTGATTAGACAAATCAAAATATGTAGAGCGTGTTGGGTAAAAACTATTTCTAAGTGAAATAATTAAAAAACAAAATTCATAGACCACGTTTTAAAATGGACTTAAAAAAATTTTAAATAGTTTACCCAAGATCCATAACGATTATTCTAAATATTTGTAATTATCCTCAATATTCTCTAAACGATAATTTATTGCATAGTTAAAAAAATAGAATAGAGAAATAAAAATAGAATAGAGAAATAATAAAAAGAAGCTTAACACAAGACAAAAGAAAAAAGTGAATATCAATAACTATGAAATACAGTTCTAAGGCTGACAGTATGAATTGATTAAAAGTAGATGATATTCAACTCTTGACTGCAAGCCACCAACTTTGGTCGAATGGAGTAAGCGGTAAAGAACTCTGATGAGATTAGCGGGAGCATTTGAAACGTCAGTTCAACCCTCCGCGTAGTCAAAATTTTCTTTGTCTACATTCCTCACATTTGCCTCTAAATAAAAATGTAATTTAATTGAAAAATTAAATTGAACCCGAACTCAAGCCAAAAATAATTAAATTTTGGATATAAGCCTATACTGTTCGATTAAACTCATAACTTAATTATAAAAATAGTCTTTAAAAGAAAATAAAGAAAATACCATAAATCAAATAACATTTGCTTCAGATAATGTAGAATTTGCTTTAAAAATGTATCACCTATATATGCCATAAGATGTCCGTATGTGCAAAAAAGATCTCTTTCGTGTTCAATGTAATTGAGATTAGAAACTAATTGCAAGTTTTTGTATATAAAATTAAAATTTTCGTTAGGGACTTTGAATTGAAAACAACAACCAATTTGAGTTCTTTTTTGTATTGATGTTTCAATATAAATTTCCTAACGAAAATGTTTATTTTATTTACAAAAACAGGCAGTAATCGTCAACTCTAAAAAACTATATGACCTACATTTGCTTTTCAATGTTCCATCCCTGTTTCATGTATCACTTACATTAAATTTTTATTAGCCACTGTTACAAACGAACATAATTGATAATTGCAATTGTATTTATTATAAAATAAATAATAAGGAAAAAGTAAGTACGTTTGTTGTTGAAAAAAAAACTAAATTAACAATGTCACCAATTTCATCAAGCAAAACCAAACGATTAACACTGACAAATAAATTACGGAGCAGACTAATAACCGTCATGGTACGTTGATTAAGACTATCAGGGTCTTGTTAAAATTTGGCAATATTTACGTAACTTGCGTTATAACGGTAATAAGAAATAACTAAAGTTTATTACAAAAAGAGAAATTTAATATATGTTGTCTTATTTAACTTTTTCGAAAGGTTTAGTCAACAAAATTGAGCATATGTGGGGTAATTAGTCACTTTCGAAACCTAATAATACAAATGAATAATATCATAGAAAATATTTCGAATTATAAAATGCGTGAATTAAGATGTCAAAAATATATTTACTTGTTGTGGGTTAGCTAATCTATATGCCTGCATTTCATTGGATGATAATGCCAACTCATCAGTAAATCTTTAAGCCACAACAAATAAATCTATTTTTGAAACATAAATTCTTGAGAATATCTCGAATAAAATAATACGTTTTGTGGATTAAGATTTAACAATTTTGAAGGACACAGAAAGTAAAGTCTATTAATCAATATAATTGAATATGTATAATATGTTTCGAGAATAATTACATATATCGTGCCACCAAAGTGAATTTCATATTGAGAACAAAAACAAAATTTCAAAAGATTTTGTTTTGCATATAAAATTCCTGGGCTTTATCAATGATTTAGTCTAGACTTGTGTCGAACTAGTTCAGTAGCTCATTTTAGATACAAGCCTTTGATCAACACCACTTAAATTACATGGATTTGATTAAAGGTTTTCGGCTAAAACGAGGTACTTTCTGAATGAGTTCAATACAAGTCTAATTTAGAACAGAGTGTGAAAACAAACAAAACTTTTCGCAAACGTTTCATGCGAAGACACAAACTTTTCAAATATTTTTAATCGTTTTGTACATGAGAAAAACCAAAACAAATACTTTTGCAATGACAAAGAGTGCAAACAATACAATTGGCGTTTTACTCATCTGCTTGCTTTAATATCCCGTTTCAATCCGTACAATTGCAAACAAAACAAAAGCAGAAATGTACTTCGTTGAATGGTTGATTGTATTTAGCATAAATACACTAACACATTCTCTACTATGATGAGCAAATCAATCGGGAAACGTTTGCAAAAGTATTATCTTAAAACTTTTAAATTTTTTTCTTGTTCTTTTCTTTTCTAGCTGCGTACATTTAAGTTAATGTACATTTAGTGTACACAAGCATAAACAATACAAAACTAAATGGGACTATCATTATCGTTGTTTTTGTTTTTTTTTTGTTTTACACATTGAAAAATACAAAACAAAACGAAAGCAAATGTTTCGTTTAGTTTATTTTGCTACTCTGATTTAGAATACCTCATTCCGGAGAAGCATGCCAAGGAGCACCATTCCTTATTAATGACGTGACATTTCACTTAATTCCGCCACCAAAGGCATTGGGCCCATGACAGAGTGGCGGAGGGCAGTCTAGCATAACTTATCGCTATTTTGTAGAGAGGTATCCAACAGAGAAAAACGTTATTTCCAATTTCCAACTTCGAAACACTCTGAGACAAGTATAAATCGAAATTATGAAAGTGAAAGTAACGATTTTACAGACGATTGGCTATCAGCAGATACGCAAGGGGTAAAATGTAAAGTGTTATGTGGATGATTGTTGAAAATTTTCCAAAACGTCCGCACAAATCCTATTTCCTTTTTTGGATCCATATTTCAACCTACCGCCAGATCACATTTGACTCTGCGAGTTTGCATACACAGCAGGACTCTGCATGATACTATATACAGAATAGTTTTGATTTTGCTGCAACGCAAAACGCAACCAATGTTTTACACTCAAAGAATGTTGTACACTGAAAAAATTGCGCTTCATAAATCCAATGAAACTGTCTCGCTGACAATTATAATGAAATATTTTATGTATGTATATAGTCTTTTACTTTTATGCGGTAATTGTTTCATTTAAGCCATTGTCTTTACAAACAAAATCTGTTCTAATTAAACAGTTATTCGGTAGTGTATTTTCTTTTAAGAGAGTAAAAGTACTTTGAAATCAGTCCAAAATAAAAGCTTAACCTTATCCGAATTCGAGTGTACATACTCTTAAAACTAAAATAAGAAATAAAAGATATCAAGTATTCCAACGTCATAATTTCAATGAAACATTGTTCATTGTTTTTATGAAAAATTTCATTGGTTTATAGGAAAGATCAATGAAATTGATCACATCACAAATACACCCTTATTTATTTCGATAGTTGCCAACTAAAAGCCAACGATAAAAATAATTTCGTATGACTCTCATAGAAAACATTGTTTTGAGAGTGCTGTTGGCTGAAGTAGTTAAGGCATTACCTATAAAGCAAATGATTTCAATCAAGAGTCTGAGTTCGATACTGTGAGTAAGGACAATTTTTTCTGATGTGCATTAGTTTCTATCGTACGTATTTTTTGCATGGAACTTGGAAACAAATTAAAATAGTCAATAAAACAATTGAAGTTAGTGAGCTGACCCAATAATGTAAGAGTTTCATTAAAATAATGCAATAGTTTCATTAAAACAATTAAATAATTTCATTACAATATTGACATAATTTCATTAAATAAGAAAATAATTTCATTAAAATAATGAAGAAATTCCATTAAAATAATAAAAAAAATTATAATATAATAAAATATTTTGATTAGTTTGGCGAAATTTTTATATTAGATCAATGAAGCTAATTCATATATTTTGTGCAATTTTTACTAAAATAATTTGAACGAAACTTGTTTCATTAATCCAACGAAGCATTGCGTTGGTTGAGTTTTAATGAAGTGTGTAATTAGACTAATGTATAAATTTTCACAATAAGAAAATTTCAGTATAAGAGCTGTTATGAAATTATATGCGGTAATCAATGATCAATAGAATTGAATCGGCGCGGATCCAGGCGGTGGATAATTGTACATGAACATTAATATTCTCACAGCAATGCAATTATTTTCATAATGGTAAAATGTTAGACAACCAAAGAAGCGAATGCAAATTTAGCAGAGAAGGGTTTTCTTAAGGTGCCATCTAGGTGACCGGATGAGTTAAAGCAAGATCAAACCTTATGGAAGAAATCAGCTGGGCTTCTTGTTTCAATACTAAAGAAATGGCTCATTAAAAATTTTATCTGAGTAGATAGCGCACCGTTCTTTCATAATTCACGGAGATAAATGAATGTTTATTATAATGATGATATTTCTGCGATCGAACATAAAGACACTTTCAGTAGACCAACCAAAAAACTAATAGATATAACAAAAGTAACAAAAAGGAACAAAAGTAAGACTGATTTTTTTTAACCAGCACAACCCGCGAAGCGATTAGCTTGTCTGCGGAAAACACCCAGGGCCTACGGCCTCTGGACTGACAGGCTAGCATCGCTACCACTCAGCCACAGAGACCCCAAATGTGTTTTTGCATAGAAAATTTTTTTAATTGAGTCCATTACTCATGTAATGAACATGTTGAAATATTGAGTCGAAATCATATTAAATATCTGCAAAAGTGCAGAGTTTATTTAAAATGACTATTATTTCACATTAGTTTTAAGCGAAAAATTATTACTCTAGCATTAAATAACGTTGATTTAATACTTTTTACTGTTGAAACAATATTGTTCAATATTAAATCCATAAAATCCTGCTTTTGAATAAAATTAATTTTTATCATGTTAAGTTAAACTTGGATTTATTTCAGTGAATCAATGATATATCAACGTTACACTTCATTTTAAATCAACATGACTATAACTTTAATTTTATTTAAATATTATGTTAAATCATCAATTAAATCATAATGGTTTGCCCGTTGACTACCAATCAAGAGATGCTAGATGGGCTCGAGCTTAAATCTTGGCTGGGACAGCCAAATACAACACAAATTTTTCTGATGCCTATACTAATACGCATCACGTAAGCAAAATAATTAATAACAAATGGGTACATGAAATTTATCTTCTTTCAACATGAAATAACTTCGACTCAACATGATTCTTAGCGTTGTTTCAGTAACAAATTCACGTTGTTTCAACTTGAAATAACTTTGGTTCAACATAATTCTTCATATTATTTCAGTATCAATTTCACGTTGTTTCTACTTGAAATAACTTTGATTCAACATGATTCTTCGTATTACATATTTCAATATCAACCTCATTTTATTTTAACTCTGCTGGACTTTTAAGTCAACATGATATATAGTTAATTCAAAAGAAAAATAGTCTTTGAAAGTTATTGTAAAACCATGTAGAATTAACATTAAATACCTATGATGCAACTTCACTATCTAAAAATTTTAAGATATTCTTGTTTTCGACGATTTTGGGATGAAATTTTTCTATGTGTACGCAGCGGAGACGCTATTAATTGCATGTGAAATATTTCCACAAAAAATTAAACAAATCCTTTAAAAATCATTGTTGTTGCGTTCTATACATTTCTTTCATTTCATTCTCGCTTCGGGAAGCTATTTCGAGTTTTATGCCTCCAATGATCCAAAATATTCTCCATTTACATCTTAAAATAAATGGCCGTAACCTTTTCAGCCAATTTCAATTTGATTTGGTAATGAAATTGAAAATTAAAAAATAATTCCAAAGTATGGGTAACCAAAAAAAAAATTTATTAAAATGGTCTGATAAAGATTTATATCATAAATATTTAACTTAATTTTAGATATAAATCACACTTGATTTAATATTAAATTGCTAACGAAAACTAAGCAAGTGAAGCCGATTAGTCAGTTTACAAAGTAAGAAATACGAGTATTAGTCACATGATTATCTTTAAATTGTTACTTGAAAAAAAACACAACCAAGTTAAGTTTGTTTTCATTTACAAATTGTCACTCTTAATGCTGCAGCTTGTTAAACACTAGCCAGTCAATCCAGCATTAAAACGTTTTAATGTTCCAAACTTTTAAACACCCGACTGCACACGTACTTCGTTGTATACAAAAAAAACATGAATTTATGCACAAGTACAAGAGTGTTTCTACTCAAAACTTAACGAAGGTTACATTTGTCGTGTTATTGCAATGTAATCTATCTGACGAATGGCACTCTGATGGACGTCTGCCTCAGCCAGTTTGAAAAAAAGTCAACTCCAGTTTAAATTGACTAAATTAATGGCTGGCTAGCTGGCTGTATGACGAATAAATAAATAGTGAAATAAGATTTGGTAGGTGGGCGGTGAGGATATTTTGTTATAGTTTATTTTATTGTTTTATTTTTAGTGTACTCTGAGTAGGCAAATTTAATATTTTTTTTTGTAACTTCTTAAGCACATTTTAGCTTGTTAGTGGCACTGGACTGGCTTAGTCTAATTTCAAGCCAGACTCAATTGTTTAATGGGAGTTTATTTTTTTTATTGCTTCAATGCTTGTCTTCAATTTTTGTTGGTTTTCGTTTTTTTATTTGTTTGATTCAAATTGTGGGCAATTTTCCAATTTGTAAATTTAACATAAAAATTACCAGCAGTGACTTAAAAGACTTTAAAGTTTTTCAAGTACATTATTGATTTAAATTATAAGGTAAGGTTTATAAGGTTGTAGTGTGTATCTGAGTATCTATGTGTATTTCTGTTTCCTCGTAGAGCCTGACGGCTGGACCGAATTTGAATTAGATTTTTTATTTATTATTTTCTGAAAGGCGACTTGATCGAGAGTGCTCTTAGCTCTGTTTGAAGAAAATCGGTCCAGGCGCTTAGAAGTTATCACCTATTTTCTAGCTGTATCCTTTTGAATCTCTGTGGCTGTGGGACAGTAGCTTCCCAACGGCTAGATCGATTTTAAAGATGACTTGATCTAAAATCTTACTATATGTAGTCTTACTATATGTAGTTTGAAAATAATTTTGATTTTGTTGTACAGTATAATCAGCTTTTCTGATTTTCCTTTGATTTTAAAAATTGTTTTCTAGCTACACAAAATGCAAAAAGTACCTTTTTGCTTTTTATTGAAAGCATTCTTTTAAATTTTTAGTTAAACAAAAGCAATTGCTTTTTGTTGGGCGTGTTTGCAACCAGCTGTTAAAAAACGATTCGTTTTATTCAATCAATTTAAGTTGGTCATTTCAAATAAGGTTAATTTTAGTATTTTTGTCATTTTTTGGCACAAATGCCACTTTATTTGCAATAGATTTTTTATAGTTATTTTTCATAACCATTTATGAGATGTATAAAGTATTGCACTTATTCAAAGTCTTCATATTTTGAAATTGTAATGACTTAATATTATATGAATGGGAAAATACAGTAAAAAATGTCACGTGTATGAAATCAATTTTTGCTTAATATAATTTAAAGTTTATTTTGTATGCAAATAATGCCCGAACTTAATAATTTATTCAAAGTAAAGAGGGTGACGCCCTAACAGATTTTGTAAAAAAGAGATATAAAGAATTAAATAAATGTCCACTGAAGTTGACCTAATGACTTAATGAAACAGTTGGCATGTGATATAAAAACCAAATGAAAAAACTGTTTAATATTTATTTAACAGTTCAGACATGATGTTATTGCAGTGTGGGTGATATTTTTTTAACTAGAAAAAAATATGTTAAATTTGTTTATTATTTTAAGCTGACAGTGATTGCTTTCAAATATTACCAAAAGAATTCTATTAAAATGCTCAGTAAATTCTTAAAATTTTAGTCGCGAGAATTTCCATCGTTTACATATTAGGCGATGAAAGCAAGACTGGCCTAGCTGACACGGCAAAATTTTAAAAAGTACAGCTGAAATGGTAAATTTACAGATTAGGAAATTTTTTATTTTACTTACTATTCTTGGGTCTTCGACCAATTACAGTCATAATTAAAAGCTCTACACACAGAAAAAATAAGCTTCATATTTGTTTCATGTTGATTCTACATGATCTTCAAAAAAAATTTTTCCGTTCGAAATAATTATGTACAGCCACAACAGCCTCAAAAATACGTTTTAGATATACAAAAAAAATTTTTTGATTTTGCTTCATATGTGTTTCATGTTAATTCAACATGATTTTAAAACATGATTTCAAAAACCATCTCATATACATCGCGCAAGTAAAATAATTAATAAAATGTTAGTCCGTTGATTTAACTGTCCTGGAATATTAAATCGACATAAAATATAATTATTTCGAACGGAAACATTTTTTTGAAGATCATGTAGAATCAATATGAAACAAATATGAAGTTTATTTTTTTCTGTGTGTATTGACTTGAAGCTCAAATGACAGGCATCACTAAATTCTTACATTGTTATTGTATGCTTGTGTTGGTTGGTTGTTGTTAAGTGAACATTTTTTTCTTTTTAATTACATTGAACAATATTTTGTGTAGTTTATAACTGTAGTTTTGTGTTTACAGTTATTTTAAACCAGTGGTGGCCAAACATACAACAATATCTTATTCTTTGTTTGTTTATGTGCTTCGCGGCTAAATAGATGGTCTGTGAGTCTCACACGCAGTGTACATGTGTTGATGGTAAAAAAAACAGCCTATGCTCGCGAGCATAGGCAATTGAGATAATGTTTTAAACCATCGTTGCCCAAGCCCTATGCGCTTGGTGCTCATTTGTTTTTGTGAAAGCACTCAGCACTAGCAATACGAAATGCACAAACAACTTTGTTAGCTATAGGCTCCCTGCAGGAGGTGCAACTAGTATCAAACTAGTATTTTGCTAGTACGAAAGTCACCAGTACTAGTTCGCAACTGTAAACTTTCCTATACAATGTTAATGCTCAAATTAACATTGTGTGTGTCAGGAAAATTACTAGTACCATTGGTACTAGATGAGTACTAGTACAATTGGTTCTACATACATACTAGAGTACTGGGACCCGATTGGGTGCTGAAGAACTAGTTTTGTACCAGTTCTTTTGTATATAAAAAGTCCCTAGAATTGTTGATTTCATTAAACCCAACGAAATTCGTTAAGTCTCTGTCTACACACGCAATTCTTGTTTCAGCAATTCTGAGTTTGTAAAAGGAAATGGAAAATATATAGTAATTTGTAGAGAGCTTCATGTACACGGAAACTCTTTTTCGTTTTGATATTCGTTCTTTTCAATCTGAAATTCGTCGTTTGAAAAAAAGAAAATTTCAAAACATGTGTGAACAAAAATGCAATGCACAAAGCAGAATTAAAGTGTATTGCTGAAGCAAAAATTGCCAGTCTAGACTGTGACTAATGAAAAAATTAATTTTTAAATGATGGTTTTTATTATTTAATTTAAAATTAATAAAATTCATTTAACCAAAATGTTTTTTTGTAATTAAATTAAAACCGCATCCAAAAAGTGATATGAAATATATCATTAATGATATGAGTCAAATCAATCTACAAATGAACTACTTGAAGTACTAGTACTTTCCTATATAAACTCCAGCACCTTTTGAACTACTGCTTTTTGTCCTAGTAATTGTACCAGTAGCTTTTTGGCAATTAACGCTAAATCTCCTGCAGGGCTGTGTGTTTTAATACACACATACAGCACGCAGCACTAGCAATACGAAATGCACAAACAACTTTGTCTAATAAGTTTTTTGTCGTTCTTTACTGTATACACGCAAGTGCAAAGCAACAATAAATAAATATATAAAATATTTTTTCCTTTGTATGTATTCGTTTTTACAACAAAAAATATGGAATAAAAATTAGTTTTTCTTTAAATGTATTGGTGTTTGCTTTTCCATAGGAAACTTTTGGGCACCCCTGTTTTAAACGAACAAACACATACTGATAAAAGCTTATATTTCGATTTTCTTGCATGGTCTTGGCAGGAATCGAAACTAAAAACTAAAATTCGTAAATATTAAAAAAAACACATTTTTTCTATTAAAGTATTTTACTGGAATATTTGAAAATTAATCAAATAAATAAACTAATATTGAATAAAAAAAATGTTTAAGCCAACCTTTTATTTAAATGCTCCAACTTTGTATGGGCATGGGACTGTGACGGTATCTCAATGTTTGTTTGTACATAGTTTCACGAGATTCGGCTAAATATAAATAATTGCAAAAAATAGGATTACTTTGTATTGGTACGGTCCTGCCAACTTTTCTAATTATAATGTAGTATTGTCACGGAAACCCAATGTGTATGCAAAGTTTCATAAGAATCGGTACAGTGGATTTAGTAGAAAAACTGTCGCATGATTTACCATTAACAAACAAACTAACAGACACAACACAAAAACAGATTTAAGCACATGTTTGTTAAAACATAAACCTATCATAATTTTTTTCTGTGTATACTCACTTTTCCTGCAGCATTTTTATAAAATGTCTACTATTTTTGTAGTTAGGAGACCATAACACATCAAAAAAATATAATGCTCATCAAAGTACATGACAAAAGATTAATTTTGTTGTGCCATTTATTGCATAGTACGGGCCAAAATGCCAATAATATGTACAATAACATATGCACTAATATTACACAGAAAAAATTATCACCAAAAAATGTTTAAACAAAAGTTTGTCTAAAAATAAATTTCATTTTTAGTAAATGTTCTTAACATAATCAATGAATTCTTTGTTTGACGTTTTTGAAGACGCAAACACCAAAAACAACAAGGAAAACTGTGTCGTAAAAAACAACCCCGATGACAACATACACACAAATAACAACAACAACAATGATAGCAAAAGGAAAACGATTGTACCAAGTTTGTTTACTGAAGATTTTTGAGAGAATCAATTCGTTACTGTCGTTGCATTAATTCTCATTAATTTTTTTAGACTCTTTAGATAAACATCCAGACTTGAACATATTCAACAAAGTAAAATTTCGTAAATGCTTAATAGATGATGATGATGATGATAATGACCCAGGTAAAAATTTTGTTTGATATATTACAAAAAATCCAGTAAATATTTTTGTTTGATTAAGTAAATTATTTTGTTTAATATTTGTTAGTATTTTTAGACTAATTAATTTATATATTCCGACAAAAATGTTGTTTGATGTTTTTCAGAAAATCCAGTAAATATTTTTGTTTGATTTAGTAAATTGTTTTGTTTACAATTTATAAAGATTTTTAGACAAATTGTTTTATAGATTTAAACAATTTGTTTATTGAAAAAAAAATCGTTGAGATATTTTTTTGTAGGTCCATTCCTAGACAAAATATTTACTATTTCATTGAACTCCTTTACAGAAAATGAAATATAGTTTTTTTCTGTGTATATAATGGATGGTCCGCTTTAGTGATACTCGCAATATCAAGACAAATTGATTGACGTAAAAATCATCAAAGGTGGCCCAGATGTTTGTTCTCTATAGGCTAAAAAGCACAATATCCTTTTTTGCGTCGCGCAGTTGGATAAAAAGAAGGGTGTTATAAGTTTGAAGAGTGTATCTGTATTACGGATGGGAAAAAATATCGATATATCGATATTTTCTCAAAAATATATTGATATATATCGTCGATATTTTTGATTACAATGCATTGATATATCGATATTTTTCAAAAAATGTCGACAGTATCAAATTCGACATTTTTAGCTTTCGTTTTGTTTTTCGTGCAGCTTAAAAAAATGTCGACACAATCTTTATCAAATAGAATATTACTATTACCGAATTTACGTTGTGAAATATTTTATGAAATTTGTAGCATGAAACTTTCTTTATTTGCTAGTAGAATGGACAGAGAAACAATTTGTGTTGAAAAAGTAATAGGAAATAAAATTTCAGACGGCGTTTTTAAATTTTCTCTAACCCATTTGCTTTTCCGCGTTTGCAATAAGCAATTACAAAAAGTTTCATGAAGAAAACTTCATGAAATATTTCATCGTGTAAATTTGGTATAAAAAGTTTTTTTATTTTATTTATAAAATTTTGTGTATTCAAAAATTATCTTTCTTTGAGTATATTTTTTTTTTGATTTACGTGCCATGAAATATTGCTGAAACAGTAAAGATGTTGGGGACATTAACTCTTTTCAGCTTAATTATTTTGAAGAAAAGTACTTTTTCGTGAATAATAATGCTTGAAATATCGATATTTATATTGAATATATCAATGCCGATCGATATTTAAAAATATATCGATGTATATCGATATATATTTTCACTTGCCCGTCCCTAATCTGTATGGCTGCCGTTACCACAGGCAGACATACAGCTACCCGACGACTCAACCGATTTGAGTTGTGGATAGGTTGTTGCATACTCCAAAAAAAGCAGACTGTTATGTTCTGTACGTTGGGCTTAGTTGACTTTTAGTCATTAGAAGTTATCTCATGCCCATTTCTTTTCTAAAACCAACCAGTTCCATTTTTTACAAACTTGCTCTTTTAATTTGCAAATTTTTTTTTAAAATTTCATTGTCTTATGCATAAAACAATCATTATATGAAAGCAAGCAACAACTAAAAAGAGAAATATTTTGCATAAACCTTTTTGTAACAAATACAATCCCAAACAACTTTACAATCATGCATGCCTTTACATATGCCTGTATGGAGAATTATGCTCAGATTTAAAATGAAAACTTTGTTAAATTGAGTTATCATTTACCATTTAATCATGCTAACTACATAATTCCTGTTATCTATAAGCAAAACTTTATTTTTTACTAAAACTTTATTCCAAAGAAAAAATCCGAAAGTGTTAATTTTTTATTTAAGTGAAGTTTGTGTCTTAAGTCTTTTGTTTTATTAACACAAGGAAGTTTGAAGCAGAAAATAAAAAATAAATAAAATCAAATAAAATTAACAGTATATTATAATAAAACCACACTTTACAACTTTAATTAAATTGTTATATACAAAAATAAGATAAAACAATTTAAACATACAATGCAATGTTTTTAAATGTTTGCCATCAAATAAATACAAGAAGAAGAAAAAAAACACTAAAATTCCCTACAGTAAAAAAACGAATAAAATCACGTAAAATGCCGGTGGAAAAGTATTTTTAGTTTAGTAAGAGTAACAAATATTTATACTCCTTTTTCTTGTTAATAAAAACTATTTTAAAATGTTTTTTGTTGCTGTTATATCTTTTCGATTTAGAAACTAACTCAGCTGTTAGTTTAATATGTTAAAATGTATATTTCTTTAGTTTTTCTTAGCATAACAGGGGAAAAATAAAGATTAATGACCCAAAAACTTTGAATGAGCAGCTCCAGCACTTGTATAAAAGTAAATACCTTTAAACTAAGCATTAAAGTTAAAAAATGCATTGTATATAAAAAAAGAAACTAAATTTAAATTCACTTTTTATTTCGTTGGTTTTGGTTTTGCCTTGCAGTAACCATTTCATTTCAATTTTACTATTTCTATTGCACTAGCAAGCTAAAGGTGCGCAGGCCTTTTGTGTTTTAAGATGTTTTTAATTCATGTTTTTCTTTTTCGACTCTATTTTTATATGTTTTTATTTAGCTTGAAAGCTCAACTCCCACTATTAATTTATGCACATGTGTTTTGTGGAGGAAAACCAAACAATATTCCTATTAAAATGAAATAAATATATTTGTATATTTTAAATTAGAATTTACTTTAAACAAATACACATTTTATATTGACATGTCCAATTCATATAAAATAGTGGTGAAACTGCAGCTTAAAGGCATTAAGATTCAAATGAAACTATTAAAACACACAAACGAATAGACATATTTAAATTTAAATTTTTATTTAAGCAGCTTGATTTATTTTTGATTAAAATAAAAGAAATTTAATTATAAGAATCTGTTAGAACGTTTCGATTACAGCTATTTAGTTTTAAAATATCCTTGATCATTTTTTTTATCAAGATTAGTCATTAGCACTTTTAATACTTCTTCGGAAACTTTAAGCTTCAGTCCTAAAATGTCCTCAAAAAATTTGTTTAGTAACATAATACCGAGTAAATAATTTTTACTCGACACAGACAAATCGGTAGCAACAAACTTACTTTGTATAATTTAGCATGCCTCTTGCAAGCCGGTTTGTAAGCATTTTATTGACACACCAAAAATAATGAAATGTGTCCTGGCTTAATAATTTAATTCAATGAAACTCGATCATGCTTTTGATTGCAGTATTTCTTATTAAAAAGTCATTAAGAAAATTTCTAATTGTATTAGAAATGGAAGAACTGGAATATGGAAGCATTGAAAAGATGAGGGCTACAAAATGACATCAAACAAATATACATATATACATACATATATACACACGTATATACAAAAAACCTACATGCATACACACACAAACATACATACGAGACTTTCGAGTATATTTGTGGAGCCCTCTAGTATTTAAATAGAAAGCTCGTCTAAAAGTTTTTGATAGAAAGCTAATCGTAAATATAAAAAGCTTGTCAAAAAGATTTCGTTAGAAAAATCGTTGACAAAACCTGTCGAAATTTTTTCATGGAAAGTCGTTGAAAATTTTTTATGGAAAACTAGTACAATCACCGAATGGGAGATTATTCCACGTTCTTGCGAAGTAAACCTATTCATGTCTTGTCGATTTATATTCTGCGTTTGTTTCCTTCACAAATGTCAAACCCGAATTGACATTTGGCGCCATTTGCAAAAGTTATAGCGTTTTCCAATAGGGTGATTACTTTTGCCCCACCTTGGAGAAACATTTCCTATAGAAACTGATCGAAAATTATTTTTACTGAAAACTCATACAAAACATTCTTGTTAATAACTCGTCGCAAAACTTTCTATATAAAACTGGTTGAAAAGTTTTCTACACTAAATGACTCGAAAAGCTTTCCACAACTATGCGAAAAGTTTATAAAAACTATTAAAAAATTTTTAAAGAAAGTCCGTCCAAAAGTTTTATAAGGAAAACGTGTCAAAAAGTTTATATAACTAATTAACCGAAAAACTGGTCCAAAGTGTTTCTATTAAAACTCTTCCAAAGTACTCATGTATATAAAATACTCGCCCAAAAGTTTTCAATACAAAAGTAGTCGAAAGGCTTTCTTTCATATGGGGAAATGGTCGAACAAATATAGTTTGTAGAAAACTCATCGAAAAGTTTTCGAGTCCTTTTTCATCGGACAGCTTTCTGATAGAAATATTTTCTATAGAAATCAGGTTGAAAATTTTTTTATAAAAAACTAGTTGAAAAATTTGCTATAGAAAACTAATGAGAGATCTTTATATGGATCACTTTGTATGGGTAACTTTTAATGGGTAACTGTCGAAAACTCACCGAAATGTTTTTTGTAGAAAGTTAATCTAAAAGCTTTCCTTAAAAAACGAGTCGAAATTTTTTTAGCACACAGGTTTAAAAGTTTTCCATGGAAAAGTGGTCGTACAATTTAAAATAGAAAACTCGCAAATATTTTCTGCAGAAAAGTAGTCGCAAAATGTACCATGGAAAATTCGAATAATTGTTATGGAAAACTGGTCGAAAAGTTTTCTATAGAAAACTGGTCGGTAGTCAAGTTTTCTACAGAAAATGGTTCGAAAAAATATATACAGAAAACTCTTGGAAAAGTTTTCTATAGAAAAGTCGTACAATATATTTTTATTAAAAACTCGTCGAAAGCTTTTCTGTAGAAAACGGATCAAAAGGTTTATTATAAAAAAACTCATCTAGCAGTCACTCTTCTATGAAAAACTTATCAAAACTTTTTATTAAAGCTCGTCGAAAAATTTGGAATAGAAAATTCGTCGAAATAGTTTCTATAGAAAACTTCTCGAAAGCTTTTTAAAGAAAACTGGTTGAAAAGTTATCTATAGAAAATAGGACTAAAAGTTTTCTAAAACAACTAGTCAAACGTTTTCCATAGACAATTGGTCGAAAAGCTGTTTAAAAAATGTCGGAACAAGCTTAAATTAAAAATTTAGCCTGAACACACGCCACAGAAGAAAAACGTTATTGGCTTTTAAGTCAAACACACTCGTATGATTATAACGCACAAAAAAAATATTTGGTGTGTGTTGTCTCATAAGAACTAATGTACTGTTGTCGTATTAAGACGCCCACACACAACTGATTTGAGTGTGTGATTTGTTAGTGCTCAACGTCTTCCCAGCAGCTAAAGTTACAACTAGTAACGCTTTGGGACAGTCATATTACTAGTTGTAATGGTAGTAGTCAAAAAACGACACTCATATTACTAGTTGTAACAAGAGTAGTAACGTTACTGGTCAAAAAAGAACAATCACATTACTAGTTGTATCGAGACTAGTAACGATACTAGTCAAAAAAGCCCAATCATATTACGAGTTGTATCGAGACTAGTAACGATACTAGTCGAAAAATGACAAAATTTTCAGGTATACGATTTTATATAAAACCAATTGTTAGCTATTAAAAAATTAAGTAGAATTTGGCTCAGTGGGTAGAGTACTTGCCTTAAAGTATGAAGAATGCGTGTTCGTACCCCGGTTGAGCCAAAGTTTTTTTAAGAGTTACAAAACTCTTAATAAAAAAAACTAGTAAGCGCACTAGTTTACAATAACTAGGATTCCAACTGAGATATAACTGTATAGAAATGAGCTAGTTGGTCCCCTATGACAACCCAATGTTAAATCCGATAGTTCGATATATGAAAAAAGGATAGAGACGCAACTAGTATGAAGCAAAAAGCAGCTAGTATAGTTCCAACAACATACCAGTTACTTTGTTTGCAGGGTTGTTACTCGTTAATGGGGCTGTGCGCGCACAAATCACAAGTAATTGAAAATTTTCAATTTCTTGTGCTTTGAGCGATGTGTTAGTGGGATTGTGGGCGAACATTTGAAATTTTTTTATTTGTGTATACTACGAAAGCAATTTTTCATAGAATTTAGAAAAGAAAATGTAATTTCACAAAGTAAAAGCGATAAATATAAAGATAAAAGCATAAATAAATAATAGTATACAAAAATAAATAAATAACCAAAAGAACAATTGCAACATCCGCTTCGCAATGCATGTATACTTCTTGACGTTTAAGTTTATTGTGATTTGTTCGTCGTTAGTGCAGATTTGGTACGCGAACAAATCACACGCACAAATTATTCGTATATGGGCTGCTTTAGTAAAAAAAAACAGTTTTGTTTTATGTTGGTATGCGTTCAGCCTTAAGAAAGCCCCGATGCAATGTCATTTTAATGTCATCGATATATTAGATTGCCAAATTTTGACTCGCTCAGAAGTGGCATCATCCATTCATTAACTAAAAAACAGCTGATAACTTCAACACAGCTAGAATAAAGTTACATTTCAAACAAAGCAAACTAAATTTGGTTGCTACATATACAGACATTGAAGGATACGACCACAATTACTGGACTGAATATTGCTAAGAAAAGTTAAGAGCAATTCACTTTTCAACAAAAAAAATAAATAAATAAATTTAGCTTCAGCTGTTTGGAGCTATGGCGACACAGACAGATACACAGATAAGAATTTATAAAACTTATAAAAACCGTATTTTTTGTTATTGACTTAAACAACTTTTTATTAAAAAGTCATAGAAAAATTTACTATAGAAACTCGTCGAAAAGTTTTCAAATCAGATAATATTCCACTAATGAAAAATTAATCTGCTATTATACGATTATTGCCTTCCTAATGAGGAAATCTGTATTTATTTTGGAATTTCTTCATATGAAAAAAAATTAAAAGCCAAATAATATAATGATCTTTTAGTTTAGCCTAACAACGCAACATTAGTCTCATTAGAAGTTAAAATACAATAAAAGTATTTCTAAATACAATTTATTTGTAGTCCAGCTGAAAACAAAATAAATCTGTATCAAATAGGCAATAACAGCAAAAAGTATTCCCATTCATTATTCAAATTTACTGGCAAGATGAAAACGAGAAAAAAACGAAAAACTAAACATTTCAAAGGCTTTTAGTCAATTTGTAAGATCACGTTTATTTAATTTTTTGTTCATATATGAAGCGACAAGTGCTTTCAAATTGCTTAAAAGAAATCTAAACAATGGTCACTCATTCAGCAGCCAAAAGCAAAAAAAAAGAAAAAATACTTTTGAAAGAAACATAAAATGCCTTCAAAATTTAGCAACGTTATTTGAACGTCTTATACCCACTGAGTCAGATCAAAACTGTCTGTATTTTATTGTTTTATGTTTTCTGACTGCTGTGAACTATTTAAAATGTTATTCCAGACTTTTTTTCGATTTAATTTTTTGGATTAGTTCATTTGTCCATGTTTAACTATTTAAATCAAAGTCACTCGTACGTGAACACTATAATGGTGGTGGAATATTGTAATCGGTCTCGTTTATTTTTCATTTGTTCGCTCCTTGTTCTGTATGTCCGCCTGTTGCTTTATTTTCATCATGTAATTTTTATTTTTCTTTTTTGCATATCAATCGAACATGATTTTGTCATTTGTTAAAAGAAACTTTTTTTTTTCATTTTTGTTGACGACTAGTTGGGTAATAAAACGTATTACTATCAAAAATTGTACCAAATTACATATAAATATTTAAATAAATAAGTCTTGGTATAAATACATAATAAATAAGTAATGATTAGCGTTAAAAATGTAAATGTAATTTAAGTAGGTACCCAGAATACAAGACTACAAGTATTTTGTTACATTTTCATTTTTCATGTTTTAGAGTTTTTTTTAAGTTTTTTTTAAGTGGACGATTATCATTCATTTATTATGTTGCGTGATGGAAAATAAGGATTGGCAGCGAATTTTGTATAATTTTGAATGCAAACAAAATGAGCAAACAATTAAATATTTAATTGTAAATAAAACGTGGCTTTAGAGAGAGATTTGTAAAGAAAATTAAAAATGTTTAACCTAATACATAGATGCATCACAAGTTTTGGCAAAAATTCGAATCAACATGAGAACATAGCCGCAAATAAATCGGATTCAATTACTAAATTCCTTGAATCAATTAATTTTGTAACTATAACTAGAACCATAATATGAATCATTTCATTTCTTAATAAGTTTATCCGCCGCACAGTGGCTCAGGAATTTAATTCGTTTTCCAAAACCTAAATGTTTTTGTTGTCATCGATTGCCAAATTTTTGACGCCGTTTAATATTGAGCATGCCAAACTAAGGTAGCCAAAAAATTTGGTCAAAATAATGTCAATTTTGCGTATGGTGGCATTCTGTTAAACAGATATATTTTATCCATTTCAGCCCCAAATTAATTGGGCCGTGGCTAGAAACTTTTTGGGTACATGTTCATGTTATTAATGACATAAATATGAATTAGTATCAATTTCACAGTCCTGCGTATCCTTGTTTGGCCTTTGTGGAATGTTGCCTATAGGAACATTGCGCAATGGTGGAAAATTTTTTTCTTAATTTTTAAAAAAATATACATATTACTCCCAAATTATTGTTATTTTGTATTAAAATTAAGGTGTAATGAGACATAAAAAAAATTTTTTTTAATGTTTGAATACAAATTAACGTTGCCTGTCGTGCAATTGAATATGATGTGGTTCGACTTTATGGGCTCCAAACTATGTAATCTTTCATGAGAAGAGAGTGATGATATTGCCGTATTATTGCGGGCAAAGAGACAGAGTGGCCTCTTTCACATGGTGGAGATATTTACTGATTTGAATTTTCTAGTATTTTCCCCTTTTCCCTTATTTTACTCATCAGCCGAATCACTGCAATCGAATTCGGTCATTTTTACAACTTTTTGTTTAGTAAAGCACGGCGGATGCATTTCCATGCACAATTATATCTTAATGTGTTATGTACATAAAGGACCAATGTTGTCCATAGGCTATATTGTGTTTTTAAAATAATCTGTACGACAAACTAGAAATTTTTTTCCGTTTTTCTTTCCTCATATCATTATCTTAACTGTTTCTTATAAAATAATACACTTTTTATAAAATTATGACAATATTTTCCATTTCTTTTATGAAATTTTAGACTTACACTTTTTGCAGTTTATTTTCGATACGTGCAACCGCATCTTTAAACAGCATGCTATTGAGTACTATCAACGCAAACTCAATGAAATTTTGGTAAAGCATTATCAAACAACGCACAGTGGGGCAGAATAAAAATATTTGGAATATAAATTAGGTATTTCTCAGCGAATAGTTCTAACAGAATAAACCTTCACACTGATATAGGAGAGGAGTATTTATATTTATGTTTTACATAGCAGCTCTTTTAAATGCCCAGAAGCGGAGCTATAAAGTCTCAAAGTAAGGCACTTCGGATATGTAAAATTGTTTACTGCTGCCGTTTTTATGTTTCTCATCCATTTTATGTTTCTCATCTAAAAGATACATGTTGGTTGTATACTTATCTCTTATAGTTAGTGAGTTATACTCATTTGAAAGTGAAAATATCTCAATTTTTAAAAAATTTAGTCGATTATTTTCTAGATATCGGATCCAAATATCATCCGACTTATGATTTTTTTTCTTCGTTAGCTAAACAGCAAAATTTTAAAGAATTTAAAATAAATAATTAAATTCGCCGTCTGAATTAAAAAATATTATATTTTTAAATTGAAATTTGAAAAACTTTTGAATTTTCGAACATTTTTGCTAAAAAAGCACCATTACTCTTTTTACATATACGAGTATATAAAAAAAATTATTTTGGAACATGTAGCAAATATATAATTATCTGAAAGGTATTTATACACAACGTAAGTCGATTGCAAGCAAATAATTGAATTTCCTAGAATAGTTGGACCTGGACACGTCCTAACGGCCTATTTTAGATCGAAATTTCGAATTTAGTCCACATGTTGTAAAGAGCTGGGATTATAAAATCATTGCCATTTCTGGAAACCGTTATGTTTATGTAGCTTGCCACATTTACCACAAAGTAGTAAAAGGGCCTTGGATCAAGTGTGGACGCTATGGGCAAAATTATTCTGAATTGAATTTTTTGGATTTCTTCCAACTTTCTTAAGAATTCTGAGATTCTCAGAAGAAAAACTTAATGTTTTTTTCTTTCTTCGTATTTAGTACATAAATTCCTATATAGCTGCAAAATTTTCGAATATATTTCGAAATTATTGGAAAATATCAACAATCAACGATTTTATAGCATTAAAAAAAGTTAATAAATATGAAATACGAGTATCTATTAAGATATATAACACTTTTACGCCAGTATGACCTATATTTAATACTAAATATTAGTTATACGCCATGTTCTTATTATTCTCTATTATCTTCTCCATTATCCCTCAGTTTTTTCGGTATGGACTTTTACTTATAAATCAAGGCTGCCCAAAAATACTTTGCAGCTGTATTGCTGAGAGAATTTTGAAGTACAGTAACACGATAAAGTAAACGCAAAGATTTTCATTAACATTTTGTCACAAGAAATTATGTTGGTCGTAAATATGTATAATAATGCGGTTCACACTGAATTTACTATTTCTTCAATTGGTAAAATGGAGAAATTTTCAATAATATTGCGCCAATCCCCTTAGTTTTGCCAAAACTATTTTTTTTTATTTCTAATAAAAAGCACTTTCTTTTCCATCATCATATATTTTACACACTGTATGTGGCAAAATACCACCACAGCTACCATGCATGTATACTCGTCGCTCTGACATTAACGACTAAATAAAGAGTATAAAAAGAAATGATATAAAGAGTATAAGCAATTGTTTGGTGAAATGAGCATCCTTGTTATAAATCCATAAATTGTACATGTTTAAAAGAGAAAGGTAGACATATCACAATTCAAAAGTTAAAAATTATGTGTAGTTCTTAATAATGTATTGACATTTTGAAAAATTTTGTTATCTGATGTCTTTTGCATATTAATTTTTTTCTTAATGCTATAAAATCGTTGACTGTTGATATTTTCGAATGAAATTTTGCAGTTATATAGGAATTTATGAGCTAAGTACCAGGAAAGAAAAAAAAATAAAGTGTTCTTCTAATAATCTCAGAATTTTTAAGAATTTTATTTCGATAGAACTATCCGTTAAGAAACGCCTGGCTTATGTTCCAAATATTTTGATTCTGCTCCACTGTGCAGCGCAACTTTGGCAAAAAAATGTTACAAAAAAGTAATATAATAAAAATAGCGGGACTTCTGGGCGCAATTGCTTAATATTGCCTATAGACAACAATGATATTAGCAAGTTTTTGCGAACATTCGCCAATGATATGTTTTCAAATCATTCGAAAGAATTTTTTCTTTCTTACAATTACATGTAAAACAAAAACAATATTTTAGAATTTGGTTTTGTTTTATATGCAATTGTACGAAAGGAAGAACTCCTTCGACATAGTGAAATAAGCAGTTAGGCCCTAATTGTGTAAATCACGTAGCCAAAGTAAAATTTATATAGCGAACAAAAACAAAATTTCAAATACTTTATAAATTTCTTTTATTTTTCATATAAATTTAAAAACTTTTTTAAATGTTTCCAAACTTGTTTTTGCTTTAATATAAAATTCACTTCGGTGATGTGATTTACACGATTAGGGCCTTAATTTTAAGGCACGAAAGATAAAAAAAGTAAAAGCTAAACATCTTAAGACTACTAATATGGATATGTGATTTACTTTCTTAGTATCTTTCTTACTAAACAGAAGAAAATTGTTGAATTCCCAGTGATAAAGTTTGTATACGCGTAAAAACGAAAATTTTCGACATGAAAACAAGGGTTTGGCTTTTTCAACTCTCCGATTTTAATGAAAATCGACACAAATCTTCTACTCCTGTGTGCTCGTAGCATAGCGATACCTTTAATGGTTTCAATTTTATAGGCCTCTAAACTTGGGCATCTCGGCCATTTTTGAGAAAAGTTCCTCATATTGAAGACTGAATAACTTTAGAACATAGTAATACATTTGATGTCATTCGAAAGATCTCAGTCTCCTCTTAATGGGTACTGATTAAAACGGACATATCTTTCAGCAATAAATGCCTCTAAAATGTCAAAGTATCTTTTATCATTAAATATCCTGAAAAATTGTATTTTAATTTTCTTTATTTTTTACAGAACGTAGCCAACTGACATATCTTTTTTTACAGAACGTAGCCAACTGACATATCTTTATTCTGTACAATTTTCAAGATGGGATGAATGCAGGCTCAAAAGATACAGTTGCTTCTTTATGATAACTCGATAGTTTCTATGAAATTTATATAAGAGATAATACAAAAAACAACCATTTGAATACATTGGGATTTTTTTGTAAAAAGTAGTATTGAAAATAGCATAGCTTTGTAGCGCATCATCAGATTTTAGTAATTTAAATATCATTTAAAAGGTTCGGGCACACTTTTGGTAAATACAAGATAAGGATATCACAAATGAAAAAATTTTTTTGTTCCTTAAATGGTTTTTTTTTTCAGTATATAGCAAACTAATCTGTCGCCATTGTGTAAAAAATACAAATCGAGATTTTAGGAAATACTACGGCTACAGTTGTTTTTATTGTTACTGCTTACACAATTTTCATAGTAATTATCGAGTTATCATAAAAAAACAACTGTAACTTTTGAATCTGTTTTCATCCAATATTGAAAATACTACACAATAAATACTCATACATGTCAATTGGCTATATTCCTATGTCCTTTTTGAGCAGTATTCATTAAGAGGAGACTGAGACCTTTCGAATGACATCAAAGGCATTTACATCCGATGACGCGTTCTATAGTTATTCAATCTTCAATATGATGAGCTTTTCCCAAAAATGGCCGAGATGGACAAGCCTAGAGGCCTATAAAATACCTCTTTATCGAAATAATTTTTCTCCACATTTTATTAAATCGGAGTGGATAAAAATCCAGACCGTGTCGAAAGATTTCGTTTTTACCCATACTGTTCTATGGAAATGTGTTGATTGAAAAATATGCAACTGTGCTGGAAATTGTTGTTCGCATTTGGCTTTTTGTCGCCTCTTGCCGTCAGTCGCCTCTTGCCGTCTGTCGCCTTTACTAACCGCTCCACTCGCTCTACACCAGGGCCGGCAAACAAAGGTATTTTTGTAGCAAAAAAGCAAATTTCGACAATTACTTTTCAAGAATCTAATGATGCAGCTCTATAAAGAACTGTTTCACTAAAAAAAACCAAAATTTGTTTTCTTAAAAAGGGATATTTTGTGTTAGAAAACATCTAGTGCAGTTACTCAAATATTGTGCGATAATTTCCGATTTTGAGGAACTATTGCAATTTCTGAAAATGTTAAAATGATCTCCTCAATTAGACCTAAAAGTCGTTTTTGAGTAAAAAAAATTTGCTATATTTTAACCGCGTGTTATTATTTTAGTAGTTATAACATTTTTTTATTTAAGGATATATGGGAAGGTTCACAAATCCTTGCGCCGATATCAACCATATTTTGAACCATTGCAACCCTTATAACCATTATAACCCTTCCTAATTTAAACACATGTGCCACGTCTTATCGCTCTACAATAACTCCTTTTTTTGCCTCGAAACGCATGAAACGATACCACTGTGCGAAGTTGTGATTATGGTTAGAAATTACAGAACTATAAACATTATTTTTGCGATCGGCCCCACTGTGCGGTATTCAAGTAGCAGTAGTTCACAAAATAGTTGGGATATTAACTTTCAACCTTGATTAAATTATTTCCTAGTTTAGTTTCCTTAATGTTATAAATTTTTTATAGCTCCCAAAAATATTTATATTTTTTTAATGTACATACTTATCTTATGAATCTTTTTATGATTGTATTCTCATTTACCGGGATATTAAGTGCATTTTTTATTTTATTAGTGATTCAACTTTTTATATTCCAAAATAAAGTGAAACAATTTTATTATTAATAATTTTATTTTTTAGTGTCTTATGTAATAAAATAACAAACCCTTTTTATTTACCAAACCATTTGGCCAACACTTTATTTCTTGGTTAGTTTTGCCCACTTTAATTTTTGTTTGCAATTTACAAAATGTACGAGAGTACTCGTATAAATTTGATATAATAAATAAAAAATTCTTATGCAACTCAATAAAAATATAAAGTTAGTTGCAATAAAGCACTTAAAATTTAAGGTGAATAAATAAAATTAGAAAAACCACAATGCTTACAAAAACAATGTATATGTAAGGAGGGGGCTGAAGACAGAACTATAAAAGACTGAATTCCTGCAAACCATTTAAATTTTGATTTTTCTTTTCGTTTTTTTTTCAACTTGTTCCGCTTTTGATTTTTTTATGCTTAAAACAAATTTATAGTTCTGCTTTAATGTCAACTAATTTTATTATAGAGGCTCGGGATCGGGTGTTCAATCAAACAATATGGTGTAAAAACATTTTTTAATAGCATTTTATTTAATAAATAAAAAAATTGATTACAGAAAAACTTAAAAAAAGTAAATTAATTTTGAAAATAAAAATGTTATAGGTAAACAAAAATAATTGAAATAAAAAATAATAATACAAAATAAAATAAAAAATAAAATTATTTAAGGAATAGGAAATAAAAATTAAAGATTTGGAAATTTTTAAAGGATTCAAATAAAAATTAAAACAAAACCGAAAAAAATACAAAATTATAAGTAGGTAATTGATTTTCAATAATTAAAATTTAATAACAAAACAATTTAAAAAAAAAAAACATTTGTTATACTAAATTAAGACTATTTAACCAATTTGTATTAATTATACTACAATTAATTTAGTGTCTTATGAATAATATTTACTAAGGCAAAAAATATAATTTATTATGAATTTTGACTACTTTGTAATTATGTTTCTGTTGTTGTGTGCATGAAATTTATAAATATATTTAAGTGAATTTAATTTTGTTAATTTATGTCATCTATTATTATGTTAACAGCAATGATTTTTTACCGGTTTTTATCTTTTTTTTATTAGTATTTATGTATCATACAAAATGTATGTTTGATGCAACTTTTTAAGCTTTAAGCCATTGCGAGCCGAATAGGAGCTTAACGTGACCAACATTTTTGTTTTTTCAATTTCATGATATTTTCCAGATTAAAGCCTTTATATAAGTATGAAAGAAAAAAATGTTTTGTGGAGACTTTTTTTAATAAGAGGCTGTTCATGAATTACAAACAAAATAAGAGGAATGAGAGGTTAAAAATTTGTTACGCAGTTGAGGATATATTGAAAAAATGGTTATGGGGAGGAGTGTAAAAGGAGAAAATGTCATTGCGTAATTTGTGAAGAGCTCCTAAGCATATACGCATAGCAAATTTAAGTTGAAGGTACAATAACTACATGTTGAGTTGTTTTTAACTTGCGCTATCAAAAAATGGGAATTTAATGACTTCACCATGATTTTTAAAAATCTCAACGTTTGTTAATATGAAGCGATAACATGAATAATGAAGCGATTCGACTTTTTAGATTTCGAGAATATGTTTTTTTTAATAAAATTTAACCCATCGTTCCAAATCTAACTAATCGGCTCTTAAACTTAAAAAACTGCTGCGATTGCTGAAGATTTCATTAAAATCGATTGATTTGCTTGTGAGATATCATTGTCGAAATTTATTTAAAAAAGTACAATTTCATAATTAGTTTATAGAAATTCCACGGATGGACTGTAACGTAAGGTAAAGCGTATCTCAATTTTTATTACAGCAAAAAATTGCACGAAGAGTGAAAGTGGTGAAAAATGGCAAAAACGACGTTAAGTAATATGTGATCAGCAGGGCTCGGACTTTCATGCAAATGCATGTTTCTTGTGGTGACAGATGAAGACGTATTGACTAGTTATATATGCGAATCATAAAATTTTAAGTAGTTTGCTATCGATTTGTACTTGCATATTTTTGCATATTTTTGCATATTTTGGTGGTAAGTGCATATTTTTACATATTTTGGAATAAATGCATATTTTTGGACTTATAAAATTTTTTTAAATGCATATTTCTCGATTTTTGAAAAAAAATATTAATAGGCCGACTATGCATGGCAACTGAGCCTCAGTTGGGTTGTCAGTTTCTGAAAATGATACTACTGATGCCAATTGGCAACTTAGAGCTTTCAATTTCAGTTGATATTTAGTGTTTTTCTGGCAACCATTAATTTTCAGTTGCTGAGTGACAAGTCAACAAAAGTTCCGTTTGATTAAATAATATACCCAGTTATAGTTGTTTTATGTATTTTTTCTAATAATAATAAAAAATAAAAAATAAATATTTTCACACTATTTTAGTTTTGGTACTTTGTTCGTAGGTAAATGCATATTTTTGCGCATATTTTTCATTTTTAGGTGCATTTGTTAAGCGCTTAACTCAATTTTTAGCTGCATGAAAGTCCGAGCCCTTGTGATCAGTCCCTTGGCGGGTGATAAATTATAATTTTAATTAATTAATTTTAATCTAATCAAAACATTTCAACAAGTTGGTCACATTAAGTTTTATTTTACACTTGTACCATCCATTGCGAGCAGTGCTGGCGATGATGCTGATGAGGCTCTTAACTTGCGTCATGAGTCAAGACGTGATTATAGTATCAGTCATGATCATAATTATTTGCACCATTACTTAAGCTGCTGTGTGGATGTGTTTTTCATTGTGTTTTAATAGCTGGTAGCATTATTTAATTAATAGCACGCTAGAGCGGTGGTAATAGCAGATAACTACGACACCATATCCAAAAGTAAAATTATATAAAATTAATTTGGGTATGAAAACAAAGTTTTTGAATTATGTACTAAGGAAATTTTTTGTATTAATGAGTTTATTTAAGCTAAAGAACTGAAAAGTTCGCAAAATGACGAGAAAAATAGAAATAGTTGATCAACAGTGCGTTTTACTTTTTGCAAAATCCTTTTGGAAATGGTGCTCAATTTCAATACAAGCCTTAAAATATTTAGTGCTTTAAGTTAATTTCTTTATTAAGTTTATTAAACAAATTTTATTTCTATGTATTATTCTATTTATATAATAATTTAAATCAAAAATTGTTTTCATGGATTTCCCAGTGTGTGTTCAATATTTTAATACTTTTATGGTACAAAGCGCGCTTATTTAAATTGACCACACTGTAACAATGCTGGTAAAATTAACTATATAAAAATTGGATTAAATGTGCTGGTAATTATAAAATGGTTGCTAAAATCCTTTATACTAAAATAGAAGCTTTTGTGTTTGTTGCTGTTGTTATAATAAAAGATTACGCTTGTATGTGTGTGGGTGTGTGTGTGTATGTTTAGGATGTTCTGAATACTTTTTTTAACCTCTTCTTCTTGCTGTTAATTAAAAATCAAAAATGAAAAATTAATATTATTTAATATTAATAACTAAAATAAATAAATTTGATTAACAAATAAAAAAAAATTTTAAATAAAAATTAAAAATAAAACAATTGCACTATTCGATTATAAAGCTTTTGTAAATTCCATTCACTGAGTTTTCTTAATTTGGTGCTTTTCTAACTACATCGTGCTTATTTTTTATTTAAAAATATTTGTTTTTATAGATTAAGCAAAATATATTGTCAATAGGATTTACTTTGTTGTGGTGGCACAAAACCGTAACCTGAGGCGCCTACAATCACACCGCTGGATTCATCAACTGCGTCTGGTGGTGATGGGGGGAAGACAACGGGTCCTAAAAGAATATGGAATACGGAAATTAAAAATTTTTGTTTAAATCTTATTATAACAAAAAGAAAGGATAATTTAAGGAAGCTTTAATAGTTAATAGAAAAAAATAACTATTTAATTAAATCGTAAATATATGGAAATTTGTATAGCAACTATATTACTGAAAATGATTTTCTGATATTTTAAATATATGTTCGAAATTTTCGAATCACATTCAAAAATACGAGGCTAAATGAATTATTGAAATTAAGCGGATATTTATTTATGGCAATTTTTATCGCAACATGGTTGAAATTTTGATGCTAATATTTTGTATGAACAACAATTTACTTTCCATTTTTATCCACCGACCATAAAGGAGGGGTTTGTGCCTGTGTAACTATGAATGAGTAAAACACTTGACATACAACACAAAATTAACTTAATATGGCACAAGTTCAATTCTCAGCAGAGACATTTAATTTTTGTTATGTTTTGTGTTTTCAATGACTTCTAAATATTTAAAATTTTAAGTTATTATATGTAAACCAAGGCGGCTAGTACTTGACTCCAATTACATCACCATGTTAAGGTAATTTGTTAAAATTAAAAAAAAAATAGAAGTAGCGGATGGTGTGTTTATTAGCATTTAACTCATTCCCCTGCCATCAAACATTTTTTTGCGATGTTTTAATTATTTCGGAAGTATTTCATGAGCGTGGATATCAATTTTTCTTTGCATTCACTTGATAGTCATGAAATTAAGTTTTGAAAAACAAGATCCTTCATAAGCGGAAATAGTTTTTTTTGCTCATCAGCGTGAGATAAAAAGTTACTCACGATCTCCCTGGCTGAACTAAAAGCTCAAAACTTTATTTTCTAATAATATTTGATTTTTTATGAGATATAGGCTTTTTGTCAATATTTTGGGTTTTGGCGATATACATATTCTTGATTTTTTATATCTTATAATTTTTTGGTAAATGTAAAATTTTTCCTGACATTTTAGTTTTAGAGAGAAGATTTAATGAGTTTATGAAATTTTTACTTATCTCTAATTTTAAAATTTAGGCCCCTATTATGATTCACAACTCAACTTGGTTGAGTTGTCAATGTTACGACCCAATTCAACCATTATGATTCACAACTAATTTTAGTTGTCTTCGAAATAAATTTCGAAAAAAGGTTCTTATCTATACTCTCTGTTTTTTGAAACCATCACAAAATATTTTAAATATTTTTATTTTGGGCTTTACTATTTTTCTTGAGATTTTGTGTTTTATTGTTATGGTAACTATATTTGTTGACAAATGGGAGAGATTGGTGCCTAAAATCACCATTTTAAATGTAATCAAAAGTAACACAATAGTTGAAATAAAACCAAAACACAACTGACAAAAAACAGTTGTCTCACTTTTAAGAAAGTTGTAATAATGGGTGATTTTATAAGAACTATCGGAAAGTAAAAAAGAAAAAAACACATAAAATTCAGAAAAATGCATGAAATATTTATTTGGATCGATAGTTGGGTCGATATAATTTAATGTTTGAAGATTATTTCATGCAAATGTTGGCCGCGGCTGCGCCTCAAATGGTCCATCCGCTTAGTCCAATTTTGGCATACTCTTTCCAACATTTCGGCCGGTATCTCACGAATAATGTTGCCAATGTTGGCTTCCAGTGCGTCAATCGAAGCGGGCTTGTCACTATAGACATTAGCCTTAACATAGCCCCACAAAAAATAGTCTTGAGGCGTTAAATCGCACGATCTGGGCGGCCAATTGACTGGTCCCAAGCGTGAAATAAACTGTTCACCGAACTCGCCTCTCAATTGGTCCATTGTTTCGCGTGCTGTGTGGCATGTGGCACCGTCTTGTTGAAACCACATGTCATGCAAGTCAAGCTCTTCCATTTTGGGCAGAAAAAAGTTTGTTATCATCGCACGGTAGCGCTCACCATTCACAGTAACGTTGTGATTCGCATCATCTTTGAAGAAATACGGCCCAATGATGCCGCCAGCCCATAATCCGCACCAAACGGTTGTTTTTTGTGGATGCATTGGTAGCTCTTGCAATGCTTCTGGCTGCTCTTCACTCCAAATACGGCAGTTTTGCTTGTTCACGTATCCATTCAACCAGAAATGAGCCTCGTCGCTGAACACAATTCTTCGATAAAAAAGTGGATATTCATCTAACTTAACAGAGCACGCATTTTGGTAATAAAATTCAATAATTTGCAAGCGTTGTTCGTTTGTAAGACGATTCATGATTAAATTATAGACCAAACTGAAGATGTTTGACAGTTACACAAGATACAAAACGTGCGTGAGCTGTCAAAACTAGTGTTGCCAAAAAGATAATAGCAAAAAAATCACTCGTTACATAATGGCCCTTATCGTGTTTGGCGATTTTCCCCTTCGACTGCGACATTTTTGTATTAGATTAAAGAAAAATGTATCGTGCTGTCTTTAATCTCTTATAAAAATGTCGTAGTCGAAGGCGAAAATTGCCAAACACGATAAGGGGGAATAAGAATTTGACAGCTAGGAGTCAACTATCAATTTAGTTGTGAATCATAATAGGGGCCTTAATTTTACGCTATTTTCTGTTTTATATCTTTCTTTTTCGTTTTTATTATACACAATTATTCTTACCTCTATTTTGTCTGGGATCTCTAACTTGTGCGTGTTGTGGAAAATCGTATGTATTAAAACTTGGTAAATTACCGAAGAAATTTTGGCCAGCTGCCAAAACAATTGAAGCGATGATGGCAAAAACAATCAGTAACTAAAATTAAAAATAAAAATTTATTAGTTTAAGAAAAAAAAATATTTTGATTAACAACCATTTCCAGTGCTTTAAAACATTCTTTCGAAAAAAAAAAAACTCATTTCAAATATTTGTGCAAATAACTCGAAACTTAACTTTAAGTTTTTACTTACTAATTTATTTATCTCATCTTTAGCAATTGCTCTCTCTCTCTCTCTCTCTCTCTCTATTTTGTGTTTTAGTCACACTTGTCAAAATTTATTACGCCACTAACAACATAAATCATTTTTGTTAAGTGTTTTAATGATAAATTTGTGGAAAATCATTAACAATCATCACTTTAACCTCAAGTTCAGCCCTTTAGTAAAGCAATAAATTATATACTACGAATATAATATATGTAAACATTTTCCTTTTTGGCTTTGTTAAACGAGTTAGCCTATTTGAACTTGCCTGTCTGTCTTTAAATACAACTAAAACAAACGTACTTTAACTTGCCACTTAAGGCTTCCGCTTTTGAAAGTTGTACATTGAAGGCAGCAGACAAGGAAACCTTGAAAAATACTTTCCCAAACTCATGCCTTTAAGTAAAATAAATATGAATTGAGAAAAAAAGCAACTTTAAATATTTATAAACATTTAAGAAATTGTCTAGTAACGACCATTATTACTTTTAAAATAGAAATAAATTCAATTGAACTTCAACTTTAGCTAGAGGCCGGCCGACCAACACACAAAAGTGTTGCAATAAAGCCAGGATTTATAAATGTTGTTCAAGGGGTATTTTGAGACATTAAGTTTTATAATAATTTTATATATAAAAGATATTATTTATGAATTTAGTTTTTTTTCTTTAGTTCAATAATACACTTAAAGAAATTTATTTTGGGGATTAAAAGAGGGTTTGAAGGCTTCTAATATGATTTGATTCCTGAAACGAAGCTCTGGATTTGATTTTTGTTAATAAAATTTTGCTTTTTATTTGTATTTTGTTTTATAGTTTTTAGCCTAATTTTTTGTAAAGTACATTAACTTTTTTCTTGCTAACAGCAAATGTTACACCAATGATTGGCCCAAAAGCAGCCGCAAAAACAAAAGATTATTAATGAATAAACGTTTTACAAAAAACAATGATAAGTACTACTAAATGGATTAATATTATGGCTCATGAAAAATGACTGTCTGTCTGTCTGTCTTTCATTCAGTATGCCTGTTTGGTCAACAATATTAACATTCACTTTTAGAAGGGGGTGTTACAATTTTTTGCTTTCGTTTTTTTCAACAGACCTAAACTATTTAAAGGCTATAAACCATTGTGCCAAATGTTGTAATCTTTGAAAAAATACTTCCTTGTTAACAGTTTTAAAAAAATTTTAATTTACAAAAAATAAACTAGATAAAATGTTTTAGATAAAAGTGCAATAAAAAAGATTACATGCAATCTTTTCTAAATAGATCACTGGAACTAAAGATAAATTAATTGTGCACTTTTACAAAATGTTCATGCTGTGTTTGATAATTTCCCAGAAAAAAAGCATTTGTTGTTGAAAGTCTGTTTGCAAAGAAAATCAATAATTTTAACTCGGGTTAATTTAGCAGTCAAAAAATATTTTTGAGCACAAAAAATACAAACTGACCTACAGTAAGATTTTCTAATAATTTTTATTAAGTATGTATATACATACATAAATTTGTATAGTAAATACTTAATCGCAAATTAGTCTCGGTTCAGAAATGAAAGTTTTCTTCCTGAAATTTCCTATTATTCTCTTTTAAACTTTCATTCATGTCTACACACTGAAATTTTTTTAATGAAAACTTAAAGAAACGGTAAAATTAAGTTACAGCCAACATCAGGTTGACCATTAAGAATTACATACCAAAAGAGAATTTCAAAGAACATGAAGGTGTGTACCCCAAACCTTTCTTCTCTCTCCTCTCACCCTCAAACTAACACGCAATTCATACGATGATTTTTTACGTGTTTTTTAAAATATGATTTTTGGTGTATGATCGCGAACGGGGTAGAGAAGCAAACGGGGTAGAGAATAAATCACATTTTCAGCTTTCGGTGATTTTTTTCATATTTTTCTTTAGTTCTATTTGCGTTTTCTCTTATGTCTCTTATGTGATTGTGTTATGTTTTTCTTGTTGTGAAAGAGCAAATAAAGCAAATTTTGAGAGTAATTTATAAAAAAGACATACAACTAAAAATCATCGTATGAATGCAAAAGGTTGTTGGAACCAACTTATAAAGTGAATTAAAAATAAGACATGATTTCTAAATCAGCGTATGAATTGGGCGTAAGACTTTTTGCAAGAAAGTTTTCATAGTGTTAACCGAGACTTAAGGTGGAGGTACACACCACGCGTTACGCGGCAACGCTTTTCTTACTTTTCGAACTTTTAACGCTTTAAGAATGGCAAGTTACACACCACGCTTTTGATGTTATTCTGCTTATACAATTTCAAGCCTTTGCCGGCTATATTTTGTTTTGCCTTTAAGTTTTATTTTTCTTTATATATTTAATGCAGTTTTCATCCATTTTTTTATAAAAAAAATTAATTTCTAATAATTTATTTCCGTTAAACAAACATTTTAGCATATGAATCTGGCAGCACTACCTGTCATTTTGTATACGACGCGTGAAAGTTGAAGAATGTTCAACTTTTTGCGAGTTACGCGCGTCGCAAACTTCGCTTTGTATCTTGCCTTATGGAAACGCACTATTTCAACTTTTTTGACAGAAGTCTGTAACGCATTAGCGTATTTAACGCATGCTATGTACCTTCACCTTTACTTTTATGCAACTAAATGAAAATGGTTTAATTTAAATTGAGCATAAAACTGGTCTGCATAATCTCAGTACCTTTACATGTTATAGAATATAATCAACTACTAACACTTTTGATTTCTTTTTTGATTTTATTTTTTAATTCTAAAAAAATCAACAGCTTTTGTTTAGATAAGATTCGATTTCTTCAATTAACCTAGTATTGCTTTTTTAATTACCACTCTTTTTTCTATTTGATAATTAATTATTACACGTAATCACGTCAAGTTAATGGTTTTTTGTTATTTTATGCTTAAGTTTCTAAATATATAAATATTTATTTTACATTGTCTAGATCTTATCAATAGTTTTACACCATAAATAATATTAAAAGAAATAATTAAAACAAACAAGCCATTTGAACAGTTGTGTTGCATGTAAGTACAAAAGAACTCATGCTAGATATTCTTTTAATAAATCCAAAAATATATATTTTTTGGTATTCAGTGAAAAATTTGTTATGAGTTATAAGTACGATAAATAATAAACTACCCAGCAAAAAATCAGACGCTATTCCAAAGTAATAGCTAGCGTTTACATTGCGTACCAAGAAGTACAAGTATTCAATTTAGTATTCTAAAACTGTTGTTTGTTAGTCCCTGTCCACACTACTCAACTTTTTATGAGCAAGTTTTGAGTTTATGGAGGAAAGAGGTGAGAAAACTGGGAAGGAATATACTGTCTAATATACATGCAACTCTCTTTTGTTTACTTCTTCATTAAGCAACAACAAATTCTATGTATAAAAACATAAACTGCGCAACAATAATTTCATTGAATCTACATGAAAATTTAAGAAAGTTGCACAAACAAAAGTTGACTACGAGGACTTAGCAATATTTTATTCTCATACCATTTACTTCTTTATACTACTTTCGTCCTATAACAATCACATATAAAATTCATTGATGATTCACCAGAAATAGAACTACATACTTTGAGTTCAATTCATCAATAGTTTTACTAATGATTTGTATGCTCTCTTTTTGCTGGGTAATTCCAGATAACAAAATTATTAAATACATTTTTTGATAAAATTAAGAATTTGAAGGCTAATTTAATAACTTTCAATTAAACCAATATAGTTCAAAAAATACGAATCATTTATGCTTACATTTTCAAAAGTAGTGTAATACTATATAGCAACCCCTGCAGATAACGCTACTAGCCCATACACGCATGTAAGGTATGGTCGACAAAGGACCGGGACTATTCCAAAAATATCCCAAATGTATGGAAAAAATAGGATCAATTTCACATTACGATGTCCTTGGGATGGAATATATAAGCCAGCTTTGCATTACATCGGATTAATCTAAAATCTACTCTATGTCACTACTTGATGGAGCACTTAAGTGTTCGTGCACTTTTCGCTTAACTACAAAACACATGATCTATGACTGCATTACATAGAAACATGTTGTAGGTAGTCCATTGCAGCTAAAATGGACCACGTACACCAATATTATCTGCAGGGACATGAACTATCAAAGATAAAAACGCAAAAAATAAACATGGCTATTGTCTCCGTATTAAGTGATTAAGCAAGTAAAATATTAAAAACCCTGAGGACACTGTACAACAAAGCGAAATTCTAAAGGTTCGAAATATATGTGTGTCAGCGCTTTGAAAGTATACATCCGGGATTCATTTTAGGGAGATTGAAAGTATCTCCCACCCTGTTGTTTAAGATGTGTTCAGATGTGTTCATAACTCAATAAAATTTTCTTTTACCATTAAGTTGCTAGAAAATTGGAAACTTTAATCTTATTTTCTATAAAACAAGTTTTTTTTGAGTTATGACACTATTGCAGTAATAGATCGATATATTTCAAACTTTTTAAGTATCCATTTTGTTAAAACTTAAAGGTAGTTCCATAATTTACAAAATACGGTTTTTTAACGAAACTGTGAAAGAAGCTAATGATTATTTCACAATATTTTCCGAAATTGCACATATATTGTGAAATATTTCATTAGAATTGTGAAGAAAATTTAACGAAATCATTTCATTGGATTTATGGAGCGAAATTCTTTCAGTGTAAACTTGTTTTATAGCTTTGGTAAGAAAAATTTATAATTACCAGCGCTCAGACTTTCATGCAACTAAAAATTGATTTAAAGCGCTTAACAAATGCACCTAAAAATTAAAAATATGCGCAACAATATGCATTAACCTACGTACAGAGTACGTAAACTTAAATAATCGTATAATACATTTTTTTAATATTTTATTATTATTAAAAAAACATTAAAAAAACTTAATTGAGTCTATTATTTAATGTAAACGAACTTTAGTTGCGTTGCCAGTCGGCAATTGATAATTAATGGCTTCCAGAAAGGCACTAAATAGCAACTGAAATTGACAGCTCTCCGGTGCAACTGTCAACCCCACTGGCTCGGTTGCCATCCACAATAGGTCTATTAATATTTTTTAAAAATTGAGAAATATGCATTAAAAATTTTTTTATAACTCTAAACATACGCATTTATTGCCAAAATATGCAAAAATATCCACTTACCACCAAATATGCAACTACATTACGATACCAAATTACTTAAAATTTTATGATTCACATAGATAATTAGACAAAACTTCTTTATCTATCACCCTAGAATATATGCATTTGCATGAAAGTCCGAGCCCTGATAATTACTATTGGATTATTCGATTTATCAAAAAATTTTCGAATAATTTTTAATTATTTATTAAAGAATTTCTTCTTGTTAGAATAAATATTAAAAACATTTATTCGAATAATTTTAATTAATAATTTTAATGACAACTCTAGAGCTTGCTTAACTTTTATTAAATAAATTATTTTCTACACCATAATACAAAAAAGTAAATAAAACACAAGTTTTTCTTTGAAAAATAAGCAAATGTCTTGAAGCTGTGTTTAAGAGATTTGGTTGGATCGCAACAAAAATGTTGCGAACAACATGTACTAGTAAGCGCAATTGAAAATTGTTTTTTTGAACTTGTACAATGTGTGGAAACCATCTTCGCACCCTACAAGTTCATTAAAAATGTGTACTTTGCAATAATACATGCTCGTCACAACATCACTGTTGTGAAAGTGTTTGAAACAAAACAAATGTCTTAAGCACACCTTCAAGCCATCTTGTGCAACCATCTAGTAATGAGATTGGCCAGTTTTTCATTTTCAGCAGCATCATCATCCACAGCAGCCACTGTGCTTGCAACCTAATTAATTTAGAAGTTACGGATTTATTACCATATTTTTGTATATCTCGGCACTGTGCGTTCTTGAATTAGATGCGGAACTAAATCACTTTTTCCTTGGAATTTAAGGAATTTCAACAATTATTTAGAAACACTTTTTCTATCTATTGCAAAAAAAAATTTTACTACTAATCTTTTTCACACGTTTTTTCATTTTCAGTTAATTAATTTTATAAAATTTGACACTTAATTAAAATTAAAATAGAAAAAAAATAATATATAAGAGTCTAGTTACCAAAAACGAAAGCGCACATGCGCAAATAACAAATTAGTTTGAGATAAAAACAGACAAAAAAAATTAACAATCTAAAAGAGCAGAGTATCTATAACAAAGTGAATAGCGGCGGTGTAAATTAACTAAATAAAAAAAACAAAGTTACGAAAATAAAATAAACCGAAATTTAAACAAACTCTAAGGTAAAATAAAGTCAAGTAAACATAAGTATAATGGAAACTGTCAATGAAGAGGACATGACAAAGATATATGTGTCCAAGCGTCCCCAAAAAAAAAATTTAGTACAATACACGTACAACTTTTAATGAATTTGAAATTTAGTTGCCACAGAAAAACAAATGAACCCAAATGAAATAAATATGTGCGGCTGAAAGAAACAGAAACTTAAAAATTATATTGTGTGAGTACGAGTATAATTAAATGGACCATGATTTCTTTAACCTAAATAATATTGTTGCAATACGAACGAGTATTAAGCTAATTGGTTTGAAATAATATTTTTATTTTAAAATCAAATAAGACCCAAAATTCCAAAAACTTTTCTGTTGTCAAATATTTGCACAAAAAAACGTGATCCTAGTGATCGTTAAAAAACGAAAACGGCAACAATAGCAACAACAACACATTTGTTTAAACAATAAGAAACAAACTAAAGTAATCTAACAGAAGCTTTAAAACGTCTTAGAGCAAATTGTCTTTACACTATTATTACTATTATTTTTAGTAGATGTTTTACTATATGGTTTTCTAACCATGTTAAAATATTGAGATGTACATAGTTGTAAAATTCATTGTAGACATTGTCAAGTTTTAAGTTATTGACTGAAGCTGTTTGTTTGCAGTATATGGTGCCTTCTAAGTCTAGTTGTTATCAATATTTGAAATCTTCCACTACTGAGCGCAGTTCAGCTTCTTGGGTCACCAAAGTCGCCTTTTTTTGTTGCTTTTATTACAAAGTTGTTAGCTTTAGTGGCTGTTTTAGGTTTTTTTTTTATTTGTGAAAAAAAAAATAAATAAAAATACTTTAATCTAAGTTTTATTTTTTATATCATCATGATGAGAGCTGTGTTTTTAAGACTTTGAGTGAGTGAATTGAGTGCATTAGAGTTGATATAATAATTTATTTTCCAGTGGCTTGCTTAGAGCTCAAAAGAGACTGTTGTCATCATGTCTTCTTTGTGTCTATATTTTTGGTTAAACTTTATTTGTAATGTCTTATTAAATAAAATTATTATTTGCTTATTTTTATTGTGAGAGATAGTCATTTCGTATGCAAATTTAACAAGCTTGTTGAGGAAAATTTATTTGTAAGAAATAAAACTTAGAATTCATTATAACAATTTATCTAATGTTATAATAACATTAAACTAAACATTTTAAAAACCACCGAAGAAAGTGGATGATAACTTCAAAAGGGCAGGGCCGATTTTTTTTCAAAACTAGATTACAAGACTTTAGATCAAGTCACCTTTCAAACAGAAGAAACTAAATCAAAATCGATCTAACCGTTTGGAAGCTACGGTGAGACAGATACAGATATTCAAGAGGATACCGCTAGAAAATAGGTGATAACTTTTAAACGGCTGTACCGATTTTCTTTAAGTCATTATAATTTCATGTGGAACAATGCACAGTGCAACATTTCACGAGAAGGCAGCCAAAAACGCATAACTTTTGATTATATTGGAAAAGAAAAAAGTTATTGAGGTTTTAAAAAAACATTTTTATTTTTAGTTACATATTAGTATAAGTTTAGTATTAAAACATGTTAAAAAATGTTTTTTTAGTTACTTTTACAAATAATACTTATTATCCATTTCATAACTTAAATGTGGTAAAAAAAAATTCCAACCTTGGCCTTCGTAAACTTCTTAGTCTTAATATTCATAAGGGCCAAAGGTTGGCTTTTATGAAATAGCCCGAGTTGAAACATACTGCCTGTTTTTGAAAATAAAATTAAAATTTTCGTTTGGGAATTTATATGGAAACAACAACAAAAACCCAAATTTGTTTTTGTTTCAATATAAATTCACTAAAGAAAACTTATTTTATTTTCAAAACAAGCAGATAATTTCCTAAGTAGCGAACGCTGAAGTTACCCGATATTGGTTCAAACTCAGCTAAGATATAGAAGTTTTAATTAAAAACACGTATGTTTATATTTTAGTTAAATTTTTCTTTTATAATTTTTTTTAGTATTTCTACATTACTAATGTGCCTAGAAATAAGATGGTATTGTACGTACAAAGAACTTGGTCCTCATTTTGCTCTCAGTAATTTTAAGGGCCGAAATTTTTGGATAAATACTTGACAGATCTGACTTATTTTTTCTAAGTTTTTGTTTGGTACAGTTCCTATTACTATATTTTCCTATAATTTCTAAAATGCCCGTTCCGTAGTTCCCGTTACGTTATCAATCTAATATTTGGCATGATTTACGATTAAAATCCTAAAAACATTTTGGGGAACACTAGTGCCCCTAGATAAGAGATTCACGTTTTCAGATTTTGCTGATTACTTACTCATCAAGATCTACCAGTATACCACATTTCAGCTCTTCATCTATAGTGGAATGGCCCATACAAATAAGGGACAGCCTAGCCCCCAGATGAAAAATTCCCCTTTTCAGATTTTTTTTCTTTTATTACTTTCCCACTAAAAGCTACCTGTATACAAATTTCTGCTTTCTAGCTATAATGGAATTTCCCCGCTCAAATAAAGGGCACCCTAGTCTCTCCAGATGAAAAGTGAAGGTTTTTAGAATTTTCAGATTATTTTCCCACCAAGAACTAACTACCTGTCTACCAAGTTTCAGCTCTCTAGCAATTTTACTATAGCCCCATAATGTTGATGAGTCCGTCAATTGTATTCATAAGTTTTGCACAAAATATCTGACTTTGGTTCAGAAAAATTGTTCTGGTTCACACGGGCGGCACCTGGCGGATATACAATAGGAGTGTAGGGGAGCGTTTGCACTACAAAATAATGCAAGCTTTTTTATGTGTTTTGCCGAGAAGGAGTTATGCTATATTAAATAGGAGATTTTCGGCCAATGTGAACCATTCTTAAATTTTTTTTTAGTTTCTAACTGACACAGAGGCTTTATTTCTCTAGCAGTAATAGCTTACAACAGACCCTATGCTCCACAGGGAGTTAAATGGACTGAAGAAGAAGAATAACTTATAAGTTACATAATTAAATAAAATTTATTTCGTTTTAAATTCTCTTAAAACAAAAAAGTTTTAGTCATTTAAAAGTTTTAGTCGAAAAAGTTTTTAATTTTAGCAAAATACTGAGAAAGTCCATTTTGGATCATTATGTTCGCAGTGATATAATTGAAATAGAAATGTAATTTTTTGGCTCCCGAAGTTCACTGGTATTTACTTTCAAATGACTGGCACACTCTTAAAATCGGTAACCATAAAAAAAATATTTTTGCCGCCTTCTCAAATTATGATCTATTTTTATATATGTATGTATTTTTGTGGCAGCCCTGTAATTAAAATGACAGCTGAAAATTATTATCCAGTAGAAACACAGTTGCGTGACGGCAGTTGTGCCACTTACGTATTTGCGAGCGGTTTGTCGTAATCTTTATTTCTATAATTCTTGAGGACAACGGGCAACAGGCAAGAATTTGGTAATAAAGAGAACACTGAAGGTGGCCTAGCCGAAACCGATTAATTTTCAAACCAACTTTGACTTGAGATGACGGAAAATCGTTCAAAATTCAAATCAACTCCGTCTGAAGAAAAATATAACAATTATAAAGTTAGCTCTTAAACACAAGTGACACGATGTGTTGCTCTATCTGACTCACTTATATAGTCGTGTTAAATTTTCATTTTTGTTTGCGTTGTCTTTCTAGCCATTGTGTCATAAGTGTACAGTGTGTAGCACAAAGTCAGCTGAAAATTTTTGTCTCTCCTAGTTTTGTGTATAAGTGACGTCAAACACATGTATTTTTTTGACAAGCATTTTCTAGTTTATGTTGTATTTGTTACCCTTGTGCAGCCACCTGTATACTTATTACACAAGGGCTAGTTTCCGTTTTGGTTATTCTCCTACCGTTTATAATAACAAATACACTATTTTTGTCTCTTTTTAACAGTAATCTTAAAAAATCTTAGTCCTGTGTTTTTTACCTGTCACTATTGTAACTTCTGTATTATTTTGTGCTTTAGTGTTTTCGAAGACTTAAAGTAGAATTTTATAAAAAATATTTTTGTAGGACATTGCAGCTCGCTATATTGCTATTTAAGGGGAATTTTTTGCCTCTTTTTCTACAAAAGAACAAAAAGACCCATACAGCGAAGAGTTAGAGGGTTAAAGTATTTCACAAAAATGTTTCTCGTACAGTTTCACATAAAAGTGCTGAGCACGCCTTATACATAAAATATAAAGCTTACAAGATTTCATATGCCGAAAGTTCCCCCTTTTGCACATTGTTATAGTACAATGTGCAAAAGGGGGAACTTTAACTCCCCCTAATATGAATCTCATACATAAACTTTCAAAACGCCAATACTCGTACATACATATGTATATCTTTTTTTTTGTCTCCTCGACCAGCATTAACCTTAAAGGAGACTATCAATCTTTTAGGACGTTAGCAACAATTTTTACTTAATATCTTATGTAATTTAAACCCTTTCCTCTGCTGATTAAAAGTGTTAATATTTTCAATTGATGTATTTTTATTTTATTTTTTCATTGAGCTTGTTTGCTCATTTCGTTAAAGCCCAGCCCACATGAGAGCCTAGATTTGTGTATGCACAAAATATTGTCATTTTAACAAAAGGACTTTGATTATATTTGGATTTATGGCGGGCATAAACATTTTCGGTCACTTGACCAGCAGCTATACCACAAAGAGAAGGAAAGAGTTAAACACAAAATAAACAATTGCTACAGGAGAATTAATTGAATTAGTTTTATTTGCGTATAAAATAGAATTTTTAACTTTTAAATACTTGCAAGTTAATATAAATATTTAAATATTCAATTGCTTCCATTAATTAGTCATAAATGTTTGTTACATATATATGCAACATTAAACGAATTGCTTTGTGTTGGCTCTAATCTGTTTAAAAATGGTTCTAGAGTAAAAATATTGTCCAACAAAGTGCTACAGTTAAATATATTATATTTTGGTCTTTTTGGCACTTAAATGGTTTTTGTTATAAAAACTTCAAGTCCATAAATTATTTTTGTAGCAAATCTTTTCAAGATTTATTATGTTGTTAAGTTTCACATTAGATAACTAAAACAAGTAATTGTATTAAAGTTGAGTTGCTATTTTATAATGGTTTTGTATATAAATCATTTGAAATATTAAATTGCTTTTTCTTGATCTGTAAAAAAGTGTTTTTTATATTAAATAAGAACTGTATGGCAGTAATAAAGAATCACCCAAAGCAAATCAATTTGTATTTTTTATAATATCATATAGTACATATTTGTAAACTAGTGCATGCGAATAGAACAATCATGCCCTGAAGTCTCATTTTTATAGTCACAAAATTATGAACAATGTTTCTTATCCAGTTGTTAACATTTTAGAATTTAATGGAATTAATAAAGTTCGTGTTTATTGGATGGAAGAATTTTCTATGGTCGAGAGTTTCTTCAGTTTTAAGCTTTTAAACAAAAATTAACATGCTATTTCTCAAGAAAAAAATTTTTCCATCATACAGAAAAATTCCATATTAAAATCGTCGAAAACAAGGTTAATTTAACAATTTACGGTAGCGATTTTGCTTCATAGGTGTTCCATGTTAATTCCACATGATTTTACAATAACCTCCAAAGAACATTTTTCCTTTTGAAATAACTATATTTCAAGTTGATTTCATAATATTTCAGTACGGTTACATTCAAATTAAGTTGATACTGAAATAATACGAAGAATAATGTTAAATTAAAGTTATTTCAAATTGTAACAACATGAATTTGATACTGATATAACACGAAGAATGATGTTGAATAAAATTTATTTCAATTTGAATCAACGTGAATTTTATACTGAAATAATACGAAGAATGATATTAAATCAAAGTTATTTCATTATTTTTACGTAATTTTATTTTGAATTGAATAGGTGGTATAAGTCTGAAATCTATTATTTCGGCTTCTTAGTTCAATATTTGAATTAATGTAAACTCAAATTATTTTTATTAAGAGTGGAGTGTTCGAATATTCAAATCAGATTAGCAGAACGGATCAGTACCACTGATTTCGACAGGCCGCTACACCGTCTCATCAGGGTTCTTGTTCACTTTTACCACTTATGAAGATGGAAGCTTTTTACGAGGAAACTTCAGCTATTTAACTAATTTTTGTCAGAAGAATAATGTTAAATTAAAGTAATTTCAAGAGCAACATGAATTAATGTAACCACATTATTAATTATTTTACTTACGTGATGTATATTAGCATAGGCATCAGAAAAATTTTTTTGCCCATGACAAGATTTGAGCTCAGGCCATTTGCATGTCAGTCAACGTGCTAACCGCTGCAGCCACCACAGCCTCAAATAAACATGATTAAAGTGATGATTTGCCATAAAATTAATTTGAAATTAAAGTCATAGTCATGTTGATTAAAAAAGATATGTAACGTTGATAACAATGTTTATTTTAAAAGTGAAAGATATTAAATCATAGAGATTTAAAGTTAGATTAATAATGTTTTCTTTAATATTAATATGAAACAATGGAAATTTAAAATCAGCAGCAGGAAATTTTCGCTTGTTATACGAAGTTTGTCGGCTATTTGCATTTACACAACACGAATATCAAAATAAACAAGAACAAATCACACAACTGAGCATTTTAGCAATGAACAAAGCAAATATATACAAACAGAATTGAATAGCAAATTATTTCCTATAAATTTAATATGATTTCCAATCAACATTGCAACATATTGATTTTACATTGATATTTTTATGTGTGATTATTTAACACAGAAAGCTTTTTAATAAAATAGCTGCCTTGTGAAAAGGAATTAATCCTTGGAAATTAAATCCTTGAATCTTTTACTGATCGTAAATGATCGGGTCGCAGGCGTGATCCAGAGGAGGGGAAAAGGGATATACCCCCACCCTTCCCAAATATATAAAATATACAATATTTCTATTGAGTTGCTAAAAGAAGCTTTTCAAAATGGTATATATTACATTTGAAAGCTGCTCTCCCAAAAGCTTTAGCTAGATCGGCGCCTAATCAGTTGTCATGAAAAATCAAAAATCATTTCTCTTGTGTCATATTGACATTAAGAATGCACCATCACTTTATATTCCATACTAATAACAAATAACTTAATAATAAATATATTAAAACTTGAATGTTTAATCATTTGTGCCAATGACAATTGCCCAAGCACTATTATTTGAAGTGATCTGTTCATTTGTAGGTTAAATTATTTAAAGCAACTCAACGCCTTCAAAGTGTCTTTGTAAATAAAAGAAGAAAAAAAAACATTAAAACTCTATATTTGATTTTAAATCGTGTATTCCATTTTAGCTTGGTCAGAAACATGTGATCGTAAAAAAGTTCTCAAACATAAGCCACTAACAACTACTTTTGCAATATGAACAATAATGGCACCTATTGACTTTGATCTGATATTGATTTTTTTTTAGATTAACTATTAATAACAATAATAGAAAATCAAACCAACAAGCTAAAAAAGACATAATTTTATTGAAGGTAATGTGGCTAATAATACAAGTTCTGCAAGTTATTTTTAATGAAAAAAATTAATTAATAACAAATATACGTTTATGTTAAATAAATATGGCAACAAATAATTTAATTTACATTGAAATTTGTTTGTTTTTTTAGAAAAAACTTTAATTAATTTTAATTTGTTTTTACAAAGAAACTACATCAAAGTTATGTATTAGTTTGTAGGAACATTGATCAGGAAATTTTCGTTTTAAGCCTTAAGCCTTTCAATTAATCAGTTGCTCCCTTGGAAATTTACTTACTAGACTGTCTATAATAATTGGCTTATATTCGACAAAGACGGACAATATATTTCTTGCTTCTTATAGCTATAGAACTCATTCTTTGTTAGGCAGATTTATTATATTTCAGTAAAGTCCTGCTAAAATTCGTAGTTCATAATGACGAGCCTTTCTTTGTTCCCTCAGAATTCCGATATTTTCGAAGGGTATACCGACAGATTGATCATATTATTCAAAATCTGACACTTTCTGCTGATCCATCTGTCTCTCTATTTGGTTTGCTTTTACAAGAAATATTTTAATTTCTATCTGTTTTTTTTTTCTGTTAGTATCCAATATTTCAAGCAATTCGCTTTAACAAAATACCGTTTTGTAAAATGCAACGTACACATTTTAATCAATGACAACTTACCGAATATGAAGCTTTAAACTAAACATACACTTAAAATTCATGTTAAACGCCTTAATTACAAGTTAATGAAATTATTAGTATCAACCGATTCAACTACCCAATGCCATTTAAACGATTATGAATTCATAAAAATGGGCGAAGCTTTATGATCAGCCCTCTTGTTAACAGGTGCTGAATATAAATTCATGTGAAATACAAAAATGTGTTACATATATTTCAATTACAAGACGAATAAGTATTTAGGAAAACATATTTATCCTAGTGAAATTAGACAAATCGAAGGATTTTTTAAAATTGGGACAGTTTCACACAGAAAAAAAACTCCAATGTAAAATCAACATGTCTCAATGTTGATTGGAAATCATAATAAATTTCTGCAAAAGTACAGACTTTATTTAAAATTATCATTGTTTCGTACTAATTTTAAATGAAAAATGATTAATCTAACATTAAATATATATATATATATATATATATATATATATATATATATATATATATATATATATATATATATATATATATATATATATATATATATATATATATATATATATATATATATATATATATATATATATATATATATATATATATATATATATATATATATATATATATATATATATATATATATATATATATATATATATATATATATATATATATATATATATATATATATATATATATATATATCACTGTTGAAACAACATTGTTCAATATTAAATCCAAAAAATCTTGTTTTATAGAAAAATAAATTTTTATCATGCAAAATTAAAGTTGAATTTACTTTAGTGAATCATGAAGAATGAACGTTACATTTCGTTTTAAATCAACATGACTGCAACTTTAATTTCAAATAAATTTTATGTTACATCATCAATTAAATCCTGTTGAATCAAAATTTAATTCATGCTACTTATGATGGTATTGCATATGCAGTGGCTAGCGCGTTGACTACAAAGCAAGTGATGATAGATGACCCCGAGTTAAAATCTTGGTTTGGGCAGCCAACTACAGCACAAATTTTTCTAATGCCTATCTTTTTATTTTATTTTCAATGCTATCGATGCACATCACGTAAGTCAAATAATAATAAAAATGGTTACATTGAATTCATGTTGTTTCTACTTGAAATCACTTTGATTCAACGTGATTCTTTGTGTTATTTCAGTATCAATTTTACGTTGTTTCAACTTGAAATAACTTTGATTTAACATTATTCTTGGTATTTGTTTAAATATCAAATTCATGTTGTTTCAACTTGAAATAACTTGGAATCAACATAGTTCTTCGTATTATTTCATTCGTATTATTTCATTCATGGGTGCTGTTGGCTGGGTAGCTAGCGCGTTTGACTACAAACCACCTGTTCTCTCTACACTATCCCTTTCCCAAAGAAGGTAACACATTAATTAATTAACTGGTAGGCATTAATTGCCTGATTGTATTACTTCTCTTTATAAAAAAAAATTATGGACTTCATTTTGATTTACTGTACCGGAATATTAAAGCAACATGAAATACAGTTATTTCAAAAGAAAAATGTTCTTTCGAGATTGTTGTAAATCATGTTAAATTAATACGAAACACCTATGAAGCGAAATCACTACCGAAATTTTTTTAATTAACCCGGTTTTCAATTATTTTACATTGAAAATTCTCCTTGTGTATTTATATTTAAAGAAACTAAAGAGACCTGTAACTTTTATTATGATAATCTTATCATTAAAATAAATATAACGAAAATTTATCGAATGTACTATTCAGTAACATTTATAGCGATATTCGATGTCGGTTAACCAACGACAATAATTTTTCTGTTGTTAATGAATAGACAATAGTCAGCTAAGCAGCCGTAGCACGTACTTTATGCCAACAACTAAAGTTATTGTTCTACAACAATATAGAAACATATGGAACCCCTAGCGCCAAATGATCGTAAACGATATTTTGTAAGAAACTAATTTTTTTATTGAAATCAAAATTTTGTGATCCTACCCATAGTGTAAAATCATTAAAATGTCAAATTTGTTGATAACTTTTTAAATACAGGCTATAACATTTGATCGTAAGCGAAAGTTTATGAATATAAATCATGTTTAAATATAATAAAAAACCCTTCCCCTGAAAAATTTAATTTTTGTCGCTTACGATCATTTGGCGCTAAGGGGTCGATATAAGCACTTCTATTACTTAAACATTTATTTTAACATATATTTCTCAAAATTAAACAAAAATAATTTTAAAAAATGTATGTATGTACATTGTTTGGCATGGACAAATTCATTTGCTTTTCTTCTATTCGCTTTGCGATTTTCGCTTTTCGCTTTTTTTAACATAAATGCTACATAATATATAATAAAATTACAAAATCGCACTCTCGTTACTGCAAGCGACTGTCGGATCGCTAAAAGTTACAGAATCCCGCCACTGGTGGTGGGCGCGCGAGCTAGAAGGATGAGCACCCATAAGGTGACATTTTTTTCTAGTTTTTTGCGAAAAAAATTGCATTGAAGAGTTAAAGCTGACAAAACTTCCTACAAAAATATGCCTAAACATTTTCTAATTAAGGCCAATCTTTTCGGAACTATAATAGCCACAAGAAAAACAAGAAAGTTTAAAAAATGCTTTATCATCCATCATCCATTGCACTGCTAAATCCCTTATGACACTACATTTTTTTGCATTGTTTTGCTATAGGATTGAAAGAAAGAAATAGCAAATGATAGAAAGAAACTACTATACAAAATGAAAAAAAACGTAATGGCTTCTTTAAGTGCTGCCTACTTTTTATTTATAATAAAACGGCAAAAGAAAAAAAGTTGAAAAAAGAGGCGCTAAGTCGCTGAATTCGTGAATAAACCGCTAACTTGGCAACACGTTAATGTTTCAAGTTTGAACTGTCAATTTTAAGTTGAACATTTTAAAATTTTTTTTGACAGGCCCCCATTTTTTTATCGATAACATTAGTAAAAGCTTTGACAATTTGGTATTTATCTTAATATAGCTGAACTCTTTGCACCTGGCAAAATTTCCTATTATATTATATTTGCACTGTTCTCCAAAGCTTGAAAAATGAAGAAAAAAATGTTGTGTCATAAGGGCTTAAGCAAATTTTAAATTTTGGAAGCTAAAATTTTCTAGTGACTTTTTTTTTGGGTAATTAGGATGTGCTAAACACGAAAACATATAAAATAAAAATAGTTTCGGCAATTGTCCATGTAACCGAACATTTGTGTTTTTCCGCATTTAAAGTTAAGTACAAAATAAGCAAGATAATCGGCCTTGTCACAGAGTTCAATTCCTTTCGGAAACGGAATTCAACCCACCCCAAGATGTCAGGCCCAGCTGGAGCATACACCAGCATACTAGCGCCGCCAACAGTCTGGACAAACCTGACTAATTTATGTATTATAGTTTTCTTTTTTAGACAAATGCAGCTACAAAAATGGGGTAGGTTGAATTCCGTTTCCTAACGCAATTGAACTCTGTGACATGGCCGAATATGTACATATTTACAAAATGCTTTTACGACAAATATGTATATGTGCAGCTAAGATCGCTTTGAAACTAATAAATATGTTTAAAAACTATTTCAGAGAAACATATGCAAAATATATAAATAAATGTTTTAGAAATGTCTTAATGCAGATGTTTGATTTTAACAGCAATAAGTTCAAAATAATGCAAAAATATGGCCCTCAGCGGGAAATATGCAAGAAAAGCTCATATATCCTTTATATTGTATATATCTAATATTTGTTAATTGCTTTTTTAACCATTTTCTTCTAAAGTAAAAATATTTAAAATAATTCTCAATCAATTAAACACTTTCCATGCTTCAGTCAAACAAATGAAAAATGTATCTTTTAAATATTTTTATTGTGTTTTCTTAAACAGCAGGAGTTTTGTTGGCGGCAGCGGCAGCTTTTGAGCAGAAAAAAACAGTACATTGTCTACTGCTTGGCCACCACTGACCCACTGACAAAGCATACTAAAGCCAAGAAGTGTGGCTGGTCTCTAAAATAATAATGCATTGGCATGCAATATAACCTCAATGGTTAACTGCAAAAGTGGACCACAAATGCATTAAAATGTAAACCTCCTAATGTTAGTTATTTTTGGAATAAATATGTATTGTATGTATGTTTGTATTCATACTTGTATGCTAAATTTTTATTTCATGTTTGTTACTAATCTCACGAAATTTGGTTTGTAGCTTATTTTTCAATTTTCTTAGTTTAAAGTTTTCACAAAATATGCAAGATACAAGATATGGTAGTCAAAAAGACATCAGAGCATCATGGAGCGTTTTATTGAAATAAATTAAATTTACTTTTGAAAAATAAAACTAAAATAAAAGTGAGTTATAAATAAAATAAAAATTAACACATTCATAATAGATTTGTGATTTATCAAACATGAATCATATTTATGGTTTCGAATTAATAAACAATTTAAACTTAAAATAGTTTTTCTTTTTTGTTGGAATAAAAGAGCCTAATATTGAAATCACTTTGGACTAAAAACCGATATAGTTTGAAAAGAAATCACGTTAAATAACTAAGCAAATAGGTACTGCTTGAGCTTTGGAATGTTTGCTATACTTTATCACATCTGTGTCGTTTTATCATAACATCTTAAGTAGACTTAGGTCAAAGTCGAGTTAAGGTCAGCAATCGTATTCTTACAATCCACATTTGGGTCTAATCCATTTTCAAATTCTTCAATTTTCGAACAAGTTATCACGGTTTATTTTTTAGCTTTCTAGAACACCAACACAACAGATTTTACATTAAATAGTTAATATCTCCAATCACGATTTTTAGACTCGCGATGTTATAGCAAAACGACACAGGCATAATTAGTTGAATTTATAAAATTAAAAATTTTGCTAGACAAAATATATTTACCTAAAGTAAAGTTTGACTCAAGTCAAAAAGGATAGAAGAAAGAGAATGATACATGAGGTAAAACCAATGAATGACAAGGGGTAATTAAAAGCTACCCTATAGGAAAGACATTTAGAAAAAATCTGCTGTACAGTGAAGGTATGTTTTTAACATTTTCATTCTAGTTAAGTGATGTGTTCTCTTTGCAGCGCTCACATACATTTTCACCAGTCATAGGACAAATACATTGAAGCAGGAATGGCAAATGAGATTTTAAAATTGTACCAATTGTAGTCTAAAATTGTACTTTTTTGAGCTTAATTGTACCAAAACAGATTTTTAAACCGAGAAACATGGACAGAAAATATATCATTTTTTGACTTTAACATGTATCATGATCAGCAAGAGCTTGAAATTTCAGCGACAAGTCGAACTTTGTTCTCAATGCTTGGGAAAGTTTAAATTTAATTCAGATAAAAAGTCTCATATGTTCGAGTAGACGAAAAGGATAAAATATTGCGATAATAAAAGAGCAGCAATAAAGATATTTTCCAAAAAATACAGGCATAGTGAATTGTACTAAATAATCCATCGGTGTACAATTGTACATTTAAAGTTCGATTTGTACCAAAATGGTACAATTCTACCAATTTTGCCATCCGTGCATTGAAGACAATTGGAGATCGTAAATTAGAGCTTTTCAAATATTTTTTCTTCACACATGTTTTGTATACAAAGCTGTAATTAACATATAACCACACATGAACACTGATGAGGTAGTGCTGCGATTTCCAAAAACAACGTTGCTATGTGCTGCCGTGTATGTTGAAATTAATTAAGTTTTCTTTGTTTGTTCCTTGGAAATTGTCCCAAGTCTAGTTCCTTTTTCTTCATAAAAAGTTACAAACTTTATAAAAATGGTTTAGAAACTAGTTCTTTGATTTCAAATCTTCTTGTTGAAAAAAAAAAATAAAACTCAAATTAAAAAATCCAAACAGCTGTTTCTAAGCATTCGATTCAAACAAAGCTTTTTTCTTTGAAAAGCTGTATTTAAACCATTCATCGGCAAAACATGGCCCAACAAACAGGGCATTCAAATAAGCAGCTTTGGTTTACGTGGATGTCTACTACGCGCCAGCATTTAAGTAGAATCAAATTAATTCCGTTTTGACTCAAACAAACAGTTTTTATTATAGTCTTGATGCACATTAAAAGAAAGTAGCAAAGCCAACTGACGACACAATTGTCCGTATTCTGCATTTAAGTAATTTTAAGGTTCACACAAAAATTATCCAAACATCTTAAAAAATCTATTTTAAAAGCAGCCACACACACAATATATAATGCAACTATAGTTTGTTAATGACATATAGTAAATTTCCTCTACTAAAACTTAAAAATATATCGGTTAAACAAAACCGCAAAATCCCTTCAAATAAGCTTATTCAATTTTTTGAACACTATTCCCTTTTAGCCTCATGCCTTTCCTACAACCACATCAGTTTAAAGAAGTGAAAAAATTTTGTTTACCAGACAAAACAGTAGAGTTGTCTAAAATTCCCTTAGACAATTGACAGAATAGCCGCCAGTTTTCGGGTACGACATTTTAATTTTCTTTAAGACATTGAACAGAATAGTCTGCAGATTTTCTAACATACGATTTGAAACTTTTAGCAGTCACTTTGCTGCACATTTTCAGAATTTGCTTTTTATAACAATTCTCATTTATTTCTTGAGAGTTCTCCAAAATTGTGCACACATGTGGAAAATTGCTTTATAGAGGCATACGTGGAACACTAATATTTACACGCAAAACCTCTAACAAAAGCTGTACCTGTCTACCATCATTTTGTTTTAGTTTTTGTTTAAAGTTAACTTGATGGAGAATGTTCATAGCTATGTTTGAAGAAAATCGCTCCACCCGTTTAGAAGTTATTACCTCTTTTCTAGATGTATTCTATTAAATCTGTGTGTCTGTGGCACCATAGCTCCCAAATGACTAGACCGATTTTAGTGTAGTTTTCTTTTGAAAGGTTATGATCTAAAATCTTCTAACCTATGTTTGAACGGTCTTGATCTCCCCAAAGAATATATTGTTCACATTCCTTAATTATGAAACCAATCGTTGAAACAAATCTTAATTGATAAGTCGTCTAACATATAAATTGAAGTTGAAGTTGATGAAAATGGCTATACTGTAGCCGCTACAGTCCTTTTGAAGTTATTATACATTTTCTTTGGTGTTTTTTAAAATTCAATTTAAAGCTGTTTTATCAAAGTGTGATTGTTATTCAAAAACTTTTTTTAATAAAATCTTTTATTGAAAGAGACTTTTTTCCGCTTAAAATATAATTTATTCCAGTAATAGATTTCTGTTTCGTCTCACAATTTAATTAATTATTTACTTTTTTCGTTCAATTAACTTGTCATCTGTTGAGATTTTTTGAGAGTAATTTAATATTAATTGTTTTCGTATTATCTAACACCGTTTAATTTGGTTAGTGTTTATTGCAATTAAATATATCAAGTTCATAATTAATTGTTTGTGTATTTTTGAACAGATTAAAACTGTTACTTAATTATTTTTCAAACACACAAAGTTTGAAAGCAATTCCGGCAGTATCAAGCTAAGAAGTGAAATGTCATTTAAATCAACGAAAAAGCTGAAAGTTTAACTTTTCTAATTTTATTTAAAATTTATTGATTCCCAAATAAAACTCTGACTGTTTCTGCAGACAAACCAAAAAAAGAATCATAGCTTAAGCTAAAAATAATCGAAACAAAAAACTAGAAAAATATTACAACTTCTAAGCATTTTATAAACTTCTTCAAATGCATTTCACAAATTTTAAATCTATTAAAATAGTTGTTGAAAACAAATTTTAAATAACTGAAATACTATGGAAAATATTAGTATAATTTTGTTTTATATTTTAGTAGACTGATTTCAAATAAAATTTGTTTAAAATATTTTGACGTTAACACATGTTCAAATAAGTAGAAAAGCCAAACGTTTTAAAATAATTTTCAAATGAATATGCAATTTGCTATGTTTTTCATTACACAGTTGAAGCGTTTAAATTGCTTTAAAGGCGGTAGATCCTTGAAAACAACTTTTTTTGTAATAAGTTGACTCATTTATTCACTTTTTATCTCCACCACCCAGCCCACTTTTGAATAAGCAGATCTATTTTCTTGCCACCAATGTGTTGCCGTTGACTACAATTACAAATTATTTGGAACAAATGACCTTAGTTAAGATAGATTTCGTAATGTGGCAAGTGCCGAGCTTACTGTTGCCACATGTTGCTCAAGAAAATTAAACATTTAGAGAGCTTGAAATAAGAGATACACAACATTTGAAAGACTTGAATGGACAGCTTTAGTTCATTATCTTGGAAAATTTTGTTAAATTTCAAAAGTCTTGTCAAAATACACAGAGACAAATGACTGATGTATTATAGGAAACTTTGCAAGTTTTTCACATTGCATTTTAACTACTTTCTTTAAAACTTGTAATTATAATTTTCCGAAAAATTCAAATATTTTTCTCTTTTGAAAGCTTGTATTTAATTTTTTTTTTGTTTTGTATGGGTATCGTTACTGTTCTTTTTTCTATTACTTTTATATGAGTGACTCTCATTTTAAGTGTATATTTTGTATTTTTTTTTTACCAATGTAACTAGTAGAAATATGAGAAGGTAGGATTCACCTCATTTAATGGATCCTGAAATAAAATTATATTGTTCGAATATTTAACATTTTTGGGTATTGAGCGCTACATTTGCTTTCGTGGTTGTAATGGGAATGATTTTTGCGAAAAAACACACCTCAACTACACATCTACTCTAGAAAAACAAAAAATTACAATATTCGCAGGACGAAATTAAAAGTTATGACTTGTTTATTATTTTGACTTCGGTTTACATGGAAAAATAAAAAATTTTTATCTTCTAAAATAATTATTTACAAACATTTATCCATAATAATTATTTACAAACATTTATAATGCTAAATCTTCTTTCAAATAAGACTAATTTTGATAAAAATCGACCGACAATCTTAAGAGTTATGTACTTTTAAATAATTATTCGTACCAAAATACGACCTACATACTACATTCTTCGAAAATATAACAACCCACAGTGCGGTAGAAGCAAAATTCTTTTTCAAAACAAATTTCTAAACGGATAATTTTCTTCATATAGTTTCTACCCTTCCACAGCTGTTGACTTTTTTTGCCGTCCTAAAATTTATAGATAAATTACATTTAAGAATTTTTTTAACGTAACGCTCAATACATTTTCTTACGAATTCTATATTTTTTAGAACACACACTATGTTTTGAACTTCAGATTCAGTTCAGATGTATAATCTTCAATGAGTTTTAACATAATTCATTAATTATGCACTAAAAAATTGCAATTAAATTAAAAAATATGGATAACACTCAATACGTTTTTTTGGATATAAGCCATGATTGATTGATGAAACGCTTTGCAATAATGTTATATTTAACAAAGTTCACAAAATCATACTAAAAAAGCGAAAGCCACGCCCATCATAAATAAGTATTTCTTTTCAACTACTTTTACTTAACCCACTCTTATGAAAGTTTGCATGCACATTGAATCGCTCGGAAAATACAATTCTGTAGGTGGGAGGGAAACTACACCAAGTCACTTTTTTCAAAACAAGGGACAATAGTACAGATGAAAACCATGAAAACAATTTTACTACGGATATGCTAGATTTAAAAAAAGTAATACTAGAGTTATATAAAATATTTTGGGTATGTCGAATTGTTAATCCTACAAAGATAGAAATATTTGCGATTTTAAATATGTTTTTGCGGTCTCCTGTAAAATTTTCAAAATGTGACTTGATGTAGTTTACCTGCCACATAAAGAATTAAATTATAAAAAAGTGGGAAGTGCGACGCCCACTAAACATGAATATTCATGTATCAACTACTTCTATTTAAACGACGGTCATGAGACTTTGCATACACTTTGTTGAATTGTTCAGACAGTTCAATCCAACCATAAGGAAAGTGGGCAGTTCTACGCCAATTAAAAATGAAAATTCATTTTTAACGCTCTCTTGAAACATTGTACAAACATCGATCTGCTATGACAGTAAAATTTAAATATAAAAAAGTGGGCAGAGCCACGCCCATTTAAATAAGTATTATTTTTTAGCTACTTCGCTTAATCCAATCTTATAATACTTTGTACAAACTTTTAGTTCCTTTGAATATGCAAATAAACTATAAGAATAGTGGGCAATAACAGGCCCATTGAAAATAAATATTACTTTTCAACTACTTCTACTTGGTCCACCCATATGATATTTTGTACAAACATTGAGTCGCTCTTGAAATATGCCACGCACATTAAAAATAAATATTCCTTCTGAACTTCTTCCACTTAATCCAGTCTTATGAAACTTTGTAATTTGTAAAAACATTGAGTTGCTCTGGCAATATGATTTATCTATAAAATTAGTGGATTAGTTCCACGCCCACTGAATATGAATATTATTTTTCAACTACTTATTCTAATTCCACTCTTATGAAACTTTGTTGTTTTGACAAAACTATTTAACTATTAGACCAGTGGGGGTGCAGTACAATGCCTATTACACTATTTTTCTTCCAACTACTTCTACTTAGACAATTTTCATGATACTTTGATCTTGAAAAAATTTTAAAACAAACATCTACTCTGTTGAAAAATGGGCAGTGTCACGTCCACTCAAAGTAAATTCTTTCTCAACTTCTGGTTCTTAGGTATTTTAAAAGCAAATCTGAGAATGAAGCTATATAATCACAACACTCACAAAATTTATATTTCCAAATTTTATGTCCATTTAAACAATTTTAAGGATCCCAGATGCAGTGAATTCACTACTTAATTTTTTCAAACTGTATTAAAAAAAACCTATCTTAGAGTTTTTCTAAACAAAGTTTTGGATAGTATTACATTTAAATCAGTTTGGTTTTTTTCTGTGTAAGTTTTACTAGACACCCACCCATTATAATTTTTATTTTTTATACTTTTCAAATCCACACACAACATATTTTGTTATGATTAAATACTGATAAAATATTTAAAGCAAAAGAACAAAAAAGGCATTTACAAAAACTACTCATACATTTACAACGCTTAATATGCGTTGAATATAATCAAGAACTTTAAATGGTTTTCGATTATTTCTTCGACTTCGTTTGTTAAAGAAAATCGATCCATATCTATAAATTTCGATACATTCAGTCAAACATGTTATTAGTTATTTCGTACTAAGTTCAAATTTCAACATGATATTGAAAAAAATCAATAATTGATTTTTAATACTAGAAATATTTTTTCTTTGTTGCAGTACAGAGCATATGGTGTCAAAAAGTATTTGAATTTCAATAAAAATTTTAAACGTTTCCTTGTTTGCTAAGACCGAACAGAATTAGTCATAATTTTATTACTCAAATTTTTCTTCTCCTGATTTTATTAATAATATCTTGCTTAAAGTTAATGCATATCTCCGGTTGAGGAAAAAAACGTGATACTGAGCTTGTTTTAATTGCTATAAATTATTTATAAATACAATACTTTTACTATAATAAACATTAAGCTATGATTTTACATGACAGAAGTACATTAATCCATCTATGAATTTTTAACGTTTTATTGTTTTAATTTATTAACAAAAAACTTGAGGTGTTCATTTTCTTAAATTTGAGATTTAATGATAATCACACTTATTTTAAATCAAATGTGTTGTAGAAATTTTCTAAATGTGAAGAATGGTTTTTTTCGATTCAATACCATGATACTCATAGAGGATTAAAAAATTAGTAAGAAAAGTTTAAAAACTTGCGCATTTATGAATACGCTGATTTTCAGTTCACTGTTTCCCGAACCCTTTCTTGACAAACTTTTCAAAAAATATTCGTTAATGAAAAAAGTTAAGAAGGCTCTAACACAGCGTCTTCACGAGACATTAACTTTGAGATAACATGAGAAAAAACGTCGGCAGAATACTAAAAACAAAATGTCGAATTTTCTCTTAATCTCATACTAGGGGAAGACGTAATTTTACTTTTCCGATAAGATTTCATTTTATGCAAATGCTCATCGAGCTAACATGTACTACTTTTGCATAATTAGTTACTTTATTTTTCATTTTTCACACAAATTTAAATTTATAAATCAATTAAACACATTTATTCATTTATTTAACAGAGAAATTTTATGAAAAACATCGCTTTTCATTTATTTTAATAAACACTCACACATGAACACTATTTAATTTTCATATACATGTGTTTTTTGACAGTTCATCTCATAAGATTGATGTTATAACAACGCTCTCATAAAAATTCTTATAACATTGAGATAACACTAATTTGAAGTCTACACGTAACATAATTCTCTCTCTGCGATTGAGTTTGACAATCTCATCTTACATATTATGTTACGTGTAGCCCTCAAGTAATATAAGCTTTAAAAGAAATGTTTCCAAAAAGCTTGAAGTTTTTTTACTATTATAAAAGCTTTAAGACTATTATAAAAGCTATATAGTTTTAACAAGAGTTTTATAAAAGCTTATACAGTTTTGTTTAAAAAAAATGTTGCCAGCTTTTAAATAGAACTTTAGAAATCTGTAATATAATTTTTAAATTTTTTATAAAAGTTATGCGAGCTTTTCTTTAAATTTATACAAAACATACATTGCTTTAATATTCTGCTTCTTTGTAAAAATTTGCAAAATTTTAATCGTTTTTTTTTTTTTTAGAAAATGTTGCAAGCTTGGAACAAAGAGCTTTAAAAATATGCAAGACGCATTTTAAAGCCTTTGTAAGCTTTTAAGAAGGCTTGAATATATGCCTTACAAAAATTGGTTCCAAATGATTGAAATTTTTTTGGTATTATAAAAGTTTTAAGGCTTTTCATTAATGCTTTAAGATATTACAAGCTTCTAAGAAAAACTTTACAAATCTGTAATACGAAAGATTGGCTAGATATTTTTTTAATCGACACAAAATATTTAATAACTTTTTTTGCTGAAAACTCTTCATAAATTTCCTTTAATTCTTAACGTTTCTGTAAAGCTTTACAAGAATTTTTAATATTTTAAGAACCTTTCTTAAGAAAATATTGCAATCTTTGAAGAAAGAGTTTGATTGCTAATAATATAATACTTTTTAAGCTTTGGAAACTTTGATTATATAGTTATATAGAAATTTTTCCCTAAAAGATTTGTTTTCAATTCATTCATATTTAAGCGTGTTTTTAAGTTGCTTAAAGCTTTTAAGTAATTTATAATGCCGTTTTGGAAAGCACTAAAAATAATCAGCACAACCTTACATTACAATGTTTTCCCCAACCATTCATATTAAGCTTCATAAACGTTAAATGCTTCCTAAGCAGTAAAAAGTTATTCCGAAAAGCTTTAGTATCTTTTTTGTTATAAAAGCGATGCGATTATAGATAAATCTTACAGTTCAATCTCTAAAAGCTTTTCTTAGAAAAGGTTTCATAAGATTTTAATGAAGTTGCAAATGTGTTTTTATAAAGTACCACACATTTTACTTGAAATTTTTAAATCTTATTATAGTTTTTACAATTTTATTATTATTGTTGGTTTTTTATAAAAATACACACAATACCTGCTATTTTGAATTAGAATATTATTTTCCTACGACTAATCTTTGTCAATATTACAGAAAATTAAACAAAAGTTATAGCAATAATGTATTTAAAAAATCAAATAAAATTCAAAAATTTATTATATAAGGCTTAAAAAAAGCGAAATCGAACATGTGCAACATGTGTACAAAAATTTTATACTGCTATTCTATAGGAGATATTTTAGTTTCCGCTTTAATTGTTTAAAATTAACGTCACTAAACTATTTTAATAAATAAAAATTTTTTGCACGAACATAAATTAAAATGGCTTAATTCTTTCTGTATTTATTACTCAAAGTAAAAAATAAATATATAACACATGCCTTTTTCTTCTGTTCTGTTAAACAATCAATATTTATCACTTCATTTTTACAAACAAATAGCTTAATGCACAATAGCAACAACTATAAACAAACCTGGTTTTTTTTATTTATTAAAGTATGTGTAACAAATATACAACAACAACAATAAAAACTATATTTAGTATGTCAAGTTTTTGTCTTGTTCTTGTCTGTGGTTTTGAACAAAAATAAACAAATAAACGAACAAACTTATTGCCAATAACCAGGTTAGAGAAATAGAATAAATACTCGCAATGTTACAATTTTTAAGCCAGACCACGGCGGTATATTTTCTTTACGTGGCAGTTACAAGGAAATAGATCAAAAAAAATACTTCACGTATTGTTAACGAAAAAATAATGATAGTTTTTTGATTTGGGTAAATACGAATGGAAACGGCACACTATTTGCAGTAGACTGCAACCACAAATTTGAACAGCTGAAGTCTACTGACGATTTGGTAAAGCACCAATGAAATGCATGTTGACAATGCTTAATAACCATAAAAAAATAAATTTCATTTAAAATAAAATTATTAAAATAATTACAATTAAAATTATAATCATAATTTGTTTGTGATTATAATTATAATTATAAATATAAATATAATTATAATTATAATTATAATTATAATAATTATAATATAATTATAATTATAATTATAATTATAATTATAATTATAATTATAATTATAATTATAATTATAATTATAATTATAGTTATAATTATAATTATAATTATAATTATAATTATAATTATAATTATAATTATAATTATAATTATAATTATAATTATAATTATAATTATAATTATAATTATAATTATAATTATAATTATAATTATAATTATAATTATAATTATAATTATAATTATAATTATAATTATAATTATAATTATAATTATAATTATAATTATAATTATAATTATAATTATAATTATAATTATAATTATAATTATAATTATAATTATAATTATAATTATAATTATAATTATAATTATAATTATAATTATAATTATAATTATAATTATAATTATAATTATAATTATAATTATAATTATAATTATAATTATAATTATAATTATAATTATAATTATAATTATAATTATAATTATAATTATAATTATAATTATAATTATAATAGTTATAGTTATATGAAATGAAATTTATTTGTTGATGTTCATTAAGCATTGTCTACATGCTTTACCAAATCGTCAGTAGACTGCAACCACAAATTTGAACAGCTGAAGTCTACAGACGATTTGGTAAAGCACCAATGAAATGCATGTAGACAATGCTTAATAACCATAAAGAAATAAATTTCATTTAAAATAAAATTATTAAAATAATTATAATTAAAATTATAATCATAATTTGTTTGTGCGTATTTAATGCGCATAAAACACGTTATATAATGGGTTGCCTCGCTAGGTTAGTAGGTAGCGAGATCGCCTATCAGCGTGGAGACTGTGGGTTCGATTCCCACCTTTAAAATTAAGTTATGATATAATTTGTAATTGTAGTTGTAACATTTAATAAGTAAAAATAAATATATAAATGAAATTCAAAATGGACTTATTAAAACCATAATAATCTTGTATTGCAGAGCTTTAAGCAGGAATTAAACTTGCAGTCCCTAATAGCAGTCGCTGTGGCTGACATTGGTTTTGATTGCCGTCTAAAACCGTGTGTGTTTTCGCAGACAATCCAGAAGCTTCGCGGGTTGTGGTTGTTATTTAAAAAAATGAACAACAACAAAAATTTTAAGCAAAATTATATTTTCGTATTATTCAAAAGAAGGTGTGTCTGTCGCGTACTTTTCTTGACTATTTTTTCATATTATTGTTCGATTCTACTGAAAGCATTTTTTAGCCCATGCATACATACATACTCGTACATATTTTGATTATTTGCATGATTTTGTTTTATAAAAAAAAAGTTGAATTATTATAATGATATTTTAATTGCACATTTGGTTATTTTAACTCTGCTGGCATTTTAGCAAAATGTTATAAATTCAAAATATTTAACATTTTGTTGAATATGAGCTACTGTTTCGTTGTTCTTTTTCCGGTTACTAAAGCAATTAAAGTATTTTATAAGCACATTAGCTATAAATGCAATTAATTAGTTATACATTATTTTACTTTGTTAAGGAATTTTTCTTTTGAAATGTACTTTTTTTCAAAACCTATTCGCCAAAGCTAAGAATTAAACTTAACACAATGGAGTTATATTGAACACATTCGCCAAATTTTTCTTGCTATCCAACAAAAATATTTTTCAAGCAACTTATTTCAAGATATTATTTTCTTAATTTAAAAAAGTTAATGTACTTATTATGTACTAAAACCGAAAGTTTCATTATACATATTAACAATCGCATTAATTATTTAAATTTATTCTGCATTTACCACCCTTTTCCTTTCAATATTTAAAACAATTAATCAAAATTTAAAAGAACTAAACACAAGCCATTAAAATCTATTTCTAATCTACAATTAAATGCATTAATTTGTTTCTTTCCTAATTTTTTTCTGTTTCTTTGGCCTGTAAGTTTAGCTATAAAGCGTTTTAATTTAAATCACTTTAGCACAGCTGGAAGTGGATTTAAATAAACTGATTAATTTATTATTTAAAGTATTAAAGCAAAAATAATTGACGTTAAATTCTTAGCAACAGAAAGAGATAAATTTAGTAGAGTGAATAAGAGAGAAAAAAATAATAACGGAAATTTTTATTAAAACTCAGTTGGTTAAAACTTTCAATTGGTTTCAATTAAGTTTTTGTCTATTTTTAAAAGAATGGCAAAAAACGTTAGATTTCTCATATTAAAATTGAAAAAACCACGTGTGTGTATGTATGTATATGAGTGATTCTCATTTCAAATGCTTTTTTCGCGTCCGTTGAAAGTATAGTAAAATATTTCATAAATTAAACGCATAACTAATAAAATGAAAACTGCTTTAGCATAATATAAATGAATGTAAATAATTTTTTTTTGTGTAAGACTGTCCACTATGTTCTAAAAACGAATAACTAAAATACTATTTATACTCTCTTCATACAAAATGACGTGTCCATAATGCATGCTGTTGATTTTCCACATTAAGAAAGTATGAATTTTTCCAAAAACGAATTAAGTTTACGATGGTTTTAGAATATTTGCACTTGCTTCTCTTATTTCACACATCAAATTTTTTTAAATTTTTAAAAATTATATATTTTTTTAAAATTGTTTTTGTCCGCAGTCTTGTGTATTGAGCGTTACGCTTTTTTAGTACGCTTCATTACTCAGCTTAATTATTTAAATTGCATTAACAATATACACTAAAATAAAGCATTGTGGACTTTGTTAGATAGTATTATATTACAAAACGCTTCATCAATCAATAATGGTTTGTATCCAAAAAATGTATTGAGTGTTATCCATATTTTTTTAATTTAATTGAATTTTTTTAGTGAATAACTAAGGAATGTATGTTAAAATATATCGAAGATTATACATCTGAATCATATTACATTAAAAAAAATTTTTGTGTGTTCTGAAAAAAATATTCAGTTCGTATTAAAATGTATTGAGCCTTACGTTAACAATATTCGTAAATAGAATTCATCTATAAATTTTAGGACCGCAATAAAATGTTAACACCATCTGAAGGGTAGAAACGATATAAAGAACATTACCCGTTTAGAAATTTCTGATTTGCTTTGAAAAAATTATGCTTCTACCGCACTGTGGGTTGTTATATTTTCGAAGAATGTTTAGGTCATATTTTGTTACGAATAATTATTTGAAATTGACATAACTGTTGACATTGCTGGCCGATTTTATTACAATTAGGCTTATTTGAAAGAAGAGTTAGCTTACTTTTTGCTTATGTATACATTTTTGCAAAGAGCTATTAAAAATATACAAATATTTCATTTTTCCATGTGAACCCAATTCAAATTTGAGAAAGTGGTAATAACCTTTAATTTCGTCCTACGATTATAATTTTTTTTGTTTTTAGAGAACAGATGAATAGATGTGCACTCAAACTCTATACTCTTTTACCAGAAAAATGTTAAGAAATCGAAATATATAATTCTGTTTCAGGGTACTTTGAATGAGGCGAAAACTACGATATGAATCCTACCTTCTCATATTTATATTAAATACATTGGCAAACAAAAAAACACAAAATGTACTTTTAGAATGAGAATCACCAATATAAGTTTCAATTAAATAATAGTTTAGAAAAAAACAAATAATTATCAGAAACTACCAAAAATAATTACTATAGCAACCTAATGTTTTTTGCAAGTTAACGCATGAATTCAATAGAGTTATTAATTTTAAAATATACACAGAGATATGCATGTGTAGGCAAAAAAGAGTTGATGATTAAAAGAATAACTAATGAAATGTTTTATAGCATTTAATAAAAAAAATTACTTTGATTTGGTGGGTTAATAAATTTTTTCAACCTTAAATTTGCAACAATTACAAAAGTAAAGTTGCGTATAAATACATTATTTTAAGAAGCTGAATGTCTATTTCAAAAGTTATTTTAAAACCTATTTAAGAGCATTTAAAGCTCCGCAAGCTTTAAAGTTTTACAAACTTTTTACATTACATGGTTTTAAAATAAGAAAGCTTGTAAAACATAAACGTATCTTTAAAAGCTGTCTTAGAGTATGAAGCGCATAGGAACTTCCTCTCCCCTCTATACAGTTGGGTGTAGTGCACTAAATATCCATTGAAAAAATATTTCGCACTATTTTTCACCAGCTTCCTGATAATGGTTTTTTCTTCACTAACACTAAAATAACTTTATCTGAAATATAGCGCAAAATCTCTACATTGCACTCAAATTAGTGAAAAAAGATTGGTTTTTTAACTCAAATAATTTAATATTAGTGCAAAATTGTTCAAAGTCCCTTCACTAATGCACAGAGAAATTCGTTGAGACAACCGAATTTGTTGCCGATCGAATTTTGGCATAGAATTCTTATTGAAAAAGAAGCTATTTTACAATAATAAATAATTGCTAATGCGAACCGTTTAATCGGTTGGGTGTATCAATGATAATAAAATTAACCACTAGTTAGTTGCAACAATCGATAAAAAGTATAGTAAATTTAGAAAGACCATTTTCGTAGTTACAAATACCAATTCATATTATTTTATTCGGTTGTGCTCATCATATTCGTTACTTAGTCATGACATAAGCATACGATCAGTTGATATAATCAACTTAAAAATTGTCAGAATCAAATCTTTATTGCAATTGTGCTCTTATGGTAATGAACATGGATTGTTTTTTGGATTCATAGAAAATTGATAGCATGAGTTGAAATATAGTCTATTCAACTTATATTTTGTCGGCCTAACCATTTTTTAACCAATCTTTTTTCTGGGTGTGTTTAGTGAGTCTCTTAACTTTCAATTCAATAATTTCGTAATATCACTAAGTACACTATCGGACAAATGAAGAATTTTCGAAAAACACATGGACTAGACATTACAGGTTCGTTCAGTTTAACGAATTTGGTGGGCAATTTATTTTTTTTTTGTGGCCTCCAAAGTTTCTGAAAATCAGTGGGCCCTCAAAAAAAGGTGTCCTCAGTTTTTAGACAATAGCTAATTCGGACTTGGTGATACCGTTTAACTATATACGGCAATAATGTAGCTAAGACTCCGCTAAACAAACTTTATAAATATTTTATTCCAAAAAGATATTTTATTCGTGCGCATTTTTTCGAAAAATGTACGATTTTTTTACTATTTCCAGAATAACTTACAGGGACTCCTAATTTTTTGCCAAAAGTATTTGGCAAAGTTGTAGTAAGGTAAAGCTGAGAACCTTTTGTGAACATATTCATACAATCTGAACGTGTCTTAACACCCTAATAGCTCATACATACCAATTTTTACATTAAACATTTTCATTTTTTACTATTTTTTTATGCAAAAAATATATTATTTTTTAAATTAATACGTTCAAGTGCACACTTCTCTGTTGTGTAGTATTATGTTTCATTTGTTTCATTAACATTTTGTGCCAAAAAAAATTCTGCACTTTTTTTTAAATATAGAAAAAAATTATTTTATTCACTTTTTTCAGCATAACTTAAAGGGACTCCCAATTTTGCACAAAAAATTTTTGGCAAAGCAACAATAAGCCCTAAAAAATAGTAAATACTAAAATCAGCAACACAAGAAATGCAACAATAACAAAGAAAGTAAAAAAATGGAATAAAAATATATTCTAACTATGTAATGAAAAACGGAAATTTTTAAGTTACAAAGTGGTTTTTGTCGGCCATTTAGGGTGCCTAGATACGTTCAGATTGTATTGATATGTTCACAAAAGTTGTTCAGATTTACCGGAACTACAACTTTGGCACATATTGTTAGTAAAAAATTAGCAGTCCCTGTGAGTTATTCTGAAAAAAGTGAAAAAAGTTATTCCTTAATTTAAAAAAAAAATCCCGAAAAAATTATTTTTTGTCATAGATTGTAAATAAAACTTGTTTGGCGGACTCTTAGCAACATTATTGCCATATATAGTTAAGCGATATCAGAAAGCCTGAATTATCTGTTGGCAAAAAACTGATGACACCTTTTTTTGAGAGCCCACTGATTTTTATAATCTTTGGAGACCCATAAAGAATTGCAAAACAGAGCTTAGGGTTTTACTACCCTTTGGTAACTGTGGTACCCTGTGGCACTGTGGTATTAGTGGAAAGTGCAAAATTAGTGAACTACCCCATATATGGCCCCTATAATTTTTTAATGCTTATTACCTCAGAACTTCGCTATATATAGGATATACGTATATATTTAAAAATATTTAGTAAGCTTTCCTTTAAAGCTCTACAAAATATTCATTAAAGCTTAAGAAGCTTTTTAAAAGAGAGAATCAATGCATGTATTCACTAATATGTCTGCTTGCAATACGCAGGAATTTTCCATGGGGAGTTCGCTCCCACTTGAAAACACTAGAATTTAAAAAAATCTTCGTTAGCAATTTGAAAGAAAGCAAATCAATTAAGAAGGTCTTCCGTTCGTTATCTGCCTCGAAAACCCTAAAAATTGTTTACTGTGTAAGAAATATAAAACTTTCTTTTAAAAGAATTTAAAGCTTCTTTTATTTTTTACAAGTCTGCTGTAAAAAAAGTCTAGCAATCTTCCTTTAAAGCTTACATCCTATGAAGCTTTCATGAAAGCTATAAGCTGGGATCTGTTATATAAAAAATACTTTAAAGTTAAATATTTTATTATGTTTTAGTTTTCTGCTACAAATTTCATAAGGTGCTATTTTGCAAACAAAAGCCGCGATTCTTTATAAACTAAAAAGAGATAAAAATTACTTAATTCTAAAACAAAATTAGACAATCAGTGTGAAGTCTTTTTATCATTCGCAAACAAATAACAAAATAAAGGTCATTCATAACAATAAATAGTATAAATTATCTTTTAATTATATGCCATTTTCAAACAATAGAGTTTATATTTCAAACAGATATTTGAGAATACCGAAGCAAAAAAAAGATAACAATAATTCAACCATCAGATTTAATCACGTGCATGTAATAAAATACAAGTTGATACTTAAACGCATTTAAAGAGATACTTTAATGTGTTAAGTAGCAAAGCATTAAAGAGATTATTAAACGTACTCGTAATTTATATAACTACTTTAAGTATTGCTTTATAAATCAACTAGTGGTTTTGCAGGCTTATAAAAATTATGTGAGACCTGTATCAACTTAAAACAAGATTTGGAAACAAATAAATACGCATAAATACATTTTAAGTATGAAAACAATAAAAAAAAGTTCTTTTGCAAAATACAAAGCCATAAACTGACAAAAAATAAATAAGCCAAAACAAAAAATTTTCAAGTTCATGGTGAAGGCTTTAAAAAAAAATATGCTGGTTTGAGTCTTACCACACAGATTTGTGGTTTTTGTATTTAGCAGATGAAGAAAAAAAGGCTTGCAGAAAAAACCAGCATTTAACAAAGTTTGTATTTTTTTATTTGAAGCAATTTTTATAAAATATTTACCAGATATCAACAACAACTGCAAAAGTGTGTCCAAAAAAGTATAAACGTGCGTGCGTTGTAAAAAAAACTATTTTCAAACAAATAAAAATCAAATCTAAAAGTTGGCCAGACAGACATTCAGGCATGATATCGAATATCTTGGACAAAACGTTAGAAAAACTACAAATATGTATGTGTGTTTGTACAAAAGAAAATGCAAGCAAATATTCAATGCGTGCCAATGATTGCAAGTTTAAACAGTCGGTTTTTCTCTACTTTTTTTTACTAAACATGTCCCCCATGGAGACACACGCATTAATTACGTTTACATGACTGTTTGTTTGTTTGTTTGTTTATTGACTGTGACTCTGACCATGTGTGTGCTATTGTAGTGGCCTTTGAATATTATTTTGAATAATTTTACATGCAACATGTAACATATGTTACATATTTATAGCAATGTTTATATACAAATTAATGTGCTGCAATAAATTTAAATAGAAAACTTGCAACAAATAAAAAAACAGAAGCAAATAAATTTCTCCGAAATCAAATAGAAAATTTTAAGTTTTATTACTTGTTAATAAGTTAAACTTTACGTGATTCGAATATGTAGTCCAATTGTGGAATACATGCAACCCGAATTTCAAGTGTGATATATTGAATGGCGTCAAAAAAGAAAATTTTAAATTTAAGTCTTAAAAATATTCGACAAGATGACGATAAATAAAATTTTCCTCTACAATGGCTGGTTTTGGCACAGAAACATTTAAAACACGATTTTAATTACAAAAACTTGATATTGAATTAATAATTAAATTTTATATCCAATTTTCAATAACTAAAAATTTGCACAAGTTTTTAGAAAATAGTATTTTTTCACCTTAACTTTCTTAAAGTTTATGGACGAGCGGATTAAAATGGTGTTCAAGGGGGTAGCAACTCAAACAAGGCAAAAATGTCTTTGGATTTATGACAACAATATTTTGTTAGCTTATGGATTTTAAGTTTTTGAATGGCATAATTTCAATTAAAGGTATTCCATAATTTTGACGAAAAGTTTCATTGCATTTATGAAAGACCGATGATATGAATGGGCAAATTCCAGAAATGGTCCACCAATGGCAGAATTTTACAGTTATAAAAACTATTTATAAATGTTGATGGAATGATGTGCTATACATTTAACCTTAAAAATAAATAAAGTAAAATTTTTTTGGGTGATCCTTCTATGAACGGCAGGTATACACTTACACCGAAAAAAAGACACAACCTTGCATTTCATATAGGATGCAATTTGTTTATATATTTAGTTACACATGTGACCGTAAGCTTAAGTTTGAATTTTCCAGGTCGGGGGTGGTCGGGAACGCCCAGCTCCTTATCTTCAAAATAAGCGAGTTACTATTTTTTAGATTATCCCGTAAACTATAAGGAATATGAAAATTTTATTAAAAGCTTTCTTTTAGATAATAATATTATCTACAACTCCACAAAACACATTTTTATTGTAAATTGTACAACTAAGAAGTTATAGCTATTAAGAAAAAATGTAGCGTTCATCCCGTAGCGTACTTCACGACTTTTGATAAAAAAAACTACATTTTTTGGCTGCAAAAAAATTATTTTAGAATTCTCTTATATTCCGCTTTCTTCTATGAATTAGATTTTTGTGATTTATTATGCAAAATTCGCTAAAAAAAATGAAAACAAAGGTCAAATTTCAAAGTTACTTCCACTTTTTGTAGCGTGCGTAACAAAACTTTGTGATCAATTATTTCGCAATAAATAGCTGTTAAAAATTTATATTTTATGATATTCGAATGTCTTAGTTAACCACTATTTGTGTTTTTGCTTTGCTCATGTTTAACTTGAAAGCCTTTGGCTAACTATGTCTACGGCTTACGTGATAATAAAATTTCTTTGTATTAAAAACACATATAAATAGTTCGACTAAATACATAATTTTTAATAATAAGACTTTTTCATTAGTTCAGGGAAATTGGTACATTGCATAATGAAATAATTTCGTATATTTTATGAAATTTTCATTAATATTATTTTAACAAAACTAATTTCATTAATCCAACGAAGCATGATGTCGTTGAGTTTTAATGAAGTTTTTGGATTAACGTCGAGATTCTCAGTATTTATGAAGAAAATTATTTTAGTTAATGCAAAGATACGAAACACTTTGCATTTTGGACAATGAAAAAGTAAAAAAAAGAAAAAACTAAATTTCATTTTCAGTAAAGAAATTCAAGGAATTAGTAAATATTTTGTCTAGAAACGGATCCACAAACAAATTTGTAAGTACAGACAAAAATGTTTCAAAACTTTCATTGAAAAAACCGGTTTTTTAGTATACAATTGTACAAAGCTATAAGACAATTTTTCGCAAAATATTTAAAAATTCTCAACAAAAAAAAATTTACTAAATAAACAAACTTTTTGTCTAAGTCAGTAAAAACTTTTTTGTAATATTTTTAAGTGTTCAACTCTGTATGTTTATCTAAAGACTCTAAAAGAATGAATGAGAATTAACGCAACAACATTAACGAATTTATTCACTTAGAAATCTTCAGTAAACAAACTTGTTACAATCGCATTCCTTTTGCTATCACTGTTGTTGTTATTATTTGTGTGCGGTTGCTTCAAACTTTTGTTTGAAAATTTTTTGGCGATAATTTTTTTCTCTGTTTGGCTCGAGTTCAAATCTAGACATTGGAAATGGAATTTTTGTTGTAAAACTAATTTTTCCTGTGTTTTTCATACATAATAACATAAAACAACTCCACTACTACTGAAGCAGTAGAAGAGTTGACTTACAAATATGTGGTGAATTGAATATCCTGAGTTCAATACTAACATTTCAAAAATGTTAAAAGAAATAGAATAATAGAAAAATAGAAACATGTACGTAAAATTTTAAAAATTAACTGCCTGTTCAACTAAATGCGAAAAAGACATTTTCTTTCTTACAAATATATTGAAAACAAAAATGAAAACTACAAATTAGTCTTTGTTTTCAATATGCATATTTATAAGAAAGAAACTGTCGTTCGCATTTACAGGAACAGGCAGTAAAAATATTAAATTAAAACTCTTCCAAGATTCAATAAGTAAAAGCAAGCCCTAGTGGCGCTTGATAGATTAAAAGTTTGAACGAAAAGACCTCATATTAAATAGTTATGACTTTTTTGAAATTAATGTAGCATATTTCATACCAGGAATGTAATGCTACGTTGGTTCAAAAACAATGACAAAATTATTACTTTAACGTAAAAAATCAATATATACACATATGAAGGTTTTCCTTTCAGTATAATTGAAATAACTAACCTTTGTTTCAATTTGAGTTCACTTAGAAAATTCTCAAAACAGGACATGCCAACTACAGGTAATTTTTCGTCTGAATATTAAGTTCGTTTATTGAACTTTTAATAAAATTAATTAATTGTCCAAAATTTATCAATTAACTATAAATTAAATAGTTATTTAATAAAAACTTCCCATAACATTTAACGCTAAATTGTTTTTTAGTCAGTTTCATTAATAAAATTCACATGCAATTTTTTTCATACTAAATATTTTACGGTTGTCATTTTTAAATAGGCGAGATAAATTTGCTAACAAATGTTATTAAGATATTATATATATATATATATATATATATATATATATATATATATATATATATATATATATATATATATATATATATATATATATATATATATATATATATATATATATATATATATATATATATATATTTAAACAAATTAGCATACAATAGTTAACCAAATTCAACTCAACCGTTGGAGTTAATAATTCACTTTTCTTTAATTGGTTGCCTTTAACTTTTAAACGCAACGATTAAGTCAACAGCAAAACACAAGCAATTAATAAAAACACTTTTAAAATTTAAATAAATAAAACAAAGAAAAAAAAGCAGCATCAAGCAGCATACGCATGGATATAGTATGTAAGACTTAATATAAATACATACTAATCTAATAACTAGTTAACAAACGTACTAAAGATTAAGTAGAGGACATTTAACAGAACCGTAGCCGTATATAATTTGCCTGTAAAACGCATAAAAGTAGACACTAGAGACCGGCATGGCACACTTTAGCAATTGTTTAAGAAATTGGGTTCCTTTTCAAATATTTTCTTGACAGTAATGTTACGATTAAGAAATAGAAAAACATTTTTATTGAACTTGTAAGAAGCTTCTACTCTACATGTTCACCTAGGTCAACAAATTATTGGAACAAAGTTGTGAAAGTATTTATTTGTAGACAAACTGTAGTTAAAGTATTTGAAAATAAAGCCAATGACTTAAGCCCGTATTAAAGGGGATTAATGCTGGTCTCTAGTGTACATATACTATGAACTCGTAGCAATAATTCTATTCTAATTGGCTCCAATTAACAACTACTTATTTGAAATTAGTAAATCTAATTGAACTAAAAAAGAATTTTTTATACTAAAAAATCTGTAACACGGTCTATGGCGGGAATCGAACCCACGACCTCTGGACTGACAGGCTAGCATTGCTATGAACTCAATTTCAATATGCGTATCGGAATCGGTATCGGCAATATCTCTTTTTGAATATCGGCATCGGTATCGTATCGGCAAAAATGGCATATCGCTACTTAAATGTTGCAAATATGTACATTTCATATGTTTTTCACAAAATGAAGAGAGTAATACTAATGCAGCATTTTTTCATATACAATTCATGCAAATTTTTTTATATGTATTTTGACAGCATTCCGCGTCAAAAATTGAATAGAGTACTAGGCTTTATGAACAAAAAATTAGCATGAATGCTGCTTTTTTCGAAAAGTTTTCGATGACAAACGGTCTTCAAAAAATCCGTTGGAATGTTGTCCATAGACAACTAACTACACACGTCACTATACAACAACATTACGAAGATTGTATGAAAGAGAAAGCAAATCTTATCTCATTCATACAATCTTAGTAAAAACAACAACATGCATGTAAAACTGCATAACACATGAGAACAGCCTTTTTTAACTGTCAAAAGTGAGTATTCACAAGAAAATAGAGAATAATTATTTTATGCGATAAATGCTCAATTCACAACCTGTTGTATGAATTGTAGATCGTATAAATCTTGTTGGTAGTTTTCGCATAAACATGTTTCTAAACAAATGTTTATTTGGAAATTACCAACAACATTTGTACGATCTACAACACATACAACAGGTTGTGAGTTGGCCAAAAGTTTCAGCAGCATGTTGTCTGAAATCTTTATATAGAAAATTATATGAGCAGAGCTTTTGCTTTTAATAATAAAATTATGGAATTTTACTGAAATTCTGCTATGTTCTTTATCACAAAAATTAATGTTCAACCACATCTGTTCAAATTATAATATTACGCCAAAAATATTTTAAATCTCTATGAAAATGTTAAACAAATTTGTCACCAACTAAATGTACAACATTTATTATGTTTGAACAACTTCTAACACAACAAACTGAGGGGCTTTTTAACAAAAGTGTATAAATACGAATAAAGAAAAGATTAAGATAACTTTTGACACTCAGTTAAACTTTGTAAAGTTAATTTGAGAAGCTCTGTGGTGCAAACAACTAAAACCAAAGTGTAACTCATAAAATATATAAAAAATTTAAAATAAAGCAATTCTTTAACCAGTACGAGTATTTAAAATAGAAATATGAATAACTAAAACACAAAACACACAACAAAATAATAATAAGAAAAAATGTGTGGCTCTTAGACAAAAATATATGTGTATATACATGCAAACATATGTATCGCTGCAATAGTAATTAATTGCCTTAATAAAAATTCCCACCATATAAACCACAAAAAAAAACTTAAAATAAAACTAAGAATAAATTATAAAATTACTAGACGAGTATGTTGAAAATAAAAATAGTGGAAATAAAAATCATGAACTACCTGCAGAGAATTTCTATTATGTACTCGTTTGTTTATTTATGCACATTTGTAATTAAAGTTTAAAGTTTGCTTTAACAAAAATACACAAAATTGTAAGAAATAGTAAAAGGAAAATTTGAAATTGTACTAAGCAACTATTTTGTTTAAGAAGATAATCATTAAAAATTGCTAATACAAAAAAGTTTTTGAGAGCAAATAAAACTGTTTACAATTTACATATGTATCTCTAAAGACAAAACACGTTGGTTTAGAAAACAATTGGGATAAAAATCTTTCTTTACCTTAAAGACATGTTAAATAATAATTGTATTGTAAAAAATAATTAAAATTTTAATCAGGAAAATTTATTGGTGATAATTTGTAAGTTTGACCTTGTTCAATAAAAGTAGTTGTAGAATTTTATATATAAATTAAACGTTCTAGTAGAAACATGATAAGATAAGATCCACGTCTAGAATTTTTTTTTTTGCAAATGTAGTAAGCGTAAAATTGTAGTAACTTTCTCAATTTTCGTTCAATGTTAACAGTTTTACGCTTACTACGTTTGAAACACAATTTGTTTTAAGATGTGGGTATAAAAAAATTTGAACATTTTTATAAATTTTTTTTTTTACCTAAAATTGTAAATTTTGAATCAACGTAAAAAAATGCTCATTGTTTCAAATCTTAAGGCCTGTAGCTCAATGAGTTTTGATTTGACCATCACAGTTTATATATTGAGTGAAAAAGGAAAGATATGTCTATGCAACAGCGTTAAGTTTGTATAACTCATTAGAACAGTTCTAAAGATTTTTGGAAAAAGCTAAAAAACTGCTGAAAAATATTAGATATTTTTCTTTTTTTCTCGTTATGAAGAGACTTAAAATGGTGAATTTTGAAAAAAAGAACCTAAAAAAATTCAATCTATTGTCAAACCCGATCATCACAGTTTAAACATTGACTAAAAAAGATAAGATATATCTATGCAACAGTGCAAAATTTGTATAATTCAAAAGAACAATTCTCAAGATTTTTGAAAATAGATACGTTTTTCGCGAACATCTCGAATGTCATATTCGTCTTCATCTACCCCAAATTAATTTAGAAAACATCTTTTTTTGAGGTTATGGCAAAATTTTGAAAATGTTTAACTAGTGGAATTAATAAAAAAAATTCGGTGCAGTGCAATTTTCTTTCGGCATAAGGAACTTGAATGTATAAAGGCTGATTTAGCAGATCGTAAATGTAGAAAACGTAGATGTAGTCGAATATGCTGAACGTTTCTGTTACATTGAAAATCTATGAGACAGAAACGATCAGCACATTCGACTACATTTACGTTTCCCACATTTACGGTCGGCTAAATGAGCCTTAAAGCGTATAACCAAAAAAAATTTATTATCCTAATGAGAAGTCATTAAAAAAATATATAATTATTTAAACTAATGCCGGGCAGTGAAAGAAGTAGTACTCTGCTCATTTTGTGAAAATATATCTGCAACATAAGAGCAGCATTTGTTTCGCGTGGAATTTACAACAAGATGTGAAATTTGTTTGCAAAAGTAAAAAAATTGTCTTATAGTTTCAACGGTTAGTTAATATTGGTTAGATTTTAAGTTTTTCGTGTGAATAAATCAATGCTGATCAACAGGGAAACCGGAAATATACCCTACAAAATGTGTTTTATGCGCATTAAATATGCACCATAAACATAAAAATATGCTCTAAAACTTGAAAAAATCTGTTTTTAAATGAGTATACAAACGTTAAAATGTCGATTATAATTTTATAATATTCATTTCTGACAACACGAAGTATATATCGAGCCTTTGCTGCAATAGCGTCATAACTCAAAAAAACGTGATCTTTGAGTTAATAACGCAAAATTAATCGTCATACCGTTCTTCATATTATGTAAGAATTTCATACAAATATGTTGTAGACTCAACTCTTAAGAAAAGAATAAAATTTTCTTTCACCATTAAGTTGTTAGTAAATTCAAAACTTCAAACTCGTTTTCTGCAAAACAAGTTTTTTTTTGAGTTATGACTATAGTGCAGCAAAGACTCGATATATATTCTGCTTCGTTATTGGGCATGGAAGTCGATTTAACAATGCTAGTCTGTGCTTTCATCTATTCGTATACAAAATGATGGGCACCAATGCCCAAAATATTTTATAGACTTAAATTTTTGCCAATACATCGCACGTTTCCCATATTTTTTCTATATATCAGAAAAATAATATAAATAGCTTAAATATTTGCAAAACGCTATTATTTCCTTGCTGTTCTTTTTTTAATGATATGTAAATATGTAAGCGGACAATCTCGAAAAATATGCATTGCTAAAAGAATCCCCAAAAAGTAATTAACAGGGCTCGGACTTTTATGAAAATGCATGTTTTTTGTGGTGATAGATAAAAACGTATTGACTAATAATCTGTGCATCTCATTAAATTTTAAGTAGTTTGGTATCGATTTGTAGTTGCATATTTTTGCATATTTTGGTGGTAAGCACATATTTTTGTATATTTTGGCAATAAAAGCATATTTTCGGAGTTATAAAAATTTTTTTAATACACATTTCTCAATTTAAAAAAAAGATATTTATAGGCCGACTATCGAGTCTCAGTTGGGTTGTCAGTTGCTGAAAATTATACTACTGATGGAAACTGATCACTGAGAGCTGTAAATTTCAGTTGATGATTAGTCCCTTTCAGACAACCATGAATTTTCAGTTGCCGACTGGTAACTCAACTAAAGTTCGGTTGCATTAAATAATAGACCCAATTACGATTGTTTTATGTATTTTTCTTGGTGCAGCGAAAACTGTAATTGATAAAACATATATGGGCCTTACCATTTTCAAAACTACCTTTAATTTTTATTTTTGGGCAGCTCTCTTTTTAGGCATTCTATCTCTTTTTGGTTCTTCTCCAAATTTTTTCAAACTGGACTTCAAACTGAACTTTACAATTCAATAAAACTTTTTAGACTATTAATCTAAACAAAATTATCTTTTTTTTAATATAATATTGTTGATGTACGTTCCAGGATATTTTGATGAAACTGCAAGGATATTGAATGTTAACTATTTTCAGTTTTATCCTTATAAATCTTACATTTGATTAACATTTTCAAATATTTTTACCAATCACATACATAATAGACACATTTTTATGAAAAAATCTCGAATATATTTAAAATATACTGAAACAAGAATAAAACAAGAAAAAATTAAGAAGTAAATGTCCTTAAAATACCACTAAAGTCTAATGCTAAAAGCATCTGCGCTGTTATACTCAAATGAAAGATATTGTTGTACAGATTAATAATTTGTTAAAAAAAACATTCGAAAGAAAGATACTTACTCCAAAAAAATCGGGTATATCACGTTAATATTAAATTCACGATATTTGAAAAACTACAAATGAGGGATCTTGTTTTTGCTGTATTTGAATGCAGAATTCCAAAAAGGGAACCAAATATGCCACAAAAACTAGAAAAATGCCCTAAATATGCGGCTAAGTCTGAAATATGGAAAAACTTGCTATAAAGGGTAAAATATGCAAAAATATGTACTAACAAATCAATGCAAAAATTCTTAATATGTTCTGAAACGTAAATACATCGCACAAGAAAAATTTCATATCTACGGTTTCCCTGCTGCTCAACGTTTTTCACAAATTTGAACAGTGTCATGTCAGGCTTTATTGTGTTGCTTTAATGACTTTATTTAAGGTGTGTTTGATTACTTTTCCAGTAATAAATATCCAGTAAGTTTTGGATAAATAGTAAAAAAAAAATCATTTGTATTTAAAAGTAAACGAACACATTCCAGTAAAGTTCAGTAATAATTTGTATAAATTGTAAATTTTATCCAGTACTCAAAATTTATCTAGTACTCAAACACAGCGCTAGTCATTAAACATCATGCTACAAGAACCGTATGTTTTGATCACATTCTTCTCTTTTCAAATACTTTCGTCACACTCCGTTCAACATTTTACGTGGAATGCTGTTAAAATCCACATTAAAAAATTTGCATGAATTGCTTATGAAAAAACGTTGCAGAAGTAGTACTATGTTCAGCTTGTGAAAAACATATAAAAAGTATCTGCAACATCTTAAGTCTTCATGCGAAATAATATGAGCGCCATTTATTTCGCGTGGAATTTACAACAACATAGTGAGTTTTTTTACAAACGTAAAAAGCTGTAGCATACTTTCAAGGGTTACGTGTAAAATTCTTGTTATGAAAAATATCAGTGTTTCTCATAATTTTTCCCAAAATTAAACACAGTACTAAGGCTTAAGTGGCAACAGAGAAATACTGGAAAAATCTATTGAAAAACAATGTTTAAAGAATTTTTAGAATGAATAAAAACCGTTTACACCTTTAATAAGCTCAAGACTTTTTGCAGGTCTATAGCTTCGAATATAATAACGTAGAGCCTAAAGTCTTGCACTATATTCAACATTTCATGTGAAATGCTGACAAAGTACTTATAAAAAAATTGTCACGAACTGTTCATGAACAAATATTTCAATAGCAGCACTCTGTTTTTATTGAGAAAAACAGATGAAACGAATCTGCAATATTTTAAGTTTTCATGTAAAATGATACGAGATATGAGTTAATTTCACATGGAATTTACAACAAACACGTGGGGTTTATTGCAAACATAAGAAATTGTAGCATAGTTTCAAGGGCTAGTTAAGATTAGCTACATGTTAGTTTTTCCCACGAAATAATCAATATTGTTCAACATTTTCAACAAATTTGAACAGCGTAGTAGGCTTACGAGTAGTGGAATGCAGGTTATATGCATTAACGTCCATGGGAATAATGTCCATGAGCACTATTTCCACATAAAAAGGGAAATAATGTCCGGTGGACTTTATTTCCTTTTTTACATACTGGTTTTGCAGAGTAAAATGTTTTCTCTAGACGGCCTTCGGTTTTCCGGGCTTAAAGGTTTTTTCCACTGGGTATGTCGAATAGAGGCTTTACTGAGTAAGGATTTTTTGATAAGCAGAAAGTCTTTACTCAACGGAGCCACTATTCAACACACCCATAGGAGGAAACTCTTAAGGCCAGCCGAAAGCCGGCTATGAAAAAAATCTTTACTGTGCCATACTATTTTCATGGACTTTATTTCCATTTTTTTATTTCCTTTTCAACGTGGAAATAACATCCATGAACACTATTTCCATGGACGCTATTGCATGCCACCTCAATAAATGTCAACATTCTGCCAACATATTACGTAAAGCCCCACAGGCGGGGGTCGCTTTTATAAAAACTCTGAAAATAGCGTTACGTAATATGTGAATAGCCCCTTTACTCAAATGTTTATTAAACTTTTACAATGTTTCGAAAACTTTTTAATTCAGTAAATGATTATCCAATACCTTGCAGTATTTCTTTATCGCAAAATTACTACAGCGAAAAAATATTTGAGAAAATCAATGTTCTAAACAGTTGTTTAAAAACGTTTTAATTTATTTTACAGGGGTAATAATAAAGTAACACAATACTGTCTTTACATATTAACTATCTCTGCTAACAATTGTTGGTTTATCATACTTCTGTTTACCCGATTTTCTTGCTAAGATTTGGCCAGTAGCTCAAGAGTTAATAACATATAAATTTGAAAATATATAAAACGGTCAGTAACACCGTGCCGTGTGTGCACTTGCCTTCTTTACAAAGAAATTTTAACATTTCCTACAGCTTCCTCTCTAACTTTTCTTTCCTTTTTTCGTTCAACAAACCACTTTACTGTATACATTTTAAAATACCAAAACATGTTCAAACTTTTTCTATTTTTAAACTGAAATAAATCAACTTATTGAAAGAAAATTTTTCGGATGTAAATAAATATTTTGAATTTTCTTTTATTTAAGCAAAATTACTATAATTAAAATGACTATTTAAATGTAATTTCCCCAATATAGAAATTATTTTAACAAAAAAAAAAGTTTCCTTTAGCTGGTATTAGCACCTGTGAAAACAAAAGACTTAGGCAACAAACTCAAATGTAAAGAAAACTTTTTTATGGCCAACAAAATGCAATTGAACACAATATTTCAACAATTGTGAATTATTTGGATGATTTAAAGCACAGACTTGTTTTTAATACCAGCGTTTTATATTGAACATTTTAAAATTACTTACGAATTTCATATTGATGATTTTTGTGGTATTTGTTGTTGCTGCTTTTATTAAAGTTGCAATTGGCAGTAATTTAGTAAAAAAATTGTGGTAAGTTTAACTTTTAATTGCGAAATTTATTATTTTATTTTAAACTAAACATAAATTAGCTTAAAGACAATTATAACAAAATAAAACACTTTTGTAAATTTATTTAAACAATTTTCTCAATAGCTTTTTTTGTAATTTTTTTCTTGAAGGGGACTTGTTAATTTTTCAATAATTATATTTAATTATTTATTTATATATTTTTATTAACAAATTTGCTAATGTTGTAATGTATTACAAAAGATTTTTTTAGCTATTACTTATTAACACGATTCGCGTGGTTTTTTTATTGAAGCTAGTTTATTTTTTTGAATATTTTATTTTTGATTTAATAATTAAAATAGAGCACGAACTATGAAGAGCAAAAAAAAGTAGACTACTTTTTTATTGTGGTTGATTTTCCAAATGAAAAACAAACAAAACTTAAACAAATAAGAGAGAAGCTTGAAGAAATAACGAACTTATTTCGAACGTAAAGTGTTAACAGTGGAAGTAAAACGGTTAATGATTTTCAACGGATATACTTTGTTGGTTTTATATTAAACATTAAACACTCACTATAAATTCAACTAACAATAACAAAAAACACTCAAAAATTCACTCACAATAAATTTAAAGCAGCTCTGTTGCTAGCAACAGCGACATGAATAATACAAAAGCTCAATACATAAACAGAGGAGGCCAGAGCGCACCACCAAAACAAAAGCAAACCAACCACCTTCAATTCAAACTGAAGGTTTATGTTCAAACGAGCTCTTTTTATTATTATTGTTGTTATTTTTACATTGTTTAAATTTATTCTCTCAACAAAAAACAAAATAAAAACCTCAATACAAGGGGTGAAACAATATATGAGTGAGTTTTTTCTCAAGAGCACAACCAAGAATTAAATGTTTCCCCAAGTATTTTTAATCAAGTAAATTTCTTGCTGTAACTGATTTCTGTTCTTTCTAATTAAAGTTGACAGCTTTTACTTATAAAAATAAAGAAAATAAAATTTTATCGTTTCATTATAAATGATTCATATTTGTTTTTTTATTATTTCTCATGTTTATTGGAAGTTCATTATACCTTTCACTGTAAACGTTTAAAGTGCATGACTGAGTGAGTGAGTGTATGCATTTAGGTTGCAATATGGAGATGTTAATGGAATTGAAATTCTTAAAACTTAATTGCATTGTCCTCCAATTTATTTATTGTGAATGCTTTTTCTATAAAAAGTAATAATTAAAAGCTAACATATTTTTAATTAAATATAACGGGAATGTAGATTTCTATAACATTGTGAAATAAACAAAAGATATAGACTTTTTACAAACAGGTGTCATATTACGTCCACATAATACTTATACTAGAATTAAAATATAATTACTAATAAATAATAAAACATGTTTATCCCCACATGTAAAAATGGAATATAAAAAATACGCATTTACGACTAGAAATGCCATTCGGGAAATCCCGATTCCCGAAATTTTCATGATAAAACGAGTCTCGATAGAAACTTGGTTTATTTTTCTTCCCATTTTTTTACGAATAGTACATTTTTTATCATCTTCTAAAGTAACTATTATTAGAAACTTTTAAGAAATTTATTATTTCACATATTGTCACAATTTTATTTTAAATGAAATTTATTTGCTGGAGTTTAAGCAATTATCTATATGCAGCATTTCGTTAGTGCTTTACCAACTCATCAGTAGACTTCAAACGTAATTTTGAACAGTTACAAACCTTTTATCTTATGTACAAACTTTTAAAAACCATTTGCGAACTTACAAATATATAAATGATTTTCAAAAAATGAGCATAGTAGGCTTTGAAACTTATACAAAACCCAGCAAATAATTTTTTATTCAAAGGTGTAGAAAGATAAAATAGATCCATATCGAATAAAAAATTATTTGCTGGGTTTTGTATAAGTTTCAAAGCCTACTATGCATATTTTTTTAAAATCATTTATATATTTGTAAATTCTCAAATGGTTTTTAAAAGTTTGTACATAAGATAAAGGGTTTGTAACTGTTCAAAATTGTGTTTGAAGTGTACTGATGAGTTGGTAAAGCACTAACGAAATGCTGCATATAGACAATTGCTTAAACTCCAGCAAATAAATTTCATTTATTATTAGAAACACATTGCGTAACAGAAATAATATGAAAAAAGTTTTCAAATCAAAAAATTAAACCTAAATTATATTTACCCCTGTACAATGCATAGAGATTAAAGAAAACAAATAAGAGTTATATATCCATTAGAAGTATATATGGGGCATTCCACGCCAAATCGGACGTTTTGAAAAAAATTGTTCACTGTCCCAATTTTGTGAAATTTTTTAGTACCTCTCAAAGGAGACTTCGTGGTAAAATTAGAGATTTTTTGATTACTCGTTTAAAAAAATCACTTTTTCAGTTTTTTTGCTTATAACTTTATTAATAATTGTTCAAATTGGATAATTTTTTAATCAAAAATAATCTCGTTGTTGTATTTTTATTTTTATGCATTCTTAAAAACAAAAAATCTAAATTTTTTATAAAATTTTTATTTTTTTGGGTTCAACTTTTATGACATATCCGAAAGTACTGGGCAAATTTAGAAATAATATTTGCACGGCCTCAATACTATTTTGTTGTGGAGTTTCGGTTTTTTTCTTTACTGAATAGGGAAACCCCTTACCAAGTTATGCTACTATATGTGGTGAAAGTGCCTTTATTTTTTACATAACCCTATATCGCAAAAACTATAGCTGAACGAAAAAAATGGAGTGCAGATTCGCGTTCAGCGTTCCAAATAACTAATGAAAAAACTTTGATTTCTAGCGAACGAAAAAGTTTTTTTGTAAACATGTGTAATTTAATTGAAAAATTAAATTAAAACCGATCGATCTCAAGCCAAAATATTTAAATTTCTTTACAAAAACAAAAATTAAAAAAACTTTCTCCATTTGTACTATTATTATTATTAAAAAAGTTATTAGCAAAAAACTAAAAAAAAGTAATTTTCTTAAAGATTTAATATATATTAAAGGAATAATCAAAAAATCTCAAAATTAACCAAGAAGGCTCTTATGAGCGGTAGTAAAAATATCACAAAATTAGAGCTCTCAAAAAAATATTTTTGAAACCGTCCGATTTGATGTTGAATGCCCCTATAGTAAGTACATTAGAATGGTTGTAAAAAATTTAAATTTGGATATTTGCAAGTCTCATACCCTAAATCGATAGGTATTTATAAAAAAAAACTATCCTAAAAAAATTCAGATCAATCAGTTAAGATTAAGCCATGTTTTTTCTGTGTTGTATGTCTCAAAATTAATAAATAAAGTATTTACAAAAAATTTTCTAAAAAATTTTTGTCTGTGAGGTTGCCTTACCAAATTTTGTCTAATTCACATATTTAACTAAATAAGCAGCAATGTCGCAAAAAGCCCACAACAATTAAAATTAAGAAATAATTACACTAAATAACAAATTTCGGTAAATATTTTCGTTCCCTAGAACTAAAAGCCGCTGAATGCGAATCTGCATTAAATTTTTGATCAGCTCTAGTTTTCGAGATATACCGTTATGTCAAAATTTAAGGCACTTGCACGATATATATTAGCATAACTCTTATGCAGTAAAAAACAAAAACCAAAAATCGACAAAAAGGGACAAAAAGACCCATACAACGAAGAGTTAGAAGGTTGAAATATTCCTCAAAAATATTTCTCGTGGTGTTTCATATAAACGTTCTGAGCACATATTATACGTTAAATGTAAGGTTTACATAATTCCGTATGCCGACGAGTCCCTATAACTACGTGCAAAATGGGGGAGCTTTAACTTCCCTGAAAATTCAAAACCTCGATACACGTTTATGTATGGGTGGTTCTCATTCTATATGTACATTTTGTGTTTTTTTTTGTTTTTCTTTACCAATATCACTAATAGAAATATGAGAAGATAGGATTCAGTTTTTTACGCCACATTCAATAGATCCTGAAATAAAATAATATATTTTTCGACTTTTTTATATTTTTGTGTATTGAGCGTTACATTTGCTTTCGTGGTTGTACTGGGAATGATTTTTGCGCAAAAATGCACCAAAAAATTAGTACAGGGTTTGAAAGCACTACACATCTACTTTCTAAAAACAAAAAATTATAATAATCGGAGGACGAAATTACAAGTTATTACCACTTGTTCAATTTTGGAAAAATAAAAAACTTTTATCGCTTAAAATATTTATTTATAAACAAGGCTAATTCTTCTTTCAAATAAGACAAAGTGTAATATGATCGGCAGACAATGTTAAAAGTTAAGTCAATTTCAAATAATTATTCGTACCAAAATACGACCTACCTAATACATTTTTCGAAAATATAACAACCCACTGTGTGAAAGAAGCACAACTTTTTCAATGCAAATCAGAAATTGCTAAACAGATAATGTTTTCTATATCGTTTCTAAGATTTATAGATTTCCTAAGATTTATAGATGAAGTATATTTAAAACTTTTTTTAGCATAACCCACAATACATTTTTATACGAATTCAATATTTTTCAAAACACACACTATATTTTATATTTAAAATAATTCAGATGTATAACATTCGACGTATTTTAACATAAACTCCTTAGGTATTCACTAAAAAATGTCAATTAAATTTAAAAAATGTGCATAACCCTCAATACATTTTTTTATACAAACCATGATTGATTGATGAAACATTTAGCAATATATACTATTTAACAAAGTTCACAAAACTTTTAAATATTTGGAAGTAGAAGCGTACGCTGTTATTTTAGTTTATGTCGTTAATACAATCTTAATAATTAAACTGAGTAGTGAAGCGTACTAAAAAGCGTAACGCTCAATACAGAAGATTGCAGACAATAACAATTTAGACAAAAAATAGCATAATTTATAATATTTTTCAAAAATCACAGCATTGAAAATATCGATGATATTTCAGGTTGGTAAGACAGAAATCAAAAAGTTTAAAATAGTTGAACATGATAAAGAAGAAATAGTTAGTGAAGCTCCGCACCTTTACAAAAATTCAGTAGTAGGTGCGATTCGTCACAAGATGGGGCGACTCATCTGTTAATTTGGTTTACTAAATTAATAGTATTTTCACTAGGTAGTTGTTGCTGCTGTCGCTGGCATTGTAGGTAAAAGGGCTCTGATGAGAACACTGTGGTGGTCTCGAAACATCTGATGTCAGTTCAGCCTTCCGTACTGCCAAATTTTTCTTTGAATGTTCAATATTTACATGCTTCAGAATTTCTGTCTTAAATAAAAAAAAAATGTATCAAAAGATTAAATTAAAAACGAACTTAAGCCAAACTAATCACTATCACAATTTTCTATATTCTTAATGCTAGCAAGGCTTTGCGAATTTTCATAATTTTTGCGGTTTTTTCCGAATTTTTTGCATTCCTTACAATTTTAGCTATTTTTAACCAATTTTACGGCTTGTTTGCAATTTTGCAATTTTTCGCGACTTTTCGCTATTTTAGCGATAATAGTGATTTTTCACAATTTCTTGGATTTGTTACAGTTTTACCGATTTTTAATTCATATAAAACTTTATTATTTTTTCGATGTTAGGAAATTCTTGCGAATGGATTTTTGCCGAGTTTTTTGCATTCCGTATAATTTTAGCTATTTTTAAGCAATTTTACAGCTTGTTTGCAATTTTACAATTTTTCGCGAACTCTCGCGATTTCCGCGACAAATGTATTTTGAGCGATGTTTAATGAATTTAAGGGAAGGGGGTGTTGAAATTGTTTCGCAAACTTTTTTCATTTTCGCGAGGTAAGTAATTTTTCTAGCTTTTATTCTCTTTTAGAGCTCTAGCTATTTCCAGTTAATTATATAGATTAAGTTGAGCTTTCAAAATGTTACATTTTCTGGAATGATTTTTGAATTTAATAAGTAATAGATTTTATTTGTAATAAAATACATTTACACTAATTTTTATTGGTAAATTAATTATTACCTCTTTATGGGCAATTATTATTACTTTGGCCTAAATACATGTAATTGAAGTTGATAACCTGCAATTACAATTAAAATAATTTGTAATTGCTAGTATATCAACTACCAATTACATGTAACTGTAATTGTTTATGCCTCAATTACAATTACATGTAATTGTAAGTGCTCTTCAGATACGAGTAATTGTAATTGCAGTGTACCAATTACAAATTACATGTAATGTATATTTGAACATGTAATTAATTACAAAATGTAATCATTCCTGTATTCATCAAGCCTGCAAAAAACCATACAGTTCGACTAAAATTCATAACTCAATTTTTCAAAAATTTTATGTGTGAAATAAGAGAAGCAAATGCAAATATATATTCTAAAACTGTCGTAAATTTAAGCTCGTTTTTGGAAAAATTCATATTTTCTTAATGTGGAAAACCAACAGCATGCATTATGGGCACACAAGTTTGTATGAAGAGAGTATAAACAGTATGTACGCTCTTCATTTTTGACACATAATGGACAGTCTTACACAAAAAAACTTACGTTTATTTATTTATATATATTAAATCATGCTGAACCAGTTATCGTTTTAAAATTGATGCGTTTATTGTATGAAATATTTTACTATACTTTCAACGGACACGAAAAAATCATTTGAAATGAGAATCACTTATATATATTTTAGTGCCGTCTGCCAGAATTAGTCGTTAGAGTCATGTTGTTTTTTCTGCTGTACATTGTAATTAATCATCAACGCCATCATATAAATTTGTTTGTACACAGAAAAAAATAGACAAGAATTATATTCAATAAGACCGTGTTATTAAAAAAAAATATGAATTTCAATAACATTTATCTTTAACATAATAAAATATTTCGTTGTAAGTATTTCTTTTCCATGCCGGTTATTTCTTTTCTTTTTATACATAAGTACTTAAAACAAGTTGTATCCCATAAAAAATAAATGGGATATGGCTCAGCTAGAGAGTGTATGCTTTACGTCCGGAAAGCCCGGGTTCGTATTCCAGCCATGTCAACATTTTTTTAATTTATATATATATTTTTATTTTGAAATAATTTTGTTATCAATATAGGGGAATTCTTTATCACAGGAAATTTGAAAAAAAATTATTGAATACCGGGATTTTTGTTATCAAAAACGAAACTTATTTTTTTCTGTGTATTAATACTTTATATAAGACAAAAATATTCTTTTTAACAATTTACATGGCCCTTCGCTTTAATAAATCTATGTTTGTCTCTTCAGTCTTTTATTTTAATATCAAAAAATATAACATGAAAAATCTTGTTATAATTGAAATGACACTAAAAATAATTAGTTCTTTATGTCAATATTGTTGGAAGCTTTTTATGAACCAATTATTGCCTGGAGTGTTTTATAAAAGACATCAACAAATTATTACCACTAACAAGTTATTTTGTTATTCAAGCAGTTTCAAGTTCAGGGCTTCGAACACTTATAACTACAACTGTTGAACAAAAGAAATACCAACTTAAAGAAACATCAATAATATTTTTTCAGTTCAAAAATGTTTCTAAGCAATGAGTGACGACTGCCTTTTGAAGTGGCGACTGGTGTGTATTTGTGGTTAAGAAAAATAAATAATGTAATTTGAATTGCTTATAATTGTTTATTGAATTGTTAAGGTTTTGTGTTTTGCCGTTTTTAATTGATAACTTTGAATATTTTTAATTAAATATTCTAGTTCAAACTAAAGAAACAACAAAGTTATTCTTATAATTTACTACCATAAAAATTATTACACATTTAAACAACAAAATTAATTTTAAAAAATTACCGCGAAGAAATGTTTCAAAGTCACCTAAATAGATCTTGAAATAAATCTATTTTTTAAGCTCTCAAATGGTACATGTCTCTTTTCAATACAATGTCTTTTTAATGTAAAAAATTAGAAAAATTAGACTGTCAAAGAAAAAAAACATGCTGAAGAAATTATTGAGAAAAATATGCTAAATAGAAAACTTTAACTGCCTATCCCACAATGTCGATAAAAAAGGTTCATTCTAATATTTATATATTAAAAGAAAAAAATTTTAGTTTTTCATTATTGTTTTTAATATAAATATGCGAAAGTAATTTTCTTGTCGACATTGTGGGACAAGGAGGAGGTTTATTAAAATTATAATAATTATATAGTTAAAAAAATAATAGCAATTTTAGATCAATGAAAATCACTTCATTGGTTTTGGTTTGCGGTTTCATTGTAAAAAAAGAAAACAGAAGGACATAAGAAAATAATGTGCTTGATGAATTTCAATTAACAGAATTAGAAAAAAAAATTTTATCCACAAAAACTTAATATACTTAAGTTACTTTGGATAAATCAGACAACAAATTAATTACTATTAATTAAACTATATTTAGTTCAAAACAAATCTGTTTAAAAAAAAGATAAGTAAATCACCGAACAGCACAGTAGAACGAAATAACATGATGCTTTCGATGCACAAGCTTTAAATTTATCCACAATTAAGGGACGAAACTAAATTGACAAGAACTAAAATTTTCATAAAACAATCACACTGCTGCGTTTGTGCAATTTTTCAGAAATATTGCAGTTAGTTTTTCAATTGAACACAATGTTATCTAGTATTTGATTTGGAGCCTTACACAATATCACTATCATCAATGTTTTCACTTTCTTTCAATACACATGCATCGCTTTTATCTTCACGACAAGATTTAAGGCACAAATATTTTGTTCATGTTTTTCCTTTTTGTAGGAAATAGAAAGGCAACAAAATATAATTCTTCGTTTGATTACAGCAGCACCGTGGTATATCAGAAACCAGCCCATTCATAAATATCTATATGTTTCATTAGTAAAGATTGTATTTTCAAAACATGTGACAACATATATAAAAAAATTCAGTAAAGTGCGACTTTTGCTCGCACATGAAGAGTTCTGCGCGAATACACATATATCCCTTTTCGTTTTGCCCTTTTTACATTTTGGCAATTTTTTTGGTAACTTTTTTTATTTTTTTTTTTTTACTTTTTTTTCGTTTTTTTGGCGCTTTTTTCATTTTTGTGATTTTTGTTGGCTATTTTTCGTTTTTTGCAATGTTTTTTTTATTTTTTGCCGATTTTTTTTAGTTTTGGCGAATTTTTAGTTTTGGCGTTTTTTTAACGTTTTTTTTTCGCTTTTTGACGATATTTTTAGTTTAGCGATATATTTTAGTTTTGACGCTTTTTTCAGTTTTTGTTTTTTTTTTGTTTTTGGGGATTTTTATAGTTTTGGCGATTGTTGTTTTTTTTTTTGGTTTGACACTTTTTTCGTTTTGGCGATTTTTTTTGGTTTTTTGCGATTTCTTTTAGTTTTGGCGCTTTTTTTTTTGTTTTGGCGCTTTTTTCGTTTTGCTGATTTTTCCATTTTTGGCGGCGTTTTTCGTTTTTTGATGATATTTTAATTTTAGCGATTTTTTTAGGTTTTAATGCGTTTGTTCGTTTTGACGACTTCTTTCGGTTTTTTGCGTCTTTTTTTTAGTTTTTTGAAAATCTTTTTATTTTTTTGTAAATTTTTGCGTTTTAGCGATTTTTTGTTTATTTTTAGTCCTTTTTCCCCTTTAAGAGCTTTTCCATTTTGGAATTTTTTAGTTTTAGCGTTTTTTTTTGTTAATTTCAAGATTTTGCCTCTTACGGTTTCCCAGATACAGCAAATTGTCTAAATTATATAGTCCAAATTGTATTAACTGATAGAGCACCCTTTAATTTTTATTGTTTTTAGTAACAGAGCTAATTGCTGTAGTCTATTCTACAGACTACAGTAATTAACACTAACTTTGAAAATGTTAAGTGTCTCTATATAATTGTCTCTATATTACATAAGTACTTTAACATGTTTCGTTGCTCGCTTTAGAACACCCCTTAATTTTTAGCTGTCATATATTTGCTGTTGTAGCGGCCAAAGTTTTACATATCCTGTGAAAATTTCAGGTCTTTAGCTCTTACGGTTCCCGAGAAAACGGCCAGTTACAGACAGACAAACGGATAGCGTAACGAAAACACTTTTGGTGTACGGAGCCCTAAGAACTTGGGTTGCATCAAAATCCCCCAGCCCGCAACATCTTTCACTTTAGAGGACACACTCGGCTGAGAAGGAGAGACACTCTTGCCGAACTCAGCCGAACAGGAGAGACTTAAGAAAAGTTGTCTTACACACCGCCCACAATACAAGCAATAACGCCGGCAGAACCGCAACGTCAATTGCCAATGTTCTTGCTTGCATTTCTTGGTAGCGAACACGTACAAATTTTAAAACATTAAATTGAGAATTTTGCTGAATAAGGTTGAGCGTTATTTACACTGTATTATTTTATGTATGTAATTTATAATTTTATAAATAATAATTTTTTACATTTTTCAGCAATGTTCTTTTCAAAATTAGCTTTATTGTTAATTTTTTCACTTTTCACAAAAAAAAACGCAAATGGCAATTGAACTTGACAGCTTGTGTTAAAAGATTATTGCTCAGCAATGTTGCTGAATATGTATTTGAATACATATTCATACGGTCCACACGCAAATATCTTGTGTCAGCAATCGAATTTGACGGTTGCCACGGCAATAATTGCCAAATTTATTGCTCGTGTGGTCGGGGTGTTAGACAACCGAAGAATCTTTTGTCTAGCAGTGGCTGGACTTATTATTAAAATTTTATTTTTAAGATTTAAATTAGGGATGTAACCGATACCGATATATCGGCGATACTGCAGATTTTCCAATTGCCTGGAATTCGAAATATATTGATATTTTGTGCTGATTGCAGCAAAGCTTGCCTGGTGTGTAATCCTTGTGTACTGTTTTCACTAATTGTGCAGTAAAATAAATAATGGCAACTGAAAATATTACAAATTTAATAAGTTTTCTTCAAGAATATAGAAATTGTCTTGTTGTTGTCACAATGGCTACCTCGTTTGTGCTGAAAAAGCAAAACAGGTGACAGCAAAAGCTTGCTTCAACAGTTGCCTCGTGTGTAGGCACCTTAAGAGGTACGCAAATCTTTACAGCATATGTGTAACTATGGCCGCTACAACAACAAATACTAAAAGTTTATGAACGCAAATAATTAAGAGTGTTACAATTGCTAAAAAAACAAACAAACAAACTAATAATTAAAGGGTATTCTATCAGTTAATATAATTTTGAAGCTAAATTGTATGAACCGTAATAATTAGACACTTGAAACACCCAAAATTAATAATTAAAATGTATATTTACAAGTAATGCAAGGAAAACGCCAGAAAGTAAATCGCCAAAACGAAAAAATCGCAAGAAAAGTGCCAAACAAAAAAACCCAAAAATTAAAAAATATCCAAAACGAAAAAATCGGCAAAATGAAAAAAAAAACGCTGAAACGAAAAGTCATCAAAACGTATAAAGTCATCAAAACTAAAAAATCGCCAAAAACGAAATAAGTTGCAAAAGAAAGCTTAAGAAGAAAGCTTAAAAGCAAGAAGAAAGCTTAAAAAACCCAAAATTAAAAAATTGGTAAAGCGAAAAAAATCGCCAAAATAGCAAAAAGCGCTAAAACGAAAAAAATCGCTAAGGCCAAAAACCCAGCACTAAAAAATTAAAAAATAGTCAAAACAAAAAAGAAATCTAAAAATCTCTCTAACGAAAAAGGCTCAAAAATGATAAAAATCGTTAAAACTTAAAAAATCGTCAAAAAACGAACAAAATCTGCAAAACGAACAAAATCGTCATAACTAAAAATATGGCAAAAACAAAAACGAAAAAAATCGTCAAAAGAAAAAAAACTAAAAAAACCTAAATGAAAAAACAAAACGAAAGGAAGAAAAGTCGTCAAAATGAAAAATTTCGCTAAAACAAAAAAGGATTAAAACGATAAAATCGCTATAACTGAAATAATCACAAAAAACTTTTTCGTTCGTCAAATCAAAAAATCCTAAAACGAAAACTATGCTTAAATTAAAATTTCCAAAAACAAACAAATATCACTAAAAGGAAAAAAGGGATATACTACGTATATGGTATTCCTAAGGAAACCTTCGTGTACAAATCAAAGGCACACTTTACTGAATTTATTTCATTTTCTTACTTTCCCGTTGCCATATGGGCTGAATTTTTTCCAACACTAAGTTGTGGTTGCAACAGTTAATTAAAAATAAATATGAAAACAACAATAACTATATTTAATACGTGAAATATATAATGGAAGGAACTTTTGTTAATCCAAAGTGTGTAAATAGTCTAAGGTTCGTAACGTTATATTTAGAGGAAATTCGTTAAGATCAATATTCCAGGAACAAGGGAAAAATTAGCATCAACTCAATTTTCAACGTACACGGCAGAACAGAACAACGTTGTTTTTGTAAGTCGTTACACCCCCATCGTCATTGCTCATCTATATTTGTGCTTATGAATATGATCGCTATTTTTATTTATATAAATCCTATGAGAAATTTTCATACGTGATTCGAATTATTACTAAATTGATGTTTATCTGCCCTTCTTCTTTGGAATGTTGATCATGTCTAATTCTTTCTGAATATAAAATAAAAAAGCAAATTAGCTCGAAATAATCACATTAAATTAACTTCGTTATAATTGGTTGGCCCTACAACAAAAGAATTTGGATTCATTTCTAATGAAACTATTTCATTGGTTTTATGAAGCAAATTTCTTTTAGTGTATGCCACTACTTGTATTTTTTTTTTGTAATTTTAGATTTTCATTTTTGTGAATTTTTTACTTCCCTGTGAGTTTTCGACTTAGCAAAGACTTTAGCAACAACAACAAAATTACAGAAAAAAATTCTAATCTGATAAAAGTAATAAAATAAAGGACGTTGAACGCCTTTAATAAATTTAAGAGTAGAAATATTTTATTTTTCCCATCCCCTCGATACGTGCCTGCTTAAAACTCATTTTAATATACAGAGTGAAAGGCCTTTAAAGAATTCAGATCAAACTTTGAGTTAAAAACAAAGAATTAATATATAAATGTTATGTTAAAGCCAATAACATTCACAAATGCAATATGATTAATAACTTGTTCAAATCAATCATAATTATTACGTTGCTAAAAACAAATCTATTTAGAACAAAAGATACAAATTATTTTAAGGAAATATTAACTTTTGATGGAGATCGTTATTCTTTGTACCAGTTTTTTTTTCTTTTTGTATAAAAAGTCTTTTTGTTAAAAAACTTTTATTGTATAACATGTTTATAAGTTTCGCAAATATTTTAAAAACTTTGAGGGCCATTGGAATTATAAAATTAAAGTTATTGACTTTTTATGGTCGGTCAATAAACAGAAAACATGAAACTTAAAAAGTTCAATTAAACTTTTCAAGTACTGAGCAAATAAAAAAAAACAAGTAGATAACTAATTTGTCAAACAATTTTACATATTTATTTATTGTATTCAAATAATTTCTTAAGGAAGTGGAAAATGAAAATTATAATTGATTAGTACAATCAAGAGATGTTTTGTTAAACAAAAAATAATAATAATTTAAATGAAATGTTTATATGCTTTATAATGATTATTGTGAAAGGGGTCTGTGTCCTGTTAACAATGTACTTGCAATAAATCCGTATAAATTATTTTATTTCACACGTGCCCAAGCCCCTATTACTTTTGCATGCCGGTTTTTATTGAGAGTTTACATCATTGCACGTTATCTGTTAAAACACTCATTTGAAAAGAACAAAATTCATTTGCATAAAACTTCAACTTTAAGTTCTAAAGCTTAAGCAGCTAACAGCTTGTGTGAATTATAAAATCCAGTTAAGAAACAATGAACAAGATACTTTCGTTTTAATAGCCGCAGTTTTTACAGTTTATATTGAAATATGAAAAATTAAAGCGAGAATAACTTTTTTATAAAAATATTTCTTTTTGTTTAATTTGAAAACAATAGTCTTTTTTGTGACCCTACTTGTCATTAGCTTTTTTTTTAAAGGCATTTAAATTCATTATAAAATACCAAATATTCTTTCATTGCCTGAACAATTATCACGAATTAAAAGTAAATTCATTGTTTAAGACGAGACACACGACTCAGCTTAAAGCAACACTTCCTTCCGTTTGTTTTGTTTCAAAAACGAAATTGTTATGGATGTTTTTTTTATCAAGAATACACTTTTATTTACTCGCGTAAAGCAGGGGGTGAACAAATTATATTATTTTGTATTTACATTTCTTTCGCTAATTTTGAGATATTGAATACTTATTTATGATTTCAAATCTAAAAGATAAAAATGCGAAATTTTCCAAGAACCTTAACAAATTTATTTCAAATTGCAGTATATGGTTTGTTATTTTACAATTATATCTACGCCAGAGATGGAATTATGAGTAATTTGTTAAATAATAATATACATGACGAATTGATAACCTTTCTCCTTTATTTGAAGTCGTTTAAAAATATTAAACAACTAATTTAAAGTGGCGTTTGAAAGTGGAACATATCTTAATTTCTAATTTTTTCATCAAAATGTAACCTATCAAATATTTGACGAAATAAGCGTAACCCAAAATTTCTGGCTTAATTTTAGAAAAATATTTTTAAAATTTCAAATGAAATTTGGTAAAAAAAAATTCAATACACATTCAGTTATGTCTTCTATCGTTTCATTTGTTGGGCATACACACGAAATATTAAAGAAACGTTGGTCAAAAAATAGTTGTTACGCTTATTTCGCCAAATATTTGATAGATGTTAACGTAGCTTAAGTGCTACTTGAAAATTGTTGGATTTGATGAGAAAATATTAAAATTACCAACACTTTACCGTACAAATGGGCAGAATAAATACAAATTTAGAGAAACAAGTGCCCAATGCGCCTCCTCCACCATAACAGATGGGGAACCTGGTTACATGCCGTTAAATATTACAGAAATTATTTTGACGAAATAAAAGCTATTAAAAATGAGTTAGATGAGGAAGATGCTATTTCAATCCAAAAATTAAAAAGTTTTAAATCTTAATTTTATAAAGGTTGAACTTATGTATATTCAAACTAGGGATGTAACGGTACGCGTTTTTGCCGATACGATGCAGATACCGATACTCAGAAAGATATATCGGCGATACCGATTCCGATACGCATATTGAAATTTAGTTCAAGTTTAAATTAACAAAACTCAAGTAGGGTAATTTTTATATCTAAAATTGATGTTATTATTTAAAATTGATATTAACCCACTATAAAAAATTGGAAGTAATTTTTAAGGAACTACATTTTCATTGCTTCCAAAGAACCAATCGGCCATGTCACAGAGTTCAATACGCAAATTTGTCAGGTGTGTCCAGACTATTGGCGACGCTACTATGCTGCTGTATGCTCCAGCTACGGGTTGACATATTACGATGGATTGAATTCCGTTTCCAAACGGAATTGAGCTCTGTGACATGGCCGTATATATCTTCTAAATAACTTAATAGCTTAATTGTTAAAATTCTTCTAAAATTTTATATCTATTCACTTAAATTTATATGAAAACATAAGCGGTTTTCACTCTTGATGATAAAGTACCCTTGTAGATCTTGTTAATGTAGTAGATGTAGTTATAGTGCTAGTATTTACCACAGGCAACAACAAAAAGTACGGAACTTTAGTTTACTGCGCTTTGGTTAAAAAACAACACTAAAAGCTGTAGTAAACACGTGTGTTAAATTTTTCAGGGCAAAACATTGACGAAAAACCAAACAAAAAACAGCTGACCCATTAATTGTTGATGCAAATGAAAAATATACTCACGCTTTCTAGTGATAAATCTTAGTAAATATAACAGAGTTATAAATTTAACACAAAGAGTGATAACCGCTATAGTTTTGCATTTAAATTCGCATAAAAAGAAACAAGTTGCGAAAATGGGTAGTTTTTCATCCTTTTTCCTCGAGGAAAAATCATTATAGAACGCAGAAAAAGAAATTTTTATATAACACCGCTCCAAGTCGGTGATTGGTAATCGAAAAAGAGAACTATTGCAATGACAAGCATATGTAAAACTAATTAGAAATGATCCAAATTTGCACTACTTCCAGTTCACAAATTCTACATTTTCATGACTTTTTTGTAGTGTCTTTTTTTGCTGGGAATACGATTTAAAAAACAATGAATTACATTTTAATTCATTGTAAAATTAACAAAAAAAAAAAAATAACAATAATAATATTTTTACAAAATAACAACGTAAAATATTATTGATATTTAAAATTGATATTAATAAGGTTTAAAAAAAACAACGAATTGAATTTAGTTCATGGTAAAATTAACATAAAATAAATTGAAAAATAATTAAAAAGTATCGTCGTATCGACAGTAAAATATCGCCGATACCGATGTATCGGAAAATCTGAAGTATAGCCGATATATCGGAATCGGTATCGGAATCGGTTACATCTTAAATTCAAACTATATTTGTTTTTAAGTGAAACTAGTGCACTACTGCAGAGATTGAACACCCTTAAAGGTCCACATGCAGAAGAAATAAAAAAGTTAAATAATATGCTATTGAAAAACATCGGCTACGACACTTTCTGCGATACTCCAGTCAGTTTCAAATAACTTAAAAACCAAACTTTCTCCATTAAAAATATCATCATTGAAATAAGCTTCCTTAACCTTAGTAGATGTCGAACGCTGTTTTTCGACCTTCAATAGCTTCCTCCGCCCTAACAGAGATATATAGATAGATGCATATATCTATGTAGTTTTACTTTTGAAAATATAACAAAAAATATTTCTAGTAGCCTACTATAAGTAGGTCGGATTTTTTAAGTTAAAAATTTTATGATTTTTGTTTGAAATAGTTTTTTAGTTTTATTACATGAATTATTATGTTTATTTTATGTTTTCTTTCTTTACTTTCATTACTGTAACGGAAAATATCATTATATACACACATACATATATGAAGGTTTTCCTTTCAGTGTATAACTCCTATTTTCGCCAGTCATGGAACAAGTACGTACAGAACAATTTACATAAATTTCCCCCAGTTATTTTATATTATCAAAAGATTAAGAAAGAAAAAATGCAAATGAGCCGCGTACTTTTTTTTATGAAGGGAGTTAGGCCATTTTCAAAATAACCGGCTTATATATTCATCATTGATCATGATCATAAAAAAATCAATATAAGACTAAGTTCGTTTCCTAAGTCTTTTGTTTCTTCAACAAGTCATTAACATTCCGAAACGTTAAAATTGCTAACCCGCATTTCATTAATCATTTGCATGAAAACGCAAAGCTGAAATCAAACTCTACATCAAATATAATATAATCAATTTGACATCTATTAACGTTTAATGTGTTTTTAAGCTCTTATGAATTTTAAAATACTATAAAAAATGAACAGAAAAATAAATGTGCGAATCTTTTTACACTTCATAACAAAATTTATTAGAAGGTGTTGCTAAATTCTGTTTAAAATAGCCTAACCATATTTAAGAAAACTAGAATTTTTTCCACGGTCGATGGTAAAAGAAGTCTTTAGTAATCCCTGAACTAAAGTGTTGAAATTTGCTAAAGTGATTATTTGTTATTAATTTTAAAAGATCTTTATAATAAATTAGATTATTTGCTTGCTTGTGTAAAATGCTGGAAAAAAAAATTAATCAATAAGTCTTTTTTCACAAAATCAAGCCACTGTGCAGTAAAATGGCAATTAAAATATAAAATGGCACATTGAAATAATTAAACATTTTCACGGTCAAATGTGACGGAAGAAAATAAAACATAAATAGTATAAAAAGCACAATGGCAACAACAAAAACAGCAAGACTTAAAACATATGTTACAAATAAAACAACAATTAAATTCAATTATTTACAATGCAATTGCAACATTTAACAACTGTTCGTTGAGTGCAAGAGCTTTGAATAGTTTTATTTCTGCTTATATTTTTAGGCTGTGTAAAGGTTTGAGTGTTTTTTTTTTGTGCTAAATCAAAGTCACTCAATTTCATTCCTCTAACAAAATAGTGTTGAATTTTATAGCCAAAATAATTATTAAGTTAAAAAGTCTTTTTAGAGCTATATTTTCGTTTTTGTTGTCTCAAAATCCCAGCCAAAACTAAAGACCGTAAACTGAAAAGGAAAATGAAAGTCTTTAACAAAATTAAAATTTAAACAGGTTTACACTCAAATATTTGTATATAATTTAGTTTCTCTCTCTCCCTCTCTCTTTAAAAAATTTGTATGAAACACCTTCTGAAACTTTTTATTTACTAGAAAAAAAAGTTTTTAAAATATGTTACTAACTCGAGCTTAAATTATCAAACATTTTTTCTTATAATTGCTTAATCAGTCCAGAATTTTGATCAATATTTATGAGCAGGGCTCGGACTTTCATGTCACAAAAAATAGATTTTAAGCGCTTAACAAATGCACCTAAAAAAGAAAAATATGCACAAAAATATGCATTAACCAACGGACAAAGCAAAGCACCAAAACTAAAATATGTAGTATGGAAATACTTTTAACACTTTTAAGTATTATTTAAAGAAAGAAACCATAAAATAAACATAATAATTCATTTAATAAAATTGAAAAAAAAAACTATTTCAAACAGAAATCAGTAAATTCTTCACCTAAAAAATCATACGTATGCCATAGAAATATTTTATTTTTAAGAGCAAGAAGCTCTTGTACTAAGGCGTGTCGATTATTTAATTTTTTTTCAAAAATGAGATGTGTCAGAAAGTTGTGTTTTGGATAGATATTCACAATTATATTTACAAAAACTGGCAACTATATTGGTTTGCTTGGAAAATAGCTACTTCAAAGTCACGAAATTTTTATGTATTGGAGCCCCCTTAAGGCACGGAGATGGGCGATAGGTACACAGAAAGAAAAACACCATACTAAATTCAAGTATGTACTTTCTACTTACTTTGATTACGAGTCATACTCAAAAATTTAAGTACGACTAACACTAAAATGTACGTAAATCAAGCCGAAAACGGGATAGTCACGTAAAAAATCTTTAATCAATAACAAAATTCTTAAATTGTGTATAAAAATTATTATTTTAAGTGCTACTATTAGTATAAACTTTTTACACAGTCATAGTGCAAGGCAGATTTATTTACCAGGTAGTCGCAGTTCTCTGAAAATGTCAAATTATTAAAACATATACACAACATAATTTGTGTATTTTGATACAAAATTGACAGCCACAAATAAAAAAAAGAGTAAACAGCTGTGGAATCAAGATTACCTGGTAAATAAATCTATCTGCTTGTTGATACCCAGCAGCTAAATTTACAACTAGATACGCTTTGGGGCAGTCATATTACTAGTTGTAATGTTACTGGTCAGAAAAGGATAGTCATATTCCGAGTTGTGGCAAGACTAGTAGCGATACTAGTAAAAAAAAGAAAAATCATATTACTAGTTGTATCGAGTCAATAACGATACTAGTCAAAAAACTAAAAAATTTTCAGGTATACGACTTGTATATAAAACATATTTTAGCTCTTAAAAAAATAAGTAGAAAGTGGCTCAGTGGGTAGAATACTTGCCTTGAAATATGAGGAATGTGTGTTCGTACCCCGGTTGAGCCAAAGTTTTTTTAAGAGTAACAAAATCTAAATAAACAAACTAGTAACAGTCTAGTTAACTAGGATTCCAACTTGGATATAACTGTATACAAATGAACTAGTTGGGCTCCTATGACAACCTAATGTTAAAATCGATAGTTCGATATATGAATAAAGGACAGATGGGCGGGCAACTAGTCTGAAGTAAAATGTAACTAGTATACTAGTTACTTTGTCTGCAGGGTAGCTTCAATCGCATGTACTGCTTATGTTGTTGTTTTGTTGTTGGTTATTCTGTTTGTGCAGTGCCAACTAATAGCCTACAAAAGTCGTATTATATGCAGCTGGTTTATACTAGATTTTAGCTGTCGTTCCTTCTATACTGAGTTAGCTGAATGGTCTAAGGCGTTGCTTTACAAACACGATGGGCTAAGTTCAATACTAAGAATGAACAAAAATAAATTTGAAATTTATATAAGTAGTAAAAATATAAACTCTCAAGTCTGTTCTGTTCCACGATTAAATAAGTAGAAGTTAGCCTGATTCGGGCTTGATTCAAGTACGCGGCGGATGGATTAAAATACGCACTTAGGATTATTGATACAAGTCGCGGCGGGATTGATTTAAGTATACATCCGGCTTGAGTATACATGTAAATCGACGTTTGCCAGCTACTTGTCGGCTATGCCCGAGCAATAAAATGAACAACAACAAGAACACAACAGCAATTTCTGGCTATCATCAAGAAAGCAAACATCAACAAAGTACGAGTACGACTTTGTATAAAGGAATAAATATTTACTGTGTATAAAGTTTATAAACATATTCGTACTTAAAATGAGAGTTTTTTAAATGAATAAGGGCTAATCAGGCTAAAATTAAGTATTTTGCACTTAAATATTCCGACTTGAATTAGTCTTTCTGAACTTGATTTCAGAAAAACCGGGATTAACATACTTTTGATACCGCTTGGGATTAATTTAATTACGGATGGATTGATTTTTCTTTTCTGTGTATGTTTAGAAAAAGTGATCAAACTAGAAGACTAACGGGGGTCGGCTATAAATTTTACCCATCTAGTGGCCTTCTAGGAGCTTCTTAGAATGATGGTTTATTGAAAGTGTTAAATTTGGTCCCTGAAACTCCGATGAGGCCCTAGACGGGTCAAATGTATAGCCGACCCCCGGTAAATTTCTAGTTTGAACACTTTTTCTAAACATACCTATCGCCCATCTCCATTCCTTAAGGGGGGTCCCATACATAAAAATGTCTCGACTTTGAAGTAGCTATTTTTCAAACACAAACCAATATAATTGCCAGTTTCTGTAAATATAATTGTGAATATCTAACCAAAACACAACTTTTTGACACCCCTCGTTTAAAAAAAAAAATTATAAAGATGTACTATTTTTAAATCTAAAAACTGCGTTCAACATCTATTGCAGCTAAAAAAGTGTATTTCAATGGTGATATTTTTATCGGGGAAAGTTTGGTCTTGAAATTATTTAAACCTGACTGGAGTATGCCGGAGTATTTAACTTTTTTATTTACTCTACACTTGGGCCTTTTTGCATTGTAAGCTTCTGTAATACTTTTGCCAACGTACTTTAATTGTTTGCTAGGGGTGTTGAACCCCTGTAGTAGTGCAATAGTTTCACTTAAAAAATATATAGTTTGAATATAAAAAGGTCAGCTCAATCTTTATAGAATTCAAATTTAACACTTTTTTAATTTTTGGATTGTAATAGCATCTTCCTCATCTAAATAATTGTCAATAGGTTTTATTTCGTCAAAATAGTTGACGACATGTATCCATGTTCCCCATCTGATAATCAATTTTTTCTCTAAATTTGCATTTATTCTCCCCATTTGCACGATAAAGTGTTGGTAATTTAGCTATTTTTTGATCAAATCCAACAGTTTTCAAGAATTATTTCACGATTTTGATGAAAAAGTTTAGAAATTAGGGTTTGCGACACTTTCAAACGCCACTTTAAATTAGTTGTATAATATATTTTATAAAAATTTTAAAATTTGCAAAAAAAATTGTATAACTTTAAAAATATGAATTTATTGCCAGAATATGCAAAAATATGCACGTACCAACAAAATATGTAAAAATATGCAACTACAAAATTTGATGATTCCGATAGATAATTAGTCAATACCTCTTTATCTATCCCCACAAAATCATGAACCTGCATAAAAGTGCGAGCCCTGCTTATGAGTAATCAAATATAGACTATTTTTTATTGAATTATTCATGACACTGTACAACAAAATCAAAATAACAAGGTCCTAAGGGGCCATTCACATATTATGTAAAGCTCCAGGGCGGGGGTTTAAAGATTTGTTACGGATTAGATACTTTTTACTGAAATTGGTAAAAAGCGCAAAGCGGGGGTTGTTAAGCACCTCCGAAAATAGCGCTACGTAATATGTGAATAGACCCTAACGACTGAATATTATAAGACTGATTCTCATTTTAAAGGCTTTTATTTCATAAAATAAAAGCATAAATTTTAAAATGAAAATTGCTTTAGTTAGAATTATTTAATATATTATAAATAAATATACATAAGTTTTTTATGTAAGACTGTCCATTATGTGTTAAAAACGAAGAATGAAAATACTGTTTTTACTCTCTCCAAAATGGAGTGTCCGTAATGCATGCTATGGATTTTCCACATTAGGAAACTATGAATTTTTTCAAAAACGAGATTAAATTTGTAAAGCTTTTTTTAGAATATTTTCATTTGCTTTTCTTATTTCACACATCAAATTTTGAAAATTATTAGAAACTATAATTGTTTTTTAATTGCTGTTATCCACAGTCTTGTGTATTGAGCGTTACGCTTTTTTACTACGCTTCACTCTTCAGTTTAATTATTGAAATTGCATTAACAATATACACTAAAATAACAGTGTAGAATTCTATTTCTAACGGTTTAAATGTTTTGTGAACTTTGTTAAATAGTATTATATTGCAAAATATTTTATCAATCAATCAATCATAATTTGTATCCAAAAAATGTATTGAGTCTTATCGATATTTTTCTTTTAATTTGATAAAAAAAATTTTGTGAATAACTAAGGAGTTTATGTTAAAATGCATCGAAGATTATACATCTAAATTATTTTAAACTCAAAATATAGTGTGTGTTCTGAAAAAAAAAATTGAATTCGTATAAAAATGTATTGAGCGTTACGTAAAAAAATGTTAATAAATGATTTGTCTATAAATTTTAGGACGTTAAAATAAGTTAACAGCAGCTCAAGGGTAGAAACGATATAAAGAACATTTCTGTTTACAAATTTCGGATTTCCTTTGAAAAAAATTTGCTTCTACCTCACTGTGGGTTGTTATCTTTTCGAAGAATGTATTAGGTAGGTCGTATTTTGTTACGAATAATTACTTGAAATTTACATAACTTTCAACATTGTTGGTCAATTTTATTTAAATTTGTCTTATTTTAAAGAAGAACTAGCCAAATTTTCGCTAAAGTATAAATGTTTGTAAAAGATAAAATTTTTTTCTTTTTTCACGTGAACCCAAGTCAAAATTGGAAAAGTGGTCATAACTTTGAATTTTGTGCTGCGACTATTATAATTTTGTGTTTTTAGAGAGTAGATGTATAGTGCTTTCAAATTCAATACTCTTTTTTTGTGGTGTACTTTTTTCGCAAAAATCATTCCCAGAACAACCGCGAAAGCAAATATAAAACGCTCAATATATAAAAATATTTAGAAATCGAAAAATATAATTTTATTTCAGGATCCATTGCATTTTAAACCTCTAGCTCTTCGTTGTATGGTTCTTTCTGTCTCTTTCTTTTAAAAAAATGCAAAACAAATCCATTGGCAATAAAGTGAGTAAACACATCTTATACCTTAAACGTAATGCTTACAATATTTTCTATCCCGAGTAGTAATTGCGAGTAACACCCGTATTCTAAGACTTGTGACAAAACTAAAACTACAATATTACAAAATTACAAATTACAATATTATTATTGTTCAAAATACAAAAATTGTCATTTGTTATAACTTTTTTCATTTTTCGCAAAGCTTAGAATACGGGTATAAGTACAAATTTAGCCCTTAAACACATTTTAATTTTTGAATGATTTTTGGTGTCTGGATTTTCGGTTGAGCTAAACTAAAATCTTATGACAAATATTATGGATAACGAAGAGTTAGAGTATTCAAATGTTGCACAAAAATGTTTCTTATGGTGGTTTACATAAAAGTGCTGAACACATTTGATTTCCTATGGCGAGTACTAATTGTGAATAAGTATGAAATTAGCCCTTAATCACATTTTTAATTTTTGCATGATTTTTAAGGTTCAAGTTGTGTCTGGAAGATTTATTTTGTAGAATATTTTTTGCCCGTTTTTGAGAATGAAATTAACCCTTAAACAGATTTCAGTTTTATATGATTTCTGATGTTCAAGTTGATTCTGGAGCACTGAAACGCACGCCATACCACAATTGTGGAATCTGGAGCGTGGGTGTATTTGACAACTCGTAGTAGAATTTTATGGCAAATATATTTGAAGAGTATTTCAGCCCTCTATATCGCCGCTGAATGAGAGTTTATCGCCTTTTTAAGAAAGGCAGAAAAACACCCATGCAACGAAGAGTTAGATTAATAAAATTTCCACAAAAAAGTTCTTCGTAAATAAAAAAGTTAAGCACATCTTATACCTTAAACGTTAGGCTTACTAGATTTCTTATGCCGAGTCACTGTAACGATATGAAAAAGGGAGAGGAACTGCAACTCGCCCTAAAATGAGTCCCACGTTTAAGCTTTCAAAACGCCGATACTCGTATATATTTTGTTGATGCCCTCTGCCAGAAACAGTCGTTAGAACCATTTTATTTGTTTGTGTTGTACAGTGTTATTAAACTTTAAATTAACTCTAATGTAGAAACAAACACAATGATCTAAATTAAATAATAGAAATTGTGACAAAAAATTATATTAATTTAAAAACAGTTGCTTAACTAAAATGAAAATAATAGCAAGGTTTTGTTGTTAAATTTATTTCCTATCTCATATTTTAAATAATTTAAGCTCCTTTTTGCGAAAATTGTGTTATATTTTTAATTTGAATAATTTATGCAACTTTTAATTAGTTTTAAAATCTTTTCTAAAAAAAATGTAACACTAAATCTCTGTAATAATAAGTCTCTGACCTTAAACTAAATTTAATATTGAAAAATACTAAAAACCAAATTATGTTTTGTAAAACTAATGAGCTATATCTATGTAGAAGTTCAAATATATGGTATGTATGTTTCAAAGAACGAAGGTCACTTATCAATCAATACTTAATTTTAGTTTGGAAATAATGGTGTTAAAAAATTAAAGTAATATACTCACTCATAAGTTATTGAAAAACTGTTGACAAGGAAAACTGTTGAGACTTTTTAAAATAATAAATTTTGTACTTAATTAAAAGGCCATAAAAGTCGCGAAACACAATAATAAAACTTTAAAAATTACTTATGTTATAAAACGTAACAAACTAAGATAAAATCTTACAGCCTGTACTTTAAAGCTGATCAATAATTTTGACATTTTGAAATTAGAATGTCTATAACAAAACAAATATTGAGAAAATATCGCTTACGATAATTTGTGGGCTAAGGGGTCGATATAGATTAATTAAATTCAATGGCATCTAAAGATATAATTTCTAATTAACAATTTGTCAACAGCAGCAAATACCTATACATATTAACAAAATATGTACGAGTAATTATTTTTACTTAAGGTCAAACTTTATAATAGAAATTTGCAATAACTTTTTTTATAAAACTTTTTTTTTATTATTTTAAAACTAATTACGATGTTGTTATATTCCAATTAGCAACTTGTTTATATGAGTTATGTTTTCATATTTTTTCACCATCCACATTAAGGAAGTTAAAAACTATTAATCCCAAAAAGGTATTGGCATTAATGCTTTCTAATTGTCTGGCACAAAGTGTTCCATTGGCATGATTATTAAAAGTGGAATCATTTATCAATTAAATATAAAGAAATAAAAACTTATTTAAACAAATATAAATTCTATATAATTACATGCATAAATGTTTGTATTGTGTTAATAAACATGTGTTTTGTTATAATGTATTTTAATTCAGAAAAGAAAAAAAGCAACAATGACAACGTGACATTAGCAACCGTTAGTTGTAAGCAAAATACTAGTTCCGCATCCGTTCTTAGTTGTTTTTAATTTTATTTTTTTTTTTGCTACGCAAATTTAAGCACACGAGTGCAATCAGTAAAAACAATAACAATAACGTACAATTTTCAACACCAAATTAAACAAATATTCTAAAGGTGTGTCTACATCTGCGTTTCACTTAGCTTTGTGTAGTTTCATAAGACAACACCAACAACAAAAACGAATGACCTTGACAATGGCTTTTAAAGTTGCACTTAACAACAACTAAAAGTTTAAAAAGCACAAAGAAGAAAAAAATAAACATCATGGTGGTTTTGTCAAGTTTTTTTTGTTGTATGCGTGCGCATGTGCTTGAAAAATTTCATTCAATAATTTTTGTATGTGTGTAAGTAGATTTACGCACAACTCTCTTTCTTGTTGCTTTTTTTCTGCAGCAGCAATATGATAGAAAAACTTCAAATAATATTGCAATCAGTGATGGGAAATGCGGCACAATTGTGCCATTTTTGGCACTATTACAAGTTATATGGCACTGTGACACACTCGCTTATATTTTGGCACTTCAAAACTTTGTACCAAGGTGAATTAATTTTATCAGGTGGTGTTGATTCTAAAACAACTACAACATAACAATAACATTTGACATCTCAGCCCCTATGTCAACGTGTACAAATTTTGACATACGAGCATCTAATTTGCGCAAAAAAAGTAGAACAGCTGTGCTTATAATATCACCTGTATACATCCACCTTGCTCTGTACAAACGCTTGTCAGATCTTACAATATTATCAGCACAAGGTAGATTGTCAGTTCACACGGTTGTATCAAATTTGTCAGAAAAGCTTACAATTTATTGCCAAACGACTGTCTGACAATAAATCTATCTAACAACATTGTCAGGCATCCAAACTTAGTGCAGATAGTACTTTTTTACTGACAAAACAACTCGGTTGGTACTTAGATAGCACAATAAAAAATATGAAAAAACCTTTAAGAAATATACATATTTTTTTCTAATTACAATGACAGATGACAACTCAGTCAGAGAACACGTTGCTATAATAAACTCATTTTCGAAAAAATTGCAGATAGCACTATTTGAATATAAGCCCTAGATATATTTTAGGAAGAAGAAAAGTTTCAGGGAAATCAGATTAATTTATGACTGTGGTTTTTTTTTAGAATGCTCTAAGATTTTCATTATTTAACTCTGCTTTGAATAAAATTTTGGAATAAAAAAATTGTGATGATTTTTTTTACCAATATATGATTTTTATTTCGACAAATTATGATTTTCTTGGAAAAACTTCTGGCAACGCTGCATACATACTTTAACTCTACAATAAGTCTCTACTTTTTCTGGTACGCTTTCAACAAAAAAAGAACGGGAAGAAATCAACTCTCACTGAACTCCCATCACTGACTGCAATTCGATTGCGCTAAGCTAGTTTCAAATTTTTTGATATTTCTCTCACTCCAACACTCTTCCTCTCATAGCAATATTCATGGCAAAGACAAAAACTAATGAAAATTACTGTTAAAACTTGTTTAGTTTTGATTTTTAAAAAATTTGTTTTTTCATTTCAAATTCCTATAGTCTTTTTGACTGCAACATTTTGATTTTGTTTTTATATCATGTTCTTTCGTTGTATTGCGTGTATTTAGAACATATTTTTTTAATTGAACCAAAAAAAATGATTTTAAAGTCTTAAGGCTAAAAATGTTGTTTGTAACTTGTTTCTTACAAAATTGAAACATTTATTCGAAACTGTTTCTGAAAACTTCCCCTACATTTATAATTGAGGGGCTTAAAAGCAAAGGGAAACAAGTACAAAAAATAAAACTCTGAGTAATTAAGCTTCAAAGTTTTTCGTTTCCATGCATTGCAATTCAATTTTTTTATAGAGTGATAGATATTGGTATTAAGTGTTGTATATAGCTAATTTTTTTTTAGTTTTGGCACTTGTACCCCTTTGCTTTTCCCCTCCTCAATTGGAATATTGAGTTGCTAAAAGTTCTGGAAATACAGGGAAAAATTATTTGCGCAAGTACCCGAATTGAAACAGCTCGAATCAAGTAAAATTCAATTCGAATCAAGTAAAATTCAATTGGGTGCCCAATAATTGGGAATCGATCTGAGGCAGGGATGGAAATCATGATACAATTGCACTTTTTGCCATTAGCCTTTTTTTACCATATGACCAAAACGATATCATATACTGTGTTGTGATATCGTAAGTTTCTTACGATATGACAACACTGGGATATGACAACACCGTGTATGGCTATTTTAGTGTTAGTTAGGTTAGGTTATCAGGTTGCTGGTGAAAAGTATAAAGAAAGGGTTCCAGCCCACTTGGGTCCAATAATAATGGTCCCTTTGTGATACCTTTAAAGAAAAGGAAAGAGAAGAGAAAACAGGACAGTGTATCAAATAGAGTGAAAGGAGAGGAGTTAATAAAGATATTAGAAGTTAGTTAGAAGAGAAGAGAGAGATAGGTAAGGCGTACGGAGTTCCATGCAGGAAGGGTCGTTCATGAATTAAAAACGCCATTTGGGTAGTCAGCGAGTGAACCACCCGCAATGATGTTGCCTGAAACGGACTCGTGCCCGCGTACCCATTTGAGGGTGGTGCCTAGATTGCTCGCCATCGTGTTAAGTGCTGTGCGGCATTCCAGGACTAGGCTGGATGTGGTACACACCAGTGAGTGCTTTAATCGCCGGTTGACTGTCGGCTATGATCTGAACATCAGCATTTGATATCCGGTAAAACCTTAGCCAGTTATTGCTCGTTTGATGGCAGATATTTCTGCTTTTAGGATGGTACATTCGTCCGGGAGTCTGAAAGACATTTTGATCCCGAACTCCGCGATATAGACACCCCCGCCAACTCTCGTTCCCCATTTGGAGCCATCGGTGTAAATGTGTATGGGGAAAAGTCCCCCGTTAAGGAGTATCGGAACTCTTTCCTGAAGGAGGGCTTCGGAGTGCAGTATTTTAGTGTTATCATATCGTAAAAAACTTACGATATGAAAAGTCATATCGTAGCCATACGCCCGTGTGGCCTCAGCCTAAAAAGTTACTAACGATCCCGTTTCTATTTTTATATTAAAAATAAAAATTTTTTGAAAACTATGTATGTCAAAAATTAACCATCTGGAACAAGAAATAGTGACAGATTAAACTGGGCAAGAAAACACATGATCAATTTCAAATTTGATTCAAAAACAATTGCTTCTCAATATCACAATCGAAAGAAATAGACTGCAAGTTCTTCACTACAAGCAATAGAATTAATCAACTAACTACTACAGCTTAATTTTTCTGAATAACAGATAATTATCAAAATATTTTTATATAATTCCGGTTGGTTTAGTTTCCGGTAGATTCAATTTCCGGTATTTTATTTTCGGTTGATTTAAAAATCTAGAAGAGCAGCATATTTTATTTGGAAAATTAATTATTTTATTGTAACCTACTTCAATATGAAAAATATCTTTAAAATCCTTCCAGCAATGAGATCAAAGCCTCAGTCATATAACTTGGCGAATTAACCTCAAACACAGTGCGAATGGTGGAAAATTATTAAGTATCTAATATTCAAACACCAACAACGAGCTCAATTTAATTTTAAAAAAATTGTGTAGGGCATTTAAACTTTAACCTACAACTTCATAAATCTAATTCATAATTTCATTTACAAAAACACTCTTTAAAAACATATTTTTTCAACTTTTACATTTATTTATTGAATTTTCAATTGTAAATTCAACTAACACGTCCGCAACAGGTTACGTATTTTCAGTACATTTAGTGTACATATCGCACTTGTTTAACAATACTGTAATAACTCAAAATTTTCATTTTATCACTTTTTACCGAATATCGACATTATTTATTCATATCTTCCAACTGTAAAATTTTTGTATTGTTCTGACCACTACTTCGCAAAAAAAACTAGTTGTGATCTTTTTCGTAAAATAAATTGTTACAAATTAACTTGAATTTTGTATATATATATTGAGTTGTGACTGTTTTCATGCTTAAAATGTTTCAATTTATGATGATCAGCTGTTCCTTTGTCTTCATGCCGAGGTTGTCAAACTTCATATAAAAAATATATAAACAATATTTTTTATATATAGAGTTATTTTGACAATCTCAGGAGGAAGGCGTTTTTTTGCACTGCTGCACAGACCTGTATTATTGGATCATGCGTACACCACATCCAACACGACGCTCAAAGCTCTGACTTAAGGGCCCCATACATGCGCAATCACGTGTTGGCGCCAGTGGTTGGGTCGAGTATGGGCATGTGGTGTGATTGTACGATTTGTGTAGCGATGTCAAACAGAGTTTGATATTTTGCTGATGATACCAATTTGTGGTATTGTGTATGGTGAATTTAGCTCAGTTGAGAAAAGTTGTCAAAGAGTAAGCATCGGGGTAACACACATTTACTTGAATAAATTACTCATAAATTAAGAAAAAAGGAACAAAATATGTATTGTAAAGTATTTCTGAAATAAAACATATCATTCCTAATAATTTGTTAATAAAAAAAACGCGTTTTCCTTAATTTTTGTTTTAAAAATAAATGCAGTGCGCACTAGGTAAAACAAATCCGTACAGAATTTTTAAAGAAATGAATATTACACCAGTATGCTTGTATGGTATATGTTTCGAGCACCATTCAACATCACTTGTTTGTGCCAGTATACTGGAGTAGTGTATGCTCTGCTTTAGGTTGAGCTGTTACACTGTTATGACTAGATTGTTTAACATTTAAAGATATACATATGTGATTGTATGTAGGTATACATACATACATATTTTGATATACGATAAAATACTTCAGGGAACTACAAAAAAACTATCTACAATTAATTTAAATATTCAATAACTAAAGAAACTTCTTTAACAAATCGATATGTATTTATATTTTAGATTTTAAAATTAACGTTGAATGTCGCAAGTCATAATACTGTCAACTAGGGATGGGCAAGTAAAAACTATATATATATATCGATATATTTTTATATATCGATCGGCATCGATATAGATCGAATAAATTTTCAAGCATGATTTTTCATACATAATCCCAAAATCTTTTAAAAATAAAACACGGAAAGTAATTTTCTTATAAATAATTAAGCTGAAAAGAGTTAATTTGCAACATCTTCATTGATTCACCAATATTTCATGGAACGTACATCAACAAAATTATACTCAAGGAAAGATAATTTTTTAATACACAAAGTTTTATAAATAAAACAATATATATTGTTAGTAGTATTTTATTTGATGAAGATTGTGTCGAATTTTTTTTTAAATTTTCACGAAAAACAAAACCAAAGCCAAGAATATATCGAATTTGATACTGTCGACATTTTTATCCATATATTGCAATTATAAACATCGACGATATATATCGATATAGTTTTAAGAAAATATCGACATATCGATATATCAATATTATTTCCCATCTCTACTGCCAACCCAAACGTTTGTGGTGTACTAAGAATGAAGGTGAATTTAAATAAACAACAAATAAAAGTATAATGAACACAGCTATCGCAACAGGCTTGCCGTCTTAGCATTTTAGTGCTACACGTTGTACCTTTTTCCCTAAAGATTTCAGAGATTTTCAAAAAACTGCAGTTTAGCACTTTTTATAAAGTGCATAATACGTTTTTATTTTATTAACTTAACACATTTTCCATAGATAATACTTTAAGGCTGAGGCCACATATGCGTTTTTAAAACGCGGCGTTTCTGCTTTTTATATTAAATATGAAGTTTTAAAAATTGAGAACTTTCAAATTTAATGTAAAAAGTAGAAACTCCGCATTTTAAAAGCAAATTTAGCCTAAAGCAAATTTAAAAAAAAACTATTATTGAATTTTTTGGTACTATGCGGCCACGATATGGCGTAAAAGCAATTAATAATTATTTAATTTCACTTTGCAATGGTTTTTAAATCACCAGACCCAACGCAAAGCGATATAAAAATAAGTACAACTGGATTAAACTACAAAACTTCTTTTTTTCATAAACTAAACTGACTTTGAGGATTGCTGTCACTTTTAGTTTTGCTCCGTATAAACACTTACTGAAATCGCTCCATCTTAATTTATGAATGAATAAGGTCTAGAATTAACAGAGCTGAACTTAACATCTTTGTGTAAGTATATTTTCTTTGTTAGAACTTCATTTAGATCTGGACTAAAATTATATAAATTAAATATTTAGGGAAAAAGTGAAATTAGTAATATTAACTATTTTCAGCACTTTTTAGTGTGTTGCAGAACAATTTAGCACTTTTAATGTTAACCAGCTAGACGCGGTTACTTGATGTGTCAAAACAAAAGGGGCTCTGAAGTCGTTATTCGACATACCCTAGAAAAAAATTCATTTGCCCTGGACAAGAATACTCATTTTAGCCGCTATTATTTGAAAATGAAATAACTTATTTTTTGAGATAGCACTACTTAAACAAATTTTTAAGGTTAGTTTATTTTATGTATGTAGATGAGTTCTATTACTTGAACAATATCCGGCTTTTCAAAAATTCCAACCCGAATGTAGAACAACGGATGTCACTAAAATTGTTCAGACCAATCTTTCAGGTTTCTGTGATTTATGTGCATTGCTGTTGTTAAAAATTTTGCACACAATACGGATTTAACAACTTCAAGTTTGGCTCTTTTAGAACAACTTATATAGTTTTGTGGCCGACTGTACAATGAACACAAATCGGAGCTCTTCCGAAAGACTAATAGGTTCTCTGCTCTAAGAAACCTGCCAAATCTGCACTGTTTCCTTTCCATTTAATAAGATTTCATTTAAATTTAATTCAATAAAAAAATCTTATTAAATTCCTTAAGTAGTTCGAATTTATTTTCTTTTAAAAAATATTTAATTTGAGACGGCATAATTACACAAATTTAAGCAAAAGTCACAAAACTTAACTTTATGGTCTGAAATTTTTATCAAACGTGCGGAATATGTGAATTTACTATTAGCCATCAAAACATTTTTAATGTAGGCTCTCGATATATAAATTAATGATCTGCATGATTTTAATAAAAAAAAGGGCTGCCTTCCTAAACGTCTGTATGCAACGACAAATCAGTGTTTAAATCGAGTGATTATACTTTACAATACTGCAAATCAAATTCATTGTCAATAAAACGCATTCCCAATTTAAATAGTGCGCTAGTTGCGTTTATTTGCATTTTAGCTTCAAAACAAATGACTTAAGAAATGCAATACTTTGTCGAAGTTTGCAAGATTGCGTTTGAGAATACGTGACATTGCTGAAATGCAAAGCAACATGCGTTTAGGAAGGCAGCCGATCTTTTTCTTAAATCGTTTTTATTCATAATTTATAATTAACAATTTGATGAAATCCAATGGACTTAGCTTAAAATCCAAACACTAGATTTAGTAGTAGACAAATTAAAGTTTTAGATACACTTTTTTATTTGTTCAAATATATTTTAGCTCTAATGAACTAAATCGACGTACAATTGCATGCTGGCCATTTATTATCGTTGAACACATTTCCGAAATATTTCAGTTAATAAAAACTTATAATTACTTGTGCGCAAACATATCTCAGTTTAAAAAAGGCTTAAGTCTGCATATGTGCTTGAACTAATTCAATGTTATCGACTTAAGCTTTTTCTGCACACACTTTTATTGTCCTTGGCACATTGTTCTTCTAATTTTTTCTCTAGTTTCTTACCTTTAGGGAGTTTTTGTCCGAAATTTTCAAACAGACTTCTTACAACATATGTATATTTACGAAACTATAAAAAAAGGCTATTTTTATCACAGTCTGTTATATTTAAATAAAAAAACTTTTCAGCTCTCCTGAAAAAATTGGTTTTAAGACATACGTGCTAATTCAAGCAAGCCATTGGTTAAGCGCATTGACGTAGCTAATTTTTTTTGGGGCTACAGACACCATTAGTACCTGCAATCCGCTTATATTATCAAAATTACTCTAATATTTTGAATTTCTAGGGGGCTAGAGCGATTCTGGTGGTGGAAAAACTAAACTCCCCTCCCAGCACACAGAAGGCCATAGATACGCCAATGGCTAAGCGGCCCATACACTTGCAATATAAATGTGCAATTTTACATACTGTACAATAATATCGCAAACGTGTAAGTGTGTAATAATAGCCTTTTGGATTCATTGCACATCCAAGACAATTGTGAAATGTGTTGGTAAAATTGCTTAATACTGTTTTGCTAGTAGGCTATGTTTACTATTTATTATGAGAGTAGTTGCGACATATCCAATTAGAAAGTATTGTGCAACTTATTGAGCTGTATATTGCAAAACGACAATAATAATCATACTCAATAATATTGTAAAATGTATGGACCGCTTTTATAACGTTTCAAATACAATAACGTTTTGCTTAAACCCACCAAAATATTTTTACTCCACTCAAATACAACGCTGAACACATTTTTACAGAAGATGTCTAGCGGTGAGAATTTTTTTTGCATTCCAGTTCGTTATCGTTGCATTTGCTTACCTCCTTCTGTCTGTTTGTGAAAAATATTAAAAAATATACGTATGTGAACAAATCAAACTCCAACAAACCGTAACAGCTGTTTGTGTGTACATTTTTCATTGTTTTCTTTTATTTGCTGTGGTGAGTTTTAAAAACAAAACAAAATCATGCAAAGACTTAAGAAACGTACAGTACAATTGTACAGTAAAGCTCGGCTATAATAAACACGCCGATATTTTAATACTTACTTGTTATTGATTAATTTCGTTACAATCAAAGTATATAAAATAATGACTGTGCACAAAACAAAGAAATACCAGTATACAGTTAAACTCCTTACAAAACGAACTGCGTTACACCCAAAAAGTATTTTTGCTGTAAAATCTAAAATAATTCTTGTGCAAGATTAAATCAAAAGCCAAAATCAAGCTTAGACCAATAGAAAACAAACTACGTACAGTTTTTTGGGTAAAAAATAAAACTATGGGGCGATAATCACCAACAAACTTTTCCATTCCGCAAAAAATGCTCAAAAACACCCAAAAAGTATTTTTGCTGTAAAATCTAAAATAATTCTTGTGCAAGATTAAATCAAAAGCCAAAATCAAGCTTAAACCAATAGAAAACAAACTGCGTACAGTTTTTTGGGTAAAAAATAAAACTATGGGGAGATAATCACCAACAAACTTTTCCATTCCACAAAAAATGCTCAAAAACACCCAAAAAGTATTTTTGCTGTAAAATCTAAAATAATTCTTGTGCAAGATTAAAACAAAAGCCAAAATTAAGCTTAGACCAATTGAAAACAAACTGCGTACAGTTTTTTGGGTAAAAAATAAAACTATGGGGTGATAATCACCAACAAACTTTTCCATTCCGCAAAAAATGCTCAAAAACACCCAAAAAGTATTTTTGCTGTAAAATCTAAAATAATTCTTGTGCAATATTAAATCAAAAGCCAAAATCAAGCTTAAACCAATAAAAAACAAACTGCGTACAGTTTTTTGGGTAAAAAATAAAACTATGGGGTGATAATTACCAACAAACTTTTCCAATCCGCAAAAAATGCTCAAAAACACCCAAAAAGTATTTTTGCTGTAAAATCTAAAATAATTCTTGTGCAAGATTAAGTCAAAAGCCAAAATCAAGCTTAAGCCAATAGAAAACAAACTGCGTACAATTTTTTGGGTAAAAAATAAAACTATGGGGTGATAATTACCAACAAACTTTTCCATTCCGCAAAAAATGCTCAAAAACACCCAAAAAGTATTTTTGCTGTAAAATCTAAAATAATTATTGTGCAAGATTGAAGCAAAAGCCACAATTAAGCTTAGACTAATAGAAAACAAACTGCGTACAGTTTTTTGGGTAAAAAATAAAACTATGGGGTGATAATCACCAACAAACTTTTCCATTCCGCAAAAATGCTCAAAAACACCCAAAAAGTATTTTTGCTGTAAAATCTAAAATAATTCTTGTGCAAGATTGAAACAAAAGCCAAAATCAAGCTTAAGCCAATAGAAAACAAACTGCGTACAGTTTTTTGGGTAAAAAATAAAACTATGGGGTGATAATCACCAACAAACTTTTCCATTCCGCAAAAAATGCTCAAAAACACCCAAAAAGTATTTTTGCTGTAAAATCTAAAATAATTCTTGTGCAAGATTGAAACAAAAGCCAAAATTAAGCTTAGATCAATAGAAAACAAACTACGTACAGGTTTTTGGGTAAAAAATAAAACTATGGGGTGATAATCACCAACAAACTTTTCCATTCCGCAAAAAATGCTCAAAAACACCCAAAAAGTATTTTTGCTGTAAAATCTAAAATAATTCTTGTGCAAGATTCAGTCAAAAGCCAAAATCAAGCTTAGACCAATAGAAAACAAACTGCGTACAGTTTTTTGGCTAAAAAATAAAACTATGGGGTGATAATCACCAACAAACTTTTCCATTCCGCCAAAAATGCTCAAAAACACCCAAAAAGAATTTTTGCTGTAAAATCTAAAATAATTCTTGTGCAATATTAAATCAAAAGCCAAAATCAAGCTTAAGCCAATAGAAAACAAACTGCGTACAGTTTTTTTGGGTAAAAAATAAAACTATGGGGTGATAATCACCAACAAACTTTTCCATTCCGCAAAAAATGCTCAAAAACACCCAAAAAGTATTTTTGCTGTAAAATCTAAAATAATTCTTGTGCAAGATTAAGTCAAAAGCCAAACTCAAGCTTAAACCAATAGAAAACAAACTGCGTACAGTTTTTTGGGTAAAAAATAAAACTATGGGGTGATAATCACCAACAAACTTTTCCATTCCGCCAAAAATGCTCAAAAACACCCAAAAAGTATTTTTGCTGTAAAATCTAAAATAATTCTTGTGCAAGATTGAAACAAAAGCCAAAATTAAGCTTAGACCAGTAGAAAACAAAATGCGTACAGTTTTTTGGGTAAAAAATAAAACTATGGGGTGATAATCACCAACAAACTTTTACATTCCGCAAAATTTGCTCAAAAACACCCAAAAAGTATTTTTGCTGTAAAATCGAAAATAATTCTTGTGCAAGATTAAAACAAAAGCCAAATTGAAGCTTGGATCAATAGAAAACAAACTGCGTACAGTGTTTTGGGTAAAAAATAAAACTATCGGGTGATAATCACCAACAAACTTTTCCATTCCACAAAAAATGCTCAAAAACACCCAAAAAGTATTTTTACTGTAAAAAGCTAAACTAATTCTTGTGCAAGATTAAAGCAAAAGCCAAAATTAAGCTTAGACCAGTAGAAAACAAACTGCGTACAGTTTTTTGGGTAAAAAATTAAACTATGGGGTGATAATCACCAACAAACTTTTACATTCCGCAAAATTTGCTCAAAAACACCCAAAAAGTATTTTTGCTGTAAAATCTAAAATAATTCTTGTGCAAGATTAAATCAAAAGCCAAAATCAAGCTTAGGGCTATAGAAAACAAATTGCGTACAGTTTTTTTAGTAAAAAATAAAACTATGGGGTGATAATCACCAACAAACTTTTCCATTCCACAAAAAATGCTCAAAAACACCCAAAAAGTATTTTTGCTGTAAAATCTAAAATAATTCTTGTGCAAGATTAAATCAAAAGCCAAAATCAAGCTTGGGGCAATAGAAAACAAACTGCGTACAGTTTTTTGGGTAAAAAATAAAACTATGGGGTGATAATCACCAACAAACTTTTACATTCCGCAAAAAATTCTCAAAAACACCCAAAAAGTATTTTTGCTGTTAAGTCTAAAATAATTCTTGTGCAAGATTAAAACAAAAGCCAAAATCAAGCTTAGGGCAATAGAAAACAAACTGCGTACAGTTTTTTTGGTAAAAAATAAAACTATGGGGTGATAATCACCAACAAACTTTTACATTCTGCAAAAAATGCTCAAAAACACCCAAAAAGTATTTTTGCTGTAAAATCTAAAATAATTCTTGTGCAAGAATAAAACAAAAGCCAAAATCAAACTTAGACTAATAGAAAACAAACTGCGTACAACTTTTTGGGTAAAAAATAAAACTATAGGGTAGTAATCACCAACAAACTTTTACATTCCGGAAAAAATGCTCAAAGTTTGTTGGTGATTATCACCCCATAGTTTTATTTTTTACCCAAAAAACTGTACGCAGTTTGTTTTCTATTGGTCTAAAAAGTATTTTTGTTGTTAAATCTAAACTAATTCTTGGGTACGAAATAAAGAAATGTTTTAATATATGTAAGAGCCTTTTAAATTATTTATTTTATTATATTCATTGCTTACTGTATCTTTTCTCAGTTAAAATAATTCACCACTTTTCAAATAATACAATAACAACAACAGAAAGAACCGCGAACAGCTGTTACGGTTTGTTGTGGTGAGTTTGATTTGTTCACGCCGATAAAAAATATAACGTATGTGAACAAATCAAACTCCAACAAACCGTAACAGCTGTTTGTGTTTACATTTTTCATTGTTTTCTTTTATTTGCTGTGGTGAGTTTTAAAAACAAAACAAAATCATGCAAAGACTTAAGAAACGTACAGTACAATTGTACAGTAAAGCTCGGCTATAATAAACACGCCGATATTTTAATACTTACTTGTTATTGATTAATTTCGTTACAATCAAAGTATATAAAATAATGGCTGTGCACAAAACAAAGAAATACCAGTATACAGTTAAACTCCTTACAAAACGAACTGCGTTACACCCAAAAAGTATTTTTGCTGTAAAATCTAAAATAATTATTGTGCAAGATTAAATCAAAAGCCAAAATCAAGCTTAGACCAATAGAAAAAAAACTACGTACAGTTTTTTGGGTAAAAAATAAAACTATGGGGTGATAATCACCAACAAACTTTTCCATTCCGCAAAAAATGCTCAAAAACACCCAAAAAGTATTTTTGCTGTAAAATCTAAAATAATTATTGTGCAAGATTAAGTCAAAAGCCAAAATCAAGCTTAGACCAATAGAAAACAAACTGCGTACAGTTTTTTGGGTAAAAAATAAAACTATGGGGTGATAATCACCAACAAACTTTTCCATTCCCCAAAAAATGCTCAAACACACCCAAAAAGTATTTTTGCTGTAAAATCTAAAATAATTCTTGTGCAAGATTAACTCAAAAGCCAAAACCAAGCTTAAGCCAATAGAAAACAGACTGCGTACAGTTTTTTGGGTAAAAAATAAAACCATGGGGTGATAATCACCAACAAAATTTTCCATTCCCCAAAAAATGCTCAAACACACCCAAAAAGTATTTTTGCTGTAAAATCTAAAATAGTTCTTGTGCAAGATTAGCTCAAAAGCCAAAATCAAGCTTAAGCCAATAGAAAACAAACTGCGTACAGTTTTTTGGGTAAAAAATAAAACTATGGGGTGATAATCACCAACAAACTTTTCCATTCCGCAAAAATGCTCAAAAACACCCAAAAAGTATTTTTGCTGTAAAATCTAAAATAATTCTTGTGCAAGATTGAAACAAAAGCCAAAATCAAGCTTAAGCCAATAGAAAACAAACTGCGTACAGTTTTTTGGGTAAAAAATAAAACTATGGGGTGATAATCACCAACAAACTTTTCCATTCCCCAAAAAATGCTCAAACACACCCAAAAAGTATTTTTGCTGTAAAATCTAAAATAATTCTTGTGCAAGATTAACTCAAAAGCCAAAATCAAGCTTAAGCCAATAGAAAACAAACTGCGTACAGTTTTTTGGGTAAAAAATAAAACTATGGGGTGATGATCACCAACAAACTTTTCCATTCCGCAAAAAATGCTCAAAAACACCCAAAAAGTATTTTTGCTGTAAAATCTAAAATAATTCTTGTGCAAGATTAAGTCAAAAGCCAAAATCAAGCTAAGACCAATAGAAAACAAACTGCGTACAGTTTTTTGGGTAAAAAATAAAACTATGGGGTGATAATCACCAACAAACTTTTCCATTCCCCAAAAAATGCTCAAACACACCCAAAAAGTATTTTTGCTATAAAATCTAAAATAATTCTTGTGCAAGATTAAGTCAAAAGCCAAAATCAAGCTTAGACTAATAGAAAACAAACTGCGTACAGTTTTTTGGGTAAAAAATAAAACTATGGGGTGATAATCACCAACAAACTTTTCCACTCCCCAAAAAATGCTCAAACACACCCAAAAAGTATTTTTGCTGTAAAATCTAAAATAATTCTTGTGCAAGATTAAGTCAAAAGCCAAAATCAAGCTTAGACTAATAGAAAACAAACTGCGTACAGTTTTTTGGGTAAAAAATAAAACTATGGGGTGATAATCACCAACAAACTTTTCCATTCCGCAAAAAATGCTCAAAAACACCCAAAAAGTATTTTTGCTGTAAAATCTAAAATAATTCTTGCGCAAGATTAAGTCAAAAGCCAAAATCAAGCTTAGACTAATAGAAAACAAACTGCGTACAGTTTTTTGGGTAAAAAATAAAACTATGGGGTGATAATCACCAACAAACTTTTCCATTCCGCAAAAAATGCTCAAAAACACCCAAAAAGTATTTTTGCTGTAAAATACAAACTAATTCTTGTGCAAGATTAAGTCAAAAACCAGAGTCAAGCTTAGACCAATAGAAAACAAACTGCGTACAGTTTTTTTGGTAAAAAATAAAACTATGGGGTGATAATCACCAACAAACTTTTCCATACCACAAAAAATGCTCAAATACACCCAAAAAGTATTTTTGCTGTAAAATCTAAAATAGTTCTTGTGCAAGATTGAAACAAAAGCCAAAATTTAGCTTAGACCAATAGAAAACAAACTGCGTACAGCTTTTTGGGTAAAAAATAAAACTATGGGTTGATAATCACCAACAAACTTTTCCATTCCGCAAAAAATGCTTAAAAACACCCAAAAAGTATTTTTGCTGTAAAATCTAAAATAATTCTTGTGCAAGATTAAGTCAAAAGCCAAAATCAAGCTTAGACCAATAGAAAACAAACTGCGTACAGTTTTTTGGGTAAAAAATAAAACTATGGGGTGATAATCACCAACAAACTTTTCCATTCCGCAAAAAATGTCCAAAAACACCCAAAAAGTATTTTTGCTGTAAAATCTAAAATAATTATTGTGCAAGATTAAGTCAAAAACCAAAAGCAAGCTTAGACCAATAGAAAACAAACTGCGTACAGTTTTTTGGGTAAAAAATAAAACTATGGGGTGATAATCACCAACAAACTTTTCCATTCCCCAAAAAATGCTCAAACACACCCAAAAAGTATTTTTGCTGTAAAATCTAAAATAATTCTTGTGCAAGATTAACTCAAAAGCCAAAACCAAGCTTAAGCCAATAGAAAACAAACTGCGTACAGTTTTTTGGGTAAAAAATAAAACTATGGGGTGATAATCACCAACAAACTTTTCCATTCCGCAAAAATGCTCAAAAACACCCAAAAAGTATTTTTGCTGTAAAATCTAAAATAATTCTTGTGCAAGATTGAAACAAAAGCCAAAACAAGCTTAAGCCAATAGAAAACAAACTGCGTACAGTTTTTTGGGTAAAAAATAAAACTATGGGGTGATAATCACCAACAAACTTTTCCATTCCCCAAAAAATGCTCAAACACACCCAAAAAGTATTTTTGCTGTAAAATCTAAAATAATTCTTGTGCAAGATTAACTCAAAAGCCAAAATCAAGCTTAAGCCAATAGAAAACAAACTGCGTACAGTTTTTTGGGTAAAAAATAAAACTATGGGGTGATAATCACCAACAAACTTTTCCATTCCGCAAAAAATGCTCAAAAACACCCAAAAAGTATTTTTGCTGTAAAATCTAAAATAATTCTTGTGCAAGATTAAGTCAAAAGCCAAAATCAAGCTAAGACCAATAGAAAGCAAACTGCGTACAGTTTTTTGGGTAAAAAATAAAACTATGGGGTGATAATCACCAACAAACTTTTCCATTCCCCAAAAAATGCTCAAACACACCCAAAAAGTATTTTTGCTGTAAAATCTAAAATAATTCTTGTGCAAGATTAACTTCAAAGCCAAAATCAAGCTTAAGCCAATAGAAAACAAACTGCGTACAGTTTTTTGGGTAAAAAATAAAACTGTGGGGTGATAATCACCAACAAACTTTTCCATTCCGCAAAAAATGCTCAAAAACACCCAAAAAGTATTTTTGCTGTAAAATCTAAAATAATTCTTGTGCAAGATTAATTCAAAAGCCAAAATCAAGCTTAGACCAATAGAAAACAAACTGCGTACAGTTTTTTGGGTAAAAAATAAAACTATGGGGTGATAATCACCAACAAACTTTTCCATTCCCCAAAAAATGCTCAAACACACCCAAAAAGTATTTTTGCTGTAAAATCTAAAATAATTCTTGTGCAAGATTAAATCAAAAGCCAAAATCAAGCTTAAGCCAATAGAAAACAAACTTCGTACAGTTTTTTGGGTAAAAAATAAAACTATGGGGTGATAATCACCAACAAACTTTTCCATTCCGCAAAAAAAGCTCAAAAACACCCAAAAAGTATTTTTGCTGTAAAATCTAAAATAATTCTTGTGCAAGATTAAGTCAAAAGCCAAAATCAAGCTTAGAGCAATAGAAAACAAACTGCGTACAGCTTTTTGGGTAAAAAATAAAACTATGGGGTGATAATCACCAACAAACTTTTCCATTCCGCAAAAAATGCTCAAAAACACCCAAAAAGTATTTTTGCTGTAAAATCTAAAATAATTCTTGTGCAAGATTAAATCAAAAGCCAAAATCAAGCTTAGACCAATAGAAAACAAACTGCGTACAGTTTTTTAGGTAAAAAATAAAACTATGGGGTGATAATCACCAACAAACTTTTCCATTCCGCAAAAAATGCTCAAAAACACCCAAAAAGTATTTTTGCTGTAAAATCTAAAATAATTCTTGTGCAAGATTAAATCAAAAGATAAAATCAAGCTTAGACCAATAGAAAACAAACTGCGTACATTTTTTTGGGTAAAAAATAAAACTATGGGTTGATAATCACCAACAAACTTTTCCATTCCACAAAAAATGCTCAAAAACACCCAAAAAGTATTTTTGCTGTAAAATCTAAACTAATTCTTGTGCAAGATTAAGTCAAAAGCCAGAGTCAAGCTTAGACCAATAGAAAACAAACTGCGTACAGTTTTTTTGGTAAAAAATAAAACTATGGGGTGATAATCACCAACAAACTTTTCCATTCCGCAAAAAATGCTCAAAAACACCCAAAAAGTATTTTTGCTGTAAAATCTAAAATAATTCTTGTGCAAGATTAATTCAAAAGCCAAAATCAAGCTTAGACCAATAGAAAACAAACTGCGTACAGTTTTTTGGGTAAAAAATAAAACTATGGGGTGATAATCACCAACAAACTTTTCCATTCCGCAAAAAATGCTCAAAAACACCCAAAAAGTATTTTTGCTGTAAAATCTAAAATAATTCTTCTGCAAGATTAAATCAAAAGCCAAAATCAAGCTTAGACTAATAGAAAACAAACTGCGTACAGTTTTTTGGGTAAAAAATAAAACTATGGGGTGATAATCACCAACAAACTTTTCCATTCCCCAAAAAATGCTCAAACACACCCAAAAAGTATTTTTGCTGTAAAATCTAAAATAATTCTTGTGCAAGATTAAATCAAAAGCCAAAATCAAGCTTAGACCAATAGAAAACAAACTGCGTACAGTTTTTTGGGTAAAAAATAAAACTATGTGGTGATAATCACCAACAAACTTTTCCATTCCACAAAAAATGCTCAAAAACACCCAAAAAGTATTTTTGCTGTAAAATCTAAACTAATTCTTGTGCAAGATTAAGTCAAAAGCCAGAGTCAAGCTTAGACCAATAGAAAACAAACTGCGTACAGTTTTTTTGGTAAAAAATAAAACTATGGGGTGATAATCACCAACAAACTTTTCCATTCCGCAAAAAATGCTCAAAAACACCCAAAAAGTATTTTTGCTGTAAAATCTAAAATAATTCTTGTGCAAGATTAATTCAAAAGCCAAAATCAAGCTTAGACCAATAGAAAACAAACTGCGTACAGTTTTTTGGGTAAAAAATAAAACTATGGGGTGATAATCACCAACAAACTTTTCCATTCCGCAAAAAATGCTCAAAAACACCCAAAAAGTATTTTTGCTGTAAAATCTAAAATAATTCTTCTGCAAGATTAAATCAAAAGCCAAAATCAAGCTTAGACTAATAGAAAACAAACTGCGTACAGTTTTTTAGGTAAAAAATAAAACTATGGGGTGATAATCACCAACAAACTTTTTTATTCCGCAAAAAATGCTCAAAAACACCCAAAAAGTATTTTTGCTGTAAAATCTAAAATAATTCTTGTGCAAGATTGAAACAAAAGCCAAAATTAAGCTTAGACCAATAGAAAACAAACTGCGTACAGTTTTTTGGGTAAAAAATAAAACTATGGGGTGATAATCACCAACAAACTTTTCCATTCCACAAAAAATGCTCAAAAACACCCAAAAAGTATTTTTGCTGTAAAATCTAAAATAATTCTTGTGCAAGATTGAATTAAAAGCCAAAATTTAGCTTAGACCAATAGAAAACAAACTGCGTACAGCTTTTTGGGTAAAAAATAAAACTATGGGGTGATAATCACCAACAAACTTTTCCATTCCGCAAAAAATGCTCAAAAACACCCAAAAAGTATTTTTGCTGTAAAATCTAAAATAATTCTTGTGCAAGATTAAATGAAAAGCCAAAATCAAGTTTAGACCAATAGAAAACAAACTGCGTACAGTTTTTTGGGTAAAAAATAAAACTATGGGGTGATAATCACCAACAAACTTTTCCATTCCGCATTTTTTCGGAATGGAAAAGTTTGTTGGTGATTATCACCCCATAGTTTTATTTTTTACCCAAAAAGCTGTACGCAGTTTGTTTTCTATTTGTCTAAGCTTGATTTTGGTTTTTGATTCAATCTTGCACAAGAATTATTTTAGATTTTACAGCAAAAATACTTTTTGGGTGTTTTTGAGCATTTTTTGCGGAATGGAAAAGTTTGTTGGTGATTATCACCCCATAGTTTTATTTTTTACCCAAAAAGCTGTACACAGTTTGTTTTCTATTGGTCTAAGCTAAATTTTGGCTTTTGTTTCAATCTTGCACAAGAATTATTTTAGATTTTACAGCAAAAATACTTTTTGGGTGTTTTTGAGCATTTTTTGCGGAATGGAAAAGTTTGTTGGTGATTATCACCCCATAGTTTTATTTTTTACCCAAAAAACTGTACGCAGTTTGTTTTCTATTGGTTTAAGCTTTACTTTGGCTTTTGTTTCAATCTTACGCAGGAATTATTTTAGATTTACAGCAAAAATACTCTTTGAGTCTTTGTGAGCCTTTTTTGTTCAAATGAAATTTAAAAGACTTACATTCCCCAAAAAAGTATTTTTGTTGTTAAATCTAAACTAATTCTTGGGTACGAAATAAAGAAATGTTTTAATATATCTAAGAGCCTTTTAAATTATTTATTTTATTATATTCATTGCTTACTGTACCTTTTCTCAGTTAAAATAATTCACCACTTATCAAATAATACAATAGCAACAACAGAAAGAACAACGGACAGCTGTTACGGTTTGTTGTGGTGAGTTTGATTTGTTCACGCCGATAAAAATATATTGGCAAAAAATATAGGAATAATTTAATTACTTGAATAAAATATACAGAAATGAAGCAAAGTTCATTTGGCTTCTTTAATAACAATTGGCAAAAAGAAATATAATAAATCAACAGCAATAAAACGCATATGAAAAATCGAAATAAATTGACTGGAGAAAAACAAACAGTCTTGCGAATAATCGACAAATCACAAAAAAAGTATAAAATCGAATAGAACAAGAAAAGTGAATTTTTTAAAACCAAAAATTAATAAAAATCAATTAAATAAAAAAGTATATACGGTTTGGTTGGTGTGTGTGACAGAATTCCAAATATATCGTCACCTTGAAATCATTTTCTATTTTATATTGTGTGTTGCTTTATTTTAAGTCCAGATTTTTTTTACCCCCCACCCCACCCTGATGTGCTGGAATTAAGACGACTACGACATGGTCTAAATGTTGAAACCATATTATCAAATCAGGTGCCTGTTGACAAAGAAGTGATTAACAAATTATGTACTTGTTTTTGTGAAAATTAAAATTTTCTTATCATATTTCTTCGGTATACATCCATACTATGTACGTATTATAAAACAGTCCATGAAATTTGCTGGCTTGTTATCAATGTATGGAATCAAAAGCCCCAACGATAACAATAGTTAAAATGTTGCTCTCAATTTATTTCTTACGGACAATTTTTGTAGTCATGTTTGTATTTGCAGAATATTTTGTGTGACTCAACAGCTGCTTTGTTTGGTCTGTCTGTTGGTCGTTGTGTTGTTGTATAAATACCACCGCCCTACTATTGCTGTCTGTCATTGATGGTGCTGACAATATTGTTTTCATCGACATAATTTTATCAATTTACATTGCATACGTTTTTTCTCCTCTTATGTGTTTATTGCACCATAGCTGCTTTATAATTTTTTGTTTTGTAAACGTTTTGTAGTTTACCTAAAAGATTAAATCTCATTCATAATGTTTCAATTGACAATAATGTTTCCAACATTGAAGGAAATCGCTAAAAATCAGTGCCTAAACTATTAAGAATTTTGCAAGTGACCTGATTTTCTTAATTTAACCTCTAAATTAATGATTTATTAAGCAGTTTATCTCTAAAAAAAAGGATTAAGTGGAAACCTACTGGGTTTTGTTATGGAAGAACTGGACTGGGATACCATAACACATATATTGAAAATTTTGAACCTATTTGAGGTTACAAAAACTGTGCTATTGAGCAAAAATAACAAACAAAAACCTATTAAATAAGGAAACATCAACAGCTGTATCAACCGGAAGCTTCCCCATTGGAAACATCATTTGACAGCAGCAGAGCTATAACAACAACCATAACAAACTTCAGAAGGAGTACTGTTGCGTATACTCTTCCATATATATATTGCAAAACTATCATGCTGACTATTGCACCATTATTTCATCCGGTTAATAATCTCTGTCGTGAGTGCCAAAATATCGCAATATTTTGCCACCACTAGACTTCCTGGTGGAAAGTAACTTGAAGGTTTTAGCTTCAAAGTTAAAAGTGTACTTTTTAATTAATTGGACTAAGAATGTAAGGTCGCAATTATACATATCTGTTGAAAGCGGACAGTCGCTTTCAAATCTGGTACAATCAAGTGGCATTTGGAGCAAAGGAAAAACTTAATTTGGATTCAAAAATTAACATCTATACATATTCTTTCCAAATGTGTTTAATGGCATCAATAATGATAGCAAACAAAAATAACACACAAGAAACGAGAAGTGACCTCACATTTGACCAGACCCACCTAACTACAAGTTTTTCGACCCGCTGAAAAACTATTGAAAGTCTAGGAAAAACTGCAGCTTTTCGCAAATTACTGGGAATTTGAGGTTGCATGAGTCAAGCCGCCCTCATATTCGGATTCAGAACTTCAAAATACATTCAGATAGGCGGGTCTTGTCATATGTATATACAGTCCACTTTTTTGTGCTTTTTTCGGGTAAATTGCGAGAAACTGCTAAAATCTCAAAAAAATGTTAGCTTTTTGGAATTTACTCGAAATTTTGATGTTGTACGGGCAAATGAGATTGGGATTCAGCGTGTCGAAATGCATGTAGGCGTTGGGTCTGACCAAATATGAATAATTGAAGCGAGAATTGAATAATTGTAATTAATTGCAGATACATATAAGAGACTAGGTTTGGCTTATAAAAATTTTTCTTACTTTTTGTATTGAAAACTCCCAGCTGTAGTAAAAATAGTAAATTGTAGTAAGTAAACGAACAGACATATTTTTGGGCATAATCCATTGATTCTGCAATGAGGTAATGCTCCTATTCATAATGCTAGAGTTCTAAAAGAATTTATTTCAAGTCAAAATGTTCGTTTTTTAATTGCTGGCTTTCCCGCGAGGTTTATGAAAGTAGTCAATTCGACGGTAGGGAATCAATCACCCTTATCTGGAATAAAAATTCACGTGAAATGTGTTCCCTTCCTCTAAAATTGTGATCGCCAATTTTGTGTAGTTGTTGTGTTACTGTACTCTTTTTCCTCATTTTGTTTTCCATTTTTTGTTCATGGGAAATATTTGACGTGAGCAAAATGTTCACCTCTTATTCCCGATAAGGGTGAATAATTCAAGCCATTAAGGAGTTGTAGGATGAGATTTCTTTAGATTATCTGAAGTCACTTTAGGTTTCAATAATAAAAACCGTAGATATGAAGTTATTTTAAACAAGGGAGCTTATAAACACCATTAAAATGTCTAAAATATTATCAATAAACTTAATATTAATAATGATTCTTTTTATTAAATTATAAATAAATGAATTTTTAATTAAAGTTAGTTAAATGGTTCTAATCTAGAGTTGTCAAAACCGGTCTTTGAACTATTCGAAAAATCGGTTTTTGTATATTTTCCCGGTTTTTTAAACCAGTTTATAAAGTGTTACGGTTTTCGGGTTATTCGAAGACCCGGGTTTTCTGTGTCGAAGCATTCGGCATTCGAATATTTTTCATTTCAAGATATATCACATATAAATGTTTTTTCACTACCAATATTTAATATTTATTTACAATATTTAAAAAAAATATTGGAAAGACAAAGCTTAAGGCTTAAAATGTCTTAAAATAATATTGTATAAAGAATTATAGCCAAACTTCTCTAAAACGAATTTTTCTCCTTAACGAACGATTTTTGAAAAATGCAACTTTTTAACGTTTTCTTAAAATTTTTATCTCATAACGAATTTTCCTATGGCATAGTTTTCTCTGTAAAGAACCTTTTATTAAGACACTACTTCCTTTTCGAATGCTACATAATCCTCCTAGACCGAATTCCTCAATCGCTGTGAAGACTTTAGCGATGAAGCTAAATTTAATAGTTTAAAACAAACAAAAATAACCAGTTTTTTACATATGTCATAAATAATTTTATGTACTCATATAAATTTGTTTGGATGTATGCAACCGTAAATTGAAAAAAATCAAATATATACATGGAATATAATATACTGTATGTACATACATATTTATAGACGAAAGCATCTCTATGACGATACGATACTATAACGCAGAAGTTTTTCCGTCCCCAGGTACTACGTTAATGAGAAGTTTGACTGTATCAACTTCCTCACTCCTGAATCATTAAAGAAATGTGCTCAAAATAACAACTGAAGCTGAGTATAGTCCTTCCGTGTTCATTGAAATTTAAAAATAAAAACAAAATTGCAAAATAGTATCCAGTTTAATGCTGAGACTGAAATGTGTACAAATTAGAGTTTGTTTTTTTGGGTAAAATAATAATCAAAAGTACAAAAATGTATCTATATTTTTATTGATTATGAAAAACCGAAAAACCCGTTATTCGAACCGGGTTTTAAATAATATAACCAAAACCGGGTTCTGGTCATATGAACAGAAATTGTTTTTATTTATTTTTTGTATTTTTTAACGGACCTTTAAACTACTGTTGCATAAAACTTTAATGTTGTTATCGCCATTTTCTAATCCTAACCCTACGTCTCCAGGTAGCAATTTTTATTGCGGCAATTGCCAAGCTTCATATAAAAAACACACTAAAAAAATAATATAGTTTTCAATATGTTATTTGACAATTGCCGGCAATAAATATTGCAACGTGGCGTAGGGTAAGAAAACGCCCTTTCCAATGGTAGTAAAATTGTTCCTGTCATCCAAAAATTTAAAAAGATATGGCCTACTACTAATAGAAATTTAAGTGGTTCTAATTATATGGTCGAGAGTGTATGTGATGGAAATCTATTATTATTTAAAAAGAAACACCTTTTAAAATAGTTTCGTTTTCGAAATTCGATTTTGTTTTTTAATATAATTTCTTACGGCAAATTTTGGTCTCATTTTCTAAAAATAGACAGAAAAACTTTGTTAACATTTAGACTAAATTTACACGATGAAATTTGTTGCATGAAACATTCTTTGTTGGCAATTTACACTACGCCTACTCTGCTTGCCGTTAAAGGCATTTCACGTATATCAGGTATGTGATGGAAATCGATTCCGAAAACGCAGCAATTTGAAAGGTGTTTTTTAATAAAATTTCTTTATTAAAAACAATTTTATCACATATATTATAAAAATATTTCTTTTTTACAAAAGAGTTGTATCACAAAAATCATAAAAAATTGATAAAAAGTGCTTTAAAAGGGACTTTCAAAAGTGCTTCGTTTTCAAAATCGATTTCCATCACATACCTGTATGTCTCATAATTGCAGATAAAGCTAAGGAATGTTGGAAATGGATCATTTTTAATTGAGTTATGAATTTTTATTCGAACTGTATGGTTTTTATCCAAAGTTATTTAATTAGTTTGGCTTAAGTTCAATTTGTATTTAACCTTTCGATCAAATTATTATTTATTTAAGAAAGAAATCCTAAAGCATGTAAATATTGAACATTCAAAGAAAAATTTGGATGTACGGAAGGTTGAACTGACAGCTGTTTCGTGACTACCAAGTCTACACGTCAGAGTCCTTTACCTACACTATCACTGACAGTGGCAACAACACTATAGCGAAAATCCTACTAATTTTAGTAAGCTCAATTAACAGACTGTCGCCATCTTGTGGCGAGTCGCACCTTTTAATTAACTTTTTCTAAATGTTCGGAATTTCACTAACTGTCTTTTCTTAGAATGTTCAACTATTCTAAGCTTTTTCATTTCAGTCTTACCAGCGTGGAATATCATCGATATTCTCAATGCTGGGATTTTTTGAATGTTTATTCTGCCCAAGTTTTTGGAACAGTACACATTCACTTTCGCTACAGGGTTGTTGCCACTGTCAGTGGTAGTGTAGGTAAAGGACTCTGACGAGTAGACTTGGTAGTCGCGAAATAGCTGTCAGTTCAACCCTCCGTACATCCAAATTTTTTTTTAATGTTCAATATTCACATGCTTTAGAATTTCTTTCTTAAATAAAAAATAGTTTGATAAAAATTAATGTCCCACAAGAGACTTATTACAATTGAACTTTAGCTAAAAATTAATCGTTAAATACAACGAAATAATTGTCTACGAGTGATATTTCTATCGCTATATGTATGCACAGTGTGCATACATATAGCGTGTATATAGTGTGCATTGTACCCTTTCTTAATTTTGTCTTACAAAAACGCCCTATCTAGAAAATTGGCGAAAATCAAAGCAATAGTCTATTTTGCAATATATGTATGTATATATTCTCATACATCGGCATTTTCAAATACATACGTGTTTTATTTATTTAATTCCCTTAGATTTTTTAAATCACACATCATGCATCATCCACTTATAAGTAAATTTAACATATTTCTCAAATAAACGCAACCGCGCCGCGCCTAAGCAATTGTTTTATATCACTGTAATTTAATAATAAATCCTAATAAATTTTAGATAATATTTTTATTTGCAATTAGTTTTGAAAACACATCAAACGTTCGTCGTCGACGTTATTAAACGCTTTACGTGAGTGTGTGTACGTAATACATGTGTTTGTGTTATTGTTAAAAATACATAAATAAATTACATTTAAATTGTAATAACACTTAGTTATAAAACGTTTAAGAATAATAAAATCGAAAAAGTAAATAAAAAACTATTAAGCTCAAATGAGCAGAAATATGCGACCACCACAGGAGGGAAGCCAGGCTGCACCTACTCCTATGCGGCCAAAACTTAATGCATCTAGTTCTCTACTGACGCATGATGAAAACGAGGCTGTTTTTCGTATGTTGGGACGTAAATGTCAGGTGAGTTTAAAATAGAAGAATTTGCCCTTTTTCTGTATTTTATCTTTCCTATTTTTTGTTTCAATATTCTTTGGTTTAATTAAAATACTTTAACACGTATTTTTAGGTCTGAAATGAATGATTAAGAAAAAAATATACGGCCCTGTTCTGTAAACCGAATCCGAGTAAATTTCTCGTTTTCCAAAAATAAATAATGCTCCGATTGATATATTTTAAATCGTATATAGTAAATTTATTTCAGATTTCATGATTTAGGCTCTAAGAAATATGAAACTGCAAAAAAGTTTTGCTGTTAGTGGATTTAATTTCTCTAAATTGAACGTTTTTAAATCGACTCGGTTTACAGAACAAGCAGGATAATGTATGGTATTTTAATCAATATGTGCATGTATTGAGTAGAGATAATGAAAAATGTTATATGGCACACTGTGGACTTTATGCGCATTTTTATATACACATTAGCTACACAACTACACCGTGTGGTTCGCTACACAATATCCCCTTTGTGATGAAAAGAAGAAGGCAACTTTAAATATTATTACTTCTTTTTCAATTTTTTTTATTTAAAATTAAATATTGAAAAATAAATATTTACAATCTAATTCGCAAAAAAAATATTTGATTAATAAGAGATTTATAAAACGAATTTTTTTATGAAAATTTGTTCCGTGAACTTTTTTAAATAAATTAAGGAAAAAATTTTTTGTTCACTTTTTTTAGAATAACTTTCAGGGACTCCTAATTTTTTTCTAACAATATTTGACAAAGTTGTTGTCACGGTAGAGCTGAACTACTTTTGTGAACACATTAATACAATCTGAACGTGTCTAGTAGGGTATTCATTTAATCGGGTTTCTGCTTTATTCGGTTAATCGTTTGATTAATTAATCGAGGTTTTGTCTTAATCGGTTAATAATCGATTAATTGCAGTAGTAACCGGCTAACCGATTAATGAAGTTTTATCATAAGTCAAGTAATTTTAGCAAATAAAATTGCATAAATTATCTTTTATTTTGAATTTATTAGTAAAAAAAAACAACATAACAAACATAACAATTCTCTTGAACTTAATCAAGCAAAAAAACAATTGTAAATATGTATTCATTAAAAAATTAACAAGTTTGTGAGACCATTATATCAGTTATTTCAATAGTTTAAGGAGATCTTCTAAAACAATCTTTTAGAAAAATAATTTCTTTAGTTTTGATAAAACTTGGCTTGAAAAAATCGAAAGCAATCCATAATACAAAACATCTAGTTTCTCAGGGTGGCATGTCATAATGTCCAGTGACATAATGTCCATGGACATTGTGTCACTCTTAAAGGTGTCATAAGGTCCATGGACATTACGACACTTTCAAAAGTGTCATAATATCCATGAGTGCAGTATCGTAAGGTCCATTAACATTATGACACTTTTTAGAGTATAAAGATTATTGCATAATCGGCCTTCGTCCGGGCTTAAAAGTTGCCCCTATTGGTATATCGAATAGCGGCTTCGCTAAGCTAAGGTTCTCTACTTAGCGAGGAAAAAATGCTTAAGCGCTGCCTGTTATGCCGAAGGCCGGCTATGCGAGAAGCTTTACTCAGCGAAGCCGCTTATAGATATACTGAGAGGAAGAAATCCTTAAGCCCGGGCGAAGGCCGGCTACGCAGAAAATCTTTAGAAATAAAAATTAAATTTCCCGAAATTTTCAATTATTTTCGACATATTTCTTTGGGTCGACATACTTTAAGCATTTAAGCTATTTAAAAATTTCTGTTGACGTCAATTGACTTCGTTTGCTACCATGGTAACCACGCTCAGGGATATAAAAATATACATGCATACATATATTTATTTGTATTTTAATTTGTTTTAATTTTTAAAAGTATGGACATTATGACACATTTAAAAGTTTCTTTATGTCTATATTAATAATAAATGTCATAAAGTCCATGGACATTGACAGTTTCAAAAGTGTCATAATGTCCATGGACGTTATGCCACTTTTTGGAGTGACATAATGTTCATGGACATTATGTCACTGGACATTATGACATGGCACCGTTTCTCAGTCCTTTTCCTGGACTTCTCTAAACTTATAAAATTTTCCATTATGCTGCTTTAATTTTTTTTTAAATTTCAACACTTCTAATTGTTTCTGTTAATTCTGTTAAAACATTTCTTGTATTACTATCGATAGTTTCTTCTGTTGTAAGGTCATCTTCTAATTCATGCTGGCAGAGCTCAGCGAAAATAATTTTATTTCCGAATTCCTTAGTTTTCATTTTTGTATTGTATTTTAACACACTGTTGCTGGAAGGAAATATTCCTGAGTGGAGCTATAAAATAATGGAATTCGTCTCTCATTAACTCTAATCCTTAGATTTTTAATTAAATCGTTGGCAACAGTATTATTAGATTTTATAAAACTATTAAACAAAAACTTAATACATAATTCCCTCAAGTTTAATTAGAGTAGCTGAGGCTTTACTAAATGCTTTTATAGACATGTCCAAAGATTTTAATGCTTTACTTGAGTTAAAATCACTGAACACATTTATTTGTTTGTATGAAAAGTAATTTCTAAACACATACATTTTGTATATGAGACGAAACAAATGATTAAACACACAAAAAATACGTTATAATACTACAAAATACGAAAAAATTTGTTACGTCGGTTAATCGACAGAAGTTAACCGGTTTAACCGTTAATCGAAAAAAGCCAATTTTAAATTAACCGGTCAGTTAATCGGGTAGTAATTAACCGGTTAACCGATTAACGGTTAATCGAATGAATACCCTAGTGTCTAGGCACCCTAATAACTCACACAGACCACTTTTTACCTTAAAAATGGTAGTATTTTACTATTGTTAGATGCTAAAAAATATTTTTTTAAGTGCTATATATATTCAAGTGCACACTTCCCTGTTGTGCTATGTTGTCTTTCATTAACATTTTGTGGTAAAAAAAAATAATTTTTTCCTACACTTTTTTTTGCAAAAAAAAATATAGGAAACAATCATTTTATCCACTTTTTTCAGCATAACTTACAGGGACTCCAAATTTTTCACTAAGAATATTTGGGTCTCTCCAGAGAAAAGGAAGTACAAACTTTGAACTCGTTTTTCTCAAAATTAGGTTTTTCATAACCATAACTTTTTAAAAATTCATAACTTCCAAACGAAAACTGACAGAAAAAATTCTGAAAATACCTGCATGTTCAGCAGGAAGCGTTCGGTACAGAAAGCATAAGAACTCAATTTTGACCTCGATGAAGATTTGGTACCTTCTCATGTGGACGGTCACAATTTAAAAAAAGTGCAGGAAAGAAATATTTTTGGCATAAAATGTTAATAAGCGGTATCAATTATGTAAGTATGTAATGTTAAGCGGGGTCGCCAAGTCTGAATTAGCTGTTGGCCAAAAACTGATGACATCTTTGTTTGGGCCCGCTGGCTTTCAGGGCCTCCAACCATAAACAAATTGGTCACCAAATTCGCTAAACTGCGTATAGGGGCTTACTACCACCCTTTGATAGTAGAATCGAGCCTATACTGTCAAGTCCGTGTGTTTTTTTTTGCACTGTTGCACTGTGTAATCAGCAAATATTTATTTCAAGTATGATTTCTAAAGGAAAATAAGTTGCTACTAAGAAAACTATGTATTTAAATGAACTGACAAACAAATCTTAAGCCCCACATCTTGAAAAATAGATATATATTTTATATTAAAATAAGATGAAAACTAGATGTTATAATAACCTATATCTTGATAGACGTTCAGACGCTGCGCAAATATGTATTACATAATTTAATTTAAATGTAAAGGAAAAAATACAAAACTACTATTCAAGTGTGCCAAAAAGAACAAAATGGTCAAAACTTTTTTTTATTTTCTCTTTATTTTCCTTGCCAAATGCATCGTAGCAACAAATAAATAAAGTTTCTTGTTGCAAAAAGGACTTTTTACAACAGCATATTTGAAATGACACATGCAGATATTTGCTTACGGTATTTCTCGTTTCAATAATATGTAGTCCACGTACTGTTGACGCCAAAGCTATAAAATGAATAAGATTTTTTTTTTGGTTTCTCATAGATTTAATTTTTTGCATAAAACTATTTGAAAATTCCAATTTATCATTTACATTTTCACACAGCAGCGACAAAACAAGACATTTTCTTTTAAATAATTTAAAATCTTAAATAGCAAAAGATAACTCGAGATATTGGAAAAACATCACAAACGTTGCAACCGGTGGTTTAACCCAATTCCTACCTACGTTAGCTTTTAAGAAAAACTTATTTAAGATTTAACATTTTACTTCTTGGATACTTTTCAGTATATTAAAGACATAATTCGTACATAAGTTTACATTGCGTATAGATTATACCTAACTGAAACTTTAAAAAGTCGTCCATATTTCCATCTAGTCTTCATAGAAAGGTAAGTCATTAATCAGTCAAATTATCTTTAATTTCTTAAAGTTAAATTGTTCTTGAAAATAAGTAATAGAAAGTTAGTGGACTTTCTATTAACAGTTCTTCATTTATGGCTTATTATACTTCCTTAAGTAAACTGTTCAATAAGCAAAAATGTTCAGTTAAAAGCACGTGACTTAATTTACAATAGTTTAATAACATTATGAAAAGGAACACCTAAATTGTGAACATAAAATTTTTTATTTAAAACTAAAAAAGAAAACATGACTGGTTTTGGCAGGCAATTTGTCGCTTGTAAAATTTCAAACCACTTTCATTTCTACATATAGAACAATTTGTATAAAAAAATCTAAACACTTTTCTATTAATATTTTTGGATTTCAAGAGCAAAAACTTAGCATGAACTGAGTCCTAACGAGCTTTTCCATACAGTTTGTCATTAAAAATTGCCGCAGAATATAGTCAGGAGTCATGACTAGAGGATTCAAAAAGCCGAATTTGATGAACAGGCGGTTTTCGATTTATTCGAAAATTTTACTTTTATAACAGCCCGTCTTCACGAGACATAATTTTGTTCTAACATTTGTCAAACTTCATACATAAAAACATCAGAAAAATGTTAGTGCTGTTTTTTCATATCGACATTGACTTTTGTCAATACAAATCAATGGCTCGATTAGACGCTATGTAAAGTACATCAAATTATTCCGCCTTATCCTGCAACTAGCTGTAATTATATACATAGACATATTTTTAAATCTGGATTCTGACTTATTCTGCAACTATTTGTCGATGTCGCGTCAAAACAATATCAGCCTCTTGCTATTTTCTACGTCTGGCTGTCTGCAGTGGTCAATTGTTATCCGCAACGAGTACGTAAATGTCCTATTTTTGATATTGTCTTGATGTCGATAAATAGTTGCAGAATAAGTGCACTTTGTACTAATCATTTGGTTTTGTACTACTTTTGCTTAACTTCTGTACTATTTTTAGTTTCATTGATGCCAACACTGGTGTATATTTAATTATGCATCTTGTTGACCTGACAGCAATTTTGTTTCATATTTTAAATCTAGTATTTTCCTTTAAAAATTTCATATACTTAATTTGGAATTTATTAGTTTAATGGTCCTTTTCACAATGTATGATTAAGAGTTAACGTGGACTTTAACGGCAAGTTTTGTATGCCGAACTTCAAGTTAAATTCGATGTTAACTTTTAATTGTTCATTGTGAAATGGGCTGTGAAAAAGCTAGAAAATGCCAAATAAAAATTTTCAACTAAATTTAAATAAAAACATGCTACGTAAAGGGTGGGCAAATTTGAGGTTAGGAAGTAAATAGGCTGTCAAATGACGAAATGTCAAGAATTGAGCTGTCATCCTTTGGCATTTATTTAGAGAAAGCTTGGGAAATTTTAACCATGGAACGCTACACTATTGAGCAACGAATTTTAATTATGAAAATTAACTATCAAAATGATAAAAATTTTACTGTATCACTTCGCCAAATACGAGCAGCTTTTCCCAAAATTTCCCAATTTTTCACTAAATAAATGCCAAAGGATGACAGATCAACTCTTGACTTTTAATCACTTGACAGCCTATTTACTTCCTAACCTCAAATTTGCCCACCCTTTACATGTATTTAGCTCGAAAATGATTAAATGATTACAATGATTCCACCTTAAGAAAACATTTTCCTAATTTGTTTTATGTACAAGTGTCTAAATGTTGCAACTTATTATATAACATTATATATTATTTTAAATGACTAACTTTCAAGTGCAAACACAACTTATCTATGTATATACATTTTTAAATACTTTGGCTTTAGTGGACAAAAACACAAGTAAAAACATATTTACCCAGCAAACACGAAGTCAAACCTTTGAAATAAGATGACTTTATCATTTGATATCAAGCACGATTCTCAAATCTTTTTCAAAGGCTTCTTTCTGTTTACCACTTGAATTCAAGTTGATAATGTTTTGAATATAAACATTTGACAATCAGTGTTTTGTTACTTCGATGTGGTGTAATTCTCAAACACTGTTTAAAGCGAAACATAAATTGGAAACATTTTAACAATATGACGATCAAAATTAAGTTACATATTTATTTTATCTGTAGAAAAATTACATATTTACTGTTTGTTGGTTTGTGATCAGAAATTAATTATCATTAGTAACAACCTGGATAAGAAAAAATTTTAAATATGAACTTGCAAACAAAAAATTTATTTCATTTATGTTCCACATTACATTACAATCCACATTTGAAAGCCCTTTGAGAAAAACGTTTGAAAGTGAGTTGATAATAAATCAATTTATCAATTTGAAAATAATTTCCTCTTTTTGTTGAGAATGCTATGTTTTTCAAGTTATTTTCAAATCATATTCGATCGTTTATCGTTTGGGAAAAGGTTTGATTTCAAATCATTCTTAATTTGAAATCAAGCCTGCGTGTTTGTTGGGTAATTGGTAAAATGGAGATATGTATTAGTGTGTTTTATATTACAAAAAAAAGCTTATACATTTTTTCAAGAATTTGCAGAACAAACCATACTTATACCTTAAAGTTTATTATCTTATCAGAAATTAAATTTTTCTAACTTGTTGAACCTCGCTGCTCCATACTTTTTTTTTAGGTATTTGCTCAAAAACAATGTACTAATTGTTTTATTTGAACTACATATTATAATATTTAATACATTTGACAATGAAATTATAAATTTCATTGTTATTTGTTAAGTTTTAATTTAAACACAAATGCTATAGAAAATATGACTTCAATTGTAATTGTTGTTATCATTATTATTGATAACTTGGCCATGAAATTTTTTATAAACAAATTTGAATATTTCTTTTGTAGTTTCTTTGAACAATATTAATATTGTCAATTAAAAGAATAGAGTAAATTTTTTAATTAGTTATTGTTTGTATTTTTTAAATAATAATGTTTACACAAAATATGACACTTTATATGTAATTAAAAAATTGTGTCAATTAAATGTTGACATCTGTTTAATTGGGGAAAAAGCAGTAATAAATATTTCGTTACTTTCGTTTCATTCATTCAAAATATAATTGATCCTAAAACGTTTTATAAATACATATTTATGTACATATTTAATAAATTATTCCCAGCAAACCAAAACATTCGAAAATAATATCGCATTCGAATGTTGTGTCAGCATTTCTCGAACAAAACACTCGAGAATGGCTATCGAAGTCGGAAAGTGAATGACCTTCTAGAGCTCACTCGTCGCTCAATTTGTAGCAGCAAATCTTTCGATTTCGATGTTTCGCTGACAAATCAATAGCGAATATTTAGCAATATCGAAGAAATATCTATACTGCAAAAATTCAGGAAAAAGAAAATTTCAAGATTGTCATCTTTATTTTTTAATTTATATATTTTAATGTAAATGGAATATTTATTTATTTTAAATTTTAACTTACGCTGCAGTCAGACAGAATCGAACACGGTACATCCATCGTGAAATTTTTTTTTATTCAATTATTGCACATATGAGTGTAAATTACACATTCGAGAAATTATCGAAAATAACTCGCACATTGTGAAATTTGGAAAATGCGCTTCTTATCGCGACATTATCGACAAAAGTTCGCTTTAGCGAACATTCGACTTTTTTAGATTCACGAGTATTTATCGAACAATTTTGTTTCGAAATTTCTTCGCTTTAGCGAACCTTCTTTTATTTCAAATCTCAGGTTTAGTGGGTTATTTAAATTAGTGTTTATTTGTTTTGGGTTAAGCATGTCTATGTTAGAGATGGAATACTATCGATAGTATCGATACTCAATTTGTTTGTGAATATCGATGTTTTTATTCTGCAATCGTATAATATTTGAAAACAATCGATACTTTTTCCGCTATCAATAGTAAGTGATCCACCACTATTGTAAAATTAGTTAAATTGGATTTAAAAATCATTGATCTCACACTTATATTTCTTATATTGAAATGTTACAATAATTTTAGTTTTGTTATTATTGAATGAAGAAATAAATTTCTGTTTTGGTTGAAACCCCTGTTTTATTTTGCATTTTTACATACATATTATTTAGGGCTTTCTGTCAGAACTATAAAACTTTGATATTATCACGATATATCCGATATACCGGTAGTTTTTCTAACTTTTGATAGTTTAGAATCGATACATCGATATATGTGCACTTTTCACATAAGCAGTTAATTCGAATTAATATAATTTTACAAATAGCGGTATTTATAAATGCATAATTTTAAGGCGCGTTTTTTGGCGTAGTCAGTATTATTCTATTATGTTCAGTCATAAATATATTAATATTCTAAAAATTTTAACTTATCTCCATATTTGTTATTTTGCAATTGATCAACGGCCAATTTGGAATGTGTCAAAAAGCGAAAAAAATGTTAAACAAAATTCTAAACGGAATCGTTTACTTATGTTTAGTTTTAATTTTTCATTAAACGCATACACAAAGATTTTTATTTTGCTCTTTAATAGTATTTTTGATCTGCTGAAAATTTTGAAAATTATACTTAAGTTGTTTTGTCAAAAGTCCACAAATATATTTTTTCAAACTATCGCAAATTTTCGATAGTGGCACTATCGATAACACTATAATACACAAGTTGAAAAAAAATTATTCAGGAGTTCTCATGCCCATAGAGAAACAAAATACATACTTTTAGTTTTTCTATGTCAGTTCGTAAAATGATTTTATAACGGTAAATAGTGAAAAAACGGTTTTCTTAAAGTTTGAACTTTAAACAGTCATTACTTCTTCGTTTCAATACGGATTTCTACGATCTCTTTTAAATTTGAAAGATATGATTCTTATCTTTCAAATAAAAAATCAGTTAGTAAATGGCTAAATTATGGTGGTTTGAATGTGGAAAAAACACAATTATTCACCGAAATTTTACTTTCCGCCGGCTCTACGTTGCTTATGAGATATTAAAACACTATACATATTAACCTTTGTGAAAAGCAATATTAAAATAGCTTTCCAAAATACATAACTACATTAAAAACGGCAAAAAAAATAAATGAGTTATGATATGTTTCGTGTTTCACTTTTTTGTTCTTAATTTAAAAATAGCGCCATCACGCTAATATATTTAATCATTACTCGAGAACGGCTTAACCGATTTGTCCCACGACTGGTGAAAATGTTAATGATACAAAATGTTCCTCAGTGTTAGGGATGCCAATCCCGAAATTCCGAAAATCCCGGAATTTTTCGGGATTGAGAAGTCCCGAATTCCGGGATTTGTCGAAAAAATCCCGGGGAATCCCGAAATATTTAAATTACGTTTTTTTAATTAAAATTTTTACACAAAAAACATTTAATGAAAAGTAACACTAATTTATATACATATTTTAGATGCATTATGGTTGTCAAAGGGTATCCTCTATCCCCACTCGAATGGTCCTTGCTTCTTAGTGAAAGTGGGTATAGTAACTGGAAAATTCGGCTGTGATCTCGTAGACGTCATGAATGATGCTTTCTTCACTATTTCAATCTTAGGAGAAAACAATTTTTTATAGTATCGTTAAATGGATACAATATCCCTTATTCTATGAATGTCAAGTGTTTATGTGATTTTTTGACAAAAGTCTGACTTGGAATCCCTATGAAGAATTCTTAAAACAGGAAGCATCTAGAGTTGTATTGGATGCACCTGGAGCATGAGCCCCAAAATTATCATGTGGAATTATAAAATTATAATGAGACCGAGTATCATATGCGCTTCGATTGTATGGTTGCCGAGAACTCGGCAGGCTGTAGAGACTACCAAACTATACAAGGTCCACATGTTCTTGCTACCGGTGTAATGAGGGTTTGTCCAGCTTTGGCCATTCAGAATTTAATTAGTCCTCTGAAGCAATGGCTGCTTACAGGCTTTGGAAACTCTGTTCATTGTGTTAGCAACGAGTATTCATCGATCCTGAATATCTTGTAGAGAACTATAAAGTATGCCGACTGACAGCATAAACTGTGAACTGAGGTTCCGCCTATTGTATTTCCGCGGAAATTGAGATAAATGAAACATGTGCCGTCATTATTTTAAATAAAAGTCCTCAGAGCTCACATAAAGCTACATTTTCCGATAGCCAAGTACCTCTGCAATCTCTCCTTTCATGGAAATTGTGATCCGAGCATGTGCCAGAGCCTTAAACTAGCTACAGAAGCTATAAATAGGTAACAAAATGTGTATATACTGCTACTCCCCTTAATGGGCTACGAGCATTTTTGTGGCGTCATTTGGTCAACGGATAACCACTAGTAAGGGGAAATGGAATTTCTAGCTCAAAGGTTATATCTAATTATTTTCTTGATTCTAGTTAATTAATTTTTATAATTATTTTTCATTTTATAACATGCTTACTCCCCAATTTATATTTTACTCTTCAGTAAAATATTAAAATATGTATTAAAAAACATTGAAATTAACTTTTCTTTATTAATATACAGAATGAAAATATATTACATTCTAAATTGATTGTTTTAATTAAAAATAAAATCCCGGTATTCGGGATTTCAGAATTTCCAATTTGCAAAAACCAGTCCTGTTTGGCATCCCTACTCAGTATTAACCGTTCAAAAGAGAACATATCACAAAACTAGAAGAAAAATGCTTGCGATATACCATCATTGTACAAGCAGATATTTTCCAAATCAAAAATATTTGTTTAAAGTACAGTAATTTGACTAGAATTAAAGAAACCATCAAAGGACAGGTACCTTAACTTTGAGGCTAGAACCTGTCACTGAATATCTTAATTATGTCAATTGAGCCTCTCAAATGACAACGCCATGTAAAGCTTATCGGTACTTTGCCTTGTGACAAGCTCTCTTCCCTCTAGGTTACTTTTATTGTCGCCCAATGGTATATTAGTTGAAGAGGTTGTTTTGACTATTCCACTTTTTGTGTTTTTGCACAATTTGACATTACTAAATGTCATTTCGAAGTGGAAGAATTTTGACGAAATCATGCCTTTTATTCTTTTTTTTTCTGGTGTAATTGTGGAGCTTTGGCCCAATTTTATTTTCGGAGAGTTTTCATTTCGATGATACACCCCGTCTTCACGAGACATTTGATATTTCTTAACATAAGAAATAACGTCGGCAGAATGACGTCACAAAAAATTCATGTATTAAAAATTGTGTTAAGGGTGGAGTAAACGTACTGATGTTTGGACACAAATTTTATATATTCATATAGTAAATTTGCACGGCATTTTGTAATTGTTTTTTATAGATTTCACTTTATTATTTTTCTGTTTGTAAAAATTTTATGAATATGAACATAAATAATATGCAAAAAATAAAAAAAAAACATCTTAACACATTTATTTATTAACTTTATTTGTTCTTTTTTCAATAAAATCAAACAAATTGTAAAAAAAACACACATACATATTAAATTTGACAGCTTGTGTTCTAACATATTTCCTCGGGCTTGTGTTTTAACATTGATTTCCAAACATGTGTTAGGACACAAACACATTCGGTCCACACGTTAATTTATTGTGTTAGGACAGAATTTTGACAACTGCTAACACACAAATTTCCAAACTTTTGTCTCGTGAAGACGGGGTGATACCAAACAAAAAAATAAAAAATCAGTTCTGTCGAAAGTGGAATAGTCAAGTTTTGAAAAAGACCTCCTCAGTTGTATCAAGGTTGTAAAAAAATTAAATAGACTCATATCGAATATAATTTGTTTGTTGTATTTTGCATAAGTTTCTAAGCCTACTGCGCTTATTCTTTTGTAATTCACAAATGATTTTTTGAAAGTTTGTGAATAAGGTAAGACTTTGCAAAGCACCAATGAAATGCAGGCATTAGACATGCTTAACCCACAACAAATAAAAACTTAATTTTATAAATATTTAGACTTTCATATGTAATTATGTATGTGTAATATTACCATACATATTTCAAGTTACAAAACTTTACCACCACTACACCATGGCGCTTATATCTTTGATTGATCAGATGTGGGAGGTGAATAAGAGTTTTGATAATATCAATATTTAGTCCATTTTAGAGCTACGAAAGTTATTGGAAAAAAACAGCAAAATGGAACACATCTTTAAAAATTCAGGTCAACTTTTGGACTGAAGGAACAGTAAGTTTTTCTTCTCGAGATGTACGAAATGCAGATTTAAACTCAGCGCTCCAAATAACCTAAAAAAATCAATCAATAAAAAATGTGATTTTTCTCGCAACCATGTTTTTCGGCCCATGCGATTATTGCCGCCGATATATTTTGACAGTTTCTTCTTACCCATCCAGTCACTACATGTTTATGTAGGTGCGTATGCTGCCTGCTCCGAGATGTCCAACGAACTCTTTCTTTCGTACAATTAAATTTAAAACAAAAACAAGGTCTAAAATTTAGATTTGACTGTATGGTTTTTTATTCAAAGTTATTTAATTATTTTAGCTTAAGTTCGTTAATTGTTTTAAATAAAATTGTACAAAAGAAAGAATTCGTTCGACATCGTGATTTTAACTTCTGTTTTAATTTAAGCTATTTTCTATAGCTATGTAATAGTTTGTGCTCACTCTTACTTAGTCAAAAACCATTGTCATTGTCAATGTTTTATGATTTCCCCTCTTAACATAAAAATAACAATATGCTGCACTTTGTTTCGCTGTAAATAAAAAAACACCATTCATTACACTTCCTTGCTGCATTTCATAAACAACAATTTTACATTACAAAAGTTAACTTTTAACTCTATTACATAAATATGTTTTGTGCCAACTTTGAGCATTAACCCTTAAACAACTAAGACCGTCTACAAACGGCCATCAACAAAAAGAATTTTATGCGAAATCAGTACTTTTTACACTCGAACAACCAAAAGGTTTTTATTCGACACCAAATTATGTAGCAAATGGTATTAGTTTGAACGCGTTTCGATAATTAGTGTGGTAGCAATACCCGTTACAATAAAATTTTTAGTGAAAAAATACAAAAAAATTAGTTGTAATTTTTGCAAAAATTAAAATCTTATATATAAATAGACCACACAATTTTTTGTCGTACACTTTTAAGTATATTATTGTTCACCAATATTGATAAAACATATATGGTTTGAAAGGTATTTTTCTGTAGATATGCACAATATAGTTTTTGGCCCATGAAAACCGGTTACAAGCCCGGCTACAAACAAACCCAGTTACGGATCAAGTGGTCGAATTTCGACCACCGGGCGGGATCCTAGTAAAACTAAAACTACTTTCTAACCGCTCAACAACCTTGGTAATTTTTGTGGTAAATATTTAAAAGGTTTATTTTGATAATTTGTTTCTAGTTTGATTTAAAAAAAATTTTTTGTTCCAATTGATTTTTTTTTTGCGAACACCGTCTGTAGACGGTTTAAGTGACTTAGTTGAACAAAATTTAGTGTAGTGTTTTTTATCGGAGTAAAATGTATTCATTATTACCTATACTCTTTTAGCCTACTGAAAGAGGAAAAATAGCTCTAAAAGATGTCAACAGGTGGAGTTAAAAATAGGATACACACAGGTTTTGTACTAAGTGCAACGTCTACCTATGTTTTGCAAAGACTAAAAACTGTTTCATGGAATACCATTTAGTTAGTTTGAACATAATATATATTTTGATATTAAAAGTTGAAAATAAAACTGATATTCTTTCAACTATAAGCATCATATTTTATTTATTTCTGAAAAATAATTCCCCTAAACCACTAAGACCGTCTACAGGCGGTCTTCCTTGTTTTTTTAGCAATTGGAACTCACATTCGTAATTTTTAGCAGAAAAATATTCTAGAGCAAAAATTATTACCGCAGCATAAATCGTATTGCAAATTCAGGGGTTTAAGGGTTAACACATTACAGACACAACTATATACGACCAAATAAATAAATAAAAATAATAGAAAAAAGTTAAATTATAGAAATACATGAAATGAAGAAGACATTATTACCAACTTACAACACTTGCTAGGAGCATAATAAAATACAGATCCAGCTACTGTCTACGTCTGCCAACTGCAGTAATAATATCTAATGGTACAGTCGACGACAAAAATAAAAATGAAACTGAATAGAAAAAATTAGACCTTCGTATTACTTATTAAAAAATTTTTGTAACATTAACGGTGTTAGGGGATCCTTTGTCCCGGGAATTCCACTAAAATGTTTTGGGAATCCTCATAAAAAAACTAGGGACTGAAACCGAACCCAAACCTGAACCCAAACGGGTTCAGGTTCGCTGTTTATGAAGACTTTGAACCCGAACCCGTTGAAGCCTAAAATTCAGCAAGGTTCGGGTTGAAAAATATAATAAATAGAGAAATATTTAATAGAAGAATAATAAAAAACATTACATTTCTTGCATGCAAAAACAAATTAAAAACAAAACCAAAATAAAATAACGACCAAGGCAAATTCATACCAGGTGGCAGCAACCCGACAGCTGACTATTTCTTGCAATTTTTAAAAGTACCGAATGGCTGCCAACATTTTTGCTTTTTCTTGTTCTGTGTATTTCTAAAAATTTCTAATTTGAAGTAGGGAAGTAACGATACGCCGTTTTGCCGATCCGATACAGATACCGATATTTAAAAATAATATCGCCGATACCGATTCCGATACCGATACGAATATTGGAATTGAGTTCAAGTGTAGATTAACAAAACTCAAGAATGGCAATTTTTTTATTATACAAAATTACAGTGTAAGAAATTATTAATATTTAAAATTAATATTAACCCAGTATAAAAAAATGAAAGTAAATTTTAAGGAACTACATTTTCATTGCTTCCAAAGAATCTATATTAAAAATATGCAGATTATTAGTAGATAAGCAAGTAAAAATTTGTAATTCCCTTATAATTTAAAAAAAATACTCGCCATGCTTTTTAAGAAATCGATTTTTTAAAGGACATTTGTAAACTAATATTCTTCTAAATAACTTAATAGCTTAATTACACGCTGTTACAAAATGACATGTTTTTTTACTCGTGAAAAACGACTTAGTGAGGCTTGTATGTCTAGTTGAGTAGATCAATTTCCCGTTTTAAAAATTGCAATACACCCTCAAAATCGGAAGTTATCGATAAAAAAAAACGATTTTTTGGGACTTCACGGACAAAAACAATTTTCACTGCGTTGTTTCTGCACCGATTTTAAATTTTTAAACAGTGTCGAATAGAGGAGGTCTTAAGCTTTCCGCGCATATTTAAAAGATTTTGTTTTTACTTATATTTCATGGAAATATCGTCAACAGAAAAATCTATGGCTCGATTATCGATGGCAACCGAACTTGAGTTGTGTTGCCAGTTGCTAAAAATCATATTACGGATGGCAACTGGCAACTGAAAGTTGTCAATTTCAGTTGCTTTTTAGTGCTTTTCTGGCAACCACAAAGTTTCAGTTGCCGACTGGCAACGCAACTGAAGTTCGGTTGCCATCGATAATCGAGCCATTGATTTTTTATTTAATTCCGATTTTTAAAATTTTGCGTATTTTTTTGCAACAATTTGCTTGAAAGCCTGCCCATTTTTATATTTTCATATAAAGCGTATTTTATAGCGATTACAATAAGTCTTGTGTTTTCTGCTGAAAATAAGATTTAAAAAATTACGAAATGAATTTAGTTCATGGTAAAATTAACAAAAAATAAATAATCTGTTAAAAAAATTCTGAAAAATTTTTTAAAGTATCGTCGTATCGACAGTAAAATATCGCCGATACCGATGTATCGGAACATCTGAAGTATCGCCGATATATATGTATCGGTATCGGAATGGGTTACATCCCTAATTTGAAGTATATTTTCTCATGTCACTGCGGTAGGTACGTTACAAAGTTGAAAAAAGTTTTTTTGAAACTAATGTGTCGATTATGTTGCGTTGCCAGCCCACAACTGAAAATTTGTGGTTAGCACAAAAGCCCTAAAAAGCAACTGAAACTTACTGCTCGCCGTAGCCACTTCCCATCCATAATATGATTTTTAGCAGCTGGCAACCCAACTGAAGTTCGGTTGCCATCGATAATCGACCCATAAATACGTTAAATTTACTTAAATTAAGAAAATAATGGCCCTTATTACGGTTGTCGTAGTCGAAATTAGACGACTCCAATGTAAAACATATAATTATTTATTTGACATTTTTAGTTTCACTTTTTTCTTAGATGTGAATATATTTTTTTTTAATTTTGTATCCAGGTGTGAATAAAATATTAAAGAAAATATGCTTATACAAAAAGGTTAAAAGACAAGTTCAGATGAACTGATTTATTTGACAGTGATGCCAGATTTAGGGTACATTTGTAAATTCAGTAATTGTGCAGTAGTCAAAGTCCTGCGTTCGAAAACCATCATTTGGCAATACTTTTCTGCATCGAAAGTTTCTTTAAGCAAACAACTGATAGTGCTGCTGCAGATTTCTGGAACTGCGGCAGCATTTTTATTAGTACTGCAATAGTTTGCATACCGGTTGCACAAATTTACTGCATTTACGAATTCACCCATACCAATCGCATACATTGTATGGTTCTACTAATATATACATATTCATATAACTAGCAGCTAAAGTTTTGGGCTTCTTTTAGTTTTGAGTTTCCTTTGCGTGTCCAACGAATTTTGTAGTTGCTCAGTATGTAATTTTTGACAACTCACATGAAGATTTGACAACGTAGATGAGAAAAATTTTATAATGCATGTACCTGTATTATTGTATCATGGTTTTATGGTACCATACTTCTAATATGGTGCTTTTCAAAAATGTATCTGTTGTGTCAATAATTCTACTAGTCCCCAGGGCCAGCGAAATTTTATTCGAAGTGTCAAAAATTTACTTACAATAAATAGTACTTTGCGACCGTTTGGTACACGCCCTTTATTACAAATTATAAAATTTACCTAAGAAACAACTTTTGATTCCAAAATCTTATAAACTTGTATTACATATAAACCAAATTCGACGTGGGATGACGGAAAATCGGTAAAAATATTTATTACTGCTTTATTCAAATTATATGCGAAGACCAAATTTTTTGTAACCGACTATATACAACTTTCGTATAAAACTTACATATCTGAATGTATGTATATGCATTTTGATGAAACTAAACTGACTGACTATCTGTCACTAACAATTGGCGTCAACAGTTGATGATGATAGTATTTGTACGTGACAAACATGCAAAATGTTGTTGGTAATTTACTGCGCTACACTCTGCATACACTATCCATATGCATGTGTCTAATGTATTTGTGTGTGTTTTTGACCAGCGATGGGTATGAAAAATGTATGAATTAAATGCTTAACAATATAAATGCATTTGTAATTTCAAATACAACGATTTTTTTAACTAGTTAATTCGTATGCAAATATATACGCATATAAAATTGATATGAAATAAAATTATGTTTATTACAGTTTGACACATAACAGCCTCTCCGTCATACAGGTAGTGGCGGAGAAAATGCCACTCACTATATACTTACATATAAAATTATTTTTAATTTTGATTGATAATAAGATTTTCACTGATTTGTAGAGGTTCTAGGTTTAGATCGAACAAGCTTTGCGGCTTAAAAACAATTTTATAAAAAAACGCAGTATGTAATTGTTGGGTGTAAACTTAAAAAAGTCCAACGTTTAGTATATCGTTTTCTTAAATTACTTACATAGATCGAAATACAAAATCTTTTCAAAAACAATTTTTTTTAACACAAAGTGCGAACAATTTTAGTCTTCTCTTCAGAAGCACCTGCGGTCTAATTAAAGAACTATTTTTTGTCACCAACTGTATTTAAGCCAAGTTTAACCATTATTGTCTTTGCAATAAAAATATCAACAACTCTAAAACTATTGTATTTATAATAAAAAAATAAATAAAAAAGAAAAAAATGCCAACAAAAAAAGTTCAACCATATAATTTGAATAAAAGCAGAAGCAGCAGATATAATTATTAAATATTTCTTTCTTTATTTTACACATTTCCACTTGTTGGTTGATTCGAAATTGAAAGTAGTAGCTAGAAGTAGTTGAGATTTGTTAATGGCACGCAAAAGTACAATACTCCCCGATTATATTTGAATTGAAATAAAATTAACTAAGAAAATAAATTCTTAAGTACCATGAAGAAGATTAAGGTTAACTAGAATTATTGAATGATCTGTTTTAGATTTTATTTGATTCCCTTTCAATTGCAGACTCTAAATACAGCTGTTGTACAAATATATAAAACTGAGGCTTCCGCACACTCCCATTGGAAGAAAAAATATACTGGTGTCGTTTGTTTCGTTAAGGATAGTGCTATACGTTCCTATTTTCTGCGTGCTTATTGTTTAATTAAACATGAATTAATTTGGGAGCATGAGTTGTATGATGAAATAAAAATAAATAAAGCACGCCCATTTCTAATAACATTTGAGGGACAGGTAAGTTACCTTCGTACCTTTTAAGTCTATCTTCTCAAATTTATTTTTCGTTTAACTTTTTTTCAGGATGGCCATGTAGGTCTAAATTTTGTTTCAGAAGAAGAATGTGATTCATTTTATCGTGCTGTTGATACAACAATAGAGACTAGAAATCGGAAAAAACTAGGTAAGTGTATTGGAATTTTAAAAGAAATTAGGTAAGTGTATTGGAATTTTAAAAGAAATTTGAGAGATTAAGTTAAATTTAATATCTGTATTTACTATTTAAGTTGACAAAATATTTAAATTTTTCTGCTAGATTAGGATTAAACCACCAACATTGGCCGCCAAACTAATAAAAAAAATTTAAATAAGTCAACCTAAAGAGTAAATACATATATTCAATTTAACTTAATCTCTAATCTCGATCTTAAAAGCACACTCTAAAAAGTGTATCCAAAATGTTACGAAAAAAATTATTTTAAAAAAGTTCTAGAAATCACGTTTGTTTTAAAGTTTAACAAAATGGTATTCAAGAATTATTTAAAGAAGTATGAAATTAGTTGTTAGTTCTTTTGCAAAATTATTTTACCATAATATGGTCATATTCTTGTATGTTATGTATTCCATGCGGAATTAAAATGTGCGGAATTACCAAAGCATTGTTGCTATAAATAATAATTTGCAACAACAATGCTTTGCTAATTCCGCACATTTAATTCCGCATGGAATACAGAACACGCCCGCTTATGACATCTCTTGTCAAACGGGGTACAGTGGTTTAAATTGGAAAAAAGGCAGTAAATCTGTATCTTTGAAGCTTGCACTCTGCTTACAAAACGATGTATCTAAAAATCATAAAGGAGGACCCACGCTTTAAGAATGTTTAAATTTGAGTCACCCTGTTAAAACACAAGTGCGCTACAGGGTGTCAAAATTTACTTCCTCGTGTATGAAAAAACTTGTTGGTCTCCTGACGCTTACAAATATTATTATTAAACTTGCTGTAAAGTTTATAAATAGATGAAGAAGTTAAAGTTTATTTCATTAAGATACCTTTAATATTTCCAAAGAGATTGAATTTTAAAATTTCGCGTTTTTGTTCTTTATTTCGTAAATATCTCCGGTAATGGCATAACCAAAATTTGCAACAAAAAAATATTTTATGATTATTAACACAATCTTTGATAATATGCAGAAAAACAATGTTTAATTATGTATCTCAATTCCTGTAGTCGCGTAAAGAATCAAAGTCAAAACTTTGAAATGAGAATGCAAAATGGCTGAATTTTGACAAAAATATACGTTTTTCTCAAAATTTTTTAAAATATTTTAAAAGAATGGACTTTAAAAATTACTGCAGTTGAAGTTTTGAACCGATTAAAATATGCACGCTACATCCAGCATTGGACGAATATATAAATTTTTCTACAAAATTCTGAGTTAATCGCTTAAGAAAAAAACGTCCATCGAGTTTTCCAAATTTCTTTACAAAATATAGTAGATATGTATACTTAATATCATTAATCTGGGTTTTAATTGTTAAAGATATCTTAATGAAATAAACTGTATTTTCTTTATATATTTATGAACTTTACAAGTTTAAAAACGAACACACATACTGCTTAAGCCGTTTTCGGCTTTTCTGCAGAAAAACCCAGGGTCTTGGCAGGAATCGAACCTGCGACCCCCGATAATAGTCTAGCACACTATCCACTACACTACGGGGATACCCCAAATTCATTAAAACCGGATAATACTTGTAAAAGTTATGAGGCCAAACAGGTTTTCCATGTCCGAGGTAGTCAACTTTGACACGATGTAGCTCACCGTGTGTTTGGACTAGGGATGTAACGAATACCGATACCGATATATCGGCGATACTTCAGATTTTCCGATACATCGGTATCGGCGATATTTTACTGTCGATACGACGATACTTTTAAAAAAATTTTCAGAGTTTTTTTCTGACAAATTATTTATTTTTTGTTAATTTTACCATGAACTAAACTCATTTCGTTATTTTTTAAATCTTATTAATATCAATTTTAAAAATTAATAATATTTTATACTATTATTTTGTAAAAAAAATATTTAATTTTTGTTAATTTTACCATGAATTCAAATTCAATTCGTTGTTTTTTAAATCTTATTCCAGCAAAAAAAGACTCTCAAAAGAAGTCATGAAAATGTAGAATTCGCGATCCGGAAGTATTGCAAATTTGGATCATTTCTAATTAGTTTTACATATCCTTGCCATTGCAAGAAGTTCTGTTTTTCGATTACCAATCACCGAATTGAAAGCGATGCTCGGACAAATTTCTTTTTCGGTGTTCTATAATAATTTTTCCTCAAGAAAAAAGGATAAAAAAGTACCCATTTTCACAATTTTTTTTATGCGAGTATTTTAAAATTATAAAGGAACTAAAATTTTGTTCTTGCTTTTCTACTAATTACACTATACGACAAATAAAGGCATTTGGAAAAACACAAGAACTGGTCAGTACAGGTTCGATTGTCCTACAATGGGGTAGTAAAACCCTTTACTCAATTTGGCGAATTTGGTGACCAATTTTTTTTGTGGACCTCCAAAGTTTCTGAAAATCAGTGGGGCCTCAAAAAACGGTGTCATCAGTATTTGGCCAACAGCTAATTCAAACTCGTAATGTATCTAAGAGTCTGTTTAACAGATTTTTTTTTTTAACATTTCATGCCAAAAAAATTTTTTGTGAACTTTTTGGTGACAAAATTAAGGAAAAAATAGTTTTTCACTTTTTTCAGAATAACTTACAGGGACTTGTAATTTTTAACTAACAGTATTTGGCAAACTTATAGTTACGGTAGAACTGAACAACTTTTGTGAACATATCAATACAATCTGCACGTATCTAGGCACTCTAGTAGCTCACACAGACAACTTTTTACCTTAAAAATTGTAGTTTATCACTATTTTTTATGGTAAAAAAGTATTTTTTTTTAAATAGTATACTAAAGTGCATACTTCTCTGTTGTAATTCACTAATAATATGTTCTTGTACTTTTTTGAAAAAAAAATATTTAACAAAATTATTTTATTCACTTTTTTCAGTATAACTATAGGGACTCCAAATTTTTCGTTACCATTATTTGGCAAAGCAACAACAAACAATAAAAAATAGTAAATACTAAAATCAGCAACATAAGAAGTGGAAAATAGAAAGCAAAAAATGCAATAAAAATATATATAGCCTAACTCGTAAGAAACGAAAATTTTAAGGTAGAAATTAGTTTTTCTGGGCTGTTTAGGATGCCCAGATACATTCAGATTGTATTAACATGTTCACAAAAGTTGTTCATCTTTACCGTAGCTACAACTTTGCCAAATGTTGTTAATAAAAAATGACGAGTCCCTGTAAGTTATTCTGGAAAAAGTGAAAAAAAAAATATTTTTCCTTCATTTTTCAAAAAAAAAGTGCACGAAAAAATAATATTTTGGCATAAAATGGTAATATAATCTGTTTAGCAAACTCTTAGCTACATTATTGCCATATATAGTTAAGCGGTATCACCAAATTTGAATTTTCTGTTGGCCAACAGTAGATGACACCTTTTTTTGAGGCCCGCTGATTTCCCAAAACTTTGGAGGTCCATAAAACGAAATTGGTCACCAAATTCTCCAAGCTAAGTGTACTACCCCGTGGTAGTACAATGGAATCTATACTGTCAAGTCCGTGTGTTTTTTGGACTGTTGCACTGTGTTATCTGCATAGTTTTAATATAAATTTTTTGGAAGCAAAGAAAATGTAGATACTTAAAAAATACTTCCAATTTTTTATACTGGGTTAATATCAATTTTAAATATTAATAATTCTTACACTGTAATTTTGCTTAATAAAAAAATTGCACTTGAGTTTTGTTAATCTAAACGTGAACTCAATTTCAATATTCGTATCGGTATCGGAATCGGTATCGGCGATATTTATTTTTAAGTATCGGTATCGGATCGGCAAAACGGCGTATCGTTACATCCCTAGTTTGGACATTGCTGTGTAATCGGAGCGCAAGTTTCAAAGATACAATTTTTTCCAATTGGAACCACTGTGTGTGGCTATTTTCCAACTTCACACGTTTAAATTTTTGATTTTTCGACATGATGACTTATGAAAATATTGGCACTTTTTATGGCTTATGCACCTAAATTTATACGATGACCTTCTATCTAACTTGGAGGTTACACGTTCAAGTTTTGCTTCAAGTTTTGTTTCAAGTTTCACTTTTTTACTAACATACTCAAACATTTTGAAATTGGCTACCAACTTGCTTTCAATTTTTCTTTCAATTTTTCGTTCAATTTAAACAGCTGATCACAATTATTGTAAGTAAATTACAGTAAGACTCGGTTATAACGAACTTTGTGCAAACAGCAAAAAAACGCTCTATGACAAGTTCGTAATAAGCGTAGTTCGATACAAACGAGGACCCGTTAACTACGAATTCGCTATTACGAATTATTTTTGTATGAAAATGGCACCCAAAACATCGGCACTTTAGACTTAGATCGTTATGACCGAGAATTCGTTATGACCGAGTTTTACTGTTCCGTTGTTCATCCCTGAATATCAATTTTGTTTTCAAGATGCCGTCGTCAGGGAATTAACAACGAAACAGTAAAACTCGGTCATAACGAATTCTCGGTTGTAACGATCTAAGTCTAAAGTCCCGACGTTTTGGTTGCTATTTTCATACAAAAATAATTCGTAATAGCGGATTCGTAGTTAACGAGTACTCGTTTGTATCGAAATACGCTTATTATGAACTTGTCATAGAGCGTTTTTTTTTTTGCTGTTTGCACAAAGTTCGTTATAACCGAGTCTTACCGTAATTTATTTACAATAATTGAGATCAGTTGTTTAAATTGAACGAAAAATTTAAAGAAAACTTGAAAGAAAAATGTAAAGCAAGTTGGTAGTCAATTTCAAAATGTTTGAGTGTGTTAGTAAAAAAGTGAAACTTGAAAAAAAACTTGAAGCAAAACTTGAACATGTAACCTCCAAGTAATACAACGAAGAATTATGCGAATCAAAAAAACAATGGTTTCTTCAGAATATATTAATGTTCTACATTAACCAGAAAATGAAAAGATTCGGTATGATCAAAATATTATGAATATAATTTCTGTTTAAATGCTTTCAAGGAAGCACGACTCAATTATTAAAGCTAAAAGTTTTTCATCGAAATGTTAGTTTGAAGATTTAATAGAATAAATTAATTAAATTATCAGCCATGTTCTGAAAATCACATGATTTCAAATCACTTGTGATTTCAAAATCACAATTGTGATTTGATGGTGTTCTGAAAACCACAAAATTTTTTATTTTTCGGTGTGGTTTTATCTTTTCGAAAACACAAGAAAACAGCTGATTTTTTGTTTTGATTTGGTGGCATTTCTTAAAAAAAGTTGCAATTAATTAGTTTTATAAAAAAAAATGCATAATGAGTTGCAAAAACTCGCAAAAAGTTGTTAAAATCGTAACAAATCAAAATTGGTTAAAAAGGGCCGAAACTGCAGAAATGTCGAAACACGAAAAGATTATTTTATCGGGAATGAAAAACTTCGCGAAAATTGCAAAAACTAAAAAAATAACATTGGCTCAAAATTATTGAACTTGTAAAAATAGTTAAAAGTCGAAAAAGTCGCTTTCGTCGTGAAATTCACGAAAAATTTCTATAATAATCATTAAAATTTATAAAGAACACATCAAATTATTAATTTCGGCATTTTTTTTATAAAATTCATGAACAAGTTGTCGCAAAAATAAGCAATTATTTGAAATCGGCAGCCTCTTAACTAATTGGTTTGAAATCACATATTTTCAAAATATTTTGTGCACAGAACACCTTTTTGTGATTTGAAATCACTTTTACAAAAAAGTGATTTTCAGAACATGCCTGTATATAGGAATTTTTTGTTTTTATTATTATAAGTGGCCCATTTGTATTAGTGCTACTCATCGAACAGTTTATAAAAACAACATTTACGAGTTTCAAAGGAACCATTTTTAACCGACTTCAAAAAAGGAGGATGTTATCAATTCATTTGTACTTTCTTTTGTTTGCTCATATTAAAGTCTCCCATTTATAAACCGATTTGATAAATTGTTATTGCATATGGAAGGGATCCTTTCAGATTTGTCCCATTTTTTATTCTGGATGTGTTGACTATTTGTCAGTATGACTTTCTGTTTTCGAGTCGGTCTTTTTGCAAGAACTATTTTAAATATCACTGATACAAATATGAAATTGTTAATTTATATTTGCTTTAACCTATGTACATAATTATAATTCGCCGCATTAAAGCCAGTAGAAGTGTATAAATCAAACTGAAGTGTATAAATAAAACACGTCACAGTTCGAAGTGAAGTGCATTTTTTAGTTTTACGTTATTTGCCCCATTTTTGAATTTTTCGCTATAATCCGTCATTCCATTGACAGCATATCTGGCTGTCTCACTGTTCTGTCGGTCGGAGTACTTTTATAGATTATTGAAATAATATATGTACATATATGTATAAGTAAATAACTACACAACCAAACTCTGCAAATGTAATTTCTATAATATTTCCATGGAACTTGATTTTGTAGAAAAACGCAATAAACGGAAGTCTCAAATGGCACCCTCAGCCCCCTTGGCACCTTTGCCCAAAGAGCCTGACTACAATAGTGTACAACTGCGTAATAATTCTAAAATTGGTACCGTTAATTTTACGCCTGCGCCCATACCTCAGCAGCAAGCACCACCAAAAAAATTTCTCTCATCATTATCGTCTTCCAATAATAAAAATAAAAAATCAAAAGTCAATAAATGTGATATTGGAGCACCGACGAACTTTCGCCATGTCAGTCATGTGGGTTGGGATGCTGACAAGGGTTTCGATTTGACTGGCAATGAAAACGATGAAGTACTTTCGCAATTCTTTCAGAAGGCTGGTGTATCGAAACATCAACTAAATGATCGAGATACGAGAGCTTTCATATATGATTTCATACAAAGTAATAATGTGCTGGGTACAGTGAAACAAGAAAGTGTAGAACAGCCACTAAAGACATCACCCACATCACCACCACCGCCACGAGTGACACCTCAAGTACCAACCAGGCATCAACATCATCATCACCATCATCATGTAAGTTCTAATAGAAGCTAATTTGCTTTTTTTTTTATTTATTAATAAAAACCACTTTCTTGCGAAGAATCAAAATGGCAACTCAACAAGTACTTCAACAATAACAACTCAAAGATCAGCGCCACCACCTCCACCACCAGCTAGACAACCTCCACCACCAGTACCTACAACTGTGCCTAGCATTTCGAGAGCACCAGCACCTCCATCTAGGCCTCCACCCATAAATGCTGCACCACCTCCGCCACCGGTACCCATTATGACAGCACCGGTAGTAATATTAATTTCAATTTGATATCGTTGCAGAATAGAAACAACTTAAATTTACTACTTCTATTTTTAGCCACCGCCTCCTCCACCACCAGCACCTGGAGCTCCCCCACCGCCTCCTCCACCACCTCCTATGGCTGGACTCGGTGAAATGAATTCAATTACTAATACCCTTACACCTTCAGAAACTAAAATAGCATCTAATTCAGCATCAGTTTCTGATCCACGGAATGAATTCTTGGAAAGTATACGCAAGGGAGTGATACTTAAGGTAAGTTTTAATATTATTATTAATAGAAGACAATTTTGCACAAATTATTGGGGAATGCGCTGATTTATAAAATCTAAACACTAGAGTAGAAAGCAACAATCCTGGTGTTTTCAGAAGAAAGCTGAAATGCTCATTATAATCGAAGGGATTGTTATAATAAACGAGTTTATTAGTTTTATAGTTTATTATTGGTTTGGCGCATATGCCACAAACTCGGAATGGAGAAAAACGAAAAAAAAGTACATAAAGTTTTCTGAAAATATATACGATAGATTTTTTTGTAATTTTTACCATTTAGGTTTCGAACAAACATGTAAATTTTTATAAACTGTCATAAATACATATAATTAAAAGTTAATAAGCTTTCATTGAAAACGAAAACCCTAATTTTGTTCTGCATATCAAATGTTTTTCAAATTTTCCCTTTTTGCTGCATATCCATACAAACAGATGTGAATCGTTAAGGAAACACATCTAGAGTAAAAAAACTGTTAAATATTAACAAATAAAAATTATGATGGCGTTTTATTATTGCAATTTGTATTGCAATTTTGCTCTAAAAATACTGGATAACCGCGTTTTCTTTACATCTTTTTTTTAATTAAAAATTCATTAATACATACATTGCCGCTCATCTGATTAGGTTTAACATTTTAACAATACGTTTTAGCAGTTCTCTCAAAAACTATTGAACACATTTAAATTGCAAATCGTATTATAGGCTTAGAAAGTTCAAAAGCTTATTACAAAATGACTATTCGCGGTGAAGTTATAGTCCAAAGTAATAAAATTAATCATAAACCTTTTCTGATGAGCCAAAAAAGACAGTTTTGGAGAAAATTTGTTGTGCTGCAAGTATTTAAATGATGGTGCAATATTTCCGTAAAATTTTTTCCGCAGATTCCACGTACAGAATATCATTTATTAATTAATAGACCCAATATTTTTAGTAGCTTTTGCTATAGTTTTTAGATAACTGCTAAGAGTGACTTTTTGAGTTCGAGATTAAAAATTAAATTATATTTAATATCTGTACTTACTCTCTGAGTTGACTTTTTTAAAATTTTTTTTTGCTAGTTTAGCGGCCAGTGTTGCTGATTTAATCCTAAACTAGACAAAAAATTAAGGAAAAAGTCAACTCAAAGAGTAAATACAGATATTAAATTTAATTTAATCTTTAATCTGGTACTCAAAACCTCACTCTAAAAGGTATTGTTAAAATGTTAAACCTAATCAGATGAGCGGCAATGTACATCGGTAAAATTTTTTAATCATAAGAGGATTGCTGTTTTTTTAAATAAATATCAAAGAAAAAAATTAAAAATTAATTTTGGTACAGTTTTCAAGCACGTAAATAAAATGATTCAGAAAATGTTACTATTTTTAGAAAATCTGTTGTCCTGGTCACATTTTTGAGCGGCTTAAATTCATTAAAATCGGATAATATATGTTTAAGTTATGAGGCTCACAAGATTTTTCATGTCCGAGTTAGTCAACTTTGACACTCTGTGATAGTGATGTTACGAATATTCGTATTCAAATCGCCGAATATTCGCCTCTTTCGTGATATTCGTATTCGCCTAACTCAAGCTAATATTTCACGATTATTTTGAGAATACGTTCCAAAAATAATATAAACAAATACTGAAAATTAAACATATAAATATGTTTTATATTTCACATTTATTTAAAAAGTAAAATCCTGTTAAATTGATTAATTAATCTTGTTAAAGTAATAATCAAAGCTCAGTAGAGGAATGTTGAACTTCAAAAATAAAAGGTTTGAAGTCGTTTCTCTTTCAAGCCTATTGCGACGCTGTGTGTAAATAAGTCCGCACCACTAAACATTCGCTCGCTCGGAACACTCGCTGGTAGTGTCAATAAATATTGCCTGGATATAGGTAAAATAAGCTCGTATTTTTCCTTATTTACTTTCCATCAAAAATTTTAAAAAGTGGCATTCAGGTGCTAAGTTAATAATTTCAAATGCAATCATCGGAATGTCATAATAGCGGTTTTCACTATTTCTGTTAAGCTTATAACTCAGTTATATTTACTAAGATTTATCACTAGAAAGCGTGAGTCTATTTTTCGTTTGCATCAGAAATTAATGGGTCAGCTGTTTTTTGTTTGGTTTTTCGTCAATGTTTTGTCCTGGTAAATTTAACTCGCGTGTTTACTACTGCTTTTTGTACTTGTCGGTACTTTTTGTTGTTGTCTGTGGTAAATACTAGTACTTTAACTACATCTACTACATTAACAAGATCTACAAGGGTACTTTATCATCAAGATCGAAAACCGCTAATAATTTTAAATACCTTAGTATTGTGACAGTTTTTCTCAATTTATTGTTATTGATGCAAAGGGTAGATTTTTTCAATTAAAGTGGCACTAACTATTTAGATTGAATATTCGTATTCGAATTCGGCGAATATTGGCTCAGATGTTCTTATTCTAGCTCAACCTGTGTTTCAACAGGGTGGTTCAAATTTCAACATTCGTTAAGCTCAGGCCATCATCTATGATTTTTACATACAATTGTCAGATCGCAAGTCTCAAAGATACAAATTTATTACCCTCTTTTCAATTTTAACCTCTGTGTAACGCTAAAATAACAAATGTTCATTTAGGTGCTTTCTCTTTTCTTTATTTCCCATGGAAATGAGATATTTTGCTGGCAATTTTTTATATTTTGTAACTTTAGTTCATCTTCATCTTGTCATAACAAATCCTTTACTTATTTCTAAATGAGTTTTACAACAAATCATTGATTGTCTTGCAGACATCATTGATGAAAAAGTCGTCGGTAACAACTGGACATACAGGGTATTTATGCAAATCTACACAATCATAATTAAATAAAAGATAAATCCATTTTTAATATAATCTTTCGATCAAATTATTTTTTGTTCAAGAAAGAAATTCTAAAGCATGTGAATATTGAACATGCAAAGAAAAATTTGGATGTACGAAGGGTTGAACTGACAGCTGTTTCGTGACCACCAAGTCTACTCGCCAGAGTACTTTACCCACTGCGAGTGGCAACAACGCTGTAGCGAAAATCCTACTAATTCTAATAAGCTCAATTAACAGACTGTAGCCATATTGTGGCGACTCGCACCTATTAATTAACTTTTTCTAAATGCTGGGAACTTCACTTATTTTCTTTTCTTAGAATGTTCAACTATTCTAAGCTTTTTTCATTTCAGTCTTACCAGCGTGGAATATCATCGATATTCTCAATGCTGGGATTTTCTTAATGTTTATTTTGCCCAAGTTTTTGGAACAGTATACATTTTTAATAATTGAGTTATGAATTTTTAGTCCAACTGTATGGTTTTTATCCAAAGTTATTTAATTAGTTTGGCTTAAGTTCACTTTTAATTTAATCTTTCGATCAAATTATTTTTTTATTTAAGAAAGAAATTCTAAAGCATGTAAATATTGAACATTCAAAGAAAAATTAAATAACTTTAGATAAAAACCATACACTTCGACTAAAAATTCATAACTAAAAGATAAATCTTAAGATGAGTTTTTATTCATTAAATTTCGTTAATTATTGTTTTTGTCATTTTAAATCACAAACAATTATATAGTTTGTTGTTTTTCTTAATAAATCTAAGTTTTTAATATCTTAAGAACAATGTGACTTTTCATGTATCTGACATTGTGATGATGGTAGATTGTAAATGGTGCAAGTCTTGCATGCATTCCTGCAAAATCTATAAAGGTGTAAAAAGCCTATTCGCATAAACACTTTATCTCGACGCTAATGCTAAAATTATGCATGATTTACCTAAATTGAATCAGTTGAAACCATGCTTGAACTACATTTTCGTTATGATTTTTTGCCTGATAAAGCGCGCGTATAAACATATGAATAAAGTTTGAATTAATGAAAATATAATTTTCATGACCGCAATCGTTTACATTTCATGAAGTTTCTTATCGTCCGTGCAAAATAACGAAAAAATATGTTGGCCTGTTGAGCATTTTATATGACTATATGTAATTTATATTTATAATAAGTTTATCTTTCTTTCACTCTCTTTTTCCCATTACAGAAAGTCGATACATCAGCTCTTAGTACGGGTAGCGGTGATTCTCGCAGTGAACTTATGTCCGAAATTCGCATGGGCTTTGAACTGCGACCAATAACACAACGTGAATTATCCACAAATCGCGCTAGTGATGAACTCTCCGGTACAGATGCTTTAGCCGATGCTCTACGACGAGCACTACAGGCACGTGTACGTGCCTTACAATCCTCAGATGATGAGTCTGTATCATCTGGCAATGATGATGAATGGGAGGATTAAATTTATATTTAGCGCATGAGTATGTATAGAAAATCTAGTATAAAAGTATTTATATGCATGTACAGATATATGAATGAATGAGTACATAAATGGTGGATTTATTTTATATAAATTGTATACCAATGATTAAATACGGCTTTAAATCAAATGTGTTCTTTAATGCACATTTACATGTATTTCATGTCATATTGTTAATTGCTTTATTTACTCTTACAAACATGTTTTGTATTAGTAAATTTTAGTTCTTTTTTAATGTAATCTAATAATACATTTTAATAGAAATTCGGTTAAAAAGTTACTTATTTTATTTAATAAACAATTAAGCATTACTAATAATAATGGTGTTATATAAATTTTGTTTTTAATAGAATTTTAAACGTCTTCGCTGTTTATTATGTACATAATAAAAATGTTGTAAAGTGTGTACTACATTGTATACTTATAACTGACTTTATTTGGAACCATTATTTGCAAACCACATAAAAGATATCTTGATAAAAAAACGCTTTTTGTGCTAAAGAATGGCTAGTGTTGCAATCATTCAGTGGTTGTGACAGATTTGGTAAACTATTCAGTGCCAGTCAGACAAGACAAGGTCTTCTCCAAAATACTGTCACTCTATTTCGCTGTTTTAAACAACAATGCTAAATTTATTTAAAAAAAAACAATCGCTGTCGTTTTTTAACTGATTCCAAAGTATACTGATACCCAGTAGTCTCACATTTACAACACCAAAGAACTAAGTATTTTGTTGCTGTGAAAGTTTTTGCTATATGTCGAGCTGCAAACGAAGCACCAAAAAGCATTGCATACAAATTAAAAAAAAAACGTATAATCGGCAGTGGTTGCATTACGGTTGTCTTTCTAAAAAAAAGTCTTTTATTTTCTAGTCTTTTTATAAAAATTATTTTTAGATATCTTTATTTTTCATAATACTGTCTTTTTATTTTATCTTGATAAATATTAGTTACTCCGTTTTAAAATCATGCATATCCACTTAATTAAGAAAACAATATTCTTTCAAAAAAAAAATATTAATATTGCCCAGCAATTGTTAAAGTTTTAAAAAACAATACATGTTTTATTAAAAATAAATAAGTTCTTTTAAAATACATAGTAATATTTAAAACATTAAACTTAATATTTACTCTATAAAAAATAGTAACAATTGTGCCAAATCAAAAAGAAATAAAAAAATATATATAATATATACTTAAATAGATAAAGAAATATATGTATACTAAATGAAACATCACTTGAACTATATCAATTTAATAAAGAAAAACTCCTAGGAGTATAACGTTTCACTACACAAACACAGAATTAAAGATTTTGAACTTGGGAAAAAGTAAATTTTTAAAATATGGAAAAGTTGTACTTGCTTGGACTTGTGTGATATTTATTAATTACATATTTATTATGGTTGAAATTTTTAAGTAAAATTTATAAATATTATTGTAATTGAAATATGTTTGCAAGATAAACTTTAATTTTATAATTAATTTTTCTCTTTGTAGCGCAGTCAAATAAGTGTTTCAACTCGGAATGGGAGATAATAAGCTGGAAACTCATTTACTCCTTTATTTTGGTATTATAAAAGTTGTCTTAAAAGTCTTATCATATCTCGTATCTGCGTCGTAAGTCACAGAAATCGGATTTTCGCGATTATCTAGTTTTCGGTAGCTCTGATGATGTTGTTAAAATCGATTGTAAAAATTATAGTTTTATATATAATTAACAGTTTGTAGTTCCCCCAAACTATTATTTTTAGTAAATGAGCTGTTTAAAGCTAAATTGCAACAGAATTAAAAAAGCCGTTTACGATATACTATAAAATGCTCAGCAAATTTCTAAAATGCAAATTGGTACAATCACCATCGTGAAAACCCCTACTATTTCGTTTGTTTTTATCGATGTAAATTCACTCGTTGGCTTAAATATCCGCAACGACGTAAGTAAATCTAGAAAAATATTGTGAGAAGGCACTTGCAGAAGGTGATTCTGTGAAGGTAGTGAGTGCGTGGCTTGAAAACTTTAAAAACTGCAAGCATCGAAAATTGACGGACATCTGTAAATAAGTATGTTAAGTGTCGCAAAGTGTATAACAATAAGAATTCCATTGCAGCATAGAATCGACGCACTGTGCCCTTTATCCCAAAAACGGCAGACCGAATAAAAAAATGTTTGCTATATATGGTCTACAATTTTTATAATAGATATTTACATCGTTAGAGCTATAGAAACCATGATAGTTGTAAAGAAAAAACAAATTTAGTGACTTCAGACCTTAAAAAATTTATGACGCAGACGAGATTCTATGAGACTTTTGAAACAATTTTTAGAACACCAAAATGAAGGTGAATACAAGTTTTCAGCTTATTTATCTAACATTCCAAGATTGAGCCATTTTTATTTCTTATTTGATTGGACTATTAAATCTCGTAAAAAAAACGTTGGACTGATTTTTAACGGCATTATGTATAATAAAAAATTTGCATGAAGTTAGCATAAGTGACGGAATTGTCCTTGGTCTTAACGAGTTCCTCCATACAATTTGGCATTAAAAATCGATTCCGACCGATTTTAGCAATTAGATTTGAGGCAAACTCAAACTAATGATTTTTAAAAGGCACACAGAAGATAAAATATAAACAATATAATAGATCTGTGAAAAGAAATTTATCAATAAAGATTGAAAAAACTATTAAAAACATATTTGAAAATTATTGCCAAAACGACTATAGCAAATACATCACAGCTTTTATCGTTTTCAAATCGTTTTTGTGTCTAAATCGTTTTTCATCACATACTGATTAGGCCTGATTGTCTAACAGCTGCGTAAACGCCTATGTCGTTTTTTTCTAATAGATTAGAGCAACACCCAACCCGTGCTCTTTAATATACTACAAAAAACCACTAAAGCGTTACAGCAATGCCTTACACAATCAGACCCATTATATCTAGTATTGACTGAACGTACTTTCTCAGGCTGAAATTAAAATAGTGCATATTTACGGCCCTTTTCACAATGTACGGTTAAAAGTGCAGGTTAATTTTTAATCGTACATTGTGAAAAGAACCGTTAAAAATAGTTCAGAAATAGCTAAAATACAACTTAAACTTAGTTTTACGATATCAAGAAAACAGTCCTGCTAGGTGCGTACAAAAAGAAAATTTTGTGGCAACAACTAACAATAGATTCGACTCAAGTTGAACCAAAAATCGTCTATGAATATGTGCATTTTATCTTATAGTCTAACTGTCCCTTTTTGAAAAAAAAATCTTTCGTCAATTTATGTATATTGAAAACAACAATAAAATATGAAAACTTGCTTTTATTTTCAATATAAATTACCGAATTATTGTTATTCATTCTTTTTCGCAGTAGAAAAAGCAGAAATTCTCTTAATGTCGCAAGTTTTCTGTAGATGCAATTAATTATTTTTTTGTTTTTGTCACGTTTTCTTTTTTTGTGGTTTTTGTCGCGTAAAATTGTCGAATATTTATATTGGCCAAGCGAGTCGCTCATGTATTAAAGTAAAAATACTAGTTTTTGATGTTTTTGTTCGTCAGCGAGCTATCAAACGTATGTAAATACTGTTTCGTCAAACACACATACAAATCTGCATTTCATAAAAAATTTTTAAAGGGAATATATGGCAACTGGGATCGGAGGTTTTTTAAAAAATTTATTGAATTGTATGAAATTTTACCGTTGTGTCAAATAAACAAACAGTGATATTTACTACAGTAGTTTTGATCTAAGTGCCTTTTGGTTAAGCTCACTGCAGCACATAATTATTAATTTGTGTCTCAATTTTTTAAAATCTCATACAAATTAGTTTTTTAAGTGCACTTTCCATACCTGCAGTTCTCAGATAAATGCGTAAAATTTTTGGCATTTTAAAACTATTTTCATACAATAAATCAATCTTAGCTGCATTTTGACTTAACTGCACAAAATATTTGTTTTCTGTGATTATTCTTCAAAATTTAAGCTAACAGCATTTTAAACTTATCTGCACAAAAAATCGTGAAAAATTGATTGTGCAGCTAAGTCAAAATTATTGTTCAATAAAAATTAAAAAATAAGGGATATGATCTGATTCAATCAAAATTTAAACAAATAGAACCAGAAGCAACAATTGCAACGTTGAAAAGTTAATAACTAGCCTCTGAGCATCGTATCGCAAATTTTTCTTTTCGGTTTTTCTTGTTTACACTAATTTTCCAATAACTCGCTTATAACCAATGCAGTTACAAATATTTGACGTTATGTATTAAGGTGTTCAGTAGGGTTTCTAATTTTCCGGACTTTTCTCATTCTCGGGAAACGGGAAATAAAATTTTTTATTCCCGTGACTACCGGGAATTTTTGAAAGTTAATGATTAGAATCAAACGAGCTCAAGACAAAAATGCAAGTTGTTTTTTAATCCAAATGCAAAGAATAAAAGCAACTTTATTCATTCTAAAAGTAAATACGTACATACATATGTATATTTAAAAACTAATTAAAAATTATTAAATTCATATATGTATGGACATACATACGAGTATATTCTTTTTTAAATTGTCTAAATCACATCACCAAAGAGGTATTTATTGAAACAAAAACAAAGTTAAAAAATGTTAACCCTCAAATGCTCCTGAATGTACACCAAGCCTAAGTTATGCATTTCATAATATAGACCGTGCAGACATACATATTACTCCCTTATTGGAACGTAGTTATATATCGAAAAAATCTAACTTGGTAAAGTAAAAATGCTAACAGGTATATATTGCCGATATTAGCTTTTTAATGGCTATAACTTCGGTTTATTTAAGATATGTTTCTGTTACATTAAAGAAGGAATTAAGCAACACTTTTTCTTCAGTAACTTTAAAATGTTGGTGTTTTGAGACAGTGTTCGGCACAGTAATTTTGTGTATTTAGCATTAGTATTCGCTTGGCTCTCGTGCATGTATACTTGAATGCGTAGTTGTATATGTTGAAAAAAGAACACTATAAAACGCTAAAATATAATGTATGTAGTACGCAACCACTACAATTGTACTGTTTTTTTGACAAAAAACAAAACGCTACATAATGTTTGTTACTTGCATTAAAAAATCGTTATGTGTTGTGTTCGGGTTGTGTAAATATACACAAACACTAATAAAATAGATATCGTTTCTGCTTGTGATACAGTACACAAAATAACGTTCGGTTTATTTTCAAACACTGTTTTGAGATATCACTACGTTGCAACAAAGAATCGATATTAAGATGACGTTTTTAAAGCTTTGTGCCTCATAATCGTTGGATTTACCATAACAATTTCATATGTATGTATGTATATAACATAAGAATTTGTATTTTTATGTAACAAAACAACGAACAGCAATGTAACAAAAAGCTAATTTCAAGAAAGTGAAATTGAATTTCCCGGATAAAATTTCCCGGGATTTGTTTTAAAAAAATTCCCGGTATTTCCCAGGAATTTTATCCGTGTTAAGTCAAAAAAAATTCATTTTCTCTTTCGTTTGGTATCAATGACTTAAATCTAGAACAACTGCTTCCAATCGTAATCATTTGCCCTTTAGGCAATAATTCAGAAAAATACATATCCAGGGCTTATATTCAAATAGTGATACATACTTGCAATTTTTTTCGGAAATGAGTTTATTATAGCAACGTGTTCTCTGACTGAATTATCATCTGTCAATTTAATTTGAAAGAAAAAAACTATGCCTTAAAAAAGGTTTTTTATCCAAAGAAATTTAATTATTTTGGCTTGAGTTCGGTTTTAATTTAGTTTTTAAAGAAAATTATATTAAAAGAAACTTAATTATTTTTGGCTTGAGTTCGGTTTTAATTTAATTTTTCAATTAAATGAGGCCCCTAAGCAGTTATGGGACATTTTGTTCTACATATTTTTAGTGTGTATTGTAAATTTTGTATGGGAGCGCCCTTAAGGGCCCTAAGGGGCAGGTGTGTTCAAAAAAGGTTGATGCTGTAAACTTAGTGGGAGTTGGTAATGCATTTGACTCTCCTAGGGGCCAAAACTAACAATTTCAATAAACCACCTTATTTGTATGGGAGCCCCCTAAGAGGTGTAGATAGGGGCAGGTATGTTTTGAGAAAAATTTTGGGAACAAAAAACCAGTGGAGGTCGGTCATACATTTAACCCCCCTAGGGGGACTCCTAGGCAGTTATGGAACTTATTCTTTTATTATATTTTTGTATGGGAGCCCACTTAAGACATGGAGATATGGGGTAGGTGTGTTCAGAAAAAATTTTGGAAAGGAAAACTAATTGAGGGTCGGCAGTTAAGAAGTTTTTAATCTGTTCGAATAGTGCTATCTACTTATTTCAATGTTCAAATCGATAAACTTCAATTTGTAAAATGTGCTATCAGACATATAGCGCTATAGACATAAGAGTTTTATAGACATAAGAGCGAATATCAGGAACTGACCAAAGATTAGCATACATAGGATTTATACGTCGTTTTAAATAACACTGTAAAATAAAGTTATAAAACTCTTAGATTACACGAAAAAAAACTGTTTTTCCTCTCCTGTAAAATTGAGATAGCACTATTTGAAAATAAGCCCTCGATATAAAATAAAAAATTAGATGCAAAATTTTCAATTTAACATTACGAAAAACTGTAGTTTCTGGCTTAACACCTTAATAACTAACGTCAAAGAAATGGATGCGTTATTCCGAAGCGTCTTCTTTGAAAATGTATTTATGCTGATGTTCGCAAACATGCTCTACAGTGTAATAGCTCACGAACGACCAACAGGCTCGACAATATGTTCGCTGTGCAATAGCCACTTAAAGCATTTAACATTTACTAATTTTCTAAATAGATCTATTACACACAACTCTTATAATCTTTCTTTCTTTTTCAAGATCAAATCCTATAATATATTTCTTAACAAACGCAAGAAAAAACAAAGTAAAAACCTAAATAAAAAAGCTGTGTAAAAAATTAAAGGCAACTAATTATATGTATTTACATTATGAGAGGCCTGTGGGCAAATTACAGCGGAAATCGATATCAATCGGAATTTGGATTTAAATTATACCGAAATTTCGATCGATATCGAATGCCATAATTTGCTCCCTGTTTTGGTCCAAATTAGTGCATACGATATCGTATGAAAATTTCATTAAGTTTCTATCGAAATATCGCTCGATATCGATGTCGTAATGTGGCCCCTGTATTCCATGCAGAATAAAAATGTTCGGAATTATCAAAGCAGTGTTGCTAGAAATTAATATTTATAACAACAATGCTATCAAAATTCCGAACATATTCGTTCCACATGAAATACTTAAGAGGCCTAAATATTCTTTTAAAGAGCTTTAATTTTAATATATAGCTTATACTATAGTTTATTTAAAGTTTGTTAATTTATTACAAAAAATATATAAACTTAATCTTAAATTAATAAAAAACACAGTAAAATATTTATAAAAAGCATAGAAACAACTAAGATTTTCATTATTTTGCTTCCTAATTCTTTGAAACTTACTAAAATATTAAAAAGAAACACAAAAATCTTGATTTCTTTATTCACCACAAAAATATTTTGAGTGAAATGCATTTAATGCAAAAAGATATAAACAAACGATAAAAAATATATTTAAAAAAGTTTTACTTACTGATTCTAACTTATAGTAATGATTTTAATTAAACGTTATTTTATTAAAAATAAACATACTCGTATAGATTTAATTTAGATGTGCTCACTGAATCGTTTACATGATTTATAACAAAATTATAAAATAATTTGACTAAAAAGTATTTTGATTAAGTTATGTAAAACATTGTAATTATTATTATTATTAATATTTAATGTACAGATGTTATTAAATCTGTACTTTAAATTGTTGTATAAAATCTATTAAATAAAGAAAATAATTTTTAAAGTAGCTAATAATTAAAAGAACATTCACTAAGTATAAAAACGTATACATTTAATAGAATTATAACTTAATTTTGAAATCTAGGTGTATTATAGTAACTTATAAAAATATATATTAATAAATCTAATAAAGAAAATAAACCAAAAAAAAAACGTATTCATTTCAGATATTCTCCCAATTCATTTTTCAAAAATAAAATGTATTTGCTGTGGTTTTGTTCGTGCTTATGCCGCCAACTCATCACTAGACTTTAATCATTATGCTTAAAAAGTTCTCAATCTCGTATGGCTACATATTTATATAAAAACTCTCAAGGTACAAATGAGAATTACAGAAATATAAACATATTAGCAAGGCATTAATCAGAGGTACCACCATTACTGCAAGAAATACAACACCAAAAAACATATGCATTTTATAGGTAGAGACACACCAGAAATATGTCAACACATTCATATGCTCTCAAAAATTTACTAACACATGCACATTGTTGATAGAAACACACCAGTAGTAAGATTTTCTTTTCAATTTTAACAATAGTTGGCTTTGTTAAAATATTTAACAAGCAAATTAACGATTTTGACATTCTGTACAATTTTTAATAATATTTGCTACCGGTTAACTAATGACAATAATTTTTCTGTTGTTACCGAATAGACAACAGTCAGCTGTGCAGCCGTAGCATGTACTTTATGGCAACAATTAAAGTTTATTGTTTTAGAGCAATATACAAACATATAAATCTTTTACGTATAAATAACAATATTTCTATTATTTAATCATTTAATTTATCAATTATTTCGCAAAAATTAAGAAATTAGCGCAAAAAATTTTCTGTACATTGTTTGGCAATCACAAACTCATTTGTTTTTGTTATATTCCTCTTTGCGCTTTTCGTTTATTTTAACAGAGATGCCACATGACGTCAGATTTAAACAATGTTGTTAAAAAGAATTCACAGAATCGTAGAATCGTTAGTGCAAACAATTTGACAAGTTGACAGTAGAACAACTGATGTTATTGTTAAAAATTACAGAATCTCACTACAAAGCAGTGTGACTTTTCGCAATTTTAGGGTGGCCAAACTCTCGTTCCGGAGCAGATATCAAAATGAAATTTGGTATAGTTAATATCTCTACTTAAGTGAAGCTTCGTAGAAAATTGGGCGTGGTCCGCTCACTTTCGTTGGTAGCTCCCATGCATGGTGAAAAAAAAACTTGTCGGTAAATTTGACCAGACTCACGTACCTACATATATGTATTTCGACGTGCTGAATCCGAATATGATGTCCGTTTGGCTCATACACTCGCAAATTTTAGAGTAAATTGAAAGAAGCCGTTAAAATCGAGAAAAACTACTTTTTTCGCAATTTACTCCAAATTTTGAAGCTCTACGAGCCCATGGATTTACTTAAAATGTAAGTAGTAAATGCTATGTTCTTGTCTGCACAATTTATACAAAATAAAAATATGTAGTTTAAAAACTACGCTTTTATTAATACATACTTAAAATTATAAAATAGTCAAATTGATTGGTATTAGTCACGATATACATAAGTACCTAAGTATCTATTTTACATTTGCCAATTACTTAAATTCATTGTACAATAAAAGGTAACATACATTTTTTGAAGAATACGAGGTTGATAATAGATATTTTGGAAAGTTTCAAGTTTCACAAGAATCGGCTACGTATAATTAGTTTAAAGACGATATTTTTATTGTATGGGCGTGGCACTGCCCACTTTTTGAATCATTAAATTGTACTATCAGGGGAGCTCAATGTGTGTGCAAACTTTCGTAGGAATTGGTTTAGTAAAAGTAGTTAAATAATATATTTACTTAGGATGGACGTATAATCATCAAATTTTATTGTCATGAGGACCTAATGTTTGTGTGTTCGAGCACGATTCAACATCACTTGTTTGTGCCAGCATACTGGAGTAGTGTATGCTCTGCTCAAGTCAGCTGATCTTATGTACATGTTTAAGCTACCTTGCATAGTAGGCTACAAAATTTTATAAATAACAGGACAAACAATTTATATTTAACACGAGTCTATTTATTTTTCTTCAACATAATGGTTGAAGGTCTACTGCTGAGTTGGCATAATAAACAACCAATTGCTGGCATATAGCAAGGCCACCTAAAATAGCAAGTGAGAATTACTTCCAAATAATTCAGCCAAAAGGTTAGCATTATCAAACTGGTCAGTGAATATTTGGTCGTCTTTTAAAAAGAGTCGGAATTGAGGAACTACCATTATGCAGTAGGCTTGTAGAAAAATAACATCTGTTTATTGAGGTTGTCAATATATGGTGATTGAGTAGGGAGGGAGGACGATTTAATACCACCAAGGGCCGAAGTTATGGTAAAAAAAAATACGGGACAGTTGCCGAGGATTTAAGGTGTATTAGTTTTAATTCTGAGATACCTAGCGAGCCGAACGGTTGGAGAAAAAGAAAAACGCTGGTGATTTATTTTTGCTAAAAATAAAATTAATTTAAAATTTTTAATAATAAAAACAAAAAAAGGAAAAGAAATTAAACTGGTTTGGACTACATAAAGATTCTGAAAACAATTAAACTTTGTGATTCGGATTATAAAAAAAAAACACAAAAATCAAAGGAACTAAACAAGCTGTATATATAAAAAGAGTTTTAAAATAAACAAATGTAATAATTAAAAAGCCAAGAAAGAAGAAAGTAAAGAAAAAGGTGAATTAAATTTATATAAAAGTCAGCATCTTCAACTCAGTGCCCAAACTTAGTCTGTATGCTGGTGGGAAGCTGTAACGACCAGTGGCCATTAGGAACCATAATCAGCTGCTGCAGAAAGATAACTTCAGGTATCGTGCCTTTTTGACCAATACAATATACGACTAACCGTAACGGACTGAAATAAATTTATATGTATTAATCATTTTAATTAAGTAATAAAAAAAATATATACGATAGGGAACACTCACGTTTAACAAGCATTCCTTTAGCAATTTGAGGCTGAAGTGCGCGGTGGGCAAGTATCCTGGCAGACCATCAGCCAGAGGAGTGACCTTGACTTGTTTCGGTTTCCTTTATTTTTAAATCTTTGTTATCTCGTACCACATCGTAGAGAAGCTGGCATGATTTATTTTTTTAGTAGCTGAAAAAGGCAGAATGGTTGGCAAGAACACCACCCCAAGACGGCGAGCCCTACACGGAGCATACGCCAGCATGCCAGCGCCGCCAACAATCTGGCCATACTCTAATAATCTGTGTTCATTTTCTCAAAGCCAGCTACTACACAAAAGCTCTTACTAGCCCGAGGTGCAGCAAGAAAATTTTCATTCCCATCAAAATTATGTTTACGACCATTTTTGCCGTGTCATTGACATTATTGTCAAGGAAACATAGTTTCCAGCTAAAATGCCGAAATGTCGTTGAGCTTAGCCCAACGAGCCTTTTCGTAGTTATATATTAAACGTTTCGTATCTGACCGTGAAACGTTGTGAAGTTCTGAGAACGAAAAGGAGGCAGAAATGGTGCAATGATCCGAATTACCTAGAGGCGCATTAACACTCACTTCATACTTGTCAGGGTGTGAAGTGAAAAAAGTGGAGAGTACTGTTTTGGTGCCCTTCAGCACACGAAATAAGTGTTAACTCATTTCACTGCTCGGACAACTCTCCAGGATCTCCGATGTGGAATCGCAAAGGATATCGAATCCTGATATAGTATTGTCCTTTATCGCATTTCGACTTCTGCACAGAAACCCGAAATGAAAATAATGTGCCCTGATTCTGAATTTAACCCAAAGACAGGTAAATTCAGGATCATCCGTGCCTAATGATTAATGGCACTGGTACACAACTCCATCCTTGATACAAAGCACGAATATTTCAAGGAGTACCACATTTTTGATACAAAAAGCGCTGAAAATCATCAAAACTTTCAGCAGTAAAACTGAAAATATATGGAAAAATCGTTCCATGTGGATTGGAGAGTTGATGGATGGACGTGTTCGAAATGTGCTAACGTCATTTTGAACTCTTATTACTTCGTAACTTTATTTATTTGATTAATTTTATACATTTTGAAAAAAATAATGGTTTAGGGCGTTTCTATATTAAGGTACCGATATACATATAAGCGGTTTTCTTGAATAAGCGCGTATGTCTAAAGACCAATTTTTTCACGAGAGCCGAAATACTTTATTTTTAATACTAGAGACTGCGATTTTTATCAAACTTATTTTCGACAGTCATGTAAACATATGTTGTAAGAAGTTTGTGTAGAAATTTCAAATCCTAGATAATAATTAAAAAAACAATGTGCCAAGGACATTAAAAGTGTGTGCAGAAAAAAAGCTTATGTAGATAATAGTTCTTTACATTGAACTAATTCAAGCACACTTAAGTCTTTTTAAATGTAAAATGCATGCGCACAAGTAATTATAAGTTTTTATTAACTGAACAATAATCAAAAATCGACGTAAGTGACATGTTAATCGATTGGCACTTAAGTCTTTTTGGCGGTTATGGCTCGATGTGTAAAAGTAACAAGGCATGTGGCGATGTGTTTTGTTTTTCTTAACGATAATAAATTGCTAGCACGTAATTATAGGTCGATTTAATTTATTAGAGCTGAAAAATATTTGAATAAATAAAGAAGTTATGTTGTTTTTATAAAATAATGCAATTTGGCATCAATCACCCCTATCGTGAATACTTTTTGCCACGAAATGTTTTCCCTTTCCCTTCCTTTGCCATTGTGAATAGAAATTCGAATAATTCGCGTCATCGTGAATGATTTTTTCACGTAGATTTTTCCATTCCCCTGTTTGTGTTCACTTTCATCCCTATCGTGAGTACTTTTTCCCTCGAAATGTTTTCCCTTTCCCTTCTTTTGCGATTGTAAATAAAAATTCCACAAATTTCCCTTATCATGAACAATTTTTTCACGTGGAGACAAAACAAATACTAGTTGATGTCAGGAGTTACTTCTTCCTATGCGAGGGTATAGGTCGACTGGAGCTTCTGGAGGATTTTCCTAGTATACTCATTGGTAAAATTCCAAATAGCGATGATCAGAAAACGAGCAGGGGCCTAATCGTCGCTTTCGATATCGAGTACACTATCGTATCGAATAAAATGTCGACACGTATCGAATGGATGGATTACCGCATTCGATTGCTATCGTATGTTTAAAAAGTGTACCAAGTTTATTTTATACCGGTTGTTGAATCGACCAAGAATTTGTAATACCGGGTGGCCCAGAATTAACGAAGGGGTTTGAATAGTCTATAAATCCATAATCGTAACATGTTTTTCATTTATTTTTTCAGATTTTTGTAAAGAAGATATGGGAAATTGAAACTGGAAAGATTTACTATTGAACAACGATCATAGAGAAAGAGACACAATGACGTTCTTACGGAGTTTTTTCAGCGAACGCATTATTTCAAGAAGCAGTGATTTTATTAGCTGCACTAAACCGCTCTCGAAACGTTTTCTTTGGGTTATTTTAAAGATCGTGCATACGTAATAAGCCACAGACCATGACCCAACCAAAAATAATAATAGTCGAGGAAAAATTCGAACGATGGCTTCGAAAATCGTGTAAAGTCATGGAAAACCACGAAAATGTCCGGTAACAGCGCCATTGTTTCCCTCGATGTATGTTCGTTGGTCAGTAGTAAACCTTCCCAGTTTTAATTTCCCAAATCTTCTTTACAACAATCTGAAAAAATAAATCAAAGAAATGTAAAAATAATGGAGATATAGACTATTCAAACCCCTTCGTTAATTCTGGGCCACCCTGTACATTAAAGAAAAATTTTGTGTTTCTAGCAGCTAGTACAGCAACCAAGTCAATTGGCCAACTGTAATAAGGTTTATAGGTAATGTTCCATGCTTTTTTGTAAAACAAACACAATAAAAGAAAATATTGTATTCGATCGCTCGTGTTATCGAGTGGAATTTAAACAGCAACTACTCGATTATCGTATGCCGTAATCCCAAAAGAAAAAATTTCGATCAATTCTGCTCGATATCGTATGCGGGGATTAGACCCCAGTGTTTAAGACTCTCCACCCCAGAATCAGATGATCGTTTATCATGCTGGCAAGTGTTATATCTAGCACCTCCTGCCTAACGGAGACCGCAAAAGTGGGTTCTGAGCCCCGATTTAGAACTACTACATAGATTGTTATCTAGAATGAAGTCAAAAATACACTCACCTCTTGCGTTGTTATGTGAGCTACCCCAGATATGGTAATGCGCGATTGCGTCGGTTCCCATTAGGATATGTATGCTCTTCGCGTTAGCTGCTCTTGCCATCTTATGGACCAAGGTATGTGTGGGGGTTACATATGGTCGTGAGCCTTATAGCAGGACAGAATCCATATCTTGGATTCCCCTGTCTCCCATGCTGCAGTCACCGTATCTTCATCACTGTAATTAGAGAGAACGAAGATACTAAAGTTGGCTTTCGCTGAAATACAGGATCTAATCTTCTTGTCATTATTACCTAAGCTTGATGCCTACAATATTTTGTAGCCACTGGCGCTAAGTTCAAGAATTTTGCCGTTGTTGGTCTACGGCTCCTGGACTAGCGCAATATCCTCCCCTTTCTCTGCTAGGCGGAGGGTCAGAGCAGTTGATCATCGGGGTCATAGTTGACATCGACATCATCTCCTGGATTTGGATTCAGGAGAGCGTCTTCGTCGTCCGCGAATACAATTCCTTCGAAAAGCTCCCCAACCAGACATGACTCTGATTGCGAGCACCCCGAAAACACCGATTCCGCGGGTTCAACCATAGCCTTCGAATTGTCATCACGCCGGTATAAGCAAAGCCTGATACCCATGAAACCCTAGTAAACCAGGCCTTGCCTATCACGGAGTAAAGCCAACGTCTTCTTGTTGAGGATCACGATCACATTCCTGCGCGCACCTACCGAGTCGAAAATCTTGACTACCTCTTAGTCGCTGGTTGGTAGATCAGGGCTAGCTCTCCGGAAAATTGCCATGGTTGCCGCTGGGTCATGTGGTTCCACCGGAATGTCTGCAATTGCTCCCTGTCTGCGATGTATTTCGCTGACCGAGACCAATTCCAGCCTCGCGCCGGGCCACACTTCCCCTAGACTCGAAAATGACCTTAAGCTGGGAGGCTGACCGCTCATCCATGCAAGATACTAGCTTCACGTGACCTTGAAAGCAGCCGGCGTCGTTGAATTGTGGCGAGGGTCCCTGGCTCTCACTTAGATCCTGCAGGTAGGCATCTAGCAACTTCTGACAGATCAATCCATACTTTTCGTGGTTGGTGGCTCCGTCAGAGTTGCTGCGGTCAAGAACAGCCCTATCAGCGGGTTTCTAGCAACTTCACTGTAAGGTCTGTTTATGACCCTGTTGGAACGCTTGCTTGAAGGCTGCGCACGCTGTTGGAACGATTCCTCCCCCGATCGCTGTTTTGGGACAGATATTGCATTGCATATACACCGGCGGAAGAGCCGTCTTGTGCAGCTAAGTCGTTTGTCAACTAACTGCTCGATATTGCGTCGATTAGCCCGTAATTCGGCGAAGGCATTACGTGATAGGAAACCCCGATCGCGTGATTGTGTCTTTGTTGTTGTAGCGGATGCATTTGGCATAGTTGATGTTGTTTCAACCGGCACATCCGCATTTGTACTTTGTGCAGGTGCATGTGGCACAACTGGAGCTAGTCCAGCTTTTATTTGGCTAGTATTAAACTCAAAATTTTAATTAACAACGATAGGTTTTGTATTTCTTGGTTTTGAGCAGTTCTTGAATATTATTAAATGTGTTAAAACACGGATATTTTCGTCTAACAAGAGCAAAATCTGGACATTGGAAAATGTGGTGGCCTGGGGTTTTGTTAACATATGGAGCACACATACACAGTTCTGCGGACCAGGGAATCTGTGGTCATATACATGACCCGAAAGAAGGATATTGATTGTTTTTGTCATGGGTTGTTAAGTAGCACTTAAAGTGCAATGGTTTGTCGAGGACTTGAAGGAAATTTTCAGCAAAACTCCTTCCCTTGTCCAAGGAGGAATTGTTCCAATCTTTCTTTAATTGACTTCTTACAGCTCGAAGCGCTTCGTTGAGGGTGATATCGACATCAAGAATATTGCATTTGTTCAAAGTGGTTTTATCCGCACTTTCATTGAAACGGATTCCAATTTTGTTTTCTAAATTGTTTTAACAAATCTGTTTTCTGTATTTAATATATTTAACCTTCTGATCAGAATTTTAAAAGACAATAGTTTAAGATTGATTCAAAATCATCCGAAGTTCATCATATCATTTCACAGAGGTTGTTTTGAGATTGAGATTGTTTTGAGATTTGCACCATTACCTGGGGTCTAATCATCGCTTTCGATGAAGAGCCGATTTTATCGAGTTTTCTTCGTTTGAGATTATTGCATTCGCTATAGAGCAGTGGTGGCCATTCTCTCAATTTCTCTCAAGTATAGGATGTTTTTTACCATCAACACACGTACACCGTGTGTGAGACACACAGCCTATCTATTTAGCCGCGAAGCGCATACACAAACATATAATAAGATAGTGTATGTTTGGCCACCACTGCTATAGAGCCATGTGTTTACAACATTCGAAACTCGATCGAATCGACTGTTTGTCGATTAGACCCCTGGATATTCTAGTACTTTTGGTATGTGCGAAAAAAGCAGTGATATTTAATATTTAGGACATTTACCTTGATGTTTTCCAAGGAAAAGAAACATTTTTCCTTATGTGTATGTTTAAAATTAAGCTGAATTCTCATTTATTTTAAGTATTTTTATTTTTTTATCGTTCTCCTACATATATATATAAATATTTATGTATGTATTCATAAATACTGCATACTCGAAATAATGAGCTGACAATATTAACAAAATGTTTGTTTATTTTTTAATTTTATTTTCTATGAACTATTTGTTATAAAAAATGATCTGCTTTATCAAATAAATCTACATTTTTTTTCTTTTATGAAAGATTTCATTAAAAAAATATACGAAAAGTAATTATAACCTAAAAATATATTTTTAGTTTGTGTTAAAAGCTAAATAGAACCTAAAAGTAATTTTGCAAATAAAAAATATTATAAACTACACAATAAGATATATGAAATAAAAATAAAATACAGATTTTATTGAGATTTTTTATGTTATCTCTCTCTCTTTTGTTAAGATTGGCTTGCGGCTATTGTTATTGAAATTCAAAATTAAAATGTCATTATTAATAGTGTGAAGTAAAGAATCTTAAGTGTATAATTTACAATATAATAATTTATGTCGAATATTTTAAGTAATTTTGATCATTTAAATTTATAAAAATTAACGAGCCGAAAGAAAATATATAAAAAGGGCGTAAAAATTTTATAAAAAAATATTGTTGTGAAAAGGGGTGGATGGATGTAAAGGAGGGGAAAGGGCAAGCTAACTTAAAATCTTGAAAATTTTATGTTACATTATGGGTTATTTGTGGTTTGTTGTTGATTTTGCTGATACTGCTGCTGCTCATCTTGTAATTGCTCTCTTTCAATATTTGCATTGTTGTTATTTTCAGCAATCTCATTGATGTTATCAAAATTAAATGTTGGCATATGTGGCGGCAAAAGCTGACCTAAATTGGGTTGCATTACAAGATGCCCTACAGATGCCCCAGATGTTTCCGGCGCTTCCAAAGAACGACGACTGAGAAAATCATTTGATTCGTTTAAAATATTTTCAGTCTCTTCTGTGTTTAAAAGCCGCTGCTGGTCTTGCATTTGCATGTTAAATTTATCGACATTTGCTGAAGTTGTCGCTGACTGCAGTGTTGGGGGTGGTGTTTGGGATAAAGAATTACTTAATAAACTATTACTACTCGATGAAATATCCTCTAAATAAGGATGTAACGCTAAGGCTGTTGGTCTTATTTGCGATAAAACTTCTTGATTTTGATAATTTTGACGTTCTTCTAAATTGTTATCCAATGTTGATTCATCATATTCATCCTCATCATCACCATTATTATTGTTATCTTCTTCAAGTTCACTTTCATCTGCATCTGCGTTGTCATTCGCATCATTATCATCGTTATTAATTGATTCATTATCGATATTTTCTGTTACAGGCTGAGCCTCCAAAGTAACGTCCTTTAATTGCTGAACAGATCCTACAATCGTCGCCGTCTCATCTTGATTGTCTTTTGATATTTGGTGGCCCTTAATATTGCTTAAAGGATGTATGTTCAATTCAGAGGTAACATTAAGGGCTGCTGTTCTTACAGAACTAATTTCGAATGCTGGTTGAAGTTGTTGTGATGTATGAGGTTGAACCTCAAAGTTTTCTATATTAGGAAGCTTTTCTAATAAAGCAGGTGAACTGGATTGCTTCTCTTGAGATTGTTCAACTGTATTCTGCAAATTATGTTGTTGATATTCTGATTCTACTTTAGGCTCCTGATCAATTTGAGCATCTGCTATGGAATATTGTAATATGTCTTGGAGATTTTCTTCACAATCTGGTCTTACAATCTCCTGATTAAATTCTATATCTTGACCCGTGTTTTGAGGTTGTTCTTGTCCCACAGATTGAATTTCTTGTCGAATATGGCCCACAACTTGTAGGTCTTGGGTCTCTGGTTTCAATAATTGTTCCGAATTTTCAACAGGGTTTTGTACCGCATATTGAACTTGTGAAATAGTTTCCTCAGAATTTTTTGTTTCTTGAGATGACTGCAATGTAGAATCTATAATCTGCGGTTGTTCGTTGACATTAAAAACATCTGTTTTTTGTCCATCCGATGTTATTGCAAACGGCTGGCCAATTTGTAATGATATATCATTGGGTTGGGCATTTGTCTGTAATGTTTGTGTCGCCAACGTTTCTGGTACAGTATGAGTATTTTTTGCTTGACTTACAGAAGATGTCATTGTGGTATTCAGATCTGTTTCTGGCCCAGTAAGATTAGGGTTTTCTGTGCTAGTTACTACTGAATTATCGCATATGTATGAAGAGCTTGCGACAGGAGATACATTTGTGTCGTGACTTTCTTTGTTTGTTGTATTACTAGAAATTTCTGTGTTATCTACCGGAGAACGCAAAATTTCTGCATTATCTGCTGGAGAAGTTAATGCCAGCGTTAGGTTAGGATCCGGCCCAGAAAACGGAGATTTGTTTAAATCATCTGTGTCACTAATATTTACTGGTGTTAAAATTTGTTCATCAGGACTCTGCAAGATTTCTCTGTGACCCGTTTTATCATTTGTTTTCGAAGAGTTTGGCTCGGGAACGCCACTACCAGCCTGACTGCAAACATTCGCAATAACAAACGTAATATTACTGTTCAACTCTTTAGGAGTGTCAATGATATTTTCCTTAACACTGGAATCATTATCTCCATCCAGAGTTTCATAATTGTTATCATTAATTTCTTTATTATCCACTTCAGTTTCAACGTCATTCTTCTTTTCAATCAATTCTGGCGGATATTCGAGCTCTCTATATTCCCTTTCTTCATCTTCTTCATCATCATCCATTTCTTCATCTTCCTCACATTCTTCCTCTTCATCCTCCTCCTCTTCCTCTTCGGCTTCTTCATCGTCGTTCTCTTCTTCGTCTTCTTCATCGGTTTCTTGCTCTGCTTCACCCTCCATATTTTCGTCATTATTTTCCACCTTCTCATCCTGATCTAACGGTTTATCTTTAGTGTAACGAGAACGAGATACTTGTTTGCGTTTTCTTTTCACACCGTTCAGTTTGGCAAACGATTTGATAGTTCTTTGTGTAATTTGAACTTCATTTATTTCAATATCTTTCTCTTGTTTAATAGTTATGTTATTGAAATCGATAGAAGAAATATAATTCTGTTCTTCAGCATTATGACTTGTTGGCAATTCTTCAGTGTCCTCATGGGTCTCTGCTTCCTCCAACTCTGTGGGAGACGTTGAAGCTGAAACAGCTGGTTGTTCATCGGAATAACCTCGATTTAGTGGTTCCGGCTTAATAAATATAGGAGTAAACTCGCTGTTATTGGGAGTAGTAGGTTCCAACGTTACACCACTTTGTACGGCAGAAATTTGTAAAATAGGCATATTCGGAGGTTTCGCTGTGGATTTGCATGCTTTGTTACGACTCTTTGTAGTAGTTGTTAGCGGTTTATCCTTTTTCAATGTCAATTTGTGTTTAGGATGTAATAAGGGTTTTTTGATCTTCTTAGCAATAATCTCTTTATCAATTCCTGTATCTTTAGATGACTTGCCGGCATTATTTTCAATTTTATCTTCTACTTCTTCTTGTTCGTCGTCTTCATGGCCAGATTGATTATCCTCTTCGTGTTCAGATCCATTTTCGTCACCATGCTGATCGTCTTCATTACTCTCTTCATGATAATCGCCCTCATCATATCCACTGTTTCCTTTGTCATAATTGCCGTCATGATCCATTTCTTCAGCCTCGTTTTCTTCTGCCTCATCCGTTTCCATAGCAACGCCGCTGCTGACATGAGATATTTGTAACATACGATCCAATTCTTGCCGATTTGGTTTGACATCTTCGGGCTCAGCATCTTGATTTGTTGATGGTATTATTTGATCTGTTTCAACAACTGTATTTGTGCCGTTATTGAACTCAACACCACTGGAAACGCAAGCAATTTGAAATTGCATCATTGGAATAGATGTCATGATCGTAGCCTCTGGCTGTGGCCTTATTTGTAATACTGGCGCCAAAGACTTTACTAAAGCCTCGGTTCCATCTTGAGGTTCGGCTTTTATACGTATTGTTGAAGTTTCTATATTCGCCTTGCTATTGTTATTGTTAGCATTTGCGTCTTCTGAAAGCTGTTCATCGTGCACATCTTTTAATAACTTCTGTTTGTCTTTCTCTTTTTCCTTATGTTTCTTCTTTTTCTTACGCTTTTCAGCACGCTTCTCCGAGGATTTTTGTTGTTCTATTATGGACGAATTTAATTGGCCATGTTCCTTTTTAATTTTTAGTTTAAGGCCTCCACCAATTTTATTCACATTTTCCTCATTGGCTTCATCAATTTCTTGTTTGATTTTAATTTGTTCTAGTCCCGATTCTGTTGTCACACTTATTTCAGTTGCATTGGCAACATTAGAGGAACCATTTACTTCATTCTCATGATCAGAGTCATCATTATGATGTAAATCATCGAGGCCACCTACCTGATCATTTTTCTCGTGATGATCATCATTATCGCTGTGTTCACCAGCACATGGCGTCTCCGGATCAACGTGTACTTCGGGTTCGTGTTTTATACTAACCAAAGCATCTAATGTCGACTTTAAAAGTTCATCCACCCTTTTCAACTCCTTCTTTGAGACACCCTTTTTACCACTCTTCTTGCTGCTTGTACTTGTGGCATCATCGAGACCCGTCGTCGAAACACAATGTGAAGCTGCCATGATGATAGGTGATGATAATCGGGTCAATTGAACCACCGGAGCCATATCTAGGGATACGCCACTTATGCGTGCCATTTCTTCCGCGGCCGCTTCCACTTCATTTTCGTTTTTAATGCGAACAGCATCTTCTAGAGCCTCAACCGAAGGCATTATATGTTTTGAATAGTTTAAGTATACTTTAGCACACTGTGCGGAATGTTTTAAATACTCGGCATCATTGCGCTGTAAACGATTGCATCCGGCACAACGTCTAGCTTTTACAGCACATATATGAATATTGTAAAGGAAATTTGTAGCATACGACGTGTGGCACTGAGGGCATTCGCGATCTAAAACTTGCAGAGCAGGTGGTGTCTCAAATGCATGCTCACGTAAATGTCTAAAATAAAAAGATATAATGCAAAAAGGGTGTATAATTTTTTATGTTTTAAAAAACTTTAAAAAAAATTATAAAAAGCAGGTTTCAACTTTTAAAATCAACATTAAAATCGATTATAAATATGATTAATACGAATTCAAATTGATTATTAGGCTACGGTTCGCAACGTCATATTCAGAAAGAATCAGGCTTGATTTATATACCAAGGAACTAAACTAAACGGGTTCGCGTTCGGGTCCGGTTCGCGTTCGGTCGGATACTATTAATCATGCATGATTCTTTATGAATATAACGTTATGAATCTTAACCTAATAATCAATTGGTTTTTTAAAGTATTATTTTTCTTTTTATCGCAAACGGGATATTGCGTAGGGAAGCACACTGGTTTTAGCTAGTATTTAAATAATTTTAAATAATACGGCCATGTTCTGTATTTCATGTGGAATAATATGCGGAATTATCAAAGCATTGTTGTTGTAAATTAATATTTATAACAACAATGCTTTGATAATTCCACTCATTTTAATTCCACATGAAATACAGAACATGGCCGATAGTTGAATTTAAATGGATTTTCTTTTTGCATTATATATTTCGGAAATAAAGAGCTCTGCCTTTATTAAAAGTTTATTATATTTAATAATTAAGAGTCGAAAGAACATTACCCTACGTCTATACCAGAAATATTTTTATCATGACAAATGTCAAATTTCATATATGAAAAATAGCTAACATAAAAAAAATTATTTTTCAATATAAAGTTTGACTTTTGTCATGATAAAGATATATCAGTTATAGACGTAGGGTTAAGTTTTTTAAATTTTTTTCACATCGCTTATCTTGCTTAGCGTTAAAGGAAGAGGACGGCTGAATTTTTCACTATGATACTCAACACGTTTTTACTAAAGAGCTGCACAAACATAAGAAAAATGTCTTACAAGCAATTTCAATAAATTCAAATAGTGTGTGTATTACAAAACACATACTTCCAAAAACATTTGTTTTGTTTTACGATAAAACTATTGAAGAATAGAATAATACTGCAGTAGAACAATGTTGAAATAGAATAAAGCTGAATCAGAACAAAGATGAAGTAGAACATCAAAACTGAAATAGAACATGCAAAACATGTTTGTATGTATTGATTATAGATATAGACCAAAGAGAAATTTGCATAGGGAGAAATATTTGCGTTTCGTTATGAATATGAAAAACCTTAAAAAAGTTTTTAGTTACAATAAATTAATATACATACACACATTTAATGTTTCCATTACTGTTTTTAAGTTAATGATCACTGTGAATTTTCTTATTTCTTATTTACGTTGCACTCGATGCTTTTGCTATAATTTACCGTTTCTTTATTTCATTGTGGCTTTTCGTGTTGGTATTCTACTTGTTTTGGAAACACAAGCACTAACAAAGCTGTAGACAAAAACTTTTCAAATTATGCTTGGTTTGTTTTAGTGAGAGTCATATTTTGTTAGTTTTGTTTTGGAATTTATGTTTACAGTAAAATACAGTGCTTGGAAGTAGTGTGAAATAGAACACAGAACATTTGGAATATTTTGCGCAGCTCTTTAGTGTTTACACAACATCGGAATTGGTTAAAGAATGCCGGACATCCCTGAATGCGATGGCGAGACATTCTAAACTAGTTCTCTTCTGGGTACCGGGCCACGCTGGTGTGCCCGGCAACATTATTGCGGATGAGCTATCCAAGACTGGCGTTCGCTTGCATTAAAGGGACACCGACTGGTTAGTAGGTGTCTCACTGAAAAGCTGCAAAATACAAATTCAGCACCAACTATTTAGAGAAGCTCAAACGAGATGGGCAAATGAAATCACTTGTGAGATTTCCAAATCCATCTGGTGCTAGTATAACTCCGCAAGATCTACAACCATACTGGAGCTTCCTTATAACGACTTCTGCAGGAGTTGTCAGAACGAGGAGGAGGAAGAGACTGTTAAGCACCTCCTCTGTCGATGTCCAGCACTGTCTAGGAATGGGGCGTCATATTTGGGAAATCCGTCACTACCAGAACTAGCAGACCTATGGAATGCGACATTAGTGGAACAAATTCATTCATACGCTACTCGGGTTGGTTTAACACCGACCCAACCTCTGGGATAGGCAGGGTACTTTCTTGAATTTCCTCCCATCCATCCCAGGCATTACAAAGGCATAAAAGTACCCAAGTGGGCCGGTCTTTAGAAACCGGCAGCCTGTTCAATCTAACCTATACCATTATTTCACTTCTTCCCGGAATAGGACCTTCACGGTAGTAAATGTATTAATGATATTGTCATCTGAACTAAATTTTGGATAATAATGTCCACATAGCCAGTAACCATAATAAATTGTGGTCCCATGTATACTCTACTACATGCGGATCCATGCTATTGTTTTGAAGAATGTACTAGATGATGAAACATATAAACATTTTTCGATTTTATATTCTTATCAAAATATGTACGTTAAGAGTTTACTAAAAACATTTGTTCTTCTTTGTCATGGAACCTCCTGTATCTTAATTTTCATCTTTTAACTTTAAATACAGTCTGGAGTATCTAAAATCCGTTGTAAAATGAACCACGATTCCAATAGCAAAAGTTCAAAGATGTAATATAATATAATATTCTATTACATAATTCGGAAGTTATAGGGCATTTACACTGTCTCGACATCTAGTACTTACGAGATTTCGAGATAAATCTTGTTGTTTTTTACTAGATTTCCCATACAAAACGAAATATGCTTTGTGAGTAGATTTGGATGAAATCTAATTAAAATCCTAGTTTTTTGTTTTTACTACCCTGTGCAACATTTTTATACAGACGGTTAGTGAATTAGCTGCAAGAATACTTCGGTCTACAAAATTCTTCCATAAAAGGTGTGTGAATTAGCTAAGACTGCACTTTTTGGGTTACAGTTTAATACTGCATTTACATTGTCTAGATTTCGAGCCAATTTGATTTGAAATCTTTAACGAATGGCTCGATTATCGATGGCAACCGAACTTCAGTTGGGTTGCCAGTTGCTAAAAATCATATTACGGATGGCAACTGGCAACTGAAAGTTAGCAATTTCAGTTGCTTTTTAGTGCTTTTCTGACAACCACAAATTTTCAGTTGCCGGCTGGCAACGTAACTGAAGTTCGGTTGCCATCGATAATCGAGCCAGAAATCTATATCATTTACATTTTCCAAGATTTCGTATCCAAGACAAAAGCCTTGACTGAAATGTATCTTAAACTGTAACCCAAAACGTGCCGGCTTAGCTAATTCACACACCTTTTATGGAAAGCTCGAAATCTCGAAAGTACTAGATTTCGAGACAATGTAAATGCCCTATAAGAGTGGAATATTAGAATATCTAATCAGACTAGCAGAACGGATTAGTATTCTAATTTCGACAGCCGGTACACCGTCATCATCAGCGTCCTTTGTTCACTTTTACCGCGTTTGATCGTAGATACTAGTATTAATGAAACATCAGCTATTTAACCAAATTTTATGACAAAATAGAATATGAATATCTCATTCGTTTTTATTAATATGGTAAGCCGAAATTTCACCTTCTGATTATTTATTCCAATTTTTCCAACTCTTATTTTTTTGTTGTACTCGTACATGTTTAAACAGGTTATGTTTATGTTTTTTTATAATTTGCATTCTGATTTTCAGTTTTAAATTAGACCGCAGAAACCACAAACGTATATGTTGGCCGTTCAGCCCTGTATAATTCTTATGGGAAAACTCGCAAATCGATGGTAGATGTTAGATGTTGGTAAAGCGGCCTTCAGACTATTAGATTTAGTATTATGTGTTGTTTCCACAATGCAAACAAGCACTGCTTGTCTAAAATTTGTATGGAAATCACTCAACAAACTGAGTGCTTTTCATATAAATTTTAGACAAGCAGTGCTTGTTTGCATTGTGGAAACAACACATTAATACTTGTCAAAAACTCAAATCTTAAGTAAAAACCCAACAGTGTGAAAACAAATTGTTATGATTTGTCAAATATTAAGTGTGTTCGTTTACCCCAAAATTTGCAAAAATTTTTACAAATTTGTACTGGATTTTACTGAAATGCGTTCGTTTACACATAAATTTGCAAAAGAGAGCATCAATTGAGAGAGTAAAGTGACAGTTGTTTGACTGAAAGTCTGCAAATTTTTACTGAACAAATCTGTGCCAGTAAAATCCAGTAGAAGAAAAAAAAAACATATGACTCAATCAAATAAACAAAGAAAAGTAAGCAATTAAAATGTATACAATTTTAAAACAATCGTTTAAAAGAAGAAAAGTTGAATTAAAAGTCTAACAAAAACTGAAAATAATTATTGTACATACATCCTAAGCAAGTTTCTTCTCAACTTGTATGTTCCAGAAGAGCATACAACGCCAAGTTTTCTTTTCTTGGCTGGCTAATTATTAGGGTATTCATTTTAATCGACTTTTTAATTGTTCGATTAATCACTTAATCGAGTAAAACTTTTATTTCATTAGAGTTATTCGAGTAAGCTTTACTGCTATAAATTATTCGATTTCATCGAAAAATTTTTAAATTACTGGTTTTTTTGTAAATTTTTGTGAGCAAAAATAAAACAAATCAAGTTTTTTCGCGTTTTTATATATTTTAATAATAAAAACAAAAGAAAAAACAATAATTCTACATAAATTAGATCATAAACTGTCCATTTAAAATATTTTTTTACTATTCAAATGTTTCGCTTTGAGAAAATTTTGCGCGAGGAAATATTTAATAATATTCAGATCTGTTCTGTCTGTATTCAATTCGGAATAAAAATAGTCGGAATTGGTATAGCATTGTTATAAATATTAAATTGTAACAACAAAGCTTTTATAACTCCGAACATATTTTCATATCACATGGAGAACAGAACAGGATAATTCATTACATAATCAAACAAAATCAATACATTTAGTCCTAAAAAAATAATTCCTTTTATTAATTTCAAAGATATTTTTCGATTGAACATTTCTTTTTTTCTAGATTTGATTTTGCGAATGTTTTTAATTTTTCATTTAATTTCGCCATTAGATTACATTCGATATTTGAATACGAAAAATCTATTTATTGCTCTCGAAATATCTTCTTTACTTAAAATAATCTCTTCTACAATTGTTCTTAATGACCTCAATTCTGACCACCTACCGGTTGAGGTAAAATTGTCTGATCAAGTATCGAGAACTACTTTTCTTAAACTTGACTTTAAAAATACAAACTGGTTAGCTTTTCGATATTATATTAATAATAATACAAGCGTATATACTACGGGGAGCATTGCTTCCGAAGAACAAATAGATTTAGCGATTTCACATTTTAAGCATGTCATTAATTCAGCAATCGAATTGAGCGTGCCTAGGAAAACACAATCGTCACAAACAAAGCCCCTGCCTAATTATTTAAAAGTCTTAATTCAACATAGAAATAATTATCGCAGAAATTGGCAAAGATACCGGAATTTAAGTGATTTAAACGAAATGAAGGCCATAAGTAGAATAATAGGGGAAGAAGTAGAAAAAATTCGAAACATTTATTGGAATATAAAAAAGAAATTCCATTCCTATTTTAACTCAAAAGGACACTCGATATACTAGTAACGTTGGTAAATGCAATATAATGGCCCAAACATTTGCATCCAATCACTCGAATTATTTTAATATGGGTAACCAAAGCACAAATTTACTATTAAGAGAGGCACTTCATTCTTTCAGGTTAAGTACGTTTAGTATTCCTGATGAAACATTAATAACCAATTCCCAAATACAAGATATGATTAGAAATCTTAAACCAAAAAAAGCTCCGGGTGTGGACGGAATTAACAACAAATGTCTAAAGCAACTTCCTAAAAAATCTATCAAACTTTTAGCTGCTATTTTCAACGCTTGTCTCAAAATAGGATACATCCCGAAAGATTTCAAAACAGCAAAAGTTATTCCAATAAGAAAGCCAAATAAAGCCCCACAGAGCCCAACCTCATATCTTACAATAAGTTTATTGTCCTCCATAGGTAAACTATTTGAGAAAATTATCAACGAAAAATTAATGAGTTTTATTGAATCAAAGAATCTATATCCTCAACATCAATTTCGATTTCGTAGGGAACATAACACTACACAATCATTACTACGAATTAAAAATATAGTATCCAAAAATGTTTACCTACAAAAGTCTACGGGGATGGTACTGTTGGACGTCAAGGCAGCTTTCGATTCGGTATGGCACGAAGGCCTAATTTATAAAATGATTCGTTTCAATATCCCTAGTTTTGTGATTAAAATAGTCGATAGTTTTCTGAATAAGCGTTCATTCAAAGTTCACGTTGGTTTATCATGTTCTGAAAGTTTTGACATAGATGCGGGATGTCCACAAGGATCCTGCCTACCCCCTCTTTATATAACCTTTACACCTCAGATCTACCTCAATTGGAAGGTTGTACCCTATCGGTTTTTGCCGATTATACTGCTGTACTATGCTCGGACATACTGTCATCAAGTATAGTTTCTAATTTACAACGCGCATTAGACAAGCTGACACAATATTTTAATGAATGGAAGATTGGCTTAAATGCCGACAAAACTCAGGCAATTTACTTCACTAGAAAGCGAAAAGCTTGCTATATTCCCCAGAACAACATATTGCTCATGAGTAGAGAAGTTCAATGGGAACATAAAGTTAAATATTTGGGAGTTATACTCGATCCAAAAATTAAATTTAAAGAACATATACAGCACGTTATTAACAAAGTGAATATTCTCACTCGCATACTATATCCTTTTATTAACATTGGCAAACTTCAGGTTGCACAAAACAAGTTATTGAAATTGATATTCAACCTTCCGTGGTTCTTTTCTACATCTAGGCTTCATTCTATTTCAAATATAGAACTTGTTGCAGATATGTTAGATAAGCTTAGAACCAATTTTACTCCAGGTGCTCTGGATCTGAGATGCCTTATATCAATGAACTGTCTTCATCTTAGGTATCTAGTAAGTAAGTAATTATGTAAGTTGTTTTTATTTAAAAAAAAGAAAATTCAAATAGGTTTTTTCAAACTTTGCGCCCAATAGTATTATAAGTGTATATAGCCATACATTAAATGTTAAAATTCACTACAAATTTTTAAGGAGAAAAAGTACAAAACTTAAACTATTTATAAATAATTTTAAGAGAAATTGTAAACTAACATATTATCTGAATAAAATTTAATTGAATTGAATTGAAAATAATTTTTGTTTGATGGTTATCCCAATTTTTTTACAAGATATGTATTTGAAGTGGGCTCCTTTTTCCCTGTTATTGTTACTGCGTTATTTACTTAATTCTTTGATCATGTGGTCTATTAGTATGAAATAACGTTCATGCAATTCAAATGTTACGGTAAATTCATATAATTTAAAAATTTTTGCCAGTTTTTATTAAGAAATCTTCAAAAACTCATTCAAAAATAAAAGAATATTTACATAAAATTTTTTAGTCGAGTTATTCGATTAATCGACCTAAATTACTCGAATAAATTTTTACTCGAAATCGAAATTTTTTGTTTGACTTTAATAATATTTGACTTTAATTATTCCATTAATCGATCAAACATTATTCGAGTGAATACCCTACTAATTATATACAGGGTGTCCCGTATATAGTTGTCCAAACGAATTATATATGCGAATCTTAACATTTTAAGTAGTTTGGCATCGATTTTTAGTTGCATATTTTTGCATATTTTGGTGGCAAGTGCATATTTTTGTATATTTTGGCAATAAATGCATATTTTCGGAATTATGAAAGTTTGTTAATGCATATTAGAGGGCTGCACGAATATACTCGAAAGTACTCGTATGTATGTTTGTGTGTGTATGCATGTATGTTTTTTTGTATGTATGTGTGTATATATGTATGTATATATGTATATTTGGTCGTGGCTATGTATGAACACACATATACATGCATATATACATAATTATATACATAAGAACATACATCTATGCATACACGAAATTCATACGAGTACAATCTACGAATACATTTGTGTACACTTTGCAGCCCTCTAATGCATATTTTTCGATTTTTGAAAAAAATATTAATAGGGTGATTATGGATGGCAACCAAGCCTCAGTTGGGTTGCCAGTTGCAGAAAATGATACTACACTGATGGAAACTGGGAACTGAGAGATATCAATTTCAATTGATATTTAGTCATTAATTTTCAGTTGCCGACTGGTAACGGTTGCATTAAATATTAGACCCAATTATGTTTGTTTTATGTTTTTTCTCTAATAATAATAAAAATTAAAAAAAATATGTTCATATTATTTTAGTTTTGGTACTTTGGTAGGCAAATGCATATTGTTAAGCGCTTCATTCATAAAGTGGCCCTTAATATGCACATTTACAGATGTTAAAGTATTTAAGAAGTCTATGTGGACGTAATTTTTTCCATTCTTGCAGTTTTTAAAGTTTTTAAGCCACGCACTATCTTCACAGAATAACCTTCTGAAAGAGCCATCTCACAAATAAAACACAAATTAGCCATTATTTTTTAAGCCCTGCTTACGTCGCTGCGAAGATTTAAGCCAACAAAATAGTACTGCAAGAAGCAAATATGTAGATGTTAAAACATTATTAGAGCTATAGAAACATAGATAATTTAGAAAAACCAATCTTAGCAGGGACCGTAAATAACAGTTATCCAAAAAATTTAAACTCAAAAACTCTCTATGTTAGAGTCAACAGAGACCTATACTGTCATATACCAATAGATTGTATTGGCGTGCTCTTTCAGAATTTATGGGGATCATAAAAAAAGTATCTTATATCAACAGTTGTTATTTTTCAACGGAAAAATAAAATATCAGATGAAACTCTCAAAAAGAGAGTTTTATTTTGACGTCATATAATAAAAATAATTTTAGGAGTTTTACTTTTCCCGTCGAAAAATAAAACACATTTTGTGAGTACTTTTGTTTTTTCCCGTCTAAAATAAAACTCCCCTTGTTTTTCTTTTTTTTAACCGACTTCCAAAAAGGAGAAGGTTATCAATTCCTGTCGTGTTCTTTTTTACTTTTTTTATGTTTGTACACGCATAACTCTGTCATTTGTGAACCGATTTAAAAAATTCTTTTTTTGTTGAAAATGGTTTGGCTGCAGTTTGGTCCCATAATTTTTTTCGAAAATCGGAGGGGGGAAATTAGCTTCCCCCATGCATATCTCTGTCATTTGTGAACCGATTTCCAAAATTCTTGTTTTGTTTGAAAGGGTTTGACAAAAATTGGTCCCAACATTTTTTTTGTCGAAAATGGGAGGGGAAAATTCACTTCCAAAATTCTTTTTTTGTTTGGAATGGTTTGCTTATAGTTTGGTCGCATAACTTTTCTACGAAAATCGCTGGGGCAAGTCTTCCACGCCTCCACCCAAAATATTTACTAGAGCACAATTACTCTATTTGCATACCGATTTTCAAAATTGTTTATATGAAAGGCCATCAAGTATATTGCTCTTTCTACTGAAGTCGGTTTTTTGCCAGAATTATTTACTGTTGTTTTTGTTTTTATTGAGTCTATCTGATATAATGTGTGTAGTAATTTATTTCATTAATTTAAGGAACATATTTTTTTCATTTTTCCACAAAAAATGTTAACGCAAGTCGCTTTATATCAACTTATATGCAGAGCATCACACTTACCTGTGTTGCAGGAATACACCGTACAGTTTTTGCCAATTTATATAAGTACGGATAATGTCAATTTACATAAAATTGGTTTTATTTTGACGTGAAAAATAAAACTCCTCAAAAGAGTTTTATTTTATGACGGCAAAATAAAACTCCCTTTTTACGAGTTTCATCCGACCATATTTTTTACGTTGAAAAATAACTGTCTTAGACGAATTTTTTATTTTAAATTCACAAAATAACTGTTATAAAATAGTTTTCGATATCGATAACTGTTATTTATGATCTTGACCTTGAATAATTTACGACGCTGACATGAAATTTTATGATACTTTTAAGAGAACTTTTTTTATAACACCAAAACGAGTCTGTATACGAATTTTCAATCGTTTTACAAAATTGGGCTTTAAGCTTAAGGCGTTCCCCCTCGGTTTATAAGATTTGGCTATTTTTTACCATGTGAATTTTAGACCAAAAAAATATAATGTAGAATTGTATGTACATACTCACCTCGAAAATGCATATGTATTTAAAATGGACTCGCCACAGCAGCCACAGACGTATGCTGTTTTTGAAAGTTTATGCCACAATTGATGGTTTTTAATGTCAAAACTTTTGCTTAATATCTCGTTGCAAGCTGTACACACGTAACGTTCAACTTTTGGTATATGTGTGGTTCTAGTATGTGCTTCCAGATTAACTTTTGCGGGAAATCGCTCTTTGCAAATGTTGCAGCCAAATTTCAGTTTTGGAAGCGGTGCTTGAATCTTCGCTGGCAGGACCTTTACTGGCGGAATCTTTGCTGACAGCATCTTTGCTTGAGGAATCTTTGCTGCTGGAACCTTGACGGGAGCAGCAGCTGGAGCCGCATTTGCGGGCTCTACTTTTATTTCCTCTTTACTAATATAAGAAAGAAATTTATTATTTTTCAGTTTCTTGAAATGAAATTAAAAACCAGTCGCAAAATGTTTTCAAACCTTACATTTCTTCTTTTACATCAGGTTCCTTTTGCTCACCATTTTTACCACCTTTTTGCTTAGATTTACTAATTTCAGAAAGAAATTTATTATTTTTAAGTTTCGTAAAACGAAATTAAAAACCAGCGGCAAAAATTTTTCAAAACTTACATTTCTTCTTTTACATCAGCTTCCTTTTGCTCAGCATTTTTACCGCCTTTTTGTTTAGATTTTTTGGTGGCTAATTCCTTTTGAGGAGGAGCAGCCAACCTCAACTTTTTATTACTAACAGCTGGTGGCGGCACTGGCACTGGGGGTGAAGGTTCTTTTTTCAGTTTAGTATCTTCTACTGTGTTGTTCTTTGATTTCTTAGAACTACTAGCAACTGGGGCTGTTTGCTTTTGCTCTTCGGTAACTGCAGAAAATCTCAATTTTTTCTTCGTTTGTACTGGAGTTTCCTCCTTAACATTCGCTTCTGCCTGTAGAGAAATACGCAATTTTTTCTTCGAAGGAACCGCAGCCGTTTCTGGCGTTTCTTCCTTTAAAGTTACTTCCTCAGCTTTTCGCTTCCGATTACCATTTTTATTCGTTGCAGATGTCGGTGCGGTGTTAGGTGTTGGTACTATAGATTCTTCTTTGACTTCTACTTTCGGTTTTATATCCAAAACCGGCTTCTTAATATTCTTCAAACCCAACAATTTGCGTGTTTGTAAATTTGTGGCATAACACATTTCACGAAACTCGTAGAAATCATTGATTTTATCAACACACAAACAACACATTGTCTGTGGCATTCTATCATCCTTTGTTATCTAAAATATTAAAAAAAGAATTAAGAAAGAACTTTCCAAATATTTTATACACTTTTGTGCTTAGAAAAAAACCCGACGCCAAGCCCATTGACACTTACCGAAAGTCCAAGAAGTAGATTGATCTTTTGTGTCATTTCCATTTCTGCCTCCACGTCAATAGGGGCATTTTCATTATCATTTTGCTTTTCTGAAATGATGGGAACCATTTCTGGATTGTCCATGCCACACAAACGACATATCTTATACAAATTTGCCTTAAGTTTTTTGTCGATTTTTATAGCAAAACGTTCCATTGTGAATCCAATGCCTCTTACTACTCGCCGTGTATGTATTTTACTACAGAACGTTGAAAATTAAGGTAAGAAAAATATTATTTTTTAGTTTTCACTGCTATATTTTTGATGAATCTTCTCTTAGGTATCTCTGCGCATTGTATATCAATTTATTTTTAATAAATTTTCCATAGTTTTCGTTTAATTTGATTTTTTATAAAAATTTTCACAAGCAACCCTCAGTAAATTTCCTTTTTGACAATTTTGTAAATTAATAACCAACGTTGCCAATCATTGTTAAGGAAATGGTGAATATTAATAGAACAGCTGTAGTTTAAACAGAGTACTCGTTATGCTAAACGAATAGGAGTTCGATTTTCGACGAGTTAATATTGATGTATAGAATTAGACAAGTATGAAAAGTATTATGCATGTAATATAATGTATTTTTAATCTAAAACCCACAAAGCCTTTCAAATTGTAGTAGATTTACTTCGCTTGTCACTTAGAACCTAGCTTAAAAAGACATACATTTCATTTAAACTATTGCTATAAAAAATATTCCTATGAATCCATACATAAATCATATGGATGTGCGTACTCACATATATATGTATTTTGTATGCTTGCATGCACGTGTGTCTCAAGATACACATGCTATTTTTTATTTACAGTAGATACCGGATATAAGCACATCGCATATAAGAAAAAACATATAAGAAAGTGGACCAAAAACATCGTGTCATTTTCTGTACTTTCCATAAAAAAAATCTTCTATAAAAGAAAATAGTAAGTAGGAAAAAACCTGATATAAGAAACCTCTTTTAAACACCAAAGATGGTAAATGATATGAAAAGAGGTTTTATACCTACATATGTATATATATAAGAAATTTTTATAGTGCAAACTGAATTCTTTTTTATTGGTTATCTTTTGTTTGAGCTATTTAAGTCAGTTTTTTATAAGAATTGTTTCGTATACATAATAAAAAAATTTTAACTATCGATCTTAATTTGTTTTACTTTTTATAGAATAACATAGCATATGTATGCTTTATTGAATACATACTTATAAGAAAAAAGTTTCTTATATCAATATACATATGTTTAGTCAACGCTCATACGATGCAAGTCTTATTGATCAGCTTCTTACTTTTTCTTCTTTGAACTTTCTTTGACGTTGAGACGATTAAAGTCATCGCTTAATTGTTTCTTTCTTTTGCACGAATGTATACACAATGTGAATGAATGTGTGCGTTTCTTACATTACGAATGAGGAAGCGAAACGAGTTTCATGAGTACTTGAGATTGTGTACCCGTTTCTTTCCTCTCTCGCCTACAAAATCAGAAGCTGATCAGTAAGACTTGCTTCGTCTGAACGTTGACTTATAAGAAATAACTTTCTAAAGTAGAGGCCACTGTTGCAAACTTGAATGACAGTCAAAAATTCATCAATTTTAAAGGACACTTGACTGTCCATACTATCGAACATGTTCAACACTCAAACCATCATTCAAGAAAAAAATTTGACACGCAAACATAAAAAATAACAAAATTTGTTGCACTTTATTGATAAAAATTTTTTATATTGAATTTTAAATTCAACTACTTTATATCTTATTATTTAACAACTTCTCGTACGATTTTGTCCTATCATCTCACAAAGACAACCTTGCTATTCATAAAACTATATGAATTCTTCGAAAATATAATTTCCTGCGTCCAAGTTATGAAGTTTATGCTACAAAAAACAACTCTTGAATGACACTTTTTGGTTCACCCTATCAGTCAAAAACCATTATGGCCGCTGAATGTCACTCAACCGCTAAAATTTTTGTGGTTGAATGATCAAATTTGCGGCTACACTATCAAGCAAACCAAAATTTGAGCAAAACTGTCAAGCAAGTTTGCAAGTGTGGCCTTTACTTTATAAATAATAATTGCTTATAAGAAAAACACGGCATATAAGAAACAATTTTGTGGCATTTTTAAAGTTTCTTATATCCGATATGTACTGTATATAAAAATTTGGAAAATAAGTGAAAAATGTGCTTTTCAACATACATATGTATGCATGTACTTACATATGAATGTAAGCATGTTCAAATGTATACATACATCTTTTTACAAAGTGCACCAACCGTTGAAAAAAATCTTAATTGATAAATCGTCTATCATACATACATACATATGTATGTATAAACTGAAGTTGAATTATACAAATTCTTGTGCAAAACATATACATATGTACTGTGCAAGCACTCCAAATAATAGTTTAGGTCATATTTTCTGATTGGTATGTCCAAAACATTGGATCTAAGAACTAAACCGTGTAATACACACGGTTGAAAATACATGCATGTACTACATATATCTAATATTAGTTTCACGAAAATTTATTTTCAAAAATATCTTACAAGGCATATTCATTACAGGTACCACCATACTAACACAAATACAACACCAAAAAACACATATATATTGTTGGTAGAAATACCCCAGAAATATGTCAAATCCATTAACTGTGAGTCGCACACATTCATAAGCTCTCTCAAATTTACTAACACATGCCCGTCGTTTATAGAAAATATGTCAAATCTATTGTCTGTGTGTTGCACACATTCATAAGCTCCCTCAAATTTACTAACACATGCCCATTGTTGATAGAAACATACTAGAGATATGTCAAAATCTATTGCTGTGTGACGCACACATTCTCAAATTTACTAAAACAGTTGATCTCGTAGTGGTACCTTGGTGGTACCTGTTCAATCTACCTTGGTATGAACCAAGGCAGATTCATTAAAGGTACCACCACGACGACAACAAATACAACACCAAAAACATGTATTTTGTTGCTAGAAACACACCAGAAATATGTCAAAATCTGTTGTCTGTGTGACGCACACATTCTTAAATTTACTAAAACAGCTGATCTCGTAGTGGTACTTGTTCAATCTACTAAGCAAGGCGAATTGATACCAGGTGGCCCTATTAGTAAAAATGAGCAACAGCTGACTTTACCAAAGTGTCAAACTCTATGTAAAAAAAAAAATTTTGTAGAACATAAGCAGCAAACAGAAGTGTGGTATTGTGTGTGCAACGTAGCTATTTCGCATATACACAAGATTTGATAGCTCGTACCAAGGCATATTGAACAGGTACAGGCAGTACTAAAATAGTAGAAAATTTTTTGTAAAACTACCTTAACACATGTCAAAAAACGGGTAGTATTACCCTACGTCTATACCTGATATAATTTTATCATGACAAAAGTCAAACTTTATATTGAAAAATAATTTATTTTATGTTAGTTGTTTTTCATATACGGAATTTGACATTTGTCATGCCAACGCAGATTTTTCTTGAAATATATGTCAAACATAACACAGAAGGAAGTCTGTATATGGTGTTTGATAGTTTGAAGGTAGTGGTGATATTATGAGCATTTCATCAACACTACTAAGTTTGACGTTTAATCAGGCGAGTCAGCTGACCTAGTGATCCCACCTGTTAGATACACCTTGGCTCGTTCCATTAAAAAAGCAAATAAAAAAACTAATCACCTGGCGTTCCAGGGCTACCTTGTATACTATTCTACCATGATCATGGGCAAGGTGGATTTATACAGGTGATATTATAAGCACTGCTGTTCTACTTTTTTCCCGCAAATTAGATGCTCGTATGTCAAAGTTTGTATACGTTGACATAGGGGCTGAGATGTCAAATGTTATTGTTATGTTGTAGTTGTTTTAGAATCAACACCACCTGATAAAATTAATTCACCTTGATCATGAGTAGAATTGTGTTTTCCAGCTCAGTTGAGTGAGCGCTCTCTCCTGCTCAGCTCACCAAAATGAACTAGTTCGATCTTTTAGCTCAATTTCAGTTAATTACATTGGCTCCATTCTTTAAGAGAAGTAACACAGTCAGGCAATTAAGTTAAAAGTCTATAGCACGCGTTTCACGCTTCAACGCGTTATAAGCGTCTGTCAAAAAAAGTGGAATCAGTGTAATTTGCAGTCTACACCTAACTTAGCTCAAGTAAATGCTTTTTTCAGGTATGTTATAAACTGCTAGTGAAATTGTTTTAACATCGCAGTCATAACTTCAAGTTACAACAGCATTTCAAGTTAGGTGGAGACATAGAGTAATTGTATTTGACGACTTACACAGCTCAAAGCGTAAAACGCGTGGACGCGTCTAACGCGAAAAGTAGGTTTATTTTCTACTTTTGTATGCGTCGCCGGCGCCATGAAAAATGGCAGCTGTTTTTGATAGCCACTGATGACAAATTAATTATATTTTCAAGGTTATCGATAAATATGTTTGCGTCGTAGACTGGTTTTTTCTATAATTTTCTTTAAAAAGCGCTTTTCAATTAAAAAAAAACGTTCATAATAAAGTTTAAAAATATTTCTACGTAATTATTATTCGAACTGAAATAGATATATGTCGAAAGTTATTATTATTATTCGGCATAAGCTCAATAATTGAATTAATGTAAATTCAAATAATTTTTAAGAGTGGAATATTAGAATATCTAATCAGACTAGCAGAACGGATTAGTAATACTAATTTCGACAGCCGCTATGCTGTCATCATCAGCATCCTTTGTTTGCTTTTACCAAGTTTGATCATGGATACTAGTATTACCCAGTGAACACATTGATGTCATTCTGACGTCAGCATGATGTCATTAATTGTCATACTTTACATTAGGAATGACTCATTATTGACTTATATATGACTCATAATTTCACACTTAGGTACATCAGATACTGACCCAAAAATTATGTTAATCTGATATTATAATGATCTTCGTTTAGTGATATTATTTGATATTATTTCCATTTCACTGGGTAAACATATTCTGCCTTGCAAAATTTCTTACTCTGCGAAGCCACTATTCCACGTATTCAGAGGAGAAAATCCTTGAGTCCGGCTGTTCAAACAATCTTTACTATTCAATACTTTTTTCATGCATATTATTTCCTTTTCAAAATGTAAACAATGTCCATATTTCATTTTATTACAAAATAATATAACTACATACATACTCATTTTCGCTAAATTTACACTAGGCTGTTTTCCAATTCATCTGGTTTCTTATATAAGATAGTAAGCAAATATCCTGATATTCTGCATAAATTTCCTCTAACTGCATTATAAGTCCTGACTGGGAATAACTCATCTCTTCTTTTTCCTGTAACGTTTCTTTGTTGCTCATTGTTTAATTTGTAGTTCCATTTTTACAATTTAAACTTCATTTTTTTAATTTTCATTTTGAATTTCTATTTTTTATTTATTTAAAATGTCATCATATATCCATATATCATATTTTAGTCACAAAGTATATCACTGGTAGATCATAATTATGTAAAATTTGATTACCTAGCTATGACTTACCAATGACGTCAAATCTAGGTCATGTGCCATTCTGACGTCGGCATGATATCATGAGATGTCATACTTTACATAAGAAATTACTCATAATTTCGCACTTAGGTACATCAGATAATGACATGAAATGACACAAATGTGATGTTAATCTGACGTTATAATATTTTTTATTTCTTCAAACCACATACATACATATAATTTCATTTACAAAGGTAACCCAAATACATATATGAAGAAAACATGGTCTATTAAACATTACGAAGTCCTAGGGCTGGACCATATAATCAAGCTTTGCACTACATTGGAGTAGTCTCAAAGCTACTCTATGTAACTACTTGATGGAGCACCCAACACTTGTCGCTTAACCACAAGCACTTGTTTGTCTACGTTCAAACGTGCAAGTCTTATTGATTACCTTCCGACTTTTTCTTCTTTGAACTTTCTTTGGCGTCCAGACGATGAAAGCCTTATCGCTTATTTGTTTCTTTCTTTTGCGTGAATGTATACACAATGTGCATGAATGTGTGCATTTTTTATAGTACGGATGAGAAAGAAAAATAAATTTCATGACTACATAAGGTTCTGTACCCGTTTCTTTCCTCTTGCCTCTCTCGCTTACAAAAGAAGCTCATCAATAAGACTTGTATCGTCTAAACGTTGACTTGCTATGACTGCATTACATTGGGGTAGTCTTAAAACTACTCGACTTCACTATTCGATGGATCACTTTATGCAGTTGTTAAAAGCCGAACACTTCGGCTTACTGCAAACTCTTGTTTGCAAATAACATGGTCCATGATTGCAGTACATAGGACTATGCTGCAGCTAGTCCATTTCAGCTAAAATGGACCACGTTGTCCAATATCTGTAGGGATTGCAAAACATAATACATACTTATATTCACTAAATTTGCACTAATATACATACATACTTACACATCTTAACAGGCTGCATTTCAATTCATCTGGTGTCCTGTAGCATTCCATTTTTTAATTTGGTTGTTTCGGATATATATTTTTTTATTTTTACAATTTACATTTTATTTTTTATTAAATTATTTTACAATTTAAAATTGTTATTTATTAAAAATAACATCATGTATCCATATATCATATTTTAGTCATAATGTATATCACTGGTAAATCAATATTAGGTAAAATTTTATTACCTATTTATGATTTACCAGTGCTGTCAAACCTAGGTCATGTGTTCACTGGGTTCTGCTGTGTACGTTGAAAAATTAAGTTTCTTGGAATATTAATCAGCCCAATTCTTTCTGAATATAGCGTTACGGTCCTTAGCCTAATAATCAATTTGGATTCACTAAGCAAATACGTTCGAAATAATAATATTAATAAAAAATTCATCAGATTTGAAGGATAGGTTTGACTAACTAGACTGTCATTTACGTTTAACATTAAACCGTCATTCAAGAAAAAATTTTACTAGAAATCATGGAAAGTAAGTATACACGAGCAAGAATGCGTTGCATTCGAATTGAGAGAGCGAAGCAAGTGCTTCACTTCGTCGTGTGAATTTCGTATTATTGAAAAGACTGTATATATGGAGCACGTTATAAACAAGTTTTACTGTACATATATGTACTGAATTTCTCCGTTAAAAAAGCATCAATGGTCAGTCCTATATCCAGTGTTGCATTTAATTTCTAGTATTTGACAGTTGAAAGCATTGTCACATTTATCAATTATTGCATAAAAATGGCGTCTACTGGAGAGGATGAAAACGTTTTGCAAGAAAATTCAGGTAAGATTTTAATTAAAAAAGCATTAAAAGCAAGTATATATTGAACAAGATTGTGCAAAAACTAGATAATAAAAAAGTTAATGGAATTTGCCAAAAAAATATTACGTGAAAGAATACACTTAAATAAGAACAGCAGCCACATGATTGGTGATATATCTTTTTTCTTGTTTGACGACCCGATCACTATATACATGACTAAAAAAGCGGCTGTCTGAAATACTAATATAAAATTCCGTATACATATGTGCATTTATTAAAAATTAGTAAATTTTTTATATCTGTAATTTTAAGGACGACGCACTCGTTCGAGCAGGAGGATATCTGGTTCTCAAACAGCTCCTGCACCAGCTCCAAGATCTACCAGACGTTCGAAAAAACAAGAACAGGTTAGTAAAAAATCTGTTCACTTAAAAACGAGTGAAATATAAATGATGAAATCATTTGCATTTGTCGTTACATATGAGGCGTTGTTCCATATGTAAATGAGAGTTAGCCTTTGATACAATCTCTTATATATTCTGTAAAAGGCAACTCTATGATTTATTGCAAGGGCCATCTGATATATATTTTGCGGTTTTATAAATTTTTATGATTATGTGCTATGCAAATTGTTTTATTGATACAAATGAAATTTGATTGCAGTTGACTGAGCAAGAAGAAATAATACAAGAGTTAACAGATGCAGAGCACTCCAATATAATACAGGAAATGCTGGCTGAGGCTGCTCAGGGAAATTTAGTTGAGTCTACAGATGAACTGGACGACGGAGTGCAAGAAATAATAGAAGGTGAAGTAGTTGAAATCATTTCAACTGAAGGCGAGGAGTGTGTTGTTTATGAAGAACAAGTGATTGAAGAGATATATGAAAATGCCAATGAAGAAAATCAAGAAAATATTGCTGCTCATTCTGATGCTAATCTAGATGAAAAATCATCATCATTTCCTTTCGCCACCGAAGAAGTGGGACAGTCGGAAACGTCTGAAGATTTAAATGAACAACCTGAGGAAAAAGAAGAAAATGTAGAAAAAGAAAACCAGGGAGCACAAGAAAATTCCCTATTGGCTTCATTAGTGGGAGACAATGCCAATAGTTTACCCTCAGTTGGGTGTGGTGCTGAATCGGAAAAGGAACAATTCGAATCAAAAGTTTTAGATGATAATTGTGAAGATTCTATATCAGATCCAGCCATTGCTGAAGATATTCCAAATGCTAGCGGCAGTGATGATACCATGGTTAATACTGAAGTTATATCCGAAGATGAACTACCGCTACCCACAAAGCCAGAAATAAATGATGCTGAAGAGGTATCGGATGAAGAATTGCCTGCACCTCAACGTGCTGAGCTACCAGCAGATGCAGAAGTTATTTCAGAAGATGAATTGCCAGTGTCTGCCACTGTTGGTGAAGATCAGAAAGATTCTTCAACACGGAAAAAGCGGAAGGCAGATCTCCCACCAGATGCTGAAGTAATATCCGAAGATGAGTTACCCGCATCCACTGCCATTGGTGCAAAGCAATGTCTAAATGAAGATAAAATAGATTGCTCATCAGGAAAAAAGAAGAAACTTGTGCTACCAGCTGATGCCGAAGTTATATCGGAAGATGAATTGTCTGCTGCCACTGCGGTTGACGATAAGACTAATATAACGCCACTTAAAAGAGATGATACGACAGATTCCTCTTCACGTAAAAAACGTAAAGCAGAAAGTCGTGGTGGATCCACAGAGAAAAAGATCGAATCGGACTCAAATAAAAAGGACGAACAATATAATCCTATGAGCCCCACTAGTGAGAGTAATGATTCAGCGCCGTTGGAAAAGAAAGCCAAAGTAGAAGGTAAGAGAAACTGATACATGCATATATTAGGCTGCCTTCCTAAACGTCTGAATGCAACGTCAAAGCAATGTTTAAATCAAGCAATAATACTTTACAACACTGCAAATCAAATGCATTGTCAATAAAAAGTATTGCCAATTGAAATAGTGCGCTAGTTGATCTTATTTGCATTTCAGCTGCAAAACAGATGACTGGGAATGCAATACTTTGTCAAAGTTTGCACGGTTGCGTTTGGGAATACGTGACATTGTTGAACTGCAAAGCAACATGCGTTTAGGAAGGCAGCCTTACTGTAAATTTTTACAGATTACGATTCAAGATATGTTTAACCAGACACGAACGCTCTACGAAATGTTTATTAGCTGTATAGAATGGATTGCTTTTTTTTTTACTTTAACTGTGAAAACACAGTGATATACAATTTTAATATATTGCTTGATGTACCATCCACTTCGACGAAGTGAATTTCATTTCTATAGAAGTACATATTTCTATAAAAATATTTTTTTCTTGAAGAATTCTATTATTTTTATTGCTTTTTACATTACACAATTTAAATCGGTAAAATTTAATGCTTTTGCTTGTTCTCTATTTTCCCTTGGAAATGAGATACTGGTAATAAAGTACATAAGCAGCAAATTTTATCAAAATCCATCTAGTAGTTTTTTGCGAGCTCAGACAAATGGAAAAAATTCAGTAAAGTACGGCTTCGAACCGCGTACAAAGGGTTCCCTACTAGTGTTGTCAAACCGTTAGTTAGTCTGCACCTAAAAATTAAAAATATGCGCAAATTATATGCATTTACCTACGAACAAATTGCTAAAACTAAAATAATATGAAAACTATATATATTTTGTCGTATTATTATTATAAGAGAAAACAAACATAATTGGGTCTGTTATTTAAAGCGTTGCCAGTCGGCAATTGAAATTTAATAGTTGCCAGAAAGGACTAAATAGGAACTGAAATTGACAGCTCTCAGTTGCCATCAGTGTATAATTCTCAGCAACTGGCAACCCAACTGAGGCTCACTCAGTTGCCATCAATAATCGGTTTAATTTATTTTTCAAAAATTGAGAAATATGCATTAAAAAATTGTTTATTACTCCAAAAATATGCATTTATTGTCAATATATGCAAGAATAAGCACTTACCACAAAAAGTATGCAAAAAGTTTTTGTTCGCATTTTGGGTACTTTTTCCACATTATCAATAACTGCCAAGCTTTCATTTATGGAAAGACCTTTGCAATTTCCTAATGCTGGAACATATACACTCACAATTACTTTTTATAAATCTGATCTAATTTTATTCCGGGTTTTTGCACCATTAATTTAGAATTTCGTATAGATTCTGCTTCATCTTCACTAAGCATATTTAGTAACAGATTTCTTTGAAATTATCACAATGGTAACACATGGTGCTGGAGGCTTATTTAAGTTCGGAAACATATTTTGTAAAAAATGTTTCGAGAAGAGGCCTAAAATGTGTTGCCAGACTATGAAAAAAGGCATTTTATGAGCGGCCAACGTTGGTGGTTTAAGCTGTAAAAAATAAATATGTCAACACACAGATTCTATTGTACATTTTTTTAATTTAAACATATATTGAAATAGTGCTCTCTGCACTTTTCTCGAAAATTAGTTTATTATAGCAACGTATTCTCTAATTAAATTGTCATCTGTCATTTATTTAAAAAAATAAAAAAAATATTTGATAGATCTTTTTGGTTTTGACCAATGATTAGTTATAGTATTTGCTAGGGGTTACCTTAGGCTGATTTTTGGTCAGTTTTTTCTTAATTAATAAAACAATATAATTTTTTATATGTGAATATATCACATCTGCTCGACGTTTCGTTGGCTTTTTTCCAACTTCTTCAGGAGCTTTTCTTTATTTTAAAATCTGATAAATAAATTAATGTTACTAAACAGTGTATATGTACATGTGTGTATCCGCAACTTGCTATTTTGTTATATTTCATACTGTTTATAAAACTATATAATTAACATTACCTACAACGGGAAATTCTACCACCAAACTTATGGTATTCCCATGGGTAATCCGTTATCACCGACAATGCGGATATAGTACTTGACACTCTCTTAGACGAAGTGATTGATGAGCTAACAAAAAACAACCTGAAAATAAAATATATATCAAAATACTAAAAGAACTATTGAATAAGTACCACAACAAACTACAATTTACAATGGAGAAAGAAATTAATATGGAACCACCCTACCTTGATATGAAAATTATCAAAAACAACGATAAATTAATAACGAACTGGTACAAAAAAAAATTAATACAGCAACAAATCTGATACAAAAAGTAATGCATTTAAGTCATGAGAAATTTAAAAGGGGAAATAAAAGAAAACTCAAAACAATACTAACAACCAATAATAGAAATACAGGTCAAAAATAGAAGATACGATTTTCTATAGTGTACTATATGTACCAAAGCTTACAGAAAGCAGACTTTTACAAAAGATCATAAATGATAACAAAACAAAAATAGCGCACAAATCCAACTAGTCATCTATTCACACGCAAAAAAAAACAAAAATAAATAAAATGAAAATCGACAGTGTTGTTTACGAATTAAAATGTGATGGTAATGATAGAGAACAATGCAACAAAATATACGTGGGGACTACAGAAAGAAGACTTGAAACCAGAATAGCTGAGCAAACAGCAGACGTAGAAAAGGGACGAGAAAGCTCGGCTCTATCTCAGCATGTAAAAGAGAGTAAACATAATATATGCTTCGATAATGTTAAAATTTTAGACAGAGAAACAAAACATAATAAACGATACACACTGGAAAGTCTAACCTGGCCTTTACACATGCAAGTGCAAGTTCGAAAAACTCAATACACTCAAGCTTTTCTACTAACACACTTTTGGTTCAGCTATGAGAAAGACAGAGAAACGAATACAAATTGCTTTTTCGTTGATAATACGTACACAGAACTTACATGCAAGTAGTTACATGTCTAAACGCAGGGTAAGAATACAAGAACGGATTAAAAAAAACAATGAATACCAAAGAAGTCAAAGACAACATTATTAGGAAACTTAAGAGAAGAGCTCATAGTTAGATTTTTCATAATAAGGACAGTAGGTAGATTTGGTTTGTCCTGAATAGGAATGGGCGTAGTGCTGAGGTTTTAGATGGTTTTGACCCTGATGAGTTAACCCTAGAAAGATTTAGCTTTAGCATTAGCGAATTACGGAATAAGGCGGTTGGTCTATATTTTCTGAAAATATCAGATTGTTATTTTAAGCCACACTTGAGTTTTTTGAAGCTCAAAATTTCGAATTTTTAAAAAATTTAAAATGTTAGCAAGAAAAAAAAATCAAAGCTTTATGTACAACAGCTTCACACAGGGTTCAATTAAAAATCGATACAAACAAAACAAAATTAATTTCCAGGTGGTCACTTTTCCGCCACTTAATTATTTCAATTCAGTTTTGCTTAGCAGTGTGAAATGCTCTTTAATGTCTTATGAAATAAATCATAAATCATTGCAATATCTTTTCTACTTAAGAAGCTACGGAAATTATAAAAAAGTATGAAACTAGTACATTCTTTTACTTCGGGTGACTACTAATCAGAAGTTATGCAATAAAAAATAACATTTTTTAATTTAAATTAAAAACCATACGGCGCGGCTAAAGACCTCAAATTTTATAATTTTTTTGCATCCATAACCTCATTTAACAGATCTCGTAAATTGGTATTTGTTTTTGTTCATATAAATTAAGTGAAATGCTATTTTGTATCGTTTTGTACTGGGCGGCAATTCCCGGGAAATTGAAAAATCAATACCGCTTTCCCGGGAAATGAAAAAGTCCGGGAAAAGAAAAACTCTAATCACGAGTTATTAGTTTCTAAGCTTTTTAAAACTTTTTAAAGCGCTTTCGTCAAATTAACCGGTTAGCATAACTTGATATTCTGGTTAGATGTATGGTAGTGGAGTTGTGGTTGAGTTTTGTTAAAAATTAATTATTGTGCAATTTAATTGTTACATTTAAATTTTCTAGTCGTACACAATGTTACTTCAAAGTTGTAAAATTGGTTATTTATTTACTAATTTATTTATTATCTAAAATTTTAATAGATATTTATTGATTTTATGTAGATTGTTTTAAAAATTAAATTTTTTTTATTATTTTATAATGTTTTAATTATTTATTACATTCAAAATTTGTGTAGATAGCTCTTGAGTAGTGTAATGTGACCGATTATGGCCTTTAGGCTAGGTTCTTCATAAAGAATGAATAAATGAAATGAAATCAAACATTAAATTGCAATATTCAATTGATATTCTTTCTAATTAGTCTGTGATAAACATACATTTAACCCCCCAACTGGGACTCCTAGCCAGTTATGGAACTTTTTCTTCTATATATTTCTAATCTCTATTGTAAATTTTGTATGCGGAGTTTAACAATAAAGGTATGAATTTAGTCTAACTGTATGGTTTTATATCCAAAGAAATTTAATTATTTTGACTTCAGTTCGGTTTTAATTTAATTTTTCAATTAAATTATATTTTTATTTAGAGATAAATGTGAAGCATCTAGACAAAGAAAATTTTGACTGCACGGAAGGTTGAACTGACGTTTCGATAGCTCCCACTAATCTCTTCAGAGTTCTTTTCGGCTTCGACCACTCTCATAAACTCATGAATTAATTGTTAAACTCTAAGGCTGATGTCAGAGTAAGTGCTATAAGCGATGATATAATTTAACGCTAAACTCGCTATAAACCACTGCGTAGTGATCGCTCAAAAGATGACGGAGTGAAAGCGAAGCGAAAAGCGAGTACGTGCTATAAAGCATGTTGTGTAACGGTTTGTAGCATGTTATCGCTTCGTCTGTTTTTTTGTGTGTTTATTTCTTACGATTTCTAAAGAAATATTTTATGATTTTTTTAACGCACTTTTGAGATTCTTAAAGTTATTATTAATTTATGTCTTAGCCGTATTTGGATTTTTATATAATTTTTAAATATTCTTTTTAACAAAAAATGCATATACATACATACCAAAAGTAAAAAAAATTGTACTATAAACTAAACAACTCGCTTTACTCAATCTAGCATCCACTCTGACATCTTGCGTAGTATGAATAAAAAAAGTATTTTCTTTTTACTTAAAAACTAGTTGTAAAACACAAAATTCTGGAAATTATTGAGTATAAAACTAAGAATTTTGGGTCTTAAAATAAATTTTGAAGTAAAAAGCAAATACTTTTTTTATTCATACTACCCAGTGTTGGCAAAACGTTAATCTGACTAATGATTAAAAACTAACAATTAAAAGGGTTAATCGTGAATGATTAAAAACTAACTAATCGTAATCAACGTTTTTTTGATTACGATTATCAATCGCAATCAAAAATCGTTAATCCTGGGGGCTAACTCTCGCATTCGCTTACGAGCGAATTCTTACTCGAACGTGCGAGTTTTTCCACTTTGGGATTCTCTTATTCGCTATCTAATAAAGTGTATCGAAATTTCTAATGATGACATTCGATAGCGAGCATTCGAACGAACCTTGCGAGTTTTTACTCGCAAGCAAAAAGGCAATCAAAATTATATTTTTTTAGAATAAAAAGGGCAAAGTGGTGGTTATAATTAAATATTGTTACTTATATTTGCTATACATTTGTCATAAAGCTGTCTTTTTTATATAAAATAGTGCTTTTAGCTCTAAAACAACCAATAGAAAGAAACATTTTTCATATTTTGTGTAAAATCTACTTTTTACGTTTTAGCACACATCCATGCATATCGCGACCTTAGTATTGTTTTGGCCCACCGACCATTTAAAAAAAATTGAGTTAAGTATGGGGTATATATATTTTGAATACCCTCTTTCAGAATCCAAAAACTGTTTCGCGAAATTGTTCCTGGTTTCTGAGATATCAAGCATTCACAATGAATGCTCGGATATCATCATTTTTGATAAATTTTTTGTAAAAAAAATTTTTTTTAAATAAAAAATAAAAATCAGAAATCAAGTAAAATACCAAGTTTCATCAATATTAACTTTACAACGGAAGTTCGATATTTACAGTGAACATTAATCCGAATATCTTCAAGAGCTCCAATTACATACATCTAGAAAAAACAACGGAAATAGTAAATATATATATTAATATGTCAAAAATGGTTCCTTTGTATGATAATTAAGAATACCTGAAGTATTAAATTTTCAATTCTTGAAAAAGTACCATTAAGGTGAAAAATTACTTATTAAGTTAAGGTTCAGTACCATTTCAAAATCTGTATTTTCCATCACTGGTGTAAAAGCAGACATAAGAGAGAAAAATTGACACACGTAAGTGCAAGCAAACGAAAGCTGTCGATATTGTTGAACCCAAATTGACTAGATTTCGAGACAGTGGCTTTCGATCGCTCAGGGTTTCCTTCGACATCGTTGAACAGGCAGTTAAAGAAATATTTGAAAATAAATTGAAAATTTTAAGAAAATTTACTTTTATTAGTAAAGATTCTCTACGTAGTCGCCCTTTGGCCGGGCTTAAGGATTTCTTCCTCTCGGTATATCGAAAAGCGACTTCGCTGAGTAAAGATTTTTGCATAGCCGGCCTTTGTCAAGGCTTATTTTGTGGTAGGTTTTTTTGCAAGAAGTACTTATTTGTTCGTTATATCCTTTGTATAGAATAATATAGTTTTACTATAATTTTTTAAATCGGATTTTTAGATTCTGAACACAAGGACAAAGAAAAACGCAAAGATAAAGAACGTGAAAAAGATAGGGATTCTGGTACCGGCAGTAGTAGCAGCAAAGAAAAAGACAAAGAGCGCGACAAGGAGAAAGAACGCAAAAAACTCCCGGACTTGGACAAATATTGGCGTGCTGTTAAAGACGATCCAGCTGATTTTACTGGATGGACTTATCTTCTACAATATGTGGACAATGAGGTATACTTTACCAGTAATTTATATATTTAATTCAGCATTACAAACAAAACATTAATATTTTGGCTGTAGTCTGATGCCGAGGCAGCACGTGAAGCTTACGATGCATTTCTGTCCCATTATCCATATTGTTATGGTTATTGGCGTAAATATGCCGATTATGAGAAACGTAAGGGTATTAAGGCCAACTGCAACGCGGTGAGTACAATACGAATTCAATCAAATTCATTTGAAATATGTTGTATTTTTCAATATTTATTATATTATAATGGAATTTATTATAATTCAATAAAAAATATTCATTCAATAAAAAAAACCAACAACTATCGTAAAAACTCATAGAAACAAATGAGATTGAAATTTAGTCAGGAAGTGAATCAATCAAAACAAATAAAGGTTCAATTAGTCGTACCGTACTATAACACCATAGCCATAACCGTGGCCATAGCCATAGCCATACTTACTGCCTTCGATTAGTTTTGCCTTAACCATAACCAGCTTTTTTTCACCCATTTTATTAGAAAATATGCTAAAAAAATAAGCGAAAATATAAATTAAAAAGCAGCGAATCTGAAAAATAAAAACAGCAGAAAATACACAACAAATATGTTCTCTCAGTTTATGGTTATGGCAGAACCAAAATTCAATTGGTTTCTATGGTTATGGCAAGTCACCTATAATCAAATACAGTGTTGTCCATAAGGTTGGTTCGAACAGCTGTTTTCTATGGTTATGGTTATGTCACTACTAATTGAACCTTAACTTTCGTTGTTTGATAAATACATTTAAAACAACTTAAAATAAGGAAATGGGTTTTTAAAGTTTTCAACTTTTAGTAACTTAACGTTTTGATAATCTTTCTTGCTTCCCCATTTCTTTATTTTCACAACTGTTCAGTTTCTTAGTTTTTTAATTTATAAAAAAATATATTTGTTTGATGAAAACTCTTCTTACGGGTGTATTTATAAGCGTTTATTATAGTTAAAATTGGTTTAAAGTAGGAACATTGTATGAGAAACCCGTTTCTAAAACCAATTTTGAATATAGTTATCGTCTCTGAATACGGACCCTAGTATTCCGGTTTTAAAAATAAAAACTACCAACAAATTTGATTTAAAAATAATCGTTGAACGAAAATCAAAATATACATTGAGGCGTAAGTACAAATGGAGTTTAATGAATTTCAGTGTAAAAAAGTGTGAAATTTTATTAGTAATAAAAAATTAAGTTAGTTTTAAATTTTTAATTACTATATACTTAATAATAGATAATTAACTTAGTATTTGCAGCACTTGTATAAATACGTATATCTTTGTCATTTAAAACATAAAAACCTGTATATGTGCTTTGTGTATGTGTTGACTTGTTCATTTCTGTCAAAACCCTAATCCTTATCTCCAAAACCCAACTTCCTAATTTACAAATATTAACATAATAAATATTCAACTCTTTGGGCCATTATTACAACTTGGCGATAGTTAAAGGTAGTATTTTGTCGTTCATTATTACAACTTTACTCTAACCTAAACTAAACGATCAGTAAAGGCCATAATACACAATCAATCAGCTTGATGTCAGATTCGTGTACGTGTGTTTGACGAAAAATCAAAACCAAGTAGATTTTCCATCAAGCGTCGTCGGTGTCACTAATACTAACGAAATTTCACACATACTATTACCACGCTTGTCAAGCATGTTGACTGTGTATATTGCCCTTTAAAGACGAGTTCATTCCACCTGATTGGTTAAGCAGGACATACACTACTACAGCATACCTGCACAAAGAAGTGATGTTGCAATCGTGCTCGAAACACATGCCATACAAGCATACCAGTGCAATATTAATTTCTTTAAAAATTGTGTACGGACGAGTTGTTGTACCTAGTCCGCACCGTATTATTATTGATATTGTTTTGAAAATAGGAATTGTAGAAAATTCGTGTTTTTTATTAAAAAATTATTGGAAATGACTTGTTTATAATATATATTTGGTTCCTTTTTTTAATTTAATAGTATTTTATTCAAGTAAATGTGTTTTATCCCGATGTTTACTCTTTTACAACGTTTCTCAACTGAGCTAAATTCACCATACACAAACCATAAGCTGGTATCATCAACAAAATATCAAATTCTTTTTGACATCGCTACAGCAAAGCAAGCGTACAATCACACAAAATGCCCATACACGACCATCACTGGTACCAATACTAGATAATACTAGGTACCAAGCCCTTTAAAGTAAAGTTGTAATAAACGTAACATTTTTATTCGTCCGACAAAATCCTAGCTTTGACAAACGCCAAGTTGTAATAATGGCCCTTAAAATTATTTATTCATTAACATTAATAAAATTATGTAATATATTTTCTTGAAACTATGTTATATATAATTTTTTGCTTTATTCCGTCTTTTTATAAAATAAGCGTGGTGTGATTACTTTGTAATTCGATTCGAAAAGAAAGTTGTTCGAGTTTGAATGTTATTTACAATGCAATTCGAAAACATTATCTTTCAATTCGTAATACAGAGTAGGCCCCAAAGAATGTAAAAGTATCTGGCCACGGTCAATTAAACACGTCAATCAATACATATGTATGTGTGAGTGTCGTGTGCTTGTCGCTTAAACGGCGATGTACAAATAAATTCATCAATCAGCATTTGGATTGTGACTTCGCAACGTTCGTTTGCAAGCATGTCATCGGATAATGATTTCTTGTTATTGGCATATTGTTATTTTAACAAAATTACACAAAAAAATCTCATATTATTTACTTTTTTAATATATATGCTTCCACCATTATGTTCCATAAGGATGGTAAGGATTGGTATTGTTCAATGAAACGTAAAATAATTTTTTTGTTCGTCCGTGCATCTGTCCATCGCTATAATCACAAAGCAACTGAGATTGTTTTTGTGAATCACAATTGTCGACGATCAAATAACTGCTCATCAAATTAAAATATCAAAACTTTTTGATTTTCATCAATCAGAGCCGACAACGGGTACGTGTAGCCGAAAAAGCACGACCGCACGCACAAACTTAGAACGTTGACGTGATTATTTGACCGTTGCCAGAGCCTATAAGAATTTCATGTTCATTGTTATCGTCGCTTATAAATGATCGTTTGTAAAAGCGAGAGAAAAGTTTTCGTACATCGTCTGTAATTTTTTTTTTAATACATGAAATAAATATAAATAATAAGCAAAATAAATATTATTTTACATTCCGCTTGACGTTTGCATATCGTACATTTATTTTAAGATTGTCCTAATAAGAAAAATGGAATTTTCAGTCATTAATGCAGAATTGAGAGGATACTGTTTTATTTTTTAATTATTGGTAGGTTAGGTTAGGTAAGGAGTGCAGTCAGGACTGTAGAAGTGACTCACTTGGGTCCGTTTATTCGGTCCCTTTGTTTTACCCTAGAGCAGACAGGGCATAGAAATTACGACTGCCCTGCCGCCGTGTCAAACCATCCCGATTGAACTAAGTAGGAGGATAGCCTGACTAGCCCTACATTAGCCAGACTCTCTTAAGTCTGGAAATATGCTAGCGCCCAAGATTCTCGTCCTTAAGCTGGCAAGAGCCGGACACTGACATAGAAGATGTAAAACAGTCTCCTCCTCCTCATCGTTACAACTCCTGCAGTAGTCGTTATGATTTAGACCCATCCTTCTGGCATGGGTCCCAATATTACAGTGCACTGTGAGCTCTGTTACTAATAGTTTAGTTCGACCATTACCGAGCCTAAGCAGATCTCGTGTCCTGCTGAGGTCGTAGTGGGGCCACGTGGACCTAGCCACGCGGCAGCTGCCTTCGCGTTCCCACCTATATTGTGCCAACCTGAATGATTCAAGCTGTATCAGTGATTTACAATGTGATAGAAGGATGCCAACGAAGTAGCATATCATCGAGTTGCTCAATGTCACGCCCTGTTTGGCAATTCCGTCCGCAATGTCGTTCCCGGGACAATCTGAGTGTCCCAGAACCCAACCCAGTGTTACTCTCGAATTCTCGCTATCTCGTTTAGAGATACCCGGCATTCGACGACCACCAAGGAAGTGGTGTATACACCATTTACAGCGGCGATGGCCGCTTCGGTAAATATATAGATATCTTCCGATATCCTATAGTACCTAAGCCATCTTGCCGCCCTAGTGATAGCGGAGAATTCAGCTTGCAAGACGCTACAACCGTCCTGCAGCCTAAATGGGACCCTTACGTTGAAGTTTTCCACATAGAATCCTCCGCCAGTTCTGTTGCCCCTTTTGGAGTCATCCGTAAAGACTTTGATCGCTCCATGAGGGTTGAGGGATGAGAGGTACTCTTCCCTGCTGAGAACAAGTGAGAGAAATAGCCCACCAAAGTAAGGCTTCGGTGCGCAATAATCAATGTTGCTGTGAATTCCTTGATGTCGCAGAATCCTGGAGTGCCCATAATCAGTTCGTGACCATGGGCATGTAGCGTTCAGCCTGATCGCCGAGAATAAAGCTAGCTGCATGGCCATACCCTCCACCGGAAGCCAGTTCATCATCGTGAAGAGTGATTTCGTTGGAGTCGACCTGAGCGCACCTGTTATCAGGGTCGCTGCCAGCCGAAATATTTTATTAAGTGTGTTACGATGAGAGTCTTTCTCTACCGCTTCCCACCAAACTAATACACCATAAAATAAAATGGGCTTAACTACCGCTTCAAAGATCCAGTTGATCCCTCTGGGCTCTATGCCCCAGATGCGACCAATGGCTCTTTTACTCGTATAGATAGCCACGACGGCCTTATCCGCTCTATACTGGGTGTTTTGATTCCAAGATAGTTTGCTATCTAGTACATAGTTTATACGCAGAGCTTATTTGCAAATAAAAACGTAAAATGCTGCCAAATCCTTTTTCATTGAAACTTATTAAATCACTGATTATTCATCTATTTGTGAATATATTTATCTATTTATTATTTTTTATTAACAAACATATGTAAAGGAGGCAACCCAAACTTCTTATTTGCAAATAGCGCGTTAATCAGTAATTGTTTTCGTGAGTTAGTAATTTACAATAAAAATACATACTTGGTAGCACTACGTTTTTATTTGCAAATAACTCGTGCGTATAAACGTACTATAGGATTACGCCCAAGTATTTGGGGTTATCCGAGACCATTAATATGATCCCGTTAAGTCTAGGAGACACAAAGTCTTCGACTTTGTACTTTCTAGTAAAAAGCACCAATTCAGTCTTAGCTGGATTGACGCCCAGCCCACAATTGACGCTCCATTCACTAACGAGTGCCAGTGCGGACTCCATACACTGTGAGATTGTACTCAGGTGCTTGCCAGAGATGGCTACCGCCACGTCGTCGGCGTATGCGACAGTCTTAACTATCTTACGCTCCAGACTTAGCAACAGAGAGTTAATAGGCAGATTCCACAGGAGTGGTGATAGAACCCCTCCTTGTGGAGGCCGATTGGATGCCCTGTAGTCAGTAACATTACCAATCGAGGCACTTATGACCCTATTTGTTAGCAGGTTCTTAACGAAACTGCAGATATTAGAATCAATCCCTAGTTCTATCATATTCAAGATAATGGAATCGGGGTTGACGTAGTTAAAGGCACCCTCTATGTCCAAAAAGGCCACCATAGTGAACTCTTTGTGTTCCAGAGACTTCTCTATGTGGCTGACCAGAGAGTGTAGGGCAGTTTCCACAGACTTGCCTTTGTTGTAGGCATGTTGTGAGGGAGAGAGAAGTGTCGCGGGTATAGACATTCTCAGATGTATATCAATAGCTCTTTCTAGGCTTTTGAGCAGAAAGGATGTCAGACTGATTGGTCTGAAGTGCTTAGGTTTAGTGTGGGAAGTCTTGCCACCTTTAGGGATGAAGATAACCCTACATCTACTCCAGCAAGGTGGAATATAAGAGTAGTTTAAGCATTCTTTATATATTACAGAAAGCCATGGTATAACCAGGTCTATGTTTCTCTGTAGATCAGCTGGAATTATACCATCTGGTCCCGGAGATTTAAATGGAACAAAGCTGTTAATCGCCCATTTTAGTCTGTCGATGTCCAGAGGGACGGTGACTGTAGAGGGCGACTCAGGGGTACGGCTTGTACCAGCCCCTTCTACAGGGGCTGGAAGATTGCCGGGGAAGTGTGTATCAAGTAGCACGCTGAGCGTTTCTTGACTACTCAACGTCCAGCTACCACACGATTTCTGTATGTAGCTGGGTACAACCGGTGAGGTTGCCAATATCTTACGCAAGCGGTTGGTCTCAGAGGAACCCTCCACTTTTAAATTTTCATTTAAGTAAACATGCAAACTACATTGAGAAATAATTTATTTTTATGTTTGTTATTGTAAAATGTGGTTTCAAAAGCTTAATGTACTTTGGTCCAGTGTATCAAAGCCAAACCCCTTTAAAAAATATATAATTTTTAAAATAGTTAATTATGCAGATCGGCCCTTGTAAGCCAGCTCGTTGCAGATAGGCCCAAGCAGATTGGCTCTTTTTACTTGTCGTAACAAAGTAAACAAAAACAGATTGGCCCAGATTGGACGCAACTGCGCCGATATGTAATTAAAAAGCTAATGTCAGAAATAGTAAAGCGCTTGCCACAAAATATGCATTTTTCAAAAGTATAAAAAGTTTTCTATTAAAATGTTTTTAATTTTGCTAGTCGCGGAAAATTGTTACATATAGGAATTAGCTTCATTGAGCGAATATGAGCTTCAATGGAATGAACTTCCTTTCGCTAATTGGCTAAAAATTATTTGGAAACGAATATCCAACAAATCTACATATATTAATTCTTGTCAAAGGTGTACAGTAAGTAGGGTGATGACTAAATTTTTACAAAGAATTTACCTATCACCATGTGATAGCCAATAATAAATTAATAATAAAAATCGTGATTGCGGTCATTTTGCCAGAAAAACCTTACGCACCAAGTGCAATTTCTAAAAACAGATAATTTTGTATATTAAATTAATATACATATACTACATTATATATCGATTTTAATAAAATTAAGCACGAATGATGCCTCTGGTAAAACTACCATTAGTGCAAAATCTTAGCTCACTACTTTGCCCAGTTCGCGAAATATCTCAATTTTAAGAGAGGAAAATTTACCAAAAAGGAACAAAACTTACTTCACAAAATTATGTATGTAATTATATTAAAACTACTTATCCTAGATATTCCATTAAGATATCATATTAATGGGCACAAAATGGCACTTAAAATGACATATGCTTTGATTTTATTTTGCATTATTCAGAGGTAAAATTTTACAGACCTTATGTTCGCGACTAATTTTCTCGAAGAGGTATTTTTACAATTCTTAAAAAATACATGTTAAAGGCAATTTTGTGCACTTTAAACATGACACCTTCATGGAATATCTATTATTATAAGTAGTTTTAAATACATACATATATATTTTTGTGAAGTCAGTTTAGTAAATTTTTGATGAATTTTCCTATTCTAAAGTCGCGATATTTGGCTAACTAGGTAAAATAATGAGCTTAGATTTTGCACCAATATTAGTTTTACCAGAGGCTTCATTCGTACTAAATTTTATTAAAATGTAAAAGAGTAAGAAAAACTGGTTGGTTGGTTTTATATGTTTTAACACATATAGAAATTTTAGGGCTTTATTTTGTAAAACGCAACGATAAGCGTTGACTAATTTTGTATGTGTTTTGTTTTTGTAATTAACATTTCTTTCATACAAAATTTATCAACGCTAGGCGTTGCGTCTTACAAAATAAGGCCCTTATACTCTTGGTGCGGCAACTTTTTTGACAAAAAAGTAAGATGGCGTTTCTTTATATTTCTTCATGGCCATTTTGGTTTGGCCATGTAAAATTTGATATTTGCAAAAATATTAAAAAAAAGTAATACCCTGCACAGAAAAAAATAAGTTTCGTTTTTGATAACAAAAATCCCGGTATTCAATAATTTTTTTTTCAAATTTCCTGTGATAAATAATTCCCCTATACTGATAACAAAATTATTTCAAAATAAAAATATATATATAAATTAAAAAAATGTTGACATGGCTGGAATACGAACCCGGTCTTTCCGGACGTAAAGCATACACTCTCTAGCTGAGCCATATCCCATTTATTTTTTTATGGGATACAACTTGTTTTAAGTACTTATGTATAAAAAGAAAAGAAATAACCGGCATGGAAAAGAAATACTTACAACGAAATATTTTATTATGTTAAAGATAAATGTTATTGAAATTCATATTTTTTTTTTAATAACACGGTCTTATTGAATATAATTCTTGTCTATTTTTTTCTGTGTGGTGTACAGTTTCTTTTCGGCGTTGCCATAGTCTTGCAAAAAAGAACATTAATTTTACTTTTCAAACCATTTATTTACTATGTAGTACAAATTAAAATGAATAAAAATAGTGATGTAAAACGCAGAACACAAAAAATGGAATACACCCAATATACCAAATGGCTTGAGAAAAATATTATAATAAGCTAACTAACATAAGCCTAAAGCTTGAAGCTTGAAGTATTGAAAATAAATTGAAAAAAGCTATCGTAACAATTGTAGAAAAATCAAAACGGAACCCTCTTGAAAATATTATAAGTGCATGTTTACTATAAGCTTATTCTTGCAATTGTAGAATAAGCTTATGAAAATAATATTATATTAACTTTTGTATAGAAAACATAGTTTGTCTTAATATTTTTGTAAGCTTTGAAGAATAAAATTCACAAATAATATATTTTAAACGTTGAAAAAGAAAATCTTATTATTTACTTCAAAATCATTCGACTTCATTTATTTATTACATAAATATTTATGTTTTTATATTGTAATTTCCAAAATTACATGTGCACCCAATTTGCAATTTAAAACTAGATGCAAATGCCGCTGTAGAATGTATTGAAAAATATAAAGTCTTTTTCAATCGTTATATTGTTCTCTTGAATATAAGTATGTATGACGTTTATAAGCATACTTTAGAAACAGTTGTGTATAATAATAGTTTCTCAACATTATTATAAGCGAAGTTAAGAAAAGCTTAAGGCCCACCATTTATATAAGCTTATTCTCAAGTTGTATTGGATTTTAATTGCTGTTTGGTATGTTGGGCAGAATATGACCGCAAGTGTTGGTGTTTTATACATACATATTTTGTAAAGTACGTTAACATGAAAAAAGATTTCTTTATCAAAGCAGATAGAAGTAGTTTTTTTATAAATATTAGTACAGTAAAATAAACATTTCATATAGGATGCAATTTTTCAGTTTTTTAGTTACAGTAATGCTCGTGAGCTTAAGTTTGACTTTCGTGGTCAGGGGAGGTAGGGAACGCCCTCTATCTTGAAAGTAAGGGAGTGACTAGCTTTCTCAAATTATCTCGTAAACTATACGGAATATGACATTTTTGTTAGATTTTATTTTAGATAATAAAATTTTTTGTTAGAAGAAGAGTTAATTGTACAATTTACAACAAAAATGTGGTTGATGGAGTTGTAGATAATATTATCATCTAAAAGAAAGCTTCTGACAAAATGTTCATATTCCTTATAGTTTATGAGATAATCTAAAAAAATAGTCACTCCTATTATCAAGGCGCTCCCTACCTCTACCGACCCCGAAAACTTAAGCAAACGGTGGTCGCATGTGTAACTAAAACAAAAAAAGGTATGTTTTATGCGATTTTACTGAACTATATTTAATTTAAATTTAATTCAATATAGTAATAATAGTTTCAAGAAAATATTTAAAACAAAATTCATTAATGCTTTAACATAAACATAATTAAAAAAGATTAAAATCAAATAAGTTAGTGGAATCATATGCTTTAATTTTTCTTTAGTTTTTAATTTATATACCCACCTTCCTCATGCTAATTTACTTCACATGCACACAGAAACACATTTGAAACGTTTCTAGACCAAACAAAACAAAAAATAAAATCCATTGAAAAGTTAAGTATATATAAAGTACATTAATCAACTTAACATTTGCCAAAAATCTATTTTTCTATTTCCCTTTCATCAATTTCTACCAATTATATAAAAATGAAAAATACAACAAACCAAACAACAACATTCAAATTTAGGTCTTCGAACGTGGCTTGGAAGCAATACCTTTATCGGTTGATTTATGGATACATTATTTAAGCCATGTCAAGTCAAATCATAGTGAAGACGAAGAATACATACGATCACAATTCGAACGTGCCGTTGAATCTTGTGGTCTAGAGTTTCGCTCAGATAAGCTATGGGATGCCTATTTAAAATGGGAGAATGAAGGAAAACGCTATCAGAATATGTTGAAAATATATGATCGTTTAATTTCTATTCCAACTCAGGGTTATAACGGACATTTTGATAAGTAAGTGGCAGAATTCTAAAATTAAAATATTCATTTCTTAAAAGAAATGCCAATTGCGAAATTGAAAAAAAAAATTTATTAAAATTTTTTACTCAAGTTACAACCCAGATTATCGACTTCACTAGAATATTTGTATTGAGATGACTCAAAAACTGAGTGATTTTCATTTAAATTTTCTAGTCAAGTCGATCTTCTGTGTTGTATAAACAGCACTTAAATACAAAAAATTTGTTTCGCAGTTTCCAAGATTTAATAAATCAACACTCCATAACAAGCACCATAACGCCAGAGGAAATCAAAAAAATTAGAATTGAGCTTAGAGAAACGAGTTCCTCATCTAAATCATCTTCATCACGATCCAAATCTAAACGTGCAAGCTCAAAAGATAAAGAATCAGAAACTATAGAAAAGGAGAAGGAGAAAGAAAAGGAGAAGGAGAAAGAAAAGGAGAAGGAGAAAGAAAAAGAAAAGGAGAAGGAGAAAGAAAAACATAAGGAAAAGGGGAAAGAAAAAGAGAAAGAAAAAGAAAAGGAGAAGGAGAAAGAAAAAGATAATGCAAACGACAAAGAAAAGTCTAAAGATAAAGACAATGTTGATAAAGTCTCCAACGAAGGAACTTCAGATAAAGTTGATTCTGATCCTGTTGAAGCAATGGTTGTGGACAGTGTATCTGTGGAGGAAGTTAAACCGGAAAAAGTTTCTGAAGATCTTGGTGATTTAACAACTCTTACAGAAGATGAAATACACTCGATTAAAGATAAAATCATATCATCAAGACGCAAAATACACAAAGCTACAGTATCAGCTATTACAGCCCGCTGGACATTCGAGGAAGGTATAAAGAGACCCTATTTCCATGTAAAACCTCTGGAAAGATGTCAGCTGAAAAATTGGAAGGATTATTTGGATTTTGAAATAGAAAAGGGTGATCGTCAACGAATTTTAGTGCTATTTGAAAGATGCCTAATCGCCTGTGCTTTGTACGATGAATTTTGGCTTAAAATGATACGTTATTTGGAAACTATCATCGAACAAGCCGGTGTGCCTGCGATAACGAGCGATGTCTATCGTCGAGCTTGTGAAATTCATCACCCAGATAAACCCAGTCTACATCTTATGTGGGCTGCGTTTGAAGAATGTCAAAATAATTTTGACCGGGCTGCGGATATCTTGGTAAATTTGGAAAAAAGGGTACCCAATTTATTGCAGGTGGCTTACAGGCGCATTAACGTGGAACGGCGTCGCGGTGATTATGATAAATGTAAAAGTTTATATGAACATTATATTAATACTGCAAAAAATAAAAATATAGCTGGAAGTTTAGCTATCAAATATGCTAGATTTTTAAATAAAATTTGTCAAGATTTAGAGGGTGGCTTAAAGATTCTTCGTCAAGCACTGGACAAGGACAGTGCTAACACACGTGTAGCTTTGCAAATGATTGACTTGGCTCTACAGCGATCATCGGTAGACGAAGACGAAGTTGTCTTGATAATGGATAAATTTATGGCTAGAGAAAACATAGAACCCGAACAAAAAGTTTTATTTGCTCAACGTAAAGTTGAATTTCTAGAAGATTTTGGTAGTTCAGCGAAAGGATTACAGGATGCACAAAGAGCTTTGCAATTAGCTTTAAATAAAGCTAATGAAGCCAAAAAGAAACGGTAAGTTTTTGTTTAATTAACTTAATTTTTTCCTAAAATCTAAAAACTGAAGAAAGAACGCGTATTAAAGTGTATGATGATATTCTAACAAAAAGTACGAATTTAGTCATTCGCTGAATGAGCTCTGGCGAAAACTAAATTTAAGCCCCTCAAATTTAGTTTTCGCCCCTCAAATTTAGTTTTCCATCAATGATAGATATGAAAAGAAAATAGAGACTTATTTTAATATAGGCAAAATCTCGCCGCCCTTGATGGACAACATTTTTGTGCATGCTTCTTTGACTCATATTCACTTTTCTATTCAGAGCTGGATCCGCACCTGCATATCACGATATGTAGATACATAGATAATGCAACAACAAAATTTGTAGGTCTTCTCGATTTATTCGATTTCTTGCTAAACGGTTTTCTAAACTAAAACCATGAGTAAGTTGTAGTCCATCTTTTTTTCATTTAAACAGTTGTTTTTGGCGCGAACAAAGTCTATTTCTTTGATCATTTAATAAATGTGATTTATATGGATGCAAAAAAATCGTAGGGTGAAATGATCCTACGAGGAACTATAAGCAACTTAGCGCTAGAAACCATAGATCTAAAATGGACTTCGAGCTTGCGGAATGTTGTGACTTAGAATAGAATAAAAATTGGTATTGCAGTCCAGTCTTGTGCAACTAACATTTGAGCAAAAATCAGAGGACTAGAGCCACTGGTTCCCAAATTATGACGCCTTTATTATAGGAAAAATTTTGAGTCCAACCGAAACCAGTTTTTGATGCCGGACTCGAACAGAACCTAATATTCGGACAAAAAGTCAATTTTCGGTCTAATCCGAATCTTACCAATACTTTTTACCCGATTACGGCGACGCTTATAGTAAGGGTTATGTGCTTAGCAGTCTATCAAAAAAAAAAGTTTGTAAGCATGTTCCAGTCTAGCGCCGAAACTGCTGAGATGGTTATGGCGCTATATTTTTTCAATTTATAAAAATTACTTTTTCTTCGACCTTCTTTTGCTTATAACAATAAAAAAACTTTCTTATTTTTAAGCTCAAGGTCATGAGCTATATTTTTCTCTTAAATTCAAAATGGTGGACGGGGGTAGCGTAACGCCAGGGACCAGAGTCAAAACCTATCGTTTTAGGTATAATTTTAAAGAGCATAACAATAATGGCCTGTCCCACGATGTCGACACGGCGATGTCGTTCTCTTATTTATATTGAAAACAAAAACAAATTAAGTTTTTTATTATTGTTTTCAATATAAATAAGAGAACGACACCGACTTGTCGACATCGTGGGACAGGCCCTATGCTTCTAACAACACATAGCAAATTCAAATGGCGGCCATGGGTTCATGAAAACGTAACGAAATTGCTTTGTACGAAAAGTATTTATTTTCATTAAAAATTAAAGATATCGTTTAGAAAATTGTTTATTTTGTAATTGGAGAATGAGAAAAATATATTCAGTATTTCGATAAAACGTTACGTCTATATACGGAAAGGACTCACTAATACAATTCAGTAAATTGTTATTTTTTCGTTTGAGTTGCGAGGTTCTCGTCTTGGATACAAATAATTTCCAATAAGGTATTGTCAAGTCAAAAACCATAATAGTTTAAAAAATTATTTGGCCTCAATTTTTTGTTCAACTTATAATTACTCTAATGTGGCAATTCAAACAATTATTTTAATGTACGCAATAATTTGTCATTCTCAAAGACAAAAACTTAAATATGTTTTAAACTACTTATCGAATACAAAAATAAGTACTCAACCAGAAAATAGTCGGAAAACGTGCCAAACCGACATAGCGAATCGGGCTATAAAGCATAATTAAAGGGCTCCTGAGATCCAATGCACGAACACGAAACTCCGTTCCCGAACGAAAATTTTTCCAAGTTCAAACACAAACGGATTTCATGAACGCAATCAACCGGTTTTGCAGAGAAAATTATGCCAAACCAATACGTATTGGATCCTATAAACAGGCTGATTATAAAAAAATCTATTTAAAAGCCCAATAATCGATTTCAGCATAAAATTGTAGACGTAAAGTCGATTTGTATAACACGTAATCGATTTTTTTTCTAGTTTAATATATTTATTTCGGCAACAAACAGTTGAATAATTTATGGTACAACATCTTTTGGTTGCGCTTTAAATAACAAACTAATATTTTCATTCAATTTGCAAAGATATGACACGCGGACAAAGTCTGTACGTGAAATATTTTTTGACAATTCTTATGCTGGCGTCATAATCGATGTAGAGAACAAAACACTAAATTTTTTAATTTCTGTGTCTGTCTGTCCGAACACGCTTCACGCAAAAACCACTGGACGGATTCTTATGAAATTTGGTATGGAGGTACTTTAGAGTCCTGATTCATATTTAGGGTACTTTTTACCGCGATAAAATATCTAATTTCTAAGTTAAAATAGAAAAAAAGGAAAATATACCCAATTTTACTAATATAAATGTTGTTGAAAATTAGAAATTTTTTTTTTTGTTTTTTAACGTTGGTAGCACTGTTTATTTTGTATAACGGGAACCTTAAACAATATGTAAATAACGTTATATTATATTTTACAGACACCTTATAGTCATAAAGCGATTTTTAAGCGCGCGAAGCGGGCGGGCAAATCTAGTACAAAATAAAAAGGTTCGATTTCGGTATTCGGCCAAAAATTTTTCCTAAACCGAATATTAGCCGAAACCATAATTTTGGCCTAATCCGAAACCGAATACTCCGTCGGACTGTAGAAAAATTTAAAATTGCTTGAAGCAGTTAATCGCAATACTGGATGTCGTATGCGTATCATTATTAATGTATTGATAACATATTAAGTATACGCCAAGCTGCTTCAAGCACTTTAGTAATTATTCCTGTGATAAAGGCGCCATAAAACATACATACACATACATATGTATTTTGGAATTTCCGCAAGTTCAAAATCCATTTTATACCTATACTTACTAGGGCAAAGTTGCTTAGATTTTTTCGTAGTATTATATACCCTATAATTTTTGCACAAGAAATCGTTCACTCCTATTGTACATACATATTATAAAATGTTTACTTTTAAAATTGGAAAAAGTTAACAAAAAGTGCAGAACATAAAATTCTATACAACAGAGTGATTTCCGTTGGAGTATTTTACAATAGGTGGCATGCAATAACGTCCGGCTAGGCTCTGCAAAGCCAGTACTTTTCTTATGTGGAAATAATATCATGGGCCACCTTTCAATAATAAAGATATTGAACTTTTGCGAAACTCGAAGCAGTTTTTTTGCTTATAAATTCAACGTGTCTCTATCTATATTTAAATGTTAATTTCTTAAATACATTTCACATCAAGGAAATTTTGGAAAATAGAAATGGTCCCCCCTAGCGACTCAATCTTTCTAATATGAACGTCAACTTTAACCGATTGTTTAAATAAAGTATTATATGAAACTGTGAATTAATAAATGCTTTATTTACAGTGAAAGTAGTCCTAGCCGCAAATCTGGTCATAAAGATGCCGCATCGCTATCCGCTTCCACACAATCGGTATACAACAATGGATCCTCGACGGGTGCTGCGAGTTATAATTATGGATCTGGAAATTCAGCATATTACGCCCAACAGAATAGTGGTAGCTCATATCCTCAGCAACAACAGTCGTACGATAATTATTATAATCATTGGCAGTACAATACTGGCTATAGTGGCTATGGACAATGGAGCGGTTATACTAATTATTATTAAAACCAAACAAAACAAATTTGATAACCTTAACAAACAAAAACATATTTTTTTTTAATTTACTCATAATAATTATTAAATAATTATGTATTTACCGTTTTATTAGTGTTTTCATTTAAATCCTAAGATTTTTATTATTTTAGTTTTTGCGTTGCTGACCAAGAGTATATGAATAAATATATACTAACTTAATAATTTTATAAATACATACATACAAATACATATATAAAATACAATTGTTTTAAATTTTTTTATGAAAAAATTCTAATTAACTCCATAATATCTTTTAATATAAAAAATATTACATCCATACTATATTATATGTATTGTCTCTATGATTTTACTGTTTTGCTCTCTATCACTTTCTCAGTTGGAAGGAGAACGGCAGTTGATTTTTATTTCTTACAAGAAACAAACATACAAAACTACATATTGGATTTTTTTCACTGGACATTGTAAACACTAAAATAAAGCATATTAATATTAAAACTTAAAAAAACTTGAATGCAAAAGAAAATTAAATATAATAAAATCGGAGCATAAGTAAAAGAACATAAATATTTGACCTAATTTAAACTAGTTTTTTTTAAGTATGTACTTGTCCGGAAGTGTACTGGATACATTTTTATCATGACAAATGTGAAACTTTATATTGAGAAATAACCTGTTTTTCCTATATGGAATTTGACATTTATCATGGTAAAAATATATCATGTGGCAAATTACGGCATTCGATATCGATAAAAATTTTTATTTAAATTGTATTAAAATTTCGATCGATATCGAATGCCATAATTTGCGTATTGTAAGTTTCTCATTTTATTGTTTGCAAACAAAGCAGAATAAAAACGAGCAAAGAAGAATGAGAAGAGTTACGAAGGGCGGATATGTCCGTCAAATGAAATTGCACATATTTTCGTATCATTACCCGGCTACGACAAAAGGAGGGTACCTATATGCTTTCGATCTTTGCAACTATGTGCATACTTTATAATTGGACCAATCAGGTATCGTTAGAAGTGTTTTGATCGCCTGCTGGTTATAGGCTAATTTACGCCGCACTAAAATAAAGATAACAGTTTTTTTTAATAAATATAAAGTTTTTTCAAAGGTCTCATATTGGATATTAATAAAGAAATATTTCTCATGCACGCTCATGTACGACTTAATATATTTTTATTTTTTGCTTACGCTTATCCACACCCTCACGTAAGTTTAAGGGCCAGATTTTGTAAATACAAACGTTTTTCCGTTTTGAAATTTGTATGGAACAAATTGTTTTTGCAACGTATTTGAGCTATTTTCCATACAAATTTCAAACGTATAGAAACGAATCTTTACATATCTGCCTGTAAAGCCTGCTACAAGGAGTATGTGTGAAAAAATCCAACTGAAATTCAGGTTCGAAATTTTTTCGGGCAACTTTCCGTTGGATAGTACAGTACCCAGCTAAAAAGAAAATCAACACAATTTTTGTTTAATACAGCGATGGCATATCAATTACTGGACACTTTTTCCTGTCAACTAAAATAAAAATTAGTGTTCAGACAGTGTTTGTCCAACAAAATTTTTATATTTTGTGTTTGTCGTCTGAAATAATTTTTCATATTTTGTACGTTGTAATTTATAAAAATAAGTGACTGCGTGAATAAAACCAAATGTGTCTACATAACTATTATTCCGTGTAGACATAATTGCAAAATTTCAAACCTGAAATTTACGTGCAACTGCGTACTAGGCTTAAATAATTTTGCAACTTTTTTTTCTTTAAAAAGCTGGGGCCCATACTGGTAAAGATAATTCCAGTACGCTGATTTCAATGGTGCTAGTTATTTTTCGAAGTTAGGGCAGTATTCGCGATTTAAAATTAATATGGTAAAGTAATATAAAAACCATATTTTTGTTATATTGCGAAAATTTTCGATTTTAAATCGGTTGAATAAAAACAACATAACACGACAGTTTTTTTTTGGCGAAAAATCCACTTTTTTCGCAAAAATTTTTGTATAATCTAAACTTGACAATTTTCGAGTTTTAATCATCTAAATTCTCTTAAACTTACATAAAACAAAATGGCACTATAATTTTACTCGCGCAAAATCGTTTTTAGCAAAAAAAATTTTCGAAAAAAATTTAAATTTTTGCGAAAAAAAAGTCACAGAATCTCTTAATGCTCTACATACATAATCAAATTAGCTAAATTTAAATTTGAAAATCATCCCAAAAGTAAAAAAAAATCGTTTTTATGGTAATTTACTACGGAAAATTTAAACGGATAAACGGATAATTTTGCGACTTGCATAGTGTAGTTAATCACTGTCACAATATATCCACATACGTGATCGAGTAAAATTGTTATTAATTTTTCTTTTTGGATTACGGCATACGATAACGAGTTTGTAATCGAGTACCAGCTGCTTAAATTCCACACTAGCGCTACAGCGATCAAAAAAATATTTTCTTTTAATATGTTTGTTTTGCAAAACAGCAAGGAGCATGACCAATAAACCTTCTTACAGTTGTCAAATCGACTTGGTTTTTGTACTAGCTTAAAGAAAAACAAAATGTTTCTTTAATCTATTAGAACCGGCAAAACAAACTTGATACACTTTTTAAAAATTTCGATACGTTAACTATCGAATGCGGTAATCCGTCCATTCGATACGTGACGAAATTTTGTTCGATACGAAGCCTAATCGATAACGAATGCAGTAATACGGCCACAGGAATAATCGTTGTAGTGCTAACGAGTTAAATTTAAGTAGCTGGTACTCGATTACGTACTCGTTATCGTATGCCATAATCTTGAAATTTCGACAGTACTTGTTCTATAACGAATGCGGTAATCACAAATACAAATATTTTTTTATGGCTCGATTACACTAGGCAACAGCCATTTTGTTATTTGGTTCTAGCATACTTTTTCTCATGGATTTGGACCTACTGAACACGAAAATGAATTTTAAAAATTTTTCTGTCGATTGGTTTGCGAGATACAAATTTTTTAATTTTTTTTTTTTTAATTTTTGGAGGTACACTTACTATTTTGAGCATATCTTTAGTCTTCTTTGACCTATTTTATCCTACTACTACTCAAATTAAAGACAATTGAGCCGTCTACAACTTATTCTCAGAAAATTTTCAAATCGGGTTAGTAGTTTTGATGTTGGCGGCTTAAAAAGGTTAAAAAACTGGGTTTTTTTACTAAAAATGTGGCTGAAAAATTCATGTAAAAATTCATATAAAATATAAAACGCGATGTTAACAGCGATTTTAATTTTTTTACGTATAGCTGACATCAAAACTACTAACCCGATTTGAAAATTTTCTGAGAATAAGTTGTAGACGGCTCAATTGTCTTTAATTTGAGTAGTAGTAGGATAAAATAGGTCAAAGAAGACTAAAGATATGCTCAAAATAGTAAGTGTACCTCCAAAAATTAAAAAAAAAAAATTAAAAAATTTGTATCTCGCAAACCAATCGACAGAAAAATTTTTAAAATTCATTTTCGTGTTCAGTAGGTCCAAATCCATGAGAAAAAGTATGCTAGAAACAAATAACAGACAAAAGTTTGTTATTTGTGACCTAGTGTTATCGATGGTTGCAAGCTGCTAAAAATCATGTTAACGATGCCAGTTGCTAAAATTCATGTTAACGATGGCAACTGAAAGTTGTCAATTTCAGTTGCTTTTTAGTGCTTTTCTGGCAACCACAAATTTTCAGTTGCCGGCTGGCAACGCAACTGAAGTTCGGTTGCCGTCGATGATCGAGCCATTTTCGTGTGTTCAAAATCTCCACCGGCAAGAAAATAAAATATGCTGCCATGTCTCAGAATACCATTCCTATCGGAAGTGGTTTCAATTCCGTGAGCTGCTTCTTCAGAAAACGGAAATTTTCTTCGTAATCAAACCACTTTTAAATTTCAAAGTGGAATTGAAAAACATTTTTCTACTGACTTCATTTGCAGTGAATACTAAAAAACAAGCATACTTTTAGGAGCGTCAAATAAATATTTGGTATGAGCTTTCCATGTTAATAAAAAGCTCAGTGGAGCTTTGCATCTAAAACAAGAGTAAACAAACGCCTCAAGGTATAAAAACTTTAGCATTGTTAAAACGAAATACAAAATAAACGGAATCTAAAGCACTAAAAATGTACTTGTTCGGAATGACAACTACGGAATCGAACCAATCCGAACGGAATCTGTGACACCGCTAATGATGTGAAAATTATGATTCTCTTATGTTTGTTCTGAAAAAAAACTGCTATTTGTATTCCTTATATCATGTCAACTCTTTTTTCGCTGTTTTCTTTCTTGGTTGAAAATACGGTGCAGTTTTGCTTCGATACGTCTTTCAGGGTGGATGTCCAAAAAAAGAAAGATTCCCATGGTAGACGTAGAAAAGTCCCCAGTTTCCGCACGAATTTTTTTATCCCGAGCCGAAAAATCATGTGCTGGGACAAATCCGTCATACTGGCAGCCCTGACCACTATTTTCAATCAGGGCTGACAGATACTTTTTCTCGTCCTCAAACCAGGACCAATGCTGAGAATCGAACCCGCTACCTCCAGGCTAACAAACTAGCACACATCCACTAGCCTACCGTGGCATTAGCTTTCTATTCAATTATTCTGTGTAAATTACACATTAACGGAATATATTCGAGATATCGAAAATAGTTCGACATTCACTTTTTATGATTTTTTGACAATTTCTCGAATGTCTATTACGTGACATTATCTTGAGCAGTTCGCTTTAGCGATCAATTATCGAACCATTTTGTTTCTTTAGTGAACATTCTTCGTTTATTTCGAATTTCCTTTTTAAAACTTAGAGGCCCCAGTCTGAGTTTCAATTTCCGTCTCTTTGAGGATGTCATCCATGCACACCCATTAAAATATTCATTATAGGTATATATTTCAAATAAGCGTTTTTGTTTTACTTTTCTGATTATATTTATTATTATTGATATTTTTATTAACTTTAATAAAAGGTTTTAGTTTTTATTTCATTTTTCATGTAAGAATGTTCTTTTTGTAATAGAAATAACTATTATTTTTTTTCAAATAAAATTGCAATATTAGAAATAGTTTTCAATTCTTAAGAAAAGCACTTACAAATGTATATTGATAGAAAGGACTTAAATTCATTATCCAATAATAACATAAAATTTATTATGCTTTACATGGAAACAACATAAATTCAAATTGTGAATTTTAATAAAATAAAAAAAATATATGTATGTATAATATTGTTTTAGAATAAAAGAAAAACAACCGTTAATTAAACATCTACAAAATGGGGTGATACCAAACTATTTTTCCACTCTTACAACCACTGACCAGTAATGGTTCGCGTGGACTAAATTTCGTACTAAGAACAATATCATCATGGGCTTTTAGTTCTTTAAGAACTTTTAAAGTCTGTGGACTCTGCTTGATACTATTGATTTCTTGAAAATGTCTCGGATACTCCGAACAAATATCATTATAACCAAGTAACCTTACGCCATTATCATATGGAGAGCAAACAATACGGCCATCGGCGGAAAAACTTGGCTCTTTTATAAAACCCTTGCCCTTGTTGGGTTCTTGTATATAGTACATAAGTTTCTTGGGATTCTGAAAGATTTTACGTTCACGATGATAACTACTACGTTTAGGAGGTATTGTTATAGGACGTACACGTTCAAAGGGTACATAGGGAGGAGAATCACTGCTTGAAGTGCTACTGCCATCAGTAGACGTGGCCAGTTCAGAAAAAGATGAACGTCCCCGTCTTGCTGATGACTCATTCGAGCGTGTATTAGATGATTCTGTGCTTGTGTTGCGTGTTGTGGTTGCTGCCGCTGGCAATACGCCGCTACTTATGGCGTAAACATAATTATAGCCTGTAACTGCATTCGAATTTCGTGCACGATTTTGTCTTATAGCACGTTCATGAACGGTTACTTCAGCCGCCCATATATCCGGAATAAACGACTCAGGCCGTTGGTTTGTGGCTTGTTGTTGCTGCTGTTGACTGCTGCTAGAATTTGTGGTATTTGCATTTGAAGTGGAACTAGTAGAGTTCATAGAAGGTGGTGGCGGTGGAGGCAATCGAGACAAAGATAGTCGTGATCGTACAGTACGCTGTCTTCGATTTATACTAAATAAAACGTCATCGGAATCGCCACTTTCTGCACCCAAACCATTGCGTGTTTCATCATCGCTGTCACATTGCAATTTGCGCTTTCGTCTCGAACTAATATGCTCTTCTTTTATACGTTCTGTGATATCGCCTGGCTCTTCATTGATGTCGTGAATACATGACCATTCAGTTTTTTCATCATAACTTATATTACGGCTCAATATTGAATGTCCTTGAGGATGGATCTGATTTTAAAATGGCGTTTTAAAATTTAATTTTACATAAAAGAAACTATGTATGTACATAAAATTATCTACTAACTTGTAAGGCTAAAACAACTTCAGCGTCATTTTCTTCAGGAAAATCAGTAACCAATTCAACACGATTTTTCTTTTGCTTCTTAGAAAATACGTGATCAAATTTTGCCGCTTGTGGTATGTATTGATGACCCATTTGCATTAAACGATAAATACTTGGCTGTGAAATTTTGTTTATTTAACGTTCAATTAATAATTATATTATACATAATTCTTTAACTTACCCGGAAACCATTTAAATCCTTATGTAAAGTGGTTAAGTCTAAATTATGTATAATCATTAAGTAACCACCAGTTGAACAAATTACCAATTTTGTACAATCCGGTGCAATGCGACAACGCATTAAACCACTTGTATGAAATACCTTTTGATATATAAGCCCTTGTTCTGTATGAGAATTTATGTCCCATGTGAATATACTTCCATCAAAACCGGAAGTCACTAATAAATTATCTTTATTGGAATATTCAATATTTTTAACCCAATTTGAATGACCATGTAGACTGCGAACTTTCATTTTCAAATAACGTAAGTCCCAAAGAGCAACTGTTGTATCATCGGAACACGTGGCAAACATGCGCTCATCCAGAAATCTATAACAAAAGTAAAAATTTATGTGCTATTATATTTAAAAAAATGTTTTTATATGTTGTGGGTTAAGCATATCTATATGAATTGTGTGTTCTCCTGTGCCTCATGATAACTTTGAGCTCTTCTATTCATTCTTATTCCGATACTACATCTGCCGAACACGCAGGTGGGTTATTTGGCCAGTTCGAAAAACTATTCCGCCACCACCAATTCCCACACAGAAGACTTATCCAAGGAAATTACAATCGGTTTGTAACGTTCTTTCTGTCAAATCTTTGAAGATTAATAAAAAAACCGTTGGTTATATTTTGGAATCCTATTAATTCAACAAGAATTTGACCTGTTAATACAACGGCAACTACCGTGCGACTTATTTCTTAGCCTTATAAGAAAATATTGCATTAATAGGTATGTGTTTGTAAAACTGTTACATTTTTTTTGCTCCGGAAAGATTTGATAAAAAGGACTTAGCATGTTTGTATCATATGTAGGTATTCCTCCTTTTTATTAATAAGCAATTGAAAAAGCACACACATTCCCTTTTATTGTTAATGCATTTTTAAACATTTTTCAGTACTTACTTAATGCAATTAACATTATCCGTATGAGCATCTTTGATTTTATATGTCTGCCTCTGGGTAACAGCATCAAATAACAGTATGGACTTTTTCTCGCATGCAGCCACTAAAACATTACTGAAAATAAAAACGAAAATCACAAATATATTTAAGCATTTTCAGCTCTGCTGCTACTAAATATTAACCCTTTCGGTGAGAATTCCAAATTAAAAACTGCTCCATAGTCAGATGATTGATCTGGTAGATCATTCCAATGTTTGAAATCATTAATAGAGCTATAAACGCGATGCATGATATTGTCGAAGTCTCCCCGATTTGAAGGTAAGCCATACTCTCTGCGGTGCAGCCATCTGTGTAGGCTCATGTTTTTTTTAGAATATAACTTCTACTGCCTAAGTACAATTTGCACAAGTCTTTTTTTCTATACGACTTCCAACCGGGTCACTAAGCGAAAGAACCTTTAAAATATTTTGCAACACAAGTCTTAAAATATACTATTTTGCTAGCTTATAAAACTATGGTGTGTCTATAAACTTTACTATTTATTCTATTTCCATAAAATATATAATTTTTTTCAAGGATTATTGAGGAATTTTATAATATTTATTAGTTAAGCACACTGCACATAAAAGTGAAATCAACTACTTATTTTTCCTTGACAGTTGGTATTCTATGAAAAAGACTTGTCAGCTGTTAAACAAGAAAAAAATGGTGCGTTGAGTGATGCCAGAGAGAAACGACCTACGACAAACGATATGAGCATGCTTATATTAACACATATAGTAGTTAATTATTAAAGGAACATCTTAATAATTTATAAATACATAAGATTTGTTTGTTATTTTTAATTTCACTGTTTACAAATTAACTTTTATTTGGTGCGTCTTTATGTAGGTACATACACACATATGTCTATTACCTAGTTTATACGCAGAGCTTATTTGCAAATAAAAACGTAAAATGCTGCCAAATCCTTTTTAATTGTAACTTATTAAATCACTGATTATTCATCTATTTGTGAATATATTTATCTATTTATTATTTTTTATTAACAAACATATGTAAAGGAGGCAACCCAAACTTCTTATTTGCAAATAGCGCGTTAATCAGTAATTGTTTTCGTGAGTTATTAATTTACAATAAAAATACATACTTGGTAGGACTACGTTTTTATATGCAAATAACTCGTGCGTATAAACGTACTATATAAAACCATGAATGGACGATTTTTTTTAGAAATTCTGGCAAGTTCATTTTATGCCAATATTTCCAACCAATTTCCAACACAAATTGTTTATTATTTTGTGATTTTGTAAACAAATTGAAGCAGAATTCTTTGTGGCAGAAAACGATAAATAAATAATAGTTATTTGAAAATGGTGGTTCCAAGCTCAAATTCTTTGCAAACTCAATTATTTAAGCTTATGGCGGATAAAGACAAATTGGAATCTCAAATAAATACCTACGGAGCAATTTTGGTCCAAGTAAGCTGTCCTCTTACATATGTACATACATACATAAATAAGTATGTATGTTTGTATTTTAAGAATGATATAGCAAAAAATTAAATGTCTAATTAAAATTCCACAGAATGGAAATATTGGTATGACTGGTTCTTTAATTGATGCAGAAGGATTTCCTCGTAATGACATTGATGTTTATCAGGTGCGTCAGGCAAGACAACAAATTATTTGCTTACAAAATGATCATAAGGCCTTAATGAAGGATATCGAACAAATGATGCATGAATTACATGCTGACGTTAATCAAAATCGGACTTCTGAATATTTATCTCATGAAGCTGCAGGCATGAGTTTAAATGAAAGCTCTCCAGATGATACCGTGGAAATGGTAGATGTGTTGCAGAAATCTATTTTAAAAGTTAATTGTGTTTCAGCTGGATCTCCGGCTGAGCAAGCAGTAAGTGTCGAAACATTTTTATACATCTATTATTAACGTAATAGTTGGGCAGTTATTTTTTGTAAAAGATGTTTAGATGCTTTTAGGGACTCTCTTTCAAAGAGTAAAAAAGAACCCATATTAAACAGGAATTTCTAAAAAATATTTATTTCCAAACTAATTTTTCCTTTTAATCAAACTAATTTTTATTCTTAATATTAAATTTATACTATAAAATATTTCATGAAATTTGTGGCATGAAACTTTTTTCATTTGTTAAAAGAATGGACCGGAAAAAAGTTGGGTGGAAAAAGTGGTACGTAATAAAATATCAGATGATTTATGACAATTTTCTCTACCCCATTTGCTTTTATACTCTTGCAATAATAAAATATAAAAAGGTTCATGAAGAAAATTTCATGAAATATTTCTTAGTGCAAATTTCGTATACATAGTACATAATACAAAGTGATTATGTACTGACATATATAGACTAAGGTTCGCAACTTTATATTCAGAAAGATTTAGAAATAATCAACATTCCATGGAACAAGCGAAAATTAAAATTTAATATATGTACGTACATATCGAGCCATAACCGCCAAAAAAGCTCAAGCGACATGCTTTTCGAGAATCGTTTTTGGATAAAATCGATTATTTACGATATCTGTCAAAGTTTCAAATTCCTGCCATGTACCATTACGGAAATACAGCAAAACAAATTTTAGCTTAAGTGCATTTTTCCTCTAAATTTTTAATTTGTTTACATTTTTTTGTAACTGCAATGTGTCGCTTAAGCTAACATTCTCTTTTGCAAGTAGAGCAAAACTAGTGTCAAAAACTGCAAGGATATCAATGAAACGGTTAAAGAACAGCTTGATAAGGATAATAACAACTAGTTTTAAAATAATTTGATTAAAGTAATTGATTTTTCATGGCATCAATAATATCTTAAAATATCTTAACCCCTACAAACATGCGTTGTATTATATGAAATTTATTAAAAATATTAACATTACATATAACAGTCCACTACAATCCTATATAGCCAATATAAGGGCTCTACTTCGATTTAAGCCAATGATAACAAAAAAATACTTCTCCTGTAAAATTTACTTTTTGGCGGTTATATCACGATATGTACATTTAGACCTCGCTTAATAGGTGCTTTTTTGAACACGTCCTCGGTCTAACGCGGTTCATTTGGCAGCATTTTACGTTCTTATTTGCAAATATCCACTGCGTATAAACGTAACAGTCGTGATATATTGTTTAAGTTTTTCGTTAATTGTTAAGCTTATTGAAACAATTGAATGTTATGTTTTTGTTTTTATGTAATGAAATTGTGAGAAAGATAAATTTCCTTCGACATCGATAAACGGTATAAAATCTATCGCTGAAACTGCTTTTTTTTAAATCGTGGAACGTAATCCTTCATTATGCGCTGGGTTCTTGTATCGCTTAACACGGTTTTGCTTAACGCGGTATTTTTGTGTAACGTAACTCCCGTGTTAAACGAGGACTACCTCGTTACCTTAATATAGAAAGGCCCTAACTAGTATTTTTTTCAAATCGAGGTTTTTGCATGTTTCGATAGATTAGATGTTCATCTGTCGAAAAATGCAAAAAACTCAATTTCCGTTCTATATTAAGGATTAAAGCGATTCACAGAAAAAAATTTTGTTACCCTTCTCATATTAAAAATCGGCCTTTTTAATGAGGCTTCCCAAAATATTTGCGTGGTCTAGCGATGACCAGCAGTGAGCTGGACCGTGTCTAAACCAGGTTTATTTTTGTAGTTTTTTACATATTTTGGTATTTTCCCCCAAGACAACATATAAAAAAAATTACATGGTTTGAAAAATCTTTTCAAGCATTAAACTTTATCATTCATACCATATGCAATGCGTTATTCCATAAAATCCACGATTTTTTAAGCGTTTTTATTGCAGGTGCTACTTATATAAAAATAAATTTTACTTTATTTTAGTATTGTTTATTTATTTCTGTTTGTAATTATTGCAAAAGTTCGCACGCTTCTAAGAACAGAAATAAATGTACTCAAATAATTAATAAAAAAAGTAAAATTTATCTTAATATAAGTATGTAGCACCAGCAATAAAAACGCTTAAAAAATTTAGTTTCTTATGGAATTCTGGGGCCGAATTAACGCATACGTGATCGAGTAAAATTATTCGAGAAATTTCTTTTTTTAATTACGGCATACGACAATCGAGTAGTTGCTGCTTAAATTCCACTCGTTAGCACTAGAGCGATCAAATACAATATTTTCTTTTATTGTGTTTGTTTTGCAAAAAGCATGGAACATTACCAATAAACCTTATTACAGTTGTATTAGCTTAAATAAACACAACATTTTTCTTTAAAGCTTAGTACTCTATCCAAATTTGCGAAAAATGTTCAAAATTGGTTTTTTCATACGAAAAGTCATAATTAGCGCTTGAAAATATCCTGCAACTGTGTACGTTTAAAAAAACCCCATGTGTTTGTTGTAAATTCCACACTAAAAAAGTGGTGCTCATATTAAGTGTGTTCGTTTACCTCAAAAATTTTCAAAAATTTGTACAAATTTGTACTGGATCTTACTGAAATGCGTTCGTTTACACACAAATTTGCAAAAGAGAGCATCAATTGAGAGAGTAAAGTGACAGTTGTTTGACTGAGAGCCTGCAAATTTTTACTAAACAAAGAAAAGTAAGCAATTAAAATGTATACAATTTTAAAAAAATCGTTTAAAAGAAGAAAAGTTGAATTAAAAGTCCAACAAAAACTGAAAATTATTGTACATACATCCTAAGCAAGTTTCTTCTCAACTTGTACGTTCCAGAAGAGCATACAACGCCAAGTTTTCTTTTCTTGGCACACATGGCAAAAGTTTTCCTCTAATTGGTTTATATAAATTAATGCTTTAGAGATGTAAAGCTAATGTATTTGAGTACTTATTAATGCATGTTACGTTGGGTACCGAATATCAAAAATCAAGTAATGATGTATTTTCGTATGTAATTTAAGCAGAAACAAACTTAAAAGTCATGTATAAATAAACAAGTGTAAAAACTTCTCCGAAGTTCTATTTAATAAATACATTTCGCTACGAATTTATAATTATAGAAATGCATTGTACCAAGTACCAAAAATATATATGTGCTGGATAGTCGAAACAACACATATTTTACAACCCTATCCATTTTATTGATCAGCTGATTTGCTAAACCTGCAAATTTTTACAATTTTCCGTTCGCGTACTTCTTTGTGCAAGAGCCATTCTTGTGAGTAAAATTCTCAAATTACCCAGAATTTACTCAACTACTGGATTTTACTGGAAAAGTAAACATACGGACCTATTATTTCCCATGGAGACTCAAAATGTTGTAGATACATTTCGTAAGCGGTTTTCATTAAATAAATAGAGTACTACTTCTGCAGCAATTTTTCGTAAGCAATTCGTGTAAATTTTTTTTATATGGACTTTTGACAGCACTTCGCACGAAATGATGAACAGAGTACTATGCTTAATGTATTACAAATTCTTAGTCGATTCCACAACCGGTGTAAAATAAACTTGGCTATCGAATGCGGTAATCCATCCATTCGATACGTGACGACATTTTATTCGATACGAAACCCAAGTCGATAACGAATACGGTAATTCGGCCCCTGCATTGCTGATGGTATGCAATAAATAAATAATGTTGCTATTTCTTGTGTTCTCTTCTTCCTTATTAGTATTTCTTTTTAAAATTCAAAGTATATTTTAAAGCGTATTTAAATCTGCCTTGGTATATTTCTTCAGAAAAAAAGAAACAAAGTTTTTGTTGTAGAGATGCAGGTGTGTACTTGATAATTACATTGCTATAAGAGAACTGAAAACAGTGATCACAGTCACAGTTTTAAATAACAGTGATTTTGAAATCACGTTCACTATTCACGATGTTCTTAAAAATCTTTACCTTAATATATAAACGCTATAACTAATTATTATTATTTTTTTCAAATCGATTTTTAGCAATACAACTCGATTAAAAAAATTAGTTGGGCATATCTAATATTAAGGTAACGAACGATACGTAAATATTTAGGAAAATTAAGTTATGAGTTTTAATCGAACTGTATGGGTTTATATCCGAAGAAATTTTAATTAGAAATAACAAGAAGCTTAACACAAGGCATAAAGAAAAAAGTGAATACCAAGAACTATCAAATGAAATACAGCTTTAAGAGTAACAGTATGAATTGATTAAAGGTAGATGATATTCAACTCTTGACTGCAAACCACCGACTTTGGTAGGGTGGTCTAAGCAGAAAAGAATGCTGAAGAGATTAGCGGGAGCTATCGAAACATGTCAGTTCAACCCTCCGTGCAGTCAAATTTTTTTTGTCTACATTTTTCAGATTTATCTCTAAATAAAAATATAATTTAATTGAAAAATTAAAATTAAAAACCGAACACAAGCCAAAATAATTAAAATTTAGGATATTTAGGAAAATATTAAAAATATTATGTGTCCCGATTATTTCTTCCAACACTGTATGCACATAATTTCTATATCGTTACCTTAAATGCAAACGGACCTACCACAGAAAACCGAAATCGAGTTTTTGATTGATTATGTATGGTTTGTTTTATCAAGCTGCATGTTCGCGACTTTATTAAAGAAATTCAAACGGACGTAACTACGAATGCATGTTATTTTTAATGCAAAATGGTGTATGGAAAACATACAACAACTGTGTTAGCAGTGCTTTGAATTTGGTGTTTTTTTCTTTTCATTTAAAAAATTCTAATAAGCTTAATATTTTAGTTTTTTTGCTCTTCCTGTATAAAAAATAAAAGTGTAGCTACGTTCATTTGCATTTAAGGTGACGATATGTATTGTTAACTATAATTTTAACATTTCTTTTAGGGTCTTCGTAAAAATGATGAAATATGTGAATTCGGATCAGCCAACTCCAGTAATTTCAATAAAAAACTTGACACTATAGTTAACATGGTGAACCACATGCGTGATCGTCGTATTCCCCTTAAAGTGCGTCGCAACAATGAAACTTTGGATTTAATATTAATTCCTAAAACTTGGTCTGGTCCCGGTTTATTAGGGTGCAACATTGTTCTTACCAATAATTAAAAAATAAATAAAATTAAAAAAGTAAAGGTCTGTAATATAGACCTATTATATTAGACATATTATGTATGTATATTGGGGTGGGTCGATTCTTTGGCAAAAAATTGGAGGGAGTAGTATTGTAAGCAACTTTTCCCTAGAAACAATGGGTCTAGTAAAGGCTTCGGGGTTGCTGAAATTACAAAAATTTACAAAAAGTGCTTGAAGCAGTTTGGTGTATACTTATTATTTTGTCAATAAATTTTATTTAAAAAAGCGTGTTAATACATTAAATAATAATACTCATACGCCATCCTGTATTGAGACAAAATAGCTGTGTTTGACGTACGTTACCGCGGAAGGCCTCTGCCTCTCAATTTTGTTTTACCAGTTTTATTGTTGTTTTGTGTGTATTTTACTTGCAGATTTGTAACTTGTAATTTTGAGAAACGGGCCCCTGGGGCCAGATTCCGCAACGATGAATTTTGAAGTGTTCACCAATTTCAGTGTTCACTATTGATTTGTGCAGCCGCAACGGTGAGAATGTGTTATTTTGACGGTTATAGTGAACACTAGAGCGTAAATTTTTTCACTGGGAAAAATGCGGTGATTTTTTTGTTTTTAAGTGTTCACTGGTAAATAATTCATCGTTGCGGAATCCACCCCCTGGGGCTGGATTCCGCAACGATGAATTTTTTTTACCAATCTAGGCTCTAGTGTTCACTATAACTGTCAAAATAATACATTCTCACCGTTGCATGTGCACAAATCTAAAGTGAACACTGAAATTGGTGAACATTCCAAAATTCATCGTTGCGGAATCTGCCCCCTGGTATGCGTTTTCCTTGGGTAAAACTGTGAAATCAGTACACCAGCTGTTTTGCATTTTTGAAAATTAAATTAAAGTGCAAAACATTTTGTTTTTCTTTTTTTTACAATAAGTCGATAAGTTCCAGGACAACATTTATATTTTGTCGATTATCTATTAAAAAAAAAGAAATAAACTGAAAAGAAAATTAGTTTGACTTTCAGTCAGTGAACCAAACCGATTCACTTTAATCGTCGTCGGCGCGTACGAAAACATATCTATTTTGACAGTAAAATAAATTTTTAAACTTTTTCATCGGCATCGATAACATTTGAATTTTTTTTCCTCAAATTTATGAAACCTCGTAAAAGTAACTGAATAGATAGATCCATAAAAAAAAGTTCGTAGTTGAGATGGCTTTCATTAAGTCGAATCAGGTCATCGGCGGCTGGTATGAGCAATATGGAAGCGGCAGCGGATAGCCGCCATTGCTACCCGATGGGCTTTGGTCACTGCTTTCAGTGTTTTATTTTAACCGCACCCTCCATCCATTATACAATATTATTGGATATGTTATTGTACATATTGTCGTTTTGGCCTATACTATGCAATAAATTGCACAATACTTTCAAACAAAATACTGCCCAGTTTTTCTGACAGTGAAAAAGTAAACATAATACTGAGCAATGTTGCCAGCACATTACACAATTTTCTTTATTGTACAATAAAAATCCAAAGCCTTTCGATTTTGGCCAATATATTGTGCAACATTCTAATATGATATACACATTGCAGATATTATTGCACAATTATATTGCAAGTGCGTGGGGCGCTTTACTATTTTTTCTTGAGATTTTATGCTTTATGCATCTGGCAACAATATTGGTTGACAAATGTCTGGTGTCTGGAATAATGACGCGCACTTGAAATCGCCATTTTGAAAGTAACACAATAGTCGAAATAAAGCAGCATACTTTTTAATTTAGTGTTTTGTATTAAAATTAGCAAAAAGTTTGTATATTTTTAAATGAAATTAAATAAAAACAGATTAAATTTTACTGGAGCGCTTTTATTTGAGCTATTCGATATTAAATTTTTGTAATATACACAAGTTTACTTAGAGTTCACTTGCTTGCGAGTTGAAATAGTAGAATTTTTTGTGATGGCGATTTCCAACACACCAATTTAGCGACTTGGAGTCGAAATCGTGGCCCTTATCGTGTTTGGCGACTTTCGCCTTCGACTACGATATTTTTGTTATAGATTAAAGAAAAATGTAGCGTTCTGTCTTTAATCTATTACAAAAATGTCGTAGTCGAAGGCGAAAATCGCCAAACACTACAAGCGGGCGTATTTATTTTAGACACGTCTTCAGATTTTGCAAGACCTACTCTGCCAACTCTTCGCAACATTATCAACTTACTTTTTCGTTCTTGGCTTCTTTGAATGTTTTTCTCAGCATTTGTTAATTGAGAATAAAATCAAAAATTGAGGATAAATTTTGACAAATTTGAAACATTCCTCAAAACTGATTAAAAGCCACTAAAAATGTAAAGAATGGCAAAAACTCTGAAAAATTGCGAAAATGACGAAAAATCGCAAAGCTTGCTAAAATCGGAAAGATAGCAAAAATCTGAAATTGATTAAAAATAGGTAAACTGTAAAAAGCCCAGAAATTTACAAAAAAAAAATCACTTCTATCGCGAAAATGGTGAAAATTGGCGAAAAATGTTGGAATTGAAATCAAGGTCTAAAAATTTATAAAATTCGGTCAAATTGTAAGGAATGCCAAAATGAAATAAATGTTGAAAATAAAGTTCATCAGCAACGTAAAAAAATGTGCAACAATAACTATTACATATTAGGCAATGTAAAAAAATAAACGTTAAAAATATAACTCGTGAAAAAACCGACTTCAAAATAGGTGTGGTACTGCCAATAATTTTTATCATATGCTGTACTTTTACGAGAAATAATTGTGTGCAAAGTTTCATAAGAATAGGTTGAATAGAAGTAGTTTAAATGAATATTTACTCTTCATGGTCGTGGCACTGCCCACTTTTCTAACCATAATGTTGTATTGTAACAATAACTAAATGTGTATGTGAAGTTTCATAAGAATCGGCTTAGTAAAAGTTGTTGGAAAACAATATTTACTTTGCATGGGCGTGGCACTGCCTACTTCTTAAATCATGATGTAGTATTCAAACAGAAGCTTAAAGTTTCATAAGAATCGGTTAAGTAGAAGTAGATGAAAAGGCTGATGTCATATGCTTTGTCAGATGAAAACAGAGCACGCTCTAATTGAACATTTTTCATATGACCTCGCTTCTGTAAATGTCCTCTGACAATGTTTCACACGTCATGTATACCAAGGTACAACCAAGGTAGATCAATAAGGTATAGTCATCGGCGAATTAATACAACAAAGCAACTTTTTTGTTCAAGCAATTGTCAAAATAAATTAACAAATTTACATTGAAATTTTTTCAATTTATTTAAATAAAGATCTAAATAGCAATTTTGATCTCGAAGTTCAAGTTTAATGAATTATGTTTAAATTGAGCTTGTTTTGGTATTAGCTATTTTTGAGTATTTTTTTATAGACCATTATTTATTTATCTTATACTAAAGGCCCTGATTCACTATCCTACACGATCGTACGATTCATTCACAGGAACATTTTACAAAAGTCTGTCTATTATACAAAAATTATGCAAAAACATCTGTTTGTTTTGTGATCGCATGAAAACTATAATTTTATGAATATTTTCATAAATTTTTCCAAATCGCACGACTTGCCAAAAAAATCTGTCACATTGTTGCACTTTTAGTCCACACTCCCATACTTTCTTAGCACACATGTCATATTTGGGAGATCACGCGACTGTGTAGGATAGTGAATCATGGCCTTAAGCCAATGTACCTTTTATAAACGAATTGTAGTTAATTAATGTACATATCCTTAATTAATGTACATTTCCTTATTTTTCTTAAACAATATAATTTTTGTGTTGTACGATGAGTATTGCTCACCGAATTTTCAATATTACAATATTTGCAACTCAAATTTAATGTTTCTATTATATTGGCGATATTTGACAAATCATTTGGCGGGGAGACTAAAAATTAATCTGACAACACTGATTGTCATAGTAATTTTATATGGCAATACGACTTATGTCAAAAATACGAATATTTTGCGTTGCCAACATTTTTTGTTGCCGTTAAACTTAGTACATAGATATACATATTTACATATACATATAAGTATGTATTTTCTCATGAAATTAATATGACTTATTTTACCCCCTCTCCCAAGCTGTGCAATTCTCTCGTCAACTGTCGTTATTTTTGACAGGATATAAGATTATATCCTTAGCGAGTATCCTCGATGTTTTCGTCGTCATCAAGCTTATTAAAGCTTGAACGCGCGTGCAACACAATACACAACAAAAATATTTCACGACCAACACGACACGGAGCATTAAAGCACATACCAAAAAGGAATAATTTTTTTTATATTATACAGTTTAATGTGGAAAATATATGAAAACGCTATAACACTACATACTTCCGAAAGTTAAAAAGAAAATATTTTGCCAAATTTATAAAATAAAATTTAAAGAAAATATTAAATAAAAAAGTTAATGTCATATTAAATTTTAAAAGAAATATGTTCCTGTTGTACTAAAAGTAGATTAAAAAAGTGATTAAAGTGAAAAAGTGATATCCTTTTTTTCTTGCTTCCTTTTGTTAGCTTTTACATAATGTCGCTCGGTCGTTGTGTATTTTTCATACAGACGCGTAAATGATTTTTTGCTGTTGCTCTTTATATTTCAAGTGTGTTTTATAGTTTTTTTTTTGTTTATTTGTGTATGTATGTTGTTTTAAATCTTTATCAGTGAAAACATACAAAACCTACAAATAGACAGATAGAGGATATTCCACTTGTATTTATTTCTTTACTTTGTAAAAGGAAATATTTATTGAATTGGTGTAAAAAACATATTAAAAATGAAATAGATATAATTATTATGTATGTAAACAAATTAAAATTAATGAAAAGCAGAATTAATAAAAAAAATAATTCAATCTAATACGATGGCTATTCCCAGAGTCATTTATTAAACTACAATTACATACAACAAAAACATTGAATATGAATTAGTGTCATAATGATAAATATGAGACAATTACATTTTATCCTTTCACTTATTTACTTGCTAAATGAACTCACCAGACAGAGCATACAACAAATTCGTACATACATACATACGTATGATATATACCTGACCGTGTGTACGTACTACGTACGACAGACTCAATAACGAGGGTCCTTTTGTTGTTAATTAATACTGAAAAAATACCTACAAACAAATTAAAGCTCTTGTTTATCAGTCATTTAATATATTTTTTCTTATTCTTAGCTATTTTTACTGTATTAAAAGCATGCAATTTAAGCAAATCTAATTCAACTAATATTTAAAAATTTTTCCATTTTATATGTAATCAGCTCTCTGTCTATTTATTCTCCCATGTTGATATTACATACAAATGTGCATATGTACATACCCAGTTGTTACCGACGACATTTTCATCGATGTTGTCTGCAAGACAATTAACGATTTGTCGCTTATAAAAAACATTTAGAAATAAGTTTGGCGAAAGGTGGTATACGTTGTCGTGTAGAAAGAATATGTTCTGACAATATTATGAAAATTTGTGTACAAAGCCTTATTGACGACAACAAGAGTAACAACTACATCGAAGTTGTCGTGTGTACAATTTTATTGTCGACAATACGACTAACAACTGCATCGAAGTTGTCTTGCTTCCATTTATGTACCTACATACATACATATATTAAAAAGTTTAAGTTGCCCACAAAACATGTTTTTGTTTAAAGTTTTTTAAGTACCTCGGTAGCCTATCCGTGTGGAGGTTGTGGCTTCGATTCGATTATTACATTTTTTAATGTTCTAATCGAGTTTATTTCGCATGACATTACCAATGTTGTAATCAAAGACTTTTGTGCCCTTTGTTCGAAAATGTCATCAATAGTTGGGTCAGAGTGTCGTTAATTCGTCGTCGGTGATAGATATATCTGTGGTCATAAGCCTTAACCGGCTAAGTCGAGTTATGAAAAATTTTAATTTGTTGAGAGATCTTGCCCATACGTATATAAATCTACTTGCTATAAATTTTTCTTCTATGACAGTTTTTTAAGACGTCTTTTATGTTAAAGAAAAATAAACCATCGCCTGACTGGAGGCGAGTTCTTGAGACTTGAAACTGCTCTCCCGAAATATTTTGAAAACGACTTAAGCGGTTAAGGCTTGTGACAACAGATATACTTGTTTCGCACTTGCATCGATGATGTCTCGAAGACTTGGCCTACGGGTACTATATATACACGCATACATATGAACAAATAGCTTATTTGCGACAACGGCGTCGTAACTAAGAAAAATGTGATTTTTGAGTTAATAATGCAGAATTAATCGTCATATCGGCCTTCATATATTGTATAAAATGCATATGAATATCTTGTATAATCAGCTGTTGGGAGAAGAACACATTTTTCTTTTTCCATTAACTTGTGTGTTAATTGAAAACTTTAAACTCGTTTTCTGTAAAACAATTTTTTTTTTGAGTAATGACGATGTTGCAGCAGATGAGCCATATATGGTGCAGTTGCCTTTATATGGTTGCCAATTTATTTTAAATAAAATTTATGTTTTTACCAGTTGCCATAACAGCAGTGTGACCAGATTTTGAAATAATATAGAACTAGATCATGTTTCAAATGGAGCTAAAGTATCGATGGTCATACGTTGACAACACGTAACTGTTTTTTACTACTTTTCATTTGAAGAAATAACATTATAATAGAACTGTAAGCGTTACTAGCCTCAAAATAAAATAACTGACAAATATTTAATAGATACTCTTATCTAATTTCGGCTTTTTCTGTGTATTGTGAAAAATAATAAAAAATCAGTTAGCAGATAATTCTTGAAAAAAAACCGACTACAAAGCATGCGTGGCACTGCCCATTTTTTTGATCATAATATTGCCTCGGGAAGTTAACGTGTGTGCAAAGTTTCATTAGAATCGGTTAAACAGAAGTAGTTGAAAAAGAGTATTTACTTTGCGCGGGCGTGGCACTGCCGACTTTTCTAACTATAATGTTATATTGTGCCGACAACGAAATGTATATTTACTTTGCATGGGCGTAGCACTGCTCATTTTTTTAATCATGATGTAGTATAGTGTGCAAAGGCTCTTAAGAATCGGTTGAGTAGAAGTATGTAGTTGAAAACGAATTTACTTTGTATGGGCTTGACGCTGCCCACTTTTCAACAGGGCCAATTTTTAAGTACTTCCTTTCAAATAAAGAAAAATAATCAGAAATCGGCTATAAATGGCAATGTACATGTTTTTGTTTATGTCAAGATCTATTTAGTAAAAACGTATCGCGTTCCGTTAGAACTTTCAGTGCCGCTCATCTCTACCCTACGTCTATACCTGATATATTTTTATCATGACAAATGTCAAATTCCATATATGAAAAACAGCTAACATAAAATAAATTATTTTTCAATATAGTTTGACTTTTTTCATGATAAAAATATATCAGGTATAGACGTAGGGTTAGGTGTTAGTTATAGAAAACTTATCACCCCAAGCAATTTTGTTAGATAAGAGTATTGGACTGTAATGCCTTTGGCATTAGTTTGACATTTGCAACGTAAAAGTCTACTTTTTGTAGATTTTCTACGTTAGAAAAGCAACGATACGTTTTTAGTAAACAGCAACAAACTTTGTTTATGTTACAGATTTTGCCAGCTGATGTACATATTTTTGTGATTTTCCAAATTTTCAGATTTTTTCCCAAGACATGTAAAAAACAGTACATATCCTGCGGGAAATTATCGCCAAAGTACTTTTCCTATGAGTGGTGAAATTGGGAGTGGTACAATATGTTCCCAAGTAGAGAGCGGCGAAAAGGTTAACAAAATATCTGCGTTTAGTGATAGTGCAAAAATTAGGACTAAATTTTTTTAATGCTAGTAAAGAAAAAACCTTTACATATCACTAAGCTGGTGAAAAATAGTAGATTTTTAATTTTTTATCATGATGGATATTTATATTTGAAAATAAATGTATAATTTTATTTTTTTGTACAAATGAAAAAAAATTGTCATCAACAAAAATATTTATCGACCATGTTCTGTATTTCATGTGGAATTAAAATGTGCGGAATTATCAAAGCATTGTTGTTGTAAATTAATATTTGTAACAACAATGCATTGATAATTCCACACATTTTAATTCTACATGAAATACAGAATATACCCGTATATGATATGGAAATAAAAAAAAAGTTTCCGGGTTGGTCTCTAATTTCAAAGCTTTCTTCCGTGTGTTTACTTAGAATTTTATCATTCGCTATTTTTTCTTTAATTTGTGTAGCAAAATACAACGCGCTTAAAATTTTACGAATGTTACAAGCCGCACAATGTTTTTCACACCCAAATTAGCTAACTTTCAACCCAGCTAAATACTTTAAGAGACACACTTCTGAAAGCCTGGCTCCTCTTCTGCAACCATTCCAATTTTTATACATATTCATCTAGTAGTTTAGAGGTTGCATACTTATTACCACTTTTTTTTTAGTTTACACCACTGTGCACTGGAAATATGTTTTCATATCCATATAAAGAACTGTATGGGGTGCTTAATAGTGTGACTGAAAGAAGCATCTTTGAAACCAGAGAATGAAAGTTTTTTACTCAACACCTATTTATGTATGTATAACTTTATAGTTTTTAACAATGAATTTCTAACAATTGTTATTAAACAAATCTTTTTTCCTTTTTCTCATCAACTTTTTGTATCCATAGTTAAAGAAAAAACTATAATTTTCGCGATACTTGGCAACTCTGTATTTATTTAACTTTTATTTTTAGGTTCAAGGAAATATATTTTTATACCCCATGTATAAAATATGTTATTTTTGTTTTAATTTTGCTTACTTGCATCCAATATATCGTCACAGGAAATGCAAAAAGCCCCATATAACATTTTAAAAATTTTACAGGAGACGCATAAAACTCGTTTAAATGAAAACTATACAATACAAGTAAAAAGGATCCAGAAATTTATATATTTATTGTAAAATTTTCCACTAATTGTGAATATATTTTTCATTTAAACAAGTTTTATGCTTCTCCTGTAAGACTTTTAAAATGTTAGATAGGACATTTTGCATTTTCTGTGGCGATATTTACATAGTTGCAAAGTATTTTACATTTTTGCTTGCAGTTTTCATTTTCGTTATGTCCATTTATTTAGCCATGTTTATTGGTTACTGTGTTAATGTCACTTACAACATTCACATACATAACTAGTATACATACATACATACACATTCTCGGATACACTTATTCTATAAACCCTCCGTTATACTGCTAAAGCGGCATTAATTATTTAGCATGTTGCTGTGTTGAAAATATGTATGTACAAAATCTCATATACATATAAGTCCTGGTTTTATATCCTGTGTGTCTTTTCAACACTTGAACTAGTGCACATACATTCTAACTACTACTCACTGATAAATACAAACATTTGTCTTCCTCTAAATTTTATAGGTGTTTTAAAGTATGAAATTCAAGTTATAACATTGCAATTTTCTATTTCGTTCTAAAAGAAGAAATATATGTATATGGGCATTTCCACCGAAAAGTCCACCTTTTGTCACGTTACGTTGGTTAGTGACTTGGCTTGTTTTTCAAAGAAAAACGTATATTTTATATAAATTTTTGCTCGTTGGTGTAAGGCGCACTTAGCTCTACATTTATTAAAAGATAGGAATAAATCGAACAGCATGGCTCTAAAATACAAGCTTAATTGTTTGGTGACGTAATATGTCATAATTGTGACTTTCTGTGGAAATGTCCATATACATTAGAGTAACCCCCTTAGCTATTCGACGACTATTTTGACAACTTTCTTTTACTGTCACCACCATTTTGGTGAAAATTGATAAAAAAAATTAACCTGCCAAATTTTCAGGTCAATCTGTTGTGGGAGAGACGCACAGTGGACCAAATCTGAAAAAAAGGAATTTACGATGTTTTATCGAACTGTTGACTTTTGTTATGCCAATCGAAAGAAGCAGTCAATACAAATATAACATTTACTAGTTGTAATGTTTTCGAAAAACTAATATGAACATATTTAACAAAATATGGTGACAATTGCGTTTTATACTATGGAATGAAAACTAAGGTGCTCTGGTGCTCCAAGTCCGTCATTGATCCAGTCTTCTCGTTTCAAAAACTCTATTCTATGACTGTTTGGCTGTTATACAGTGCAAAAATCGCATCGATGTAGCTGCAGGCTTGCCTGTTATGACAGCTTGAAGGTAGACATTCTTTTTTTTTTTTGTTGCATATTTTCAAGTATTGTTGATTATTATGATTGTTACTGGGTCGTATGATTAATATATAATCAACTATAAAACATACGCAGCTGTGATTTCAAAGCAGTGTCATAAAATTGTTAAAACAAAGTGCCTAGGGGCCATTCACATATTACGTAACGCTATTTTCGGAGTTTTACGTAATATGTGAACAGCCCCCTACCTTTAGGCTGTCAAACCTACAGCTACATCGATGCCAAGATATATCAACCCCAGGTAGTCGCAAGAGAACTCGCCGTGGAGAATTTACAAAAAAGTTGATACAATAACACTGCTGACAGGCCAAATGTGTAAACATTTACGTAAACAGCAGGGCTCTTGCGGCCACCTAGTATGAATTCGCCTTGATCGATGCGATTTTTTCACATATTTTTTATTTCTATTTTTTATTTATATTTTTTAACAATTAAACATGTTTACGAAAGGTTTTCGTTACTTTAGTTAATTCCATTGCTTAAGTTTCGTATCTTCTACGAAAAAAGTAACTACGAAAGTTTTTCTTGTAAAATCTTGCATGGATTATTTTAATTTTCACATAAATAAAGCATCTGTCCGATTTCCCCTAAACACCCATTTTAGTGACAAAATAAGATGCAGGGAGTTTGCCCTACTTCTGGCAATACTGCTTTGGACTGAAATTTTTGGTTTCGATGATATATGTATGTATATATTTATGTATGCATGTATGTATGTGTGTTTTTTTTGCTGTTCGAAGCTGGTGGTGTGTAATCTTCATATATACCAGTGGCCCGACCCACTGGCATACACGATTTGCTATTTCAGCATCTACGTGCTAAGCCACATCTCCAAAGATTTTCCCCGTCTCGGTGGTACTATCGTGGAGGTATTTCTTTTTAGCGTTTTGTAAAATTTCGTGAGTTTGTCTCTTGCGGCTTCCAAGATACAATAAATTATCTAAATTGCATAGTCAAAATTACATTAAGTGATAGAACACCCCTTAATTTTTATTGTTTTAAATATCAGTGTTAATTCGTGTATTCCACAACCTACACTAATTAACACTAACTTTGGAAATTTAAAGTGTTTATATATAAGTGTCTGTATATTACACTAGCAATTCAATATGTTTCGTTGATCGCTTTAGAACACCCTTTAATTTTTAACTGTCATATATTTTTGTTGTTGTAGCGGCCAAAGTTTTACATATTCTGTGAAAATTTCCGGTCCGTTGCTCTTACGGTTCCCGAGAAAACAGCCTGTGACAGACGGACAGACAGACAGACGGACAGCGTAGCGAAAACAATAGGGTTCCTTTACACTTTTGGTGTACGGATCCCTGAAAACAAAGTATGTGGTTGTGTGTGTTTTTAAACGAATTTGATTCATTAATAATGAATTAATGTTTAAAATTGAAGAATTTGCTATAAATAATTCAAAATCTATAAAAATTGGCATACGCAGTTATTCACGAAATCCATTTTTTTTTTATCTTTAATAAAAAAAACAATAAAAAATATATAAAAAAATAAAGGAATGTAACTAAATAAACATATAAATGTGCCAATGCCTCAACTATTTTGGCTTAAAGTTATAAATAGAAAGAAAATAATCATGAGCATTCATAAAAATATATATTTATTTTACATTAATTATAAATCTCTTATATCACTTCTATCACCGTTCCTAATCATGAAGCCGTTTAAATAAAATTACAAAAACTAAGTTATAAAGTGACAAAAAAAAATGTAAAAAGTTCTTCCGAACTACAGAAACAAAACTTCTTCAACTGTGCCAAAAATTGAAAAAGTGTGCCACAAGATATTGCATTCTGGTTATTAGAAAAATCCTTTAAATTAACCTTATTTTATGCATACAATTTTGTGTTGTGATAGAACTTAAGATAAGATAAAATAATATAAAGTTATGCATATTTGGAAAATATTGTACTTAAAAAACGTTTATTCATCATCATACCAAGAACAATTAAAATTCTTCTTCTAAATGAAGAATGAAGAAACAAAATGTTCGCACGATATCATTGATCGTGTGTACATTTACTTATTTATTAGTTGGTGCGGCTGTATTTGACGCGCTCGAATCTGAAACCGAAAAACTGCGCTGTGAGGCTTTACAAGGTAAGAATTAATACATGATAATTATTAAGGAAATTTCCTTAAAGTTGTATTCATAATCGATTATTAGCTTTAAAATGTTTTATAAACTATTGCACGCTGTTACGAAATAGCAAGTTATTTTTTTAATCGTGAAAAACGACTTAGTGAGGCTTGTAGGTCTAGTTGAGTAGATAATTTTGCCATTTTAAGATATTGCAATACACCCTCAAAATCGGAAGTTATCGATAGCAAATGATTATTTTTGGACTTCACGGACAAAAAAAAAATTCACTGCGTGATTTCTCCGCCCATTTAAAATTTTTAAGTTTTATATTTAAAAGATATTATTTCACTTATATATAACACAGTAAAAAAGTTGCTTCCAATAAAGCAGGTTTCTACTATTATGGAATAAAAGTAGCGCTGACAAACCTGCTGATATCACTGCTGATTTTTGTATGGCGAGTTCCCAAAAGCGCTTTTGAAGCGCTGAAAATCATCAACATTTTCAGCTCTAGAGCTGAAAATACATGAAAAAATTGGTTGTTAACGCCATTTTAAACTTTTTTTATTTCGTTACTTTATTTATTTTTATTAATTTCATATGTTTACTCAATGTTTGTTATTTTAACTTCAACTAGTCTCGAACTAAGAACTTTAAGGTTTGAAGTCCAACGTACCAATCACTCGACCAAAAACACTGTTGCAAAACGGCACCAAGAAACTCAAATAAACTTACTCTTTATTCTCGCTTAAAAACCTGCTTTCGATCAGCACTAAAAAATCAGTTTTTTTGTATAGCTCGTGAACGAAGCTTTTGTATAAGTAAAAAGCAAATACTTTTCTCGCATCAAAACCTGCATTGTTGAAACGCTATGAAATCAGCTTCTGAACAAGCTCATATTTTAAAGCGAATTATGAAGCGCTTTATTCTTTAGTGCTTCAAAAAACATGAAAATTTTTTACTGGGAATGGAAATATCATCAAAAGAAAAATTGGTGGAGTTCACGCAACATTCGGTAACTGTTTACTCGTTGAATTGGTAAAATTTCCCATACATTTTTCTGTCAAAATTGTTTAAAATAAACTTTACAGCAATAAAATATATGACAATTTTAACAATTTAACGAGTAAAAAGTTAGCGAATGTTGTGTGAACTCCACCATTGATTTTGTTCGATTTATTCAAATTTTGTGCATGTTTTTGCAACACTGCTTGATAACCTAGCCATTTTTTATTTTCTTAAAAAGTGTATCCTATAACGACTACTAACGAGTGATTTTTTTGCTATTATCTTTTTGGCAACACTAGTTTTGACAGCTCACGCACGTTTTGTATCTTGTGTCACTGTCAAACATCTTCAGTTTGGTCTATAATTTAATCATGAATCGTCTTACAAACGAACAACGCTTGCAAATTATTGAATTTTATTACCAAAATGGGCTCTTGAAAAGTTAGATGAAGATCCACTTTTTTATCGAAGAATTGTGTTCAGCGACGAGGCTCATTTCTGGTTGAATGGATACGTGAACAAGCAAAACTGCCGTATTTGGAGTGAAGAGCAGCCAGAAGCATTGCAAGAGCTACCAATGCATCCACAAAAAACAACCGTTTGGTGCGGATTATGGGCTGGCGGCATCATTGGGCCGTATTTCTTCAAAGATGATGCGAATCACAACGTTACTGTGAACTGTGAGCGCTACCGTGCGATGATAACAAACTTTTTTCTGCCCAAAATGGAAGAGCTTGACTTGCATGACATGTGGTTTCAACAAGACGGTGCCACATGCCACACAGCACGCGAAACAATGGACCAATTGAGAGGCGAGTTCGGTGAACAGTTTATTTCACGCTTGGGACCAGTCAATTGGCCGCCCAGATCGTGCGATTTAACGCCTCTAGACTATTTTTTGTGGGGCTATGTTAAGGCTAATGTCTATAGCGACAAGCCCGCTTCGATTGACGCACTGGAAGCCAACATTGCCAACATTGCCAACATTATTCGTGAGATACCGGCCGAAATGTTGGAAAGAGTATGCCAAAATTGGACTAAGCGGATGGACCATTTGAGGCGCAGCCGCGGCCAACATTTGCATGAAATAATCTTCAAACATTAAATTATATCGACCCAACTATCGATCCAAATAAATATTTCATGCATTTTTCTGAATTTTATGTGTTTTTTTTTTTTACTTTCCGATAGTTCTTATAAAATCACCCATTATAAGCCCTAAATTATTAAAATCGGTTGGGAATTAGGATAGTCAAAATGTTTTTATACAAAATTTCAATGTGAAATAGTACATGAAACATATTCCCAGTGCATTCTGGAGCTGCTCACAAAATAAATGGTAAAAAAATATATAACTGCTAAGCTACTGGTCAGTTATATGAAAGTTGACATATCAATAAATGAGGGGCTATATCTGCACACTATGGTTTCCAAAAATATGCAGGATATGAACTAACGACTCTACAGTGGGCTAAAACTAAATACATTGCATGTGAAAATCTTTAGAAGTTTTGTAACTTTCGCAAATTTCCAGAAATTTTTTAGCTTTTTACATATTTTGCTTTGCTCGAAAATACAAAGAAAAAAATAAATATCATATCAATGAAATAATAAATATTTTATCTAGGAACGGGCCTACAAACAAATTTTTAAATATAGACAAAAATATCTCAACAATTTCATTGAAATAACGTGTTTTTTTCAGTGAACAAATTGTTTGTCTATAAATATTTACAAATTGTAAACAAAAATATTTACTGGATTTTCTGAAAAATATCAAATAATATTTTTGTCTGAATTTATAAAACAATTAATCTAAAAATACTAACAAATATTAAACAAAATAGTTTACGTAATCAAACAAAAATTTATACTGGATTTTTTGTAATATATCGAACAAAATTTTTGTCTGGGTCATTTATCATCATCATCATCATCCATTAAGCATTTATGAAATTTCACTTTGTTAAATGTGTTTAAGTCTGAATGTTTATCTAAACACTCTAAAAAAATGAATGAGAATTAACGCAACGACATTAACGAAATGATTCACTCAAAAATCTTCAGTAAAAAAACTTGGTACAATTGCATTCCTTTTGCTATCATTGTTTTTGTTATTTGTGTGTATGTCGTCATCGGGATGTTTTATTTTTACGACATAGTTTTTCTTGTTGTTTTTGGTGTTTGCATCTTAAATAAGAGTCAAACAAACAACTCATTGATCATGTAAAGAACATTTACTGAAAATGAAATTTATTTTTAGACAAACTTTTGTTTGAAAATATTTTGGTAATAATTTTTTCTGTGTACAATGAACATTATTAAGGGTGGCCAAATTTGAAATGTGAAGAATTGAGCTGTCATCCTTTGGCATTAATTTAGTGAAGACTTGCGAAATTTTAATCATGGCACGCTACACTCTTGAACACCAAATTTTAATTATGAAAATTGACTATCAAAATGGTGAGAGTTTTACTGTATCATTTCGAGTGAGCCTGGTACATCAAATCGTCGACGTTCGCATCAAATTTCATATCACCAGAGGCACTTTTGGGCAACATTTTGTATAAAGATCTCCATCTTCGCGCTTATAAAGTTCAACTCATCCAAGAACTAAAGGAGTCTGATTACGAGGAAAAGCTGCTCGAATTTGACGAAGTTATACAGTAAAATTTTCACCATTTTGATAGTAAATTTTCATAATTAAAATTCGTTGCTCAATAGTGTAGCATCCCATGGTTAAAATTTCGCAAGCTTTCTCTAAATAAATGCCAAAGGATGACAGTTAATTCTTGACATTTCATCATTTGACAGCCTATTTACTTCCTAACCTCAAATTTGCTCACTCTTTATATACTCTGCTACCTTTTATAACACCTTGCGACAGAAAAATATACCTGGGAAATTATACTATTTTTCAGGCAGGTGTTGTCTGTCGAGTACAAAAATAATCAGCTTTTTAAATTTGCTAAACACCTCCAAAACCTTGAGTTAGGGTAAAAAACCGGTTATAAGTGCCTTGTAAGTGCATAAGCCTGTAATTTAGTGGAAATCAACCGATTTTATATTTCTCTACAGATTTAGAAAGATAAAAATGATACCTTTCGTATGGTGTATATGTTTTTAAGTTACTTTGAGAAATCTGTGTGTATTTCGCCAGCAAATAATTTTTTTCTAAATTTTTCTTTATTTTTCAAGTTGGGAGATGCTTTTACGCGGTATTTTATAAAGGAACCGTACTATTTATGAATTTATTTAAAATGTATGTTTACTTATGAATAAAATAAAACTTCGCTTTCCAAAATCCGTTAGAAATTGACTTAATAACTCAAGCTTTATATTAAAGCAAAAATGATCTCTTAACGTGTTTGGTGTTCTTTTTTATGCTCTTTCAATTTATTGAAGCTTAGAAAATTGGTACAACAGTGTTAGCCAAACTTTTTTGCTGGATAGCCAAATTCCGCAAAATTAAAATTTGTCTTAAAAATTATCTTGCTAAGTATATTCTAGGTAATATGAAATACAGCGATGGAAAAGAACTGCTACTTTATTTCAGTTGTACATAGCTAGTATCCAGTACTAGCTATAATAAACACGATTGTTATAGCTTGAGGGTCACAAGTTTAGTTTCTGCTTTTGAAATAAAATGCCGTTGGCGAAGGTACTCTTTTTCCTCCAAATGTTTTCTGGCTTCAACAGCAGATACACTCGTTATCGGAATTTCGTTAACCGCAGATATCGGTTTTATAACAGTTACAACATTTTCGTACTTTATATTTTTGCGGGCTTTAAAGTGAGACCTCTGAAATATTATTTTGACAGAAGTAGCAATCATCTGGCCAAAAGACCAATGAAACCGACCATTGTTGAACTTTCAATTTTTCAATAATGCAGAGCAATACTCACAAACACATTCTGTCTCTTACCAGACTGAATTTATAAGAGCGAGTGAATAATTTGTTGTATGCTTCCACCACTCCCACGTTGTTTTTAAAATTACGCATATGACCGATATCTATAAATAAGACACGAATATTACAAAATTTATTACGTTCGTCACTCATTTTTATTTTAATTTCAATAAATTTTGAAACAAATTTTAATTTAGCGCATTGTCAACAGTGATACAAATAGCAAATGTGGCTCTGAAAGATAAAAGTTTGGCGAGCACTATTGTACCGATTTTCTATCATGAGCCGATTTGTGTCTTTTAAGCCATGCCTGCCTGCATCATGCTAGAAGCTTCACTAAACATAAAACACATAAAAAGAACACGAAAAACATTGCGCACGAAGTTTGCAAAAATTTCGTTTTATTAAAGAGCTTAATAGCTCAGACAATTTCTAACAGATTTTTGAAAACAAAGTTTCATTTTTCTCATAAGTTAACATACTTTTTAAATAAATTCATAAATGATACGGCTCCATTATAAAATGCTGTGTAAAACATCTCCAAACTTGAAAAATGACGAAGAAATTAAAAAAACAGTTTTCTGGAGAAATACAGAGAGATTTCCCGAAGTTACTTGAACAATATATATATGGTTCAAAAAATCGCAGCTTCTTCTTTCTACAGACGCTGAGAAACCCAATCGTTTGATACTCAACTAAGTTAGTGGCTTATAAGTGCATAAAGGGACCAAAAACCGGTTTCTTACCCGTAACTTAAGATTTTGGAGATATTTGGGTTTAAATTTTCCCAGGTTCTTGTTGTACTCGACAATACCTACGAGCAAAATAGTATCACTTCCCAGGTATTTCTATTTCATTCTATTTTGTATCACTGTGTAATTTAAAAAATATTTGAGTGCAAAAATTTATTTTGCACATTTATCCATATTATACTTCTTTTCCAAATCTAAAGTGTATAAACAATTTTGAAATCGGCTGAGATTTGCGAAAGTTACACGACTTTTAAAGGTTTAAAGGTTTTGGGGCCGTTTTTAGTCAAGCAGAAAAATATTTCTATTAAAAAATACAAAACAAAACTTGAAAATAGTTCAAGGGAGACAAAATTTTACCTTTTGAGAAGAAGTATCATTTAAGAAAAAGTACTGATTTTAATAAAATTTGCTTTTAAGAAAAATTACCTTTTACGGAAAAGTGCCTTTTAAGGAGAACGTATTAAGGAAAGGCACTTTTTAAGAGAACTATCTTCAAAAAAGTATTTATTAAAGAAGTTTCTTTTACAAAAATTTCTTATTAAAGAAGTAACCTTTATAGAAATACTTATGAAAAGAGTACCTTTTTGAAAAAAGTTACTTTAAAAAGATAACTTTTTGAATAGTATGTACTTCTTCCGAAAAGGACCTTTTATGAAATTAAGCTTTAAAAAGTATCTTTCGAAACAAGGCTAGCTATACAGATCTTTAGTAAGCAATAGTGGTAGCCTAATATGCAGAAAATTATTAAATCAAAATACCATTGAAGAGAAAGAAAACCCTTGCGCCAGGGCGAAGGCCGCCTATGCAAATAATATTTATTAAGTGAAACTGGTGTTCGAAATACAGTACACGATTTGTCTCATCTATGATATTTCAAATGCCGATTTCGCTTAATAATGATTTTCCGCACAGGCCGCTTTCGGTCGGCTGCAAAGACTGTCACCTCTGCTGTATTTCGAACTTCGCCTTGCGTTCGCCTCTGCTATATTTCGAACACCGTCTTTGTTTAATAATTATTTTCTACGTAGCATGCTCTTACCCTGTCGCAAGACTTTTCTGCTCGATAATATTTAGAATACCGACTTCGCTTAACAACCATTTCCTACATAGATAAGTATTGGCCGGCCGCAAGGATTTTTATCTCTGTTTCGCTTATAAAAAGATTTTCAACTTAGCGGCATTTTGTTTTCATAGCCATTTTTCAGTTAGGGGTTGTTTAAAAAAAATAATAAAAATACATAATTTGTTACCTACACGTATACGTTATATACAATCATGCAAATTCAATATAAACTATACGTACTGATATGAACGCACTAGAAAATACATATGAAATTTGATTTCAGGCTATTATTTATTCTTTTAAATGAATAATAAAGACATTATATATCCTCGTATAGGTAATTAAGTCTGTGGACTTTTGACAAAAGCACTTAAGTATAATTCTCTAAAATTTCAGGGGAGCAAAATACTATTACAGAGGTAAATGAAACTTTTTGTGTAGGAATTTAAGGCGCTTTTGATTAGAATTTTGTTCAGATTATTATTTTTTTTGGTTTTTGATAAATTTGAAATTGGCTGTTGATCAGTCGCAAGTTAGATTTTAAAAATATTAATAATTTTGTAACAAAATATCGTAGAAATAATCCAATTACACTACAGACGCATCGCAAAGTTTTGCATTTATGTATACCAATATTTATAACACTGCTTTATTTATATTAATTATTTTCCGGATCTAAAGGGTTAAAAGAAACACATACATACATACATACATACATACATACATACATACATACATACATACATACATACATACATACATACATACATACATACATACATACATACATACATACATACATACATACATACATACATACATACATACATACATACATACATACATACATACATACATACATACATACATACATACATACATACATACATACATACATACATACATACATACATACATACATACATACATACATACATACATACATACATACATACATACATACATACATACATACATACATACATACATACATACATACATACATACATACATACATACATACATACATACATACATACATACATACATACATACATACATACATACATACATACATACATACATACATACATACATACATACATACATACATACATACATACATACATACATACATACATACATACATACATACATACATACATACATACATACATACATACATACATACATACATACATACATACATACATACATACATACATACATACATACATACATACATACATACATACATACATACATACATACATACATACATACATACATACATACATACATACATACATACATACATACATACATACATACATACATACATACATACATACATACATACATACATACATACATACATACATACATACATACATACATACATACATACATACATACATACATACATACATACATACATACATACATACATACATACATACATACATACATACATACATACATACATACATACATACATACATACATACATACATACATACATACATACATACATACATACATACATACATACATACATACATACATACATACATACATACATACATACATACATACATACATACATACATACATACATACATACATACATACATACATACATACATACATACATACATACATACATACATACATACATACATACATACATACATACATACATACATACATACATACATACATACATACATACATACATACATACATACATACATACATACATACATACATACATACATACATACATACATACATACATACATACATACATACATACATACATACATACATACATACATACATACATACATACATACATACATACATACATACATACATACATACATACATACATACATACATACATACATACATACATACATACATACATACATACATACATACATACATACATACATACATACATACATACATACATACATACATACATACATACATACATACATACATACATACTTATGTACACACATACATATGTATATTTTACTTAAAAACTCTTTGTTATTACTTTTTGCAGCTGTCGAAGATATGATTATAGAGAAATATAATATTTCTCAGGAGGATTTCAAGGTAATGGAAACGGTTGTATTAAAATCAGAGCCACACAAAGCCGGACAACAGTGGAAGTTTACAGGTGCATTCTACTATGCAACAACAGTACTGACCACAATTGGTTATGGTCATTCGACACCAAGCACAGTTGGTGGCAAATTATTTACCATGTGTTATGCAATTGTAGGCATACCACTGGGTCTGGTTATGTTTCAAAGTATTGGAGAAAGAGTTAATAGACTGAGCAGGTGAGCATATACTTGCATGCATACATACATATCGTTAGCGGAAACGCGAAATTATGTTAATGGCGGAAAACTAAAAGCTGTAATTTTATAAACAAAAATAAAAATATGTTTCTAAGTTTTTTTCCTGTGCTGTATAACACTGTGCAATACAACAAAAATGTACATGGTTCTAACGACTGCTTATGGTAGACGGTACCAAAAAATATATATATGTGCGTGTATCGGTGTTCTGAAAGTTTACATCTGGGATTCATTTTAGTCGGAGTAAAATGTTTATGTTTTTGGTTATTCCCCTTGTGTTCCACAGGATGATAAAATTTACTCGAATTGAAAAGTTCTCACATTAGTTATAGAACATGGCTACTGGACTCAGCCATACGGCGTGTTGAAAAAAACTACGCTGGTATTTAATAACATCCATGGAAATAATGCCCATTGTTTTTTTTTATATTTTTTACCACCATAAAAGCTCCATGCGCATTTCATGCTCTTTTGGCTCTTTTTGCGCTATGTGCAAACAAAAAGCGCAAAAGAAAAATCTCTTTTTTGCGCTTGCTTCTTTTATGCGCAACGCGAAAATATTGACACGGCCCAAGCGTAAAAATAAATTGGCTCCGCTCTTTGCCCATACAGCGCAGAGTTAGAGAGTTGAAATTATCCATAAAAATGTTTCTCTTGATGTTTTACATGAAAGTGAACACATCTTATGAACACATCTTATACTTTAAACGTAAGGCTTACAAGATTTCTTATGCCGGGTCACTATAACTATATGCAAAGTGGAGAAAATTTAACACCACCTAAAATGAATTCCAGATGTAAACTTTCAAAACTCCGAAAAACGTGTATTTTTTTTGTGACTTCTAACAGAATAAGTCATTGGAACCATGTAATTAAAAAGAAAGAAAATTAATTTTGTTCTACAGTGTAAATAAAGGCATTGCATTTGAGATGACGATATACATATCGAGTCCTTGCTGCAATAGAGTTATAATTCAAAAAACTTGTTTTGCAGAAAACGAGTTTGAAGTTTTGAATTTACTAACAACTTAATTGTAAAATAAAATTTTATTCTTCTCAAGAGTTAAGTATTCAAGATATTTTTACACAAAATAAAGAACGATTTGACGATTAATTCTGCATTATTAACTCAAAAATTACGTTTTTTGAGTTATGACTCTATCGCAGCAAAGGCTCGATATGTACATATAATATTTTATTTAAATTCATTCTGTAATTAATATCTTGCATTTATCTTTAAATCTGACATTAGTTTTGTCATACAGGCGGTGAGAAAATCATTGCATTGTAAACGAACTGTCGCCTCTGAAGTAGATTTAATATGTGTTGTTACAACGCTAAGCTCTTTGACGATAGCTGGTGGTGCTGCAGCTTTTTCGAGATTTGAAGGTTGGAGCTATTTTGATTCAGTATATTACTGTTTTATTACTTTAACTACAATAGGTATGTACATATGTATGTAAGAATGACACTTTTTGTTTCTTTCATAAATAAAATTGAAGGTTTTTATATGTCCTTTTTATTCTTTGTGTCTATTTCAATTTTTGTTTTATTATTATTATTTTTTTTTGTTCTTTCGGTGGATATTAATGGAATTGATGATGCGTTTTTGTTGTCTTTTATTTTTTAGGTTTTGGAGATATGGTAGCTTTACAAAAAGATAATGCCCTTAATAATAAACCAGAATATGTTATGTTTGCTTTAATATTCATATTGTTCGGTTTGGCCATTGTGGCTGCCTCTTTAAATCTTTTAGTTCTTAGATTTGTTACCATGAATACGGAGGATGAACGACGAGACGAAGCACAAGCAATGCAGGTAATTTAAAAATGTTTAAAAATCGTTTTCAATGCAAATATGCATGTAAATTTTTGTGAAAGAATGTCATGATGCAATTTAAATTTGCTTGTTTATTTTTTATGTGAATATTGCTTTTTTTATATAATATACATTAATATTGAAGTTTATTAGCTTGATAATCCTTATTTAGTTTAATTTTCTTTCACTTATAAAAGCTCTTAATATTTACAACCTCTTACTTATGTCTGTTTTACACTATCTCATAAGCCGTTCGGCTTCTGTAGAAAATAGTACTGTGATTAGATTAGATGAGTTTATGGAAAGCTTTAAAAAAACAATAATAAAACATTCAGGTATGTGATGGAAATCATTTTTATAATTCTTGTGATAACATTATCTTTAATAAAGAACTATTCGTATAATATTTGTGTTAAAAATCCTTTTAATAAAGAATTGTTATTAAAAAACACCTTTTAAATTAGCTTCGTTTTCGGAATCGGTTTCCATCACATACCTGATTATATCAGGGTGGCATTTTGTGCAGAAATCGAATAGCTTGTATAATAGTCTTAAAACAGCTTTAGTTAGGGAATTTAAGTTTAATGAATTTTGCAATAGTTGCATGTTTCTTTTTTATTTAATATCCATTTGTATGACAATTTTCAAGATGTAATAATTTTTTTTTTAATTTTCACGTTAAAATAATTTTGTGTATTTTTGGATGATTAAAATTCAACAATCCTGTATATAGTATAGAAAATTGTGTTTGATCTACTGAATTCAGAAATCACCCTAATAATTTCCTATTAGCACTAATTTCAAAGATGTCACTATATCTTTGATTAATACTTTCATTTTTTTTTTAATTTCAAGTAGTTTCTAAATATTTCAGGATCTTCTCAATAGATTTCCAATTTTCATACAAAAAATTGGAATATCTAATTTATGCGTACCATTGAAATGATAAAATTGTTTTGAACTTTTCATAGTTTTAAGGACCAAAGTAAAAACACAATTTCCAATATTCTGGCAATGCCAGTAAGGTGTCCTTAAATAACCAGCAACAAAATTGCACTCAAACGAAATATATTTTTATACAGATTAACCGCCATTAACACAAAGCTCAATTATGTTGATTTTAACTTTAAGTTTATTAACTTTCAGTTTGCCTGAACTTCAGTTTTAATTGAAAGTTAAAAATTTTCGTTAACAATAAAAAAATTTGAGTTAGCTTGTGATATCAACTTTTTTGATTGCCGGCAATAGAGTATTTTTTGGAAATGGAAATAATTTTGCAATTTATATAAATAACATCATAGGACAACAGCATCTAAGTACAATTGCTGCACAAAGGATTGCTACATTCGCCTAAGAAGCTTTGAATTTGTTATTATTCTTGAAAATTTATATTAAATATTTTCAAAATAACAAAAAATTAATTTATTTTTAAATGTCAATAATTTCTTCAGTTAAGAACTTAAACTCAAAAAAGGTTCCAGTTAAATTTAATTGAATAGCTAAATCAGCTTTGTGTTAACGAAATTTTATTAACCAAGATTTAAATTTTGAGTTTAGTGTTGTTAACTGCAAGTTAATATTTTTATTGTTAACGGCCCTAAGAATCCTTAAAATATTTTCTGATTTTGAGGACCAGTCCGGAAGTATGAAGCAAAGAATACAAAAAATTTCGGCCGTAAAAAGTACTGAGATCAAAATAAGGACAAAGTTCTTGATAGGTACAATACCATCTCATTTCTAGGCAACCTGTAAGCTTAACAACATTTTTCCCATAATTCTTTCCCATATTAGAATTTTGTTTTAGAATATTGTTGCCATATCCATAAAACATAAAATCTCAAGAAAAATAGTAAGGCCAAGACCAAAAATACTTAAAATATTTGTGATGGCTACTATGGTTTCAAAAAACAGAGAGTATAGATAAGAACCTTTTTTCGAAAATTTTTTCGAAGACAATTAAAATTAATTGTGAATCATAATACAAGAAAATGGTTAAGTTGGGTCGTAACATTGACAACTCAACCTAGTTGAGTTGTGAATCATAATAGGGGTTTAATTAGTTTGGCTTAAAAGTTCGTTTTCAATTTAATCTTTTGATTAAATTATTTTTATATTAGATAAAAATTCTAAAGAATGTAATAACTGAACATTCAATGAAAAATTTTGTTGTACGGATAAAAACCATACAGTTCGACTAAACTCATAACTCAATTGTTAAAACTCTAAAGACACTTAAGGCCGGGACACATAGAATCCGTCGTACGTTATACGTCGCCTTTTTCAACTGACAACTAAGTTGAAATACATGTTTTCTTATGAACTTAGTCACATTCGGTACGTTTCCGTCAACGCAAAGTACTAAAGTTGGCCAACTTTTAACTTTTAACGTACGTCGACAGCTATCAGTTGGTTTTTTGCTTTGTTTCGATTTAGTTTTTTCTGCTGTTTGGCACCAAAAATTAAATAAAACAATAAAAACAAATAATATAAATAAATAAAATCAAATCAAATTTAGCTGCAGAAACATGCGAAGAAAAAACAGTTGTTTTAATATCCGTCAACAAAGTATTCATTGTGTCAACCTCCTCCGTCATTACGTTAATGTCAGTTGAAAAAGGCGACGTCTAACGTACGACGGATTCTATGTGCCCCGGCCTTTAGCCCCTGTTAGGGATGGGCAAAAATATCGATATTTTCTCAAAAATATATCGATATATATCGTCGATATTTTTAATTTCGATATATCGATATTTTTCCAAAAATATCGACAGTATTAAATTCGATATGTTTAGCTTGGCTTTGTTTTTCGTGCAGTTAAAAAAAATCGGCACAGTCTTCATCAAATAGAATATTACTTACAAAATCTTTTGTTTTTTAATGTTTTTTAATATCTTGTACTTTAATATTTCGTCTATTCGAAAAATTATCATTCTTTAAATATAATCTTGTTGATGTATGTTCCATGAAATATTGCTAGAACAGTAAGGATCTTGGAAATTAACTCCATTCCAGGTTAATTATTTATGAGAAAGTTACTTATTTTGTTTTATTTTAAAAAAAGTTTGGATACTATGTATGAACTATCATTGTCGAAAAAATATCGATATTTCGATATATCGATATTTTTTATTAGATATATATCTATGCCGATCGATATTTAAAAATATATCGATATCGATATATTTTTTTCACTTGCCCATCCCTAGACCCTGTGGCTGAGTAGTAGCGATCCTAGCCTCTCAGTCCAAAGGTCGTAGGTTCGACTCCCGCAATAGACCCTGGGTGTCTTCCGCTTCGCTGTTCAAAAAGTTGGGCAGAAATAAACATTCAAAAAAAAGCCAGCATTTGAAAATATCGGTGATATTTCATGCTTGTAATGATAGAAAGCTTACAGTTGAACATGATAACAGAAAGAGTGAAGTTTCGAATCTTTGTTCGGACAATACTTGAAAAAAAAAACTCACAAGTTGGCGACGCAGCTGTTAATTGGTGAAAAAAGTAAATAGGATTTTCAGCTCGTTGGTTGTTGCTGTCTACGCTGGCAGAAGACTGTGGAGGTCTCGAAACATCAGATGTAAGTTCAACCTTCCGTACAACCAAATTTTTCTTTAAATGTTCAATTATTACATTATTATTATTTTCATACAACAGTAAAATTTTAATTTTATGTGTTGTATGGTTCCCTCACATAGTTGTGAATAAAATCAAAAGTAGTGGATCGATCTTAGTGAAATATAACTTATTTATATGTTGTAAACTTCGTAAGCAACATTTTCTTCTTACTCCACAACTTAAATCAGAGCGTTAAGCGTCTCGTAAGCAGCAGGGTACGTATTCACAATACATTCAAAGTAAATATTTTGTGGTAAATTGTACTGTAAATACGTACCCTGCTGCTTACGCGACGCTCAACGCTCTGATTTAGGTTGAGCTGTTACTTCGCAGTTACACGTTCAGAGAAATTGCTTTCAAGTTGATCACACGCGGTGCCGTAGGCTGCAAGCAAGTTGATAGTCAATATTGTTTTCAATATGCCGTCGTCAAGGTATCAACAACGAAAGCGTAAAACTCGGTCATAACGAATTCTCGGTTGTAGCGAACTAAGTCTAAAGTCCCGACGTTTTGGTTGCCATTTTCATACAAAAATGTTTCGTAATAGCGAATTTGTTTTTAACGAGTCCTCGTTTGTACCGAACTACGCTTTTAGGAACTTTTCATATTCGTTATAATCAAGTTTTATGAATTAGTAAAAAAGTGAAACTTGAACCAAAACTTGTAGCAAAACTTGAACGTGTAACCTCCAAGTTACAAAATTTATCTTATGAAATTAGTATATTTGAAGTTATGAGACAAAAAAATTAATTTTTATGGTTTTTCATAAATTTGAACGGGCTGGCGCCACGTCTTATCCCCAACCGATAGTTTTGAAAACTTGGCAGGATCATTTTTATACTTGCTCTCTCACTCATAGCACAATCAGTGAATAGAATTGAAGGACTTTTTATAAAATACATATAGTATGCAGTCGCAGCCATATATCTTCATATAAAATGCAAAAGGGCTTATCTACATTTTTAATAATTTTTCAGGAGAGATAAAAAACTTAATAGAAAGCAAACTATTTTGATTATAAAAACGATTTTTTCCAATTTTTATAACATAACAATAATTTGCTTTTTATTAAGGGTTTTATCTCCCCTGAATATTAAAAACAATTTAGATTGGCCCTTTTGCATTTTATATGACGATATGTTCCTTTGAGATGAAGAAAAAAAAAACAAAAATATGGATGTATTAAAATATGCATATGTATTGAAATATACTTACCCAGGAAACAATTATGGCCGACATGTCTAACATCAAAAAAAATCTGAGACTTTACCAGACAATCAGCCGAGTTGTCTGAAATTCCCTCAGACATTTGGCGGGAGCAGTAGGCAGTTTTCTGGTACGACGTTTCTGTACATTGTCTGAAATATTATCCGATTAATATCAGAATAGTCGGCACAATATCCGAAGTCAATTTAATATCCTTTAACGCATTTAACAGAGTACATTTTCTGATCTACGTCTTACGACTTTTAGCAGTCACTTCTGCACGTTGTCTGATTTTAGTTTTCGTTACAATTCTCATTTATCTCGAGTTTATACGCCCAAATATGGGTAAATGTGTTCTGATGAGCTGCCATAAGCAGCACAACAATGCATGGAAAATTTTAGACGACATTTCTGATAAATTTCTAATTTTAGCTCCGAATTTTCTCTGAAATTAATACGCCAGGACGTAAAACGTATCAGATAAATCGGAAAATTGTCTGATGTTTTGTCAGACATTTTCCTGACATTTATAAGACATGTCGAAAACTCCTTCAGAATTTCCCTAGGAAATTCGACGGAGTTCGTACAGAGTTCTGTTAGACCTTTCGGTATAGTTTTTAGAATTTCCTCAGACAAAGAGATCCGGTTTCTTATGATTTTCGGTACGTTTTCTGACCGACATCGGATACGAATTCGGCATCTTGTGCAGACTTTCTGACCGACCTCGGACCGTTATCGGCGAAAATTGTTTGCTGGGCTATCTACACAAGGCGGCTGCATAAAGCATACATATACTACAATAACACAAAAACTAGATACTGGTTGTGAAAAAATAAACGTGTTTGACGTACGGTATACACAAAACTAGTAGATCAAAAAATAATTAGCTACCGCAACGCTGCCACCTATAGACTTACACCATGACTACACTCATGCATACATATACATAAAAATGTTCTTTTGATGCACCTAACAACTGATAGCATGTGCGTAATAGGAACAAACAAAAAGGAAAACAACAAGTTGACTTGTTCTACAGCTTTGTTATTCTAGGTATAAATGTGTACATTTTTTTGGTTGTGATACTGTGAATAAGTGTTCATGCATTGTCATTTCATGTGTACTACACGTGTTCGAGTTACTCGCTGCAGAGCTCTAATACGCCTTAGCTGCGCAATTTGGGAAATTTACGCAAAATATTGGCTTAATTGAGCTCAATTTACCATACAAGGCTTCAATTAATAAATTGAGCAATTAGTACTTAATTGTTTCATAAATTGAGTACAGTTCGAAACGTAACCCTTTGTGACAAGTATGTTTACTGCGAATGTGTTCAGTGAGAAGCGAAATTGTATACAGTGGCAAGCTCATGGTGTAATAAATATACAGATGGCAGTAGAACGTCAGTTGATTATTTTTTGCTCTGGTAATTTTGTGCATAAGCTACGTCAAACACGTGTATTTTTTTGACAACCATTATCTAGTTTTTGTTTTATTGTTGTATTCGTTGCCCTTATGCGGCCACCTGTATACTTGTCAAATGCTATTAAATCACATGTACACAAATATCGCTCATCTCTAGTAACTACACAGCTAAAAAAGTTTTTTATGGGCCATATATCTTTGGATCCAAGAATTTAGGGTATTTGAAATATATTGGGGACATTTACATATCTTAAATTTTCGCTCTTTAGCTGTATAAAGTCCTTGTATACATAAACGTTTTGGTAGCTGTTTGGCACTTTGTAAAACTATTATCACCTTATGCATCTTAATTAAAATTTTATAACAATATACATATTATTCAAATGGTTACAAGTTTGACTTAAAACTACATATGCATTTTTCACAGTATCACAAGTTTATTCTATATTCTACATATATACTTGCACTTTAAAAAATTATTTTTGCACAATTTTTTTTTTTACTTTTTACATTAAAATTTTTTTTAAATTTAAATGCTTTCAAAAGTTTAAAATCGAATTATAACACTTATATATGTATATTTTCGTTCTTTTTGATATTTCTTTTATCCATGGATTAATTGATTAATCATAATACAAAAACAATATTTGGAAAAACGTGTTAAACATTAAATAGTTTATAACCAAGTCCAATTTTTGGACAAACGAGGTGATTTTTGCTCTCTCTTTCTCTTTTAATCTAAAAAAACCGTTGTGAAAGCTTTCATTTATAAAAAGTATATACAATTTAGAACAATACTCCTTCAATATAATTTTAAATAAAATTCTTCCTCAATGAAAAATCTTACACAAAAAAAAACACAAATAAAAATTAACAAAAATAAATTTAAACGAATAATTTCAGTTCATAATAATAAATACGAGTACAATACCACCTCTTTCTACTTATTGCTTATATATACACTCAATACATACTTTTCTTGATATATATACATACATATTTCTATTTCCTGTTTTCAAAACTTGGTTATTATTGTTATTACTAATTTACAACAAGAATACTAACGCTACTATTTTCTTTATGTTGTGTTTATGTTAAAGTATTTTTTGATTTGCAAATTGTTTTTATATAAAATTGTCATTTTTAAAAGTTATACTAATATTTAAGTTTGTGATTTTATTTAATGATTACTTAACTACAAATAGGCTCTTCAGGGTTCGGTGAAACTGGAGGGTGATGTTATAACTGCAAACGGTTCCATATTGAGTGGTTATGAAGGTCATGATGGTCAATCTCTTAGTGGATCAACAGTTTCGTCAATGTGTTCATGTCGTTGTGCATGTTTTAGTGCAAAACGGCATAAAAGGTAATTTACTAAAATTGTTTTTTTTTATTATGTACATTAGGGCAATTTCTTTTTTCTTTTCGACGAAAGGACCATGACAAAATATAATGAAACATTAGAACATATTCCTATTAAGTTCAGTTTTTAAATTATTTTATTAACGGCCCTTTTCACAATGTACGATTAAGAGTTAACGCGGACTTTAACGGCAAGTTCGGCATACAAAACTTGCTGTTAAAGTCAAACGTACATTGACAAAAGGGCCGTAAGAAAGAAAAATTTAAATTATTTTTTTTAGATATTAGCTTTTTTGGTATTAGCTCTTGTTTTTGCGGCTTAAAATCTTTATGCGAATATGAGCGCTAGCTTCGAAAAACGTTTTGCGCCAGTAGGATGTCCAGATTGCTAAAATTTGCGACTAGCACTCTGCAATTATGCATTACTAGAGGTGCCTGCCGTTTCGCGTGCTTAAAGTTTATTTTATGGCTATAAGGTGTCCATAGAAAGTAGTAATATGAAGTTCTTTAGATAATATTTAAAGTTCCGTTTGTACAAAGTAAACAGTGCTACCAACGTTAAAAAACAAACACATCTTTTTAATTTCCAGCACAATTTATGTATACTAGGATCCAGCCCGGTGGTCGAAATTCGCCCACTTGATGCGAAACCGGGTTTCTAATCGTTTTTTAGTCAAAAAGTATATTGCGCATATCTAATGACAATTACCTTTTTAACCATATATGTATGTTTCATCAACATTGATGGGCAGTAAAATACTTAAAAGCGTACGACAAAATATTGTGTAGCCTATTTATATATAAGACTAGAGCTCCCCACCGCTTCGCGTCGTTAAATAAAACGAAAAACCATGTATGACAAATGCATTTCAAAATCGGTGTTTTTATTAACTACACAAGCTTACAAATTGAGGTCAACTTTTGGACTGAAGCAACTGAAAGTAATTTCTTATGTAATTTGAGTTGCTGAATCGAATCTGCAGTTAGTTAATTTTTTGTTTGTTTCTAATTTTCGAGATATACATTTACATATATAAAAAACTAGCTTTTACCCGCAGCTTCGCTCGCTTGGGCTAATGCGCCCAACAAAATTTGTTTTTGTTTTTCATATAAACTCTTGACCAAATAAACGCATAGAATTCAAGCATTGCCTTACCTATAAAATATTTAAAGTTTGTATGAAATATAAAACAAATTTAAGAAATTTATTATTTGACATATTGTCAAAATTTAATTTTAAATGAAGTCTATTTGCTGATAGTTAAGCATTTGTCTATATGCATTTCATTGGCGCTTTACCAAATCGTAAGTAGACTTCAACCACAACTTTCAAAAGTTACAAACCTCTTATCTTATGCACAGACTTTCAAAAATCATTTGAGAGTTTACAAATGATAATATTTTTGAAAATCACAAAAGAATAAAATAAGCGTAGTAGGCTTAGAAACTTATACAAAACCCAGCAAATAATTTGTATTCGATATGAATTATATTGGATAGCAATAAAAGTATTTATGAGGCAAAATTAAAAATGAAATCCAAATTTAACCTTTGAAAAAAATTATTATTTGACATATTGTGATAATTTTATTTTAAATGAAGCCTATTTGCTGATAGTTAAGCATTGTCTATATGCGTTTCATTGGCGCTTTACTAAATCGTCAGTAGACTTAAAAAAATAGAAAAATTAATTGAAATTTTATTTTTGTTCTCTACTCGTGGTCCTAGTTTTGAAAAAATGCAAGGCTTATGTGGCCAGATAAATAGGTATCTATCTATATTTAAAATTTCATTAAAATTTGTTAGATGGTTTACGAAATTGCTCACTACCTCCGATCGTGGACCTACGTTTGAAAAAAATGCATAGCTTAGGTGTACATTTGAATAGGGATCTGTCTATGTTTTAAATTTCATTGAAATTTGTTCGATAGTTTCGGAGATGCTAAAATTGCCCCCTACCCCTCCTCGCGGTCCTATTTTGCAAAAATGTATAGCCTATGTGTTCTTTTGGACCCAGATCTATCTATGTTTTGAATTTCATCAGATTCAGATAGATAGTTTCGGAGAGGCAGCCATTTCACCCTACCCGTCGTGCTCCTATTTTTGAAAAAATTTATAGCCTTTGTGTTATTTTAGACTCAGAACTATCTATCTAACTATGTTTTGAATTTCATCAAAATCGGATAGATAGTTTCAAAGGGCCAGAAGTTTCCCCATACCTCCCCTCGTGGTCCTATTTAAAAAAAAAAGTATAGCCTATGTCCTCTTTTAGACTCAGATCTATCTATGCTTTAAATTTCATCAAAATCGGTTAGATAGTTTTTGATAGGCAGAAATTTCCCCCTACCTCCTCTCATGGTCCTAGTTTTTTTATATATATAGCCCATGTGTCCTTCAGGACTTAGATCTATTTATTTTCTAAATTTCATCTAAATCGGTTCTGCGGCTTAGCCGTTAAAGCGCAATAAACAGACTCACTTTCGCATTTATAATATTAGTAAGGATGAAGTAGTTGCAGGACAAATGTTAATATAACTGGAGAACCTACCAACGTTGATTTTTAATCAGCTCAGTAGTTTTAATTGTTTTAATGAAATTTTTTTAATGAATTGTTTTAATGCAACCAGACAGGCAGTCTTCAAGTTACTCTAATGCGTCGTGCAAATAGACTAATTTTCAATATAACGGTATATCTCGAAAATTATAACCATTACAAATATACAGATTACAGATTTGCGCTCAAAATTGTTTAATTATTGCTTAATTCTTAACATTTACGGTATTTAGACGAAGACTTTTTAGCTTGATTTTTTTTAAGTTTATGGTTACACGGGGTATAAGGTCGTTTAGTGGGATACCAAATCCAATCTTAGGCAATATCTTCGTCTAAATCCCATAATTCTAAAATAAATTTTTTTAATTATGATCAGTAAGGCCAAAGTTATTTCAATAAAAAAAGTATTGAAAATTTTGTAGTTGGAATAATTTTTAGAATTTTTAATACCAAATTTCTGCTATAATACATATTAATTGTTATATTTTCATTTTTGTTTTTATTAGGCATCAAATGAAAGACAGACGGTCCCCATCATCACACATGCGTCATTTGTTACCCGAAGTTGTTCCAATGAAAGATTTAGGCTACGATTCACACAGTTTAAATCATCCATTAGATGGCGTTGATGTAGTTGATACAACTACATGCTCCCAGCCCCAACTGCTTAAGCGCAATGTTTCGTTATTATCATTTCAATATAATATTTAAGTATTTTAAACTCAACGTTATTCTTTTTTTAATAACTTAGCTATTAAAAAAAATTTAAAGTAACTTCATACAAGGGAACAAGCCATTCGTATTAAACAAAAATTTTATTATAAATTTGAACAAAATTACAAATTTTTATTTATTTTAAATTAAATTATTCGTTTATTTTACCATATTCAAAATTGTTTTATTATACGAGTTTTGAAAATTTCAAATATGCATCAATAATTACAATAGCCCAATTCACAAATGGGAGCAAATGGTCTTGCATCGCAGCATTTGCAAAATGGTATATTGATACTCACCACTAACAATTGATAGTGGTGAGTATCAGATGGTGAATTGGGTTAATATGTTGTTTTGTTTAAAAAAAAGATATGTATATGTACCACTGCCACTTCTCCAGAAAATTTAAGCTAAAGTAATAAATTATAAAATAAATTTAAAGCCCAATATATGAGTTCAAAATACATACTAATATTTAATGTTAAAGCAGATATACAACATACATACATGTAAAAACTATGTATATGAATACACACTTAGACATTTGTTATTCTTAACATAATTTTAATAATTTCATAGAATTTTCCAAAAGTAAAAAAAAAATCATTGTATCATATCAAATATATCTTATTTGTTTTCCAAGCTACAAAACCAATAAGTCAGTTAGTTCAGTTTGTTTACACCTAATTAAAACAGGTAAGCCCATTAAAAATCACTGATGATTTCTTGTTGGTCGCCTTTTTTGTTCCTAACTGTCAAACTGTCATATGTCAGAAAACTAAAATCTTTTTCTGTAAAAATGGGCTTACCTTATTTGATATACAACCTTGAGCCAGTTTACCAAAATTTAAAAAATTTTTAGTGTTTTTAAGAATAAATACTCATTATATTTTTGGTTTTAACTTAAGTAACTAAATATGTATGTAGGATTGCTGCAAAGAAGTTTAACTTACCAAGACTAAAAGCTCATTTAAAGTTATAAACTGTTATACATTTTAATGAATATTTTTAATTATGCATTTAATTTATTAAGACCAAAAACTCATTTAAAGTTTAAAATATATATATATATATATATATATATATATATATATATATATATATATATATATATATATATATATATATATATATATATATATATATATATATATATATATATATATATATATATATATATATATATATATATATATATATATATATATATATATATATATATATATATATATATATATATATATATATATATATATATATATATATATATATATATATATATATATATATATATATACTTTTTAATTTTATTTACAAACAGCTACTGTATACAAGTTTTTTTTTTGAAACTAGCTTAACATTTTCATTGTTAAATTATTATACTTACTACTTTTTTATTTTGTAAGTAAGTCTGCACAAAAAAAACAGATCCCTACGAAAAACAATAATTTCCTCCAAAAGAATACCAAAGAAAATTTACGGTCCTTTTTACAATGTATGAATAAGAGTGAACTTTAACGTCATGTTTTGTATGCCGAACTTGCGGTGAAACTCCATGTTATGTCTTAATCGTACATTGTGAAAAGGGCCGTTAAAATAATTTCATATTCGAAGAAAGTGACTAGAGGTTTTTCTCAAAAAGCAAGAGCTGAAGGATTTTATGGAAACATCCCTTTTTAAAAAGGTGCTGTGATATGAGGTATTTTATTTCTTAACACACTTGTAAACCTTAAAAAAAACCTTGCCAGTCAGCAGCTAAAAATTCGTGGCTGCCAAAAAAAGGAATATGCATTTTGCAATTGCTATAAACACTGTTTAGAAATCGCTATCCTTAAAACTTGAAATCGTGCCAATATTTATTCTTCCATTTATTTAAATATAATTTTTTTTAGATATATGTATGTTTATTATACATACCAAAGTAAAAATGAATATTTAAGTTTTATATATATACATAGTAACTCCTGCATTTATATTTGGAATTTAAAATGTATTTTAAGAAAATTTTTATGGAAATTTTTTTTAAAATACATTTTAAGCCTCAATTATTTTTTATGATTCCGGCAATAAATATTTGGTTTTAGTTCGTTTATAAAATTCTAATTATACAAGAAGAACAAACACTTGTAGCTCTATCCAATTAAAAATAAAAACCAAAGTTTGAAAACAATATTTTTTAGCTTTTAGCTGTACCAACATTACTTTTTAATTTGATCAGTAGCAAAAAAAATTGGTTCTTCAAACATTCATAAAAAATAAACAAGAATTTTAAGCAACTTTGCCCTAGAAACTATGGGACCAAAATTGTCTTCTAGCTTGCGAAAATTCAAAAATATGTTGTAACTTAGTTCGCATAGAATAAAAATTGATATTGCAGTTTAGTCTTGTGCAACTAATATCAGAGGACTAGCATCAGTTGTTCCAAGCAAACCATTCAATCCTCATACACAGAAAAAAATAGACAATAATTATGTTCAATAAAACCACGTTATTGAAAAAAATATGAATTTCAATAACATTTGTCATTAGCTTAATACAATATTTATCAAAAACGCGCATTTAAAATATCACACAGTAAAAAGAATTTAATAAAAAATGTATTAAAAAGTTTATTAAAATTTATATTTAAAATTTATTAAAAAATAATTCGATGTATGCATATCTTTCCCATGGCAGTTATTTCTTTTCTTATCATACATAAGTACTTAAAACAAGTTTTGTCTCATTAAAAATAACTGGGATATGGCTCAGCTGTAGAGGGCATGCTTTACGTCCGGAAAGCTCGGGTTCGTATCCCAGCCATGTCAAATTTTTTTAAATTTATATATTTTTTCTTTTGAAATAAATTTTAAATAAATTTTTAATCAAAACTCCCCCAAGTTTTAATAAAAAACTTACTTTAATTTGAAATAAAGTTTATGGAAAAAATTCTAAGTTATTGATCAAATATTTCGATTATTAATTAAAAAATTTGAGAACAAAATTAATTGAAACCCGGGATTTTTGTTATCAAAAACGAAACTTATATTTTTTCTGTGTAAAAACTATTAAGTAAAGCAATTGTTAATTTTGTTTTAATGCAATAACTTTGGTGTAACATCTAGATTCAAACTGTGAAATTCGTTCTTAATAAAAAAAATAAGAAATAAAATTTAAAAAAGTCTAGGAACCAAATTTTTTGCTTGTGCAACGAGCTCCTATAATCTGTAGAAAAAAATATATTTTCTCGATGTTACGCCATAAAAGGTTAGGAAAAAGTATAAAAGTGCTTGAAGCAGTTTGGCTCGATACAGCATGGCGTATGAGTATCATTATTTAATGTGTTAATAAAATATTAAGTATACGTAAAATTGCTTCAAGCACTTTTTGTAATTATTCCTATAATAAGCTCGAAATCCATTTTAGAATCATGGTTTCTAGGTTCCTAGGGCAAAGTTGCTTAGAACTCTTCGTAGAATTATATGGCCCCTACGATACACATATAAACGAAAAGTGAAAACAACAACACGAATTTGGGTGACATTTTTAATATTTAACTGTGGTGCTATTTTTCATTTTATAAAAAATAAAAAATGGTAATATTTTTGTCGCCATTTTCCCCTATTTCGGAAAGATAACAAAGTCTGATATACATACATAAATGAGTAGATTAAAAATCGTTAAAGCTGTAATAAACTCGAAAACTGACAAGAAATTCGCGAAAAATGGCAAAACTGGCAACAACCACTAAAATTTATTTTAAAAAAAGATCGGAAAGTCCTAAAATGACGGTAGTTCGCAATAACTTGCTAACGTCTTATCCCCATATTCGCAAATGATTAGTAAAGTTAATGTGTGCATTAAAACCGGGTTTTCCATACAAAACTCCTACAGTAAACCAATATTAACTTTTATAAATTTTTATGAATATGGGGGTTAATATTGATTAAAATTAGTTAAATCTGCAAAAAGGGTTAAAAACTTGAAAGAAATTACATACTTACACATGTATATCGATTTAATAAGCACTAAAATTTATTGGAGATTGTTAACTGAATTTTGCATATACATATATATGTATATATATGTACATACCCAGCAAACATTTTTTGCCGATTTCGGTCCGAATTCGGTCAGAAAGTCTGCACAATATGGCGAATTCATACCCGAAGTCACACAAAGGGAAAAATGCCAATATAGCGGCTGAAGAAAAAAATATATTGAACTTAAAAAAAAATTGATAAAGTCTTGTATCAGCTATGTATTTTAAACGAGTTTTCTTTATACATATATTTGCTATTTGATTTAAGATTTAGACGCGTAAATACAGAAAGATCTCGTTTTGAAAAAATTTCCAAATCATTATAGAGATACAAAAGTACACCTGAAATTTTTGTGGAACCTTAATATACATATTATTATTATTATTATTATTATTATTATTATTATTATTATTATTATTATTATTATTATTATTATTATTATTATTATTAAAAACTTTGCCGAAATATCTAAGAGAATTCTATACGAATTCTGAAGAATTTCCTAAGGATATTCTAAAGGAGTTTTCGATATGTCTGAACAATTTCGGAAAAATTTCTGACAAAACATCAGACTTCTTACATCCTATCGTATTAAAATTGTCTATACACTGCTCTGTTGAATATATCAGCTAATCAGAAAACACGTAGAAAAAACTGCCCACTATTCTGCTAATATCTGAGGAAATTTTAGAAAAAATTTTAGAAAAAAACTGCCGACTATTCTGCTAATATCTGAGGAAATTTTAGAAAAAACTGCCGATTATTATGCTAATATCTGAGGAAATTTTAGATAACTCATTTGATTATTGTGTAGTAACGTCTCGGACAATTTCTGATGTCTGATGTCGACAAAAAATGTTTCCTGGGTAGTTTAAAAAAATTTTGTAGTTCAACAAATACAAACAAATTTTTCTGCCAACACTTATGAAAAAAAATGAAAAACGGAGCGTGTTGGAAGTCATTGGTATAACTACTCAGAAAAAAATATATTTAATTTTCAGTTAAGAAATTCGATGAATTAGTAAATATTTTGTCTAGAAACGGACCTACAAACAAGTTTCTAAATACAGACAAAAATGTCTCAAAAAAATTCATTGAAAAAACCCGGTTTGTTTTCAATAAACAAATTTTCCAAATCTATAAAACAATTTGTGTAAAAATATTTAAAAATTCTAAACAAAATAATTTACTGAATCAAACAAAAATATTTACTGGATTTGCCGTTATGTATCAAAGATTATTCTGGTCTGAATTTACTAAACAATTTGAAAAATCGCTTTGACTGGATTTTTTATAATATGTATATCAAACAAACTTTTTGTCTGAGTTTTAAATAATAACATCGTCATTCATTAAGCATTTATGAAATTTCGCTATGTTTAATGTATTCAACTCTGCATGTTTATCTAAAGACTCTAAAAGAATAAATGAGGATTAGCGCAACAACATTAACGAATTGACGCACTTAGAAATATTCAGTAAACAAGCTTGTTACAACCGCATTCCTTTTGCTATCATTGTTGTTGTTGTTGTTATTTGTGTGTATGTCACGACATGTCGTCATCGCAGTTGTTTTTTTTTACGGCACAGAAAACTGGTTTTTGTTGTTGTTCTTGGTATTTGCGTCCTAAATAAAAGTCAAACAAAAAATTCACTGATTCAGTACGGAACATTTACTGAAAATTAAATTTTATTTTAAACAAACTTTTATTTGAAGATTTTTTGTTGATAATTTTTTCTGTGTAAAGAAGGTATGCGTAGGTATGACAGAATCATTTATTAAAATTTAACAATTCAGCATTTACTAAATATTTAAATGAAATACATCAAAAGTTAAAGCATTTTTTGTTAAAATTTTTTAAAGTCCATATCGATATGAAAATTATGATACAAATTCTTAAATTATTATAACAAAAAAAAGAAACACAACCACATACTTCCAATTATAATACAAAAAGCAAAAACTCGCAAGGAATAAGTAAAACAAATTGATTCCATAATAACTATAACATTTTGTTTACTTTTGACATAAAACAGGCAACTATACATATAATTTAAAAAATCATATAAAGAATTTTCCATGTCGAATTTATAGCATACCCTATACCAGACGTCGACTAGATCTTAACAATGTGCTTAAATTAGGGTGATCAGCTCGGTTGTCGGTTTTTTCAAAATGTTGATTTTTCGAATGCCGAATAGTCCGGTTTTTTTTAATTAGTCAGTCGAATACTCTTCGATTCGTATATTTTATTAGTTTTTACTATATTAAATTAGACGAACTTTTACTGTTGATTTTCCTAAGTATTTTTGTTTAAGAGTACTCAAACATGCGATTAAGGTGAATTAATTTTATAAGGTGGAAGCAGGGGCGAATTAAATTGGACTTGTGATGTAGAATGTATGTCAAACTTCATATTTTATATGGAGTTCGACATCCAAAAAAATGCTTGTTGTGTGAATGTCAAGAAATAAACAAGAAAAAATGTAAATCTGTGCACTAGGGTTCCCCTTATATGTGTGTACCAAATTTTTTCGGATTTAGATTGTAAATCACCGCTGAAAGGTATTTTTACTAAAAAAAACTGTGCTGATCATATAGGCAGTCTTCCAAAACGTCAATTGCTTTGTATTCGAACAATGTATTGTATATCATATGCATACCTTTTCAAAACATCGTCGACAAGTATAAGAAACGCCGCAAAAGAGTAATCAGGGTATCGGTTTCAAAGTTGATGCAATGTTTAGCAGCTTCGCATACATACACGATCTAAATACCGCAGCAGAACTGTATACAAACATTGTATTGATACGATTTGGAAGTCAGCCATAAAGGGTACTATAATGCGCAATTAAGAAATTATGGGAAATTTTAGTGATGTAAATTATAGTGTTGTACCAAACAAAAACTTAGAAAAGGAAGTCAGACCCGCACAAAAACATTAATGGGAAAAATAAGGTCAAGCTCCTATCCAAAAATTTCGGCCATTAAAAGTACTGAGATCAAAATGAGGACCAAGTTATTGATAGGTGTTACAATACCATCTCATTTTTAGGCAACCTGCTATTTGGCAATACTTTTTTACATTTCTATTATTGGGAAGAATTATAGAGAAAATATTTTATCGTACCTATCAAGAACTTTGTCCTCATTTTGATCTCAGTACTTTTAACGGCCGAAATTTTTGGATAGGAACTTGTCCTTATTTTTAAAGTTGTGTTTTTATGCGGAGAGTATTTACAGGAACTGTTAGCTCTTTCTCACAAAAAAACCGGTCGACCAGTTTTTTCTGAATTTTAAGAATAGCAACCGGTTTTTCTAACATTTCAAGTAGTCGAACTATTCGAAAACCGGTTTTTGGAAAATGTCGAATAATCGATCACCCTAGTTTGAATACAATCGTCTTCGCCCCATTTGCTTCTCCACACTATAAGGAAATAAAAAAGTTTCACGAAGAAAATTTCATGAACTCTTAAGCCCCGTTCACAATATGACAGTAATCACGACAGTTGCTGTCACGACAGAAAATTCCCAATATCAAATTGGGCTTGATAGTGCGACAGTAACATTAACTGACACTATTTCTCATAGAAATCAGCTGCCATGGCAGTACTATCACGGCAGTTACTATCATGGTGTAAACGAGGCTTAACATTGTGTAAACTTAGGGCCTTATTATTACAACTTGACAATAGCTAAAAGCAGGCTTTTGTCGGAAGGATAAACAGTTTATCATTATTGCAAATTTACTTTAACCTACAAGGTAGGATGCACCTGACTTTAACTTATCGCTCACTTTCATTTAAAGTAAAGTTGTGATAAAGATAAACCGTTTATTCGTCCGACAAAATCCTGCCTTTAACTATTGCCAAGTTGTAATAATGGCCCTTAGTCTTATAAAATAGTTTTTTTTAATGCAACATAGTTATGTATATGTAAAAAAAACTAGATATTAAGGGAAACTTTTTCTTCTTAACTAAAAAATTTTCATTTTTTTCGAGATATCAGTAAATAAGAAGGCTAACCCCCCCATATGCAAAGAAAATAAAGTGTGCTTGAAGTGTACATTAAAACCGGGTTTTCTATGCAAATTTTGTTTTAATGTACACTTCAAGCACACTTTATTTTTTATTTTTGCATATGGTAAATTTATGCGATGAACTATTTCGTGTAATTTGTTGCATGCAACTTTTTTTATTTGTCTGGAAAGCAAATTGTCAAGTTTCTTTATCTAAGTTACATCTACACACTTGTAATATGCAAATACAAAAGTACGAAGAAAATTTCATGAAATATTTCATCATGTTGCATTAAAGGAGCAATATGTACTTTAATATTTTCAAATGTTATACATACAAACTAATAAAATCACATGGTGTAGTAGGGGGTGTCGATTTTTTGAAATTTCTTTTTTTCAAAAATGATGAGCGTGAAAAAGTTGTGTTTTGGCTAGATACATATTCACAATTATATTTACAAAAACCGACAATTATATTGGTTTGCTTGGTAAATAGCTAGTTCAAAGTCGAGAAATTTTTGTGCATGGGAGCTCCCTTAAAGAATGGAGATGGGCGATAGGTATATTTAGAAAAATTGTTCAAACTAGAAAACTAATGAGGTTGGCTATAAACTTAAACCGTCAAGGGACCTCCTAGGAGCTTCAGGATTCAAATTTAACAGTTTCGCTAAACCACTATATAATATATGGTGGTTTAATGAAATTGTTAAATTTGGCCCTTGAAACTCATAGGAGGGCCCTAGATAGACGGTTCAAATGTATAGCCGACCCCCATTAGTTTTCTAGTTTGAAAATTTTTTCTAAATATACCTATCGCCCATCTCCATTCCTTAAGGGGGCTCCCATATGTAAAAATTTCTCGACTTTGAACCAGCTATTTACCAACCAAACCAATATAATAGCGATTTTTTGTAAATATAATTGTGAATATCTAACCAAAACACAACTGCTGACACCCATAATTTTTGAAAAAAATTAATTTTAAAAAATCGACACCACCTAATGGTGTAGAAGTGTATAAACGAAACTAAAATTGTATTGTATTGTATATTTTTTATTTTTTAATTTACTGGTATTTTTTATCAGCAATTTTTTAACTCTAATCGACATTGTTCACTCCTAAAATTTATCTCTAATATGAGAAATGTGTAAATAAGCTTTTTCTTCTTCGTAAAATTGTAGTTATTAAACAATTATATTAGTTTAAGCAAAAACTGAAATTTAGTATTTATAAAAACATATTTATTTACTTTACTACATACGAGCATAATTATGAAAAAAATTTTTTTAATAAAAAAAAGAAACCTTGTGTAAAATTATACACCATTAAGTAGTTACGTTCAAAATAAAAAAAAAACTCTTTAAAACTTAATGACAAAAAGAAATTCATAATAGATTTTTTCAATTAAAAAAAACAAAAATGAATTTAAATAAGACTTTGTAATATATTTAATAAAAATTAAAAACAATAAATAAAATCAATTTATATAATTAATTAAAAAATGTTTTAAAAATTAATATACAGGCACTGTCGCCTGACAGATTTGCCTATTTATCGGTATTTTTCCGATTTCTGGTTAACATATTTTGGCAATTTATGTTGTCAATTTATGAATCTCATTAGGATTTTCGGCACCAGTGTGCCGAACATTAATCGCCTCGTATATGCATACAAAAATACACTCCAAAAAAGCCATAAAAATGTAGAATTTGCGATCCGGTAGTAGTGCGAATTTGGATCACTTCTAATGGCTTTTACATAGGCTTGTCATTGCAAGGTCTATTTTTCGATTCCCAAGCATCGAATTAGGAGCGATTTACAAAAAAAAATCCTTTTGGCATTCTCTAGGAAAAAGGGTAAAAAGTTACCCATTTTCGCAACTTGTTTCTTTTCAGGGACCGAAAATAACAGTTATTATCAAAATTTCAGTTTAAAAAGTCAGATAGAAATAATTTGTCTATACGATATTTGAGTATAGCAATGTCGATGGTCGTGAGCTAAGGAATAAAAATCTAAAAATACTTTTATTTATAACTGTTATTTTTTAACTCATACTTTTTCGGTCAAAAATAGAAGTTAAAATTTTACCGATATTTTTTTGGTCAAAATGAAAGCTAAAATTTTACTGATATTTTTTGACCGACATTTTTTTGGTCAAAAATAAAAGTTAAAATTTAAACGGATTTAGAAGTCGCTACTCCAGCATTCTTTGTTTATTTTAACCACTTGTCCTGCTTGATATTAGTGAGCAGGAGCATCAACTATTGAACCAATTTATTTAACGAAATTGTATATAAGAACTATTGATGCTCCTTATATTCACTTACAAGTTAAATCGATGTTGATTAGTTTGGCCAAAAAGAATCGGTCAAATTTTAACTTTTATTTTTGACCAAAAAAATATCGGTCAAATTTTAACTTCTATTTTTGACCGAAAAAATATCGGTCAAATTTTAACTTTTATTTTTGACTAAAAAAATATCAGTCACATTTAACTTTTATTTTTGACCAAAAAATATCGGTCAAATTTTAACTTTTATTTTTGACCTAAAAATAATAGTCAAAAAATAACCATTATTTTTTTGACCGAAAACATATTGGTCAAAAAATAAATATTATTATTTGACTTTTTCGAAAAAAGTCATAACAGTTACGGTCCGGTCCCTGTTTCTTTTTATGCGAATTTAAACGCAAAACAGTGTTTTCTAAAATTATAAAGAAATTACAAATTTCTGTACGATTTAAATACATTTTTACTTGCTTTTTTTAATTCTAATTGCACAGTGCAACAATGCTAAAAACATACAAACAATCGGGTGTGTTCTACATTCCATGCGGAATTAAAATGTGCGGAATTAGCTAAGCATTGTTGTTGCAAATTATTATTTATAACAACAATGCTTTGGTAATTTCGCACATTTTAATTCCGCATGGAATACAGAACATTCCCGAATAAGTTTTTCTCGCACTTTTTTTAAATAATTTAGGAAAACAAACTTTTTTCACTTTTTTAGAATAATTTACAGGGCCTCCAAATTTTTTACTGACAATATTTGGCAAAGTTGTAGTTACGGTAAAGTTGAACAATTTTTCTGAACATGTCACTACAATCTGATGGTATCTAAGTACCCTAAATAGCCCATAAAAACCACTTTATACCTTAAAAATTTTCTTTTTTATTGCATTTTTTACTTTTTTTGTTATTGATGCATTTCTTGTGTTGCTAATTTTAGTATTTACAATTTTTACAGTTTGTTGTTTTGCCAAATATTGTTATGTAGTGTAAAATTAGGTGTCCCTGAAGTTATGCTGAAAAAAGTGAATAAAATAATTGCATTCCTTGCAACACCTTTCTGGCACACATGAACTAAGTTTTGCGATGATGGAATAGCAAATGATTTTTCTGCATCTGTAAAGAATCATTCATCGCGACCAAAATATACAAAAACGCAGTTTTATTCACTTTTAAAAAAATTTAAGTCAACACCAAAGAATTAGGCTGCTTGCAATGGCTGGGGTACTCCAGGGGATTGGATGCATCTAGCAAACCTGGACGAACAATTCGATTTTGTTTAGATTCGTCATGTAATGAAAAGGTAATTCCAATTCTTATCAGCTTTTTTTATTTTTTAACAAAATGTCTTTGATTTTTAATTTATCTTATTTCCATTCACTGAGAACTAATAGAGGAAAAAATGTTCACGTGAACTTCACGATAACAATTTTCCCTCGAAGCGAAATGAAACTTTCATGGGAACATAAATTTCACTTGTTATTCGCGATAGGGGTGAATAAAAGCTGATGCACGCGTATAATAGACTGAGGCGTTTTTTTTAAGCTGGAGCCCGATAAGCGAAAAGTATATAGCACTCTATCCTATCTTTTTCAAACGAATAGTACAGAATTACCTGGCGATCTACTGCAGAAACTGAAGGAAGATTTTATCAGCCATGTCACAGATTCCGTTCGGATTGGTTTTGATTCCGTAGTTGTCATTCCGAAAAAGTATATTTTTGGTGCTTTAGATTCCGTTTATTTTGTATTTCGTTTTTACAATGATAAAGTTTTTATACCTTGAGGCGTTTGTTTACTCTTGTTTTTAGATGCAAAGCTCACATTAAGCTTTTTATTAACATGGAAAGCTCATGACCAAATATTTATTTGACGCTCCTAAAAGTATGCACTCTTTTTAATATTTACTGCAAATGAAGTCTGTAGAAGTGTTGTTCAATTCCACTTTGAAATTTAAGTGATTTGATTATGAAGAAAATTTTCGTTTTTCGTTTTCTGAAGAAGAAATTTACGGAATTGAAACAGCTTCCGATCGGAATGGTATGCTGTGACATGGCTGTATGTGGAATGGCGAAAAGTTAGATAACCTACAGAATAGAAAGTTATTTTGGAGAACAGTTCAGCTGTTATACAACTTACAACGTTATAATGAGAAAAACAATCTCAAAAATTTCTCATTAATACCAATTTTCAAGCACGGTTTACATACATACATCACATTAGATACGATTCGTTTGCCCTGTATCAGCTTCTATGTGGTATATATTTGTACAAAGAGCATTTAACACATTTCATCGTGATACTGAATGGCGAAAGTATTTCAAATTTCCGGAAAATCGTGCATAAAAGTTTTACTATTCCACGCAAACTGACGGTGTAGCTGTATCTTTTTCAATGAAGAAGCCAAAACAATTTCACTCATAAACCGAAGAAGAAAAAAACACACAAAAATTAGTCTGATTGTATGGGAGACCCACTAACGATCCGCAGTACAAGCTACGAAAATTAAATAAGATTGGATCCTGGTTTAATACTCATTTACAGTAGAGTTCGAAACGGGAAGCGATTAAACCAAAAAAAAAGTTCCACACATCATGGAATTTCGAGATTTTATGCCAGTGCCCAAAAACTGAAAAACTATACAGCAGCTTTTACGGAAAAATCTCAGCTATCACCACATTCAGCAGACTTCTGCGAATTCATGCGGTATCAATTCTGTGGTTTTCTTGAATAAGCGTGTATGTCTAAAAACAATTTTTTTTTCAGGAGCCGAAATGCTTTATTTTTAATACTACGGACTCTGTGTGATTTTTATCACATTTTTTGGACATCATGTAAACATATGTGGTAAGAAGTTTGTGTAAAAATTTCAGACAAAAATTTCCTAAGGATAAGATCCAAGAGAATAATTAAAAAAGCAATTTGCCAAGAACACTAAAAGTGTGTGCAGAAAAAAAGCTTATGTCGATAACAGTTGTTTACATTGAACGAATTCAAGCACACAAGATTTTTTTTACCTGAAAAATGCTTGCGCACAAGTCACTAAGTTTTTATTAACTCAACAATAACCAAAAAATATTTCGGAAATTTGTTTAAAACTAACAACCCAGTGGCTATGTGTTTTTTCAACGGCAATAAATTGCCAGCACACAATTGTAAGTCGATTTAGATCATTAAAGCTGAAAAATATTTGAATGAATTAAGAACATACGTTCTTTAAAAAAAAAATCCGGAATGGGTCCATAGCGAAATTTTTGTTCCATGTAAAAGAGCATATAAAATAATGTAATTTGGCATCAATAACTCAAAATCGACAAAAATGGACATCCGCGCTTATTCAAGAAAACCACAGAATTGTCAATATTTACTATAAAGCAATCACTATTCGCACAGAGAGAGATTGCAAGACTAAAACTAAAAAAATATATTTGTGTCGAGAAAACTGTCAATAATATTGCTATAAATTTGGTGCCAAAAATTCAAGAAGACTTTAGTATGTTGGATCAACCGAGATAGCTGGAAATTCGCCTATACGAGAATACATACGTACACCCAATAGAAAACTAATCGAAGCTTTGAGACGACGTGCTGCCGATATTTTGCTGGTGAATGAATTTCGAATAACTAAACTATGTGCGAATTGCCATCACGAAAATAAAACATCAAAGTCGCCACACATGTACCACTTTTGTACAAACTGCCGTACTTACTGGAACCGAGATTTTAATGCTGGCATCAATATACTCTACCTGCTCGAGTGTATAATAAATGAAACATAGAAACATTGTATTTTTTTTCATTTAGATTTTAAGTATCATTATTTCTAGTATTACGAAAAATATGTATAACTACTTGACCAATTTTATTTTTAATAAAAACGGCTTAACTCTTTTTCATTCAGTTAACACATTTGTGATAGCTGGGTCTGAAATTTTTATTTATATACACAATAATAAAATTTAACTTCATTCCCAAAATAAAAATATATTTAATTTAGAACTTGGAAATTTTTTAGTTTCCGAATATTCTCATTGTATAAAACAACATAGAATCATATAAAAAAAGACATTTTCGATTAAAGAAAACTTAAAAGAATCCGTTTTTAAAAAAAGGATATCCTATATTTTAACAATTAAATAATATCTGTAAAAAACAATTATGCATTTGTATAACTAAAAAGCAAGATGATAATAATGTGGGGTTAAGTGGAAGAAAGCGAAACTAGCGAAATATATTAATATGAAATTAGTCCCGTGTACGTAGGCCCCAAATCGATGTTCGCCTTGTGCCTACCGTAGGACGAGCCACCGAACTATGAATAAATTTATTAATGCCAATTTTAGACAATGTGTGTTCTAACATCTCCAAGGCTGAGTCCGTTAGCATGCCAAAAATATCTAAATAGGTTAGAGTACTCATATTGCGCAAGTCTCTGTAAGGCAAGAATAATATATTTATTTCTAATTTAAATATAAAAACTTATATTACGCTAAACATTTTTAAGAATAATAACTTACATGTAGGCTGTTGCTGGTATTAAATAACACCTGGACAAAGACAAATACTCGAGCATTTTAAATTTACAGATTATGCTTATTGCATTGCTAGTTATACCTGTACAATCTGACAAATCCAACTCTAATAGTTGTGGGCAACGTTTTGCTAAGCTTGCTAGATCTAAAATAGAATTAGAAGTGTTATTTTTGAATTTATTTCATACATACGCATGGCTTAACATAGAAAAGACTTATCTCGAATTGTCGTTATTTTACAGAAGAAGGAAAAAAACTGGAGAAAAACTAAAACACTTACATACAAAAGGACTTATGGCCACAGTCCTCTAATTGTAACCGTATCATACTTGGTTCTTTAAGGTGGGTGTATTTAGAAGTTGCCTATCAGAACACGTTAAAAATGTGACTACAAAAAAAATTGAGTAATGTCTTTTCTATATTATGCCATATATACATACATAGTATATTTTCCAATTATATACTATATTTTCATTAATAATAACTCACGTGAATCAAACATAGTTTTTCGACAGCCCGCCACATTTAAACGCATTAAATTTGGCGTAACATTAGTTACCAACGAAGTGACTGCATCTACTGATAAATTAGTCCATGAAATATTCAAGCTATTTAACTGTGTTAGAGTTTCCATAATTTTTCTTACACTCCAAGCTTCTAGACCTGAACACATGGCCAAATTTAACGCTTCCAAGCTAGTGTTTTTAGCAATTTCATTGCAAATTTCGTCATTGAGTGGAACATGTTCTAAACTAAGTTTTTTCAATTGTCGACAACGTGTTAATAGCATTTTTAGTGACGGTTTGGTTATTGATACCATACTTAAATCCAAATATTGTAACTTAGATTGAAAGCAAGGTTCAGCATCTAGAAAGCATTTTTCTAAGACTGGATGATTAAGCTGAAAAAAATTAAAGGCTCGTAAAAACTTTTCGAACATGATTTCAAATTGCAAACTTTAAAATGCTATAAACAAAAACCAACAATATTTTAATAAGTTTATTAAAAATCAAATAAAATAAATTTATTTATAAAACCTTACCTCTGCCTGAGCTAAGCGTAGAATAACAACTCCGCGTTTTAAAATATTTTCCATTGCTCCCGGTTTTATAGATCTTCCACCTAGATCAAGTCGTGTCCATAAGGATTCATCACTGGCGCACCGATTAAATAGATGACATACATAGCCGCAGCGTAAAAGGGTTTTCTTGGGAAGCCATTTGAAAATTTGAAGAATAATTTCATCTGACAAACTGCTAAAATGGTCTCTACCATCTGGATTACGATCGCGCATTGACTGATTGCGAAATAAAAAGAAATTTTCATTAGGAACAAAACGTGGCTGTAGTAGTTGTTGTTGTTGAACTAATTGACACTGTTGTTGAATATATTGTTTTTGCAATTGTTGTTGTTGCTGCTTTAAAAGAGCTGCCTGGTGACTTGTAGACGGTAACATGGATGGAGATTGAGATCTTTGTGGAAAGGAATTACTAAATGTGGTCTAAGGAGAAAACAAAATATTCACAAAGTTAACAACATTCATAAACTCATCAAAACAATTTGAAAGTATGATAATTTTAATTTAATTTTTATACACCGGGGAATAATCTAACAAAAGTTCAAATAATTTTAAAATATTTCAGAAATTGAATGTTATTACAATAGGTTTGAGTTCGTTAATTTAAATAATCAGTATCTTCATTGCATCCGGTTTTACGAAATCTTAGCGGAATTGTTTTTTCGAAGTGTTTATTTTCATTCGAAATTAAAAACACCTCTTACAAATTTGTATATTTACTACCGTACTAAAAATATAAATTTGGACTTACAATTTATTAAAAATAAATATTTATGAAAATTAAATACATTTCAGACCTAAATTAATTTTCTTAATACGGCAGTAATTGATTGAAAGATGGGAAAGTATTCTCACCGCTTGTTGGCTCGTGGATCCTTTATGAACTTTTCTGCTTGCACGTGGAGCTACTATTTTTTTAATGCATTTAAATTAATCTTTAAATTTGATTTCCAAAAATATATTTCTATTTTTAGAGCCTGTTTTGGTAAAAGTTGTAATAATTAACATAATCAAGGAAGATTTGGATATGATAAATTTGCAACAGAAAAACGGGTAGAACTAAGGCAATATGCCATTTTCCGGAGACCACTATATCTCCTCATATGAGTTCATGTGCATATCGCGAACTTGGTATTGTTTTGGCCCACCGACCATTTAAAAAAAATTGAGTTAAGTATGGGGTATATATATTTTGAATACCCTCTTTCAGAATCTAAAAACTGTTTCGCGAAATTGTTCCTGGTTTCTCAGATATCAAGCATTCATTGTGCTCGATATCATCATTTTTGATAAATTTTTTGTAAAAAAAAATTTTTTTAAATAAAAAAATAAAAATCAGAAATCAAGTAAAACACCAAATTTCACCAATATTAACATTTTATTCCATGTAAATATCTTTTCTAATAACATTTATACGCTTATTTTCAATAAAAAGTAGAACATTTCATCTCAATAACATGTTACTCAATCAATACACAGCAGTTAGTATACACATGGAGCAACAAAAGCTACTTTTTACAAATAAAATAAAAAAGTTTCTACTGAAGCACATAACAAGATATTTTACTTTCAGTAAAAATATGTTAATTTCTAATCGGATTAATGAAAGTTCACAAAAATGTACATTTTTCTTCCAAACATATGCCGGAAGCGGTAGTGAGAATACAAAAAATTCTATCGAATATATTTTGAGAAAACTTTATGTAAATCTTATTTGTTGTTTTTCTTCATTCCGACTTTTTGACATATGGGCCAAAACAATACTAAGGTCGCGATATGTGCATTTCCACAGGAAAGTGTAAATTCCTGTGGAAGTGCCCATATTAGTTCTGTTGTGCGTAACCGTGTTGATGTGAAAAATGTATATTTTCCTCTCGAAGAATTTGCTAGCTAGAGTGCTAAAAGATCTGAATGTTAGTTAAATTAATTCCTGAAATGCTGTTATATGTTTCTAAGTGCATCATAATTGATTTCTTCATAAAATAAAACTTTGACTAAATTTGCCAATAGGATATGCAGGGAAGCAAGGTGGGTAAAAAAATGGTATGAAATGAAATTTCTTACGTTTTTTGTCAGGTTTCTATACCAAATAAAAAAAGTTTTTTTTACGAAAATTTCATGAAATATTTCATCGCGTAAATTTAGTCTTTAATGAAACCACAGTTTAACTTAAAAAATTCTATGTAATTAAACAAATTGGTTCGAAAAAAATCACCACCAAAGTCAATCGTAAAACAATAACGGCCATATGCACAACAAAAACTTGGCATGTACATATCATAAGCCACTATAGATTGCACTCGTCACTCAGGACTATATTCTACTGTAATTTTGAATGCCAAACTATATGCAAAAACTCGTTAAGATCCAATTCAATTTCACCACATATACTATCTTCTTGCCAAGTTTTTATCATGCAGTTGGTCATAAACTTTCAAATAAAATATTTTTTCGTGAAATGAAATTTTTTCTAAGCAATGTTTTTCAGACCTCTACGCGGACCCCTATAATGTTGCTACTGACCCCATTTGAAAACCCTTCAAATAGAGGGTCCGTGAACTCCAATCCATGAACAACTAATTCCGTTTCAGAACGCAGTTTTTTCAATTCAAGCACAAAATAAAATTATGGCAAACCAATCCGTCTTGGATTCCATAAACAGGCTGATTAGTTCAAATTACTTTTATTAAAAATATTAGTATCCGACCGAACGCACTTTTTTCAGGCCGAACCCGAACTTCGCTTGCATTTTTAGAACCGAAGCCGAACCCGAACGCGAAACCGAACTTTTTTATTGAAGAGGAGAATTTCAACTTAACTTTTTTATAATGATAACACATTTATTTAATAAATATAAAATGAACAAATTCGTAGTACATTGCTTTTTTCGATAATATTTTATACGACTGCATTTTTGTGTATGTTTGTTGTTTATAAATATGTATGTATATAAAACTATACAAAGTTCGGTGAAAATTTTACCGATCGCCTAACATCAACCGCACACAGCTTTTTGCAGAACTCCGACACCGAAACCGAACGTTCGGTCGGACACTAAAAAATATGTACTGGAGGAGCTTATATTAAAGTCTGGCAACACTTAGGCAACAACATGCTCTCCTCGGTGGCCACTACACCACCTCATCAGCGTTCATGTTAAACTTTTTATGACCCAATTAAAACAAACTTACTTGCTGTTGTAGTTGCAATTGCTGCTGTTGAGTATTTCTTAAAAAACTATTACAAGATACCGTTGCCAAAGGACTCCTTGTATTTTTTCCACTGCTCGATGGTGAAGCCGCATTATGATTATTTCCGTTTAAGGCAGATGCCCCAATGCCCAAGATGGCAACCTTTTTTTGTTGTGAGCCTGTTGTCGCTGCGATATGGGGCAATTGATATTTGTCAATTGATGTGGTTTTTAATTTTTGTATTGCTTGCTGCTGCTGTAATTGTTCATCCGTATAGGTATCGAATGAAGATGATGAATTTGAATTGTTGTTGTTTAAGTTTAATTTTTGCTGTTGATGTCCGTTTGTTGTATTATGGTTTATCATAGACGTCCTGTTTTGTGTATCATTTGGATCTAAAAAACTGTGATTACTTGCATTATCTGTTGTGGCATCCAAAAGTGATGTATCCATGTTTCGATAGATTTGTCTTTGTAAATGAGAAAATTTTGGTGCATCTAAGTTGGGTGTTGCCTCATTTGAATTTTCGTCCGCATTTACTGTAACAATGGCCGATGTTGCCGATGAAGAGCTTTCATCTGAATCCAACATACCAATGCCCATTTCTTCTAAGTATTCGTTAGTTAAAGCCGAAGGCGATGAAGTTGTTTCTAACTTAGCTAATTTCCAAGCTGGAGTTTGTGTCGAACTCTTACTGGTTAAACGTTTTCTGCAGGAATAATAAGAAACAGATAAATAACATTTCTATGAAAATGAACAAGTCTTAAATAATATTAGTTTACATAGTAGTACAGCTTATGAGTGAAAACCTAACTTTATTATACATAATTGCACCTTTAAAAACAAATTTGACTATATGTGAGCCTTATACACAATGTATGTAGGTACATAGCTTATTTAAATCCAGTAAAGCATAAGTATAGGTAATTTCCCAGCAAAAACTTTGCTTACTGGTAGGCAAAAAAGTATATGAGGATTTAAGTCGTAACTACTTACAATTTGACTCGATAACTACTTTTTGTTTGTTTGAGAAGTCCAAAAAATAAAGGGTACGCCTCCTAATGTATTTACATTGTCACAGAAACTAACGAGTTATTATTTGGCTTTCTTGAAGCTAAAAAATAAGTAGTCAAATAAAATAATTGAATTACGCAAGTAAAGAAAATAAAAAACATGATTGATTATGGAGCTCATGTTTTAACTTTGATATTTATTATGAACTTCTTATTCGTATGACTAGGAGTTTGATATAATATATTTAGTTTTTCTATGAGATTTTTGGGTAAAGGTTCTCAGAAGATTTACATTAGCCCCAATGAAATGCGTATAGGAACTAGCTAATACCCCTCCATAATAAATTTCAATGTATTTTAATAAAACTTTAATATTTCACATAAAAAGTAAAATATTAATTTCGGAAAAAGCACGTTACACAATTAAAATTAATGTAAAATAACTGAAGTTTAAAAAAAATTATACACATTATATTTTATTCATATATGTACTTTCTTTTTGCCCACCTGGGATGCGAACCTGTGCTCGTTCAGATTTGGAGACAAGCCCCCATATTCATTACTGATTAGTAAAGTTACTGGATGCATTAAAACCGGATTTCCCATGCAAAAGTCGAACAATAAACCAACATTAACTTTAATAAATTTTTATGAATATGGGAGAAGGAAGCACTTTACCCACTCAGATTTTGTTGACTTATAAGTTTAAGCGACATAAATTAGTTTTCATATACAAACACATGTTGACTTAAAAAGTGGTTGTCTATTTATTTTATTAATATATAACAAATTATAACTATTTTCAGACAATGAAAAACATGCGTGCCTACTAATTTTATTAAAATCTAAGTAGTAGTTCTAATTTGAAGCATAGTAACAAGATAAATAAGTACCAGTAATTACTTTGTAACCCATTAATAAGGTCTACCGATTACAAAAATGACGAAAAGTTTTTGCTGGGTGCTGATATGTATGCTTAGTATAGGGCGTCTAAACGTAAATACATACAAATACTTTTCTCTAAAAAATGCAGTCTCTTTTTAACACACAATTTCACTAGAATGTTTCCATTGTATATATGTATGCACTTATCTACACAAAGCTATCCATATAAACATAAACAAAACATTGACATCCCAACATTACACCAACAAATATTAAACAACCTACGCCCATTTAAAGCAAAAAATGCTATAGTAGACTTGAATTCAAATGACCCAAAAAAGCATTCACTTAGGGGTCATAAACCTTTTTAATTTATTTAAAATCAGCAGTTACTTCACTTCAAATATATATAAATTACTATAAATCTTGCACAACGACAAATAATAATAATGGAAACCAAAAATAATAAATTAACAAAAAATAAACACTTAAGAAATCAGGAAGCGGCACTTAAGTTAAGATACATGTTATTAATTTTTCGAACCTTTAATTTTACATTAATAATATACTTCAATAAAGAGTATTTTTAACTTTTGTTTTCAGTTTATTATTAAGCACTTTCATTAATATCTTTTAAAATATAATTTCCTTTTGTTTAGTTAAAATGCAACAGAGAAAATTTACATTGCATTTTTTCTTTTTGTTTTCCAATTCCGGTGTTACCGACATAATCAACAAGGCATTTGTAGCGGTTTTTAATATCAACAAAAATTTTTATTTGCAAAGTGGGTGATAGACACATCAGTCAGGTATGTGAAGGATATCGATTTTGAAAACGAAGCAGCTTTAAAAGCGTTTTTTAATAAATTTTTCGTCCAACTTTTATAATTTTTGTGATAAAATTCTTTGTAATAAAGAAAATTTTTATAATATTTGTTGTAAAATTCTTTTTACTTAACAAATATTATCAAAAAGTTTGAAAATTTGTTCGTTTCTAAATATTCATATTTATTAAATGGGTTTTGTGTGCGTTTGTATAAAAAAAATAGTTACACATTACGTAGGGAAAATATTGAAGAATATCAAAAACCTTTTCATTTTCATAACAAACGCACACAAACACATACATTGAAAATTTCATTTACATACAGCAAGTGTTCTTGCGAAATGATGAATTTAGCTAGACCGAGAAAGGAACGTAGGTAGTATATTTTATTTCATCTCCGGTCGGCTCTAATTATTAGCCTATTATGATTTCTAAAGTGCCGTGGCAACTATTCAAACACACTTCGAATTGGTGCATCAAACTCTCATTTTTTTCATTGTTAGTAAAAAAAAATCACACGTATGTTTATCGAAAATGTCTAAATGCTTTTGATTTTGGTGAAACTCACCTCAACCTATACATGCAAAAGCCTTAAGACCGACACTCAAATACACACGTCAAGCATATAACTGCCATTTTTGGTAAGGGGGTTTAAAACAATTGTTATGAAAGCGCTGAGCATTTAAAGGTTATTTAGGAACACGATTGGCTTATTTTTTCTTCTTTGTTTTATCATTCGGTACATTAATTACAAACGATTGAAATTTTCTACAATAAAACCAAGGCATATTTATTTAAATAAATCTGTCTTGCAATAAATCCTTTTTAAGAGCCCTATTGCACACGCAAAGCTTACTTTGGCAAATTTTGTGTTCTTTTATTGTTGTTTATACAGCTATCAGTGTATGTATAAACGATGAACGAAGAACAAGACAAGTTTGCGAGTACATCAAATTCTGTAGAACACTGAAGATGGCACATAGCCGAAACCGATGGTTATCAACCAAATTTGACGTGGGATGACGGAAAATCGTTCCAAATACAAATTCTGTACTCACCTTCATATATTTTTCCTTATATGCGGTGTACACCTAACATAAAATGACTAACTTTAGCATTAACTTCAAGTTAATGTTAAGTGTAGACTGTTAAAGTTAATGATTTGTTCATGTTGTAACATAATTGTTATTGAATTTGTTTTAACAATGCAGTCATAATTTCAAGTTACAACAGCATTTCAAGTTAGGTGGAGACGTAGTTACCTTCAGCAAACTTTGTTTCAAGTGATATTTTTTAATAATTAGTGTGGTTAGTCTTCGTATTTTTTATAATTTTTATAATGATTGTATAGATTTTATTCGAATATTATTTTTATTTCCCGGTTTTTTTATTTACAATTGACAACACCTTCACGTTTATAATGAAATAGATAACAGTGTTCAGACGTGACATTTTCTCTTTTGCAAATGAAAACTGCGAAAATCTCTTATACTGACACGTTTCAAAGAGAATTTTCCCAGCACCATAAAATAAAAAAACTACGAATTTTTAAAAATTGTATAAACAATATCTCTACGTATGATTAAATATTTACACAAATATCACTTTAGCCTTCATTTAATTAATCGCTCGCAAATCTCACCTTGTTGTTATCGGGCACAAATTCTCGTTGTTTTCCTTAACTTTGACAAATTTGTTATTCATCGTTTGTTTGTTTCTATTTAGATTTAAAAAAATTTTCCAAACACACTTTATTCAACTATATTTTTGGCTTTGACACTTTATATGACTAGTTAATAATTAGCAAGATTTATGTTGAAAGAATATTGTATTTTTAGATCAGCAGAAATAAAAAATTAGTAGAAAAGAGGCGCGAGGATTATTTTGTTATACATACAGGGTTGTACAACGTATAAAGTTATCGGTTTATGCATGTGAATTAGACAAACTATTAAATTATATTGCTAATCAACTACAGGTGAGCTTGAAGAGCAAGGTAGATTCATAACAGGTAGACTCGCCTCAATTCGCTTTGGAAATTACCTTGTTTCTTGTCAAAAATCAAAGCGAATTAATATCAAGTGGGCTTATCATTAAAACACCACATATACAAAGTAGGTGTACGACTATTTTTATTTGTGCTTTGACAGTTCGGGTTAAAGTTTTTCCCTTTTCTCATATAGAGTTTGACTGATTGGGTGTAATCAGCTGATGATCATCTGTGATGATAAGGCTACCTGGTACTGAATTCGCCTTGGTCAAAAATGTACTGAAAAATATGCCAACATATCATTTGACAATATAGCCAGATCAAAAATACAAGCGGAGAAAATGAGCATAAAATAAACAGCAGATTTGTAGAGTACACCGTTTTAAGGATTTACATTGCTTGTAAAGGTGGTTTTATACTATCTGTGTTTTACATCTGACTTGTCTAATTTCTCATTCATTTTAATCGACTTTTCAATTGTTCGATTAATCAATTAATCGAAACTGAGTTTTTTAAGTTACTCGAGCAATCGAGTAATACTTTTATTTCGTTCGAGTTATCCGAGTAAGCTTTACTGCTAAAAATTATTCGAGTTAATCGGAAAATGTTTGAATTTAATCGGTTTTTTTGTACATTTTTGTGGAAAAAAATAAAACAAAACAAGTTTTTCGCGTTTTTATACATTTTAATAATAAAAACAAAAGAAAACACAACATTTCTACATAAATTAGATCATAAACTGGTCCTTTAAAATAGTTTCTTTTACTATTCAAATGTCGCGCTTTGAGTAAGTTTTCGCGCCAGGATATATTTAATACCATTCCGACCTGTCCTGTATTCAATGCAGAAAAAAATAATCGGAATTGGCATAACATTATTGTTGTTATAAATATAAATACGGTTACACTTTGGAAATATTTGCCCAAAAAACGTAACCACTACTTTTGCTCAAAGTTAGTTTGATTTAACTTGTTTTTTATATCACAAAATTTTTATATTATTTTTAATAAATGCGAACCCATATTTAAAAATATATTGTAATTAAAGAAAATACAATTTTAACTTGTCTGTGGGTTACGTTTTTTTTCGGCAAATATTTGCCAAATGTGACCGTACCTTAAGGCTTTTATAATTCTGAACATCACATTCGATATTTTACGAAACATCTAGTTAACTAATTGCTCTCGAAATGTCTTCTTTATTTCAAATAATTTTTGTTTGATGTTGATATATGCGAAATTTTTTAAAAGACATTTGATGTTGGTTGCTTTCTCCCTATTATTGTTACTACATTATTTACTTAATTGTTTGATCATGCGGACTATTAGTATGAAATAACGTTCGAATTGAATGGCAAATTTCATATAAATTAAAAAATTTGTCCACTTTTTATTAAGAAATCTACAAAAACCCATTAAAAAAGAAAATTTACATAAAATTTTTTAATCGATTAATCGACCTAAATTAGTCGAATAAATTTTTACTCGAAATTTAATTTTTTTGTTTGATCGACCATTATTTGACTTTAATTATTCGATTAGTCGAGCTTTCAATTTCTCTTTCAAGTTGAGTGCTTCAATTTACGTTCAAGAAAACAGCTGATTACAATTTTCTTGTACAAAAATTCTGTCGCCATAGTTTTTTGTTATGTTTTTACAACATTGCTTTCAAGTTGCGTTTTGCCTACGTCACAGCTATCAATAAAAAAGAGAATTTTGGCAATAAATGACAATAAAAAAGTAGTTGGCAGCATTTTACGTACTTATTTGCAAATAACCACTGTCTATAAACTTAGTAACAGTTACGGAAAGTTTAATAATACCGTATCTAATACCGTGGGCGTAGTCATGGGCTATAGTGATAAAGGTTTGGCTGGTGAAACGGCAGAGCTTCGAGATCTACCCACGTCCAAGTTGCAAATAAGATGTGCTAGTTTTTTAAGTAGTTTTAGCAATACTATTAGTTGGTTTTTCGAATATAGAAAAACAAAAATTTTTGTTTAATTACCAAAAAAAAGATTAGTAAATGCCATTCTAACTTAGCTAAAATTATACTATGTATATTCTTAAGCGGTCCACCCACTTGCAATATAATTTTGTATATTTTCGTATTGTACAATAATACCGCCAATGTGTATGTCATATTCGAAGGTGACACAAAATATTGGTAAAAATCATATGATTTTTTATTTTTATTGCACAATCAATAAAATTGTTTAATGTGATCATGTTATATTTACTTTTGCACTGTCAGGAAAATTGGGCAATATAATGTTTGAATATATTGTGTCATTTATTGTATAGTATAGCTCGAAACGACAATAGTATGTACAAGAACATATATAATAATATTGTACAATGAATATTACCATTAGATTTTTTGAGTGTACTGTACTTCAAATTCTGTACAGTAATATTATTTGAGTGACTACTCACGATCTCTGCATTGCTAAAAGTGGTTAAAAACCAACTGGGCATTACTGGTCTGCCTATGATGACTAGGCTGCACATTTGTTTTCGATACCTGATTTATCGTAAAAATCAACATGGCGGTTGTTTAACTTTAGTGGGCTTTGTTAAAGACAAAATAATAATTTTTATTTATAAGAATTGCGCAATTTCAATCAAAACTTGTTAATTGTTTTGTAAAATATATATACATAATATACCCGCTTTGAATATCTTAAAAACAAGGCCTTGCTCGAAAATTAAAAAATATTTTCACAAAATGTCAAAAACAAAAAAAACTAATACAACAACACCAGAAGACAAAACTACGCCCAATGTAAAAACCATGAATGGAAAAGTGTATAAAGTGCGTGTTAATATTAGAAATTGCGCAAGATTGAAAGGACAGTCTCCAGCAAACAATTCGAATAAAAAACTTGATCAAAATGCGCCATTAAAACGCCAACACGCTAATTCGATAAGCTTACATAAAAATAACTGTAATACATTGCAGGCACAATGCAAAGATAGCAAAAATAAATCGCGTTCTGTAGCTAAGTCGGAAACAAATTCTATCTTGCTGAAAACATCTAAAGCAAGAAGGCGAATAGAAGCAGGTAAATATAATAATAATGAAAAACTGCCGGAAAAAATTAACAATGACTCGAAGCGGATATCCTCCAATGCTGAGACACAGCCTCCAGGTGTTACTACTAGACGACGACAACAAAATAATGCAATTTCCTTATCATCGGTCAATACTAGAAGATGTATTGTTGGATTACAAAAAAATCCAGCTACAGACCTTAAGCGAAAATCTTGCAATAATAAGTCCAGTCCTACAGACCGGCAGCAAAATCAGTCTAATTCTTTAATACCCGGCACTGCAAAAAGATGTGTTGTTAAATTACGCAAAATTCCGGAAACTATAAAAACACAAATCAATTTGATAGATTCTTTAACTTTTAACAATAGAAAACAATTTGTTGTAAGCATAGAAAAAATTGGTAAGTTTTAAAAACGAATCATTTGATAGATACATACATGTACATATGCACGTTCATATTTTTTTTTGTAACGATATGATTTGAATGAATCAAGTGCCTATAATTCGCGTGAATATTGATTCAAATCTTATATTTTGGTATTACTAATAACCGAAAAGAATGTCATTGCTCTCGATTTATGCAAATTTTCTGGTTTTCAAATATTCTGGTTTTCAGTCCCTTCTATAGTTTTTACGATTTCGAGCCAACTGTTTCTACTAAAAAAAAATTAAAGCTAAATATAACTTATTTCTTCTCGAAAAAGTTAAAAAAAAAAATAATTTAAAAAGCATGGCTATAAACACATCGATGGCGTTTTTAACGTTTTCTAGTATTCAACTTCTAAATATACCGCCCTTAAAGAAATAAGTTAGCTACGGTTGAAAATAACTGATTTATGGGCACTTAAAAAAGATTGGTTGTATATAAGTGTTGTAGCTTTTATTCAGTTCTTTTCTTCTATAAAATAACGAAAATTCGACTTACGGCTTTTTATATTAAGGGGCTATTCACACGTAACGCTATTTTTTGTCTTTTTATACACCCTTCGTAACGCTTGTTGCAACATTTTCAGTGTAAATTATCTAATCCGTAACAAATCTTTAAAAGAAGTTAATGAAAATCACTTAAGATGCCATTAAACTGTCTGCATATTCGTCTGATTTCAATATGTAAAAGTGAAATATTGTGTCTTTTATACAATTTTTAATTTTCCGTCTGAGCTCAGTTGAAAATACAACTTATGTGCTGTTTTCACAATGCAAACAAGCACTGCTTGTCTAGAATTTATATGGAAGTCACTAAAAAAACTGAGTGCTTTTCATATAAATTTTAGACAAGCAGTGCTTGTTTGCATTGTGGAAACAACACATTAATCAACTTAATAATAACGTACAAGAATAGATGAATACGCTTATTTTAATACAAAAAATAAAACTGTTAACGCACCTAAATATCTGACTGAACAACTGAGCTTTGTTGGAGAAACAACCATATCCACTAAGAAACGTTGAAAACTTTAGGACACAAAGAGCTATAAACGTGGGGATGCAGAGGTCACTCTTTTATAAAGGACTTCAATTATATAATAGTATTCCAAACATCATTAAAGTTGAAACTAGTTCTAATATCTTTAAAAATAAAATTTTTACAATTCTTTAATACTGATAGAAGTAAGTAGCGGTCTGTGGACCTGGAAGAAATATACTTCCGACATGGATGAATCGTACTGTAATTGATATTTGGAGCAAATACAGTTCGTGCTCCCGCCATGTATTATGGTTTTTTATTTTTAGTAGTAGTAGTGTTTATTTAGTAGTATTAAATATACTTTTACAAAATTTCAATATATTTTTAAGAAATATATTTTTAAGAAATTAACAATTTTTTTTTTAACATTCGAACTAGTTTCAACTTTAATGCTGTTTGGAAGACTATTATATAATTGAAGCCCTTTATAAAAGAGTGATCTCTGCATACCCACATTTATAGCTCTTTGTATCCTAAAGTTTTCAGCGTTTCTTTGTGGATATGCTTGCGTTTCTCCAACAAAGCTCAGTTTTTAGATCAAATACAATGCGTGCTCTGTGACTAAAAAGTTATTTCCGCCTAATATGAAAAGCGTTGTTGACGTCACATAAATACGAGAGCAAAAATTGTCACTAAGCTCTAAAAATAAAATGTATTACACGAAAGATTTGACAATTTTCGCAAAACTTGATTTTACTACCCACTTAATTTTCATACCGAGCTCATAATATGAAAATTGATTCTTAAGGAGCAAACTCCAAGAAACTCTAAAAATAATAAGTTTTTTTTTAAAGACCTATTTGTTTATGAAATTGGAATCAACTAATGACGCGCATATTTTGCAAACTGAGATTAATAATCTAAGTGATTGGTGTCGGCTTAAAAGTCTGACTCTAAACATTAGTAAATGTGTACATGTCTCCTTTCACAGGTCTCTGACTCCCACTGTGGTTGTCTTTAACATTAATGGTATTAATTTGAAAAAGTCAAATTCAAAGTTGGACTTAGGGGTTATATGATAGCTCCTTGTCTTTTGCATCTCATGTTGAATTTTTCTACCCATGGCTTATAAAATGCTTGGTTTTTTGAAAAGAAGTTGCTCTGAATTTGTTGACCCGTACACACTCAAGCATATCTATACTTCGTTTGTAAGATCTAAGCTAGAATAGGCTTCTGTCATTTGGAGTCCTCACGTCTCTAATCTGATTTCTCTAATCTGGTACTTGAACACGTGCCTTTGTTCAGTTCAACGAGATTAATTTCAATTTACAAAAAGTTTCTCAATCTTTTATCGAATTCGGCACTGAGAAATCTGAGTTTAAACTCCTACTTTTTAGTGTAATAATATAACTGTCTTATGTGTTGTTTTCACTGTGCAAACAAGCATTGCTTGTCTGAAATTTGTTTGAAAAGCACTTAGTGTTTTGAGCAGTTTCCGTACAAATTTTTTATTTAGGTCGCTTGTTTGCATTGTGGAAACAGCACATTAATATAGTAAAATAGCTGTGATTTATAAACTGTAAAAATAATTTTGTATATATTTACGTTTTACACATACTTCAGTGTTAAATTAGATATTTATACAATATAACTATAGGTATTTTTGTTGTCTGAGTCTGTAAGGATTTTTTTATCCATAGACTGAAATAAATAAATAAATAAATAAATTTTAAAATTTATCATGACATTTCACAATCATCAATTTACTATCATAAAAATTACATACTACATATTTAGCCTTTATCAATTTTTAATAGAAATTATGTGCATAACATACATACATACATTTATTATATTCATTTTCATTTCATTTATTTATTCTGTTGATTATTTACTATAATTTTTAGAAAACTCGACCTCGAAATCCATTACAACTAAAAACAACGAATTAGCTGGTATTAAACAAATAGCAAGATTGTCGTTGAAAAGACCGAGCATAGGAACTTCTAAAAATAAAGTAATTTTGAAAGGTCCACAATTTGAATCAGTAGAAAAATCTACAATATGCTTTGAACCAGCACAAAATTCAACTTTATTAAATTTAACTAAAAGCAAACACCTACAAAATCCAAATAAAGAATCCGAAATAACTACACCTTCTAAAAACAGATCTTTATCAAGAAATCTGGCAAATAGATCTGAAGAAATTGAAAAGGTTCTTAATTCAGTAGATGACGAAGAAGAGCTTCTTTTGAATTCAATAAAAAACAATATTAGCGCCCATAATAAAACCAAAAAATTTTTTCATCGTGAGAAAAATATTCAGGAAAGTATTTTAAAAGAACAACCATCACAAAACACAAGATCTCCTAAAACACAAAAACCTACAAAAAGTCGACGTTTTCGTACAAAAGGTTCCACAATAGTAAAACGGGACAATATATACGAATTTTTTTCACAATCTCAAACTTCAGATTCGGATATCGCAAAACACATTGACCCAACAGCAGACATTATTAAGAAACTCATAGAACAAGGTAAAGTTCAGGTAGCAACTAATTGCAGAGGCACAGGCAAACCAAAATTCAAACGCAAAAAGCCTCAAAGAAAAAAAAATTCAGAAAATAAAACATCTAAAAAATTAAAGCAATTGAAAAATAACACAAAGAAAGTTAAATTCGCGGAAGAAAATGAAAATGATGGACTTGAAGATAATAATTTCGAAGATCACTTCGATAACGATGAACAATTTGTCGATCTTGACTATGACATGGAAACTCAAAGAAGAAATATTGTACCTAATATATCAAATAATCCTAACCATTTAAATCTTACAAGTGAACAAGAAGGAACATTTAGTAGTTTAGCAAGATCAGCGATAATAAATCAGGCTGGACGTTCAGATTGGCAAAGAATAAATCCATCAGTATTATTAAGGGACGATTTAAACTTTTTTAGTACACCGAAAAATAAGAAAACGCTTCCACCTCAAACGGCCGTAGAAACGGATATATCTCCAATTGTTATGGCCCCTCCTAGGCCAGCAAGCATGACCTCGCCATGGCGGGTAAATGAAGAAGCTCATCTACCTACAACTTTTAATTTCTCTAGAAGCTCGGGAAACTTGCCTTCATTTTCCAGTGATTTCATACCATTATCTCCACGAAAAGAAAAGCGAAAAATAAGAACGAACTGGACACAACAAACAGCCATAAAGAACAAAAAATCCCCAACAAAAAGTAGCCATAATGATGACATAGAAAACATGAAACTTCAAACATCAAACTTAAGAGAACCATCTGTAATATCATCATTTTCATCGAATGATTCAAATGCAGAAAATATGCCACCCCCTAGTCGTACGCCTGAAAACTACAATCAAAATGAAGGTATATTTAATTTTCAACAACTCCCAAATCCTCGAAAAACTCTCAATCATCGCAGTCCCTTAAAAGCGATTAATATTGTAGAAGTTATAAATCTTCCTCCATATAAACATCCAAATAAAATTACAATTCCAGAGAAACAAATTGAAATGTTTTGTTCTGAGGAAAATTTTAATGATTCAAATCGAGGAGAACAGGATGTTGCGACTGTAACAGCTGAACAGCGAAAGGATTCACTTCAAAATACTGAAACCCGCCCTAAACCTAAAGATGATCTATTTGGATTTGAAGAATATCTTTCTCAAACTGAATATTCTAGCCAAGAAAATAATGAATCTAACAATGATGATATGAGACAAAACGGTCAAAATAAAACAATACATGATAAACTACAGGACTTACGAATGTTGAAACCTGATGAAAACGAATATCAAAAATTTTCTATAAATCCAATGAAAAAAATGACATTATTCGTTGATGACGCTAAAAAAGTAGATGGTATGAGACAGAGAGGTATTAAAGAGATGTTATCATCTACGTTGTTACATCCAAAACCGTCAACAAGCAAGGAGGCATTAAGAGAACTAAAAAAAGCAAATTTAAAAAATCCAAAACCGCCGAAGTTTGGAAATGATTTAGATCAAAGTGAGCTCTTCAAAGATATAGAACCCGAAACAACATTTAATGAAGATGTAAGCTTTAACTACTTCTTGATATATAAAATGTTCAAAATACTCTGTGGGGCATAATAAAATTATTTTGTGTATACAAATTTAATTTCTCGTAGCTCCACACTGATTAGCCCGAATAATTCATAAATGTATATACATATAGAGCATTATTTGTGAAGCGGACAGGCAAATAATATTTTTGTCTCCGATTTTTATATTATGTATATTAGGGATGGGCAAGTGAAAAAATATATCGATATCGATATATTTTTGAATATCGATCGGCATCGATATATATCGAATAAAAAAGATCGATATATGTAAATTTCGATATTTTTTCAACAATGATATTTCGTACGTAGTCCCCAAATTTTTTTAAAATAAAACAAAAAAGTACCTTATAAATAATTAAGCTGGAAAGAGTTAATTTCCAAGATCCTTACAGTTCCACCAATATTTCATGGAACATACATCAACAATATTACACTAAAAGAATGATAATTTTTCGAATAGAGAAATATAAATAAAACAAAAGATTTTGTTAGTAATATTCTTTTTTATGAAGACTGTGGCGAAATGTTTTCAAAAATTGCTCGAAAAACAAAACCAAAACTGAAAAAGATCGAATTTGATACTTTCGATATATGTATTTGGGAAAAATATCGATATATAGAAATTAAAAATATCGACGATATATATCGATATATTTTTAAGAAAATATCGATATATCGATATTTTTTGCCCATCCCTAAAGTATATCACTGAAAAAAATCCATGTAACATACGCACGAAAGCGCACGTACAAATTATGAAATATCGCACAACGAAATTCTTTCGTAAAATATACAGAAATAATTTAAGCAAAAATTTCACTAACTTCCTCTCCCTCTTTAATTTTATTTTTAAATTTCTACCAAAAATAGCTTATAGTCAGGGACAAGGACTTCAAAACGGCTGGACCAATTTTCTTCAAACATAGGTTAGAAGATTTTGGATTAAGTCACCACTCAAACAAAATTGGCTAAATTAAAATCGAATGTTCCGTTTGGAAGCTACAGCGACAAAGACACATATATTCAAGAGAATACATTTAGAAAAGATGTGAATCTTTTAAATGGCTGGACCGATTTTCTTCAAACTTAGCTAAGAACTCTCGATCAAGTCACCTTTCAAACAGAAAAAAACTGAATCAAAATCTGTCCAGCCGTTTGGTCTGCACATATACTCGTACAGAGACAGATAAACAGACACATACTGCAAACTTGTAACACCCCTTTTTTGGTCTGCCATTTTGCATTAAATGTACATGTTCTTGATGCTAAACAAGATGCTCACGTCAACTAGTGCAAAATTTTTCTTCATCGTATTTTCGCAATTGGGGACGCGAATAACTTACACATTCTTTAAAGTTCCAGTTATAAAAAATAACAAAATGTTCTTATTACTTCCAGGGGCAGGGGTTTCATGCATATGCATGATTTCCCCTTAAGTCGGATTATGGCAAAACTGAAATATCTTTACGAAATAATGAATTGGCTTATTTTTGCATATTTTGATGAAAATTCATATTTTACAAGTTTTTGTTATAAATGCATATTTTTGTGTCATATTTTGTGAAAAATTCTTATTTCATATATTAGTTTATTATTATTAATACAAATTACAAAATAACCGAGCTCACAGAGCCAACAAAATAATTACTTTTCAAAAAAAAAGGTTTTTTTTCTCAAATCAAATCAAAATTTGATTAGAGTTAGCTCAAGGTAGATTATAAGGTATACTTTAGAGATGAGCGATCTCGTGATTTTTAAAGAACATCGTGAACAGTGAACGTGATTTAAAAATCGCTGTTACTTAAAACTGTAACAGTGATCACTGTTTTCAGTTCTCTTATAACAATGTAATTATCAAAACACACATGCATCGCTACAACAAAAACGTTGTTCTTTAATATACCACGGCAGATTTAAATACGCCTTAAAATATACTTTGAATTTTTAAAAGAAATACTAATAAGGAAGAAGAGAATACAAGAAATAGCAACACCATTCGTTTGTTGTTCTTGTACGTAAATAAAAAACTATTACCCACACAAACAGTGAAATATCATAATTTTCTGTATGTAACCCTACGTCTATACCTGATATATTTTTATCATGACAAATGTCAAATTCCATATAGGAAACACCGCTAACATAAAACAAATTATTTTTCAATATAAAGTTTGACTTTTGTCACAATAAAAATATATCAGGTATAGACGGGTAACAAATGGAAAAGTACAACTTTGCAAGTAGCAGTTACTTGACAAATTTTGTCACAACTGTGAATCGTGACTTTTCAGTAACAGTGATTAAAAGGCAGATTTTGTAAAAAAAAATTCGTTTCTAAACGTTCCATATTTGTATGAAAAGTAACGCAAATACGTTTAAAAAATTTTTTTTTCTATACAAAATTTAAAACGCAAAAAGCGTTGTCAAATTGCTATTATGGAAAACAACTCAAATCAACTTTCTTCAAAGTGAGACAACTGCTTTTTATCAGTTGTGTTTTGGTTTGTATTTCGAATATTGTGTTACTTTTGCTTACTTTTAAAATGGTGAATTTAAAGGGTGCATCATTATTCCAGACGGCAACCTATCCCATTTGTCAACCGATATTGTTGCCATAAAACATAAAATCTCAAGAACAAATAGTACGGCCAAAATTAAAAATATTTAAAATATTTTGTGATGGCTACTATGGTTTAAAAAGCAGAGAGTATAGATAAGAACCTTTTTTTCGAACATTTTTTCGAAGACAACTAAAATTAGTTGTGAATCATAATACCAAAAAATAGTTGAGTTGGGTCATAACATTGAAAACTCAACCTATTTGAGTTGTGAATCATAATAGGGCCCTTAATGAACTATAGACTGGATAAGTTTATTTTTTTGTAACTTTTTAAACCACATAATAACACTTGAATTGGCGCGTACCTGCCCTTTAGTCCAATTTTCAAAGTCCTATATCTCGTTCAGGAAAATAAAAAAAATGTTTCTCAACCGATGGTAGTATATATAGGCATAATATAGGCATGTATTATAAAAATCGGAGAAAAAGTTTTTAGCTTGTCCGCTTTACAAATAATACCCCTATGTTTAAAAGAATAACTCTCGATACCTCTGATAATAGTATCAAAGTTTGCAACACACTAGATTTTATTTATTTATTTTTGTCGATTAATAAAGTTAATAACTTGCAATTATTTTCAGGAAGCACATCGTACTTATGTTCGTGCTTATAAGCGGAAACCTCGCCTGAGGGAAGGCAAATATGTAGTATACTTGGACAGCGATGAATCAGAGGATGAAGACAACTCCCACGAACAACAACAACGAGAACACAGCCGAGAACCTAATAGTAGTCCAGAAAAAGCCCCGAAGAAAAAAAGACATCGTAAAGAGCCCAAAGAAAAGCCGGAGATGCTTGAATTTGTGAAAGAATTCAATGAAATGTGTAAAGATGTTGACAGTTACAATCTGCTTATTGAAAAGAGTGCATAAGAGTTTAATGAGGTATGCTAAACATTAGTTTTTATATAGAGTTAAGGAATATTTTGTTTTTGGTTTCTTGTATTTTTATTTGCCTTCAAAAGGATAAATATTTCAAATGTTTTGTTAATCTTTATTTTAAACTTATTTATTTTATGCTGCAATTTTAATTTTTAAAGTATTTAATTTGATTTAATTGATATTTAAAGTTTATATATTGATTGATTCAATATTTTCTCTTCTAAAGCTACCTTCACTTTATTATATACAAAATCGTAAAAATAAATTTTTGTGCTCAATAAATAAATATAGCCACTAGAACTTTTATCCATCTTCCACACATATCAAAAGTCTGTTTTCTTCGAAAAAACTTCTTGCTTCCATATTTCGAGCATGATTATTATTTTGAATTGGATAATTGGCGATTTATAGAATAAACTGATTTCTTCGGGAAGAAACTCCCGAGACTCGTTACTAAATTTTATCTTTTTCGAAAAAAATCCAAAGTTTTTTGTCACTACAACAAATTAATTACTTGCATCCGCAGAGTACAAATTTGTAGAGCAATGCGCTCGTAAGTAAAAATAGTATGTCTTTTTAAAGCTATTTATTTTGAGTTATACTAAAAGAGGCTGAAAAAAATAACTTAAAAATTGTTGGTAAAACATTAGGATGTACCGCGCAGGCTGTAATATGCCACAAAAATGAAAAGTTGCCATCAACACTTCATCAGATATTCTTATAACTTGCCAATAGCTAAAGTTAAGATGCTATCGGACAGAGAACTCGTTTTTCATTATTATGAGTAGACTTTAATCAAAAACTGTTCGATAAGCTAAAGGGAAGTTCTTGTTGCCTTTAATTTTAACATGAAGCTTATGCTATTGGAGCTGCCATGGCTTTTGAAAGTATGGACCTGTTCGTAAATGCATCACTGCAATGCATAATATAACAAAAAAATTTAATACTGCGTATTTGGGGCTTGTTTGTGCGTAATCTGCCTTAGCAAACTATTTTAGGGCACCTAAAGTTTCATTTGCATCGCAGTGATTCATTTACGAACAGGATCTATTTGAATAAAAGAAACATTGAAACAATTTTCGAGCATAGTTTCAGGAGGAAAAATAAATATTTTCTTCCTTTGCCGTGTATATTAAAAGTACCTTAAAATGACGCCTAAAGGTGGTAATTGATTTTTGCTCCGGTATTGCCATGTTTTCAAAAATGTTAATTTTATTTTACAGGGAAGTTGTAATGACGAAAATAGTTACAGGTCACTTTGTTCCTCACTTTATCTATAGTAAACTTTTACACACTACACTCTTATTTTTATACAGAAACATATAAGGGTCCGTGAGGAAGAGAAAAGTTCATAAGTGGTGCGCGAACCAAAAAACGGTGAAAATCATACACAGTAACTGATCTTTTCGCGAATATTCATAAGTTTAGCACCAGCTGCGATAAATTTATATATTTTTTTACTTGTTGTGTTGTTGATTTATATACATTACTTATTTTTTTTAAAAAATTCTGCTGGCTTACAAGTAGGTCTATACACCCATTTTTGAAAGGTTTCAAACTTTGTATGTTTATATAAAAACTCATGGAATGTGGATAAAAGTTGTATGTTATTTGTCTTTCTTGTATAAATTTTTTGTATAAACATAAGAAAATTTATTTTGGAGCTTACTACTTAAGAATCGACTTTATATTAGGAGCTAATCATGAATCAAAAAATTGAAAAAGTAAACAAAAGTAATAATTACGAAAGTGTACAGTTTCCCCATCAAACCCTTCGTAAAGGGAGTGCATATATATTTGTATAGCCTGTACATAAAGAAAAGCTTCCTGAAGTCCTAAAAGATTGAAATTATGTATGTATATCATACTAGCGAGCTAAAAATTAACAAATTAGAGGCTTTCCCCTCAAACCAACCCCTAGTAAAGAGGATGCATATCTGAAAAAGTTGTATATTAAAACTGATTCATGAAGTCTTAGATGACCGAAATTAAGTATGTAGGCTTGCATATAAACTACGGAAAAATTAAGATATCGAAAATTTCCCCTTTGATTATTTTATAATCTCCAAGAATAAGCCAGACGCGTCGGAGCTGATACCCACAATCTTTGTATATAATTGGGAAAATATCTCAAATAAATTATATATACATATTTTATAGTGTTATGTGTAGGCGTTTGACAAAACAACTTCAGTCGACTTAAAAGAAAAATTTCTAGATATCTTAATTACATATGTATATCGTCATATAAAACGTAAAACCATGTAACTACAATTTTTTAAATTTTACTGGAGAAGAAAAATAGAGTAGTACGAGTGATAGAGACTAGGTTGTTTTCTTTTTTGGTTATAATGCCTCGAATTACTTAAAACCGCGAGTTTTACTTGTTCACATGGTTTTACGTTTCATGTGACTATATGTAAACGAAGCCGAGTAAATGTTTAGATTGTAAACTACGATTGCTGGCTATTCTTCCCACAACAACAATTTCACAACTAAAACCTTCTATATACATATATGTAATAAACAGCTGACGTCTGTTTTGACACTATTTAATAGTGACTAAACAAGAGAAATAAAACAAGCAAATCCCCTGTGATTAATGGATTTTTGATAAATTTCTTAATTTATTTGATAAGAAAGCTATTAATCATATAAAAACATAATATATTGAACTAATTTTTTTTAATAAATCTAAAAAATGGAAAGTCCCTACGCTCCGTTAAGTGAATCCTGTGCGAAAGCGCTCGGCGACAAGGTCTACGACAAACGTAAACTGGCTTCTCAAGAAATAGAAAAGTATTTTTTGGCGTTTTTAATTTTTTATTATTTTATGGTAGAAATAATATGTAATATGTATCTTTAGGATGGTTACGGAATTTAACTTGAAAAATAACTCGGCTCAAATACGAAAACTAATAGATATACTGTCCAACGACTTTGCCTCATCTCGGGATGCTCATAAAAGAAAAGGTGGACTTATTGGTTTAGCAGCCACTAGTTTAGGTTTAGGAAAGGTTGGTTTATTTGTATGCATGCATATATGTACATATGTAAATATTTTTTCTGTATTTTTCTTGAGATTAGGATTCTTCGAAATATGTAAACGAATTAGTTAACCCCATACTTAATTGTTTAAGTGATCAAGACTTACGTGTGCGCTACTTTGCCTGCGAGTCTCTTTACAATGTTGTCAAGGTAGCACGTTCCTCAATTATGCCTTTATTTCCTGATTTATTTGCTGCACTTTCCCGTTTGGTAGCCGACTCAGATCAAATGGTCAAAGATGGAAGTGAGTTATTGGATCGTTTGCTTAAAGACATTGTTACGGAGTCATCGCAAACATTCAATCTGGAAGCATTTATACCACTACTTAGGGAACGAATTTATGTTAAGAACTCCTTTGTGAGACAATATGTTATCTCTTGGATATCCATACTGAATGCTGTCCCCGAAATAAATATGTTAATATACTTAACAGATATAATTGATGGGCTCTTTACAATGTTGGAAGACAATACCCAAGAAATACAAAGAATGAGTGAAACTACATTGACGCAATTTCTTAAATCGATTCGCAATGATTCCAGTTCGGTAAAGATGGAAGATACAATCAACATTCTAATAACACACGCACAATCACCAAATGAATTGATTAAGGTGTGTGTTTGAAAATATAAAATATTGCGCTAGTTGTCGCATGTGGCCCATTTTTATTTTCTTACAATAACATAAACTTTTTATTTAGTCTATTGCTATTACATGGATTCGTGAATTTGTTGTTATATTTGGCTCGAACGTTTTACCATATGCAAGCGGAATTTTTACAGCAATATTGCCATGCTTGGAATATAATGTTGATATGAAAAATATTAAGGAATGCGCGGTGTCAGTAAATAGGTCTATGATGAGTTTAGTATCTTCGAAGGAACATAAATCCAAAAATATTGAACAAATCGATTTAAAATCTATTATGGCGGTCTTATCACAATATCTAACACACAATTCAGTACAAACTAAGGTAGCAGTCTTGGAATGGATGCATCATTTACTCATCAACTTTCCAAATGAAGTAAGTAACGAAAACAGTTTTCAAAATTTCCAATTTAGTATTTAATTAGTTTATTGTTCGACCTTTTTAATTATAATGAAAACAATAATACGTATTTGTTTGAGCTCGAGGTGTCTTAGTAGTTGAGACACCGCGATGCTGGTTGTTGTTGTAACAGCTCTGCTGTTGTTGTCGGGAGCTCTTTCCTGTAATTAAATAGAGATGAATTATATGTGTTGGTACATTCGTTTGGTTGTGTGTAAACACTGAATAATATAAGCCCGGGTGATGCTACGCGAAGTTTGTAACGAAATATTGGCATGAAGGAATAAAATTTACACCATACACTTGACATCGAGCTCAAACAAAACGTATTATTGTTTTCATTGTTTCCAATTTAGCATAAAAGAGAATGAATAAATGAGATGAAAATAAATAAATTTAAAATAAAGATTTATATGTTGAGGGTTAAGCAATGTCTATATGCATTTTATTAGTGCTTTACCAAATCATCAGTAGACTTCAACCATACTTTTGAAAAGTTTCAAACCTCTAATGGACATACTTTCAAAATCATTTGAGAATTTACAAATAATTTTTATGAAAAGTCAAGAGAATAAAATAAGCGTAGTAGGCTTAGAATCTTAGAGAAAACCCAAAAAACAATTTATGTTCGATATGAATCTATTTTATATATCTGCACCTTTATACAATTGGTCGCCCATTTTTTAAAATTATTTGTAAATTCTCAAATGGGTTTTGAAAGTCTGTGCATAAGATAATAGGTTTGAAACTTTTCAAAAGTATGGTGAAAGTTCTTAAAAAATATATATTTCTAAATAATTCTGAAATGGTTTTTGGAAGTCTGTGCGTAAGATAAGAGGTTTTAAACTTTTCGAAAGTATGTTTGAAGTGTACTGATGATTTGGTAAAGCACCAATGAAATGCATATAGACATTGATTAACCATCTACAAATAAATCTTTATTTTAAATAAAATTGGGAGAGTATCTCAAATAATAAATTTAATAAATAAATCAATTTTATGTATTCATTATATCCGTACGTTATAATTAAATTAAAAAAGATGGCAAATCATACAACGCAATTGGGCAGCAATCTTTTGAATATATTGTCCGATAACTCGGATGAAGTCGTTTTAAAATGTATTTCCGTTTTGGCTGAAATTGTCAATTCACAGCATACCAAAGGTAAATCTAAAAACTCCTACATATGTATGTATGTATGTGTAAAAAGAAAACCTTTTTTTTAATATGTTTAACCATTTAATTTCAGAAACTACAGACTTTAACAAAGCTCACTATCGTAAATTTTTATTAAGTTTAGTCAATTTATTTAACGAGGATAAAAGCTTCTTAGACAATCGTGCAAGTCTCATAATAAGGTAAATAAAATGAGTATTTATCGACAGTGTTCTGTAAATTAAAAATTAATCAATTTGCATCTTTAAAATCATATACGGTAACTTTTCTTTCTGATATTATACATTAATCAAAGAAATTTGTTTCTTCAAGACAACTTTGCGTTTTATTAAATGCAGAATATATTTATTTAACGTTTTCCGAAATTATTGCGGAAGAGCTAACAAATCTTAAGTTTGCCTCATTGCTCGTACGTCTTTTGAACAGTATTTTGATGACTTCCTCAGAATTATTCGAACTACGGGCATTCTTGAGGGATATATCATGTGAAAAGTCAGCAAGACTTTTTAAATGCCTCTACATAAGTTGGGCTCATTGTCCTGTGTCTACATTGTCATTGTGCTTGTTGGCTCAAAGTTATCAACATGTATCCGAACTGGTATTATTATTGTAAGATTTTCCAACTGCACTAAATATTTTATTTTATACGTTTGAAATCAATTTATTCTTTTAACAGTGCTGACATAGAGGTAACATTGGAACTTCTGAATGAATTGGATAAGCTGGTGCAATTAATTGAAACACCCATTTTTGCATGTAAGGCTTGTATTTTTAAAAAATTACTTATTTAAAAATCACTTATTTATAAGGATCTTTTTAAAATAACATTAAATTAAAAATTTTAAAAACCCCCGAAGAAAATAGATGATAACTTCAAAACGGCTGGACCAATTTTCTTTAAACATAGGTTGGGAGGTTTTGTAGCAAGTCACCTTTCAAACAAAATTTGCTGAATTAAAATCGAGCTAGACGTTTGGGAGCTACGATGTCAAAGACAAACAGATTCAACAGGATACATCTAGAAAAGATGTGATATCTTCTAAACGTCTGGACCAATTTTCTTCAACCATAGCTAAGAACATTCTCGATCAAGTCACCTTTCAAACAGAAAAAACTAAATCAAAATCGGTCAAGCCGTTTGGTCTGTACGAGGGTTCGTACATCCACACAGATACACAAACACACACTACAAACTTATAACACCCCTCTTTTTTGTCGGGGGCTAAAAATTATAATTTCTCAAAAAATTGTTCTGTAAATTTTTGGATAATTCTCTGTTATTTTTTAGCTTTAAGACTTACCTTAGTTTCGAAAGCAAATAATTGCGCCGATGCCCAATACTTAGCCCACGCCTTATTCGGAATATTAATGCTACTACCTCAAACAGATGCATTTAATATGCTTAAGAATCGTTTGCAATGTATACCCAATTATTGGGGACAACAGCCGATGTAAGTTTTTTTTTTTTTAATTTTTATATTAATTTTTTTCACGTACAGGTAATTACTAAAAATTATTATTATTTTTTAATTATAGCAATGAAAATCATTCCTTGCAATATAAAAGTAATATAAATTTTGTTGAATTATTGGAACATTTTAAAAAGATACAAAAGGCCCATCGAGATCAACGTCTGACACAGCGCAAACGTAGTGTTATAGGTAACGATACAATAATATAAATTATATAATAAACAAAATCATTAAAATTTTTTACATAAAGTTATTATTAAACTTAAGCTGTGATGCAAACAAAGATTAAAATTTATGTTTTATATTTCTTAACTAGCAGCATGATTATGTATGTACTTATGTCGAAGTCGTATTTTCGAGTGCGACAATTTTTGCTAAATTAAAATAGGCCTGCCCCCTATTCTGTAACTCGCTAAAGCTAAATCTCTATCGCTAAAAATATATAGTCGATTTATCAATTTTTGGCTACGACTACAATTTTGCAACGTGTATTGCTAAATTATGGAATGTCTTGAAATTTTAATCCACCGAAATTGTAGTGTTTTATGTCATCGCCAAAAATGTTTAACATTGTATTTGTTCAGCATTATAGCGATCGAGATTTAGCTTTAGCGAATTACAGAATAAGGCGGCTGAATTAAAAACGTGCTTATCTAGCACATATCGAAGTCGATTCGACAATCGTAATAATGCCCCTTCAACTGGCGTAGTAACGCCACCATGATACGAGTACCTGTATTATTGTATCATGTAGCGCCACCTAGTTGTCAATTCATCTTGGCTATTCTGTTCATTACTAACTCACTGTTTACACTAGACAATGCTGTCTTGTCGTTAACTTTTTCAATTGGCTTCACTACTGTCTTGAATATTTTGAAGACGGTAAATCGGACAATGATTTGATGTATGCCGATAATAATTTGAGTTTTTGTGAATAAAAAAGAAATAAACTATTTTTTATTTAAGAAGCATGTGAATATTGAACATTCAAAGAAATTTTTTGGATGTTCGGAGGGTTGAACTGACTGCTGTTTCGTGACCACCAAGTCTACTCGTCAGAGTCCTTTACCTACACTACCAACACTTTACCTACACTATCAAAATTTGCATAGTTGTTCACGCAAATTCACTTAAATTTATTAATTTTAACGTGCAAAACATGAAAAACTATTCACAACACTACACAAAAACTAAATGTCAAAAATTCTGTGAGCATTCAATTGTCTGAACATTAATTTTTGTTTCAGTTGACCGAAAAAAAATCTTCACTAATTGATATCACATCCCTGTGTTAGACAAAATGTGTGTTGATTTTTCTTTTCAGCTGCGTACCACCTAACGGAGTTGCTTGAACATTTTATGCGAGTGCTAGACGAATCAATATTTTAGCTTCAATATATCGCTACCTCAGTATTGGTTTGCTCCTTTCTAAGGCTTTTTCCTATGTTTATGGAGCAAACCAATGCTATATATATATTTTTTTTAATTTCCACACCGCAGACATATTTATTTTCATAATTGGCGACGATCAAATAATTGCTCATTAAATTAAAATATCAAAACTTTTTGATTTTCATTAATCAGAGCCGACAACGCGTACGTGTAGCCGAAATGGCACGACCGCACGCACACACTTAGAACGTTGACGTGATTATTTGACCGTTGCCAGAGCCTATAAGAATCGATGTATCGATTTCGGTTTATGATATATCAGCGATATATATCGATCTTTTTTCTTAAATATCGATATTTTGACATATCGATATATTTTGCCCATCCCTACTAGCAGCCATTTGTATCCAGAGAAACAAGCCGAGGCTAAATTATCGGCGGCTGGGCAGATTTCGGGTCGGCGGCGGTGCGCCGACAGAGTCTTCGGCGGCTCACCTATTTACGGATATTTTGGGAAAAAACGTTAGTAACAAAAATTTTTCGAAAAAAGTACGCAAATTTGCAAACCATTTGGGAACAAATTTAAACGAACTCGGCGGCTGGTTTTGAGCCGATGTAATCGGCGGCGGCGCTATAGGTAAAAAAGCAACGGGCGGCGGAGCGCCGTCGGCTCGAAATCGACTGGCTTGTTTCTCTGTTTGTATGTATCACCTACCAAAATTTCTATCTAGAATTGCATTGTTAAATTTTATTAGAAAATAAAGCGTAATTGAAGCAAATACGTGTAATAAATAAAATGGGTAATAAATCTTCACTATTGCTGCGTCCTGAAGAAATTGCTCAAGTTCAAGAAGAAACCGGTTGTAAGTAAAGCTTAAACATTTCATAAACAATCACATTACGGTATCATTGAAGTAACAAATTAGTAAATTTACTCATTTATCTGCTTTATTTTCAGTTATCATATTTATTATCTTTTGTTTAAAAATAATGTTTGAAGTTTTTTATGTAATTTCTAGTTCTATAACATTTTTTGGAGCAAATCTAGTTTATCCAAGTTGGTGGATAAATAGACTTTTATAGAAAATTGAAAAATAAAATATAAAATAAAACAGTTGGCGGCAACCCATATTTCCCGAGTTATGGGCCTCTGAAGTTTTCATATAAAACTGTAATTATACGTATATTTTCCAACATATGCATTCAATACTGACATTATTAAAAGCTTTTGAGAATATCATTTAGGAGGTGGTAAAGGACTTAAGGTTTTTCTCTATGTATGTAGAATAATGGCTTCGCTGAGTAAAGATTCCCTGCTTAGCAGGGCATTCGGCCGGACTTAAGGATACTCTCCTCTATAATAGTAGAATGAAGGCTTCGCTGAGTAAACATTTGTCTAAGTGGCCGGCCTTCGGTCGGGCTTAGGTGTTTTGGAACAAATCAAGTTTAGCTACGTAGCTCAAAAAAAGTACCCTATCCGATAGAGAATCAAACCAGATGGTACAATGAACCAACTTGCTATACTGCGAGAACAATATGGCCTCGCCTTGATTCAAACAGAACTAAACAACTTCTAGATTTCACGAAACCGCACCTGCGCAACCTCATGGCCACTGCCCGGGGCACTGCACCTTTGGAACCCACGCTAGACGTATGGGTCTCCCATACAATGACTACTGCACAAGCTGTAATGACGTAGAAGAAGAAGAGAATGTAATGCACCTTTTATGCCTTTGTCCAGCTCTGGAGGACCACCGCCTTCGCTTACTGGGCAAAAGACTCTTCGGTAGCCTCAGAAATAGAACTCAAGAACATAAGTTCCTTCATTAGGAGCAGCGGGTGGTTCACTCGCTGACTACCCAAATGGCGTTTTTAAAACACGAACGACCCTTCCTGCACGGAACTCCGTACGCCTTACCTCTTTCTCTCTCTTCCTCCTTTCCTTTACAGGTATCACAAAGGGACCACTATTATTGGACCCAAGTGGGCTGGAACCCTTTCTTTATAATTTTCACCAGCGACCTGATAACCTAACCTAACCTATAGAGAATCAAAATATGTATAAGAAAAAAAAAAATAAATAAAAAATTGTCGGCGAGGCTTGGTTTGCGAGTTATGGGCCTCTGAAACTCCAGTAGAAAATTCGGTTTATATGGTGTATTTTTCATATAATGCGGTCAATATATGGGTAATTTAAAAGCTTTTGAGAAGATATGTTAGGAAATGCTAAAATTTTCGCTGAATAAAGATCATCTACATAACCGGCCTTTGGTCGGGTTAAAGGATTTTCTTCTCTATGTATGTCGAATAGTTGCTTCGCTGAACAAATATTTTTTGTATAGTCGGCCTTCGGCCGAACTTAAGGATTTTCTCCTCTATGTATGTCGAGTAGTGGCTTCGCTGAATAAAGATTTGCTGTATAGCTGGCCTTTGGCTGGGCTCAAGTACATACTTCTCCACTATGTATGTCGAATAGTATATTAGTGGATCTTTTCTTAATCTTTATTTTTAACAGCTACATAATTTTACGTTTCATACAGCGATATGACAAATTAAAAATTTTTAAAAGCTTTTAAATGATACCAATATTGACCGCATTGTATGAAAAATACACCATATTTTTTTATATTTATTTTATTTATTTGCATTATAATATCTATATACTTATGATTTACATTTGGTTTTATATAGTGAAAAGAGTTCAGGATATACATAAATTCCTTTTCTACTTTGTTCTTAAAGTACATAATTAATAGCATACGTGTTTAAATTAATATCAATAGCAATAGGAAGGGAACATTTTTACAAAACACCAGGGTTGGCTGCCCACTGGGTAACCCAAAAAACCCACCCGGGTTTTTATGGGTATTTTGTTTAAAAAAACCCATTCAAACAAAGATGAAGATAGTTTTGAACTTTCATTTACAGAAAAATAAAATAAAATCATTATAAAATTCATATAAACGAATAACCCAAGTACATACACATGTATTTATATGCCCATTTGTGTGTATGTACATTTAACCCTAGTGGGCTTTTCAGTACTTTTAATATAAATAAAGATAGTATATTATATTAAAAAAATTTAAGACAATAATTAAAAAATTCATAAAAAATAGTAGTAAAAACACGTACATAAAAAGTTATTTTAAATCAGTTACCACTCTGGTGGCTCAGATTTTATACGCTTTTAACTGCCATTTTCATAATGTACTATTAAAAGTTAACGCGGACTTTAACAGAAACTTTTCTATGCCGAACTTGCCATTAAAGTCCACGTTAACTTTTAACTTTTGTAAAAAGGGGCGTAAGAGAGCTAATGCTTTTTCCAATCTAAGGCCATTTCAAAGGTTACTCCATATTAAACCATAAGATGAGAACAATCTTTCTATTGATGATGGCAATTCATTACTGAAGTGAAATAATCGCAAAAGTTTGCAGTTAAACATTATTAATTTTTGTCTTTTAATATCTTCAACCATTGTTTTTTTTTTGTGGAAAGTGCTCTGCATCTTTAATTTTAGATGCCAAAAAAAGGGTACTAAAAATGGGCTGCTTTTGACTTACGCATTCTTCTGCTATCTTTTCGCTCTCTTTAGTAATTACTTTGCCCATATATTTGGAATGCACGCTTTTTAACAAAATCTTGTTTTGACAGTAGTATAGCATTGTTCAACAAATTACAGTCTAGGCACCCTAAATAGCACAAAAAACTAATTTGTACCTTAAAAATTATAGTTTTTTTACCGGTTAGGCTATATTTTTATTGAATTTTTTTACTTTCTTTGTTATTGTTCCGCTTCTTATGTTGTTGATTTTAGTATTTGCTATTTTTTTATTGTTTGTTGTTGTTTTGCCAAATATTGTTAGTGAAAAATGTGGAGTCGCTGTAAGTTATGGTGAAAAACGTTAATAAAATATGTAATTGTTTCCTATATTTTAAAAAAAAAGTGCGGAAAAATTGCTTTTTTTTGCACAAGATGTTGATGAAACACAATATAACATAACAGAGAATTATGCAATTGAATATACTATTTAAAAAAAAATTTAGCATAACCAAATAGTGAAAACCCAAAATTTTCAAGGTAAAAAGTGACTTGTGTGAGATATTAGGGTGGCTATTCAAGTTCAATTATATTGATATGTTCACAAAATTTGTTCAGCTCTACCAAACTACAAGTTTGCCGAATATTGTTAGTAAAAAATAAGGAGTACCAGTAAGTTATTCTGAAAAAAGTGAAAACAAATTCTTTTCTTAATTTTTTCAACAAAAAGTGCAAGAACAAATTTTTTGACATTAAATGGTAAAAAAACTGTTAAGCGGACTCTTAGCTACATTATTGCCATATGCAGTTAAGCGGTATCATTAAGTTTGAATTAGCTGTTGGCCAAATACTGATGACACCGTTTTTTGAGGTCCCACTGATTTTCAGGAATTTTGGAGGTCCATGAAAAAAAAATTGGTCACCAAATTCGCAAATTGAGTATAGGGTCTTACTACCTCGTGGTAGTAAAATCGAAACTGTACTGTCAAGTCCTTGTGTTTTTCCAAAAGTCTTCATTTGTCGCATAGTTGTATTAATGATTTTCTTAATAAATCTATACCGAAAAGGGCTAATTTGACAACATTGCTTAGATCATAAAAAAACTAATTAAACCCAATAAAACCCAAAAAAGATCAATAAAACCCAAAAAAACCCATGATAAAAGAGATGATGCGTCAGTAAGAATTAAGAATATGCTGAGGTTAGCTCATTGATATGGCTGTAGTGCGACAGTTGACATTTTCTGTCATATACCAGTTCGAAATCAGATAAGCTGTGGAGCCTTCGTGTGGAAAAATGCCAGGGCAATTTTTATACCATCTTCAACAGTTTATTCTGTGAGACTTGAAGTTTCTTAATATGAACGTTAGCAGTAGTAGACCAAACAGGCTGGAAAACTGACTTCAGAACAAATTTTTTGTTTTCTATGTTTAAGCCTGAACTTCTGCTAATAAGAGGGTAAAGAATTCTTGTAGTTTTGTTGATTTTGTTCACAATGTGTGATATATGATCTTTAAAAATTAGTTTTTTGTCAAGGATGACACCGAGATATTTCACTTTTTCGTCCCATTCAATATTATGGTTTAAAAAATTTAGAGGTCTATGAGGCAGTAAACATCGTTTACGCTTTCTGGTAAAGTCAATTGCTTTTGTCTTATCAGGGTTTACTACAATCTTCCATTTGTTGAAATACGAATAAAGAGCCTCCAATGCATTTTCCAAATTGCATATTATATTAGTAGGCAAAGTCTCAGATGTTAATATCGATGTATCATCAGCAAATATAGATGTTAAACAATTTTGAATTCGAGGGATATCGGCAGTGAATATGTTGTAGAGAGTTGGGGAGAGGCAATATCCCTGAGGGCAGCCAGAGCATATAGTAATTGATTGAGATGAGGTTGTGTCCAAAAATACGGAAAAGGATCTATTAGTAAGATAACTTTGGATTATTTTGATAACTTCAGTTGGAAAACTAAGCTGCTTCATTTTAAAAATCTCTCAAAAGTCCATATAAAAAATTTACACGAATTGCTCACAAAAAACTGTTGCAGAAGTAGTACTCTGTTTATTTTGTCAAAAACATATGAAATGTATCTACAACATTTAGAGTCTTCATGCGAAATAATATGTGCACGACTTTTTTCGTATGGAATTTACAACAAACACATTGGGTTTTTTTAAAAACGTACATAATTGCATATATTTCGTATGAAAAAACCAATGTTGATCAACATTTTTCGCAAATTTGAACAGAGTACTAAGCTTTATGTATTACAAAATAATGACCCTTAATTATGAGTTGCATTCGATGTTCGATCTTCGCTGGCTATCGAACATCGAGTATCGAATGTCAAATTCGTATTATGAGCTGGCAGCACTATCGAAAGTTTTGTTGTGCAAAAAATTATCAATCGAATACAATTTTGCTTTCGACGGTGTAGTGTATGTGAGAAATTGTTGAAAATTTAATTAGTTTGCAACCGGTATTTGCTTTTGGGTGACAAAGCAGTAATTTTAAACTATTTTTGTAAATTTTGGGCAGATATAATGTCGTGAGGGCCTAACAACAACTAGAATAAAATTTTGAATTTTCACAAATTGATTTGATCTCATAAATCTTTTATGAATGAAATAATATTATTTATTAGTTTAATAGAAGAAACTCTTATAATTTTCAAGTTTTTTTTTCTTTTATTTATAAGTAACTAACTCTATTTGCAAACAAATTGTACTTAGTTTTAGTAACAGCTGATGGAAATATACTATTGTGAACAATGACAAAGAGTGATATTCACGATAGCGCTATTCTTCATCGAATGTGCGTCATAATACCGAACGAAAATTTGTTCGATCATCTTTTTCGATCACAGTCGAAGATCGAATATTGTTCATAATAGGCACCAATATCTTTAGTTGCACTTAAATATTCAATTCATTAATCTTCATTCACAAATTCATAATATGAACATAAAATTGTACCAAATTTATTGCAAACAGTAATAACCTTGCAAACAAATTTCTAGTTACACCCAATCAAATTGAGCGTTTATATTCACGTTTTACTTCTTTGGATCGTGGTGATTGCGGCACATTATCACGAGATGATTTCTTACGTATACCAGAGTTGGCCATTAATCCATTGTGTGAACGCATAGTTCATGCTTTTTTTGCCGACAGTACTGATGATCGTGTCAATTTCCGTCAATTTATGAAAGTTTTAGCTCATTTCCGTCCAATCAGAGACAAAAAGGAAAGCAAATTGAATTCTCGTGAAGATAAATTGAAATGTAAGTTACATATCTTTTGATTGTACTGACAAAAAATTTCAAGTTTCTTTCTAAACATACTTATTTCTTTTATTGCAGTTGCCTTTAAAATGTACGACTTGGATGATGATGGTGTCATAAGTCGTGATGAGCTCTTGAGTATACTTCACATGATGGTTGGTGCCAATATCAGCCAGGATCAATTGATAAGCATTGCTGAACGTACTATTTTGGAAGCAGATCTTTGTTGTCAGGGCAAAATTTCCTTTGAAGATTTCTGCAAAGCTTTAGATCGTACCGATGTTGAACAAAAGATGTCTATTCGTTTCTTAAATTAAGAATTTCAAGTAAAAATACATATAGAAAAATAATTACATAAACAAAATTTTCAATTAAAAAAAAAAAAATCAGACCTGTTTTGCAAAAAGAAAGTATTAATTTTTAAACAGATTCGTTTTTATTGTTGTTTTTAAATGATGTTTTGTGCATTATTATTATTATATTTTAGTTTAATTCATTCCGTTTACTAAACAATATTGTTGATGTTTTGAATCGAAAATGCTTTTTTTGGTATTTGTGTAATTAAAAAGTTGTAAGTAAGCAAATAAATGGTTTACTCATTACTTATGTACTTAAATTTCATCTGAAATTTTATGAAAACGCTATGTAAGAAATAAAGAAGCATTTGTAAAATAAATACTAATACATTTTTATTACAGTCTGTTGACAAGTTTCTAGAATATTGGGCCTGATTGTGAAAGGCGTTGACGTAAACGCCTTTGTCGTTTTTTGTAAAAGATTAAAGTAACACACAACTTTTGTTCTTTAATCTACTACAAAAAACGACTTAGGCGTTTACGCCAACGCCTTACACAATCAGGACCATTATTGGAGACTTTTTGCATGAAGTTCTTTTTAACTACTGTTCAACTTTTAACAGCTTATGTTAATTAACTTAATTAGCTTCTTGTACTAGATGTAACTTCTTTTCGTTATCCCAAACATGAGTTAAATTAAATCTTCGTATCTGTAAGTATTTCTCTGCTATTTTCAAAACGTGACCTATTAGAAAAATATTTACCCTATAAGCACTCAAAAACTTCAAATCCGATATTTGAAATTTAACTGGACACTGAATTCTTCATAGTAAACTTAAATTTAAAGTTTGCTAAAAATGCATTTTCCAAAATGTGCTATTTTCAAAAAGCACCTATTTCGCAAAGAGCCTTTCTCAGTAAGTAGTTCTCTTCTAAAATACTTTTGAAAAACGTACATCTGCCAAAACGTAACTAGTCCAAGAAGTACCTTTTCTAAAAAGTACCTTCCCAAAAAGTACCCTATTCAAAAATACTTTTTACAAAATATATTAAAAAAAAAACTTTCCAAAAGCTTTTTCAAATATGTAGTACTTATTTGAAAAAGTACCTTTTCTAATACATATTTTTTTCCAAAAAGTACCGCTTTTGAAAAAAACTCCTTTTGCAAAAAGTAACTTTTCTACAAAGGTACTTCTCTAAAAAATTTCAAAAAATATTTAATTTCAAAAAAGTTTCTCTTCCGAAAAGTGCACTGTCTAGGATGTACAGGTTGCCAGTTTAAAGATTAAAAAAAAACCAGCCCACTTGGTCCCTATAGGTCCCGTTGTGTTAACTGTCTAAGAAAGTACATTTTTAAAAAAAGTAGTTCCTTTTCCAAAAAGACATTTCACACAAAGAAATTTTTGAGAACTCCGAAAATAGTGTTACGTAATATATGAATAGCCCCTATTTAAAATTTTGCACTATGAGCACCGACTAACCAGACATGGCACGAGACCAAAGTTATTACCAATTCAGCCGACTTGGCCGGCAGAACAAAAGAGAAATAAGAATGTATTGGTGTTCTATTTTGTTTTGTTTTACGCATACATTTGTAAAATGTGGAACACTTAATTGTTTTTATTGTTGTCTCTTTCTAAAGTGGCCAGCATAAAAAACCTGATTTTGGGCAACTTTTCACTGTCAAAATTTACATGTCTGGCTGGTCGGTGCTATTAGTGTTATACAGATTTTTGCACTAAATCTGCGTTTAGTGAAAAAATTAGCATTACCACAACCAAATTGTTTTTATTGCTAGTGAAGAAATGTTTTTTTTTTATCAGTAATCTAGTGAAAAATAGTGCAAAATAATTATTCTCCAATTTTATTTAGTGCTTGTGTAATACTTACTTATTTCAATCAACATTCAGTGCACTACCCCCACTATGCTAACGATAAAAAATAAAGTACATTCGATATTTATTTTTAGAAACAACACTACCTAATGCCAAAGTGGAGCTGATAATGTTCGTTGTTATTAAAAATATTACTAAATTTGATATCAACTTTTAATAAATAAATATTACATATCGTTAGGTTAATATTAGGGTATTCACTCGAATAATGTTTGCTCGATTAATCAAATAATTGAAGTCAAATAATGTTCCATCAAACAAAAAAATTCAATTTCGAGTAAAAGCTTGTTCGATTAATTCAGGTCGATTAATCGAATAACTCGACGAAAAAAATTTATGTAAATTTTCTTTTTTTGAATGAGTTTTTGCAGATTTCTTAATAAAAGCTGGCAACATTTTTTAAATTATATGAAATTTGTCATGCAATCGAACGTTATTTCATACTAAGAGACCGCGTGATCAAAAAATTAAGTTTAATAATGAAGTATACAACAATAGCAGAGGGAAAGAAGCCAACTTCAAATTCGGAAATATAACCATCAAACAAAAATTATTTTAAGTAAAATAGATATTTCGAGAGCAGCTACTTTCCTAGACTTTTCGTATTAAAATATGTATCGAATGTAATATAACGGCGTAATTAAACGAAAAATGAAAAGCATTCACAAAATCAAAGAGCAAAAAATTACTTTTGTCATATAAAATATTACTTTATGGATCTAGAGAAAAACAAAGAATTTCACCGATAAATTGGGAATGCTTTTTAATTCACCTTTTCTCAATTCCTCCAGCGTCAACGATTAGTGAGAGATTATTCTTAATAATAGGAGCAATGTTCAACCGAAAAAATATCTTCTATGAAATTAGTAAAAAGCATTATTTTTTTAGGACTAAATGTATCTATTTTGTTCGATTATTTAACGCATTGTCCTGTTCCGTTCTCTGTACGGAATGAAAATGTTGGGAATTATAAAAGCTTTGTTGCTACAAGTTAATATTTATAACAACAATGCTATGCCAATTCTGATTATTTTTATTCCGCATTGAGTACAAAACAATTCTGAATTATAATAAATAATTCCTGGCTCAAAAATTTTAAATGATCAGTTTATCATTTAATTTATGTAGAAATATGGGTTTTCTTTTGTTTTTATTATAAAAATGCATAAAAACGCGAAAAAACTTGATTTGTTTTATTTTTGTCCTCAAAAATTTAGCAAAAACCGAGTAACTCAAAAATTTTCCGATTAACTCGATTAAAATGAATACCCTAGTTAATATAGAAACGCCCTAAGTCATTATTTTTTTAAAAATCGAGTTTTTTGTCTTTCATCTATCGAAATATTAAAAAAAATCGATTTGAAAATTTGTTTCTTTAGTTATTTGGGCCAATAATCTGAACTACAATTTTTTTATCAGTTTTAGTTTTCGAGATGCACCGTTATTTTGAAAACGATGGCGCTTGCACCAGATATATTAGCATAACTGGAGAATGATTTGCCCTATTCAGTGAAAAAGAAAAATCAAAATTCGACAACAAAATTATATTTAAGCCTAGCGAAGATTGTTTCGAAATCCGCCCATTAGTTTCAGAGATATCGGAAATGTTTGAGCATAAAAACTAAAAATTTCACAAAATTAAAAAAAAAATTTGTGTTTCAAAATTTATAAAAAAAAAAATTTAAATACACCAACGCTCCATTTTTTTTGTTCAGTATCATGTAAGTTAATATATTCTAAAGGAAGATTTGTGCACAACTTTTGATTTTGTTCACAATTTAGTGAGACAACTTTAAAAATTTTGAATGAAATTTTTAATTTTTTGGCTCAAACTTTTACGATATCTCTGAAACTAATGGCCAGATTTCCAAACAATAATAATTTTGCTACGGACCTGAAATTTTCACAGAATATGTAAAGTTTTGGCCGTTACAACAACAAATATATGACAGTTAAAAAGTAAAGGGTGTTCTAAAGCGAGCAACGAAACATGTTGAAATACTAATGTAATATACAGATACTTGTACAGGGTGTTTTTTTTAGAGGTATAGAACTTCGAATTGAAATAGAACACAAGAAAATCGTTTTAATGTCCATCAATTTGGCTTTATTGGAAGGATAATTTTATGCCATTAATGTTTAAATATGATTTCGGGCATGTGGCCGCCGCGGCTGGCTCGAATAAAGCCAATTCTACAGGTCCAATTTTCAATCACTTTTTCGAGCATATGGGGCCGTATGTTGGCAATAACGCCACGAATGTTGGCTTCCAAGTCCCCTAACGTTTCTGGTTTGTTGGCGTAGGCGAGCGACTTCACATATCCCCAAAGAAAATAATCCAATGGTGTCAAATCACACGATCTTGGTGGCCAATTGACAGGTCCATTCCGCGAAATTATGCGCTCATCGAATGTTTCCTTCAATAAATCGATTGTGACGTGCGCTGTGTGGCATGTAGCGCCGTCTTGTTGGAACCACAACTCATCCACATTCATGCCATCCAATTCGGGAACAAAATAGTCGGTTATCATGGCTCTATACCGGTCTCCATTAACGGTAACTGACTCTCCAGCATTATTTCGGAAGAAGTATGGCCCAATGACTCCACCAGCCCATAGAGCACACCAAACAGTCAGTTTTTGTGGATGTAATGGCGTCTCAAGGGTCTCATGTGGATTCTCTTCACTCCAAATGCGGCAATTTTGCTTGTTGACGTAGCCATTCAACCAAAAATGAGCCTCATCACTGAACAAAATTTTGCGATTTTGCTTGCGGTAAACTTCGCGAACTGAACCATTATTTTCGAAATAAATTTGCACGATTTGCAAGCGTTGTTCTTTTGTCAACCTGTTCATGATGAAATGGCAAACCAAACTAAATATTAATCACTTGACAGCTGACAAAATGGCCGCCAGTTAAAAAAGTGATGCCAACTTAAAGTTCTATACCTAAATAAAAAACACCTATTATATAGACAGTTTAAATTTTCAAAGTTAGTGTTAATTATTGTAGTCTGTAGAATAGACTACAGCAATTAACTGATATTTAAAAAAATAAAAATTGAAGGGTAATTTAGACAATTTGCTGTATCTTGGAAACCGTAAGAGGCAAACTCTTAAAGAAAAAAAAAGCGCCAAAATGAAAAAAAACGCTAAAACGGACAAAAAATAACCAAAACAAAAAAGATCGACAAAAAACTAAAAAAAATGCAAAAAACCGAAAAAAGGTGTCAAAGCGAAAAAAGTGCTAAAACCTAAAAAATCGTTAAAACTAAAAATATCGTCAAAAAACGAAAAAAAAAATCGCCAAAAATGAAAAAAAATCACCAAAACGAAAAAAGTGCAAAAAAAAAAAAAATAAAAGCGCCAAAACTAAAAAAATCTAAAAAACCAAAAAAAGCGGCAAAACTGGAAAAAGGGTTGGAGGGGCAACTTTAATTCCCCCAAAATTTACCCCACATGTAATCTTTCAAAACGATGATATACGTACGTACAAAAATATATTTTTATTTTTTTTTTGTGCCGTCTACCAACCACGGTCGTTACATAGAATCTTGTCTTTTTTGTGGTGTACAGTGTTATTTCATAAAAGAAAAAAATAAACGAACTTCACAAAATCAACAACAAAACAATTGTATTAAATAAACGCCACAAAAAAAGTAAATGAAGTAAACACAAAACAATTTCACTAATAAAACAGTCTGAAGGGAATAGTAATCAAGTCTACATGCTTTTTGTTCAACGAACTTTGATAATTTTCTGCAGTAGTTTGTAACGTAGATGATCGTGAAGTAAAAAGTGAAATTTATTATTATTAAAAAAAATAATCACAATATTATAATCTTTTGTAGATAAAACAGATGATATTTTTATATAAATTGTTATCGTTAAGTTATATTTTACAACAATGTGGTAAATAATAAGAATACACATAAAGCTCAAATTTTAGATTACATAATTACACAGGTCATCGAAAACCAATTTTATAAAAACTTTTAAATTTCATGTGTTTTGATCAACGCTTTCGGAGTTATTTAAAAAAAATGTTTGTTTCTAAAAACTCATAAAAAATTTAAAATTGCAAAAACCTGAACTTTTTTTAAACTATTGTTCTTAACATAGCGTCTTCACCAGCCATTCATGTCATGAAACCGAATCTGGTATCCGGTTTTTCCGATAACCCCACATATTTTTTTATGGACCTGTGTAATATTTTCACTGGTTCATTCATTAGTCTATTTCAAGAACGGTATGCCCGATTTCGATAAAAAAAAAAAACACTAAAAGATGTATGAAAAAATTACCTTCAAACTGTGTTAACTTAGTTTTTTGATTTGATCAACGCTTTCGGAGTTATTCGAAAAAAAAATGTTTTTTTGTTTCTAAAAACTCATAAAAAATTTAAAATTGCAAAAACCTGAACTTTTTTTAAACTATTGTTCTTAACCAGCGTCTTCACCAGCCATTGATTTGCCTTGACAAAAGTCAAAGTCGATATGAAAAACTAGCACTAAAATTTTTCTTATGTTTTTATGTATGAAGTTTGACAAATGTTAGAACAAAATTATTATGTCTCGTGAAGACGGGGTGTAAAGGGAGGTGCCTTTCGAACAAAATAAGCCATAGTAACTTAATTGCTAATAAAGGCTAGATTTTGTAAATAGAAATGCTTTTTCCGTTTTGAAATTTGTATGGAAAACAAAATTTTTTTAAACGTATTTGAGTTATTTTTCATACAAATTTCAAACCTTTAGAACCGAATCTTGTTTACACAATCTGCCTATAAATTTACATGATGAAAGTTTTGTTCAAAAAGTTCATCATTGGCCTGTGTTATTATTGAATCCACAAAGGAATTATCATAAATAGTAATGCGTGCAATTTAAAGGAAATGACACAGTTTATTTCCTTGATAACTATCAATTTTGAAACAAATAAAAGTACAAGATCTTTAGTTTTCAGCAAGTTCAAATATTCCCTGTGATCTTCAGCCTGCAAAATATGGATATGTTTGTAAATGTACTGTGGGTTATTGCGATTATTTAGAGGAACCTAAATTAAATACTAAAAATAGTTGGATTGTTGTTACCTCAAGTAAAGTAAGTTGATTTCTTTTTTTGTTAGATGATTTCAAATACAAATATTTGTTTTTGTGTTAACTTTTCTATTGTGTTTAGTATGGCTTACGTTTTTCGGTAACTGAAGGTGAATTTGGTTCATCAAGAAATTATACAATTAACGACTACCATGAATCTCGCAAAGCAGAAGATGTATTCAAATCATTTAATACTGATGCTGTCATATTGGATAATAGCAGATTGTTGTTTGGGATCTATAGAGGAAATAAAAGTTGTGAGTTTAATTTTTAATGAGTAGTTTGTGTTTTCAATTTAAGTACAATAAAAAAGTGAAAATCAGATTGTCGCGTTTAAGCCGTTTAAACATTTTTCTATAGGTTCTTTTTAATTGATAAAAACTAAAACATAAATTACAGACTCAGATGTTTATTTTCGTACACTACTGTTTATTTCATTTGGTGCCAGGCCACCACACTGGCTTTTTAAAACGCAAGTTTCTGCTTTTTTTTTATTAATTTTGAAAATTTAAAAATTTTATACTTTCAAATCTAATACAAATAAACAATTCAGTAAAGTGCGAGTTCGGCTCGCACGCGAAGATTTCCGTCCGAATGCACATGTACATATATCCCTTTTCGTTTTTGCCCATTTTTCATTTGGCAATTTTTTCGTTTTGCTTTTCGTTTAATTTTATTTTTTTTTATTTTTTGTTGATTTAGCGATTTTTTGCACTTGTTTCATTTTGGTGATTTTTTAATTTTTTTTTGCGACTTTTCGTTTTTTTGCCGATTTTTTTAGTTTTTGTGATATTTTGGTTTTGGTGTTTTTTGTTTTAAATTTTTTTTCTCGCTTTTTGACGATATTTTTAGTTTTAGCGACTTATTTTAGTTTAACGCTTTTTTCAGTTTTTGCGTTTTTTCGGTTTTGGGGATTTTTTCAGTTTTGGGTGTTTTTTTAGTTTTAGCGATTTTGGCATTGCGATTTTGAATTTTGCGATTTTTTTAGTTTTGGCGCTTTTTTGCTTTGGCGCTTTTTTCGTTTCGGTGATTTTCTTCCATTTTTGGCAATTTCTTTCGTTTTTATGCGATATTTTTAGTTTTAGCGATTTTTTAGATTTTAGTGCTTTTTTCGTTTTGACGACTTTTTCGGATTTTGGCTTTTTTTTAGTTTTTGGCGATCTTTATATGGCGTTTTCTTTTCTACAAAAAATTTGCAATATAATTATTTTTCGAGGAAGTGAATTTATTAGAAATTATTGTATCATCCCCAACGAATTTTTGCGTAATGCTAAATTGTGGTTTTTTAATAAAAAGTTAAAATGGAATTTTTTTTAGAAAAGAAAACACTAGTTTTGGTGATTGTTTGCGTTTTAGAGATTTTTTAGTATTGGTTTTTTTCCTTTAAGCGCTTTTTCGTTTAGACATGTTTTAATTTAGGAATTTTTTAGCTTTAGCGTTTTTTAAAATTTCAAGTGTTTGCCTCTTACGGTTTCCAAAATACAGCAAATTGTCTAAATTACATAGTAAGAATTATATTAACTGATAGAACATCCTTTAATTTTTATTGTTTTAAATATCAGTGTTATTTGGTGTAGTCTATTCTACAGACTACACCACTTAACACTAACTTTGAAAAAATTTAAAGTGTCTATATATGTATATGTAAGTGTCTGTATATTACATTAGTATTTCAACATGTTTCGTTGCTCGCTTTAGAACACCTTTTAATTTTTAACTGTCATATATTTGTTGTTGTAGCCGCCCACCCAAGTTTTACATATTCTGTGAAAATTTCAGGTCCGTAGCTCTTACGGTTCCCGAGAAAACAGCCTGTGACAGACAGACGGATAGCGTAGCGGAAACAAAGAGTTCCTTTACACTTTTGGTGTACAGAACCCTAAAAAGCAGAAACGTTCATTTAAAATCGCCAGTGTGGTCTGGCCCTTACCAGTCAAATACCAATATGAATACAAACATTTTTATGTAATTGTCTTCACTAAAGATAAATACTGATAGCTTACCACTGATATTGTCCTTTAACAGCGACTTTAGCACGACTAATTTTAAAGTAATACTGACTGACGATGCTTCAAGAACAGCACTTTTATATCTAGCATTAAGCTACTCCAAGGTTATAGATACCATGCCACCCCTAAAATATGTATATGTTGTTGACATCTATTTTAGGGGTGTTCACATATTACGTAACGCTATTTTTAGACTCCATCGGCCTCTTCGTAAAACTTTTTAGCAATTTTCAGTATAAATTCTCTACTTCGTAACAAATTTAGACTATAGTTTACCTCAAAGTGCGCTGAAGTCATCAATAAACGTAGATCGTTCTAAAACTTTTCAAAAGATCGTGGGATTTGGAGGCGCTCTAACGGGTACTGTTGCATATCTACTGGAAAAATTGCAGCAACCTCTACAGAATCATTTATACAGGTAAATATATGACAACATTGGAAAACAAATTTTATTTTCAAGATCTCATTTCTGTTTTATAGATCATATTTCCACAAAAATGGTATTGCCTACAATATGTTACGCACCTCTATTGGAGGTTGTGATTTTGATTTAGAACCTTGGGCATACAATGAAATGCCACAAAATGATAAACAGTTAACTAATTTTACCGAACTAGATCGACGTGATTTATTGAAAATCCAACAAATAAAACAAATTAAGTCAATAGCAGAGCTAAATGAAATAAAAATAATGGCTGCAGCCTGGAGTCCACCGCCATGGATGAAAACTAATAATAACTGGACGGGTTTTAGTGGCTTAAAACCAGAGTATTATCAAACATGGGCTAATTATCATCTGAAGTAATTAATGCTATTGATATCTTATTCGTATAAATAAATTTGTAGTTTTTAAAACTTCAGATATATATCTTTGTAGCATCGGACCTCTCAAACAGTTTGATCGATTTTCTTGTTAAGAACTCCCGATAAAGTAACCTTTTAAACAAAAAGTGTCACAAACAAACACAGATACAAATGTCAAGCTCAAAAAAGCCCTCTTTTTTGCTATGTTCGAAAAAAATCAGTCTAGCCGTTTCGAAGTTATCATTCATTTTCATTGGGGGTTTTAAAAACCTTTAATTTGATGTTTTATGTTCATCCAGTTTTATTTCATACCTTATCCCCAATTTTCAATTTTTCATTCCCCAAAATAGCAATTTCCTCATCAGCAAAAAATCCCCTCAGTACCTTAAAAATAAAATCATATTATTGCAAAGGAAAAATCCGCACATTAAATCCATTTATATTGAATATTTTTAAAATTAATTTTTATTTTTACATAGTTTCAGCTTTAACCGCCATATTCATAAAATTTAAAATAAGTTTGAAATATAGTTTATTTCAAATTTTCATACAAAATTTTCTTAAAATAGATTTCAAATAAATTTTATTTTTTTGTGAATATGGAGGTAAATATCTACGCATGTATGTATATATAAAAAGAGTAACGCAAAAAAACTCACAACAATAAAACAATTGCATATGTATCAATGTTTATCATTTCAAAAACTTCGGAATCAAAATCTTCTTCTGAACAATCAGCTAATGCAATTTTGTTCTACATGTTGCTTGTATTAAAATTGTATTGTTTGAGAAGAAAACTGAACTATTTTTAAAGTGTATAAAACGATTCGAACCTATTTCTGTGTTCGACTATGCCTATATTAAGGTTTTTTTCTATGACGAAGTCTTGTATGCCACACACCAGAACATATTTGTTGGGTCACTGGCATCTTGAAATGATTTTGGTGCAGAAGAAATATATTTCAAATACCCAAAAATTCTCAGCGAAAAAGTCCTTTTCCCCAAAAAATTCTCTGGGGATTTTCACGAAATTTTCATCATAAAAATAAATCCCCTATTTGGGGACAAATCCCCAAAACTGGGAACGCTGTTCATATCAGAAACTCGCAGTGATAGAATAAAACAAAAATGTATAAAATTCCTCGTTCAAATATAAAAAAGAAAAGCCAAAAATTTGAAATTAAACATTAAAGACGTTAAATAACAATATATTCATGTCAATAATATTCAATCTGAAAATATGATATTTAGCACCGCTTAAATCTATTGTTTTAGACATCTTTCAGCATTATTTTCGTTTCGCGTCTTATTATAGATTATTATAAAAGATTTTTTCAATTTGTAAAAATTGTACTTGCAAAAACTTTCTGCTTTTGCTTGCTTAACTTTTTAAGCTTCATTTTCACTCTCTTGTTGCAAATTTTTCAAGTACGTATAACAATTATGTAGTAAAAAATTTTATTTAATGAACACATAAAATTTTTTCATGATCGGTAGCATTAAAGATCATTAATATACTTCAGCCTTATTGCTCGTGTTGTTCTTTATTTCTCTTGTGCAGATATCTTGAATTAATGTTGGCTAAAAATATAACGATATGGGCCATATCCACTGGCAATGAGCCATTGAACGGAGTCATTGGATGGCTTTTTGTACATTTTATGAGTTTGGGTTGGACACCAAAAAATCAGGTAATACATTAAAAGAAAAAACAAAACTATGAAAAATCTTTTTAAAGAATGTATCGACGTAGTTGCGTAAAAGGGACAATCTGCTATGTAAAATGGTGAGAGATTGGCCCTTTTTACGCAACTACGTCGGTATGTTGTATGCATTTGAAATCTTTAAAATAAAAAAATATTTTTTTTGTGTTTAGGCCATTTATTTGAATGATTTTCTAGGACCAGCTTTGAAGAAATCGCCATTCAAAAATGTTTTAATATTTGGCAATGATGATCAGCGATACTCGTATCCAACATGGTTTCAAACGGTAAGGAAAAAAAGCAAATGTTTGACTAAAATGGCAATACCCAACTATAGACATGGAAACATTTCGGGCTTTATCATATACCGAACATGAATTAAGTTAGAATGAAAAACTGTGTGAAGTTTAGAAAATAAATTCGTTCACTATGTCCATGACAAACGATCACACTGGTGCCCATATGGTTAGTTAACTCGTCTAAAAAATCACGTGAAAGGCTTCAGAAATATCGTAAAAAATACTTATGGGTCGATTAAAGATGGCAACCGAACCTAAGTTGCGTGGCCAGTTGCTAAAAATGGTATTATGGATGGCCACTGGCAACTGAGATCTGATAATTTCAGTTGCTATTTAGTGTTTTTCTGGCAACCACAAATTTCCAGTTGCCAGCTGGCAACGCAACTGAAGTTCGGTTGCTATCCATAATCGACCCATTAAACATTATTTAAAACTCTCTAAAACTGTAATTAGGAGCCAAATCTCAGAAGTCGATTTCGCAAACGAAGTCATTTTAAAAGGTGTTTTTAAATAATAGCAGAGTTCAGTCTTGCAAAAGTGCAAACTATCATTGAAATCCAACAACAAAATGCACAGAATTGCATAAACAAGCTACGAAATTTTGCATTTGCCCTTTCGCAAGACCATTCTAATCAAACACTGAACTCCGCTAATATTTCTTTATAAAAAAACAGCAAATATTATCAAAAAAAATACAAAAAAAGTATAAAAAAGTGATGGAGAGTGTATTAAAAATTGCCTTTAGAATATCTCCATTTTTAAAATCGATTTCCATCACATACATACCTGATTATCTTGAAAAAGTCGTTTTTATAACCAAAATTATTTTGGATTTTATTAAGTTTTTTATTATTAGTGAACTCATGCGCCAAGTTCACTCCACAGATTATCAAGATGGGCAACTAAATGCTCAGATTTTCGTGTTTTCATTATAGACTTTTTACACTCTATCCGATTTCGGTCGATTACAACTTAAAATTTTTTAAATCGAATGGACTATTCAATAAAATTATAAAACTATGGATTTTGTTATAATTTGTGATACAAAACAGCTTCTAAAATGACAACAATTTCTGAAAATCATTAAAAATTTCATAAAATTTAAAATTATCTCCGCTATAACTCAGCCATTTTTTATCCGATTAAAGCCATTATTTAGCAACTATTGGAAACGTAATTTATATGATATAATTGAAAGTAAAAAAAAATATATACTTTTCTCGTGCTCAGCACATCCTTGCTTTATAAAAAATACATGAAAAAATTTAAACATTCCAAAAATAAGAAAGTGGAAAAATTAAATCCATCTTTGGACCGACTTTTGCTCTATAATTACGAAGCTAGAAGCTAGTTTTTTTACGATTAAAAAATAAACTGTTTTTGCGATATAGGCCTTTGAACTTAATAATATACGGTCTATAAATGTGATAGTTCAAAAATTTATTTTTACTAAAAATAAAGTGCAAGGGCAGGAAAAGATACCCTAGAGAGCTAATGCAAAAAACAGTACAGCTAATGCAGAAAACAGTACATTGAATAAAAAAACGTACGCGTACTGCTGAAAAAAGTACTTCTGTAAATCCTCTAGATACTATACCCTTCATATATTGTATATCGTCATATAAAATGGAAAAAAATTAAAAAAATAATTTTTCAGGAGAGATAAAAAACTTAATAAAGAGCAAACTATTGTGTTATACATACACAGAAACAAAAAATTTGTAAATACAATTAATCTTTTTTGTTATATCAATTAAATAATTAATTGATTTTGAGCCTACAACGATTTTTGTAAATACAATTACGAAATTGTAAGTTAAAGGAAACTCAGAAAAAAATTGTTAACAATTTTTTTGTTGACTTCAAATTTATTTCAATTAAGATTATTGTTATATCAACAATATTAATTGTTGATTTTCCGAAAAAATTTTAACTATCATAGTTGTTGTATTCACAATATTTTTTATACACAAACCTCGAAGCGACTTTTTGCTTGGCTGCGAAAAATACTAAATGTCTTTGGGCGGAATCAAACCAGCGACCTCTGGACTAATAGACTAACGTTCTTACCTCTCAGCTACAGAGCATACAAAACGTGATTTGCTTTGTTTCATCTACGTGTGTGTGTTCATTTGTTATATCAACAATGGTGATTGTCAATTTTTTCACAATACTTAACAAAAAATTTGGGTAGTTCAGTTTGTTGAAAAAAATTTCTTGATTTGCTTTGTTTCATTTATATGTGTGCACTTATTTGTTATATCAACAATGATTATTGTTCATTTTTTTCACAATACATAACAAAAAATTTGGTTAGTTCAGTTTGTTGAAAAAAAAATCTGTGTTTGTCGTATCAACAACTGAATTTGTTGTATTAACAAAATATATGTTTGAATTTAAATTACATGTTAACAATTGAAATTGTTAGCTGCAGTTTGATGATATTTTTTTCTGTGTATTTGCAGATGAACTCTTCGCGCTCCTCTTCTCTTAACTATCTCGATGGCTTAGCTGTTCATTGGTATTGGGATGATATATTTGGACCCGAACTTATAGATGCCACTTTACAACTTATGCCTAATAAATTACTATTAAACACCGAAGCTTGCGTAGGTGATAAGCCTTGGCAAACCAATGCGCCTGAATTAGGCTCTTGGCAAAGAGGTGAGATGTACATAAGATCACTATTACAAGACCTACAGCATAACTTTAATGGTTGGATCGATTGGAATCTATTATTGGATGAGAGTGGCGGGCCGAATTATGTACGAAATACAGTTGATGCTCCTGTCATTGTTAATACTACCAGTAAGTAAAAAATTTAAAAGGTTAAAACAAAATATCAATCCTTATTTATGTATACGAAATATAATTTTTAATTGAAGATAATGCAGAATTTTATAAACAACCTATGTTTTATGCTGTTGGACATTTTTCAAAATTTATAAGTGAAAATTCTAAACGCATTGAAGTTATATTATCTTCTACGGAGTATAAGATTGATGCGGTTGGGTTTAGACGACCAGACAATAAAATAATTTTAATATTATTGAATAGGTAAATATCAACATCTATAGTACATAAATATTAAATTACAAAATATTATTTATGATTTAATTGTACTAGTTGGTTGGCACGCTTTTAGTACTTATGCACTTACTTATTTATGTACGTGCGTGCAGTGCTGTTAAATCTTAAAGTAAGAAAACTAAATTGTTTTAAAGTGTTTTTATGACATTGTTATTAAAACGACCATTACGCGCTCATTGAGTGTTAAGTATTTAACAATTTAAGTACATTTATACAAATGTTGTATTTTATATTTCATTACACTTGAGAGCAAGTATTATTTTTAAAATTTATGTTTTTCTACATGTTTTTCTATCAATATTCTTGCGACTAAAGTGTGCGTTTTCTTAATAGTTTATATCTATTCAAGAAGATACTTGATTTTGAGATACATTACACATGAGAATATCAATTTCAAATATGAACATCTGTTATGTTTACGGAGGGAAAATCTTTTAAGATACTCTTATCTCATTTAATTTAATGATAAAAAAGTATATCTATGCAGTACACTAAGGGTGCCCTTAAAAACTTGTGTTCAAATTCTTGACACCAACCCCTGGAAATATGTGAATGAAAGAAGGCTCAAAACAATGGAAATAAGTTGATAGGTAATGGTGCGATCGTCTTTTTTTGGGAATTGAAAACCGGGAAAAACTAAAAATGGTGGCAACCCTGTTACAAATGGGGGATTTTCATGACCTGATTAGGCGATCAGCTATATGATCAGGTTATCAGCTACCTGATCAGGCGGTCAGCTATCTGGTTGGGTGATCAGCTACCTGATCAGGTGTATGATCAGATAATCAGCTAGCTGATCGCCTGATCAGATCATGAAAATCCCCCCATTTGTAACAGGAGTGCCACCATTTTTAGTTTTTCCCGGTTTTGAATTCCCAAAACAGGACGATCGCCACCATTACCTATCTGCTGAAGTATTGAAAAAATAACTATGTATTTGTTTAGCTTTTTAAGTTTCTTTACGATAATTTTTATTTAAAAATGTACATACATAATATATTATATTTTATATCTTCCTTACAGTGCTCCAATTCCCCAGGATATTAACCTAAATGATAGCATACGAGGTATGTTCACCATAAATGTGCCTGCTCGATCAATACAGACAATTATTTATGTGTAATAAAAGAAAACCTACAGATAAACTTTTCAGCTCTTTTCCTTAAAAAAAATCCAGATATACTACATAAGCGCATACATAATACACTAAAAAATCCATGCACGAAATCCAACGAAAAAACACTTTACAATCGCTTCGTTACGTTTTCATGAATCTATTCATAATTGGAATTGGATGTTTGGTAAATATTTTCCTTTTTTGTGAATTGTATAATGTCACGTAAAAAATTTATATTGTACAAATTTTTTTTTAAAACCGATTTTCTCGTACAAAAATCTAAATTTTTTAATTAATTAATTTCAACAAAGAAAAATACCTAAATTATTTACTATTTTATATTTATAAATATGTATTAAATAGAAAAACAAATAAGTGAGAACTATAGTTAGTTTAAAGATATCTTAAATTTAGGTCATAGGTTTATTATTTATGAGATTTTTTAAAATAAAAACTGACTTAGTAAAATCCTTTCACTTATCGCAGATGTTAGAGAAATCGAAAACAGTGTATAAAAGAGAATATCCGAACTCTCAGCCCCTTGTCTTGTTTTCTCTAAACATATAAAATCTTCCATTTTGCCATTAATCAATAATTTCCTCAAGAGTAATAGAATCTTTTTCATTAAGCTACTTTATAGCCACGTCCATATGAAAAATAATTTTACAGCACATATATTATGTATACGATACGAAACAAATAATTAAACACATAAAAAATATGTTCAAATACCACAAAAATACATGAAATTTTGTTAAACCCGTTAATCGGTTAATCGAACGAAATTAGCCGGTTAAATAGTTAATCGAAAATAGCCAGTTTTGAATTAAACGAACAGTCAATCGGGTAGCAATTAATCGGTTAACCGATTAACGGCTAACCAATTAAATACCCTAGTTCTTATTGATATGATTTTTAAGCGCAGTATTCACGATCAAAATGCATGACACAGGCATCGTGTACGTATGCAATGAAGCTATTAGCATACACGTACAAGCATAGCACTGGGTATGGAATTTATAATAAGATAACTCAGATGTCAAACTACATATGAAAACCGTTTTACGTACAGAGTTTGAAAGCTCTAAGTATGAAACACTACTTTGATGAGTTAACTTTATTATTGTCTTTCTTCTTGAGTACATGCATGACCTATTATGAATACACGGCAAAATACGAACTTCATGCAAGCGAAAAATCAAACAAATTAGATTTTGCTTCAGGCATCGTCGGCGAAAGTGACAAGGCGGGAGGGGCAGGGGAAGCGGGTACACACTTTCTTGTACTCATTCGTAATGTAAAAAACGAACAGATTTATGTAGACTTGCATTGCGTTTACGCCAAATAAAGTTCAAAGAAGAATACAGCATATATAACCCATCGTTTATTTACGCAAGAGACATGTCGGCTACGATACTGCAACCAGGCGCGTATTCAGGGGAGGTGGAAAAAGGGATATTTCCCCTTCCAAAACGATTAAAATATACCTCATTTCCATTGAGTTTGTAAAATAAATTTTACAAATGGTATATTTCATTTAAAAGTTCCCCTCCCAAAAGCTTAAGCTGAATCCGCGCCTGCTACAACTTTGTATAGAAAATTGTCAGGTCAAACGCTTATCCAAGATAAAGAAAAAAGGGTATTTCGTTGTTTTGCTATTTTTTTGTTACGTTTTTATCTTTAGTACATACATACGTATACTCGTATAATTACCTCGCTGATGGGATTTAAACGTTTTCGCATAATTACCTCTCCGAGAGAATTAAACGTATACGCTTAAATGCTTTCAACGCATAATTACCCACACAAAACTGTTGGTGAGGTAATTAATAGGGATGTAACGATACGCCGTTTTGCCGATCCGATACCGATACCGATATTAAAAAATAAATATCGCCGATACCGATTCCGATACCGATACGAATATTGAAATTGAGTTCAAGTTTAGATTAACAAAACTCAAGTGCAATTTTTTTATTATACAAAATTACATTATAAGAGAGAATATTTAAAATTGATAAAACATTAGAAGTAATTTTTAAGGAACTACATTTTCTTTGCTTCCAAGAAATCTATATTAAAAATATGCAGATAATTAGTAGAAAAGCAAGACAAAATGTTTAATTCCTTTATAATTTTAAAAAATACTCGCCATGCTTTAAAAAAATCGATTTTTTTAAAGGACATTTATCAACTAATATTCTTCTAAATAACTTAATAGCTTAATTATTAAAAGACTTCTAAGTTTATATTTATTCACTTAAATTTACATGAAAATACAGTTGTGAGTTTAAATTCGCATAAAAAAAAATTGTGAAAATGGGTAATTTTTTATCCTTTTTCCTTGAGGAAAAATCATTATAGAATACCGAAAAAGTAATTTGTCCTAGCATCGCTTCCAATTCGGTGATTGGTAATCGAAAAACAGAACTTCTTGCAATGGCAAGGATATGTAAAACTAATTAGAAATTATCCAAATTTGCAATACTTCCAGATCGCGAATTCTACTTTTTCATGACTTCTTTGGAGTATCTTTTTTTATGCTGGAATAAGATTTAAGAAACAACGACTTGAATTTGAATTCATGGTAAAATTAATAAAAAATAAATAATTTTTTTACAAAATAACAGCATAAAATATTATTAATTTTTAAAATTGATATTAATAAGATTTAAAACATAACGAAGTGAATTTAATTCATGGTAAAATCGAACAAAAATAAATTATTTGTTAAAAAAAAACTCTGAAAGAAATTTTAAAAGTATCTTCGTATCGACAGTAAAATATCGCCGATACCGATGTATCGGAAAATCTGAAGTATCGCCGATATATCGGTATCGGTACTCGTTACATCCCTAGTAATTAATAGGGGACTACTGTAATAAAAATAATTCTTGCACTGTCTGAATACAGACTTAACAACCTAATTCATAAAAATTTTTTTGATTAACAAGAGACTTAGAAAACAAATTTTTGTATGAAAATTTATTTTATTAATATGTTATAAGCATGGTTTGGACTTTCATGCAAATGCATGTTTTTTTTTGGTGATAGATAAAGAGGTATTGACTAATTATCCATGCGCATAATCAAATTTTAAGTACTTTGGCATCGATTTGTAGTTGCATATTTTGGTAATAAATGCATATTTTTGAAGTAATAACAATTTTTTAATGAATATTTAACAATTTTTTGAAAAAAAAAATATTAATAGGGCGATTATGGATGGCAGCTGAGCCTCAGTTGGGTTGCCAGTTGCTGAAAATGATACTACTGATGGCAACTGGCAATTGAGATCTGTCAATTCCAGTTGCTATGTAGTGCATTTCTGGCAACAATTAATTTTCAGTTGCCAACTGGCAACGCAACTACAACTCGGTTGCATTAAATAATAGACCCAATTATGTTTGTTTTATGTTTTTTGCCTCTAGAAATAATTAAAAATTAAAAAAAAAAATTATTTCATATTATTTTAGATTTGGTACTTTCTTTGTTATAAATGCATATTTTTGCGCATATTTTTCATTTTTAGGTGCATTTTTTAAGCGCTTAAAATCAATTTTTAGTTGAATGAAAGTCCGAGCCCTGGCTATAATTCAGAAAATTTTTTTATGAATTAAGGCATAAGCATACACTAGGGTATTAATTTTAATCGACTTTTCAGTTGTTCGATTAATCAATTAATCGAAATTGATGTTTTTAAATTACTCGAACAATCGGTGAAGCTTTTATTTCGTTTGAGTTATTCGATTAACTTTTTCGTTTAAAAATTATTCGGTATTTAAATGCATCGATTTGAGTACGTTTTTGCTTTGGTATAAATTTTATGATCATATTTTCGCTCCACTTTTAGCAGGGTAATTTAATTCATTAAATAACACTGCTTTGCAAATTTTTACTTTTGGAATATTTAAAGTTTGTATCAGAGACCGAAAATAACAACAGTTATTATCAAAATATCAGTTCAAAAAGTCAGACAGAATGAATTTGTCTATACGATATTTGAGTATAGAAATGTGATAGGCGTGAGAGCTAAGGAATAAAAATCTAAAAATACTTTTATTTTTTTACTTAAAAAAAAGTCAAAATATAACAGTTATTTTTTGACTGATATTTTTTGGTCAAAAATAAAAGCTAAAATTTTACTGATATTTTTGTGGTCGAAAATAAAAGTTAAAATATGACTGATATTTTTTCTTGGTCAAAAATAAAAGTTAACATTTTACCGATATTTTTTTGGTCAAAAATAAAAGTTAAAATTTGAAAGGATTTAGAAGTCGCTATATCAGTATTCTTTGTTTATTTTAACCACTTGATATTAGTGAGCAGGAGCATCAACTATTCTTATATTCACTTACAAGTTTAATCGATGTTGGTTAGTAGGAAATTCCCCATGTCTGATTATTAGCTCCAAATATTACTTGCTATTTTTTAAAATTTTTACTTTTATTTTTGACCGGAAAAACAATAGTAAAAAATAACTAATATTTTTTTACCGAAAACATATTGGTCAAAAAATAACTATTATTATTTGACTTTTTTGAAAAAAGTCATAACCGTCCCTGGTTTGTATTGCATTTTGTTAAGGTCATTACGATATGCAGAATACGCGAAAACTTATTCGGGTATGTTCTGTATTCCATGCGGAATTAAAATGTGCGGAATTACCAAAGCATTGTTGTTATAAATAATAATTTGCAACAACAATGCTTTGCTAATTCCGCATGAAATACAGAACACACCCGATTATATTTTTTTCATTTCGGCCATTGTCCAGATATCCGTTCGTTTGTGTTTTTCGATGTATACACACACCTCCTTAAAGCTCCATCCAGCGTGAAAGGCTGGTTCGAATAAAATAATCGGCACTATTCTGTAAATCGAATCCGAGTAAATTCCTCGTTTTTCAAAAATAAAAAATGCGCCTGTTGATGTATTTTAAATCATATATAGTAAATTAATTTCAGATATGATATTTCAAGCTCTAAAGAATAGAAAACGCCAAAAAAGTTAAAAAAATTTTGCTATTAGTGGATTTAGCTTTTCAAAACCGAGCATCTTTAAATCGAGTCGATTTACAGAACAGGTAGGAATATCTTGTTTTAAAGGCTATTAAATTACGCGTCCTGTCGCCGCTTATTTGCTTTGATCGGATAAAAAGTGACTGAAATACAATGGATCGAAGTTAAAATTTAATAAAATTTTTAATGATTTTCACCAATTGTTGTCATTTCAGAAGCTATTTTGTACAGCAAATAATAACAAAGTCCATAGCTTTAGAATTTTATTGAATAGTCCATTTGAAAAACTTTATGCCATAATGGACCGAAATCGGACAGAAACTGAATATGATATAATGAAAAAAAGAAAACACTAACATTTAAATTTACTTGGTGATATCAAAATATTTTCTTTATTTCAAAAAGGTTATTGCTCGATAGAACTATTTCCGAACTTTACTACAAGGTAACAAAAATTGTTCCTTCTCCCCTATGATTGTTGCTGTATATTTCACTTAATTCTTTAATATCTACATCTGCAGCGGTCCAACAGTATCTCCTAACATTTGAAATTTTACAAAATTAACATTTTGACAGTTTTGATTAAAAAATCTGCAAAAATGAATTCGAAAAAAAATTTATATAAAACTTTTTACTCTAGTTATTCGATTAATCGACTTAAATTACTCGAATATATTTTTATTCGAAATAAAAAATTTTTGTTTGATCGAACATTCATTGATTTTAATTTTCAAATTAATCGAGCAAACATCAATCGAGTGAAAATCGTAGTATACACATCTATATACTATAAATATCCTTAATGTCTTAAAAATACGAATACAGACAAATTTACTCCTATAAAAATTTATCTAAAACATTGTTCTGTGTAATTAAAATTTTGAATTTATAATACATTTTTCATATTTTCGTTACACTTCAATGATAGTTGTCACTCAACTTAATCCTTTTAATATTTATTATAACAACGTCATACGTAAATGACTTAAAATAAAATTTCGGACTAGTAAATATATAAATTCTTAACTACTGAATATGTTCATTAGGCATACGGCATACGGTATAACTAATTTTTACGAAAAATTTGGCATACGACTGCGTGGTTGCATATATTGTACAAGTAATGAATATAGCTTTTTTATGTAATTTGGGTACAAAAATGTTCCGCACCAAACGAGATTTCTAAAAAAAAACTATTTTGTTACGGGCTTAAAAGCTATTTTCACAAACATAGATACAATAAAAAAATCCATTTTGCTTCCCGAGAGGTTGAACTGCTTACTGTCTATATGATAAGCAGATACACTGCTACTCATACGGTATGTAGTTTGTTGTTGAAAAGTATGTTGTTTGGTAATGACATCACATTACCAAGGTTTTGCTGGGATGTTTTCAATTTTTGTATGAAATAAATTTTATTTTTAAAGTATGATTTACAGAATGACAAAATCTCTTCTATTAGACTACACCAATTAACACTGATATTTAAAACAATAAAAATTAAACGGTGTTCTATCAGTTAATGCAATTTTCACTAAGAAATTTAGACACTTTTCTGTATATCTTGGAAACCGTAAAAGCCACTCTTGAAATTAAAAAAAAATGCTAAAACATAAATTCCAAAATTAAAAAATGTCAGAACGAAAAATCGCCAAAATTGAGAAAGCGCTTAAAGGTAAAAAGCACAAAAATTAAAAAAAATCGCTAAAATGCAAAAAACTATCTAAACTAAAAAGATCGCCAAAAAACTACAAAAAAACCAAAATCCGAAAAAAGTCGTCAAAACGAAAAAAGCACTAAAACCTAAAGAAATCGGTAAAACTAAAAATATCATATGCATATCATAAAAAAACGAAAAAAAAATCGCCAAAAATGGAAAAAAATCACCAAAACGAAAAAAGCTCCAAAATAAAAAAAAGCCCCAAAACTAAAAAAAATCGCCAAAAACCGAAAAAATGACCAAAATGAAAAAAGTGTAAAAAAATTACCAAAAACAGGAAAAATCCTCAAAATTGAAAAAAGCGCCAAAACTGAAAAAAGCGCTAAGACTTATATAAATCGGTAAAACTAAAAATATCTTCAAAAAGCGAAAAAAACGTTAAAGCAAAAAAAAAAAAAGGCCAAAAATCAAAAAATCGCCAAAACCAAAAAATCGCCGAAAACTTAAAAAATCGGAAAAAAGTTGCAACACGACGACAAATCTCAAAAAAAAATAAAAAACCCACAAGAATGAAAAAAGCGCCAAAACCTAAAAAAAATCGCCAACGAAAAAAAGTCAAAAAATAAAAAAACCAAAATTAAACAAAAAAGCAAAACGAAAAAATTGCCAAAATAAAAAAAGGGCAAAACGAAAAGGTATAATACACGTGCATTCGTACGGAACCCTTCGTATGCGGGCCATAGTCTCTCTTTACTAAATTTATTCATATTTGGAAAAATTGTAAAATAAGATCTGCTTAATGTTCATGTTGAAAATTTGTATATAATTTCTAGGACCCCACAATACAAGTAAAACCTTTTGTTAAAAATTTAAGAAATTAATTATTTAAAAAACTTGCTACTTGTTGCAGGTCTAGTTATTCTATATGCCTGCATTTCGTTGGTGCTAATTCCAACTCATTTAATCATCATGTTTGAAAAGTTTTCAAGCATGAAGGTTTAAAATTCTGCCGATGAGTTGTTATTAAAGAGCACCAACGAAGTGCCGGCATATAGAACAGCTAAACCTACAACGAATAATAATTTTTTAAATATCATTTATTGTTGAGAAAATTGGTTAAGCTCACAAACACTTGATAACTTTGTAAAATACTAAAATTTTCGATCGATGTTTGTGCAAAGTTTAAGGCATTGCATTCGAATTATATTTCATAGTAAACAACATTTGTTCATGCTTGTGTAAAAAATGACAGTAACAACAACCAAAAAGTGTGCGCTAACCGAATTCATACAATTAATATCAAATGTGAAGTGTATAAAGTTTTTTACTGAAGAACTTTGAGAGAATAAATATGTTGCTGTAGTAATTGTCATGTTGTTCTAGTAATTCTCATTTAGTTTTTTAGTGTTTTTATGTAAATATACGGAGTTAGAAACATTTAACAATATAAAATTTCATAAACTCTTTATAAATATTTTTAAGCAATTTTTTTTAGATTAAACTTAAAAAAACTGTCCAAATAGACAAGAAATCGGAAGTCACTTTTGTTTTACAATTCTTTGTTGAAAGCATTATTTTAAATATTGCGTTAGTTATAGTCTACGAGTTGTACATATTGAAAAATGAAATGCTTAAGTAATTTTTCATTGTAAACATATGAAAATTATTTACATTTTGTTTATTATTTATGTACGTTTGCATTTAATAAAAAAAAAAAGATATAAAAACAAAAAAACTCAAGCATTTAAATTGTTTCTATAATTTGAGTTGAACGTGTTGCATGCGACTTTAATATGACGTTTAAATGTCACGCAAAATTAAAAATTTTAAATAAATTTCCCGTCGGTATCTTCTGTATATTAAATGCATGTAATTCTTGTAAGAAATGAACTTTTGAAAGATAAAAAGCAACATTATTCCGTTGGAAATATGATGATGAAATATTTGTTTTCCCCAATAAAAATGTTCTCTTTAGCTAATTGCAGTGTTACAAGTAGCACGTTTTCTTTCCAAATATTTATTTTCAATTCAGCGTACATCCTTCGACATTTGATATGCTTGGTAAAATAAGTTTTATATATGTATGTATTTGAGAGTTAGTCTCAGTATAGAAATACTATGAAGTAACATGATGTCCTGTTCTTTTAAAAATTTACTATTAAGGTTGCACTTTATGACTTTCCTTATAATTTTATTTACATAAATAGTGATCACTTCTGAAGAATATACATACATATTATGTATTACATATGTAAGTATGTATTTAGATATGTGTATCTATCTACATACATAGTATGTACTTGTTCAAGTTGGGCTTATTACGTAATTTATGTGTACTGCTTGTTTAATGGACCATGGGGATTTATTAAAAATTACAGCTGTTGATAGATTTCCTGTTAAAATAATTTGTTATGGATAAATTACAAATTGAGGATTTCAACGTTTTCCGTGAATTGAAAGGTATTTCAATGTTCATCACAATCAATTCTAGATTTGTCTAGCCATATCTAGAAAAGAAATATCGTGGAAAATGAATTTCAAGATTAATTTAATAGTTTGGTTTTACAAAAGATATAACTAACTCTATTGATCGTGGAAGATCAATTGCGGATTTGTAGGCATATAAATAGAAAGAATATTTATACATATGCATGTGGGTGATTCTCGTTCTAAATGTATGTACATTTTGTGTTTTTTTTACCAATGTAACTAACTAATAGAAATATGAGATGGTAGGACTCATATTATAGTTTTCGCCTCATTCTGGATCCTCAAATAAAATTATATTTTTTGATTTTTTACCATTTTTGTGTATTTGCGGTTGTTCTAGGAATGATTTATGCGAAAAATACACCACTCTCTAATAACAAATTAAAATTATATATAATAGACTCAAGACGGGATTTTAATGTTTTGTCCACTTTATTAATTTTGACTTGGGGCCTTTTCTTATATTACGTAACGCTATTTTCGGAGGTTTTAAATCCCCCCTGGAGCGTTACGTAATATGTGAATGGCCCCTTGGATTCAAACGCACATATTGCTTAAGCCTTTTTTTGCTTTTCTGCAGAAACACCCAGGGTCTTCACAAGGAAAAATTAAAAAAAATCAAATAAAACTAATTTTAATAAAATCGACCAACAATGTTAAAAGTTAATTCAATTTCAAGTAATTATTCGTAGGAAAATGGAAAATATAAAAGCCCACAGTGCGAAAGAAGCAAAAAATTTTCAAAGAAAACCAGAAATTTATAAACAGCTGCTGTAAACTTTTGGGCGTCCAAAAATTTATAGATAAATTATATATAAAATCTTTTTAACGTAACGCTCAATACATTTTCTTACGAACTCAATATTTTTCCAGAACACACACTATATTTTAAATTTAAAGCAATTCAGATGTATAATCTCAGCAAAAATCAGTGATTGCTGCAAGCATTTTTGTAAGGGAGATAACAAAAGCGAATCAGTTGGAATTGCACTTTTATAATAAATACTTTTTGATCGCGATGAGCTGCTTAGAAGCAACTGCTTCTCTTTCTACAAAATGCTTATATTAGTGCTGAAAATCATCAACATTTTCAGCACTAAAAATGGTTGGATGTGGATTGGCGAGAATGATGGATAGACGTGTTTACAAATGAGCTAACGTCATGTTGAAGGCTTATTACTTCTTATTTTTAATTATGAAATTTGTATTTTTCTCACTGTTTGCTATTTTAATTTCAACTAGTATCGAACTAATGCTGACTTTAGACGACATGTATTTTACATCTGACTTGTCAAATTTCCCACTGCATAAGTGATACATGCCGTGTGAAACATATGAAACATTGTCAGATGACATTTACAGAATCAAAGTCAGATGAAAAGTTTTCAATTAGAGCATGTTCTATTTTCATCTGACAAGGCATCTGACATCATCTGTATTAAATTATCAAAAGTGTGGTTTGTCTGAAAAAAACATTAAAAAGCACAGAGCGCTTTATATATTTACGAAAATTGTGCAAAAACTCAGCTGTTGTGAACACTCAGAGGTTATGTCAGATGTAATTGCACATGTACGTGTGAAAGCAAATATTATAAACCGTCTGTAAATTGACAATTTTGACAAACATGTGAAGTTACATACATATGTCTCACACACCTAACAAGGCATATGTAAAAAACATGTCGCCTAAAGTCAGCATAAGCACCTTCCGATTTGAAATCCAACGCACCAACCACTCAGCCAAAAACACTGCTTCAAAGCGGCAGTACGAAGTTAACATAAACTTACTCTTACAAATACATTCTTTTTAAATTATTTACTACCCCAGCAAAAACTTTTGTGATTTTTGTAATGTGTAGTACTCTATTAATGGGCTATAAAGTAATGAGTGGTACTTATTTATCTTATTACTGTGCTTCAAATTAGAACTAATACCTACTTCTTAATAAATTTAGTGCGTATTTTTCTCATTATCTGAAAGTAGTTACAATTTGTTGATGTGTATTTATAAAATATGTAGACAACCAGCGTGACCGTTTTGCGACTAAAGTGGCAATTTGCCACTTTTTCAACTGTCTTGCCACTTTTAGTGCCCCTTTTTGAAAATTACCTAAATCTGCGACCTTTTGTAATATTATGCCCCTTTTTGCCCCTTTTTTATGAAGTGATACTTTTTGGTTTAATATGCGTTTTTTACGGGACGGTAACTTATACTGTAAATACGTACCCTGTTGCTTACGCGACGCTCAACGCTCTGATTTAGGTTGAGCTGTAAGTTACGAGTTTTTGTCGAACTGTATGGGTTTATATCCAAAGAAATTTAATTATTTTAAATTAAAACCGAACTCAAGCCCAAATAATTAAAAATAATTGAACATGCTAAAGATAAGACAGTTAGTGAAGTTCTGAACATTTAGAAAAAGTTCATTAATAATAGGTACGACTTGTCACGAGGTGGTGACAAAATCTGTTAACTGAGCTTACTAAAATAAGGATTTTCGCTAGGATGTTGTTGCTACCATCGCTGGTAGTGTAGGTAAAGGGCTCTAATGAGACGACTGCAGTGGTCTCGAAACATCTGATGTCAGTTCAACCTTCTGTACATCCAAATTTTTCTTTGAATGTTCAATATTTACATGCTTTAGAATTTCTTTCTTAAATAAAAAAATAATTTGATCGAAAAATTAAATTGAAAACGAACTTAAGCCAGACTAATTAAATACCTTTGGATAAAAACCATACAGTTCGACAAAAAATTCATAACTCAATTATCAAAATAATTAAATTTCTTTGGATATTGAAATAGTTTAAGAGTTCGGATCTATAGATATTCATTATTGTACTAAAATTATTAGAAACTAACACCCTGATTCACTAGCACGAGCAAGCACGTTTTGTTAAAAACTTTTATAAAAAGCAAGCGGTTTTAAATATTTTAAAAGTGATTTTCCTGCAAATTTTTGAGTGAACGTTAGATTTAGTTTTACTAAATCAACCCCTAATACAAAAGTAATATTAACGTTTTGAAATGAAATATGTACGCAATTTGAAAAATTGGTTCGGCGAATATTTATAAGGAAACTAATATGCCGTTTCTCTTACATATGTCTTTGGTTTTCATAAATAATCACGCATTTTACAAAATACATTGTTTGTAGGATAGTCAAGAAAGATTTTATTTAAAACCATGGTCTTTTTTACATGCGCACGAATATTAGTGCTATAACTTAAAAACACTAAAAGTGTGAGAAATGGCAACATTTCTTATAAGAGCAAAACTTATTTTTGATCGATATCAACAAAGGCAGAAGACTGAACTCCTTAGTATTTTTTTAAGTTTGCTCCCTCAGAACTCTGCCATATTGGTCCACTATTTAATATTTTTACATTGAACTTGTTATCTGGCTGACTGCCTCTTTGTTTTGGAGTCAGGTATAATAACGCATGTATGCATGTGTTGCTTAAATAACTCGTTAGAAAGTGGCGTACTTCGTTGGTGCAGAAAACTTTCTTTTGTAGATAGAAAAAACATCAAAATTTATTCATTTTATTTCAAGAACATTATATGCCATAGAAATTCATTAAATACTAGAATTTGGTTCAATTATTCCCTTTTTAAAAAAGTTGCCCCTTTTTTTCGAAAAATCCCCTTTTTGGTGCCCCTTTTTTCCTCAAAATCCCCTTTTTGTGCCACTTTTTAAAAATTTTCAACGGTCACCCTGTAGACAACCACTTTTTAAGTCAACATGTGTTTGTATATGAAAACTAATTTTTGTCTCTTAAACTTATAAGTCAACAAAAGCTGAGTGGGTAAAGCGAGTACCACACAGGTCAATATGTACACATATACGGAGGGGAAATATTGAAGAATATCAAAATGCTTTTGATTTTCATAACAAACGCACACAAGCACATATATTGAAGCTAAAATATTGATCCGTCTACCAGCCACTTAAAATGCTTGTCTTCAAATCTGAACGAGCACAGGTTCGTATCCCAGCTGGGGCAAACAAAAAATAAATAAATAAAAAATATAAATAAAATATAATGTGTATAAATTTTTTCTAATTTTGATTTGTTTATTTGACTACTTATTTTTTAGCTCCAAGTAAGCCAAATAGTAACTAGTTATCGAGTCAAATTGTAAGTAGTTACGACTTAAATCCTCATATACTTTTTGCCTTCCTGTAAGTAAAGTTTTTGCTGGGGAAGTTGTGCATTATTGGCTGCAATTCTTTAAAAACGGTTTCAAAAAGTTTTGATTGGAATAACGGTTAAATAATTTCGTTAGAGCTGATGGCCGATGCTCATATATACATATAAATTTAGTCTTAGAATTCATTGGGTAGACTAAACAAATTAATAATAATAATTTCGTTAATTTGCAAAAAAACGAAAACTTTAGTTTTCCGTGGGCGTGAGTTTTCGTGATCGTGATAATTTTTTTAACTTATGCGAGCATGAGCAAAAAAAAGCAATGTGGTGCATGAGTAAAATATTTTTATCGTGAGCGTACATGATCGTGATGTACATACAATGTACTAGAGATGAGTACTGTTCAAGTGATCTGGCGTGATCGTGTATGACCGCGTGAACATTTTCACTTGAGTGTGAATCAGTAACATTTTGGAATTTATTTTATCTACACTGTACGACAGTGAAAAAAATCTTTTAAACTGGCCTAGCACAGTTTGTAGGCTTTGTTGAATGGATCTATTCCTCATTTTTAGAAAATTATCGATAAATAAAGATTTTTGGGACTTGTCGGACAAAAAACTTTCACTAAGTTACTTTGACACCGATTTATAGCTTTTAAACGTTTTTGAATAGAGGGAGAGCTAAACTACTCTTCTATTCAAAACCATTGAAAATTTAAAATCGGCATATCGTCAGTGCTCTGACGTAATCAGTTATGTGAAAATTTTCGAAAAAATTTTTATTGCACCAATCTAAACATTTTTTAGTTCTACATGTACTAACCAAAGGGTTTAAGGATATTTTTACTAAATTATGCTTAAAAACATTATAATTTAAAAATAATTTTCTAACAAAATCTAACAAAATGAGTTATGTGTAGTTCTTTGAGCAATTTGATTATAGCCCGCCAATATCCAATTATATATATATATATTATATTTTGCGAGATAATTATAGTTATGCGAATATTGTTTCAATAAATTATTTAACTTTAAAAAAATTTCGCATGTTTACGATATAAAACAGTTTTGGCTCTCCTGAAAACCTAGTAAAATACACATAGTTGATTTTGTTGGAGCAACGACGATATGTAGTAGAAATAACTTTTGGAAACTTTTTAGCTTCCCGCTATCAAAAATAGAAAGTTACTGATATCATCCGGATTTTCGAAAATAGAGTTTTCATCAGATCTCGTCGTTTTGAGGTTATGCGAATCTGTTCTGACTATTTTTATGAAACCTCACATAACTTAAGAATGGCTTAACTAATCGGACACAAGTTTGTGGCATTTTAAAGACATTGACCTCACTTAAATTTCATGAGATAATGAACCGTTTCGGTGTAGTAGGTTTTGAGAATTTTCGACAGTAAATAAAGAATTTTCGATGGAAATAATTTTTTTTTTCAAATAAATTTTAAACTCCTAAACCGATCGAATCCATGTATCTAATCAGCTATTAAATGCAAAATAAACGTCGACTGCTGTAAATTTGATTAAAATCGATTGATTCGTTCAGGATATATCCTCGAAAGTTTTCGAAAAAAGTGTTTTTTTAATTACTGTAATAATTTCTTGTCAAATTGATTTTGCGGGATGCGGCTAATTTTTTAACTTGAAAAACTACATCGCGTGCCGCAAATTTGATCTAAATCGAGAGATATCGTTATCGGAAGTTTTGAAAAAAATGTTTTTTTTCCTAAAATCTATGTTTTGTGCTTGAAATTAGCGGGCAGATTCAGGAATGGTCTGCAAGGTCAACACGATTCCATCGCTACAATAAAAGTGTAAACTCTATCATCCCCTCTTGCATCCCCTCTACTTGGTTAAATACAAATTTGAATTCAATTTAATGTTTTGAATTAAATGTCTGCAAATTATTTAATCTACCTCAAAACATAAATTTATTCTCATACGATTACAAAACTCTTACATTTTGTAAGAGATAGTGCACAAGATCTTTTAAAAATTGTCCCCTAAGAAAGTCTTTTAAAGTATTTGTACTCATATCGTTCGTACAGATATTAAATAGACTTAAAATGTTTTTGAAGAATAACGAAAAATACTAATGAGAATTCATTAATATTAAATACATGCTGTCATGTCATATATAAAATTTCATAAAAAACTGCAGTCAAGTACATGACACAACCCTTTAACAACAATTATAAGAAACATAACAACAATAATAATGTTAACTATATCTGAAAATATTATGATTGAGTGTCTGATGGTGGGAGGGAGTGTATAAAAAAAACATATTAACCAAGAATCATACAAACAAATTGTTTTTCATACACTGTCAACAAGATCAAAGTGAAAGAAACATGTAGAGTGTTCTCAAGAGAACATAACTTAGAAATTGTACAAAATATTAAAATGCAATATTTGAAGAAAACATGAACATCCTTTCAGTAAATTATGTAAAGTAACAAAATAAAATCAGGGGGCACTGTGTGGCGGATGAAGAAAAAAATTAAAGTGATTGCAGCTTAGAGAAATTAGTGTTTAACCTCGGAAAGTAAGATATGAAGCTTGAACTTTGTAAAAAAAAAGTCGCATATATTGTCTCGAGATATCAGATGTCAAAGGTCACAAAAATCTTTTTTTTTAACATTATTTTTTACTGTCTTGAAAACAAACGACCATAGTTGGCACTGGCCTTTTGAACATAAAACAAATATTTTAATAACTCGCAGTATTTTTAAAACTCGTTCCAACCGCAACACTCCCTCGTCGGTGTTCACATGTATGCGTATTTCATGTATTTCGTCACTGTTCATGTGGCTCGGTTGTATGTGAATTTTTAATTTTATTTATACAAATCACGACTGGAAATATAATATGAGAACTATTTATTATTCTAATGCTGTACTACGATCGAAAAATTCAAATTTACCAGCACTAAATTAACGTAACAACCAGTGTTTAAATAACTTATGTCGAAGTAGCCGCTTTAACTTATTGATACTACTTTCTGTACTCTAAATATAAGATTAACTCTTCTTGTACAGGACTTGAACATACAAATAAAAAATAATAATAAAAAAAAAGTTGTAAAATTTTTACTTTTCGCTGCTTTGGCTTTTTGCAACTGTTAAAAATCAACGAATGCTTTGCTTCTGCTTATGAAAAAAAACAGCAGTCGCAGTCGAAGCAGAAAACGATGTATGAACAATTGCGTAGCACTTTCAACAGTCGACGATTTCAAAAGTTTGAATTTGATTTGCTGTTGCTTTTGGTTAGTTTCGCAAGTAAAAACAGCAGCATTCTATATGCTTTTGTAAGCCGCACAGTTACAGTCGAAGAAGCAAAAACTCTTGCTTTTAGAAGTTTTCTGCAGGTTCAGTCAATTATTTTGGTGTGACTGTCACGTTTTTTTGACTGTGATTGCTTACAACTTCTAAAAGCAAGAGTTTTTTGCTTCTTCGACTGTGACTGTTTGCGACTTGCAAAAGCACATAGACTGCTTCTGCTTTACTTGCGATACTTACCAAAAGCAAATCAAATTCAAACTTTTCAAATCGCCGACTATTGAATGTGTCCTCGCAATTGTTCATAAATCGTTTGATTCTGCTTTGACTGCAAGTTTTGTATTTTTCAAAAATAAAAGCAGAAGAAAAATCAAATGAAATGAAAATCATCGCACTTTTTTAAACACTGGTAACAACTTTACCAATATTTTCTAGCATTTGTTCCACCATGCATTTGTCAAGTTTTTTCGTAAAAAAAAAAAACAAAATCGTATGTGTTTTTTAAATGCGATCACTATCATGTCAACACAGCTGACAATGTGTGTCATGCTAATTTGCCATGTTACTGCCGCTCATCTTTCACATCACCACGATGACAGCTACAACTCAAAAGGTATTTAAATGAAAAAAACATTTACAACTTCAGTTGTAAGTGCAAGAAGCATCACTTTCGTCCAGGATCACGTAATGAAAGACAAACAAATAAAATAGTATTACGCGAACATTCAACATTTACAACTGTCAACACTATCCCTTATTAGTTTTTTGTTTTTTATTTAAAAATACTTTTTTTACATTCTCATCAAAGTAGTCCGCTTAAATGTTTTGAAAAGTTCTATAATTAAGAGCTCAATATCAACGTATGTACTTAAGTATCTGTCTGATGCGAGCAGTTTTGATTTGACTTGACACTGTCGTTTTTAGTTTAGTTTTCTTTTTCAAGCATAAAATATCGATCAAATTTCTTACATACTTTTAATTTAAGTAGCTGCCTCTTAAGTGTTAAAGTACTCAAAAACACTTACATATTTCATTTTCATATCGGTGGCATTACATGTATGAAAGTATTTAAAATTGAGTATAAAATATGTTAAATAAGATATAGAAATCATAAATGATTGACACTTTCCGGATGTTTGTTATGTGTATGTTTTCACTTTCGTGTTGAGTTTAAATGCTATTTATCATTTATGTTTGACAAGAAGTGGACTTTTCAAGTGCTTGTACAATTTTTAGTGGCTTAATATCAACTACATCATTGTATGGTGAGATGTAGAAAAAATAATGTCGGTTAATCCTACCAAGTTAAATTGTTAACTTATTGTTAGCAATTTAATTCATAACAAATTGCTGTTGCATTTTTTATGAATAAACACTTTATTGGTTAAAACAAAATAACCTTTTAAAGTCCAAAGTGTTCCAGTCGGAAATTTATGCTATAACTGAAGCTGTTGAATTCAAGAGAACAACGAAGATGGCACTTATACGAAACCGGCTCACAGAAAAAATTATCACCAATAACTATTCAAACAAAAGTTTGTCTAAAATAAAATTTTATTCTCAGTAAATTTTCTTCACTGAATCAGTAAATTTTTCGCTTAACTTTTATTTATAACGCAAACACCAAAAATCATAACAGAAACCAGTTTTCTATGTCGTAAAAAAACAAACCCGATGACGACATAACAACAACAACAATGATAGCAAGAGGAGTGCGATTGTAACAAGTTTGTTTTTTAGATTCTTTAGATAAACATACAGAGTTGAACTCATTTAACAATGTGAAATTTCATAAAAAACCTACTAATATAAAAAAAGTTTTTATTGACTCAGAGACAAAATTTCTTCAATATGTATATATATTATAAAAAATCCAGTAAATATTTTTGTTTGATTCAGTAAACTATTTTGTTAAGAATTTGTAAGTATTTTTCGACATATTGTTTTATAAATTCAGACAAAAATATTGTTTGATATATTACAGAAAATCCAGAAAATATTTTTGTTTGATTCAGTAAATTATTTTGTTTAGAATTTGTAAATATTTTTAGACAAATTGCTTTATAGATTTGGAAAATTTTTTACTAAAAAACCGGGTTTTTCGATGAAATTGTTGAGAAATTTTTTCCTGTATTTACAAATTTGTTTGTAGTTCAGTTTCTAAAAATAAAATTTTGTTTGTTCTATGGTTTGATTATGATAATTAGTTATCACGCAAATTTTGACGTGGGATGGCGGAAAATCGTTCCTGCAGGTCCTGGATTGTCTTAACGATGTACTTAAGTCAAACTTTTGCATTTGATTTTCATACTTATGTATATGTATATGGGAAAGTTCTTGAAATTAAAGGTTAAAAAAGTTTTAATGCTATTATGTAACGTATTGCTGTTTAGTTTTTATCATCTACTACCAATTAATTGTTTATTTGATAATACGTTATCAAATATATGGTACGAAACTGCGTTTCCGCCAAATCGATATTAATAATTAAAGTCAATATTAATAATTATCAGGGCTTGGACTTTCATGCAACTAAAAATTGTTTTTAAGCGCCTAACAAATGCACCTAAAAATGAAAAATATGCGCAAAAATATGCATTTACCTTCGAACAAAGTACCAAAACTAAAATAATACGAAAATAGTTTTGTAAGTTTTTATCATTATCAGAGAAAAAAACATAAAACAATCATAATATGGTCTATTATTTATTCGAACTTTAGATGCGTTGCCAATCGGCAACTGAAATTTAATGGTTACCAAAAAGGTATTAAATAGCAACTGAAATTGACAGTTCTCAGTTGCCATCAGTAGTATAATTTTCAGCAACTGGTAACCCAACTGAAGCTCAGTTGCCGTCCATAATCGGCCTATTAATATATATTTTTTTAAAATTGAGAAATATGCATTAATAAATTTTTTATTACTCCAAAAATAAGCATTTATTGCCAAAAATATGTACTTACCACCAAAATATGCAAATATATGCAACTACAAATCGATGCCAAACTACTTAAAATTTTATGATTCGCATATATAATTAGTCAATATCTTTTTATCTATCAACACAAAAAACATGCATTTGCATGAAAGTCCGAGCCCTGATAATTATCAATATGCATATTGATAATATCGTATCAATATATGATAAGATATCACAGAAGTGATTATAGGAAATATTTTAATATTATCGACGACACCTTAGCGCCAAATTATCGTAATGCTACGAAATTTACATTTCTTAGAAGGGCCTTTTTACACATATGTAACTGCCGCTTTGTACAGATAAACTGTCGCTATGATAAATTCTTATGGCCTTTATATTAAAATTTATCAACAATTTCCGTAGCTGTACACATTTTTAATTTCAATAATAAAAACAGTTTTGAAAAAAATCACTTATGATAATTTGTCGCTAAGGGGTCTTTATAATCGTTTGGTTCAGTGTTGCTAGTTTTTGTACTCAATAAATTTGTATCGTCTTAAATTCTCATTTAGTAAGAATTCTTTATTATCTATTTGTAAAAATATATTTGTAGCCCATCTCATCTTCCGCGAAGTGTTGCTGATCGAAAACAAAACATTTTAACTTTTATATGTTTAATAAATTTAATTTTGCGTTATATTCAGTGCAAATAAACTATCATTTCTCTATCTACCAAGAACATAATGTTATAATAATAATAATAATGTTTATCCCGACTTTGATCAAATAATATGCAAAAAGTTCACGGATTCCACTTTATAGAAAAAAATTTTCCTGAGCTGGCAACACTGTTACAAACTAAATGTTATGTAAAGAAATGCAATCATTCATATCCACTGCAAATCAACAAAATTAGTTTAACTTGGCCTGCTTGAGAAGATATAACGCAATAGGCAATAATTTGTTCCAAATAAATGTTTGTTCTAACTCCTGAATTGAAAAAATACGCTAAAGAGAATTGCAATGAATCTTTGGAATTACAGGAAAAATTATTATCCTCTTTAAAGTTATGGCTTAAGAAAACGCCACACTTGAAAGGTCGTACAAATGATGAATTACTTTTATCATTTTTACGCATCGGTCATTACAATTTGATGAATACAAAAACACGTATTGACGGTTTTTATTCTATGAAAAGTGTCTTTCCAGAAGTTTTATCAAATCGCGTTATTAGTGAGTCATTAATGGAATTATATCATCAGGGGTAAGTTATTGTATGTGACGAGGAAGGTAATGGATTTTGGTAGCACACTATTTAGTTCGTAGTTAATTTTATGATAACTGAGTGATCTTATAATCAAACTTGAGTAAAAACGTTTAATATAAATTTCTACAAATTTATTGTGATCTATTGGCTCGTTCGGGAACTCGAAATGGATTTATAATCATTAAAGTGTAGTTGCTCAGAAGCGGTGCTATAATTGCATCCATCTTTTAAATAAAGGTATTCATATTATATACCGTTGGAAAGGTAATTATATCTACTATTAACCTGTTTGTTTATTTACCCCAAAAGTTCTTGTCAATTCGATTTCCTATAGTTTATAACTTTTTAGGGCTTAAAAAACTGCGTCGAATGCCGCAAATTTGTTTGATCACACTATGCAACAAGAAAAAAAATCCAAGTAGTCCCACTATATTTTTTGATGTGTTATGGTCCCCTAACTACAAAAACAGTCGAAATTTTAAATTCTATGGATATTTTATATTATTTTTTCTAAAATTTGGGATTTTTAAAGAGGCTGCTCTGCTCGCTCCCCTGATTTTATCATAACTTGCAAAGGAGTTGTCCAATTTAATTACAAAAACCACTAAGAAACTTTAAATAAAATTACCTTTAAGCCGTTCTAACATAATTTTTTTTATATACTCAATAGTTTCGGAATTATTTGGACCGCAATAATAAAAATTAAATGTCTTTTCTAAGCATTGAACTCATGCCGTTTTCAGTTATTCTGTTATTTTACGCCAAGTGTTTTGCTTACTATCCTAATGCACAACTATTTTGTTACGGGCTTAAAAAAGAAACAAATTTCGCTTCCCCAGGGGTTGAACTACTTATCGTCTGTATGATTAGCAGATGCATTACTACTCTGCTAATAAGAGAATAAATGGCTTGTTTAATTACTAGTTAGTAGTTGAATCAACTATTGTAAAGTAATTCAGACAGTATGTAGTTTGTGGGCACCATTAAGCTGGTTGAATATTACTTCTTTATAAACTTAATAGTTCTTGAATTATTAGACCGCAATTATGAAAAATAGATATTTTTTAGGAAAAACTGAAAAATTTTAATTTTTTAAAAAGTTATAAAAAATCGTGAAAATCGATGGATAAATATTGATTTTATATATAAAATAGTGAAATTACTTGATTTTTCCAAAAATTTCGAATATTTACACTGTACAACAAAATAAAATTTTTTTAATAATAAGGTTCTAACGGCTGATTCTGGCACAGGCCACGAAAAAATATACACATGTTTCGGCGCTTTGAAAGCTTACATCTAGGATTAATTTTAAGGGGAGTTAAATTTTCTCCTCTTTTGCACACAGTTATAGTGACTTGGCATAGGATATCTTGCAGGCAGGCGCGGATACAAGGGCGGGGAAACGGGATATTCCCCCCCCCCCCTCCCCAAACGAGTAAATTTCTATAGATTTCTAAAAGAAATTTGGAAAAATAGTATGTTTTACTTAGAAGTTCAAAAATTTAATTTTGTTCATAGTGTCATCATCGGTTAATTAGTTCGAGAGATATTTTTGTAGGAAATTTTCGAAAAAACTGTTATTTTTGACTATTCCAAAATTAGCGAGAATTTCTGGGAATGGTCTACAAAGTCAGCCGTATTTCAAATTTCTTTAGCTGCTATATAATTTGCAGTCATCAATTCTACCAAAATCAGTTACTCAATTTCACAACAATAATGTTTTCAGTAAAGAAAAATATGTAAACAATTTTCTCCTTCCTAGCATTCACACTATACCCATCAAACCTTTAAGTGCCAATGGACCACGCATAATTATTTCCCAATACAGTAAATATGATGCCAAGAAAAGTAATGCAAGAGATGTATTAAAATTACTTTTTATTCTTCTCGAAATATTGGCTAACGAAGATCCATATGCCAGTGTGGCTGGTGTATCGTATGTGATGGATGCCAGAGATGTTACCATGGAACAAATGTCACAATATGATCCATATTTGTTAAATAAAACATGGGCGCTAGTGGAGCATTGTTTGCCCATACGATTTAGAGAAATTCATTTAATAAATATGCGTAAAGAGAGCCGACCAGTATTTAAGTTTGTTACATCGTTCTTACCGGCAAAAATGCCCATAAAGGTTGGTATCCGATCCGTTTATTCGTATAAGGTTGAAATCTCTTTTAATCCTATTTACTAGATTCACAAGTTGCACAGTTCTCATTAACAATTTAGTTATGAGTTTTACCCCCTTATTCTAAGCTCTGTGACAAAATAAAAATAATAACAAATGACAATTATTACATTGCCCAAAATATAAAAATTTTTATTTGTTATAATTTTGTCAATTGTCAAACTTTATGGGTTTATAAAAAAAATTTTTTTATTGGATTGGCTTGAGCTCGGTTTTAAGTTAATTTTTCAATTAAATTATATTTTTATTTAGAGATAAATGTAAAGCATGTAGACAAAGAAAAATGTGACTGCGCGGAGGGTTGAACTGACATATTTCGATAGCTACCGCTATTGTCGTCAGATTTTTTTCCGCGTAGACCACTCGACCAAAGTCGGTGGTTTGCAGTCAAGAGTTGAATCTAGGCGCACGGTAGTGTGCCAGGCCAAGTTCTGCCCACACAGTGTGTATAGGAGATACCGGATATAAGCACATCGCATATAAGAAGAAGCTGCTTATAAGAAAGTGGACCAAAAACACCGTGCTTTTCTGTACTTTCTATAGAAAAATTTTCTATAAAAGAAAATTGAATATAAGAAATAACCTGATATATCAAACACCAAAGATGACCGATATGTACTGTATGTATATTACACGAAACCATTCGAGCTGTTTTTATCCCCCTGGAGGGGACTAGGGTGCCCCTTCTTTGTAAGGGAACTTCCAATATAGCTAGAAATTTGCTCCATAGGTAGTTCGGGTTAGAAAATAGTCAGACAAATCTGAAAACGGGCACTTATTTGTATGGGATACTTCCACTATGGCTAAAAAGCTGAAATTTGGTACACAGGTAGGTATTGTTAAGCAAACAACCAGAATAATCTGAAAACAGGCACTTTTTATATGGGGGACAAGGGCGCCCCTTATTTGTATGGGACACTTCCACTATAGCTAAAAAGCTGAATTTGGTACACAGGTAGGTCTTGATGGGAAAGTACTAAGAAAAATGTGAAAACGCACATTTTTCATCTAGGGGGCGGGGGGAGGGGAGTGAGTTCCCCTTATTTGTATGGAGCCACTTGTTGTACCAAATAAAAGCTTAACAAATTACTGAGATCCGCACAAAAACATAAATTTGAAAAGAAGACCAAGTTCTTATCCAAAAATTTCGGCCGTAAGAAGTATTGACATCAAAATAAGGACCAAGCTCTTGACAGGTATAATACCATCTCATTTCTAGGCAACATGCTAGCTGGGCAATATATTTTTTGCCTTTCTAATATGGGAAAGCATTATGGGAAAAATGTTGGCAAACTTGATGGCTTGATGGGTTGATGGCTTTGTACCTATCAAGAAGTTGGTCCTTATTTTGATCTCAATACTTTTTACGGCCGAAATTTTTGGATAGGAACTTGGCCTTATTTTTACATTTATGTTTTTATACGGATACCATTTACCTTTAATCAATTCATACTGTCACTCTTAGAGCTGTATTTCATTTGATAGTTATTGATATTCACTTTTTCCTTTTATGTTTTGTGTTATGATTCTTTTTATATCTCTTTTCTAGTATAAATTATCATTGATAATTAAAATTACTAGTATGTAAATGTTTGTTTGTTCAGTTTATTTGAACATGTACATCCTTTTTTTAGTCGAACTGTATGGGTTTATATCCAAAGAAATTTAATTATTTTTGCTTGAGTTCGGTTTTAATTAAAAAAAAAATTAAGTTAAGAACGAACTAAAAATAATTAAATTGTCATTAGCTTGATTTAAAGTTTTACTTTTTATTACTTTCTTTCAAGTTTATAGTTCATAAAAAAGCTGAAGACTTATACGATCATTTGCCAAGAGATTCTATGACAGTTGAATATGGTGGTCACAATGGTTATCAGCGGGAAGCTTTAAAGCACTGGGAAAATGTTATGCTTAAATACAAGAACTATTTTGCTGACGATGACAAATACTGTAGCAATGAAAAGCTACGTTCAGGTCCAACAGCCAACATTAAGGTTTCCGATCTTACCGGTTTAAGTGGTTCATTTAGAAAATTGGATGTGGACTAAAATTTGAATAAAACTTCATGTTACATATTTTTTCGGTTATTTTTAAATTATTTATTATTTTTAACTACATTATCTAATCTTATCCTTAGTTTTTAAATAAATAATACCTACATAAGATTAATTTATTTATAAATAAAAGAAATGATAAAACTAAACTACACATTTACTTGTAATTCTTTGGTATATCTTGTATCCGGTGTTTATAGTGAATTTTTGTTTGTCTCCCTCATCAATTTATCTTACTGTAAAACTATAACTAGCACAATTGTGCATACGCTTACATTTACATTAAAATCATTTATGAAATTGCACTCAATTATAGACGCAACTGTAGGTTTAAGTTTTACTTTTTTTTTACTAAAAGAAAAATAAAATATACAATATGTCCTCCATCCAGAAAAAATTCCTTCCATTTGCCACACACACGTTCGCTGTTGCATTTTCATGTTGTACATTTTTGCTTAAATGTTGCATTCAATGATGAATGAGATGTGGTTGCTGATGATGTTGATGCTGGTGATACCGGTCGTGCTGGTATTTTTTTACTTGATGCTGTTGCTCCTACTGGCGATATTAAATTTGCACTGGAAGCAAAATGTCTTAATGCTGAAGTGCTGCTGCCGCTGCCGCTGCCATTGCAGTTGCTGCTTAATAGTGTCGTCGTCGAGGATGTTGTACAAATGTTGATATTTTGTACAATCAGATTGAGACAATCTAAACTGGAACCATTCGGTGATGATGAAGAATCATAGGAATCTGGAAAAGATGAAATACAAAAATGTTTGCGTTAAAAACTCATTTCGAATAGTGGTAAAAATAATTGAATTAGTTATTTCAAAAGTCTAAGAAATAATACAATTAACTAATTTAAAATTAATAATGCAAAGAAACTTGGGAAATTGCACTGGACTTAAGTTTAGTGTTGTCAAATTTTTAAATTTAAAATATTTTAAAAAAATTTCAAAAAAGCACCAAATTTAAACATTTTATTTATTTGTTTTATTTATAGTTCAATGCAAATAAAAATGAATAAAAAGATTTGGAAGCTATTGATAACGCTGTGTGGCTTCGAAAACCTACTTTTAAAATTACACATTTTTACATGACTGCCAGAAAAAATGCAGTGTTTTTAGATTTCATAACGACATTTTCTTGCGTCACTTTGTTTGAAGTCCATTTATTTGTTAATTATTTCGAAATCGCACTTTGTAGTGTTTGTCGTAGTCGTAGTCGAAATGAAACGACTCCAATGTAAAATAGATAGCAAGCGTTGCGACATTTTATCGATTTCAGCACGACTACGACAACCGTAAAAAGGCTGATTATGCTATGTTTCCATCGACATGTTTTCGTCAAATCATGTTTATGATTTACCATATACTTTCTGTACGGCCAAATCACTTCAAAGCAATTGATTTATTTTATCTATACAACCTGGAGTTGCTTTTAAAATTACAAACTCCATTCCAGAGTCATCCATCAATAGTGATTGACAATTTCGAAAAAATTACATTATGCTTTAAACACATTCACGACAGCAGGCTACACGACTAGAAATGATGTTGGCAGCAATCGTCGTCGTGTGGTCAGCTACTTAATTATTTTGAACACGGCAGCTACATTGCAAACAGTTGACATTTTGCCACTTTCAAAAGTTTCACTTGTATAAAAATAAAATCGCTTATTCAAAATGTACTTAGATTTCGCAAAATGTAAAAACAAATAAATTTATTTCTTTAAAACCTATTGATTGTTATGGCACTTTTAATACTTGAATTTTTCTAATGTTTTTCTCTGTTTAATAAAATAGAATATTGACTTAAGTTAAGAATACCAGCATCGTTGAAAATAAAAAAAAACACAAGGTAGTTGCTTTTTCAACCTTACAATTTTTGTGTACTTTTTTTATCTCTTTTGACTCTGGAGTTACTGGGTTCAAAATATTTATTTTTTATTGGCCATAACTCCTAGAATATAGAACAGATATAAGCGATATGGATATCACTTTAAAGTTCGCTAAAATACCGTTCTACTGGTATGTATACACATTTTTTAAAACAATTAACCCATTGCGAGTGAAATGTAATTTTAAAATTTATTTATCCGACTTTTCACGCAGGAACTCCGTTATCTTAAAAACTGATCGACGGTACATAAGCATGTACATATAGGTATGTATATAGTTTTATAGAGAACTTGCAATGCTTCTATTTTGTGTATGTTATGGCACTTTAAAAATTAGTTTAAGAGTTAAATGAGTTAATTTATTTTTGAAAACGCATTTTTACAGTGTTGTAGCGTACGAGTTTCATCGATGATAGCTTTCAAATATATATCAAATGAAAGCTTGAAAGGTTCTCTATTAAACTAAATACAGGTTTAAGCACCATTGTATCGGTCAGTTTTTAATATAACGGTGTTTTTACGTGAGAAGTTTTAAATTCCATTTTGCTTGCAATGGGTTAATGGATTTGAAAATTTTAGAGCACAGGAAGTTTTTCAAATAGTCTTGAAATTAGACAATAAGCTTATAGGCATATGATATGATTCCGCTTTAGTATGGTCTTTTCTTGGCTTAGGTATCATGGTAATCCATGACATCTTCCATTCCGCAGGATAGTATTCTAGACGTAAAACAGCGTTAAAAATTAATAGAATTATCCTTTTTTTACTATATAGGGTAGCTCTAGAAGCATTTTGTTACCGATTTTGTCAGCACCTGTGCCTTTCTTCGAATTCAAGACAGCGATAGCATTTTCAACCTCCCGAATGTTAAATTGCAAGGGAACGACAGCGTTAGCGACAACTGGTGGCAGCTTAACTATATCAGTAGATATGTATGTTTGGTAGTAAATACATTGTCCAATTGGTTATTAAACAGCGTACCTTTTTCAGAATCAGATCTTGCGCAGTCTCCACTCGAACTTCGTAATAGAGGTTTACACATCACCGGTCTATTAAGGACCCTGGCTGCTCTACATAACGAATAATTCGTTTGTGGTGTTGCGTCGAGTTCGTGCAGAAATGTTTGCAGGGATGCAGTTTTTTGGAGTTCTAATAAATTTTTAAGCTGCCTGGTGCATTCCTTCAGTCTAATTTTTAGCTGTGGGGTCTGTAGCGCTGCCTTTCTCTTCGAACTCTTCATTTTTTAGACAAGAGCCGTTTGACATCTTCAGAATAAATGTTGTTAAATCTCACCAGTCGAATGGTAGAAGTAGCATTTTGATAAATCTAAAGAAGCTTCAACTTGGATTATTTCAGTGGGAGCCAGGGGTGCCAGATGATTTGGACGAAAAATCGGCATATGTATTTTCCAAATAAAATCGGCATTATCGGCACTTCAAATTAAAAAAATCGGCAAATTCCAAATACCCATTTTAAATACAATAAACCATATTTTTATTCACAAAAAATAACAAAACAGAACTATTCAGCATTAACTAATGCTTATAACATATTAAATAACATAAAAATCAATGAAAATAAAATAGAAAAAGAAATTTTAATTGAATTCTTGACAAGAAAGCGGAACTCTTTGTCTGAGGAACTTCTAAAAACTTTGTCGAAATGTCTCAAAGAATGCTGTAGAAACTCTGAAGAATTTTCTGGGGAAATTCAAAAGGATTTTTCGATATGTCTGAACAATATCGGAAAAATATCTGACAAAATTCGGAGTTAAAATTTGAAATTTATCAGAAATGTCGTATAAAATTCTCACATAGAATCAAAAGACCTCTTTGATTCTTCTTCTCGTATACATTTTTCTGCTGCCAATGGCAGCTCATCAGAAAACATTTACCTTTATTTGATAAGTTTAAAAATTCAAACATTTGTGCGCAAATTCTAAACAGATAAATGAGAAATATTACAAAAACGAAAATCCGACAATGTGCAGAAGAGGCTGCTATAACTCGTAAGATGTAGATCAGAAAATGTGCAGACTGTTCTGTTAAATGCCTTAAAGGAAATCTATCGGATAATATTTCAGAAAATTTGCAGAAACATCGTGTCAAAAAACTGCCGACTAATCTGCAAAATGTCTGAGGGAATTTTATACAACTTGGTTCATTGTGTGGTAAAGTCTCAGATTTTAACTGACGTTAGACATGCCAGAAAAATTTTTTACTGGGTAATTGTAAATAAACCTAACCGTTTTTCTCTTTAGTCAAAGCGCTGACTGATTAACAGTTGCCTCCGTTTAATGTAACAGTGTATTTATTCTATTCCAGTGTTGCCCAAAATTAATATATTATAATAAAACATACAAAGTTACCCTGTGTTAAGTGTCTATCAAAAACTCTGAAATTTTGGAGCAGAAATCGGCAAATCGGCACTTTGATAATTTTGAGGCAAAAAATCGGCAAATATGGCAGGCCTACTGGGATCTTATTTTACTACTCCCAAATCAATAACATCAGGAATTTTTTGTCAATCTATTGGCCAATAGGTTGGGTGACCAAATGAAATTACATTCAAACCCATTTTAGAAATTATGTCGAACAAAACGCGATCTTTCGGAGTGATTAGTGGCGATCCCCAGAACGTATGCGTATTTGTCGTTTTTTTAAAGAGAAATAACACAATCAGGCAATTAATGCCTACCAGTTAAATAATTAATGTGTTACCTTCTTTGGGAAAGGGATAGTGTAGAGAGAACAGGTGGTGAAGTGGGAGAGAGATAGAAAGCTTAATTCATTTACAACCCTGCTTTTGCGCGTTTTATGTATATCAGTGTTGCAATCCCCTCTGGTGTCTAGTAGAGGCATCGAGTTGTTTAAGCTCTGTAGCCATTTTATTAGTTCTTTTACTTCGCCGACGGTTTTGCTACAATACCGACGAAGGAGGGTGCTGTGAAGTGCATTAGGATATGTTAGTATTACTCGCCGCCGGTACTGCCACAGTGATCAGTATTATGCCTTCATCACTTTAACAGTCCAACAACAACGAACACAATAACACACCAATGCACATGAGAAAAATGCATGATGTTGTTGGCTTGCCTGAAACTAGTCTCGAACTCAAGTCAAACGCGCTAACTACTCAGCCAACAGCACCCTCATGGTATATTAGTAACAAGTCCGTAACATCTAAACTATAAAACCGATTTGCATGAAATAGATTGCGATCATAAAGAAATCATAAACTGTTTTTGTTATTCCTATGTTTGTGCAAAAGACAACCCTGATAAAATGAAAAATGTGATTGTTTAGAAAATTTGCTACAAATGATGAAAACCATAATACTGTCAAATTTCTTTACGTATTATTTCACAGATCATAACAATTTGTTTTCACATCGTTGGATTTTTACTTAAGATTTGAGTTTTTGACAAGTATTAATACTAAATCTAATACATGGTCCGAAGGGCGCTTAAATGGCATCAAAGTTGATAGTCACATATCTAGCCTTTGCTGCAGTAGAGTCATAACTCAACTTTATTTACATATTTTTTCACCTTATAAAAAACATACTATATGTAATAACATTACCTGTAATTTTACTGGAATCATAATGGTAAATGTTATATTTATGAAACATATACGCACCTGTATACGAATTCTGTAATGAAAAATATAAAAAAGCTAATTAGAAATAAAATAAATAAAATATTAGAAAAAGTATGCTAAAATTTAAAATAAAACAATTAAAGAGAAAATAACAAATTTGAATTTAAATCTTATTTATGCTGAATTCAGCATCATTGTGATCATAAAAAGTATTTACAAGCAATTATCCTGCATATGTAGCAAATTGTTATATAAATGAATCTTCTATAATGCGATTTCATTAATCTACACGAAACTTATCTACAAACTCATAAATTTCTTAAATAAAAACAAAAACACGAAAAAAAATGCCTGGTGAATCGTCAGAATATGTTTTTCCTTTTTTCAAATGATCACAATTTTGTATATGTATGTACATTAGAGTGGCGTAAAAATATAAAAAATTTAATTAATTTTATTAAAAAACTAAGCTAAAACAATTTCAGGTCAATCAGTTTAGATTAAGGAGCGTCGCACCCCACCAAAGCTTGAGCAAATGCTCTTTTTCTGTTTTTTGACTTTACAAAAAAAAAAAAAAAAAATTCTTCAAAAAAGTTCTTGTCTGTGAAGTTTCCAGCAGTTTTTGTCTTATCGACTTTTATTTAAATCCCATATTTAACAAAATAAACAGCAATAGCTGAAAAAGCCCATAACAATTAAAATTTCAAAATGATTACGCTAATTTACAAAATTTCGGTAAAATATTTCGTTCCCCAAAAATGAAAGCTGTTTTTTATTTGGGCCCTTGGACGCGAATCTGCACTTAATTTTTTTTTTATCAGCTCTAGTTTTCGTTATGTCAAAATTGAAAACACTTGTGCGACATATATTAGCATAACTGGAGAAGGGTTTGTTTAACCTATTCTGAAAAAAAGAAAAACCAAATTTCGGCAACAAACTTATATTTGAGCCGAGCGAACATTGTTTTTATCTGTGTATTAGTTTCAGAGATATCGCAAAAGTTTGAGGGTAAAAATGAAATAATTCATAAACAATTTCAAAAAGTTTCCTCATTTAATTGTGAACAAAACCTAAAGTTGTACACCAATTTCAACGAAAAAATACTCATTTCCTTTGGAATATATTAAGATACATTAGGATAATGGACAAAAATACGATCGTTGGTGTATTTTTATTTTTTAAAATTAATTTTTAAGTAAAAAATGTTTTAAATTTTTTAATGAAATTTTCAATTTTTATGCTCTATCTTTTACGATGTCTCTGAAACTAATGCGCAGATTTAGATACATTGGACGCTTGGCTTAAAGATAATATTTTTTGTCGAGTTTTGATTTTTGTGTTTTAGTGAATAGGCTAAACCCTTCTCCAGTTATGCTCATATATGTCGTACAAGTGCCTTCGAAAACTAGAGCTGATAAAAAAAATTTGAGTGCAGATTCGCGTTCAGCAACACAAATAACTAAAGAAACAAAACTCAAATTCTACACTCAAAGTAAAATAATAGGTAAATCTAACCAATATAAATAGTTAACCTAATGTTAATGTACATTGTTGTTGCAATTTTTTTGAAATAACAATTTTCATTGGTTAAAATAACTTTTTACAGTTGTATGTCATTTCATGTCTATGGCTACTTTGTGCTATCGTTATTCAACAAGACGATTTAGCTGAGATGGTAAAGGCGTCCGGCTTATAAGCATGAGAACCTAAGTTCAAGACCGAAATATTACATTTTACTGAATTGTAAAATATAAATTTGGGGAAAAACGACGTTTTAAAAATAAAATTATTTTTGATTTTTAACAATTTTTGTGGTTAAAATTACCAATTTTAATTATTAAAATTACCAATTTAAAATAATAACAGCGAAAATAGTTATTTTACAAAAATTACTGTATTTAAGTCAAAGAAGTCACCACATGTCTGTGTACACTTTGTGTTATTCTTACTTAACAAGATGACTTAGCTGAGATGGTAAAGGCGTCCGGTTTATAAACATGAGAACGTAAGCTCAAGCCCAAAAATTACAAACAAAAAAAAATTTTTCTTAAACAAACCCACTTACTGCTCAAGTCTTGGCAGGTATCGAACCTGCGACCTTCCGGTTAGTAGTTTTACACACTATCAACTAAACTACGATTCCATTGGTTGATTTTTACTGTATTTTATGGGTGGGCTCAATTCTAACCTATTGAATTGGTTAGATTTAGCAATATTTTATTTTGAGTGTAGAGAACGAAAGAGTTTACTAAATTTTTTAAATTTAATGGCTATGTATGTGCTATCGATATTTGGTGCCTTATTTGGTTAAATATACGATTTAGATAAATGTCGGTTAGGCAAAAACTGTTGGAAACTTCTTTCCAAAAATAACTTTTTGCCAGAATTTTTTTTCGTAAATATTATATTTATTAAGTTATGATACTACGTCTATACCTGATATATTTTTGTCATGACAAATGTCAAATTCCATATAAGAAAAACAGCTAACAAAAACAAATAATTTTTCAATACAAAGTTTGACTTTTGTCATGATAAAAATATATCAGGTATAGACGTAGAGACATTAAAGCAGAAAAAGAGCTGTTGCTCAAACTTTGTTGGTCGTGAGCCTGATTGAACCTGAAACTTTTATTAGGTTAAGTTATTTTATAAATAGCTACCCATTTAATTAAATACCGATTTGGAGTATGAGACTTGAAGAAACCAAATTTTAATTTTTTACGACCGCTCTAATGTACATATGTATGTATGTGTGTACATATTTATGATTGTATTCTCAAACAAAAAAATTGTTTTGTCTAATGACGAGATAAAGCCAAAATTTATGTTTTTTAATTGTTGGCAAAAATTAGACAATACTTTTCTTGTTAATACCTCAACCTCAACAGCGGTTCTTAAACTTATTGGCAAACGATTTTATACTGATCGTTAACTAATACAGCTTTTATTTATTAAAAAAAATCTGAAAGATTTTATTTTTTTTTAGACGAAGAATTTTAAATTGTCTTCACTGTGACAGAATAGACAGGAAAAACGTTTGAAAATTATTCAAATCACGCATCAATTGTCGTTCCGCCCATATTAATTCTCGTAAAATGTCATAATATCAAACTCATACAAACTGTAAGAACCGTAGCTTTTACCGATCTCATTTAAAAGAGAGAAAGAGAGAGAGAGAAGAGTTGAGCCGCCTGGTATTGTTCAAAAACCACCTCACACCAGCGTTCCCAGTTTTGGGGATTTGTCCCCAAATAGGGAATTTTTTTGGGATTGGTGATAAAAATATAATCATTTCAAGATACCAGCCACCCAACAACTATGGTGTGCGGATTGCTAGACCTCTTTAAAGAGGCATATGGGAATCATTAGAATACAAAAATAGCTCCGATTCGCTTCATATAAGAACACCCTAAAACAGTTCAGTTTTCTTCTCAAACGCTAAAACTTTGTAATAAAAACAACACGTACAACAAAATTACATTAACTGATTATTCAGAAGATTTTGATTTTGAAGTTTTTGAAATGATGAACATTGATACATAAGTAACTGTTTTATTCTTGTGTGTTTTTTACGTTACTCTTTTTAAATACATACATATGTAGAGGCATCATACATGCTGCTATTATGTCGTTTATGTTGCAGCTACTGCATCATGTCCAATTCCTTCTTATAATAAAATTTAGCCTCAAATGTATAAAAATTACTTTGGATGAAAAGGAGTTCGAAACAAAAAATCACGATAATCAAAAATATGCAAGCCGCTATAGAAATACCCAAATAAATAAAAGTTACCTCCATTTGATTTCTAACAGACCTTCTCAGAACAGGCCTTCTATCAGGCATGCCACGTATGACTTGCAAATAGGCCTGCTAAAGAATGCCTTCAATCAGGCCTGCTGAGTAATGGGTCGATGAAGGCCTTGGTCCGCAATGATATCGCGTGTAGAAAATATACGACTATGCAATGGGATTAGAAGTATGAGAGCCTGCTAAATAAGGCCTTATATAATCCCTCTTTACTCCTTCCATTTACCGCTGGGTATATGTAGAAATAAAATAAGTTTTAAAATATTCAATATAATTGGATTTAATTAAATAATTAAATGTACGTATATATTTTCTTTGAAATATGATTTTCTTTTTAAGGTACTGTGGGGATTTATGGGGATGAGAAAATAACTATTTTGCGGATTTTGGTGGACGAAAAATCGAAAATTTGGGATAAGGTATGAAATAAAACTGGGAACCCTGCCTCACACACAAAGTTTTAAGGTTTCAGCTATTGATTTCTTTTAGGGGGGGGGGGGGGGGGGGTCTACATTACCCATGAATTTGGTATGAACTTCATGTCGAACACCGCATATGGCTAATGTACACCGTTTTCGTCCATGCTCTGATATCGATGCCCGAACATCTGGCTGAGCATCAATGTTCGCCATGATATTCGCCGTCAATAACCATTTTCAATAGAAAGAAGAGACAGAACCTAATTGGTAAATATTCCATCTCTATTGCACTACCACAAAATACTTTGATAAGCCAGAAAGAACATGGACATCGCATGTATTCACCACAACAAAGAAGTTAATGAATTTTTTATAGTTGCTCTACCGGCGTCATGTTCAAGTTGATGGCTCGTGAAGACGTAGGGCAAGTTAAATTAAAGTTGGGGTTTATTTTATATGGGAGGTGACACATCCTCTGGGTCTCTCAGAAACATTTTCATTGAAATTATACGACCCTGCTCTGTAAATCGAATCCAGTTAAATCTACTCAATTTTAGAAACTGATTCCGCTAATAGCAAACATTTTTCAATATTTTTTTTATTTCTCTGTTATTTAGAGCCTCAAATATCATATCTTAAGAAAATTATAGTATGTATATGATTTTAAAAATATCAACAAGACAATTATTAATATGGAAAATCGAGCGGTTTCAAAATTAAATCAAAATTACTCTTTCACAAACAGATCTATGTTTCTCAAAAGATCCTTAAGTCCTTTCCAAATATTGACCAAAGACAAAATAAAAGTTAAGAACCACTTGTAATGTAAAATATGTCTATTTTCATGTAATTTCGCATGCAGAAATACCTCCCAAAATGTAAATCCAATTAAAATGCATTGAACCACAACCGCCATGCCAAAAAATTTTACAAATTGTTGCAATTGTTTATTCTTTTGTCTGTAGATCTGTCTGTCTGTCTGTCTGTCTGTCCAAACACAATCTCCCCTCTGCTCGTCAGCACAATTTTTGAGTAGAATTGTTTCATGAGGATTTATACTTATTAGCAAACTAAATTAATTTAATGCTATATATTTATAACAAGCTGATATTATATATGTATGTACTCTCGTTCATAGCCAATTTACAATATTGTTCATTTATTTTTAGATCTGTTGTACTTTTTGAATACGCAGACGACATGACGTCAAATTGTAATAAAAATTGAAAATGCTTATATCAAAATTTATTATGGCAAAATTTTATTTTTAAAATAAAACATACTTTATTTTAATATTATTAAAATTTGAGCCCTTACGACTCTGATTCTGGTAGAGGGCACAAAAAAGAAATATAAGCTTATCGGAGATTTGAAAGTTTATATCTGGTATTCATTTCCCTCCCTTTTGGGTAGAAGATGTGATCAGCACTTTTATGTCGAAACACCACGAGGAAAATTTTTGTGGAAAATTTTAACTCTCTACCTCTTCGTTCGTTGTATGGGTCTTTTTGTCCCTTTCTTAAAAAAAGAGGCAAAAACTCCCTTTTGGCGACGATATAACGGGCTGAAATGTTATACAAAGAAAGAACAACAGTTAAATAGTAAAGTTTATGCAGTTTTAAATTTCTTATGAGTTTTTAGAAAGAAACAATTTTTTACAGAAAAATCTAAAAATTTTGATATTTTGACAAGGAAGTAACGAATACCGATACCGATATATCGGCGATACTTCAGCTTTTCCGATACATCGGTATCGGCGATATTTTACTGTCGATACGACGATACTTTTAAAACTTTTTTCAGAGTTTTTTTTAACAAATAATTTATTTTTGTTCGATTTTACCATGAATTAAATTCACTTCGTTATTTTTTAAATCTTATTAATATCAATTTTAAAAATTAATAATATTTTATGCTGTTATTTTGTAAAAATATTATTTATTTTTTGTTAATTTTATCATAAATTCAAATTCAAGTCGTTGTTTTTTAAATCTTATTCCAGCAAAAGAAGTCATGAAAATGTAGCATTCGCGATCTGGAAGTATTACAAATTTGGATAATTTCTAATTAGTTTTACATATCCTTGCCATTGAAAGAAGTTCTGTTTTTCGATTACCAATCACCGAATTGGAAGCGATGCTAGGACAAATTTCTTTTTCGGTATTCTATAATGATTTTTCCTCAAGGAAAAAGGATAAAAAATTACCCATTTTCAGAATTTTTTTAATGCGAATTTAAACTCAGAACTGTGTTTTCATGTAAGTGAATAAATATAAACTCCTTTGGAAGAATATTATTTGATAAATGTCCTTTAAAAAATCGATTTTTTAAAAAGCGTGCTTTTCTACTAATTATCTGCATATTTTTAATATAGATTTTTTTGAAGCAAATAAAATGTAGCTCCTTAAAAATTACTTCCAATGTTTTATCAATTTTAAATATTCTCTCTTATAATGTAATTTTGTATAGTAAAAAAATTGCACATGAGTTTTGTTAATCCAAACTTGAACTCAATTCCAATAGTCGTATCGGTATCGGAATCGGTATTGGCGATATTTATTTTTAAATATCGGTATCAGATCGGCAAAACGGCGTATCGTTACATCCCTATTTTTGACTGTCATATTGAATTTGTGGCAAACTGATTGTATAGTCTATTGTAAAATTGGTTCATTTGCAACAAAATTTCCATGGAGTGAGGTTGTCGTAGAAAATTACAATTTAAATTAGTGCTTAATATGAAAAGTTTTTGCTTGTACGAGCTACATAGTTTTTTGTAGTCTGTGTGCAAATGAAAAAAGTATGTTTGCCAAGCCGCTTGCCTAGTTTATTTGGCCCTTTACTTTCGATAACTCCGAAAACGTTGATCAAATCAGAAAACTATATTAAGATTTTAGTTTTTAACGTGCTCTTTCCCAAATTAATATTTTACTTTTTAAGTAAAATATTAAATTTTTATTAAAATACATTGAAATTGATTATGGAGGGGTACTAGATAGTTCCTATGCGCATTTCATTGGGACTAATGAAAATCGTCAGGGAACATTTACCCAAAATTCTCGTAGAAAAACTAAAGATGTTATATTAAACTCCTAATCATAAGAATAAGAAGTTTACAATATCAAAGTTGAAACATGAGCTCCATAATCAATCATGTTTTTTATTTTCTTTACTTGCGTACTAAAAACAGGTTGGTTTTTTCCAACTCTAAATTGAGTATAATTTCGTCATGCATATTTTGGCGTTTTGTTTACCGAAATCGGTCATTCCGACTTAAGATGAAATATACTGGTGTACCTAGTGGCAACATTAGTCACGCCCATTAAACAAAATATGGACATAATAGAAAAAAAACTGAAAAGAGATTTTGATTTAGTGCATTAAGCTATTTAAATTTCATATATTTTTATTTAAAGGGCGATTTTTTTGCAGACCAGTGCTATTTAGTTCATTAAGAAATTTTCAAACATCTTTTTTTTTTACATTATATATGGGGCATTGATTGCCCTAATTTTGTGATATTTCTTAGTAACCCTCGAAATAGCCTGCCTGGAAAATTTTTAGATTTTTTTGATTACTCGTTTAAAAGATATTCAACGTTATCCTGTTTCACATGTGAAAATTTCCAAATAAAATTTGTTGCTCACATGGATTTTAATTTCGTATTAAGAATTCCGTGTGAATAAAATAACATACCTGGGAAACAGCCCTCGGGCCCGTTTCTCAAAACTTACAAGCTACAAATCTACAAGTAAAATACACACAAATTTTATTGTTGTTTGTGTGGGCCCCAGAGTCCCGTTTCTCAAAAAGTACAAGCTACAACTCTACAAACAAAAATACACACAAAACAACAATAAAATGTTTAAAAGTGTTGTTTTTTGTGTGGATTCTACTTGCAGATTTGTAACTTATAATTTTGAGAAACGGGCCGGGCCCCTGGTCTTAAAAACATGCGTGTGAAGTTTTTTGAAAGCAAACAAATTCAGAAACAAATTTTTTCGGTCTTTAAAAATGTAAACATTCGGAAATTTTCACAACATATGCTACCAACTGTTCACACGTTCACAATTTTTTTATGGTAAGGCTGCTTACAGCATAACCCACAATGTCGATCAATAACTCGATCGATTGACGACAAATCACTCATTATAGTTCGTTATTATTCAACTTTATTTTATTATTATTATTATTATTATTATTATTATTATTATTATTATTATTATTATTATTAAATTAATAAAATTTAAACACTTTATTGTTTTACTTTTTTATTTGTCGATATCAACAACACAAGTGACTGATTTTGACATTTGTCGTCGCTTGACTTTTCTTAAGGGCGAAATACACCATCAATATGCTTGACAAGCATGTTAATAGTATGAGTGAAATTTCGCTAGTGTTAGTGACACCGACGACGATTGATGGAAAATCTACTTGGTTTTGATTTTTCGTCAAGCACACGTACACGAATCTGACATCAAGCATTTTGATGATGTATTTTGCCCTTTAGTGCGTACCAAATTTGTATGAAAACTATTACGTTGTCGATCGCTTGTATTTTCGATCGACTTGTCGTGCTGAGAATTTTTACTGGGCCGCAAATCAGCTGTTTGTCGCTGAAAATGTAAGCGAGCGATAGCGTTCGATATCGTGGGTTAGGCTGTAAATCTTTAAAAAATCACTTTTTTAGTTTTTACTTTCTTAATAATGGTCCAAATTGGATAAATTTTTTTTTGAAATTTTTGTTTTCGATATAGAAAATTTTTTTGATTTTTGGGTTTGATTTTTTTTTAATTTCTAGGTTTTTTAAATTTCTAGTTTTTAATTTCTATCCACATAACAACTTTTAAGGCCGGTTCGGTAGCGGGCCTTCAATAACTACTATATTTTCCCTCTCTCGTCGCTGTATAGGACATTCTGATACTTTCTTAAAAAAACAAATGGTAAGAAACTCCTCTTCAGCGGCGATACAGCGTTTTACATAGAAGTGCTGAATAATTCTTATATCTTAAACCTAAGGCTTACAAGATTTTCTTACCGAATTCTGATTGCAAATAAGTACCAAATTAAGCCTTAAACACATTTCAAGTTTCGGCTGATTTCTGGCGTTCCAGTTGAGTTTGGAGCTTGAGTGTCTTTAAGAGCCTAAAGTTGAATTTTATGGCACATATTTTTGTTGAACATTTTTGCCCGCTACTTTGCCGCTGAGGGGGATTTTCTCGCCCTTTTTAAAAAAAGGGGAAAATTACCCATACAACGAAGAGTAAGATGGTTAAAATATTCCACAAAAATTTTTGCCTCTGGTGGTTTACATAAAAGTGCTGAACACACCATATACATACCATTAACACGAGACTTATAATAATATTTTTTATACATAAGAATTTTTTTTTTTCAAATTTTCAAAAATCGAAAAAATAGTAGTTATAGAAGGCCCACTACCGGACCGGCCTTAAAAGTTGTGGAGTGGATAGAAGTTAGAAATTAGAAATTTAAAAAAATCGAAGGATAGGTAGGACTAATTTTCAAAAATACGATTACAAATTTCAAACCCAAAAATCAAACTAAAAAAAAACTAAATACATTTCTTCTATTCTTTTCTGAAAAACTATTAAAAAACAAAAATTTCAAAAAAATTTTCCAATCGGCAATTGTCCAATAAGCAAAAAAAAAGTGTTTTTTTTGAGGACTTAATACCTTTTAAAGGAGTAGTCAAAAATACTCAAAATTTACCAGCAAGGCTCTTTTGAGGGGTACTAAGAACATCACAAAATTTGGGCAATAAAAAACCATCCGATTTGGCGTGGAATGTCCCACATATAAGTGATACCAACCATATGGTGCATTAAAAATCAAAATTTCTTCACATACATTACTGAATTAAATGAATTATTGTATCTAAAAGACTATTAAAAGAAAAAATGACTTACGAGATTATAATTTAGTACTTACACAATTTTCCTTAAAAACAAACTCATAAAAAATAAAACATTTATCATTTTTAATAAAGAGTAACAGACAAATGGACGCTTAAAAAATACGTTCAATTCCTTTAATGGTTGGATTACAGTATTTGTGAAACATATTTTGTAGGTTTAAAAGAACTTAAAATTCAATTATAAGACTGTTTCCTTTCCGTTCATACGGAAATATGGGATTTTAAAATTAAAAGAGTTGAAGTTCAACATACTGGTACGTATGTATGTACATATGTATGTGTTATTACCCAGTGCTACCTCACATGCTTTTGAGTGGCGATTTTAATAGGGGGAAACCAGTAGAGGTGGCAATTGACCCCTCTCTACATTACATTTACCTACACTGAAAATAGTCCAAGCAACATTTTACGAAAAATAACTTCGTAGTTACTTTTTCGTGGTATACATATAAGAAAATTTCGTACATATTATGAAAGAAAAATAGGCAATATTATTTTTGAATTTACGAATTCGTAAACATTTTTTCGTTTCTAAAAAATATATATGTAGTATGATATAAAAAATAAATGAAAACCATTTTTTATAAATTGACATATTTTTCAGTTGTAAGTAAAAAACAAAAATAAGTAGAAAGTGGCTCTGTGGGTAGAGTACTTGCCTTGAAATATGAAGATTATGAGTTCGTGCCCCGGTTGAGCCCAACTTTTTTTTCCTTTTATTTTTTAATTATTTTCATATATTTCGTATAATTTAAGAAAGAATTTCGTGGTGCGAAATTCCGAAATATTTCGTAATATGTACGAGCGTTTTCGTCCATATGTACTATGTTGCATAGATTTTTTCGGTGCATTACTTTACTGACTCAGCTATTGTTGACTTATAAGTTTAAGTGGCAAAAATTAGTTTTGATAACAAGTGTCTGTCTACTTATTTTGTTAACACATAACATCATGTTATAGCTACTTTCAGATAATAAGATAAATACGTCCTATTTTATTAATTACTAAGTAGTAGTTCTAATTTGAAGCATAAGTACACAATAAGATAAATAAGTACCACTCATTACTTTGTAGTTCATTAAAAAAAGTAATACCGATTACAAAAATTACAAATGCTTTTGCTGGGACGTATGTTGTTTGTGTACGAGCATTTATAAAAAAAACTACCGTAAAACATTTTTCCGGTCAATCAGTTGATATTAAGGCGAGTCTCACGCCCACCAAAGTTTGAGCAAATGCTCTTTTTCTGCTTTTATGTCTCATAAAATAATAAATATAGTATTTAAAAATATGTTTTCTTCTAACAAGTTGTTGTCTATGAAGTTTCCAACATCTTTTGCCTTACCGACTTTTACCTAAATCACATATTTAACAAAATAAACAGCAAAATACCGAATAGCCTATAACTATTAAAATAACAAAAAAAGAAAAAACCCCATTAATCATGACATAATAAATAGAAGGTTCTTTCTTCCATTCTCTCTTTATTTATTTTTATAAGGGCGTGTGTCAAACGGTTAAAAGAATACTATGGGTGTGTGCCAAACGGTAGCAAAGTACTATGGTAAGTAAATTTTTGACACTTTTGAGGTGAATAATATTTGATTACCCGAAATTGGAAGCATGGTATCATAAGACAAGGTAAAACCACCGCCGTCGTTTTTGAAAATTCGAGCCGTCGCCCAATACTTCGATTTTTACGGCTCTTAAATGTAGTTAGACTGTGAAAAATGCACTGTTTATTTTAATTTGCGAAAAATTTTACATCATACTATACAATTTTTCGCTAAAGCACAGAATTTTATTTTATATGTATAAAAACGTTCTTTTGGCTTCGCCGCCGCAAAATTTTATATTGTCAAAAAAGTACCATTTCACACAGCTGAACCATGAATGGTTTTACACACGCCAAATTTTTATATTGTCAAAAAAGATATTATTTGGCACAGCAGAAACATGACATTTTTCCCCACAGGCAAATATTTTTTTACCATAGTACTTTTCTACCGTTTGACACTCGTCCTATGGTAAAAAAAAATTGACTGTGGGGGAAAAACGCCTCCACGGGGCGTTACGTAATATATCCACTTTACAGAGTGTTTGATTTTGCTGTACAGAGTAATTTGTTCTAAGTGGGAACTCCCAGGATCCCGGGAAAACCCCTAATCGCCAATCAGAACTTCAACATTTTCGTTCGTTCGACATCGTGGAACAGACAGTTCATTTTTAATACTATGTATGCATTAATATAATTTTTAATAACAAAATCGTTTCAAAAAAGTCCATATAAAACATGTAAAGAATTAAACTAAAAATTAATATAAAACATGTAAGTAATTAAACTAAAAATTAAAAAAAAAATTTTGGCGACCTTCCCTCCACTTCTTCCCTCAAAAATCTTTACAGATCACTTGATTTCTTATGTTGGTTGGTTGGTATCATTTATTTCTTTTTTAAGTTTTTAGTTGATTCTGTGCCCTTTATTTTTATTGGAACAATGCCAAAATTTAATCAAAATTTTTTTAAGATTTGTTATTACAAACTCTATGCTAAAATCTCTAATAAACAACAAGAAAATATTTTGAAAATTTCAATATGAATAAATACATACATTGAATACATACGCACACGCACACGCACTTACACATTTCTAAATTCAACATTATGCTCATTCTGATTTGAGTATCATCCGCAAACATTTAAGATTTTAATAAATATTCCAAGTTTTATGGTAAATTAGCAAATTTGTACATTTCATAAAACAAAATAAAAAAAAAATACTAAAAACGTCTTAAAAAATAAGAGTTTTTAATAAAAACAACAGCGACAACAACATCAGCAACAGTATTTTGCAAAAATATTATTTTTTTCTCTATGAATTTCATTCAGAAAAAATTATGATTTCTTCGTGTTAAATTTTTATTTTTCTTTTTATAATCATCAATAAAGGGGAAACATTTTAGTACATTTACAGTGGTGAGCAAATCGTTTACTAAACTATGTTTAGTAAACGATTGCAGAAATTCATTTTTGAAGAACTATTGCAATTGATATGAATTTCGCAAAAAATTCAAAATTTATTATCAAATAATTGAAATTAAGGTCTTATCTGTATTGCTATTCAAAGTATTAACATTGTAATTTTATCTTAAATGAACATAATTTTAGTTTGCTTTCTGCAATAAACTAAATCAGAAAGAAGATGTGTAAAAGATTTTTAGCTAAATGTTTCATTTTGTCAATAAATCAATGAAAACCATTTAAATAAATTATCACAGTTCGAACTCTTTTGACCACCACTGTATTTTATTGAAATAAAACCTTCATACTCGTACTGAAATAGTCAGTGGAGCATTTTAAAAAGTGTAGAAATGAAATCTGCATAATTTTTTATACATACTTTAAGAAAATAATATTCGCTAAATTGCAAGTAGCATTTTTAAATGATTGCAAATAATTTTTTGCTACAAAATTTTTAATTTTATTTGTAATTATTTTTAATGTTTTCTATCGTTGGCAGCAGTATGGAAAAATTAGCACTCACATGTAATTTGTATATAAATTACAGCAGGAAAATCATTGTGAATCATAATCGTATTGGAAGCTTTTAATTTTTTGGATGCAATTCAAAGTAATTTTCTGTAAAAGTCTTTTATATTACTACTAAAATGAAATCAATCAATGAAAATGCATGTGGATATTCTAATACATAAATAAATTTATAATAGAAAATTTTGTGAACATTCAGTAAAATATGTATGTATGTACATTAAAAATCTGTCGGAGGTTTTGCCCACATCCGCTGAAAATAGAAAATAGAAACTGACTTTCAGATCGTTCCACAAGCGCACTGTCGGCTAAATAATATTTACTATCTACGCTATGAAAATCGATCAGTCTTAAAATGATCGAGAGAGTCTTAAATTACGCTGTACAATAAAATCATATTTGTTTCAATATAACAAGGTTCTAAGGACTTATGCTGGTAGAGGGCAGTGGTGTTAACTGTTATTTTAACATTACTATACGGCCCTCGAAAAATTATTAATTAATATAACAGCAGTATTCATAAACAATTTATTTGAACTAGGACCCCGCCCGGTGGTCCGAATTCGACCACTTGATCTGTAACCGGGGTTATTTGCAACCGTGTTTTTAGGCAAAAATATATGTTGTGCTTATCTAGAGAAAAATACCTTTTAAACCAGCTTATTATTGGTTTGGCGCATATGCCACAAACTCGGAATAGAGGAAAATGACAAAGACGGTTTACAGAAAGTTTTCTGAAAATAGAAACGAAAGACTTTTTGTAATTTTTACCATAATCCACTCCTGACTATTTTTTTTAAATTGTCGGTGGGCAAAACCAATAATATGCTGACGATATGTTGCATGCATATCGGTGAACATTAAGATACTTAAAAGTGTACCACAAAACAAACCGTGTATTAGTAAAATCGATCTGATTTTATGCACAATTAAATGAGGAGACTCAATTGATGAAAAGCTCGATTTTCATGCAGCAGCAAAAATTCAGTTTGTGTGTAAAATTTTTCTGTACAGTTTAATCAAAATGAAGTTGAGCTGAAATAATATGAAGAATCACATTGAATCAAAGTTATCTCGAGTTGAACCAACGTGAACTAGATGCTGAAATAACACAAAGAATCGTGTTCAATCAAAGTTATCTCAAGTTGAATCAATGTGAATTTGATACTGAAATAAGACGAATCAAAGTTATTTCAAGTTTAAACAATGTGAATTTGATATTGAAACAAAACGAAGAAGAATCATGTTGAATCAAAGTTTGTTCAAGTTGAAAGAACGTGAATTTGATATTGACACAACACTAAGAATCATGTTGAAACAACATGAATTCAATTAGTGTGCTAAAGTACAAAAATTAAGGCTCCGACCAAGATGAAGCCTATGGACACAATGTTTATATTATGCTAAGCCATTCGCGCTATGCTTCACTTAATCATAAAATAAAGAAACTTGAAAAATAATGATATTCCATATAGTCAACCTTATAGGTGAAGTTTTAAAGTTTTACTATAAAAGCTTCCCGAAATATGAATGTGTAAAAAGTGCACATTTTAGTTGCTATTCACTCACTGACTCACTTATCAATATTAACTATGGAGCACTTCCACTAGATATCTGATATCTGAACTTTGATATATAGGCAGGCCTTGGTGAATAAGTAATCAGAAATTTCGGAAGACGAGAACTTTAAATTTGGGGGACTAGGGTGCCTCCTTTTTGTATGGAGAAGTTTCACCATAGCTTGAAACCTGAAATTTGTTATAAATACATACAAATCTCATAGTTAAGAAAATAAAATTAAAATTTACAAACTGATGTTTATTTTAATGATGTTTATTTTAATGCTGATGTTTATTTTATATGCTGATGTAAAAGTAGAAGACTAGAACTGAAAAAAATAAACCGACTGCAGGTTAGGTTTCAGCACTCCAAATTACACAAGAAACAAGATTCAGTTGCTCTAGTCCAAACCCTTGCAAACTTGTGTTTTTAGTTGTCACGATCTGGGAGGACGATAGAAGCATTGATATAAACAACTAGTCCTAGCAAAAACTGGTAGGCAAAAAGTAAATGTGGACTTAAACCATAACTATTTACAATTTGTATCGATAACTACCTACAAATGTATTTACATTATCACAGCAATTAACTAGTTATTATTTGGCTTACTTGAAGCTACAAAATAAGTAGTTAAATACGCAAATTAATAGTAAAAAAAAATTGATACACATGTTTTATTTATATCTGTTCAATTTTGTTTAATGTTTTTTATTTTTTTTTTGACCCACCTGCGGCGATACGAACCTGTGCTCGTTAAGATATGAAGGCAAGAACTTTACGCACTCAGCTATTGTTGACTTACAAATTCAAGCGACAAAAAGTAGTTTTCATTTACAAACAGATGTTGACTCAAAAAGTGTTTGTCTACTTATTTTATTAATACATATCAACAAATTGTAGCTACTTTCAGATAATCAGCCATGTCACAGAATACCATTCCGATCGGAAGTGGTTTTAATTCCGTAAGTTGATTCTTCAAAAAACGAAAAACGAAAATTTTCTTCGTAATCAAACCACTTTTAAATTTCAAAGTGGAATTGAAAAACACTTTTCTACTGACTTTATTTGCAGTAAATACAAAAAAACATGCATACTTTTAGGAGCGTGAAATAAATATATCGTCATGAGCTTTCCATGTTAATAAAAAGCTCAATGTGAGCTTTGCATCTAAAAATAAGAAAAAACAAAAGCCTCAAGGTATAAAAACTTCATCATTGTAAAAACGAAATACAAAATAAAAGGAATCTTCTCGATTAATTAATCGAGGTTTTGGCTTAATCGGTTAATAATCGGTTAATTTCGGTTTAACCGGTTAACCGATTAACAAAGTTTTTTCATAAATCAAGTAATTTCAACAAATAAAAATGCATAAATTATCTATTATTTTGAATTTATTAGTAAAAAAAAAAAGACATAACAAACATAACATTTCTTGAACTAAATCAAGCAAAAAAATTATAAATATGTATTCATTAAAAAACTAACAAGTTTGTGAGATCATTATATCAGTTATTTCAATAGTTTAAGCAGATCTTCTAAAACAATCTTTCAGAAAAATAATTTGCTTTAATATGCAAAAAATAAAGTGTGTTTGAAATGTATGTTAAAACCGGTTTTTCTATGGAAATTTGGTTTTAACATACATTTCAAAGACACTTTATTTTTTTGCATATGGGGGTTAGGATTTAAGAGATTCTCTTCTTTAGTTTTGATAAAACTTGACTTGCAAAAATCCTTTCATTTAACGTAGATGTTGAAGAAATCGAATGCAATCCATAATACAGAATATCTAGTTTCTCAGGCCTTTTCCTGGATTTCTCTAAACTTATAAAATTTTCCATTATGCCATTAGAATCCTGTTTTAATTTGTTTTTCAAATTCTTAACACTTCTAAATGTTTCGGTTAATTCTATTAAAACATTTCTTGTATTACTATCGATAGTTTCTGAGCTCTGCCAGTAAGGTAATCATCTTACTCATACTGGCAGAGCTCAGCGACGAACATTCTGGAAAAAAGTTTATTTCCGAATTTCTTAATTTCAGTTTTTGTACTGTATTTTAAAACGCTGTTGCTAGAAGGAAATATTCCTGAGTGGAGGTATAAAATAATTGAAATCGTCTCATTAAATCTAATCCTTCGATTTTTAATTAAATCGTTTCAACAGTATTATTGGATTTTATAAAACTAATAAACAAAATCTTAATACCATTATTCCCTCACGTTCAAATAAAGTAGCAGTCCTTACTAAACTCTTTTATAGCCACGTCCAAAGATTTTAATGTTTTACTTAAGCTAAAATCACTGAGCACACTTATTTGTTTGTATGAAAAATAATTTCTAAACACATACGTTTTGTATATGAGACGAAACAAATAATTAAACACACAAAAATACGGTATAATACTACAAAATATGAAAAAATTTGTTACGTCGGTTAATCGGTTAATCGACTTAAAATAACCGGTTTAACCGTTAATCGAAAATAGCCAATTTTAAATTACCCGGTCATTTAATCGGGTAGTAATTAACCGATTAACGGTTAACCGAATGAATACCCTAGTTAATACTGCAGAATTTATCGTCATATCGTCTTTTACATTGTGTTTTGTTTTTAATGCTGACTTTAGACGACATGTTTTTTACATATGGCTTGTTAGGTGTGTGAGACATATGTAACATCGCATGTTTGTCAAAATTGTCAATTTACAGACGGTTTATAATATTTGCTTTCACACGTACATGTGCAATTATATCTGACATAACCTCTGAGTGTTCACAACAGCTGAATTTTTGCACAATTTTCGTAAATATATAAATCGCTCTTTGCTTTTTAATGTTTTTTCAGCCAAACCACACTTTTGATCATTTAATACAGCTGATGTCAGATGCCTTGTCAGATGAAAATAGAACACGCTCTAATTGAAAATTTTTCATCTGACTTTGCTTCTGTAAATGGCATCTGACAATGTTGCATATGTTTCACACGGCATGTATCACTTTTGCAGTGGGAAATTTGACAAGTCAGATGTAAAATACATGTCGTCTAAAGTCAGCATAAGTTATGACTGTATAGTTGCAGCTATGAGCTCAGTGTTATTGCAGCTGTGACGTTCAGTAAAGTTGTTTGGACACGTTACAAAGCAAGTATTAACTTTTAGCTAAAATTAGATTTTCTTTTCTCTTTTCGTTCAATGGCCACCTTGTCAAATCTTGTCCTCTAAAAACGATTATTTGAAATATAACCTCAGAATTAACACGCTCAAAATTATGTAATTTTCAAAATATTTAAATGATGTATTACAAACAAAGAATAAATAAAAAATTAGCATATTAATGTTAATATATTTTTAATAAAAATTGTTTCCTTATTTTTTTGCGTGTGGTCTTATTCCATTCTTGACATCGCTTTTCATCTATTAGCAAAATAAATAAATATATATAGATATCGTTCACCAAAATGCAAACCACAATAATTAACTTTTTTTAAATTTAGCTGGAGAACCAACAAAAATCACCAAATGAATGATAAACTACAAAAACGAAATACATACATACATACTGAACTCGCTTCCCTTATGCCTTTCCTACATCAACACCAATTCGAAACAGAGAAAATATTTTGTATTGGTATTCTCTTCGCAAAAGCGTACATGCACGATGCGTTTGCTTTTTAACTTTAAGCTAATACATGCATTAGTAACTGTCAAAATACTTAACCGATTTTAACAATATATTGGTGTAGTATCTTATAATAGTATAAGTGAAACCGGTTATGGCCTTAAGGCTAGGTTTTTCTATTTTGGATGAATAAATGAAATGAAATATATAGATTGTGCTCATCTATCAATAAATATCTTTAAAATGGTATGAGTTTTGTTAAAATCGTCTGTATAATGTTCGCGTAAAGTGCATAACAAAAATCATGGTTGGCTGGTTTACGTGCACAGAAAAAAATAAGTTTCGTTTTTGATAACAAAAATCCCGGTATTCAATAATTTTTTTTCAAATTTCCTGTGATAAAGAATTCCCCTATATTGATAACAGAATTATTTCAAAATAAAATATATATATATATATATATATATAAATTAAAAAATGTTGACATGGCTGGAATACGAACCCGGGCTTTCCGGACGTAAAGCATACACTCTCTAGCTGAGCCATATCCCATTTACTTTTTTATGTGATACAACTTGTTTTAAGTACTTATGTATAAAAAGAAAAGAAATAACCGGCATGGAAAAGAAATACTTACAACGAAATATTTTATTATGTTAAAGATAAATGTTATTGAAATTCATATTTTTTTTTAATAACATGGTCTTATTGAATATAATTCTTGTCTATTTTTTTCTGTGTGGCTGCCTGTTACGCACAAGAAAGACCACACCACTCGTCAGTGTCAACCTATGTAGGCCTGAGCCCAGGCTTCGGATTCGGTATTTGATACTAGATCCAACCATATTGCCTATTAATTAAAAAGATATATAAGGTTACATTGGTTACACCCTATTGTTTTCTATTTATATGAAAAAATCTACTATTATATTTGTTAGAAAAAATTGCTTTTGAATTTCCTTGCTAGTTAAGGCGTTTTTAATTTTTGTTGACTATATATTTTTATTTGCATTTTGCAGACAACTATCTTTTGTTTAATTTCTATTTTCCAGCGTTTTTATAATGGGAGGAGACCTATGATTATAAAATCCCATCAATTTTATCAGTTTTGCTTTTATGTTTGTCTTTCTCCTACATCATAACATATCGTGCCATAACCGCCAAAAAAGCTTAAGCGCTAGAAATTTAATTTTACAGGAGAAGTATTTTTTAATTATTCTTGCTTTAAATCGAAGTAGAGCCTTAATATTGGCTATATAGGATTGTAGTGGACTGGTATATGAGTAGTCCACTTGCAAACACCTCTAAGTTGAAAAAATAAAAATTCGCTAAAAGCCGCCATTTTATTTGTTGTTTGAAGTTTTAATCGATTTTCTACAAATTTCGATATATTAACATAGCGCTGTTTGCAAGTGGACTACTCATATGTAATGTTAATAGTTTTAATGAATTTCCTATAAGATATTCTTGATGGTTTGAAAAATCAGTGAATTTAATCAAATTATTTCAAAACTAGTAATTATTGTTCTTAGCAAACTGTTCTTTAACTGTTTCATTGATATCCTTGCAGTTTTTGGTACTACCAAGCAAAAACTTTGCTTACTGGTAGGCAAAAAAGTATATAAGAATTTAAGTCGTAACAACTTACAATGTGACTCGATAACTACTTATTTTTGTTTGAGAAGTCAAAATAATAAGGGGTACCCCTTAAAAATGTCACAGCATTTAGCTAGTTATTATTTGGCTTACTTGAAGCTAATAAATGAGTAGTCAAATAAACAAATAAAATTAATAAAATGTATAAATATCATATCTTATTTATATTTTTTTAATTTTTTTGACCCAGATGGGATACGAACCTATGCTCGTTCAGATCGGAGGACAAGAACTTTTACCACTCAACTATTGTTGACTTGTAAGTTTATGCGACAAAAATTAGTTTTCATATACAAACACATGTTGACTTAGGAAGTGGTTGTCTACGATTTTCCGTCATCCCACGTCAAATTTGGTTTGTCATGACGTGGGATGACGGAAAATCGTTCCAAATTCAAAAAAAAACCCCGTCGGAAGAGAAACACAACACTCAGGTGTCTACATGTTTTATTAATACACATCAACAAATTGTAACTACTTTCAGATAATGAGAAAAATACGTACTAATTTTGTTAAGAAGTAGGTAGTAGTTCTAATTTGAAGCATAGTAATAAAATAACTAAGTACCACTCATTACTTTGTAACCCATTAATAAAGTACTACCCATTACAAAAATTACAAAAGTTTTTGCTGAGTAGTTTGCCTCTATTTAAAAAAGAGAATTTTAGATTAAGCGACACTTTGCAGTTACAAAAAAATGTAAACAAATTAAAAATTTAAAGAGAAAATGCACTTAAGCTAAAATTTCTTTTGCTGTATTTCCGTAACGGTACTTGACATGACTTTGAAACTTTGACAGATAGTCTGAATTATCGTAAATAATCGATTTTCGTCAAAAAACGATTTTCGAAAAGCATGTCGCTTAAGCTTTTTTCCGGCGATTAAGGCTCGATATGTAGGTACGATCAGTTTTCCTGATGTTATTTAAAATATATAAATTTAAATACATATTTAACAAGTTTTTATATATTTGGATCATTTGAAATGGAAGTGTACTTTTAGCACTCACTGGCATTTTTTAAAACGTTACAAATACGAAATTTATTTTATGTTATTTTTTTCCTGTTTTTTGTTGTCATTGACAGTGAAATATCATTCTGTTATACTAATTAAGTTGTTTGTTGGGTGTATTACAAAAGCGTATGTATATCAAGGAGAAGGGTTGAATAAGGGAAATGGAGAAATTGAACATAATCATCTTGTTTAGTGTCTAGTTGACAAATTGTTCATAAAAAAATTACATGACAATGAAATGAAAACTATTGCAAACGACACACACATTAAGTTTGGTATTCTCCAGAATCTGATTTTTTTACATTTTGAATTTTATTCCTTGACTTAAATTAAAGGCAATTTAATAAAATGTTTTTTTTTTTAACACAAATGCTTTATTTAAAAACAATATTATCATTTAATTGCACTACTCGATAGTCAAATAATGCTTCTATAGTTTTAACTTTCAATACTTTAATTTCTTCTTTAGTTATTCCTTTTCTTGTATGTATTTATTACAAAAGCAGGTTTCACAAAAATCTTAAATTTGTCGACTAGTGTTAAACAACATTATTAATTTTTTCAATTGTATTTGTTTCCAAAGAATTACTTAAAATTTCATTCGTTTTACTTTTGTATTTTGAAAAAATTTAAGGCAGTCTTGAAAAAATACAACAATCTATTTATCAAAAATTATTAAATCAACTAAATTGTAAGCGGTTCGATAATTCAAAATTTCAGAATTCATTAAAATATGATTTAGGTAACACAAAAAACTGATAAAATATGATTTAGATAACACATTAGAATTAAGAACATAAATTTTTAACATAAAAAACACACTTTTAATTCAAAAATTTATACATACGTTAATGCTTATGTACATTAGACCGACTCACAACAAAAATATATATACACGTACTCAGCAGGTAAATTTACAACTACATACGCTTTGGGACAGTCATATACTAGTTGTAATGACACTAGTAAAAAACGGCAGTCATATTACTAGTTGTAACAAGACTAGTAACGATACTATTAAAAAAAGGACAACTATATTACTAGTTGTATCGAGAAAAAGGCTAATCTAGCGGCGAAAAAATCATATCTTCCAAACTAATAGTCTGATGCCCAAAAAATGGATGATTTATAGGGAAGGATGTAGGTTTCAAGGTGTGTTAAAAGTTAGGCAGCTACTTTTAATACAGTTGGCGCTATATGTGGTTATATAAGACCAATTTTAGCGATAAAATTCTTTAGTCGTCGGACAGCGTATATGATCCTCAAAAAGGTATGGATGAATTATAGGCAACGATGTAGGCTTTAAGGTCAAAATAAGTCACCTGTTTTAATACAGTGAGCGCTGTATGTTGTTGTACAAGACCAATTTGAGCAATAAAATTCTTAAGTTTTCGAAAAACCCATATCTTCAAAACTAATAGTCTGATCCACAAAAATGTATAGATAAGTTATAGCCAAGGATGTAGGCTAAAAATTCTGTAAATATAAAAAGCTTTTTTAACACTGTGGTCGATATATTTTGTTATATAAGAGCAGTTTTACAGATAAAACTCTTTAGTCGTCGGAAAGCTTATATCTTCCAAACTAATAGTCTGATCCACAAAAAACTTATGCAAAAAACTTATAGGCTGTAAGCCATAATATCTGTAAGAAATTAGGTAACTATTTTTAACACAGTGGGCGCTATATACTGTTATATAAGACCAATTTTAAAAATTCAAAGTGCGTTAAAATTTCTAAATGCATTAAAATTTTTTCTTGTATTCGCAAACATTGAAATTTGAAATATTGAAATATTTTAGTTTTATAACAAGCGTTTTCGGAAGTAAATTACAACAAAAACATATAGATATACACACAAGTAGGAGAATTTTAAAAAGGTGTATAGTTAGAAAAACTGATGTAAAAGTCGTATACACAAGTCTCCGCAACTAAATTTTGCAACAATATTACTCTATAATATCTACATTAAGAAGATTTCACAAAAATTTCAGATATAATCGAGTATACTTTTTTTGTATCTCTATAAGGACTTAGAAAAGTTTTTAAAACAAGACTTTTTTGTATTTACGCTTCTAAACCTTAACTGAAATAGAAAATTTATAAAGGAACCCCGTTGAAAATATGTGATATAATACTTTATCAAAAAAAAGTTACACAGTAAAAAATTTTCATGTTTTTTTGAAGCACTAAAGAAATAAAGCGCTTTATTATTCGCTTTAAAATATGAGCTTGTTCAGAAGCTGTTTCATAGCGTCACAACAATGCAGGTTTCGAAGCGAGAAAAGTATTTGCTTTTACTTATACAAAAGCTTCGTACACAAGCTATACAAAAAAGCTGATTTTGTAGTGCCGATCGAAAGCAGTTTTTTAAGCGAGAATGAAGAGTAAGTTTATTTGTGTTTCTTGGTGCCGTTTTGCAACAGTGTTTTTGGTCGAGTGATTGGTAATGCTGACTTTAGACGACATGTTTTTTACATATGGCTTATTAGGTGTGTGAGACATATGTAACTTCGCATGTTTGTCAAAATTGTCAATTTACAGACGGTTTTTAATATATGCTTTCACACGTACATGTGCAAGTACATCTGACATAACCTATGACTGTTCACAACAGCTGAGTTTTTGCACAATTTTCGTAAATATATAAATCGCTCTTTGCTTTTTAAGGTTTTTTAGCCAAACCACACTTTTGATAATATAATACAGCTGATGTCAGACGCCTTGTCAGATAAAAATAGAACACGCTCTAATTGAAAATTTTTCATCTGACTTTGCTTCTGTAAATGTCATCTGACAATGTTTCATATGTTTCACACGGCATGTATCACTTTTGCAGTGGGAAATTTGACAAGTCAGATGTAAAATACATGTCGTCTAAAGTCAGCATAAGTTGGACTTCAAACATGAAGGTTCTTAGTTCGATACTAGTTGAAGTTAAAATAACAAACATTGAGTAAAAATATGAAATTAATAAAAATAAATAAAGAAACGAAATAAGAAAAATTCAAAATGGCGTCAACGATTTCAATCCACATTGAACCATTTTTTGAGCAAAAATGTATTACTCCAATCCGGGAACTCGCCATACAAAAATCAGCAGCTTTATTGGAAGCAACTTTTTTACTGGGTACTATGTCCGTAAACGTTTATCATTACCGATTCAACACGCCAACAAATCTGATATAAAAATCAATAAAGAAGTACAACCAAATTTTTTTCTCAATGTTCAAAAGGCAATATTTTTAAATACACTGATTTGTCCGCTTTGATGCTGCGTTAAATTTTTTGTATTAATTGAATAATTTTATTTTTTCGCCGCTAGATTGGTTTTTTCCCTCTGTGCGACTATATAGTACATCATTTGAAAGGTATTTTGAAGTCGAGTAAAGTGCTACTTGTCCGTACAATCAATAAACTTATATACACCATTTCAAATGATGTACAATTTTGTTAAATTTGAGAAAATGCAATAAACTACAAGAAGTACCTTTTTCAGGCACAGGCCGGCTAACGAACGAATGGCCATCGCTACACGCTCAAAATATTTTGGAAGTTATCATAAAACAAATCAATCTATAATTAAAAACAAAGTAGCAAAAACACATATTACAGCGCCGTACAAGGTGAGCTGGTCTAATGTACATTCATAAAAAACATTTGACAAACCATATCTCATCTTTTTTAAGTGCTAAAAAACATATTGACCAACTTACAAAAAAAAAACATTTCACGTCTGCTGCGTATTTCTCATCATTAAAATTATAAACAAGTGTGAACAAGGAAAGATAAACGAACGAAATATTTGTTTACGATCCTAATGAACAATTTAAAAACTCATAAAACATGAATAATTCAATAATATAATGAAACAAATGTGAAAAACAAAAAACACACATACATAAATATGTATTTCAGTCTGTATTTTTAAAAATATGAAATGGAAATTACACTGTACTACAAGACAAATAAATTATAGCAACATTTACAAAGATACTTTTTACAACTGGTATCACAAAGGGTCAGACCTTCATGCAAATGCATGTTTTTTTGGTGATGATAAAGAGGTATTGACTGATTATCTATGCGAATCATCAAGTTTTAAGTAGCTTGGCATCGATTTGTAGTTGCATATTTTTGCATATTTTGGTGGTAAGTGCATATTTTGACAATAAATACATATTTTTGGAGTAATTTCTCAATTTAAAAAAAAATATTAATAGGCCGACTATTGATGGCAACTGAGCCTTAGTTGCGTTGCCAGTTGCTGAAAATGACACTGCTGAGCGCTGTCAATTTCAGTTGCTATTTAGTGCCTTTCTGGCAACCATTAATTTGCGATTGCCGAGTGGCAACTAAAGTTCGGTTGCATTAAATAATATACCGAATTATGTTTGTTTTATGCTATTTTCTCTAATAATGATAAAAAATTGAAAAAATATTTCCTATTATTTTAGTTTTGGTACTTTGTTCGTAGGTAAATGCATATTTTTAGTTGCATGAAAGGCCGAGCCCTGGTTACACACTCCATGTGCCTAAAATATCACCCAATTGCAGCAAAGGCTCGACATAGTGAAAAAAACGTTTGACACATCGATCCAACACGGCGAAATAATCAGATGTGCTTTCCTCTCCACCTTGTAAATAAGCCTTATATACTACAGAAGACTAAATTTTTCGAGATTAAATATTTCAGACTGAATTAGGATATTCTATAGCAATATTAACTTCTTTTTTTCCCAACCCTTTTGTTAATTTCTCCCGATTTTGGACTTTTTTATACCAGACTCTGTGCCTATATTTTTTAGTGTCGATCCATTTTAAGTTAGCTAAATTTTTTAATTGTTGTTTTTCCCAATTTTACCCATAAGAAAATTAATTTTAAAGCAGTTTTTCAATTTTAGTACATTTTTTCATATCAATTTTTTTGGGAGATTTGCGATCTTTAGCCCATGAAAAGATTTTTGGTCATTTATAACTTTTGATGAATTTTTGATTTTTAGAGAATATTCGATTCATTGAAATGAAATTTTGATATTTAATGAAATTTACAGCTTTTTCCTGTGAATTTTCCATTGTCTGATGAAGATTGGATATTTAGCCGAAACTACGAAGGCTATTTTTCATTTTTTATTGTTGTTTTTGCAGAAATTTCCCAGCGGGAAAAGGTAATGAATAGTAAACGAGAGAGTCATGCAGAGAATGTATAATATTTCATACCAGAATTCATTATTGTTAACACAGAACATGTCCTAGGAAAGTATATGAATTATTTTAATGTGTCCAGCGAATGAATTCCATAATCCATTTTTTTTAATTCGTAACATAATAATATACAAATATGTACATATGTTAGTAAAAACGAGGAAAACACGAACAGTTGTTATGAACAGGAACAATACATTCCTTCTTCGTAAGATGTGGTCAAGTACGTGGTAATGAATGTGCAATTTTTGTGTGTGATCAAATTACATTCTCGCTTCCAAAGGAATGTATTGTTTCGCTTTTTAAAATAATACGTTATATCTTTCATTATATATGTAATTAATGACTACTTTTCCCGCTGGGTTAAGAGACTGTTATAGTAGACCATTTCGTAAGTTTCCCATTCGAGTTCCTCCACATACATACCTTACCTTAATTTATTTTGCCATAAATTGCACCGTATGATGTATTTAAAAATGTTTTATTCTATCGAAAATCTATATAAAAAAATTTATTATATGTATTCTATTATTTGGACGCGAGGAAGCTAAATTATATTTTTCGTAGAATAAAAAAATATGTACATACAAAAATATATGTATATATGTATGTACATATGTAAGTCTGTATACATTAGGGCGGCCCTTGAAGAAATGGTCGAGTTGTTTTTCTTGCCCAATAATAATGTGGCAATATGTGGCTCAAAATTAATATACATATATGTGGACTTTTCACAAAAGCACTGAATTGGAGTTAATACAATTTTACAAATAGCTGTATTTATAAATGCAGAATTTTAATGAAAAGCATACAGTATTAATATGGAAAGTTAGTTTGTGTCTTACTTTGCATCCAAATTTTTATGGATACACAATTTGCTCTACATTTGGGATCCAGTTGCAATGTATTACTACAAAGCAACATTAGTTTAGTAAAACAGCCATACATATTATGTATGTGCATAAGATCAGTAGTTTTACTTGTCGAAATAACATTGTATAAAATCTGCAATTCAAGGACGAAAATCTGCAAGTCTTACTATGCCAATTTTTCAGTAAAAAAATCAGCAAAAAAAAAGAAATCTGGAAATCTGGCAACAGCGATCAGGGTATAATATGATGTTATTGTGCATGAGTTGACAGAAATTAAAATACAGCTTTTGGAATTTGACCAAACAGAACGAACCGTTCCCTAGTTATGCTGATATAGGGTCATATAATCTTTCGTAATTTTTGATGTAACGTTTTCTTCGAGGGCCAGCCAGAATGAATTCAAAATAGGTAATTAATAGTCCATCAACTTCATTATCAAAGACACACCGAAAAAAAATCCATGCAACATATGCACGAAAACGTTCATACGAGTATATATTACGAAATATTTCGTAATTTCGCACCATGAAATTCTTTCGTAACATTTACGAAATGTACGAAAATAATTAAAATATAAAAGTAAAAAAAAGTTCGGCTCAACCGGGGCACGAACTCGCAATCTTGATAAGAAAAATAATAAATTGGTCATTTTACGAAAAAAACTTTCGTAGTTATTTTTTCGTAAAATATACGAAACTTACGTACATACATATTACGAAAAAAATGTTTAGCAATATTTTTTTAATTTACGAAAGCAACGAAAACCTTTCGTAAAGATTTTTCCTTGTTAAAAAATATATTTTAAATAAAAAAATAAATTAAAATTATTTTTTATACATTAAAATATTTTTCAGATGTAAGTAAATGAAACAAATTTTTAGCTCCTATAAAATAAGTACACCGAAAAAAAAATCCACGCAACATATGCATGCAAGAAAACGCTCGTACATATTACAAGTATTTTGTAATTTAGCACCACGAAATTCTTTCGTAAATTTAATTAAATATACGAAAATAATTAGAAAATAAAAGTAAAGAAAAGTTTAGCTCAATCGAACTCGCAATCTTCACATTTCAAGGCGAGTACTCACTCTACTCACTGTGCCACTTTCTACTTATTATATAAGAGCTAAAAGATTTTTTTTATTTACTTACACATGAAAAATATGTCAATTATAAAAAATTAATTAAATGTATTTTTTGTTTCAAATACATACATATATTTTTTTTAACAAGAACAAATGTTTACGAAAGACTTTCGATACTTTCGCAAATTCATAAAATTATTGAATATTGTTTTCGTAATATGTACGAAAGTTTCGTATATTCTACGAAAAAAATAACTAAGAAAATGTTTTTCATAAAATGTTCCATGGATTATTTTCAGTATAGAAAGTGGCTCAGTGGGTGGAGTACTTGCCTTGAAATATGAAGGTTGCAAATTCGTGCCCCATTTGAGCCAAATTTGGCTTTTACTTTTTTTTAGTTATTTTCGTATTTCGTGTATTTGCTTATCACCACTTGTCAGGTGGCTCTGTTGAATGTGCTTTTAATTCTTATATATACAACTTTTTCGTGAAAATTTAATACGAGAACTAAATCACTCTCAAGCTGATATTAACTGCACTTTCCAAGCGTTGCCAGTGGTAATAAGCAAATACACGTGAGCACTGACGATGGAAGTGTAGCGGCTTCCGAAAGTGGCGCTACTCTGTTCTGCTGTGTACGTTGAAAAATTAAGTTGACGTTAATTTTTCCCTAGTTCCTTGGAATATTAATCATGCCCAATTCTTTCTGAATATAGCGTTACGAACCTTAAGCCTAATAATCAATTTAGATTCACAAAGCAAATACGTTCGAAATAATCATATTAGTAACTACGAAAGCTTTTTTTCGTAAATAGTGCATGTATAAGTTGACTCCAAAAAGTTGCGCCCCAACCATTTTTTTGTCGACCTGTAAATAGTTGGTGCAGTCATTCCCAACGACGTAGATAGCTTATGAATGAACGACAACATAATATGTATGTACGTACACACGTGTTTCTGAGTTATTTTTTAATAGTTCGAAAAATATGACAAAATATTTCCGCTCGAATTTCGATAGCTTGACACTTGCTTGAGGTCAATATAAAAATTGGTATAAGCATACATATTTAAATTTAGACTATTCGCATATAACTTAAATACTATTCGCTTCCCTATTCAAAACCAAAAAAGCCACCCTAATGTAGACACATACGAGTATACTATTTTTTAATAAAGATGGAAAACCAAAATTTTCCTCTTATTCACTAAACACCACAATTTGATGAATGTGTTTTTGGATATGAAAAAAAATAAAAAATAAAAAATATAACAAGATTTTCAGAAAATAAAGTCGTATAAAATATCCCCACAACACATTTCAACCATGAAAAACTAAAAAAAAATTATAAAAAGCTCTCAAACAAATTTACAAAAAGAAAAAAGTCTAAATTTTTAATGGACAGAAAATAATTACAGCACGCGAAAGTGGCAACAAATAAAAGTTATTAATTGCTGTCTAAAACTAAAAGCGACAACAAGAAATATGTACGAGTATTAAGATTTTCTTTAAATCAACAAAAAACATTTATAAAGTCGCTCGTTACAGGTGTTTAAGCACGTTTGCATACAATTTCAAATAATTTATATTGAAAATTGTCTCAATTTAAAGTTTTGTTGTTTTGTTCTTTCATTATGTTTCTCCAAAAATTTTGTTATTTGTTAAAATTCTAAATTTAGGCGGCGCAGAAAAAATTCCAACAACGAAAATGACTAAAAACTTTTCATTTCTTGGGTGAAAAATGTGTTGTAAAGTCAATACTATAAATCATCGAACAATTTTTTTGTTTTACTAGTTTAATTCTTCTTTACAAAAGAAAAAAATATTTAAAGAGATATTAAAAATGGATAAAAATTAAAATAAAACGATATTGTGGACTCGTTGTAACGAGAGCTAATCGGTGAAAAACAAACAAACAAACTACTTAGTGTACATCAAGAATTGTTCGTTTTAAATTTGAACGCAATGTACTTTGAATTGTAGCATTGTGATCGGTCTACAAATCAAAATAGTTTAAAATTATGTTATTAATTTCAGATGTTCCTATATAATTTTGAGAGCAAAAAAAAACTAGCAAAGGTACGATACGTTGTTGCTATGTAAACGCCGGGTTCAAATTATGTGTAGTTATGGGCTACGTGTAGGGTTTGGTGGGACTTCATGGGAAACGAAAATTTCTAAATTTACTTAATTTAATAACTAAAAATTAATGAAAATAAAACTATATTTTTTATTAAATAAAAATTAATAATATAACAACGTTTCGTTCGATGACAATTAAATTTATATCTTATTTGCTTTTATAAAACAGTCAATTTTATTATGTACATACTCACCAAATAGTCTTGCTGGCATGACTTCCCACTTATTGTGTCTGCTAAATTATCCAAATTTCGTATTGGTGATGATTCCTGAAGTGCAAAAAAATTAACTAGTTTTTTTAATAATGCAATTCTAAAATTATGTATTAACATACTTTAATACATAAAAACATGAAATCTAAAAGTTACAATTAGTGCTATTATTCGAATAAAAACTATTCGAGTAATCGATGTAAAAAATATTTGTTTTTCAGATGAATAAAGTTTTTAAATTTGAATGAAAAAAAAATCGATTAATAAATGACGAATAAACGAATAATTGAAAAATTTTAAACCAAATTTACGTGGCATGTAGAACATTCACATATAGTTTAATAAACTCACCTGCAATAAATCCTCCAGACTCTCAATATATTCAATTGCATTACGAAGTATTTCAACTTTTGGTAAACGTTGATTTGGATTCGAAGATGTTCGTCGTTTCAATACTTCAAATGCCTCATTTACCTGAAATAAATTAAAGACATAAAAATCATAAATACTCATCTAAATAATGACACAAAAATACAAATAAAATAAACATTAGCCCGTTAAATTTTATAGAAAATTTTTAAAGCAAATCACACACAATTAATTTTGTGTAAAATTTATCTAAAAACATTTCCTCTAAATAAAATTTAACAAATTGTGGCAAACGTTTTATATGATTAAATATTTTCTTCAACACAAGATCATAATTCAAATTAAAATATGCGTTAAATTGAAAACAATAAAATTTGTTTCTCTATATCATGTTGGTTGTAGCTCATTTGACTTGTGCAGTTCACTTCATCCTTCACATCATTGCACCCCATCTTACAGTTGTAATAATAAGTTTTTAATGCAGTTTTATGATTATCAGTTTATCTTTTTAGTTTTGTATTTTCATTCCTTTTCTACTGCAAGAATCATAAAAATATGAAAAGCTTAGAAAATGAACATAAAATTAAATTTGTCTCCCCCTTTTAAAAATTTACTATTTGAAAGTCAACTTTTTTCAACCAGAAAATAAATTTTCCAAGTTTTACGACTATTTTCTTTTCTCTGGACAATTTGTTTTGCATTGTTTTGTCAGTGGTTCGAAGCCTTTTTATTTTGGTTCGTGGACCATTGAATATACAATACAATTTCATGTAGCTGAAGCTGAGGAAATTTGTTAGTAAACATTAGAGTTTTTCTTTTCCCGGACTTTTTCATTTCCCGCGAAAGCGGGATTGATTTTTCGATTTCCCGGGAATTCCCTTGAATTTCCGCCCAATACAAAACGATACAAAATATCATGTTATTTAATAAATTCAGTTAAATAAATATAAGATTTGAGGTCTTTAGCCGTGCCACATTCTTTTTAATTTAAGTAAAAAACTAAAATTTTTTTTGTATAACGTGTCATTAGTAGCCACCCAAAGAAAAATGTTTACTAGAAAATATATTGGAATGATTTTGCTTTATTTTATAAGGCACTAATGAGCATTTCAGACTGTTAAACAAAACTGAACTGAAATAATTAAGTGGCGGAAAAGTGACCACCTGAAAATTACAGTTTTTTCTCGTTTTCAAAGATTTTTAATTGAACCCTGTTGCGTGAACCCTGTTCTACATAAAGCTCTGTTTTTTTTAGTGAAGAAGGAGGCCTTCTGATACCTTGACATAACTTTCATTAACTTAAAATAATATCTTCTGCAAAAAAAGCGCAAAAATTTATCATTTTTGAAAAATTAAAAATTTTGAGCCTCAAGAAAGCTCATGTGTGGCTTGAAATAACAATCTCAGAAAATATAGACCAGTACTTCTTTATTATGCCCACTTAGTGCCGTTTTCAATCGTTTACGAAGTATGATTTGTTTAAAAGCGCAATTTTTATGAAAATATGGGTAAAATACAACGGGACCAAAAATCTATATTAATCTGATTTTTTTAGAAAACACATGTTCGCTATGTCCACTTAGTGACAATCTGTCATTTTCACTTGTTCACGAATTTTGATTTTTTGAGAGCTGCTCTTAAAAAAATGTGCAAATAATATATGATACAAATAAAATGGGCTCAAAAATACATAATTTTTCTTTGATTTACACATTTTTCTAAATAATAGCAGCACTGAAAATGGGTGCTTACAACGAAAAATTGTCATAGTAATATTTAAAAAATCCCGGGAATTCCCGCACAATTTTCCCGGGATTTATATCCCGAAAAATGTGCGGGATCCCGGGAATTTTTTCCCGGGAAATCCCGAAGAAAAACACTAGTAAACATACAAAATTTATCAATCACTTCTCTTGTTTTTTTCTCTTTAAATCGCCAATGTAAAACTCCTTAAGATCGGTTACAAAATGCTGTAAATATTTCACACACAAGAAGCTAATAATACGAAGAATCAAGTTGAATCAAAGTTATTTCAAGTTGAAACAACATGAATTCGATACTGAAATAACACGACAACAGCCTCAAATATACTTCAATATAAATACCATCATAAGCAACATGAATTTCATTTTAGTTCAATTGATTTCATTGATAATTTAACATAAAATTTATTTGAAATTAAAGTTATAGTCATGTTGATTTAAAATTAAATATAATGTTGATTTTTCATTGATTTACTAATAGGAAATCATTTGATCTTTAAAAAAAAATTAAATTTGAAAAAAAAAACTCATGTGCAAAACCGGAAATAACCAATTGAAGTTAAAACTTTTCTAACTTCGACAAGTTTTATTTATTTTATTTTTCTACCAAAATTAACCTGGGTGTCCTCATTATACTGTAAAAGTTTGATAAGGCGCTATTCACATATTATGTAACGCTCCAAAGAAGGGGGGCGGTTCAGGGTTTTTTACGGATTAGATAATTTATACTAAAGATTTTGTAAAAAGTGCTACGAAATGGCGGGAGGGGGTATGAAAACTCCGTAAATAGCGTTACGTAATATGTGAATAGCCCCTAGTAGCATCTCCATAAGTTTAAAAGTTATGCAAATTTATTTACATGCCACACCTTTTGCTCATTGGCGTTCCAGTTGAGTTTAGACATTTATTGTATTCAAAGACTTATACATATTAAAATTTTGTGAGGAATTTTTTTGGATGATGTTTCAGCCCCCTATCTCGTCAAAGGGGAGTTTTTTGTCACTTTTTAAAAGAGGGTCAAAATAGAATCATACAGTGAAGAGCTAGAGGGCTAAAATGTTCCATGAAATTATTTATCGTGGAGTTTTACATAAAAGTAATGAGCGTACCTTAAACGTAAGGTTTACACGATATCTTATACCGATTCTCTATAACAATAAGCAAAAGGTGGGGGGCTTGTCAAGCAATTTTCACAACTTTTTAACTTATGCTGATGCCATTATCAAACTTTTACAGCATAATGAGGACATCCTAGGCTAATTTGGTAAAATAATAAATAAAAAAATAAAACAAGTCGAAGTTAGAAAATTGTAATTTCAATTGGTCATATCCGGTTTTGAGCATAAAATTTTTTTTAATTAAATATTTTTTTTTTAATATCAGACGATTTCCTATAATTATCACTTATTTTACTTTAATTGTTTTATTTTATTTTTTTCTAGCTCGAAGCAATAATTTAAAAATATTTTTTTTTCATAAGCGGCAACACTTTCGCACCCCATAACTCGACAAACAAACATCATACAAAAAAAATTGCATGCACATTTATACCAACTAGAACAATAGTTATGCCAAATATCAAGGTATTTCGGCAAAAAAATTTTTGTTGGTTTGTCCGCTTCAAAAATAATGCCCCATATGTATATATTCTACTGTTATGTACGCATCACATGGCGTAAGATGACGCGCTCTAAATCTATTCAGTCTTAAATGTAACGAACTTTTGTCAAAAATACCCAAGATGCCAAAGCTTAGAAGGCTATAAAATTGGAACCATAAAAGTTAGAAGACTAATTCCTGCGCCTTGTATGTGCACGTACGCATAGAATATAACTTTATGTTGAATTTCATTAAAATCAGAGAGAGTAAAAATCCAAACCGTGTCGAAAATGTTTGATATTACTCTAATTAATTTAACATGATAAAAATTGATTTTACTATAAAACAGCATCTAATGGATTCAATAGTGAACAATGTCTGAGATAAATTCCGTTGACAAATATTAAATCAACGAGATTTAAGGTTAGATTAATAAGTTTTCGTTTAAAATCAATATGAAACAATGGTAATTTTAAATAAACTCTGTACTTTTGCAGAATTTTAATATGATTTCCAATGAATATTGCGACTTCATGATTTTATGCTGATATATTCTTCTGTGTGTATCGTATGTAAAATTTTTCTCCAAAGCAATTTTGCATATACATATTTGTATAAAAACTAGGGTATTCATTTTAATCGACTTTTCAATTGTTCGATTAATCAATTAATCGAAATTGAGGTTTTCAAATTACTCGAAGAACCGAAAAAAGTTTTATTTCGTTCGAGCTATTCGAGTAAGCTTTACTGCTAAAAATTATTCGAGTTAATCGGAAAATGTTTGAATAACTCGGTTTTTTGTAAAGTTTTGCGTGCAAATATTAACCAAATCAATTTTTTCGCATTTTTATATATTTTAATAATAAAAACAAAAGAAAAAGCGATATCTTTACATAAATTAGATCATAAAGCGATCATTCAAAATTGTTTTTTTTTTACTATTTAAATGTTTCGCTTTAAGAAAACTTTGCGCCAGGAAATATTTAATAATATTCAGACCTTTAAAGTAATTTAATTTTCGCTTGATGATATACTTCCAAACTTTTTTCAAAGATATTTGAAATTGGTTCCTTTCTCCCTATTATTATTACTGCATTATTTACTTAATTCTTTGATCATGCGGTCTACTAGTATGAAATAACGTTCGAATTGCATGACAAATTTCATATAATTTAAAAAATGTTGCCAGTTTTTATATAAGAAATCTGCAAAAACCCATTAAAAAAGGAAATTTATATAACATTTTTTTTGTTGAGCTATTCGATTAATCGACCTAAGTTATTCGAATAAATTTTTACTCGAAATTGAAATGTTTTGTTTGATCGAACATTATTTGACTTCAATTATTCGATTAATCGAGCAAACATTGTACGAGTGAATACTCTAATAAAAAATGAAACAGTCATATTAATAAACAATCATATTAATAAAGAATTAGCTTCTGGCTTGAGCTTTTCACATGTTTGCATGTTCATATATACTTAAGTATAAAATCAAACCAAAAAAAGTTTGTCTTGAGTAGAACAAAAATCAGAAAAATGGAAATGAAGAAAAATACACGGATGGCAACGCTGGGAAAGTGCACTTTAATATCAGCTTGAGAGTGGTTTAATTCTCGTATTAAATTTTCACGAAAAAGTTGTATATATAAGAATTAAAATCACATTCAACAGAGCCACCTGACAAGTGGTGATAAGCAAATACATGTGAGCACTGACGATGGAAGGGTAGCGGCTTCCGAAAGTGGCGCTACTCTCTTCTGCTGTGTACGTTGAAAAATTAAGTTGATGTTAATTTTTCCCTTGTTCCTTTGAATATTAATCATACCCAATTCTTTCTGAATATAACGTTACGAACCGTAGCCTAATAATCAATTTGGATTCACGAAACAGTTTAATTTTGGAGGAAGCTTTATTCGGGTAAACAATTTTATGTAAATAATTTTATGTAAATAACAATTTTTCAAAGGCATTTTTAAAGTTATTTAATAAAAACTCCATTAAAAATTTCGAGTAAATATTTACTCGACAAGTTTACGTCGATTAATCGAACAACTCAGGTAAAATGTTGTATTTCAATTTCTTTTTTCGAAAGTGTTTTTGCAAGTGCACTGAAAAAAATAAAAAAAAATTAACTTTCGACTATTCGACTAATTTGCGTCGATTAATCGAATAACTCAATTAAAAAGTTATATCGAGGTCTTACATTCAAATAGTGCTACATATCTGCAAAATCACAACTTCACAGGGGAGAAAAAAAAAACTGGCGCTACTCTGTTCTACTGTGTACGTTGAAAAATTTAGTTGATGTTAGTTTTCCCTTGTTCCTTCGAATATTAATCATGCCCAATTCATTTTGAATTAAACGTTACGATCCGTAGCCTAATAATCAATTTGGATTCACGAGGAAAAGCATTTATTGTTCAACGCATATTTCAGCGCATTCATTATATAATAAAATCATCCTATTTTTTGTTATTTTCAGATTGTTTTAAAACTTTGAAATGAGGGTGAAAAATTGCAAAATTTTGACATAAAATAGAGTATAATTGTTGAACGTTTTTCTCGAAATTTGTTCAAAAATAAAGTTTTTTTCTTTTCAATATTTCAAAAAAACAGACTTAAAACTTACTGCAGTTGAAATTTTAAATCGATAAAGGCATGCACGATGTAGCGTTGGACGAATATATTGAATTTTTCTACGAAATTATAAATTAATCGATTTAAATTTTTACCCGCCCGGTCAAAAATGTAACCACATTTGATATAATTTATCTGGCTTTTAATTTTTACCCTCCCGGTCAAAATGTAACCACATTTTATATAATTTATCTGGCTTTTAATTGTTACCCGCCCGGTCAAAAATTTGGGCATGAGAGCAGATTTTCTAAAATTAGTACCAGTTTTCAGAAAAAAAATTGTTTTGACCTGCATGAAAATAGTAGCAAACTTAATTTTTTAATTTTTATTTCTTTACTATTTATTAATAACATTAAATGAAAAATGTTAAAAACCGCCGAAGAAATTTTCTTCAAACATAGGTTAGAAGATTTTGTGGATCAAGTCACCTTTCAACCAAAATTTACTAAATTAAAATCGATCTAGCTGTTTGGTAGCTACGGTGTCGAAGACACACAGATTGAAGAGGATTTATCTAGAAAAGATGTGATGTTTTCTAAACATCGATGTATCGTTTGCATCCCTCTACCTATACGAGGCAAATGTATGACCAACTCCCATTAGTTTTCTAGCGTCAAAAAATTTTTAATACAACTACCCCGTATCTTCATACCTTGAGGCTGCTCCCATACAAAATTTACAATATTAACTATAGTCTGGAGCTTATTATTGTTTTTTAGGTCCGTTTGTTTACTATTACACTAAAATGTACTAAATAAGTAATTACTGAATAAAGTGAAAAATTTACTCTCAAAAAAGCTGTTGCTCATAAAAATACGTGAACGTAAAAATTTTTCAAATTAGTAACATTAGGGAAACAACAGATGGCAAATAAATGTAGAGTTGAAAAACATTGACACTTTTGGCTACTCAACTCTTTTTCTTATGCATACTCGGTACAATACTTTTTATAACATGAAAGTTTTAGCAAAATGTAAGTATGTAATTTATTTTGCTTAATCTTTCCAATTTGTTTTTTAAATTTATTCAAATGTACATAATAATTTGTTTTTTGTATTGATTACCTTAAAGACAAGTGCGGTACCAAGTAGTCAAGTAACTAGCATTTTCACAACACTAAATAAATAAAGTAATACAAATAAAACGAAACAATCGGTTTCTAAAAATTGCATTTCTTAGTTGAAGGTATATAATTGTATTAACAGGACAAAAATGTTATAATAATTATTCATTCATTTTTTATTTATGTTCCAGTTTTATTTAAATTTTTCGTTTTTCGATAATTTTTTCGAACGGAGCAAATATTGAAAATAAAAACTTGCGTCGAATTCGTAAACAAAAAACAGCTGACTAAATAGTATACTTAACAAAATAGTATTGTCATATTCAGCCGTTCGGATTGGTTTTGATTCCGTAGTTGTCATTCCGAAAAAGTACATTTTTGGTACTTTAATTTCCGATTATTTTGTATTTCGTTTTTACAATGATAAAGTTTTTATACCTTGAGGCGTTTGTTTACTCTTGTTTTTAGATGCAAAGCTCACATTGAGCTTTTTATTAACATGGAAAGCTCATGAGCAAATATTTATTTGACGCTCCTAAGAATATGCACGTTTTTTAATATTTACTGCAAATGATGTCAGTAGAAAAGTGTTTTTCAAATCCACTTTGAAATTTAAAAGTGGTTTGATTACGAAGAAAATTTTCGTTTTTCGATTTCTGAAGAAGCAATTTACGGAATTGAAACCACTTCCGATCGGAATGGTATTCTGTGACATGGCTGCTTATCGGCCATGTCACAGAGTTCAATTCCGTTCGGAAACGGAATTCAATCAACCCTAATATGTCAAGCCCTAGCTGGAGCATATGGCTCCATAATAGCGCCGCCAACAGTCTGGACACACCTGACAAATTTGCGTATTTTAGTTTTCTTTTTTAGACACCAGCTGCTACAAAAATGGGGTAGGTTGAATTCCGTTTCGGAACGGAATTGAACTCTGTGACATGGTCGTATATATTAATATGAAAAATAACAACAACATTTTTACCACAGTCTTAAAATTTTACGCAATACTACAAATAGGACGCAATAGAACACTTTCTGAATTGGCGAAATGTGTGCAAACTTTTTTTTAATTTAAATATTTTTATTTGACTACTTATTTTTTAGCTACAAGTAAGCCAAATAATAACTAGTTAATTGATGTGACAATGTAAATATACTAGTAAGGAGTACCCCTTATATACTTTTGTGCCTACCAGTAAGCAAAGTTTTTGCTGGGTTATGTAAATTATTCACTTTCGAAACGATTTTTGCACACTTGAATGAAAACTGAAAAAAATAAAATTTCCAGCCAATATGTTTTGGTGATTTTATCGAGGATCCATTTAGATCCCCCTTCCTGCTCAAACTATGAACTGTGTCAATGGTTCACAGCCTCCCGACTTCCGATATAAAAGCTTCTTAAATTAGTGTGTGTCATTTTGTTCTTTATCGTAATTGTGATTATTATTATCGTAAAACTAGAGATTTCTTTTCTTTAATTTAAAAAAAAATTGTAGAAACATTGTGTTAAACGCACATTTCAAAACTTTTGTCGATAATAAATATTTTTTTTGTGGTTTCTCTCCATTAATTTTAATAGTTTTGAAAATATGTATATGTATATTTTTTCGCATCATAGTTTGATAACAATTTAATTATCTTCGACTTTTATGACCTTGTTTTGCAGCATTTATATTTTAAATAACGAGAATGGAAACTTAACAGTTTTAATTGTTAAATTTTGACATTTATAATTGAGTTGTATATTTCCAAAGAGCGCCTACTCGAATTTTTTGCGTAATTGGTACTAATAGGTATTCCAATGAAAAATCATTTAAGGCATAAAATGGTGCCATTCCAATATTTCCAATCTTTGAACAACTTCCGTTCTTTGACAATCACGTGTTAAATTCATGTTAATTTTTTGCTGGGGAATAATGAGAGATTTCAAAATCTTTTGGAAGTAAAAATTCTAAGGCTACCGAGCCACCTAAAAAGTGGCGAAAGACATGAAATATACATGAACGCTGGCAAGGCCGTGCTGCTACTTTGGAATATTATTGCCATTTTCGCGATTTTTTCATTTTGTCATTTTCGCGATTCTTGGCATTTTCGCGATTTTTTCCCGAATTTTTCGCATTCCTTACAGTTTTAGCGAATTTTAATCAAAATTATGGGTAGTTTAAAATTTTGCAATTTTTCGCGAATTTTTGCTATTTTCGCGATAGGCGAAACTTTTCCAAAGGTGTTTTCTTACATTTTTGGTGCTTTTAATTAATCGTAACATTGTAATTTTTCATATATAAGTAAGTTTTTGCGAATTTTTTAATTTTCGCGATTTTTCCCGAGGGAAATACCAGAGTATTTACCCATTTTTACTCATTTTACCGGGTATTTACCAATTGGGTATTTCCCCTTTTTCCATATATATTAATGGATGATGATGTTATATTTAAAACTTAAAAATATAAAAAAAAGATTTACTGGCTCAGACATACGTGTTACAAAAAAAAAAAAAAAACCTAGTAAATATTTTTGTTTGATTCAGTGAACTATTTTGTTTCGAATTTATAATTGTTTTTAGACAAATTGTTTTATAAATTCAGACAAAAATATTGTTTGATATATTACAGAAAATCCACTGAATACATTTTTTTTATTCTGTAATATATTTTATAGATTTGGACAATTTGTTTTTCAATGAAAGTATTCAGACATTTTTGTCTGTACTTATAAATTTATTTGTAGGTCCGTTTCTAGACAAAATATTTACTAGTTCATTGAATTTCTTTACTGAAAATGAAATATGGTTTTTTCTGTGCGTATGTCTTTTTGCCCCTTTCTTAAAGAAGAGGCAAAAAACTCCTCTTCAGCGGCGGTAAAGTGGGGTGAAATGCTATACAAAAATGTATACCATAAAATTCTACATAAAGCTACGATCACAATTGGCAAATATTTGACCAAATCAGCGTAACCACTACTTTTGTTCAGGGTTATTGTGAAATCTTTTAAGCCTTGCGTGTAAGGTATAAGATGTGTTCAGCACTTTTATGTAAGACCCACGGTAAACATTTATGTAGAACAATTTAGATCGCTATAGCGCCGCTGAAGGGCAGTTTTTTGTTAATTTTTTTAAGGAAGGGAAATAAAACCCCCATACAACGAAAATGTTCCTCGTCGTGCTGTACATAACAATGCTGAACAGATCTTATGCGTTAAACGTAAGAGACAAATTGACCCACCGATTTTCGAGAAAAAAATATGGGCCAAGCCACAAGCAAACCATTTCAAACAAAAAAATTTTTTTTTGAAAATAGGTTCACAAATGGTAGAGTTATGCGTGGGGTAGTAATTTTCCCCACCAATTTTCGAAAAAAAATTATGGGACTAAACTACACGCGAACCCTTTCAAACAAGAAAAGAATTTTTAAAATCGTTTGTAAAAACATAAAAAATTACACACGAATCTCCTCCTTTTTTGAAGTCGGCTAAAAATAAATTCAGTTCGAGAAATATTTTATTGATGGTTAAATGTGATATTCATCATCGGCCGATGAATTGGAAAGGTTGATGTTTAGGTTTCAACGATACCCAAGAAGAAAGGATACACACCACTAATGCTGATTCCTTGATTCCGCAAGGCAGAGACATCCAATTCTATCTGTCGTTTTGCCTCCTTCCGAGCTTATCTAAATTGATTTGGACTAATATTTCAGGGAACTGCTTCCAATTATACCAAGAACTTTTATTATATTGTACTCTCAGATAGCAAATTTTTTGCATTTACACCTTTCTCTTACCTTTCTTAATCGTCTGCGCTCACGCATTGTGGCCGCTTTTCGCCGATCAACCGCAACACTTTTCTTTTTACAAGCTTTACAGGCCCACGTAAGACAAGGTCTTGATGATTGTACGCTTGAACAGACTAATGGTGCTAAAACATGCTCTTCGGAACTTAAGCTGTTATCGTCGTAATCCGTAAATATGGGTGAAGGAGTTAAATTGTGTGATTCGTTGGAATCGCTTAAATTTCGAAAATTACAAGAATTTGTTGCCCCGGACAAAGTTAAGGTTTCGTTGGTTGCTGCGGCACTATTAAAACGACTTAAAAATGTTTGTAACTGTTGTTGCTGTTGTTGTTGTTGTTGTTGTTGTTGTTGTTGCTGCTGCTGGTAATGAAGTGTGTGGTGGTAATGTTGGTGTTGATGTTGTTGTTGCTGCTGCTGTTGGTGCTGGTGGTGCTGATGTTGAATAGCAGCAACATTATTATGTTGTTGCATATTTAAATGATGATTTCTCATTGATTTTGTAGAATTTTCAAATACACTATTGAACTCTTTTTTAATTGCCGTTTGTGGAATTAATGTTGCTGTATCGTTATCACTGCAATTATCACTGGCATTGTTGTTGTTGTTGTTAGAAACATTTGAAATATTTAAATATTGCAGATTTCTTTGATACTTTGTCATGGCTAATTTAGCTTTTGTTTAAAATTTTAATTAATTCAATATAAATTTTAGATATTTTTTTTTCTTTTATTAAATTAAACTTCTTAAAATTTCTTCTCTTTCATACGATTTCATTTCACCAATATTTTTATTATATCAATTGAAAATTTTGCTTATTAATTTGTTATTAACCTTTGCTACTTAAAACTTTTCATTTAAATTATTTATATTTTCCACTTATTTTCCGTTTTGCCGCGTATCACTTTTATGTCGTGTCATTTGCGACGCTCATAATACATTTGGTGACAAAATAATTTTTTTTTTCGTTTTATTTTCAATATATGAATTCACATCACAATTTTATGTTTTAGTTCTTTTCGGAAATATTTTCAAGATGTTAAAACACTCATGATTTTGTCTGCTTTAAGATGTGCTATTTATAAATTGTCTGTTAATTCGTTGATTTTCTAATTCTTTGAGTTGAAATTAAATAATTTTGAGTATTTTTTAATTGAAAACACGCCCATTTTGTTTTTATTTGGTGCTGCTGATTAGGATTCAAGCAGAAGACATTTTGTAAATATTATTTGTATTATACTTTAAATTGAATAATTATTAAAAGGATTTGAAAATATTTGATATAATAGTTGTACTAACTAAATTAAATGATCAAGATCGTTCTCAGTTAAGGGATGAAATTATGGAAATTCTTTCTTCTCTATGAAGAATAGAACTGACACAAAAGTGTTTTTGAAAGTATATCGTCACAGAAAATGCATTAAGCCCTATTTAACATTTTAAAAGTTTTACAGGAGAAGCACAAAGCTTGTTTAAATGAAAAATACATTAGCCCAATTCACAATCTTGTGCAAATGCTCCTGCATCGTTGCATTTGCAAAATGGTATACTATATTGATACTTACCACTAACAATTGTTAAGTGGTGAGTATCAATATACTATACCAATCTGCAAATGCAAGACCATTTGCACAAGATTATGAATTGGGCTATTATCCCAAGTCGCAATTTCGTACAAATGGTCTTGCATCGTAGCATTTGCAAAATGGTATTGCATATTAATACTCACCACTTAACAATTGTTAATGGTAAGTATAAATATACTACATCATTTTGCAAATGTTACGATGCAAGACCATTTGCACAAGATTGCGAATTGGGCTATTGACAATCAGTGCAAAGTTTTACAATACAAGTAATACAAGGACTAACAAATTTATATAATTATTGTAAAATTGTGCACTAATTGTCAATAGCCCAATTCACAATCTTGTGCAAATGGTCTTGCATCATAGCATTTGCAAAATGGTGTAGTATATTTATACTCACCGCTAACAATTGTTAGTGGTGAGTATAAACATACTATATCATTTTGCAAATGCTACGATGCAAGACCATTTGCACGAGGTTGTGAATTGGGCTAATATATTTTTTCATTTAAACAAGTTTTATGCTTCTCCTGTAAAACTTTTAAAATCCTTTTTGCATTTTCTGTGACGATATAAAATTACACAGGTCTGCAAAGAAAATGTCGTTTAAATAAAAAAAAATATGTGGAATATAAAGACTTTGATGCGCTAAATTAAGATTCGTTTTAATTTTTTTTATCACGTACACATTTTTTTTAATGGGCATGACTAATATTTCCACTTGGTACATCAGTAGTATACAGTAATCCCTTGATTTACGTCGCCTCGAATTACGTTGTTTCGGTTAACGTCGTCAAATTTTTTGTACATATCAAATTTGATTTACGTCTCCATTCGATTTGCGTCGTTAAATTTTTGGTGCCTTCCAAATTCGATTTGCGTCGCCATTCGATTTACGTCGCCTCAGTTGCTTACAAGTTATTAGCAAAGCCCGGAAATTCCAGAGTTTAGTTAAAATCTTTTTTTACGCGGTCGGCAAAATTTTTGTTCACTCCCATTTCGATTTGCATCGTCATTTCGATTTAAGTCGCCTTAATTATAAAAAGAAAAAAAACACATGGACATCCAACTTTTATTATGTGCAATATCAACTTCGATTTACATTGTTTCGAATTACGTCGCCATTTTCCGGAACCAAACACGACGTAAATCGAGGGATTACTGTATTTCATTCTAAATCGAGATCAGTATGCCCGATTTTGATCAGAAAAACGACAAAATATGCGTGACGAAATTAACTTCAAACTTTCTTAATATAGTTTTTTTTATTTGATCAACGCTTTCGGAATTATGAGTATTCAAAAATGAGTGTCGAAAAAAGTGTTTTCTCATGCAAAATAAAAACAATTTCTTATGTGATTATTTCCCACTAATTTGCTTTTGAGTTCAAACTGATTATATAAGGTAAAGTTCGTAACGTTATACTCAGAAAGAATTAGACATGGTCAATATTTACAAGGAGGAACAAGGAAAAATCAACATCAATTTAGTTTTAAGAAATTGTTTGCTTTTTAACTTTACCTTTTACCTAATATTCTTAAAGATAGGTAGATCGAAACTTTTGTCATGCATTTTTTATATATACTCAATGGTTTCGGAATTATTCGGACCGCAAGATGAAAAATATATTTTTTTATGAAAAATTATGAAAGTTTTATTTTTTAAAACTTTATAAAAAAATCCAAAATTGCAAAATATTGTCATTTTTATTAACTGATCATAAAGCCACATATGGGGCATTATTTTTGAAGCAGACAACCCAAAACATATTTTTGCACAAATTCATTGATATTTGGCACAACTATAGTTCTAATTGGTATACATGTGTATGCAAATTTATTTTATGATGTTTATTTGTCGAGTTATTGGGTGCGAGAAATTTTATTATAAGTCCTTAAAGACAATAAGTTTCTATACTTAACTAGAACGCCAGAAATCATTAAAAACTTAAAATGGGCTTGAGGTTTAATTTCGTATTTATTCACAATTAGTTTTTAATGGTTTCTGGCGTTCCAGTTGAGTTTAGAAATTTATTGTCTTTAAAGACTTATAATAAAATTTGATAAGGATTTTTTTTTGTTTCAACGTTTTGCTTCTGCCTCACTGTTGGGTTGTTATATTTTCGAAGAATGTATTAGGTAGGTCGTCTTTAGCTATGCATAATTATTTGAAATTGACATAACTTTTAACATTGTTGGTCGATTTTATTAAAATAGTCTCATTTGCGAGAGAGTTAGCCTACTTTTTGCTCACGTATAAATGTTTGTAAAGAATTATTTTAAAAGACGTAAATTTTTTATTTTTCCATGTGAACCCAAGCCAAAATTGAAAAAGTGAAAGAGTAGCCATAACTTTTAATTTCGTCCTGCGATTATTATATTTTTCTGTTTTTAGAGAGTAGATCTTTAGGACTTTCAAACCCTGTACTCACTTTTGTGGTATTTTTTTTTGTTGCAAAAATCATTCCCAGAACAACCGCGAAAGCAAATGTAAAATGGTAAAAAATCGACAAATATAATTTTATTTCAGGATCCATTGAACGAGGCGAAAACTATAATATGAATTCTATCTTCTCATATATCCTTTAGTTACATTGGTAAACAGCAAAAAAAAAATAAAGAAAATATACGTTTAGAATGAGATCACCCATAAATATTCACCCCTATCGTGAATATTTTTTCCCTCGAAATGTTTTCCCTTTCCCTTCTTTTGCGATCGTGAATAAAAAATCAAAAAATTCCCCTTATCATGAATGCTTTTTTTCACGTGGATTTTTTCCCTTTTCCCCTGTTTTTGTTCACTTTACTTTTGCAGGCGAAATGGATAAATACATCATGTAATTGCTATTTTATCCTTCTAATTAATTATTATAAATATTTATTTTTAGGAAATATTCAGTAAATAGTGTTCATTTATCTTAATACTAACACATTTATCTTAACACAACCTCCATGCAACACCTTCCCGGCACGCATGATCTAAGTTTCGCGATGATGTAATAATAAATGATTTTTCCGCGTTTTACTTACTATTGAGAACATTAAATTTAACACCAAAAGACTATTTAATTGAATTAGGCTGCCTGCAATGGCTTGGCTACTCCAAGGCATTGGATGCATCTAGCAATCCTGGACGAACAATTCGATTTTGTTTAGTTTCCTCATAGAATAAAAAGATTCTTAGCACTGAATTTTTTTATTTTTTAACAAAAATTTCTTTGTTAATTTATTTTATTAAGCTTCTTCTTCTTATTTACATTCACTAAGAACTGATGGCGGGAAAAATGTTCACGGGAACTTCACGATAGCAATTTTCCCTCCAAGGGAAATGAAAATTTAATGGGAACATTAATTTCACTTGTTATTCGCGATAGGGGTGATTATTTAAGTCCGCATACAACCGAACCAATACTTATTTTAATAAAAATTATTAGTTTGTGCTTTTTCGAGTGCATATTTTTGAAATATTTTGCTTATGATTTTGCATATTTATAAGTTATTTGTGTGATTATTTTGAAAAAATTTGGCCTGGTAATCACTATTAAATTTAATTTTACTACTTTGCTTAAACAATTGAACCACTCGATAATTTCTTTACAAATTTATAATTTTAATGTCAAATTATGTATTTGACTTGTTTTTGCTTGCCTCTCTGTCCGCCTCTTAATTTATGTTTGTCCAAATAGATAATAAATATATTTTCAAGAAACACCATTAAATCTTTTTAAATTGATTTGTAAATCTTTTAGTAGATTTGTTGTGGTTGCTTTTCATTCATTATTATTACATATGTGTGTATGTATGTATGCATATATATTTATAAATGTCCGTCTGCCGCCTATGGAGGGAGACCTTTTCTATTACACATTCTTGTGCATTTAGACTTGATCTAAACAGTCATCTACCCACGACAACTTTTTTGTACACCCAGTCAGTAGTCAATGGTTCTTTCGATCAAGATTCATAATTTTATTTTGTTCAATTTGTTTGTTATAGATAGTTTGTGTTAGTTTTGTTGGATGGTTGGTATCTATGTATGTAATCAATTTAAAATGGCAATGATAAATATTTTGTTTTGATTTTATTTCAAATACTGTTTCTTCATTTCTTAATGAATGTTTTTGTTTTAACTTCTTAATCACTAATTGTCTGAAATGCTTGTTTGTTTAACATTTTAGATATTTTCAAATCAATTTGTAAAACTGTAAAAGAAAATTGAGATTTTGTAAAAATTTTGGATTTTGTAATTTTTATTTTGATCCTAAATATGTTTTCAAACCAATTTGAAAACACATACACGCATATATTTGTAAGATTTAATCACTCAAAGAAAATTTAATATCAATTAAATAAACCGATGTTATGTTTAACATTACATATTCTTATTTTTCCATATGTATTGGAAATGTGATGGTGCTGCTCCTGTTTTTAGAAGAAGAGGGGAAAAAATTATTATTTCTAATAAAAAATAAGAATTAATTTTTATTCAGAAAAAATTGAGACATTCGAAGGAATAAGGAGAATGGTAATTAATTTATCATTGCTCATGAATTCACCACCTTTTGGGTAGTGCTGAATTATTATTATTAGAGATAGACATCGATCACGTGATTTTCATGAAGCGTGCATGAATGAAATTTTTGCGAAATTATTTCGTGAAACTATTGTGGTAGTATTAGTACTGCCATGGCAGTTAATTTCTTTGAGATTTGTGACATTTTTTGTTACTGTGGCAATATCAAGCCCAATTTGATATGGTGACTTTGCTATCGTGACAGCAATTGCCGTGATTACTGTCATAGTTTGAATGGGGGGGGCTTAATTTGAAATTTCGTAAAAGCTATCCAAAAATTAAATTCTAATATATAAATAGAAATTATTGGCGTCAGTTCCTTAAAAGATAGTTTTATATAGTTTTGACGGTAATAAAGGACAAATGATTTCGTTAATTGAAAAAAAAATATTATAAAAATTTCTTTACGCGCACGTGAGCATTTAATTAAAATTTAGCTTATTATTATCGATAAAAGGACTTTCTTAAGAAGCTGTTGTTATCGATAACTATATTTCTTAAAAATATTAAGTTTTCCAATAACTAGATAACTAGATTTGCTTAACAAAATTTCATAAAATATCTTAAGGACTACTTACTTTTAGCTTAAGTAAGTATTTTTTAGCTTTAAGTAAGCCAAATAATAACTAGTTAATTTCTGTGACAATGTAAATTATTTTTTGGACTTCTCAAACAAAAATAAGTATTTATCGAGTCAAATTGTAAGTAGTTACGACCTATCTCCAGTAAGTAAAGTTTTTCCTGGGCAATTACTTTACCCACTCAGCTATTGTTGAGTTATAAGTTTAAGCGACAAAAGTGTGTTTTCATATGCAAACACATGTTGACTTAAAAAGTGGTTGTTTACTTATTTTATTAATACATAACAACAAATTATAACTACTAGGATCCCGCCCAGTGGTCATAATTCAACCACTTGATCTGTAACCGGTTTCGTAGCCGGGCTTTTGAAGCAATTTTGATTTTGTTGTACAGTATTATCCAGGAAACGAAAATAATGATTATTGCACAAATTTTTGACCAAAAAAAATCATAAGGATCCCAGAATATTAGTAAGTAACAAGTTGTTGAACAATAAACTTTTATTTTCAATTTTTACAAACAAAAATTAATAAGAATTATATTTGAATTTTTTGATCGTAAAATAATTCTTATTTTTTAGTTCTATTTTTTTAGCTCAAAAATAACGATTATTTAAAATTTTTTTTTTGGCTCAAAAGTAACGATTCTTTCTTCATTTTTATTTTTTGTTTAAAAATAATCATTAGTTTAGGTTTTAATTGTTACTTTGTTGATGTATTTATTCCCCTCAAATCTCCCCAAAAACCCATAAGTTTCCTGGACTCCCAAAAACTTTTACAAAAATTTCCTTAAATCCCAGAAGTTTCCCAGATTCCCAAAAACTTTTACAAAAATCTCCTGAAAATTCCAGAATTTCCATGGCCTCCCAAAAACTTTAAAAAATCTCCCCAAAATCCCAGAAGTTCCCCGGATTCTCAAAAACTTCAGCAAAAATCTTCCCTAAATCCCAGAAGTTCCCCGTATTTCCAAACATTTTATAAGTCTCCTCAAGATCCTTGAAGTTTCCCGGAAAACAACGGCAGCACTGAAAGCCGCGAAAGTACCAAAACGGCAGCACTCAAAGGTGTCTAACAAATTTCATATAAATCGGTCATATTACGAGAATTAAAAACCTAGAGCAACCGTTATTTATAAGCAAAAAATAAAAATCAAGAAATAGTCGTTACTTTCGAGCAAAAAAAAATAATCGTTATTTCTGAGTTAAAAAATAAAACTCAAAAATAAGAATTATTTTACGATCAAAAAATAAAGCTAAATTATAATTCTTATTAATTGAGTTTTTAGTAAAAATTGAAAATAACAATTAAATCGTAATTTTAATGATATTACTCATAATCATTACGGTTCCTGCGATTATCTGTTGTATGAATTAATTCATATATAACTACTATCAACAAAAATTTACAGATAAATATATTTCTGCTCAAAGCTTTTTTCTTGACGTTTATTGCATATTAGTATATCCAACGGACGATACAATTGTCTGTATTCTAGAATCTAGATTCTAGATGTAAACAATATTATTAAGG